>OY776125.1:15589470-17989470 GCA_963675135.1 Galeopsis tetrahit | reverse complement strand
ATTTTAACAAGCTTTTCTAGCATATCTACATGAAGAAAACTATATAGGAGTATATATTAATTGGATCTGTCTTATGTATTTTATTATAATTTTTTTATATTTCATGAAGTATGATATTTTAAAATTAATTTAATGTCTAAAAAACCTAATATTTAAAGCGTTCTAAAAAAAAAAAAAACACAAAATAACTAAAATGTGTCATTAATTTATTTATAAAAGGGTGCTATTATTATGCTTTTATTTTAATATACTTGGGCTTTTATAAAATGGATATATGTGATTTTGGTTGGGCTGTCAGCCTCTTTTGATAGGCCACGATTAAATGCCCCAAGAAATTATATCTTCACCCCATTTCAATCTATGTTTTGAACTAATAGCCAAAAATATTATACTACCCTTATATGCTGAGTTTACCCCCATCTCGATCAATTTTTTCAACTCATAGCCAAAAATATCACTTTTGGTCACTGAACTTTACCACTTTTCACATTTGGTCACCCACATTTCATTACTATCAAAATTGGTCACTCACTTATTAGTGACTATCAAAATTGGTCACTCACTTATTCTTTCTCTATCAATTTTGATGCTGCTATTAGAGAATCCGTCATTTACTAATGGAGAAAATGTTTGAGTGCCAACTTTTATTTTTCCTCTTTTAATTTCTTAACCCTAAACTCCTAAACCCATTTTTTTTTAAATTTTACTGAATTTATCTTCAATTAATATTATTGGTGTGTGGTTAAGAATAAATTATCAAATCCGAATAAGTATAAATGGGGAAATGAATTCTAATAATTAACTATTTTGAAATAAGTTTCTATTCCCAATCATTATACAAATTCAATATGAAAATCAGTTCGAATTATCAGTAAGAAATTCTCATGTATCTTCTAGAACATTGGGTGATTCATCAACCAACCATTTACAGGCTAAGAATTATCAGTAAGTTATTAATAATGATATAATTCAATTATATTTTATTATCATCTTATTGTTGTTGTTGGTTTACTTTTCATTTTACAAAATGGAAAACTCATGAGGTGGTAGGAAAAGAAAATTGGGGGTGAATTCAACTCAGAGGTGAAACGGGAGCGCATTTAGTCATGGCCCTTTTGATATTAAAAATATGGGCGCGGCTAAAAGGCACACACAGATCCTAAGAGAACACCCACGCGATGAGGACACACACAAAATGGATGAGGACACCCACGTGAAAATCTCAAAATTACCCTCTTCGAAATTAAAACCTTTCATTCTCTCTTTCTTCTTCTCAAAATTCAGGACACCCACCTCCATTTCTCTCTTCACGTCGGAGCGGTGTCGCCCCTCTTCCTGCGTCCCGGCATCGCTCGCCCATCTGCAGCGCCGCCTTCGCCTCCCAAGCCACGCACGCCGGTGGCGGATTCTCTCCCCCAGCCCCCCGCTTCTCTTCCTCTGCTCCCACGTCGCCGCGTCGTCGCGACGTCGCCGCCTTAAAGAAGGACGCGGCCGCCGTCGCCCCTTCTCCAAGCGACGCGGCCTCGCTGTTGAAGAAGAAGCCAAGCGGCGGGCGATCGTTCGCACCCCTCCTCCCTGTTTCAAGAAGACGGCTATCGACGCCGCTCGAGGGCTGTCGCCGCCGCCCACCGACGTCGTTCGAGGGCTCTCCCCCTCCCCTTCGCGGCCGTTCGCGGCCGCAATCCCTCCCCTTCATCGCACCCACGCACGTCGCTGAAGGTAATTTTTTTTTTTTTTTACAATTTTTACAGAAATTAGGGTTTTGAAAATTTTAGAAAATTTAGGAAAATTAGGGTTTTTAGTAGTTCGGGAATTATTTTCGAACATATTGAGTTTGTTTTGAAATTTTTTTTTGAACATATTGTGTTTGTTTTGGAAACAATTTCGAACAACTTGAGTTTGTTTTGGAAAAAATTTCGAACAAGATGTTCAATCTTTTTTTTCGGACAAATTTGAGTTGTTTTGGAATTTTTTTCGAACATATTGAGTTTGTTTTGGAAAAAATTTCGAACATATTGAATTTGTTTTGGAAAATATTTCGAACATGTTTGTTTTGGAAATTTTTTCGAACAGTTGGTGTTTTAGATTTATTTTTGTTGCAATTTTGAGTTTTTTTGTTGAAAAATGATGTTTGTTTTGGTTTTGGTGGTGGTGGTGGAGATAATTTTGTAAAATAGAATGGGTGGGTGTACTCATCTTCGTTTTTTTCATAAATTTTACCCTAGGGGTATATGGGACATTTCACATGTTCGGTAAGATTAAAAAAATATTTGGTGGGTGTACTCATAGGAAATCCGGGTGCATTTAGCCGCGCCCTAAAAATATTCATAGCAGGCCGAAATAGAAGCCCAAAGGTTCAGGCCGAAATTGGTCAAAGCTCGATCAACCTGTCGGACCAACTGGGCTGGGCCTAATCAGCTCGGACCTTTTCGGTCCAATAAAAATTAAATCCAGCTTTACCTATTGGGCATTTATAGTTAATTTACAGATGTAACACATCAAATTCATCTATTAGATGAGCCAAGATTCAAGACAATATTCTAAATTTTAAACAAGGATTACATAAACATGACAATGTAAAAGGTAAGAGAATCATTGTTTAAATTATGGGTTCAAGTTATGTAAGTTAATGGTGAAGTGATGCATATACACTTAACAATTAATTCACAACGTAAAAGAGATGCAATACATTTTTCATTAATCAAATTTAACTATTTAATAATATCGTAGAACATAGTATTTATTTATAATACGAAATAACTTGGTGAACAATAAACACAAAATCAAATCAAATTCTAAACATAAATACTAAATTCTAGAATTGATCTTCATTAATAGAAAAAAAACCATTCAACATTCACTCATTTATACTTGAAACAATTTCTTACACAACTTCGATCAATCTCTACAATAATTTGTGATCAATCTCTCTTTGTGCTACTTCGATTCTTACTTCTTATAATCTGAATTACAAACACAACAAACGACAGTAGTAAAGTTGAACCGGCAACAATTGGAATACACATATTGCACATTCTTCCTCCCCCCTTCCCACACTCGGCTTCTCCATCACTGGGACGAGCTTCAATGGTAGACGATTGTCCATTTTCATCTTCAACGACATCATTTTCTTTATCAATTTCTTGATCTTCTTTACTCTCAATCCCTTCTTCAATGCTATCCCCATTTCTTCGATTTTCCTCCTCAGTCTCGATTTTGTCTTCAATTTCGTCCACATTTCTTCGATTATCTTCCTTAGTCTCAATCATTTCTTCAATTTTATCCACATTTCTTTGATTTTCCTCTTTAGTCTCAACCTTTTCTTTGATTTCATCCACCTTTCTTTGATTATCTTCAGTCTCAATCATTTCTTCAATTTCATCTACATTTCTTCGATTTTCCTCTTTAGTCTCAGTTTCTTCTTCAATTTCATCCTTATTTCTTCGATTTTCCCGGTCTTCTTTACACATTTTTTTTGTCCCCATCGTCCCCACTTCTTCTCCATCTTTCATTAGCATTTCATCATTTCTATCATCTTCTTCGATTTTTCCCTTCAATTTTTCGTCCTTATCCGAATTCTGTTCATCCACAATTTCATCTTTTTCCATAACTTCTTCAATAGAAGTTCCTCGAATTCCTTCAACCTTCTTCGGCATTGTAATCGTTAAAATCGATTCATCATCGTGAAACTTGGCCTTAATCTTGTCCAAAATCACCCCATCTGGAATTCTGAAAACTTTCTTGAACCCTTTAACCTCTGCATCTTTCTTATGCACTTTCCACCACACAATTACTGTCTCTTTTATCTGTTTTTCACCGCTTATTCCGATCAAACTCCCGTCCTCGTTTATGTCAATTTTAATGTTACCTCTCTTATACCCTGCAAAATTGAATCACAACATAATTTTAATAATTAAAGGGTTGTGCAAATTTTTATAATGATGAAGAAAAAGAGAACCTTTGAGATGAGCTGTGAGGACGAACATGGTGTTCGTCTCTCGGGACACGAAAAGAGTGCCTCCCCCGTCTTTTTTAATCTGGAAATCGGAGGTGAATTCATCCGCTGCTCTAGTGAACTTGAGTCCTAATTCCAGCTCCATTTTTTTCCCTCTTTTTGATTGAATTGAATGTGGAAAATTGATAAAATGGGAATGCTATTTTAAAAGGAAATCTTAAAGTTTGTAGGAGAGGAAAGAATATATGCTTTGCTTCATTTATTGAACAGAGGAAAAGCTGGCGGCTTATTATCTTTGGCGGGAAGCTAAGTTCAAACATAATCACAAGTTTTGTATTTTTGCTATTATTATAATTTAAAATTTTATTTTATTTAAATTATAATTATAATTAATATTAATATTTTTTAATGTATAATTTTGGTCCCTCAATTTTTTATTTTTTTTGCAATTTCAATCCACCGAAAATTGTTGAATCAAAATCTGATATTGTACAACACCGTCTTATATTGCACAAGATCGTGTTGTACATGTACCACCTGATCCAATGCGTAGTTACTCGTCCTAAATGTAACAAGATCGACTAATTTGAATGCAAATTTTTTAGACTATAGTTTCTATCATATATATATATATTACATGATCGTTTGAGCTTATGATTCTATTCAAATTATGTATTGAAACAAAGTGAGGTGCTTATTATATTATAGAGCTCCGATTCATGAATGAGAAAGTAGACACAAAACTTTTATTATGGTTTTTAACTTTTCAGCCCCTTTCTACACTTTTCCACCTTTCTCTCCAAATATAATCTCTGATTTCTCTGCGGTCAATATTCAACCAAATGTATACTTTTATTCAATCTTTCGTGTCGAGTTTAAATTTGTGCCTGGTGGACTGGTGGTCTTGTTTACAAATTAATTTAACCAATGTTTCATTCGACTTTAATGAAGTTTAAAAAATTCTTGATTTTATTTCTTCCCATTATCATTGAAGATAATACTATGAACCTAAGAATTTGAAAGCCAGCCGTAATACATGGGGTGCAGAACAAACTCAAAACAACGAATTGAATGTTACTCACGTAAAGTGATTAATTTTTCGTGTTTGGAAGAATGATTCGGGTTTGAAAGGCTCATTTTTAACGGGCATAAGAGAAAAATTAAGAAGAAATGTATAATTAAAAAGTGTAAAATGTCATCTAAGTTTCAGATGGGGGAAGACGATCAAAACATCGAATAAATAGAATTAGAGGGAGTATAAATTTCAGCCTACAACTAATTTAATTTAAAGTAGTAATAATAATAGTATAGTCATGCTATTTATTCGGAATGTAGCATTGACAATTATTAAAATATTAAAAGCTACGTACTATTTACAGTTGCACTACATAAATTTTACTGTATTTCACAAATGAAATGATAAAACCAATCAAACCAGCTGTATTTATCAATGCCCTCCTGCCACTTACCTATAGGAAGGATATAGACAGCTTGGTCCTCAAATTCAGAGTTTTTCCTTCACAAATCGATTAAAAGATATCCCAACATAACATTCCATCAAACTTCAATTCATTATATATACTGTAGGTTGGTCATATAAGAAACTAGGTTAAATGTCACCACCAAACACAATGACAATGACGACGACGATGATATGATTCACATATATCGCCAGCACCACATAAATATCGGACACAGGGGGCTACATTGATGCCTTGTTTGTTTGATCGATTGAGGGTTGGGTTTGGAGGGTAAATACACTCCTCCTATGTTTGGTAGCATTTGATTTATAACACTTTGATCCAGGTTTTAAGTTTGACCCCGGTTTTCCAAACCACATTTCATGAGTTTAGGGAACCCAATTCATTCAATGAACGAGACGATGGTTTGGTTTTTATATCCATGTGTGAAAAAGTGAAAACAAACATATGAAATGTACACTTATTGGTGGACCAAAGATCAACTCTAAAATGAGACAGATAAAAAACCAATTACTAGTTTCCATGCAAAAAATCTTGCATTTTTTACAGAGTATTTCTTACAATGGTCCCAACTTAGGTAGCCACAATCTTTTCAGTAATAAAGCTCATGGTCCCATAATGTGTAGTACCATATTTGATAATTTGCATTATACAGACAAAAAACAACTTTTTGCTTTTAAAGCTTTAATTATCTATTGCTATTAAATAGAGAGGCCCCCCCGGTTGATGTTGGCCTCTCAACGCTCAAGCTTTTTCCTCCACTACTTTCTTGAGATATTATTATTCATCACATTGATATTACAATTTCACTTCTACAAAAGGGTGTAATATATCCGAGATTTGTCTTTTTTTATGGTTACATGGGGTCAAATTGAGTTCTCTATTATTTTTCAAACATGCTTTTTTTGTTTGTAATTTAATTATTGAATAAGTGTATATCAGAAGTAACGTGCACTAGTGAAGTGAAAAACGAGATGAAACATCGTTTTAAAACGAGTGTACCTATGATTGAGTAAGTTAGGTTGGTGGGCCATCAACCCTTTCAATAATGAAGCTTAATACAGCTCATTGCACCCAAACCTATACTCTCTACTCCTATGGACATTTACATGTTACAAACTGGATTCAAACCAAAGAAAATAGTATCAACTTTTAGCATTTAAATCTGTGTCCATGGCCATTAATTGCAGCAGATATACCACTTGGCTAATCTTGGCCTCAATTCAAGATTCTTTTTCGAATTGAAATATAGAGTTGATGATAGTAGAATTGCCAGCTATATATCTTCTAGAAGTCATAAGGCTGGTAACATTAGGCAGGGACTTGTCATTTTCACAAGCAAATTTTTTTAAACTGATGGACCAAGTTTTAAAGAGTTGCATAACTTAGATCACAATCGTACAACGGCCGACTTAGGTGGCCTTTGCAAACTAGATCTACACTAGATCAACAATGTAGGTTTTGGACCGGCCTTAAAATTGGTTGTATATAGGCAGGGGAAGGGGCAGTTATTGAATAAAGATTATGCATGTAATCTCATTCGTATAATTAATTACTCCCTCCTATTCAAAATATAAGTCGTTTTGCACTTTTCAATGCAAATTAATTGCATTTATTCCAAATTCACCCTTAAGATCAATAACTATTTACATAGATGTATTTTTTTTAAATGAGAATTACAAGCATTCATTAAGGGTAAAATGAGAAGTCAAATGTTTTCTTAATATGTGTGCATGAGTTTAGGATGACATTTAATTTGAATAGGAGGGAGTATTAATGTAATTTTAAGCTAAGACACGTGAGCAGTAAGCACCACTTGTGTTAGTCAATGACTTGTAATAGTCCTGTTTCCTTAAACAATGGAAAGAAGAAAAAAGATTAGTTTAAACTGATTGCAAATTGGTGTGAATACTTTATTCAACATTTATATAAGGTTGTGTTTGGAGGTGAGAATTTGATTTGAAAAGGTACTTAAAATGAAAGGATTACATGATTTTAATGAAGGTACTTTTTAATCCACATTGGAGATGTATTATGTATACGTACAGTGCATGCGAATAATACGCAAGGAGTTCTTCACTTATGGTGGCTAAATATGTCTTAAATGAATTATTATTCACAGAATATCACCACAAGACTTGGTCCATGTCTCCAGAATAGTCAACTTCAGTGGACTT
The DNA here is from genome assembly GCA_963675135.1 of Galeopsis tetrahit. Taxonomy (NCBI): domain Eukaryota; kingdom Viridiplantae; phylum Streptophyta; class Magnoliopsida; order Lamiales; family Lamiaceae; genus Galeopsis; species Galeopsis tetrahit. The sequence continues at coordinate 17,981,857 of OY776125.1, read as the reverse complement.
TCCTCTTCGTCTACTTGTCAAATTTTCAACCATAGAGAGAGAGAGAAAAAGAGAACAGAGGAAATAACCACATTGGCACAAATGATGCATCATACATTCAAGAACTAGAGAGAGAAAGAGAACAGTGTAAATAACAAAAATGACACAATCGATGCATCATATATGCAAGAACTGGGGGGAGGGAGAGAGAAAACAGAGTAAATAACAAAAATGTTAACAATGAAGCATCATATAAGCAAGAACTGCAATTCCAGATAGGAAACATTAACCATCTTGCAAAAAAACAAAACTTTATCACAAAGTAAACAACAAATTTACTCAAAAATCTCATTCTAAAACACGGAAAGATGGAACATGATGGACATCAGATAGTCCAATCGTTTCACACCTTATTTACATACGTCATGATTATGTACTCTACACCTCAAAAACAAAATCATAATATAAAATATTTTCATCAATCTTGATTGTTCCCACGGCCAACTGAATCAAGACCCTCCATCCTACTTCGCACAATCCGACGAAAAACCTCCCTAACTTGTCGCTCCAACGGATCAACACCAACCCTCAAACTTTCATACACATTTCTCACTTCCTCAACTCTCTGCCTCACTTCCCTTTCCTTCTCTTCCGTCAATGGAAACTGAACCGAATCAGCCAATTCATTCAAATTCCGACCACACTTCTCCATCTCATAAATCTCCTTCAACAAACCACAAGCATTCTTCCTCTCCCGTTTCTTCGACTCCTCCACGATTCTCTCGTGCAACGAGAGAATCGGCCCACCCCATAAGAACTGCTTAATTGCATTAAAATGCGTCTGCAAGCCACGATCATGGCAAGGAATCGCAGCAACAAGAGCCCACATCACAAAGAAAAGCACATAACTCATTGTGAAAACAGCCAAGTTTAGCCCATTTGTTGATGTTATCTCATTAGCTTTAGGAGCAACCAAGTTGCTACTAATCGCTTGAAGTTGCTTTGCAGCAGACCAAGATCGTGAAACACTCCATGAAAGTGATCTAAAATGGGCTAAACTCCTCTGTTCTCTCTGCATATACCGCCCAAAAGACCGATTCCTATGACAAAAAGACGCATTCGCTACTTTCTCATCAACAACACCAATTGCGAGATCAACTAACGCCTTCTTTGCCCTACGAAATTGCCCTTCACCAATACTTCTCTGATTATCCAACGCACATAAAACAATATCCAACTGTTTTTGCGACTGTTTGATCTGCTGAATACCATCTCGAATAGCGTTGCAAACATCTAAAGCTTTCACACTCCTTTCGAAATAATCAGTAACGTATTTATCCATGGGGGATTTGTTCAAATTGCTCTTGTTGTTGTAGAGAATTACCTTGAATTCCTCCTGGCAACAGAGGAATGCGTCCAAGAGGTTGCGGAGCCAGGGGATTGTGAGCAATTCGCCGGAATCCACCGCCGATAAATCGTGAAAACGATCGGCGACATTTCGTTGAAAAGCGTCGAGCTCGATGTCCTGCCTGATGGATTTGTGTGTGGACTCCATCGACGGAATCTGATCACGGCGCCTACTCAGAATGGAGAATCCGAATAGTGAAGACGAACCGTCGTGAAAATCTGTTGCCGGCATCTTTGATTCTTCTGATCACATCCAACGTTCAAAAATTCAGAGAATTTCACAAATGAAATTTCCAAATTTTCGATAAAACTCGAACAAACGCAAAAGTGGAGATGATTTCAGTGATTCTTCACAGAATTTATAAGATTATTGATCAAGAGTGAAGTGAAGAAAAGGGAAATTGTGAGGATGGTTTGAAACCCTAAAGGGGAGGAGAGGTTTATATTGAGGGGGATTTGGACCGCGTATATGTGGGGGTTGTTTGTATTATTGTAAAAGTCGTAATCACAGAGTAAGAATTTGGAAAATTAGTGGTTTGATTATTAATTTAATGTCAATTAATTAACTATTACGGATTTTGAGGTAAAAGTGGCAGGAATTGGAATGTCTGGGGGCAAATATGAAATAACTGGATTTGAAAAGGCCCAAAAAGGGGAGCTCATCAGTTATGACTAGGGAAATTTTTTACACGCCACAAAACACGAATTGGACACGCATTACTCTCTATATATGTATTCAGATTTCAGTCCCTCAACTTTAGCAAATTTTTATTCTCTCAAATTTGTAAAATACTCCAATAATAAAGGAAATTTATCTTATGATTATCTTTTTACCTCCTTTAATTTACACAAGATTAACAATAATGTTAGTATTACATTTAAGCGTGCAATCAATTATTTATTCTCAATCTCAATATGTTTTTATTTCATCTTTGATTTCATCAATTTACATATATATATATGTGTAAATCTAACCAATATTTTATATAAAATTGTGAATATTGTATTGGTAAAGTACAAAAGTTTATTCTGTAAAAAAAAAAAAGTACTGATGTTTATGAAGATTTTTTTTTTATTTTAAAAATGTAAAAATATTGTAGGACAAAGGAAAAAGAAAAATGCAAAGTCAATTTCGAGACGGTAGAGTAATATTTAGTGGCCAAACACTGAGCATCAAGTTGCCAACATAGCTGTGGTGAAACACTTAATTAACTAACAAAATAAAGTGTAAATAGATTTTGATCAAAAGATAAAAAAGTAGTTTGAACACACTTTATATTAATGTTCTTCTCCCTTGAATTTTCGTAATTCGTTGGATGATATATTGATTTTTATTAAGTTGCAAGGTTTTGATAGGATGATTATGAAAATTCTTATTATTTTTACATGTGTACGTAGATGGATGTGAAAAAGAAACATGGAATGTTTGGACAGTGTTTAAAAACGAGACCAACGAATTTTCCAGAAGATTCAATTTTTATATATGATGTCAACAGTCAACAGCCCCCAAACCCATTGAATTGACCTTAATAATTAATAATAATAATATTTTATAATTTTAATAACTGAAAAATATACTTCATGTACGGTATGTTCTAAATAAATAATAATAATAAAATATGGGTGTGCCGTGTGCGGAGTATTTTATATTTTTCTCTAAGTTACTTCTTGTGTATTTTAAAAATATGAGTATTTTCTGATTTCAAAAGTGGGGAGTGAGAGTGGTTGATTGAGAATGAATACATGAAAATTTATATTTCTTAATTTGATACAAAATTTTTAAAGGGACAACTTTTTTTAATTTACGGAAAAAAATACTTATTTAAAAATTAAAACGGATGGAGCTGAGTATATATTAAAAAAAAAATTAATAAGAGAATAAATTTAAATCCAAACTGAGCCCATTTATATTTCCAAATTCCAATATCGATTCAGCATTAAAATAGTTTTTTACGTATATGTCACTATCTAACTGAATGATTAAAGTGTTGCAAAAGTTTAGTTTATCATTATAAAATAATTAATATATTTTTCAGCGTCAAATAAATTTCATGGATCGATAATCAGGTTTTCACTATCGCAGTAAATAAGTCATTTTTCTAAGCTTAATGATCATAATTTTTTTTTACTCTTAATTAATCCGGCATTACAAGCAACGTAATCAGATTTATTGACCAACTTAAGGCGTAATAAATTGATTTTTTTTTTTTTAATCGTGGAGCATTTTTTCTGTTCCAGACACCCTGTTTGTGGAATGAAATTAAGTTTATACTACTGATTAACAATTTTTTTAAAAGGATGTAAACCAGAATAGTGAATGAATAAAGTGGAGGATATGGGCCGTAACAAATTAAAGAGGAACAAGTCAACAGGTGAAGCCATGGGCCGAGTTGTAATCCTGGTCCACTGACTGAGTCAAATGACTCAAGTGGGTGCGCCACTGAGTTCAGAGTGAGCTCGGTCTTGTAATTAATTATTGCAGCTCGCTGCCGTACCCCTTGACCAAGTCCTACAATTTAAGTCCTGTCCCCCCCAAAAAAAAAAAAAAAAAAAAAGGTCCTACAATTATAACTGAATCATGCGAATTAAAAAAAAAAATTACACGAGTCCTACTTAATGTAAAATAATGTTTTGACATTAATTTTAATTAAAATAATTGAAAAAAATTAATTTATATAAAAATAATTACAGATAAATAAAACTTGACATTAACTAAAACATGAAATTAACTGAAACATTACGGGAGCATATATATATGTGTGTGTGTGTAAAATTTGTGCTTTAGGGGCATATGAGATTCGTGTTTGAATTTTAGTGGCCACACCCGAACTGAAGTATTTTATTTAAACGAAATAAAAAGTAACAATAATAGGGATAATAACGGGTCCTAATTATTTAAACTGCTATACATGCATACATTTTTTCTTGTCTTTTTTTTTTTTTCTTTATGGATAGATCAAAAGAAATTTAATAAAAGTGAGTCTAAGGTTTTTTTTTTTTACTTGTCTTATCAGTTATCACTATGTACACACTGTAAATGTGCTTGCAATAAACTCCTACAAAAGGTTATTAGCTGGCATTGATATAAACAAAAATAAATTGAATATAAATCACTCAACAGTTAATCCCAAAGATCTTTTTAATTAATTATGCAAAGTAAATATAATGATTACAATATTAAATAATCGTTCCACGAGGGGTTTGCTTCTTCCAAGTGAACATTGAGTTGATAAATTAATTAAATTCACAAAATTAACTCTTAAACAGCTGTCAAATTAATCTAGGGACAAATTAATAATTACTCCGTATATAATTTTTATAAAGATATATATTCCTCTTAAAAATCTGTCAAATTATTGAGTAGGAAATTAATATATAGACTGATTTTTTTTTTTTAATTAGGAATGTCCCAAGGACCGTACCACATATGAATACCTCAATTGGAGTAGTAATTAATTTATATATGCAAACGTACACAGTATTTATTAATTAATAAAACAAAATTTGAAATGCACTTTTCAAATCAATTAAGTTAATTTGAGGGGAAATATTTGTTTTAGTCCTATAAGTTTTAGTGATTCCAAAATAAATCCTTTAAGTTTTAACTTTACAAAATACATCCTACATCTTTCAAGTTATTAATATTAGTCCTTTTTCAAATCTATTTTAATCCTTTAAGTTTAAACAAATAAAATACTACAATAAAATACTACTCCAATCTACTAAAATCTTAAAATTAGATTACTAATTCAATAAAAAATATACTCCCCACCCCGATCCGATCGTGTTTTCAAAAGAAAAAATAAATTGATAGATTTTCTATATTTGAATTTAGAAAATATATTAATAAAGCCTAAATTATATATATTAATAAATCAAGAATATTATAAATATATATAAAAAAGACAAAAAAAAAAAAATACAACCTCGTCATATCCCCTAAATGTAAATTATATTAATATAATGATCAAATATTCAAATTTGAATTTATTTTAAAATTTACTTATGGTTTATATTATATTTTTTAATTTATCAATATAATAAAAAAATTAGAATTATTTCATTTTTTAAATTTTTTATATATATATATTTTAATTTAATATCTTCATAATTTTTTTGGCAAAAAAAAATCTTATTTTAAATAAACATATTTTGTACTATTATTTTTCTAAAAATGCAGATTTATTTACGATTTATATAATAATTTTTATATTTTATTTTGTTGGTATTTAATTATTTTATTTTACTGAATATTTTTTATTAAATAAGTTATAATTTTATATTTTAAATAAAATTTTGTTAAACTGATAATTTTGAATTAGTGAGATATTTAAATAATTTAAAATTGATATTTGAGTAGAGGCGTATATTCAGGTTTTAAATAAATAAGTTTTATAATTTCAGATTTTAAATAAATTATTTAGTTGACTTAAAAATAAATAAAAAAATAAAATTATTTAGTGTTTACTTTTTTTTATATATTTTTTAATTACTTAAAGAATCAAAATTGGATATTTGACCGGATCCACTAAACGACTTTAAAATTTTTTTATGAGTTTAAACTTAAAGGACTAAAATAGATTTAAAAAAGAACTAAAATTAATAGCTTGTAAGATATAGGATGTATTTTATAAAGTAAAAAACTTAAAGGATTTATTTTGGAATCACCTAAACTTATTGGACTAAACAAAATATTTCCTCTTAATTTGATGGGTAGAAAATTATGAATGAACCTTGGTAAGTCTCAATTTGCTGGCTCCCAAAATCGAGAAAAGATATTCCAGAATCTCAAAGTAATTATATGCGTGCATGAAATCCCCACAATTAATCTATTAGGGGGTGTTTGTTTTGAACTTACGGGGAGATAAGGTCCACCATCCTGTTCTAGTTTAGAATTTTACATTCGAATTTCACTATCCAACTTCATCCACTCCTAATAATACACATATATTATATTATTATAATAATATAACATTATACATTTTTACACAATGTTATATTGACACATATATTATATTATTATAATAATATAACATTATACATTTTTGACCGAAACCCTCCCGAACGGCACCAAACAACCTGAAGCAAATATCCATAAAAGGAAACAAAAAGGCCCATCGAAAAGAGCAAAGAAAAAAGAAGAAGGCAAGATATGGGGGAAATTTGTTGCTGAAATCAATTCCCCACAGATGGAACGACACACCAAACTGATGAAATCAAAGGATACCAAAAGGCCTGAGCTAGAACAAATCGAAGAGAAGCTAGATTGGACTGCTAGAGACACATGGGAGCTGGGGAAGATGATGGGCCTGTCGAACAACGCGGAGGAGCAGAACATCATAAAAAGCATAGAGGAAATGGAAAATCGGAGCGAGCAACAAATAAACGAGAGCAGGGAGAACTTTGAAAAGGTAATTTAATGATTTTATTATCTTACAATATTAGAGGCCTGGGGAGTAGAATAAAATGCAGAGAGATTAGAGAATTGATTAAACAGAAAAAGATTGACTTTTGCTGCATTCAAGAAACTAAAAAAGAAGTAATAAATGAAAACTTTTGTCGGTCAGTGTGGGAGACGAAAAATTCAGTTGGGCTTTCAAGGAATCAGTAGGTAGAGCAGGAGGTATCTTATCGATTTGGAATTCTGGGGTTTTCTCTGTGAGTAGTTGTTGGTATATGGATGGAGCTGTGATAGTTAACGGATTATGGGGAGCCGAAAGAACACATTGCTCCATAATAAATGTGTATGCACCTGTCCCCCTGACTGAAAGAAGAAGGCTATGGGATCGCCTCCTGACTGTTATTTCTCAATCACAATCTTATTGTGTAAGCGTCGTAGGGGATTTCAACTCTATTAGAAGGGAATCGGAGAGGAGTGGCAGAAGACTAGAAGCAGATAGAAGGGATATGCAGTGCTTCGACTCGTTCATTCGGACTTCGGGATTAATTGATCTCCCAATTCATGGTAGATCCTTCACCTGGTATAAACCAGATGGCTCCTGCAAGAGCAGAATAGACAGAATCCTGATCAATCCTGAATGGCTGTCGAAATGGCCAAGCTCAATCCAGAAATGCCTTAGGCGATCAACATCAGATCATGTACCTATCCTCATTGAAACAAAGCACATAGACTGGGGCGCTAAACCTTTCAGATACCTGAATGCATGGACTTCACACCCGGGCTTCAAGAGATCTGTGTCTGAAAAATGGAATGGGTATGATATACAAGGCTGGGGAGGTTTTGTCTTTAAGGAAAAATTGAAAAGGCTCAAGACAGATTTAAAAACCTGGAACTCATCAGAGTTCGGACTCATTGATAAACGTATACAGAAGCGAAATGAGGAAATCCTGAAATTAGACTTGGTAGATGATACGCTGAGCTTGGATGAATCAGAAGTGATGAGAAGAAACGAGGAGAGGGCACACTTAATTTTGGATATGAAAAGCAAGGACAAACTACTCCACCAGAAATCCAGATGCAAGTGGCTTAAGGAAGGAGACTGTAATTCGAGCTTTTTCCACAAGATGATCAATAGCAGACGGAAGAGAAACGAGATAACTGGAATCAACTACAATGGGGCCTGGGTAGAGCAAGTTGAAGAAGTTAAAAAATGAGTCTTTGAACACTTCAGCAAGCACTTTAAAAAAAACATAAAATGCAGACCCTCCTTGGCATATGATTTCTGCAATAAAAAAATCTCTCTTGCAGAAAACTGTCTGCTCACTGCCCCATTTACGGAGGCAGAGGTGAAGGATGCTATTTGGTCTTGTGAAAGCTCGAAAAGCCCGGGACCTGATGGCTTTAACTTCGGGTTCTACAAAGAATTCTGGGATGTTTACAAAACAGACTTCATGAGACTGATCAGCGAGTTTCATCGGGAAGGAAAACTAGTTCGAGGCTTGAATCCAACCTTCATCTTACTAATCCCAAAGAAGGAGGATGCAACAGATTTGGGTGATTTCAGACCAATTTCACTGATTGGAGGAGTCTACAAGATTATATCAACGATTTTGGCACTAAGGTTGAGTAAGGTAATCGATTCAATTGTCTCAGAACAACAATGTGCATTTGTCGGGGAAAGACAAATACTCGATAGTGTGGTAATCCTGAATGAATTAATCGACGAGGCAAAGAAGTTGGGTAAGAGGAGAATCTTGTTCAAGATTGATTTTGCAAAAGCATACGACACAATTGAGTGGAGCTACTTGAGAACAATCATGGAGAGATTCAATTTTCACCCGCGATGGATCAGATGGATCATGGAGTGTATAACAACAGCCCATGCAACAGTGCTAGTCAATGGCAGCCCATCAGGGGAATTCAAAATGGAGAGAGGCCTTCGTCAGGGAGATCCCCTATCTCCTTTCTTATTCCTTATAGCGGCTGAGGGATTAAGTATTATGCTCTCGAAGGCAGTCCAACAAGGAGTGTACAAACCAATTGAGGTGGGGAGAAACAAAGTAAGGATTTCCCACCTACAATTTGCAGACGACACTATCTTCACCGGAGAAGCAATAACTGAAAATATCATATTTATTAAGAGATTTCCCAGGCTGCTTGAACTTGTATCAGGCCTTAAAGTTAATACACAGAAGTGCAACATCTATGGGATCAACCTTCAAGAAGAGGAAATTTCGGTTATGGCAAATATAGTGGGCTGCAGTGTTGGAAAAATCCCATTTATGTATCTGGGTATGAAGGTAGGAGCTCCGTCTAGAAAAATTGCAGAATGGAAGTATGTAGTCCAGAAGATCAAGAACCGCCTTCAAAAATGGGAAGGACTCAAACTAACCATTGGAGGCAGACTTACCTTGCTCAAGTCGGTCTTGTCTTCGATCCCAGTGTACTACCTGTCCACTTTTCGGGCGCCAAAAACAATTCTGAGAGAAATCGAGGGCCTACAGAGAAACTTCTTCTGGGGGGGGGGGGGAGTGTGAATAATCGGAAAAAAAACTTGTTGGATCGATTGGAACACTTTATGTAAGCCAAAAATTCAAGGGGGACTAGGGGTTAGAAACTTGGGTAGATTCAATGAAGTGATGTTGGGGAAATGGATCTGGAGATTCTGTAACGAGAGAGGGAGTCTATGGGCGAGGATAATAGAATCTAGATGGGGAGTTAAATGGGGAGAGGGGCTGGAGTCAACAAACACGGGTAGGCAGATTCAGGTTAGAGGCTGGTGGGGAGAGATCATTAAAACTGGTGGCAGTGTGGGGGATAATAGAGGTTGGCTATGGGAGAACTTGAGCAGAGGAGTGGGAGACGGGAGTAACACTATTTTTTGGGAATCCCAATGGGCAGGGGATACTAGTCTCAAAACTAGATTCCCAAGGTTGCACCAACTTAGTCTAAATAAAGAAAGCCGAGTGGGAGATATGGGAGAATGGAGGGATGATGCTTGGGTGTGGAGATGGAATTGACGAAGGGAACTTAGAGATAGGGATACTCATATATTTAACGAGCTTCTTGATGTGATCAACAGGTACAAACCGACGCAAGGAACGGAGGACTATTGGATCTGGAAACCAGCAAAAAATGGGAGATTCTCCACGAAAGAAACCTATGATTGGCTACAGTCGAAGGAAACAAGTAACACACAAGATGAAGACAGGAACCGAGCTGTTGAGAAAATCTGGAATAAATTCACTCCCTCAAAAGTGACGATCCACACCTGGAGAGTAATTATGGGGAGAATACCAACAAAAACAGAGCTACAAAAGCGAGGAATCCTACCCCGAAACTAGGGATGGCAATGGGGCAGAGCAGGGCAGATAGTTAAATATCCAAATCTGCCCTGCGTTCATAAGTATCTGCCCTGCCCTGCCCTGCGACCTGCTGCGGGACAACATTTCGTGCCCTGTCCTGTGCAAGTCATTGCCCTGCCCTGCCCCATGCACTCCAAAAGTCCAAGTAAAATATGCAGATTAAATTAAATTAAACAATAAAATAAATATTAAAAATCCACAATTAAATTAAACATTAAAATTAAACATTAGAAATTCAGTAAGTCATATCCAAAATACTTAACAGCAAACAAAATAATCAAAAATAATTTTTATATTAATATATAATTAATATAATTTTTTTTTTAATATTTAGGGCAGGGCAGGGCAGATTTTTATAATACATATATCCATGCCTGCCCTGCCCTGCGTGCGGGGCAGATTTGCCCTGTTTTAAGGATGGGGCAGGGCAGAGCGGATCTAAACCTCTCAGAGCAGGGCGGGTCGACTTCGGGGCAGATCATTTTGCCATCCCTACCCGAAACGTCGACACGAGCTGCACTTTCTGCGGCAATGCAACAGAATCAGTGCCCCATTTTTTTTTTCGAATGCCCTTTCTCTTACCTTATATGGATGGATGTTATCAGGTGGTTAGGGCTTCAAACTACCCTTTCGACAGATTCAGTGGATAGCTTACTCTCTTTTAGTAATCTGTCCAGCGGAAAAACAGAAGGTATGATCCTAACCAACCTTTGGGAATGTGTCGTGTGGTCACTTTGGAAATGTAGGAATGCTAAGATCTTTAGGAACGAGGAGATAGTACGTATCAAGATCGTAGAAGGTATTATTTCAAATATGTGGAGCTGGATTACTGCAAAAGAAACAACTTACAGAGATGTAAAATACAGGAATTGGAGGCAATCCCCAAACTTGGACTTCAACAAATAGTACATGACTTCTTTTTTTTGACAATAGTCACACATTACATCTTCAATTCACAAATACAAGAGTATCAATCTATCTTAAAATGTTGATATGTCTGCTATCCAACCAGGAATATCTTCATCTCTCCAATCGTGAGAAGAGTGAGACGTGGCCGCCCAAGTTGCCAATTTATCTGCAGCCTCATTTCTTGTTCTGGGTATATGTGAGATTTTGCACACTACAAAACCTCCCCTTAACTTTTGTATCCGCTCCAAAACAAACCCCTCCGGGCTCAATACACTTGCCCCTGTGTTAACCATGTTTACAGCGTTTAACGAGTCTGAGAAGAGATCAATCTTCATCCAATTGTTCTTGCTACACCAAAGGAGACCTTCCTCTATTGCCCTGAGCTCCGCTCCAACTACTGATCCCGGATGCCAAATTTTCCGTCCGTGAGCTGCCTTAGCCTTGGCCTCCTGAGTTCCAAGCACCATTCCCACCCCAAAAACATTTTTGTCCTCCTTATAAGCAGCATCCACTTTGATCCAAAGGCCGTCCAACGGTACTTGTCGCTCTATTCGGTGTTCTTCTTGGCAATTTCTGTTTACTATCTCCCTATTTTGTTGGAAAGCTTTCAAGAAGTTTACAGCCCAATCCACTTTCGCAATCTGCTTTCCCCGCCCCTGTTTCTTTACATCCTCATGTAGCAATGTGCATCTCTCTTTCCAAGTACCCCACGCTATTGCTATTACCACTTCTAGCTCTTTCGTAGTGCATACCTCTTCTAACATTCGAGCCAACTCCACAGTAGGAACGGTATCATGTCCCTTAAGCATCAACCACCATCCATAGTATTTCCAAACCTTTCTAACCTCATGGCAAAAAAACAGAGCATGCGTAGTCGAAGCTGTATGACTCCCACATAATCCGCAACCACCGTCTAATGGAACGTGATGCCGCCGAAGATTTCCCTCCGTTGGCAGAATATCCAGCATTACCTTCCACCAAAAAATTTTAATCTTTGGTGGTAGGTTCGTTTTCCACAGCTTTACCCATTCTTTCTCCCTTCCATCTTTCTCCCTACTTGTTGATCCCCTCTGTTCATTATTGTGTTTCCCCCAATTGAACCAATACCCCGACTTCACCGAATACTGTCCTTTTAATCCAGGCTTCCAAAACATTCTGTCCTCCACCTGCTTTCCCCCTATGGGTGTACTCCTAATTGCCAAAGCCTCAAAGGGAAGAAACGCTCTGTCTAACAAATCTGCCCTCCATTCATCGTTTTCATCAATGTAACGATTGACCGTCGATCCACTTGCAATTCTTGATATTAGTCGTCCACCTGACACACCATTCACCCATCGATCCCGATAAATTCTGATAGACTCCCCATTTCCAACTCTCCAGTGCATCCCTTCCTTTAAAAGCTCTCTACTCCAGCATAGAGATCTCCAGACGTAGGATGGGTTTCGTCCTATCTCCGCCTCCAATACCCCAGAATGTTTAAAGTACCTTGCTTTTAGAACTTTGCTTAAAAGAGAATTAGGATTTTCCAAAATTCTCCACACTTGCTTTGCCAATAGAGCTTGGTTGAATTTAACCATGTCTCTAAAAGCTAACCCTCCCACTTCCTTTGGTTCACAAAGCAAATTCCATCTTCTCCAATGTAACTTCTTTCCTTCCTTCTTATATCCCCACCAGAAGTCAGCTACCATCTTCTCCATATCTCTGCAAATTGTTGAAGGAATCCGAAAGCATGCCATCGTATATGTTGGTATTGCCTGAATAATTGCTTTAATTAGCACCTCTCTACCTCCATCTGAGAAGTCAGCCCCTCTCCATGCATCCATTCTCTTTGCCACCTTATCTCTGAGATAACCAAATTGAATTCTCTTCGATCGCATAGAGAAAGTCGGTAAACCCAGGTAAACTTCGTGTCCCCCAGTTAATCTTATTTGCAGTATCTCCCTAACCTCCATGACATTTGTACTTCTTGTATTCGGACTGAATGATATTGCAGACTTCTCATAATTGATAAGTTGTCCCGAAATCTGCTCGTATCTTCGTAGTACTGCTTTAACTCTTACACTTTCCTCCTTTGTTTCTTTAAAGAAGAAAAGGCTGTCATCCGCGAAAAGGAGATGTGTGATGGCCGGTGCTTCTCTTGCTATTTTCACCCCGTGAACCCCTTGGTCCATTGCCAATTTCCGCATAAAGGTTGACAGCCCTTGGGCACATAAAACAAAGAGAAAGGGGGATAGCGGATCCCCTTGTCTCAATCCCCTCGTCGGCTGCACTCGTCCAACCATCTGTCCATTAATCTTAAATGAATAGTGAACAGTTGTAATGCATTGCATAATTAGCCTCACCCAGCCCTCTGTGAAGCCTAACTTCCTCATAATCTCCTTCAGGTATGTCCATTCCACCCTGTCGTATGCCTTACTCATATCGAGTTTTAGCGCTGCATATCCCTCCTTGCTCTTGTTATTCTTAATCCAATGCATACACTCATACCCCAAAATAATGTTATCCGATATCATCCTTCCCGGAGTGAAAGCACTTTGATTCTCGTCTACAATCCCACTCATGACACTTTTCAACCTATTTGTAATCGTTCTCGCCAATATCCGGTATAATACATTGCTTAGGCTGATAGGCCTGAAATCCGCGACCCTCTTTGGATTCTTTTTCTTTGGTATCAAGGTCACCCATGTTTCATTCCACTCTGCTACACTCTCCCCTTCATTCAGAACTCCCAAAACTGCCTCTGTGACTGTTGAGCCAACCTCTTCCCATGAGCTTTGATAAAACCCCGCTGAGAAGCCATCCGGACCTGCCGCTTTATGTGCATTTAGATGAAAAGCTGCCTTCTTCACTTCTTGTTGTGTGAAAGGTATCTCTAGAAAATCATTCATTTGATCCTTTACCACCTTTTCTATCGGCTCCAAAGCCTGCTTCACCTCACTCAATTCCGGCTGTGATGATGTAAAAATACTTTCAAAGTATTGTGTGACAATATGCTCCATATGCTCCGGTTCTGTCTTCCACTCACCACTATCACTTTCCAAGCCATGTATGGTATTTGTCCATTGTCTTTGTGAAGCTTTGCGGTGAAAGGCTTTAGTGTTTCTATCTCCGTCTCGTAGCCATGATATCCGCGCTCTTTGTTGCCACATCATACTCTCTTGGGTTTGGTACTTCTCCAATTGGCTCTCCAGTTTCCTGACTCTGTCCATCTCAATCACAGTATCCTCATTATTAAGCAGCAAATTCAGTTGATTCTTGCATTGTTGAATCTTCTTTTTACAACTTCCCACTCTCTCCTTACTCCACTTCTCCAACTTCTGCCCACAATTTTTAAGTCTCTGCACTATATTTCCCCTGCCTTCACAGCTCCCCCATCCTTCATTGACTATTTTTAAATAATCCTCTTCTACCAACCAAGCTCTCTCAAATCTGAAGGGATGAGTACCACATGTTGCACCCCTCTTGTTTCCCTCATTGATGCACATCTTAATCGGTCTGTGATCGGAGCCATAAAAATCCAAGTTCCATATCTCCCATTGTTTCGTTTGCTCCAACCACTCATCATTTGCCAAAAAACGATCTAATTTTTCCTTTAGCGCTGCTCTCCCCTCCCTTCTATTGTACCAAGTGTAAAAGGGACCTCCTGCATCCAGATTCCTTAGACTCAGTTCACTCACCACCTCTCTAAACTCCTCCATTTGTCCAAAAGGACGCTCCCCCTCCCTTGTTCCCCCTTTTTTCTCCTCCAGGGACAATATTTCATTAAAGTCCCCTCCTACCACCCAAGCTCTCGGGACTCCTTGATGGGTTTTTCTAACTTTCCTAAGCAAATCCCAAGAAAATTTACGCATATGTGTAATAGGTGCTCCATAAAAACCAGTAAAGCGCCAATTCCCATCTTCATGGTTAATCACACAATCCAAATGACCCAATGAATAAGATAGTAAAGTAATTTCCATTGATTCTTTTCCAAATAAAACTAGACCACCACTAGTGCCTCTAGCATCACAACCAACACAAAAGTTAAATTTCAGTAAAGATTTCCATCTAGTACAAGCTTGAACCGAAATTTTAGTTTCTAAAATAGTACATGACTTCTAATGGCTTTGTAATTGTTTTATTCTTTTGATATTGGTGATATATCACATACGTCACCGATTATCACTACTTTTGTACATTATTTCATTTTTAATGGCAATTTCTTTACCGATAAAAAAAAATAAAGTTACATTATATAATATTAGAATACAATATCACTCACTTTTGCACAATTTATTTGACATAAAGTTACATTATACCCTACTCAAAATCCCTAAACAGACACACATAATTAATATTTATCATAATTTTTCCATTCAAAATTTTTCCATCCAAATTTCTCCGTGTTCTACGTAATCCCAAAACAAACAACCCTTAAAGAATATTGAATTAATTAATTTCTTTTGTACACATCTATTTTATCTTTGTCTCACATGCATGGTCTGCAATCAACTGAGACTGCAGTTGGGGGCTGACCGCTGATTTGATTCATTTAACTGTATATACATATATATATATATAACTTTTGACAGAATTGAGTAGAATTATATTGTTCGTATATAACAAGTTTAAATTTATATGTATGATAATTATTTTTCTTTAATAATTTATAAATTTAATGTATTTAAAAAATAAATATAATGTATATTAGTAATATATATAAGAGAATTCAAATAAATTAATTAATTTCACGTTTTTTCGTAAATTCGAACTTTAAGATGAAAAAATAGATTCAAGAAAATACGTTTTCACGTACAATTTAAGATTATTGTTATTCTTTATTTCTGTTCATCAAATAGGGTTCGGTATTTAATAAAGAAATTTAATTTACTGATCGTGCTTATTTTGTGAATTATGGAGTATGTGATATTAAAGCATATATATGCCTGTATGATTTTTAAGGTTTTACTATAAAAATTCACAAAAAAACTTATATGCATATTGAGCAATTAAGATAAATTAGGTCAAAATTTATGGGTTAAATGTAGGGTGGGCACAAAATCGAAAAAATTAAAAAATCGAATCGAACCGACGAATTTCGGGTTATATGGTTCAGTTTTTTCGGTTATTCGGTTCAGTTGAAATATTTTTTTAGATTTCAGTTTTCGATTCGGTTCGGTTTATATTTTACAAAATCGAATAAATCGAACCGAATTTCTTTATATAAATTAAAAAAATACTTATTTAATCAATAAATTATATGGAACAATACTTTAACAAAAAAAACTCTATTTAAGTATGTTACTTTATTAATTTTCAATCTCAATTTTTCAATTTAACATTTGTCGTCTTCTTGCTCTACTAAAAAATAATTATCTCCCCTTGAAGGTGAATTTCATTGTGGAAAATGCAATAAAATTATTAATTTTTTGTGTGATATTTTTATGGTTTGTAATTTTAAACTTTGAGAAACTTGTTAGTTTGGATTGTGACTTGAACTTATAATTTGAATTTGATTTTTAGTGTAAATTTTTTTTGAAAAATGTTTAATTGTTAAAGAATAATATTTAATATACTTTTAATCGGTTCAGTTCTAATAAATTTCGGTTCGGTTTCGGTTTCAATTTTTAAAATTTCGATTTATTCGGTTCAGTTGAAGTTCAGTTGAAAAAAGTCTAAAACCGAACTGACCGAAGGTCCACCCCTAAACGCGGGTCAAATTTATTTAGAATATTTATTTTCGCTCTAAAATATTATTTTACTACATAACCAAAACTATGTTACTACAAGATCTAAATTTTATCACTACAAAGTCCAAAACTGTATTACTGTAAGTTCAAAAATATTCTGAACACTTTTTTTTTTTTAATAATGTAGGCAGTATTTCAAATAAGACTGACCCATAAAATTTTCATTTCTCCGATGATATAATTGCTCATCGGCCAAAAAAGTTATTGTGCTATTTTCTTACTAAGATTCACGTACACACTTATTGTACATACATGATAAAATAATATTCATGCATAAAACAATAAATGAAAAATATATGTGTAATATATGTACTCACTTTAATTATTATTATTATGATGATCCTCCATTTCCTTCTATGAGCCATTTAATGTTGTTAATTTTGTAAAGATTAATAAGGTACTGCTCCAATATTTAACAAACATTAATATAATTATAAAATGAGACTACCATGTTTCAAATAAGATTTTAAAGTCGAAATTTAATTATATCCAAAAATCAAGACACGAATGACGGAATGAGTTAGGAAAACGACTTTGGATTATTTAATTTTTAATCTGAAAATGACAAATAATATAAATTATATTGGTAAAACAACATATAAAATAAAGGATATGAGAAGCAGAAGAAAACGAGGGGTCGAAATGGATAGATAGGAATTAATATAAATAAAGAAAATTATAAAAAATAAAAAGAGTAATCCAGAGCATATTCCACAAGATTGCAATTTAGGGTATAATGTGACAATGGACATGCATGTCCATAGAATTGATTGTCATTAATTATAATTAATTAATTGGTGGGATTTGTGAAAGAGATGTGAAGCCTACCTCAACGTTTGCCCAACTCATCCCTCTACCACAATTTTATTTATTTTATATACAATTAATTAAAAGAAAAAATGTCACTATCTCTCCCTATTACCACAATTTAATTTTATATACAATTAATTAATGGAAATAAAAAAATCTCTCCCTGATTTAATTGACAGAAAAGAAATCTAAATAGTGTTTTTTTAAATTAAAAATTACAACATAAATCAATAAATTTCAATGCGCTAGATCTTATATCAAAGGCAGATCAAATCGAAATTATTGTTTACTCCCCACCGTGAAGAAATATGTATGATGAGTTTTTGTGCACATGTAATTATATTATTATTCAATGAAAATAAATAGTAATACTCTCTCCTTCCTCTAAAAGTTTTCATACTTCTATTTTTGTTTATCCTTTAAAAGTTTATATACCAAAAAATAAAAATAATCATCACAATACACATATTTACACTTCATATTATTACTTTTGGGGTCCACTATACACTTAACCCACCTGCTTTATTATTACACTTTTTTCTTAAATCATGTGCTCAAAATTTTTCGTAAACTTTTCCGAAACAGAGAGAGTATTATTTAGTGAAAAAACTAAGACTTCATTTTTGTCCACATAAAATGTTCTTATATTATTTTTGAATTGTTCATATAAATAAATATTTATGTTTCTTTTTTTAAGAAGTTTTGGAGCAAACACACCTTAATTATTTTATTAAGTTAATTAATTAATGGGTCGCTTCATCATTTATTTAAATGGAAGGCCAAAAATAAAAAGGGTTGGGGTATATACCCCTCCAGCCTTGTTTAATGCACTCCCCCATATATTATACATGCACTTTCTCCAAATTACCTATAATACCCTTTTTCTAAAATCTCTCCATATATCACTTTCTACACTTAAACTCTAATTTTTCATCTTCTTCCTCTCCCATTCCACCCGCCGCCGCCCTCCACCTTCGCTGGCCGCCCCCCACTCCCGCTAACCGCGCTGCCTTTCCTCTTTTTTTTTTCTAATTTGTTGTCGCCGCCGTTGAGCCGCTCACCTGCCGCTGCTGGTCGCGCCGCCGCCCTTACTCCCGCTTGCAACCTTTTAGTTTCTCTTTTTTTCCTTTTTTTATTTTTATTTTCTACAATTAATCCAACCAGCGTCGCAGCCTCTGCCCCTTCCCCAGCGTCGCCGCCTCTTCTCCCGGCTTCCACCGCCGTGAACCCCTCCCCCTAAGTCGTCGGCGAAAAAGCAGGGTTTTTTTTTGTCTTTTTTTTAATTTTCGACTATTTTGGGTCGCCTAAAAACACTCTCGTCGACAATAGATCGTCGATGAGAGTGTCTTTGGCCGACCCAAAATGGCCGAAAATTTCAGTTTTCTTAAAAAAAATAATTATTTTTCTTTCGAAACACATAGTCGGTCGGAGTATTTTTGGTCGACAAATCAGAGTCGACCGGATTACTTTTGGTCGACAAATCAGAGTCGACCGGATTACTTTTGGTCGATAAACCAGTGTCGACCGAAGTGTTTTTGGTCAACTCTGGTTTGTCGTCGGAAATAAAGTTTTCTTTTTTTTATTTTCAAGTTTGATTTTTAAAATTTCTAAAATTATTTTGTGCGGCTGTGGCCGCCGCCTCCGGCGGCAACGGCCGTTTGTGGGTGGCGGCGGCAGTCCCTCAAATTAGGGTTAGAGTTAGAATTATGGTTAGTTTAAATTTAAATTTAAAGGGAGTGTATCTATTTTTTGTATTTTAATAAAAGGGCAAAAACAAGTATTTTACATGAATATTTAATTAATAAATGTGAGAGGAGCGTGTATCTAACAAAGCTGGAGGGGTATATACCCCAACCCAAATAAAAAGTCAGTCCATTTCATCAATTTATGCAACCCAGCCATAAGGAAAAGCTGACTTCTTATCCATGGCCCATGGGCACAGTTATTTGCACCTCCTAGGTTGTTAACTGCACTCCTCGATTGATACATACATCCTTCAATTAAAAAATGTTAAATATATTACTACTGAATTGTTCGAATTTCTTATAAACACACGAGTGTACAGTACCCTTACCCATTTGGAACTCCTCTGCGTTGATCACCAGCTTCACCTTCCAAAACCCGACCACCTCCTTCGTCGCCCTCCTCGCCCCTCGACAGTCGAACGACATCCTGTACGGAGGCACCGACTGCGGAGGCGCGCTCGATCACACGTGGCCCGCGTGTGTTTTTTCTAAAAGCGGGAGGAGGTTATACGATTCGCCGACGAGGAGGGCGTCAGTGTGATGGAGGGGCTTCCAGAAGAGGTCGTGGCTACGGAATATTCTGTGGCCCGAGAATTCGTCGGTGATGAATTCGACGGTCTGCGCAGCCTCTTCCTCTGTCTGACAACGGCCCGACGGAGGACTGTGAGTATGTTGCCGATGGATCTCTGACCGGCCGACACTCGGAGCCGGTGGCCTTGCCGATGAAATCTCAATCGACGGCGGCTGACCTAGGGTGCCCTTCCATTGGGCTAGGGTTCCCTTCAATTGTACTTGGTAATGTGCACCCCTATTTTTTTCAGTACACCCCGATCTGCACTCCCTCTCACTTTTTTTTTAATGGTATTTTTGTTAGTGGTATTATTGGTTATTGGTACTAGTATTACAAATTATTGTTTATGGTATTACTATTAATACACTGTAACAACAAATTTCGTGAAATTAATATAAAAACACGAAAATGAAATACAATTTTATTTCTTGTCGGATTAAACCGAGAAATTTGTAGATTTACAATCTCTAATTTAATTCCTCTGATTCTTCTATTCGAATCTTGACTTTGACTTTGAACGGTTTTGAGGCGTGATCTTTGCTTTGATCCTGATCACGATTGAACTTGATGGTTTGTAACGTTAATCCAAGGACTTGACGTCTTGTTTTGGATTAAACGCTGATTTGGGGAGTTTTGGACGAGCGCCTTCGAATGCGATGAAGAACGCCTTTGAATCTTCAAGAGCCAATGAAGAACGTCTTCGAAACTTCAAGAGTCCGCGAAGAACACCTTTGAATCTTCAATGAGTCCGCGAAGAACACCTTTGAGAAGAACGTCAATGTGAGGGGTTTAACACCTTAATCTCGGATCGAACGTCGTCTTCAGATGATTTGGGTGAAGAACGCCTTTGAAGCTCCTTCGAATGTTCAAGAACGTCTTGAATCTCTACTGAGAATTCTAGAGTCTTGAAATGCTTTTTGTGTTGTGTTTGAAATGAATGAGGGGGGACCCTATTTATAGAGTGAGTGAGTGAAGACTTTCCCTCTTTACCGTGCCACGTGGCGCCTTCTTACTGGATGATGCCGATTTGATTGGCTTGATTGATTTAATTTAATTATCTTCCTTTTTTGAAGATGTGTGATTTGATTTCCTCCGTATATGGTAAGTCAAATTTATTCTTACCAACTACGAGTATTTCGATACTCGTATAATTTGATCGACTTGTATCGTGTATATTAAATATCACTAATTTAACTATTTAATTCGAGAATTAATTTAATTAAATTCCCAAATTTTAAATAGTAAATTAATTTTATTTTTAATATATATTTATCCACGTGTCGCCATTTGATTGGGTGCAAATTTAATTTGCTTACAAATGCCCCCTCGTGTTTTATTCACGGACGATTTATGTCTTGAAGTGAATGGAGCACGAAATTTGTTGGACTTTAAAGTTCAATCATCTTTATTAATCGACTTGAGCCCACTTTTGCATGGCTTGATAAATTTTCTAAGCACAATATAGGTTGAAGCCCGTGAAACCTTCTTAGATAACATGTCTCGAGATTTTTTTTTTTTTACCCAAATGTGAAGGCTTGCTGCTTTTGCTTTCTTGGGCCAACACTTTTTTCCTTGGGCCTAAATGTGCAGGCCTGCTCCATTTGCTTTCTTGGCCCAAAATTATTTTTCAAGGAATCCTTCTTTCCAATTCCGCCCGAAGGAATATCAATTCCCCCCAATTATGTGGGATATAATTTCAATCACCAACTTTTTTCCTTGTAAATCTAACCCAAACCATCTATAAAAGGGGGCATTGTTGTTCTTTCATTCTCACAACAAAGATTCTTCTCAAAGGTCGTTCCTACAGGGACTTCTTCAACGGACTACTTCAAAGTGCCACAGCTCAAATGTATTGTATTTCTTATCAATTTCACAGGTGAAATTTGAAGAAGAATGCAGTGGTTTCTCTACAACGATATCATCTCAAAGAAACGGCTTACCTCAATGGCACCGTATTTCTTATCAATTTCACAGGTGAAATTCGAAGAAGAATATGGTGGTCTCTCCACAATGATTTCATCTCAAAGAAACGGCTTACCTCAACGGCACTATATTTCTTATCAATTTCACAGTTGAAATTCGAAGAAGAATATGGTGGTCTCTCCACAATCAGAGGTTTGGCCCACTTTCAGCGGCACTGTATTTCTTATCAATTTTACATGTGAAATTTGAAGAAGAATATGGTCGTCTTTCTACAACAATTTCTTCTCAAAGGATTGGCTCGGCGCAATTTCTGAGATAGAATTGTGAATCAGTTTCAACGGACTTCTCTTGGGCATTTCATCGAGCGGGTTGTGTGCGTGAAAATGAGCATCGTACTCTGGTCATCAGCGGTTGGAGAGCTTCAAGTGTAGAGCCTCAACGGCACTATATTTCTTATCAATTTGAAGAAGAATATAGTAGTTTATCCGCACGCTCAACGGATCAATAGACTTCTATCAGTCATTTCATCGAACATATTTTGTACAAGCAAATTGACTGGACAAAGGTTGTCTCTTCGGCGTCGGTGGCGGGTTTCTGGTGTAGGCGTCTTTTTAATGGCGGTGACGGCAGGGAGCACTGATTTTCGTCGCGGCAGAGGCGGCGAGGCCTTTATTTTTTGGTGTACTATGGCGATGTTGAATCAGCCAGACTGGATTCGTGCACGACGGCGGCGTGGTGAAGTTTCATGGTGGGGCGTGAGCGGGCGTCGGGCTTCTTGTTGCGCTGTTCTGGCAGAAAGAAATGGATTAATGGACTGCTCTACTTTGCTTCAAAATATTTGCGTGAAGATGGAGAGAAGTAGGACAGCAAGCTGATCTCCATATCTTGAATAGGCCCACTAAAATGCCTTATTTAATGAATTCAAAATAGGCCCAATATATGAATTAGGAAAGTGTGGGCCCCTCGACAATTAACTCCGACCCTTCTCCTTAATAGATTTAAAAAATGAGAAGTGAACTTGGGTTTATTAGAGTTTTGTTGTGTTGCAAAATGCAAACTGTCTTAACTCTTTTTCTCCCTCCTTCCCATTTTCTTTTTTTACCCGCTTCATTCGGCTGAAAAATGATGAAAATTCCTGATTTCAGCAACTTTTTTCCTTCGATTACTCGTTAAGTTAATGATCTTAAACGAGATAATTGAATAATGACTGTACTTAGAGAATTTCTAAGTTGCCTACGTACCTCAAAGAGGATCAAGTCATAACGTAGTTCAAGCGGATGAAACTTAATTTTTTGATATGCAGTTTTAAGCTCGTACATCAAGGAGCTTTACAATTTGAATTTGTAGATAGTTTATACTCATATCAAGGAGGCTTCGATTTCAAATTTGTAGACAGTTTATTCTCTTATCAAGGAGCTTTGATTTGAACAATTTATTCTCTTGCTAAGGAGATTTACTTGAGGAATTTTAGATAGTTTTTGCTCTTATCAAGGAGCTTTGATTTGGTTGACTCGATTTGAGAGTCTCGAACAGTTTATTCTCTTGTTAAGGAGATTTACTTGAGGAATTTTAGATAGTTTTTGCTCTTATCAAGGAGCTTTGATTTGAACAGTTTATTCTCTTGCTAAGGAGATTTTTTTTTTTTTTTTGGACTTTAAAAATTTTTTGCTCTTATCAAGGAGCTTCAATTTGAATGACTCAATTTGATAGTCTAAAACAGTTTATTCTCTTGTCAAGGAGAATCGACTCGAGGAACTTTAAATGGTTTCATCCAACACAATTTCTCCTTGTTGGACTAATTGCATGATCTTTTCCTTGAATGTGACACAATCATGAATCAGATGACCTACTAGTCGATGATACTTGCAGTACTTCGGGTCATCAACTTGTCCAAGTTCTTCTGGTCGTTTCATCTTAGGCAACTCAATGAGCTTTGCTTCGAGCAAGTCGTCAAATATCCCAGAGACATCAGAGTCTAAAAACGGATATTGTTTCTGTCGCATGTCTTTCAATGTTAACCTGCTTTGCCCCCAGTCTCGAGGCATGTCTATAATGTATTCCTTACTTGAAGGTTTAGCATAAATCTTACTGCGAAGCTCTTGAACCGGCGGTGATGCGACTCCACTAGAAAACATGCTTAGCTCCATGTCATGAGCTCTTGTTGCTAATTCTTCAAAAGTATTTGGTCGGATTCCTTGCAAGATGTATCGGAGGCCCCATTGCATTCCTTGAATGCACATTTCGATTGTAGAAGATTCAGTCAACCTATCCTTGCAATTCAGGCTTAAGTTTCTCCATCGATTGATATAATCAATCACTGACTCATCCTTCATTTGACGAGTGTTGGTCAGCTCGATCATGCTAACCGTTCTCCTTGTGCCGTAGAAACGGTTTAAGAATTCTTGCTCCATCTGATCCCAACTATCGATGGAGTTAGCCTCCAAATCGATGTACCAATCGAAAGCGTTTCCTTTCAAGGAGCGGACAAATTGTTTGGCCAAGTGATCACCATAAGTTCCAGCATCATTGCAAGTTTCGACGAAATGAGCCACATGCTGCTTTGGGTTTCCTCTGCCATCAAAATGTTGAAACTTTGGAGGCTGATAGCTTGCTGGCATCCTCAAGTTGTCAACTCTCTTAGTATACGGCTTGGTATAGGTGAAAGATGATTTGAATCCTTCTTCGTGTCTACCTTTCACCGTATCCAATATTAGCTCCTTGAGTTGATCGACGTTCATCCCTCCATCGGAAGAAATGATCAAATCTTCAGCAACAAGTTCATTTTCCGTTGTTTGATGCTTGGTTGAGGTTTCAGCGTCGTCCTATTCCTCAACTAGTTTTTCATTGGTACGACTTGCGTCACCATTATCCACTTTATCCATCAAATTATTAATCTTGGAGTCTTGCTCTTGGATGTGCTTTGACAATCCCTTGATAGCTTTCATGATGCTGGCCAGCTGTTCCTCAATAGTCGAGGCGTTTGCCATCATGGCTGGAGCAATGCTCGAAGTCGATGAATGGTCCGATGAGGAGCGAGGGGTGGAGTTAGTGGAATTGCCTTCTTCTCCTTCAACAACGTAAGGCGGCGGCTGGTTTGCAGTTATTCCAGTTGAAGTATTTTCTCCTGAAAAAGTATGGGACAACGATCTCTTCGTCATGCTTCTTGTGACGACGTTGACATCAATAGTCTTGGAAGGACTTGTCCTTATAAACAAGATCTTGTGCGGAGACATCTTTATGGTCTTTGAATTTCCTAGGTGAAGAGGAGAGATGAGAGGTAGAGAAATCCCACCGGGCGTGCCAATTTGTAACAACAAATTTCGTGAAATTAATATAAAAACACGAAAATGAAATACAATTTTATTTCTTGTCGGATTAAACCGATAAATTTGTAGATTTACAATCTCTAATTTAATTCCTCTGATTCTTCTCTTCGAATCTTGACTTTGACTTTGAACGGTTTTGAGGCGTGATCTTTGCTTTGATCCTGATCACGATTGAACTTGATGGTTTGTAACGTTAATCCAAGGACTTGACGTCTTGTTTTGGATTAAACGCTGATTTTGGGAGTTTTGGACGAGCGCCTTCGAATGCGATGAAGAACGCATTTGAATCTTCAAGAGCCAATGAAGAACGTCTTCGAAACTTCAAGAGTCCGCGAAGAACACCTTTGAATCTTCAATGAGTCCGCGAAGAACACCTTTGAGAAGAACGTCAATGTGAGGGGTTTAACACCTTAATCTCGGATCGAACGTCGTCTTCAGATGATTTGGGTGAAGAACGCCTTTGAAGCTCCTTCGAATGCTCAAGAACGTCTTGAATCTCTACTGAGAATTCTAGAGTTTTGAAATGCTTTTTGTGTTGTGTTTGAAATGATTGAGGGGGGACCCTATTTATAGGGTGAGGGAGTGAAGACTTTCCCTCTTTACCGTGCCACGTGGCGCCTTCTTACTGGATGATGCCGATTTGATTGGCTTGATTGATTTAATTTAATTATCTTCCTTTTTTGAAGATGTGTGATTTGATTTCCTCCGTATATGGTAAGTCAAATTTATTCTTACCAACTACGAGTATTTCGATACTCGTATAATTTGATCGACTTGTTTCGTGTATATTAAATATCACTAATTTAACTATTTAATTCGAGAATTAATTTAATTAAATTTCCAAATTTTAAATAGTAAATTAATTTTATTTTTAATATATATTTATCCACATGTCGCCATTTGATTGGGTGCAAATTTAATTTGCTTACATACACTATTAAATTAATATTAATGATTATTGATTACTGTATTATTGATTATTAATTGTTGTATTATTGATTATTGTTTGTGGTATTATTGATTATGTGGAATTATTTATTATTGCTTAAAATATTACTAATTATTATTATTGTTTATGATATTAAAAATTATTGTTTATGGTATTACTAATAATTATTTTTAGTATTAATGAATATAATTATTATATAAAATTAATTATATATAAAATATTTGGGGATGAACTCAATAATAAAAAGTCTTTTTCCATCATCTTTGTGCATACATGTATGTTGTTGGGTATGAGCGAAACCTTGGCTCAAATTCTTTATGGAGAAGGAATGACTACTAATTAAATTTTCCCTTATCTATTAACCAAGTTATTTTCTATTAAATTTTTAATGATAATTAAATAAGCAACCCACGTGTGTACGTGTTCCATATATATAGAAAATTAAAATAATTTTTACAAAAACTTATATGTAATATTGCATACATGCATTTTAGTCATTCGCACACATGTTCTTTATAAATAAACCCACAAGCTTAATTCACACACATTTTTTATAAATACACCCACAAGTTTAATTTACACACACATTTTTTATAAATACGCCCACAAGCTTAATTCACACACACATTTTTTATAAATACACCCACTGACAGCTCAATTCACACCCACATTTTTATAAATGCACCCACCGACATAAATTGAACATGGTCGTCTTCTCCGAGAAGTTTTCGGTCACCTCAGACCGCGATCGGACGCTGCAATTTACGATGACCTTAATTTTTAAATATTTTATATTTCTTTAAATATTATTTAATAGTAATTATTATGGGTCAATGTTGTTTTGTATTACGTGCAATAATATATCTTACTAAATGCAATAATATATGTTACTATATATTATAATGTGGGTTACTTAATCAATAAAAAAAATATAAAAATATAAAAGAATCAGTATTACTATATAAAATTGTGTTATTACTACATGTAATAATTTGTTTTACTACATTCGATAATTATATGTTACTACATACTACAGTTTGAATTACTACATTGAATAGACGTTTGTTACTATATGTAACTTTATCAAATGATCTAATATTTTTCGCATCATCCTACAATAAAACATTTTGTATTACAACATGATTATTATGTTTACTACATTCGATAATATATGTTACTACATATTATAATGTGAGTTACTACATCAATAAAAACACTAGAAAAAATGTGTTACTAAATAAAAGAATTTGTATTATTATATAAATAGTTTGTGTTATTACTACATAAAATAATGTGTATTACTACATATTACAATTTGAATTACTACATTTAATATCCCGCATTCGACATTAAAATAAAAGATAAAAAAATCACAGAAACGGGTAAAATAAACGGATTAAAAATTTCGAATTAAGCTGTCAGTCAGTGGGTGTATTTATAAAAAATGTGTGTGTGAATTAAATTTGTTGGTGTATTTATAAAAAATGCGTGTGTGAATTAAGCTCGTGGGTGTATTTATAAAGAACATGTGTGTGAATGACTGAAATGCATATATGAATATTTCATAAAAGACTAGCCGAATAATTTTTTTGTTCAGCCCTCCCTACAAGTTCAATAGTATTCATTCATGGCTTTAGATTATTTATCTCAATCCACTACAAAAAACGCGCGCTACAGGGACGGATAAATGCCGACGGATTATAATCCGTCGGCATTTCCGACGGAAATGCTGACGGATTGAAAAGTCAACGTCAATGCTGACGGATTTCTGATCCGTCAGCATTTACCGAGGGAAATGCTGACGGATTTCCGTTCCGTCAGCATTTACCGAGGGAATATGCAGACGGAATTTTGAAATATGTTTGCCGACGGAAATTCCGTCGGCATCTGACCCGTTGAATTCGCACCGCCTCGTTTTCCAAAAAGGTAACGGTTCCCATTAATAGTGGGCGGTTACCGAGGGAAATGCCGACGGAAAATCCGTCGGCAAATATTTTTTTTATTATATAAGGGCCTCAAATCAATCAGTTCGTTTTAGAAAAAAAAAAAGGGGGGCGTGCGCGTGAGTGAGGATTCGGTGGGGAAGACGAAGACGAGGACGAGGCTATTGAAGCAAATTTCTTCGATTACATTGATACGGTACGTTTTCTTAATTAGTTTTATTACTTAATTTTAATACTTATATATGTTTATGCATGGATATATGTAAATATGAATAATTTAATGTTGATTTGCATGTTATATTGATTTAGTTAGTTGTTAAAATATTATGATCATGTTAGTATGTACGTTAGTTAATTTAATTTGTTGATTAAGAATAATTTTGATAGATCGAGTAGGTTTTTAAGGTTAATTAATTAATTAATTGTTATATGTATACATTAATTAATTGTTATATAGTTATATAGTTAATTACTAGTTTAATTTAATGGTGTAATTTTGATATAGAATATTTTTAATGTAGGTAGTGCATGTTTCAATCAATTGTTTAAATTAGAAAATTATTATTTTAATTAGTTTTAGGTTTGTTAATTTAGGAATATATATGTTCAATTTTTTATTATTGATTAAGTTAGGTAGAAAAATAATAATTAAATTAGGTTATTGTTGATTAAATTAGGAATATGTTGATTAATTAAATTAGGAATATGCTATATTAGTAAAAAAATTAAATTAGGAATATGTTCATTAAATTGATAATTAGAAAACTCCAATTAGAAAAGTATTATTTTAATTATGTTTAGATTTGTTAATTTAGGAATATGTTAATTTAGAAATATTTTTAATGTAGGTGATGCATGTTTCAATCAATTGTTTAAATTATTAGTTAATTAGATGGTTCGACGGTGATATCACGTTGTAATTAGGTTATATATATATTGTTTTGATTTAAATTAGGAATATGTTGATTAAATTAGGAATATGATATATTAGTAAAAATTTTAAATTAGCAATATGTTCATTAAATTGATAATTAGTAAAATTATGTATTTTTTATTGATTGAAACAGATGAGTGAACAAGTATCGAATCAGGGTTCGGGTTCACGTCGTAGGTCGTCACTTTGGTCACGTGCAAGGAGGTCTCGGGATGAATCAGTTCCTGTGACGGCTCCTCTTCCTCCTCCTGTGGCAGTGTCGCCGCCGCCGCCGACTACGATGTCGGTTGGTTCGTCATCCTCTTCTCGTCAGCATCCTGTTCGAGACAAAAGGAAAGTCATTGACATCGTTTCAGGAGCGTAAGTCAATAATTCTAATGTTTGATGAGATTCAATAACGATTAACTTTATTTATTTATTTATAATGTGTTAGTTTATAAATTTGTTAATAATTTTACAGGTTGATGCCCGGTAATGAGGTGTCCAGGATGTGCACAAAATCCTTTAAGGATTGCAAGATTTCTAAGGGTGCTATCACTTGGTCGAAGGTGCCACAATCTAAAAAGGGTGATTATTTCGAGGAGTTCCAGGTATATAATTACAATATTTAAAGTTTATTAAATAACTAATTATTCATATTATTTGATAAATATGTTGAATATTTATTTGTATAGAAAAAGGCCCGTTGGGATACGACGATCTACTCGGACGCCGCTATTTACAAGAAGTGGTACAATCTTTGTTCTACTCGGTACACGAACATGATGTACAACTGGAGAAAGGCCTGGCGTGATGAAGACAAAAATCTTGTTCTGGGGAAAGACGAGGATGGTGTTGACCTGTGGGAGTCGTTGGTTGAGAAGTGGATGACCCAGGATTACCAAGACAAGTGTGACAAAGCTCGGGCCAACCGCAGAACCGACGTTGGAGGCGGGATGACAGTGCATCGGGGGGGAGCTCGGTCCGTCCTCGAGCAATCACTTGCTCTCGTAAGTTTTATTTAATTATTTAAAAATTAAATAATTATAGTTAATTATTTTATATTAGTTATCTAAATGAATTTGTATATGTTTATTTGATACGTAATAGGAGCGGGAGACTGGACGTCCCCACACCCACTTGGATCGGCTGAGCCTTCTTCATCCGTTTAATGCCGATACACAGACGTCCACCTACGGGCGCACTACTGACCTCCACATAAGTTTAATTAAATTTATGTATTAATTACATTATATATATATATATATATAGATAATTAAATTAATTTTAATTTTTTAATTATGTAGTTGAGCGTCCGACAGAGGATTGAAGAGGCTGAGACGCAAGCCACCGCCACGACTACTGCTGAATCCGGAAGCAGCGGTACCCCTCCGGTTGTTGACGTGGACCAGTGTTACCTTGACGTTGCCCCGACCTCCAAGGGAAGGGTCCTTGGCCTTGGTGGGATGAGCAGCGCCGTGAGGACACCAAGTGGTCGGTCGGCCCGGAGTGCATCGCAGCCGTCCGTATCCTCCACTGCCGTCCCGGATCCGAACGTCATGGCAACGTTCGAGAACTACTTCCGCCTCTGGAGTACCAATGCGGGTCGGACGTTGGGGATGTCTGCTGAGCAGATCGAGGCCATCTATCAACAGACGATGGGGCAACCACCGCCAGCTCCAGCTCCAGATCAAGCTGCAGGTCAAGATGCAGGTCAGGCCGACGGTGGCAACGTCAACTTGAATGATGGTATGGATGAATATTTTAACTTTCCCGGCACTGACAACTATCCTGGCAACTATCCTGGTTGAACAATTTGAACAATTTAATTTTGTGTTGAACTAATTTATTTTTTTGTTGAACTTATTTAATTTTCTGTTGAACTTATTTATGTTTATGTATATATTTATGTTTATGTTGAAAAATATGTTGAACTATATATTGCAGTTTATTTGTGTAGTTTATTGGTGTATAGATGAAAATAGGGTGCATTCATTTGTTTCATTGAGTACAAAATAATCTCATTTAGAGTGCATTCTAGATATAGATTTAAACCACTTGAAGAGTGCATTTTAGTACAAATTAAAATAGCCTCATATAGAGTGCATTATACATATATTTAACCAAACCACTTGAAGGTGGTAGATGCAACCATGACAACTAGCACAATCAAAATGATTTTGTTCACTTTGATTAAATCCTTGATTTCTTCAGCCAAATTCTTGATCTCTGTAACCAATTTCTTCATCTCTTGAGTCATTTTCTTCATGTCTTCAGTTTCTTGGTCACTTTGATTAGATTCTTGATTCTTGTCAACAACACACTTTTCTAGAGTGTCAGCCCATACAAAGAAACCACATCCACCGCCATCACTTTGGGAGTCAGGACAATTATGAAATATCCTCCCTTTACTTCTAGGTTGTTTAGAAGCATATGTACGACATGCCTTTCCACAATAACAAACAAGGCCTTGCTGAAATCGAATAGAAGATGAAGAAGACATGATATTTCTTTGCAAAATAGAAAAAATCGAATATGGTGTGTGTGAGCTTTGTGTTGTTGCTATATATACAAAAAATTGAATTAATTAATAAAAAAAAAATAATAATAACACGCCAAATGCCGACGGAATTAAGTTTCCGTCGGAATTCACCATTTGATATATGCCGACGGATAATCCGTCGGCATTTATCTTGACTGACGGAAATTTTGGGCTGTGAAATGCCGACGGAATTAAGTTTCCGTCGGAATTCACCATTCGATAAATGCCGACGGATAATCCGTCGGCATTTATCTTGACTGACGGAAATTTTGGGCGGTGAAATGCCGACGGAATTAAGTTTCCGTCGGAATTCACCATTTGATAAATGCCGACGGATAATCCGTCGGCATTGATCTTGACTAACGGAAATTTTGGGCGGTGAAATGCCGACGGAAAGATAAGTCCGTCGGCATATCCGTCGGGAAATTCCTAAAACTTTCTTTTTTTCCACTTCACTTTCGTATTGCAAATTTACACCAAAACTTTCTACTGCCTAATTTTTTTATGCTCATGCTCGGGTATTCAGAAACATCAAATTACGGTACATTTTCTACCATTTTTAATTTACTCTATATATAAAATTCAATATAATGTAATTACATGTTTTATATATATCATAAGTTTTGTTTGAATTTATTATAAGTTTAGTTTAGTAATGTGTTGCTCCACTTAAATGTTTAGCAGATGGATTTGCCTGACCGTCGTTGGATGTATTGTACTCCTAGAATGATTAGAGGAAATGTGAATGTGGAATTTTATAATGAACTCGTGTTATTTGTTGAATTTGCAAAAAGCCAGCCACATTACATGAGTGGAAATTGCATTAGGTGTCCGTGTAATGCTAAGAAATGTCAGAATAAGCAATATAAAGAGATTGATGAGGTCCTAGTGCATATTGTGAAGAATGGTTTCGTTGATAATTATTATAATTGGACTAGTCATGGCGAAACACGTTGGCCTTATAGATTTGATGAAGTGTTTTACTATTACACTGCTGGAATCTATCAAGAAGAAGCAAATTTCGATCATGTTGGCACTAGTAACGAGGTAGAACAACGGTTTGGGGACGAAGAACAACAGTTTGGGGACGAAGAACAACAGTTTGGGGACGAAGAACAACAGTTTGGGGACGAAGAACCGAATATGTATCAAACAATGATCAGGGAAGCTGGTTTTTCAAACATGGAAGAGGAGCCGACGAATGAGGCATTTCAGTTTTATGAGATGCTCAAATTAGTCGAAGAAGATTTATATCCGGGTTGTGAATCTCACTCACAGTTGTCATTTAATGCACGACTCATGAACATTAAGACCGAGAACAAGCTTTCTAACAGGGCATATGAGCAAGTGACACAGTTATGCAGTGAAATTTGTCCTCAAAATAATAAGGTGCCTACGACGTTTCATCAAAGCAAACAAATGTTGAAGAATGTTGGTTTGCCGGTTGAGAAGATTGATTGTTGTGTGAATGGTTGCATGTTATATTGGGGTGACGAAGATAGCAGTCTGAATATGTGTAGATTGTGTGGCCATCCCCGGTACAAAGAGGCACGTCGAAAGGGACCTGGTGGTCAATCGAAGAAGACAAAGAAGAAAGTGCCATATAAGAAGATGTACTACCTTCCTATCATTCCCCGTTTGATGAGATTATATCAATCAAGTGCCACTGCACAACACATGACGTGGCATGCTACAGATTCCTCTTCGGCTGAGTCGAGGGAGATGCGACATCCGGCAGACTCAGAGGCCTGGAAACATCTTGACAACGTGTTTCCAAATTTTGGTTGTGAACCGAGGAATGTGAGATTAGGTTTGTGTACTGATGGTTTTGCACCGTTTGGGATGCATGGGAAGCAGTATTCTTTGTGGCCGGTGATACTGACTCCATATAATCTTCCTCCGTGGATGTGCATGAAACCTCAAACAATATTTCTGACTGTATTGGTGCCTGGACCAACGAATCCAAAGGACAAACTGGATGTTTATCTCCAACCTCTTATAAAAGACTTGATCTTCTTATGGGAGAATGGAGTCCAAACATACGATGTTTTTAGAAAGCAGAACTTCACGATGCGTGCTGCTCTTTTATGGACCATTAGCGACTTTCCTGCATATGGTATGTTGTCCGGGTGGAGTACGGCCGGAAAGAAAGTATGTCCGTATTGTATGGAGAATTCTGAAGCTTTCAGTTTCCCGGTGAGTAGAAAAGTTTCATGGTTCGATAATCACCGTAGGTTCTTACCTCAAGGTCACCCGTTTCGAAGAAATAAGAAGAACTTCGTAAAAAACAGAGCAGTCACAAACAATCGACCTCCACTACGAGATGGTATTTTATACATTTATTTAATAATCGAGTACTAAACGTATATTTATCTATTGCTTTTAGTGTCACTTATAATTTACTCTCCGTACAGGACGTAGGTTGTTATATGAGGTTCAAGTGACGGGGTTGAAAAAAAGTACTGAGGAAAATGCAGCGGAACACAACAGAGGAATTGAGGGTGGTTGGAACAAAAGGAGTATTTTAATTTTTGGGACTTACCATACTGGAGTTCACTATTGATACGACACAATTTGGATGTGATGCACATTGAAAAGAATGTGTTTGACAATGTGTTCCACACAATCATGAACACGGAAGGCAAGACGAAAGACACTCCAAAGTCTCGGGAGGATTTGGACACTCTTTGTCGCCGTCCAGAGTTGAAAAAGGATGAGCGTACAGGTAAATTTCCAAAGGCTAGCTACACACTGGATAAGCCACAAAAACAAAGATTGTGTAGGTGGATAAAGGAGTTGAACTTTCCGGACGGCTACGTGTCGAACTTGAGTCGATGCGTAGACACAATAACGGGTAAGGTTGCAAGGATGAAGAGTCATGATTGTCATGTATTTATGCAACGCTTGATACCGATTGCGTTCCGAGAACTTCTTCCTCTCAATGTGTGGAGGGCTATCACTGAATTAAGTCTATTTTTTAGAGATTTAACGGCTACAACGATCACGATCGATGATATGATTCGTATAGATGAAGACATTCCAGTGATTTTGTGTAAGTTGGAACAAATTTTTCCACCTAGCTTCTTTAACTCGATGGAACACTTACCCGTTCACTTAGCGTATGAAGCGAGAATTTGTGGTCCGGTGCAATACAGGTGGATGTACCCATTTGAAAGGTAAAATCTTACTTTTTTTATTTCATTACAATTACACATGCATTCATATAAGTTTTTTATATATATATATATATGTGTGTGTATATCAGGTATCTCCACAACTTGAAACGCAATGTTAAACAAAAGGCAAACGTTGAAGCATCGATTGTGAATGCTTATTTGAATGAAGAGGTTGGCATGTTTTGTTCTTATTACTTTGAAGACCACGTCAACACAAAGTTAAGAAGTGCTCCACGTAACTTCGGTGGTACATCCGCTGACGATATCAGTGAAGAGGTCGATGGAATGCTCTCCATATTCAAGTATAAGGGACGGCCAATAGGAAAACCCACTGAACGATATTGGGAGACGAACTCGGAGGCGGAAATAGCACAAACGTATGTGTTGTTGAATTGTGATGAAGTTCAGCCATACATTGAGTAAGTATTTCATATATAAATCGTCTATTTAAATACCACTTCATTTATGTCATTTAATATTAACCAAGTTTTTGAATGTTGTGAATTAGGATGTACACTCAAGAACTACGACGAGCAGAACCAAACATCTCAGATGCATATATAGATGCTCGTATTCAACGTGAATTTTCCCGATGGTTCGAACGTTATGTGAGTACCATTTAATTAATTATGTTTTACGTAAATAAATTAATATTTATTTTAATTAATTTTAAATTGAGCCGTATAGGGACGGGATAACGCTCTAGACAGTCGATTCTTACGAGATCTCAGCAAGGGACCACTACGTCGTGTAAAGACTTACAATGGTTATATTGTGAAGGGCTACAGATTTCATACGTCTGGGTATGCATCGACAAAGGCAACTACCAACAGTGGCGTCTGCGTTAGCAGTGCGAATTACAATGCAGATGCAAGTGATTACTTTGGGGTGTTACGGAAAGTCGTCGAAGTAGAATATCCAGGATATCCAACAAAGACTGTAGTGTTGTTCAAGTGTCATTGGTTTGATTCAGGCCATCTAGGAACAAGAATTCACCCGGAGTACAAGCTCGTTGATGTTAGTTCGAAAAGGGCGTATGTTGGGGATGATCCATTTGTATTTGCCCATCAAGTATCTCAAGTATACTACTGCACATATCCGGGAGCTCCACGTGGTTATGAATGGCACGCTGTTTGCAAAGTAAAGGCAAGGTCAATGGTAGAAGTCCCTAAAAAGGACAAAAATACTGAAGATGAATCTCCATTTCAAGCAGAACAAATAGAGACTCCAACTGAAGTCTTTACGGGAGATTTCAATCTTTCTGTACCCTTGACGGTTGCAAATCCCCAATTAATCGAAATTGAAGGTGAAGAGGAGGGGGATGAAGAAGAGGATGAAGATGAGGATGAAGAGGAGAATGAAGAAGATGAGGATGAGGAGGAGGATGAGGATGAGGATGAGGAAGATGATGATGATGAGGAGGAGGATAAGGACGAAGAGGAGGATGAAGACGATGAAGATGAAAATTAATTCAATTAATGTAATGTATTTATTTCTTATTTTATAAAAGTTAATTAATTATTTATCATTTAGGTACAAATTATAAAAATTTAATTTACTATAAATATAAGTCACAACTAATATATATATTAATATATGTGGAATAAATGAATTTTGTGATTTTTTTAAAAAATATTTTGGTAATTTAGTAAGTATATAGAAAAAATTGAATTATTTAAAAAAAATAAATAAAAAAAATCGCCAATATGCTGACGGAATTAACTTTCCGTCGGTATTTACTTTTTGACAATTACCGACGGAATATCCGTCGGTATGTGTACATGCCGACGGAAAAAACCCCCTTATATAAAACCTCAAGCTAGGGTTTTCTTTCTAAACTTTCCTCTTTACATTCCCCCCCACCTCGCCTCCCTCCACCAACTCGCCTCCCTCCACTCCTCCGGCTGCGACAGCCTCCACCACGGCGGCACCGTAACATTCGCCACTCTCCGGCACGCCGCCGGCACCGTCACCACCGGCGAAGCCGCCACCACCGTCGCCTCCCTCCAGTCTTCGGCCCCATTCCCCCCCACCTCGCCTCCCTCCACTCCTCCGGCTGCGACAGCCTCCACCACGGCGGCACCGTAACATTCGCCACTCTCCGGCACGCCGCCGGCACCGGCACCACCGGCGAAGCCGCCACCACCGTCGCCTCCCTGCACTCTTCGACCCCATTCCCCCCCACCTCGCCTCCCTCCACTCTTCAGCCCCAATCCGAGAAGCACAAGGTTGATGAATTCTGATTTCGATTTATTTTTAATTGTGATTTCGATTTACAACTCGATTTCAGGTTTCGGTTGAATTTTGAAGTTTTTATTCACTTTGATGTTGCAGGTTCATCGGTTAGTTGTGAATCGGGATCCTAAATTTACCAACTTTGTGGAGGTAATGATATCAAATGTGTCTATAGATCTTGAAGGGGGTATTGGGATATGAATTTTGGATCCTAATTGTATGTGTTGCATATATCATTTTTGTTTTCTTCTTCAATCTTCGGAAAGGAAGCTTAATTGTTCGTATTCTGCTAAAAAAAAGTGGTAATCGTTTAGCATAATCTAATACAAGTTTTGATGCTTTGGTTATGCAGTTAAGTTATAAGCACTCTATGTTAGTGGAGTATGTTTTTTGTATTACTCTATGCCAATGCTGTGATGAATTTTTTGATAACAATTTGGTTAATAATTATTCTGGTCGGAAAATGAAATTCTGGTCGGGGCCTCTCCGGCCACCCATATTTTTTTTATTAATATTTTGTTTTACTGACGGAAATTCCGTCGGTATGTGAATTTCGAAATCATATTTTTTTTATTCATTTTTTGTTTTACTGACGGATATTCCCTCTGTAAAATGCCGACGGATAGTCCGTCGGTCATATCCGTCGGCATGTGAATTTCGAAATCAATATTTATTCAAAAATTAATTTCTTTTATAATTATTTTAATTTATTCTAATTTATTTTATAATTATTTTAATTCATTCTTTCCGACGGAATTACCGACGGAATGTTGACCCGGTTTGTTAAATGGGTTGTTCGAAATACCGACGGAATTTCCCTCGGTAAATCCGTCGGCTATTCCGACGGACATTCCGTCGGCATATCCGTCGGAATTTCCGACGGATTTCAAAAATCCGTCGGTAAAAAATGCTGACGCCGAAAAAGGGGACGGCCGACTTTCCGTCGGTAAATCCGTCGGTAACACAGGCGGCCGACGGAAAATCCGTCGGTAAATCCGTCCCTAAAACGCCCTTTTTTTGTAGTGATCACACATCCCGAGTTTAAATTCCGTTAAGAATAACTTCATCTATATATATTAAAATATCCATCCAATATGTCTTCTCTTTAAACGGTAGAGTTAAAAATTCAGACAACGATCAGATTTTTAAATAAGAGGACATTCTTTCATATTGCATTGATTCCTTCCTTCAAAATTTCATTATAGCTGCCCATTGTAGAGGTGAAAAGATTTTTGGTCCTACAACTTACTTATTGTCCAATTTTTGTCCAAATAAATTGACCTTTCTGATTTAGTCTTAATATTAAAAAAAAAATCATATATTAACTCAAAATCACTTAAAAATTAAAAAATCATGTCGTTTTATGTTTGAATGACCAATTTTGACCCATATCTACTCTGGAAATTTGCCTCCAAATTAAATAATCACGTGATATAAAACAACACATGCAATTTTCATTTTTTTTTTAAATTTTAGGACCAAAATCGAACTTTATTTTAAAAATATTATGACTAATATAAAAATTTAATATTTAACTTGACCAAAATTTGACAGTAGACAATTTAAAGGACCACGAAATTTTTGACTCTATCATTTTTATGAGCAAAGTGAAATCCATTAAAAAAAAATCAAATCCAAATATTAATTAAGCAAGTTACATTAAAACTCATCATGATAAATTTGTTTCTAAAAATATTTAGATATATCATTTTCAATAAACTCTTATTCTATATTAAATATTTGTATTATTGCTTTGAAATAAAGACATCGTTTTATTTGTAAGTATGAGAGCTAGGGAGAAAAAGGGGTGGGGTGGGTAAGGAAGTGTATATAATCAATCAATGACTCAAAAAATAAAAATAAAAACTGTGTAAAACATTTATTCTGTCTTTTATTTTCGTCATCATATTCCTAGTGAATTGAACAGAGACCACAACTTTATAAAGCATGATCAAATTTGCATATAAAGCAAAAAAAAAATCATAAAGTGAAACACTACATTATAGAAAGTTTTTAAAAACAAATCTTTCGCTTCTCTTGAACATGAAATTTTTACTCGAAATTATTATACAATTGCTTACTCCCTCAATCTCAAATTGATAATTTCTCCCTTTTTTTTTTAAATTTCTTCCAAAATATAGTTTTTTTATTGAATTTGTATTTGTTTTGAGGGATTCACTACTACATATTTGGCCTTGGAGAGCTTTTAGAAGAGCTCTCCAAGACCAAATATGTAGTAGTGATTAAGGGCAAAATGGTAAATAGAAAAGAATTTGGGTATGTTTAGTAATAAAAATAGAATTTTAAATTTTATTGAGGCCTAGTGTTTAACATTTGGGGTATGTGTTTTAAAGTTTATTACCTCAATATTTATATTCTCTCATTATCCTTGACAAACCATGACACATTCTTCAAGGAGTTTTGGGAGTTGCAAATTTTCTTGGATGTCAGAATGTATAGAGCACAATTTTTAGTTGAGCAAGCGTCATCCTTTCAATTTTCTCACGATTGATCTGGAGCAGTAGTTTTTTTTAGGAGGAATACTGTTGAATCTGAGTGTATTTTTCTATACTGTTCTTATCAATAAATACACAAATGTTTCACCCTAAAAAAAAAAAAAAAACTTGCGTATTGGACAATGTATCAATAGAATTTGTAAAGACGATGTAATGTTTTTAGTATATAAAATAGATCGATGTTATGATTATGTGGACAAGATTTTGTTTTAAAAAAAAAAGATATTAAACTTCCGCATTTTGTATCACAGATATATAGATCCTTATTGATTACAAGTATACAGATCCTTGCATAAATTACTACGCCCACTTGCGGGGTCCCGCTTAAAGTCAGAATTTTCCGCTCTGTATGAACTGGTCCCATAAAAATTGTTTCCACCTTAAAAAGGGTTCGAACTTGAGACCTAGAGAGTAGCATACTCCTAAGTCCCAATAAATCTCAGGCCTACACCATTAGACAAACTTCTTGGGTTACTAAACAAAGAGATAATTGAAAGAGTGATTTTATTGATAATGAAATGAACTATTTGTAATGTAAATTGGGGGCTTTAGGTATTTAAAAAACAATATGAACCTCATTCTAAAGACTAGATTTATATATACAATTATCCATAATATGCCCCTCAAGATGGAGAGTGACTCCAATCTTCTTATATTAATGTGCCCGAAGTATTGATCGGACCATATGTTTCACATTAATATTAGAGTAAGATGACTATTCTAAATCCAATTAAAGTTTAATTACCCCAAAATATATATATATATATATATATATATATATATATAAACACATTTGTTTTCCTATTACTTTTTTTTCCCTCTCAGCCAGTTTGTACGTCTTTTTCAATGTCAACTTTAATTTTGCCCTAGCCTGATAAAATTATAAAATTAGTTTGTATTTTTAATATTTGGATGGTGATAGCTGGTCATCTTCTGTTTGGTTTAATTTCAAGTTATATATTTATGGGCTTTATTTTTCTTATATAATTTGTACATACAGTATATAATTAAATATTGAAAAACAATGGTAATGATTTTTGTGATGGAATATGTTAGAAAAGCGTGCAGATGGAGTATGAGCAGGTTATTACCTAATTATGGTGTCCTTTAATATGACATGAGACCGAATAAATGTCTTATATAGCAACACACAACTCTTTCAATTTTAGAGAAAACATTATGGGAATGATGGATAACTTATTCTTATCAATTAATTACCTAATTAAAAAAATAAAAGGGTATATTAGAGATAAATTTACAAAACGTCAATTAAATTGCTAATTTTAAAAAATCTAAAACGACACTTAAAAAGATAAGAGGGAGTATTATTTTACGGTAATTAGGTGACAGACAATTAATGTAAACAATCAAGAATTATAATTTGGGACCAATATATATATACTCCCTCCACTTTTAAATAAGTGTCACTTTTGTCATTTTAATTATTTTTATAATAAGTGTCATTCTATGTTTTTTTTTTTAATTTTGACAATTTTACCCATATAACATAATTTGTCTTCAATTTCAATTAATATAGTAGCATAAATCATGGAAAAATCATAAATATTGTACATATGAATACCACATACATTCTTGACCACATTCTTTATTAAACAAAAATTTAATACGGAGTATCAAAATTATTTATCATTAATGAAGGGTAATATTGACCACAATTTAATATCTTAATTTGTTGAAAAATGTTAAAGTGACACTTATTAAAAAATGGAGGGAGTATTTTTTTTTGAAGAATGCAAAGATATTCATTACTATAAACAAAACAACACATGTAAAAGTAGAACTCAAAATACAGAAACCATTTACATACAAAGATTCCACATGACCAATAATTCACCTGCTGCAGGGTGGGATAATTAACAACATATAATTACCAATATTTATAATCTCCATTAACAACCAAAATAACTTTTCTTTATCAAGTTATTTTCTGTTAATAATTAAGCCATTAATTAAAACAACGTACTAGGATATCAATTTTTTTTTCATATATATATATGAACAGGGAAAAAATAAAGATGCAAGTAAAATAGTACTGGTATATATTAGCTGCCTATAATTTAATTTGTTTTGGCTATATGTATATTTTTTAAAATTAAATGGAGGGAGCATTATTAGTAGTAATTTAGCGTAAAAGAAAGCAAGGAATATTAAATCACTTTAGTACTAGTTTTAGAATTAAGACTTGTTTGGTAGCTACTGTAAATTTGTAATGAATATTAGAGTAGAGATTCTACCGGAAAGAAATTACTACTATAAATTAAACTATCTGCAGGAACATCGATTGATCTATATTACCTCTCGATCTTTCCACACATCCCACTGCCCAGTACTAGTAGTGCTAGCTAGCATTTCCATCAAATTAAACTAACTATGGACCCTGTTGCTACGCCTAAGGTATGCTGCAATTTGCTATCCACCATTTTAATTAATTTAATATGTTTGTAATACTAATATTCTAATTTCTTAATTTCCAGAGCATTTTGTTGCATGGAGAGTTGAGGGTGAGAATTGTAGACACCCAGAACCTCCCTTCCATTCTTCGGAGGAATCTCCCACATTTCACCATCTGTCGGGCGCCCACAACCTCATCCGCCGACCCACAGTCCCATGACCAGGACCAACGCAAACTGAGAGGCACCTATGTCTCCGTTCACCTCACAGGGGCCCGACTCGTTCGAACTCGAGCCATACCTACTTCCCAAAATCCCGTTTGGGACCAAACCTTCACCTTTCCCGTCGCTCATATGCTTTCTGAGGTACCTACCTATGTATCATACTTAATAAACCAAAATTATTACTTATAGTTTAATTCTGCAACAAAATCCAAACCAGCTAGTTTAATTCAGGACTTTTTATCCCCTGAAATTCATTAGTGGAAATTAACATGCACTGCACATTCGTATTTCATGCACAAATTAAGTCCTCAAGAATTAATGTGTATTAATTTCACTACTTTTTATGATAATTTCGTTCTAATTAAATTAATACTCATGATATGATTCGTCTGACATATATGCAAATTTTCTTAAACAGATTGAGTTCCATGTCAAAGATAACAACATGTTTCTGTCAAAACTAGTTGGTATCGCTGTTGTGCCCGCGGAGATGGTTGAAAGAGGTGACTTCATAAACCAATCATTTCCACTTAGAGGGCCTCACACCAACCCCAATTCCACTATCCGACTGCAGATCAGCTACATTAGTAGCCAAATGAACCCGGTCTACCAAAATGGCTTTTCGGAGAACTATGAAGTTCTCCAAAGCTATTTCCCACTCCGACGTGGGGGTAGATTGGCGTTATTTCAAGATGCCCACGTAATAGATGGGCGTGCACCAGAAATTAAAATTGACGGCGGAATAAATTATGAGCACGGGAAGTGTTGGGAAGAGATCTGTCGTGCAATAATTGGTGCACGCCATCTCGTATATATAACGGGGTGGTCTGTCTACCACAAAGTTGTGTTGGTGAGGGAGCCTGCCGGTCAAATTTCGAGTGATGCGAATTTGACGCTCGGAGAGCTGCTGAAAAATAAATCCCGAGTAGGGGTCAAAGTATTGGTGTTGATTTGGAAGGATAGAACATCATTCGATAAAAAGTTCATCCTTGAATCAGTAAGTATTAATTCAATTTGAATTGTCTTCTTCTTTTTTTTTTTTTTTGACTAATTATTTGCATTGTTAATTAACTGTTTGAATTTTTGTCTTATGCAGAAGGGCCAAATGCAAACTCATGACAAAGAAACGCGCAAGTTCTTCAAGGACTCGAGCGTTAAATGTTTGCTAGCCCCCCGATACACAAATTCTACATTCACTAATTTTGTAGAACAAGTAAGTTAACAACAATTTATATGTACAAATAAAGTTTAGATTTTTATCAAGACAAAATAATAATGACTCTTGTTTTAATTTTAACTGCAGACTTCCCGAGTGTTGTATGCTCAACACCAGAAATGTGTGATTGTGGACACTGAAGGCGATGCCAACAACAGGAAGTTAACTGCGTTCGTGGGTGGTCTAGACCTCTGTGACGGACGTTATGATACTCCTGAGCATCGACTATATCGTGACCTCAACACCATATTCAGAGAGGACTATCATAATCCCACATATAAATCTGTAAGTAACATCGATCTTCACAATTTGAAAATTTTCATTTTTCTCACTTTGCAATTCCTCATCCATGATCTTAATTATACTCTGCAATTAATTAATTTTTTGTTCTGTTCTCACTTACATTCTATTCCAAACTTCATTAGCCCTCTAAAATTAATTTTGCCAAAAAGGAATCAAGAGCAGTATTACTTAATCATATACAATGGTGCTCCAAATATATATAAGAAAAAAATCATCCTATTAGAAAAAAAATGTTACATAAGGCAGTATAAAATCTTGTTACATGTGTTTTCCTGCATTATTGTGCTAATTTTTAGTTTTACTGTAAATTTCTAATATATGATTTTGCAATGATGATATTTCCGAATAGGCTGAGGGGCACCCAAGACAACCCTGGCATGATTTACATTGCAAAGTTGACGGGGCAGCAGCTTATGATGTGCTCACAAACTTCGAGCAAAGGTGGAGAAAAGCCTCTGAATGGTCGAAGATGAGAAAACTGATTAATAGAAAATCAGTTTGGGACGAGAATCTCTTACTCGACATTCATTCGATCCCATCACTTATTAGTCCCACAAATGAAGATGATCCACAGACCTGGCATACTCAGGTTATATACTTATTTTGATCTGTATTGGTAAATTAATTAATATAAATTACATTTTGTGGTTACTGAATAATCAATTATTATGATAATGTTAACAGGTTTTTAGGTCTATAGATTCGGGATCAGTTAAAGGATTCCCTGAAGATGCACATGCTGCATACACATAAGTACTAATTAATTATAACATTCTTCTTAATTTCCTTTTTTTATACCTTGTGCATATATCCTGCAGTCTATTACTAGTGCAATATTAATTCATTTGTTTTGATTGCAGAACCTTGTATTTGACAAATACTTGGTGATTGATAAGAGTCTTGAGATGGCCTACATCCAAGCAATTAGAAGTGCTCAGCACTTCATATATATTGAGAATCAATATTTCATCGGATCATCCTACGCATGGCCCTCCGACCGAGATGCAGGTAGCTAGATAATTTATAAGAATTCCATTTGGTAAACAATTTGATCTGTTTAACTAATGATATCTGATATGTTCTTGTTTGTCTGGATGCAGGTGCTAACAATTTGATCCCTATGGAACTTGCTTTGAAGATTGCAAATAAAATAAGAGCAAGAGAGAGATTTGCGGTCTATATTGTGATGCCCATGTGGCCCGAGGGTGAACCAGCTAATATGGTAGTTCAAGAAATCCTTTATTGGCAGGTGAAGTATAACAATTTTCATCAACTTTTGAATTTTGAATCAAATTTCATTAATCATTCACTTCTTTTAGTAATTTGCTAGATTCTTAATTTGTTTCCTCTTCAATGTTGATTATTCATATATGATGATAGAGGCAAACAATGAAAATG
Source organism: Galeopsis tetrahit (assembly GCA_963675135.1). NCBI lineage: Eukaryota > Viridiplantae > Streptophyta > Magnoliopsida > Lamiales > Lamiaceae > Galeopsis > Galeopsis tetrahit. The sequence goes on along the minus strand of OY776125.1, from coordinate 17,936,865 downwards.
ATGTATGAAGTGGTCGCTCGAGAGCTCCAGTCCTCTCAGCTTGAGGGTGCACATCCAACCGACTACTTAAATTTTTATTGCCTTGGAAATCGAGAGGAATTTCAAGAAGATGAAGCCGGTCCCTCAACCTCAGCATCAGCCTCATCCCCATCTCATGGAAAAGTTGTAAGTGTTTTCACAAGTTATCTTTTTATCTTATTCCACTCACTCCTGTTTAGTAAAATTTCCATTGTTAGAGTGTATACTGTTTGGTTAAATCATGCACAGTATTTTACTGTTAGTTAGATTAGAGATTTTATTAAACTGAAGTTAGCTCAATATGTTTTGGTCTGCTAGTGTATAAATGTACCAAACCAAATCACATTTTCTCAACATAGTATGATCAATGACTTCCTTTTTAACAATGTGTTGATCTTCTTCTTCAAATTATTCATCCTTGTCCTTTGATTCCTGTGTGGAACTCTCTGTTTTTCTTCCTAGATCAGTCAAAATTTCACCTACTGATGGCGTTCTCAGACACAATGCATATGTTATGTCTTCAATGTATTATTGAACTAATTTTGTTTTTATTGTTGGTAGGATCCATTCATGATATATGTACATTCGAAGGGGATGATAGTGGATGATGAGTACGTGATAATAGGTTCAGCCAACATTAATCAACGATCATTGGCTGGTTCACGAGATACAGAAATTGCTATAGGCGCTTATCAGCCTCATTACACTCGGAATAAGAAGAAGGACCATCCCTGCGGCCAGGTTAAATTTGTTACCTCTCACTAACTTGTTTTTCAATTCTTTCAATAAATTTTTTTGCAACTAATAAAATTAAATCGTCTTAATTTGTATAAGGTATACGGCTATCGAATGTCATTGTGGGCAGAACATACTGGAGTTGTTGAGAATTGCTTCAAAGCTCCGGGGGACTTAGATTGCGTCAACTATGTCAATTATATTGCAGAAAATAACTGGAAACGATTCACGAGTAAGAAATTTACTCCACTACAAGGTCATATCATGAAGTATCCTGTAGAAATAGATTTAAATGGACATGTAAATCCTTTGCCCGGATTTCAAAAGTTTCCACTTGTTGGTGGTTGGATTAAAGGGACACGTAGTGAAAAGTTGCCACGTAGATTGACAACTTGAATTTATGAACATCTCTTGACCGTCAATGTGGCTAGTCATATATATATATATATTTGTTCATTGAATTATGCATTGAAGCTAGCCTATTGAGAGACTGAAATTAAGGACTGCATGTGATACCATCATGTTTGTAATAGTGTTATTGAAAGTGTATATTAATTGAACCTGACATATGCATGAAGTAAAGATAGTTGGAGTCAAAACCCGTTCTACTTTATTTTTAAAAATCTCCTCAATCACAACCTCACAAACCTAGCCTCACACCATCTTCACACACTCATATACCAACTTTAGTCTGTAACTCTTTAATCTTTTAATTAATATTTACATTTTCTAAATTATTTTTTATTATCTTATAATTTTAATTTTCAAAATCGTTCTTACACATTTTATATCATGATTTGATGAATGCCAAAAGAAATATATATATATATATATATATATATCTCGTGTATTTTCTACTAAGACACTTTAAATTTCAAATCTCTTATTCATAAATTTCACCTGATCACTTCATTTATACAATTTTTTGATAAATGGGGTTGTTTTATTAAAAAGAGAAAGGAAAAAGTGGAACCACATCCCAATTTCAATGAAAGAGGTCAAACAGACCCAAACATATATAAAGGCCCGAAAAAACCCAACAAATAAAAAAAATGTACAATTTCAATACTGGCATGAAATAAATGAGATGTGAGCTAAAGTATGAAGTCTTTTTTTTCTATTTTATTGTGATGTAAATTCATATTTATTTCAGGATTGATGTTAGTAACCCCGTTTATGTTGTAAGAAAATCTAAGTACGTAACATATATCCTTGATTAAAAAACTGATGGATAGTTCATCTATAAAGCCCACGGCAATTAATCCTCACGTCGTGGGATCTTTCGTTAAGCCTCCATTCCTCTTATCAATTTTTTTAAATCCAATTCTAATTAGCTTCAAACGCATACAATTCAATTCCACAAAATTTGTTGTTGGTCCCAAAAGGAGTGTGTCACGTGTATGGGGGGAATACACTTGTATGTGTTTTTTAAAATCTTTTACAATTAAAACACAACACGAACAATCAGAGTTAAATAAGTTACACAGTAAGTCAAGTCCTATGAAGATATCAAATAGAATATTCTAACAGAACTTAACAGTAAGCAACTTGTATGCGCAATAAAAGATATGCCCTATTATACTCCTTAAATAATATGCACTTAAGTACTAATTTATCAAATAGCAGTAAGCAATTATATCAACACTAAAGTTTTTTTTTTTGACAAGAATATCAACACTAAAGTTTAAGCAAGAAGATAAATGCAGTAAATAAGAACACAAGACGTATAGTGGTTCGGAGACTAAACTGCTCCTACGTCCACTCTCCTAATTGAATAGGATAATTCCTTAATCACTTGGAATTAACTTGCTTTTACAGTGCCAAGGTGCACTCTACTTCTTCTTCTTCTTCTTCTTCTTCTATTCTCTTGATTTCTTACAACCTTCTCTCGTTGCAATACTCTCAAACTATCTCTAAAGGTGAAAGTAGGGTTTTGTTCTTGTACCAACTAAGTGTGATATCCTTTACAATTTAAGAATAAGTGTAAAGGCTAGGATATCATTTTCTAGGCTTCGGATAGTAAAACAATAAGCTTGCCTAGTGGGAACTAAAGATAACACTCACAAACTAATATGCTTAAAAGCTTTGATCTCTCGAGTGTTTTGATTGCTTTTGAATGCTAAAAATGTCGCTAGAATGTGTATGACTTGTGTGTCCCGTAATCCTGAAATGATTCAAGATATGTCCTATTTATAGATGAAGCAAAAACTATCCGTTGGTGGAGATAGCAAGCTTATCCATAAATTTGAACTTTTAAATTGTTCAGGGGCCTGCATGCAAATAGTACATGCATTCACGTCCATTTTGCATTTTGCATTCCATTCTCAGAATTTGTTATGCGTAGTTACAAGTGGCGTCAATTTATTGGTTGATTTGGAATAATTCCGTCATTTCCACTAACGGCCTCGTACTGGGTAAAATGCCTCGTCATTCATCGTTTTTGACCATAAGTGTGCCAAGTCTAAAGTATATGAATATCCAAATCCATCATACTTGACTTTTGTTTTACAGCATACTTGTCTTCATGAGCCCTTGTCACTTTTCCATAACACTTCAGCTTCTTCTCTTCAATGCTACTTGTCTTCATGTGCATTGTGCTTTTCAGGTCATTTGTCATAGATTCAAAGAATAATCTATCTAAGAAAAAAATTAAAGCTCCCTAAAATATATGAGCTTTTCTAACCTGGCAAATCATCATACTTGGGGTTTTACTTAGGGTTTTGGTATCTAATCAAAATCAAATTTTCTTTTATTAATATAAACCATATCCCAACAATTTTCCCCTTTTTGATGATGCCAAAACCTACTTACTTCAAAAGATCCATATGGATTTCTTTTTCAGTAGATTTGACAAAACAGGACAACTAGCATGTATTTTCTATACTTAGAGAATTTCACAGAATGAGTTCAGATTATTAACCTAATATGGCTAAGTTCTCTGAGTTCTATAAAACTTGATCTAAGCAAGAATCATTTTAAAAATTTGCTAGAGCCTACTTTTTAGACAAAAATAACACAAGTATAAAGACTCAAAAATTGTTGTCCAGTGCATAAAATAGATAATCATCATCCAAATAAAAAAAGCACATAGTAAGAGCAAAAGGTTGTAAATTCTAGCTCTTAAGGAGCAACAATTGTCTGGAAATTAAAGATAAACATAGATAAAAAGGTTCATGATAGTTTGAATCTTGACTTGACCTTCAGCAGCTTCATCACTTGGCTGCATCTGACTTCTTCTTCAGAAAGGTTGGAAGTTCCTTGAACAGTGGAGTCAGCCCATATGATGCAAAGTGTCTGTTCTTCAAGGCCATGACTTCCTCATTCTTCCCAATCAAGTCTTCATCCTTGACAAGTTGCACAAACTCATCAGTAATAGCTTTTCTATCAATTCCATTTCCATCAGTCTTCATTGGTGGAGTCCAGAAAATCTGTTCAGGAGCCTTAACAAAAACTTTCTCCTTCTGAGCAGCTCCTAAAATCTTTGTGTACAGTTCTGGATAATTCTCCATCATAAAACCTTCATACAAACCATCAATGTCTTCAAAGTCTCCCCATCTCTTAACAACATAGAAGAGATGATCCCATACTCGATTAGCTTCTTCCCAAGCACCATTGAGTTCAGCAGGAACCCATCTGTCAGAATGAGGGAGTCTTTTCAAGGTTTCAAATTTCCTCTTAGCTCTGTTCTCCATCATAAGAGCATAAGAACTCTTGTAAAATTTAAAATTTCCTGGATTGAAATCTTTGTGCCTCTTTAACCTGCACTCTTCAGCATCTTTGAACATCTTTGTTCTTTCTTCTATAACAAGCCTCCTTACTCCTCTTCTGGTCTCTGCATCTTGACCAGCTCCTTCAGCAAAAATATTTGCAACTTCTTCAAAACCAGGAGTTTTGGCTTTTTCAGCTAGTTTATCTTCCCTTCTTATCAAGGTCGAAGTTTCCATTTCTTCCATCTCCTCATCATCATCAGGTTCACTGGACTTGTACTTCTTGCTTTTCTCATAATCAGAAATATCAGCAAACTTCTTCCTCTTTAGAGTGGGTTTCCTTATCTTTCCACTTCTGGTCTTGGGGCAATCCTCCTCCTCTATGACATCAGTGATTTCCAGTGCTTTGGCTTTCTCCTTGCCAGTGCCTTTGCTTCCTTCCCCCGTACTCTTCTCTTCCCCCTTCTCTTTAGAGTGGGTTTCCTTATCTTTCCACTTCTGGTCTTGGGGCAATCCTCCTCCTCTGTGACACCAATGATTTTCAGTGCTTTGGTTTTCCCCTTGCTAGTGCCTTTGCTTCCTTCCCCCTTACTCTTCTTTTCCCTCTTCTTCTTATCTTCCCCCTTTTTGGCATCATCATATGCCTCAAGGTCAATGGGGTCAGTAGGGTTGGCATCAAACTTTGGCACAGTAAGTGAAAGTTCTTGTTGATAGGTGTCCATTCTCTTCATCTGAGCAGAAATGGGGTCAACATGACTTAGCAAAAAGGCAGAGATAGTGGAACTTACAGACTCTTCCACTTGCTTCTTCACAGCTTGATCAACTTGGGTTCTCATCACCTTTATTATACCCTCCAAGTTGTCTTTGAATAGGTCAGAAGCAGCATCAAGTGTACTTTTGATGGTTTCTCTAATCAGTTGATCTCTTTGACTCCCCATAGACTGAGTCAATTTGTCAATGTCCTTTGACATCATCTGAGAGATCTCCTCCTTCTCCTTTGCAACTTCATTCTTTATCTTCAGAATTTCCTCTCTTTCCTTCTTGATCAAATCTTTTTCGGTGTGGAAATATGTGGTAACAACATCTGACATGATCTTTGAGGACTCACCAATTTTGAGGGTGGAGTCCTTCACTTCTTTTCCAACACTATCCATATTTTTATCAAAGGATTCAAAACCTTTTTCATCAGCTTCCAGCTTGATGGTTTTGGAGTTCATCTTCTCTTCTAAACTTTCAACTTTGATACATAATTCCAAAGAATTATTATCAACAGTCTCCTCCAAGTTCTCCATCCTTCTTGTCATCCTCCTTGCCTTAGTGTTTAAGTTGAGCAATGACTTATGTTGGGCTTCATTAGTAGGAATGATAGTTTCATCCAAATTGTCTTTGACATACTTTCCCATATTGAGACAGAGACCTACAACATTCTCCATTCTTTTCCTTTCAGCTTCATCAATTTGTTCAATCTGAGAATTGAACTCCTCTTGCACAGCTTTCAATCTTCTATCTTCCTCATCAATGATGCACACCTTAGTCAGTGGAAGAGCATCTAGGTGAATTGGGAACTCCATCGAAGTTGATGGTGCTGCAGCTATTGCCTCATTTTCCAAGGGCTTCTTCATAGCAGCTGGTTCCTCAGGTTTCACACCTTCTTCCTTAGCAGTATTGGCCTCCACTTCATCTTTCTTGGCCTCAGCTTCAGTGACTTCAACAGGAGTTGACTCAATCAACTCAGCATCATGAATAATATGATCTTCAGCAGTCTTCTCGGTTTGAGTGTCATCTACCATGACAATCTCCATGGATACAGTAGTTTCAACAGCTGGCTGTGCTTCTTCCTCAACTTTTTCAATTAATTGACTTTGGTCAATTTCATCAATCTTCTCTCCTTCACTTGACTCTCCATTCTTTATTTCTTCAATGACAGTTTCAACTCCATCAAAGAAGTCTTTCTCAGCAGGCTTTTCACCATCATTTCCTCCTTCATTGGTGTCTTCCTCCATGGCTTCATTCTTTTCATCTTCTTTGTCCTCAACAGTCTTGGACATCTCCTCTGTCTTATCCTCAGTACTCTTTGACATCTCTTTTATCTTGTCCTCAGTTTGTGGACAATTCATCATCCTCCTCCATCTTGTGTTCAAGGTTCAGATCAATCCCAACAATAATGGATTGAATAGCTTCCTTCTGAATCTTAATGTTCACCAAGTTGGCAAATAACCTTTCATCTATCAGTTCAAATGTGGATTCCACCTCAGCAAACTCTGTCAGTCTTGACTCCTCATTTTCCCACTAGTCCAGTCCCTTGGACTCAATAACTTTCCCAATATCATACATGGACTTCTTCCTTATGTCAAAAATTAATCTAAGATCATAGAAAGTGGATCTTAAATCAGGATATTTGGCAAGTTGGGGGTAAAGTTGGTCTAGGAAAAATTTGGATTCATCTCTCAGTGACATTTCATAGGTGTATTCCTGGGCTGAATCTGACTTGGGTGAGGATTGGAGTTCTTCAAAAAGAATGGGTATGGGGGTATCAGACTTGTAGGGAATTTAAAGAATGGTTGGGTCATTTAAGTGAGGGGTAGTTTCAATAGCTTTTGAGCTATGAATTGGTGGTTCAGGATCATTCAAATCCAGGTTTCCAGGTGATACCCTTTCTTCATCATCATCTTCTGAACCTTCCAGTTCAGCTTGCTCATCACCATCTCTTCATCAGAAGTATCATCATACTCCTCTGCAGTTTCTTCTCCACTTGAACTAGGGCTTGACATTGCCCTCTTTTTCTTGGATTTTGAGGTTTGCCCAACCTCTTTTCCCTTTCCTTCCTTCTTGGCTTTTTCAAGAATGTTGATCACCATTTGAGTTGCTTCTTCACTCTTTTGTTTGGCAGATTTTGCTTGCTTCCTTGTAGAGGTTTTTGGTGACTTGATCTTCAGGCCCAATCTTTTCTGGGTTCTCATAGATAATTGTCTGAACAAAATCTTGGTGGTATTGAATTTTACTCCATCTTCAACGATGTCATCAGGTCCTTTCTTGTATAAGAAAGCAGCAACCTTTGTACAGAAGGCAAGTTTCTTCTCAATGAATACCTTCCTTACATCCACCATCTTGAACTTTTCTTTCTCCTCAGCAAGTTTCTTCAGAAAATAACCCTTCCAATTCATTAGCTTCTTTCCTCCATCAATGACTGCTTTCATCAACCTTACCTTGGATCTCCTAATCTGGTCATAGATCCCTGTGGTGCACATAACGGCCTTTGCAACCACATCTAGCAAAATTTGATAGTCCTCTTTTAGAACTCTCTTGTGTAGACCAGACTTGAGAGGTACTGGCTTGTCCATCCATTGGTTGGCAACTTCTTGTTCATTGTGCCTCATATATTCTTCAGGATCCTCTCTAGTAGCATTCAATCCAAAGAAGTCATCAAAGTCTTCCTTAGTAAACTCAAACTTTTGAGTTGTCTTCTTGGTTGTATCTGGCTCATGAGTCATTATGTAACCATATCCTGAGCTTTTCTGAGTGAAAGTGCCTAAGAACTGAGTGGTTGAGAGTTCCAGGCATGTTTTGGGGATGGCCTCGAGCCATTTCCTTAAGCCAGCTTGCTCCAACCAAGTAACTATCCTCCTTGTGTGTTTGTTTGATAGATTATCAAAAGACACAGTCTGCTCAAAATGGAGCATGGTTTCTTCACTTAAATAGTTCCAGTTGATGTCCAAATCAGCAGAGTTGAAATCAACTAAAAAATATAGCCAATATACAGTATTAGTATGGTTAAATATCAAAATCTATCCATATAATCACTGAACCATATGATTAGACTATCTTTAATCAACATCTTGCATTTATGTCTAAAATTTATTGTGGATAGATTTACAGAGTATGTTCACAACATCATAATACCATATCCAACAATGTATTTAAGCTCGTAATCATGATATCTAGATGCAATATCTGTATGATTCTAAGACATTAAGCATATCAATATGTATTTAACAACATATCATTCAATAAATGAAGAATCTGCAAATATAACATATTTAAATGTCAAACAAATTTTTTTGAAATAAAACAGAGCATGTTGTTTGTTCTTGCAATCTTAATGTAAATGCATGTTTTCAAAAGATGAATATGAGAAATACTAACCCATTTCCAAAGACATTTTTGTTAAGGTAGTAGAGCTTTGAGCAAAAACTTGAAGATGAGCTTGAGGATTCTTGAGAAATTTTAGCTTAGGGCTTTTTCAGAAATTTTGAAAACGTAAATGGCAAAAAATTCTAAGTCCTGCTTTTATACTTCCTCAGCTGTACCTTTTTGAAAAATATTAGGTGTAAGGCTGAGATTAATTTGATCGAGATCAAGGGCTTAGATAAATTCTGTTACACCAAAGGACGCAAATGTCGTGTTAAGTGCACAGTAAGTTGCTTTTTCAGAAAATCGTGCAATTGATCGTCTTTTAGCAAAAATCTCTTGTTTGTCGATTATGAGCATTAAATGCGTACTATAATTATGAACAGAGTTTAACTTATATGAAAAAGAAAACTTATCTACAGTCAAGTGACAACTTGACTGAATAACCCTTGACAACTTCTATTGAGTTTCTCATGTGTTTTCATCCTCTATGTTGTCCTTCGAAGTTTTCCTCGTACTTGTCGAGTATCTTTCCTTGATTTTACTCAAGAATGCCATGTACTTTGTCCACGTTTCCAGCATGAAAATTCTTGAAAGTAATATCAGTATTTGAAGAGTAAATTAATAAACCTTGAGTCTATTTTATCCTACATTTGGATTGTCCTATAATTTCACTCTAAGTTCCCCCTTGGATTAATATTGGTATTTCTGACATGATTAAAGTAATTCCTTATACTTTAAACATTCTCTCCAGGATCTAATAAGCCAAGTTCCATTGAAAGTTCCTTGAACCTTATTTCAGCTAGAGGTTTTGTAAGAATATCAGCCTTTTGCTTATCAGTATGAATCTCTTCCATTTTGATATCCTTTTTCTCAATATGATCTCTTATGAAGTGATGTCTGATATCCACATGTTTACACCTTATGTGTAACACTGGATTTTGAGTAATAGCAATGGCACTATTATTATCACAATAGATATATACATCTTTTGTGACAACTTTATAATCCCTTAGCTGTTGTTTGAGCCATAGGATTTGAGCACAACAACTTCCAGCAGCCATGTATTCAGCCTCTGTGGTTGAAGTAGCTACAAAAGTTTGTTTCTTAGAAAACCATGAAATCAATTTGCTTCCTAAGAATTGACAAGTGCCAGTAGTTGATTTTCTGTCTATCCTACATCCTCCATAGTCAGCATCAGAATAACTAGTCAACTCAATGTTGTCTTCAGATGGATACCACAATCCTAAGTTCACTGTGCCTTTTAAATACCTAAGTATTCTTTTGGCAGCCTCCAAGTGACTTTTCTTTGGATTGGACTTGAATCTAGCACATACACCAACTGCAAAAGTAATATCAGGTCTGCTTGCAGTTAGATATAATAAAGAACCTATTATTGCTCTATATTTAGTGGGGTTGGTATCTACACCATCAATATCAGGATCCATTTTCCAATTTGTATTCATAGGAATCCTAACTGGTTTGCTATTATCACATCCAAACTTCTTGATCATTTCTCTAGTATACTTTGCTTGATTGATGAAGATTCCTTTCTCTTTTTGTTTAACTTGTAGACCTAAGAAAAAGTTCATCAATCCCATCATTGACATTTCAAACTTCCCTTGCATGAGAGTTGAAAATTTCTTGCACATATCCTCATTAGGTGAACCAAAAATGATATCATCAACATATATCTGTACTAACAGAATATCATTTCCTTCACTTATCCTAAATAAGATCCTATCAACTGTGCCTTTCACAAATCTATTGTCCAATAGGAATTGTGATAAAGTCTCATACCAAGCTCTTGGTGCTTGCTTGAGACCATACAATGTTTTCTTCAATCTATACACTTTATCTCCTTCTTCAAAACCAGGTGGTTGTTCCACATATACCTCTTCCTTAAGTACACCATTCAGAAATGCACTCTTTACATCCATTTGGTATACCTTGAACTTCATATAGGCTGTATATGCTAAGAACAACCTAATTGCTTCTAATCTAGCTACTGGGGCAAAGGTCTCATCATAGTCTATTCCTTCATGTTGACTATAACCTTTGGCAACTAGTCTGGCTTTGTTTCTAACTATAACATTATTTTCATTCTTCATGTTCTTGTAAACCAATTTAGCTCCTACAACATCCTCATGTGTTGGTCTGTCTACCAACTCCCAAACATCATTTCTTTTGAACTGATTCGGTTCCTCTTGCATTGCTGTAATCCAGTTGGAGTCTTCCATTTCTTCTTCAATGGTTGTGGTTCTGTTTCAGAAAGAAAACAATAAAATAAAGCACTCTCTCCATGTTGTCTCCTAGTGATTACACCACTAGTAAGATCACCAATGATCTGGTCTGAAGGATGAGCATCTAGCCATGTCCTTCTAGACTGATCATTTACAGATGAGTTAGTCTCATCTGGTTCAACATAGAATTCAGGAAAATTAAAAGCTGGATCGGTTTCATATTTAGGGGTGTTGTCTATGTCATTGACATTGGTATTCTCAGGTTGAGTTCCCCCTAAATCATTTGATCCTTGTACTCCCTCAGCATTACCAGCTTCTTCATTGGGAGAACTTACCTCAAGTTGAGTGGGTTCATTCAACTCAACATTGCAGTTTTCCTTAGAGATGTTAACTTCAGGTAAGTTCTCTTTATCTTGATTGGCTTCAGATATGTTGGATATCTTGAGGTTGTCCAATTCAGGATAATTCAAATCAATAAATACTGATTCCTTTCTTTCACCATAGTTTAGCCTTGTCACCCTTGTGTTGATTTCATCATGGGATTTGTCTTCTTTGTTTGAGGTCCTGTGCTTTAAAGAAAACTCATCAAAGATAACATGAGGTGTTTCTTCAACAATAAGAGTTCTACAATTATAAACTCTGAAAGCTTTGCTGGATGAAGAATATCCTAGAAAGATTCCTTCATCTGCTTTGCTATCAAATGTTTTTAATTGTTTCTTCCTTTGAACAGTTCATAAGGGGTTTTTCCTTGTTCCTTTGTTAGCATGGATCTGTTTTGGGTGTGACAAACAGTATTAATTGCTTCTGCCCAAAAACTTTTTGGAATCTTTGCTTCTGCTATCATGGTTCTTCCAGCTTCCTTGAGTGTTCTGACACTCATTTCTGCTACACCATTTTGTTGAGGTGTTCTAGCTGATGAAGTCTCATGAGTGATTCCATTTGTTTGACAGTTTTCATTTATGTAAGAGTTGATGAATTCTGTTCCTTTGTCTGATCTGATCTTCACAATGCTAAGGCCTTTCTCATTTGTAATTTTCTTCAAAAGTTTTGGCAGCTTCTGTTGAGTCTCCTTCTTCTTTAGCATGAATATTACCCAAGTGTATCTTGAGAAGTCATCCACTATTATTAGTGTATACTTCTTTCCACTGATGCTCACAGGGGTAATGGGTCCAAATAAATCCATGTGAAGTAATTGCAGTACTCTTGTAGTTGAGATGTCAGCCTTTGTTTTGAAGGATGCTTTGACTTGCTTTCCTTCTTGACATGCTTGACATACATGTTCTTTTGTGATACTTCATTAGGTAGGCCATCTGCTAAAGATAATCTTGCAAGCTTGTTCAAAGTCTTAAAATTCAGATGGTTTAGCCTTTTGTGCCATAGCCAACTGAGATCTTTAAAGCTTTTTGCAACTAAGCAGATATCTTCAGGGGATTTGTTCCAATCTGCAAGATAAACATCACCTTTCCTTGACCCAGTTAGTATTAACTGTTGATTTGATTTGTTATTAATATAACATAAGTTACTAGAAAACTCAACATTAAAACCTTTATCACAAAATTGACTTATTGAGAATAGATTGTGCTTCAGACCATAGACATATGAGACATTTGAAATACTTACAGTACCAATTTTGACAGTTACATAACCTTTGGTTGTTCCTTGTGAGTTGTCACCAAAAGTTACTCGTGGACCATCCTGTTCAACAAAATCAGACAGAAGCTCCTTATTTTCAGTCATATGTCTTGAACATCCACTGTCCAAGTACCATGTAAGTTCTCTAGGACTTCTTTTCTTTGTTAATGGCACCACTGGAACCTGTTACAAATCAAAACTTAGGTACCCTTTGGAAGTTGGGTCCTAGAGGGTTAGATATACCTTTTGGAACCCAAACTTGCCTTATTTTCATTGCTTGAAAAGGGCTAATTTGTTTTCCATAAACATCTAAATACACAATCTTCCTTTTAGATGCCTTAGGTTGAGATTGAGTATTAGTGTGAATCTTGGATGATTTAGAAGAATTATAACTATTCTTGTGAATATATATGCTAAATCTATCTTTTGATTCATGTGCAGCATGCTTGAATCTTTGTGGATAGGCATTTAGATTACTTGATGTCCTTGACATGTCGGATTCAAGTTTTCTGTACTCATTGTACTTTGGCTGGAAATCCCTTTGATAATTCATTGTAGGCCTTCTCTGAATATCTTGTGGTTTTCTTGCCTGAGTCTGAGAGTTTTTCAGCTGAGTTGTCTTCCATTGAATTTTACTCATCTGAATTGTCTCAGGCCTCTGAAATATTGTCTTAGGTCTTGCAACCTTTGACTTGTGATTCAGGATTGTTGGTACAATGGGTTGTTTACCTTTGTCCATTTTCTGTAGTAGCTTTGGTTCAACAATTTCAGTGTGAGCCACAGATTTTACAAAGTGTTGGGATATGAATCCTAAATACAAGTCCTAAATGATGAAAAGATAAGATAAGTTTTGATAAGCCAAAAAGAAGACTTGAATATTTTCTAAGTGTTGACTGATCTAGTCTAGTTAAGAAGAAGTCATCTTGTACAGATCAGTAGAGTTCACAAGACAAGTACTAGTTCACAAAGACAAGTATAAAAGAAAAGACAAGTATTCGTAATATGTTGATACTTTGTATAAGTGTTAGGATTTATACTGAGCTATATTAAAAGTTGTATAGAAGCTCAGGTTTTACGATTTATATTTGTATATTTGATGTATAGATTCGTAAGTTGACTAAGCTATGTTATAAAGCTTAATGTAATGTAATAGTCTTGTTAGGATTAGATGCTAGGACTAGATTAGTTCTATGTTGAAATCTACAGAAGATGTCTACTGCACAAGACAAGTAAAAGACGAAGTCTACTACTGAAGGACAAGACAAGTGCGCAAGACAACAAGACAGGTCAACAAGAAGACTGAAGTTAGTTACAAAAACGCGTGTTGAAGATAAGGATTGAAGAGTTAGTTAAGGAATAACTAATTAATTGCTTAAACGCGTGGAAGAATAAAGTTTGGAAGTTACAAGTTAGTTTTCAAGAAAAGGTTGTTACACAACTGAAAGTTCTTGAATTGGAAGCTTATAAATACCGCAAGGTATTCATTCATTAGTGACTACTGATACTACTGCATATTGAAGTATTATTGAAGATTCAAAGAAGCAAATTTCTCTCAGAGTTAAAGTTCAGAAAGAAGCCAGAAGACAAGTGAAGAACAAGAAGGCTACTACTGAAGACAGAGAAGTTTACTTTTATATTTGTTGGGAATAAAATGAGATATGGTTTGATTAAATACCAAAACCCCCTGAGACATGCCTGAGTCAAGATGATTGTGTTCTAAGTGTGTTAGAACACATAGCATAAGGCTAGATGAGAAGCTGATATGTTAGGCAACTCTTAGATGATTAGATGCACAATGTGAGGGGGAACCTATGCTTTAAAGATTACCAAGATTAAGTCCCCTCAAGGCTCAAAATCTGGAATGAACACTAAGGCCAAGCATACTCTATTGAAAACCAAATGCCTTGATCAGGAGAGTTGTCCAGAGAGGTTGTCTCTATGCAAGAACAAGGTTGTAAAGCTCAAAAGGACATGGTTACTCAAATGTTCTGATCAGGAGAGTTGTCCAGAAGAGTTGTCTTAGCAAGATTGAACCAGAACAAATGTTCTAAGGCTTGAAGGTCAACTATGCTGAAGTAAAGAAGACAACTACACCCTAAAAGACTTCATTGTATCATGCTGAGATCAATTCCAAGTGAAGCAAAGGGAAAGAGCCAAGTCATCTGAAGAAGAGCAAGCCAACCATGCTGATAAGCAAAGTCTGTTGATAGTGATAAGCAGAGTTGTCCATTTGATAAGGAATGTTGTCCTATCATTGGATCAACCTTCAGAAGCCATGTCCAAGTCTTAACAAGAAGTCAAACATTGGGAAAAGTGCTGCAGAATGAAGACAAAGTCTTAACAACCGTTTATTACCCAAATAAGGACATGTCACTATCAAGAATCTGTCTTCCAGTTTGAAGAACTCAAGGAAGACATTTATAGCAATTTGGGGCTGCCTCTCCAACGGGCAAATCCTCAAATTTTTCTATAAATACAGAAGTGTGAAGACCATTTTGAAGCACCAACTACCAGGCCAACTATCTTACAAGTCAGAGTGCTTTTCAAAGCTTTCAAAGAGACTATCTTAGTCTTCAAACACTTCTTCTAAGTTGAACTTACTGTATATCCATACAAAGCTTAGAGAGATATCCTAATCCTTATACACTGATCTTCATTGTAAAGGATATCTCATTAGTTGGAACCTTACTTCAACCCTTACCCCTTTCAAGTGAGAAAGTGAGAAGGTTGTTGTAGTAGAAGTGGTAGGAGCTGACTGTTGAGAGAAGAACAGTTCATTTCTGAGTTGAGAAGAGGGTACTAGGACTCTAGACATCCTAGGGATCAATTCACCAAGGAGTGGTGTTCTTGATCAAGTGCACCTTGGCACTATAAAACAAGTTAATTCCAAGAGTGAAGGAATTATCCTGTTAAATCAGGGAAAGTGGATGTAGGAGCTTGAGTCTCTGAACCACTATAACCTCTTGTGTTGATTTGCTTTACAAGTACTTTCATACATTCAACACTGCACACAAAACTGATCTTTCAAAAGATACATATTCAAAGACTGTGCAAAACTGTATTGGACAAGTTCCCTGAAGCTAAACTGGATTGCATTGAATTGACTAAGTGATTTCAGAAACTAAAGGAGTCTAAACTTAAAGGGCCAACCACTATTCCGCACATATAACTCCCCTAGATAGTTATTCAACTAAGTACTCAATAGTACTTAGTAGTTTGATTATCTTAGAAGAGTTAATCATCTTCAGCAGAGTTGTCCAAGACAACCTTGCTGAGCTCTGGTTTGATCAAAAGTTGAAAAGAATTGCATACAAGTGTATTCCCCCCCCCATACACTTGTTATTTACTCCTTTCAGGACCAACAATATTTTTGTTATCAAGTTGCTAGTTACTTGTAAAATAGCTAGTTAGATCGAAGAGGCACTTGGTAGTGTTTTCGAGAAGATCTGAGTCTTATTTCTTGGGACTTAAAGCTACAAGAACACATTACTCCATTGGACGAGTTAATAAGAATATCACAACTGGGTTTGTGAGAGTGGATGTAGACAAGTTGTCGAACCACTATAAATCTCGTGTTTGATTTACTTTACTGTTTTGTTTTGTCTTGATTGATTAACTGTTTATCTCCATAATTGAACAAGACTAGTTGAGTAAACACTAAAACAGAGTTATAAACTACTTGGGCTCATTGACTAATTTCGTTATTCCGCATATTGTACTTTGATATATCGAAAGATTTTTGAAAAGTCTATTCACCCCCCTCTAGACATTTTCACTAGCTTACTCGTTATTAAACTCAACTTGGGACCTACACAAAGACTCTCTTAGTAATACTTGTTGAAGTATCACTTAGGCATGGTGAAGATGCTTTATCTGGATTGTAGCCAAGTCCAGATTTTTTAGTCATAGGCCTTTGCATTCCTTGTAGTTCATCTATTGAATTAGATGATTTATATAGGGCAGCCAGTTTAAATTTCAGACTCTCTTCACTTGATTTAAGACATTCATGTTCCTTGAAAAGATGTTCAAACTGTTGGTGTATACTGTAAAGCAAACTTTTAGTGGGCTTTTGTGACGTATATTCGATTTCCTTTTATCTGAAATAAATGTTTTTTCACATTATTGCATTCTTTGTGATTACTTGTATGTCTGCTTATCTTGCATTATAGACGATGTGGTGGGTTTGTAGTCACACAAAAGATCACATTGTCAGTCCCTTGTAAGATATAAACAATATTCACAACTGAGATAGTTATGGACAAAACTATTGGTTTAAGTTGTAGTGTAAACTTGTTAGTAGTTTGTCTTGGCCATTAGTTTATACTAGTGCGCTGAGGCGTATTGAATGGATCACAGATAAGACATGTTCTTCTGTTCTGACTGTTAGGAAGAATTAGAGGTTTTGGTGACTTTTATGATTCTTAACCCTAAGTGTTGGGATATAAATTCACCCTAAGCCCCACTTGATGTTAGAATAGTTTTGATGGCCAAAACACTTAGAGTTTATAAATGTAATAGGATCAGCTGACTTTGTATAGAACAGCTTAGACTAGTCTTGTGTGATCAACTGTATAGATATCAGCTGATCAGCACAGTCCCGGCTTACATGCGCTACCTCAAGATGAGAAGAGAAGAAGACATGAAGACTAGGAGATCCTTGAAGACCAGTTAAGTAAGGTGCTTGTATACCTACTTAACTGATGGAGTCCTAGATTGAAGATGGCCTAAAGCAGGACAAAAGAACTGCCAGATCAGAAGAGTTTTACTCTGCTGATATCAGAAGACAGAAGACACAAGGCCAGAAGAGTAGTCAGAAGACTAGAAGTTCAGATCAGAAGACTATGTGTTCTTCCAGGACTCGGCTGATTCCAAAGTCATCTTGCAATTTAAACAAAGACCTACCTTATTTAGAAGATTGACATGATCCCAGGATTGAAGCAATCAAGCGACTGGAATCAAGGAATCAAGCCATTATGGAAAGATTGCCCCAACGGCTAGTCAACTCCAATGGCTAGTTGCAAGCAATCACCACTATAAATACAAGAGGATGAGAAATCACAAGTACGAAGTCACAACGAGAGAATTCAACAAAGTCTAGCAAGCAATCAAGCTAAAGTCATACTGTCTCAAGAATTCTCAAAGAGCCAGAATCCATTAGATTATCCATAGCTCTTAAGTGATTTCTATCCAACCCATAAGAACCTGAAACCTATTCATATTGTATATCATTTGTTTTAGGCAAAGTGATTAAGCAAATTATAAGCTTGAATCACTAGTTGGATACTCTTCAAAAACCCCAAACCCTCTCCGAAAGGTTAAAGTTTTTGAAACCCTCAAAGTGCAAGTGCTTACAATCACTTGTGGAGACCGTAGCTGTTAGGACGGCTCAGATCTCAAAGTCCTATCCTTAGGACTATAAAGGTCAAGACCCTTGTAATTTGCGGTAAATTAAAGGGATTAAATATCACGTTAGGACGTGAGAGTGGACGTAGGATCGTATATCCGAACCACTATAAACCTGGTGTTATTTACTTATTGCACTTTACATTCTGTCATTTCATTAACTGTTATATAGTGCATACTGTGATTTCAATATTCTTCAAAACAAGGCCACAACTTTCAAACCAGCATCAGCTGAGTACTTTCATTAAAGAAAACAAGTTAAATACTTTCACAAGAAACAAAAGAACGAGTCTAAACAAGGCCTACCATAATTCCGCATATAACCTCCTCTATCAGATCACTATAGTCATCTGGACCAGCAGACTTGTAGTCCAGCTGACATAGCAATCAGAAGAGGTTCCCAACTCTCTTGAAAAAGTTTTAAAGTCTATTCACCCCTCCCCTCTAGACTTTAATCCCATTCACTACTCGTTCAGGGACCAACAAGTGGTATCAGAGTAGTGGTTCTAACGGACTACTGTCTCTAGATTATCAGAAGACTTGAGGGAGTCTCTCTGTAGTCCTCTTGAACAGATCTTTTTCTTTTGAAAAACTTGTTTTCGAAAACTCATACATCATGAGTGCTAATATGCGTAAGTTGCCTAAGTTTTCAGTGGAGGATCATGATTACTGGAAGATCAGGATGAGGAAGAATCTCACATCAGTCCACTACAAGATGTGGTCAGTAATCACCAAAGGTCCAATCACCATCATGGCAGTCAACACTGCAAATGGTGATCCAGAAGTTCCAGTTGGAGAGCTAGCCCCCAAGCCGATGAAGGATCTCACACCAGAAGAGATGAAGCAGTCAAATCTTGACAGCATTGCTCAAGATTACATCATGCAAACTCTTCCAAATGAGTACATTGCAAAAGTAATCAATTGTGAAACAGCTAAGGAAATGTGGGATGCTCTAGCACTCCTCTGTGAAGGAACCGAGCTGATTAAGGAGAGCAAGTTGACAACGGCAGTCAAGAAGTTTGAACATTTCAAAATGCAACCAGAAGAGTCTATTGATCAATTAGACAATAGATTTACCAAGATCATCAATGAGATAGAATCTCTGGGCAAGAAATATACAAATAGAGAGAAAAATCTAAAGATATTAGACTCTCTAACCAAGAAATGGAGACTCAAGAAGACCATCATCAAAGATACTCAAGACATCAAGGAGTGGTCTGCACAGACTCTATTTCAGAATCTAAAAGCCCATGAATATGATCTTGAAAGAGAAGAAAACTCAGAAAATGATGAACCTATTGCTACTCCATCTACATCCAAGGAGAAAATGAGGTAAATTCTTACACTACTACTTTCCATTCACCTATTTTCTCACAAACAGATGACATAAACTCATCTGAAGGCGAATCAGAAGACACCTATTATCAATCGTTAAGAAAGGTAAAAGGTGATCTGGATATTGCCACTAGAGCTTTTATAGAAGTGGAAGAGGAGAATAAGGATTTAAGGAAAGAAATTGCTAGGTTGAAAAAGGTTAAGTTTGATAACACCCCTGAGTTAGTCACCATGAATGAAAGGTTGACCAAAGAAGTGGAACTTCTTAAGGAAGAAAATACCACAACAACTCAGTTGTATGAGGGGATGTTAGAAACTCAAGCCTTAGAAACCAAAGAATTTCGTATACTACAATCTAAGTTCGATGATCTCTTCCAAGCACACAAGCTCTTAGAAAAGGAGAAGGAATGCCTAGATCAAAAGATATCAGAATTCAATAAAGCCTCGACTACTATTGAAAGTATCTCTGAATATTATAGATCAAATGGCAATAAGATGGGTTTAGGCTATGAACTTAATCCATCAACATCCTCTCCAGCTGGGGGTAGTACACCTAACAAGTGCACTACTCAGACACATGAACAGGGTGAGTGTTCTAAACACAATGAACTCAATATGAACCAAAAGGCATCTGTACCAACTAAGGCTAACTATTCCAACACCAAAAATGGTAAAAGAAAAGTTAACCCCAAACCTATACAGAGGAACAGCAAACAGCCTAGACCATCTCGTCTGAGACAGTCTCAGCTGTATGCTACTCCAGCCAAGAAGAAGAAATCTTCTTCAAACAAATCTGTTCTCTTTGCACCCCCTATCTCTTATGATATTGTGAGAACAGAAGAGTATGGTCCATATAATCGTGTGCATCGACCAGCTAATGCACCCAGGCCGAATGTAACTAGTCAAAAGATATTGTATGTTCACTCCTATAAAGGAAAACCATTTGACTATTACTTAGCTAACACAAACAACAAATCAGATCAGTCCAAGGTGTTAACTGGTAAGATTTGGTTCTGTGATGCCCGAGGGAAACAACTCAAGTGCTCAAGGTTGTTCAAACGACCAATGTATATGTGGGTTACCAAGGGTAGTACTAACACCCAAGGACCCAAAACAAAATGGGTACCTAAGACTTAATCTTTCTTGCAGGAAAGGAAGGACCTATACAGAAAAGAAGGTCTAGCAGGAGAGATATGGTACATAGATAGTGGATGCTCAACCCATATGACTGGAACCAAAGACCTGCTGACCAACTACACAGAAAAGAACCAAAAGTCTTCTTTGGTGATAACGCGCACGGTAACACAAAAGGATATCGCACCCTTAGAAATGGTGACATTGAGGTACATGATGTATCATATGTAGAAGGTCTTAAGTTTAATTTATTATCTGTTTCTCATTTTTGTGACACTGGTTATTCAGTTAAATTCTCTAAAGATGAATGTCTCATAAGTAATAAAAGAACAAAACAAAACCTTCTAACAGGATCTAGAAAGGGAAGTATGTATCTTGCAAATTGGAACAACTGTCCTAAGGATACATGTCTGCTTGTGAAAAGCCCTAAAGATGTCAGCTGGCTATGGCACAAACGTCTTAGTCATCTGAACTTTAAGACTCTGAACAAGTTAGCAAGGGAATCCTTAGTTGATGGTCTGCCTAATGAACTCTACTGTAAAGATCAGGTCTGTGATGCATGTCAACAAGGAAAGCAAACAAAGGTCTCCTTCAAGACCAAGAAGACAACATCAACCAGCAGAGTTCTTGAACTATTACACATGGATCTCTTTGGACCAATCACTCCAACCACCCTAACAGGAAGAAAATACACTCTTATTGTTGTAGATGACTACTCCAAGTTTACTTGGGTTATCTTCTTATACAAGAAGAGTGAAACTCAGCAGAAGCTTCCTGAACTGTTAAAGAGGATCCAAGTAGAGAAAGGAGAGCCTATTGTGAAAATTAGAAGTGACAAAGGCACTGAATTTATTAACTCCTATATTATTGCATATTGTACTTCTAATGGTATTCAGCATGAGACAAGTGCAGCAAGAACACCACAACAAAATGGTGTAGCTGAAAGAAGAGTCAGAACACTCAAAGAAGCTGCAAGAACACTCCTTGCTGAATTCTCTACTCCTAAGAAGCTTTGGGCAGAAGCTATCAACACAGCTTGTCACACTCAAAACAGGTCAGGTATTCACAAAATCCATGAGAAAACCCCATATGAACTGTGGAAAGGAAGAAAACCTAGAGTATCTTACTTTCATATATTTGGTTGTAAGTGTTTCATTCACAACAATGGGAAAAGTAAGTTGAATGCTTTTGATGCCAAAGCAGATGAGGGGATATTCTTGGGATAATCCTCAACTAGCAAAGCATTTAGGGTATTCAACAAACGTACCCTTCTTGTGGAAGAAACACCACATGTTGTTTTTGATGAATCTTGTGAAAAGAGTGCAGTAGAAACAACCTCAGCTGCAGAACATATGAAGAAACTAGTGATCAAGAAGAGGTCTGATGAGTTTATTGAAGTCAATGAACCATTCCCTGAAGAACCAGAGGAAGATAAACCACTCAGACCAGTCACTAGATCTCAAACTCAAGCTGAACAAGTTACCCACAATCAAGATGCAACAATCCCAAATGCCAGGGGGAATGATCTCTTTGACACTCAAGATACAGATGATGATCGACCAAATCAAGTCAACCCTCCTGATGGAAATAGAACATATGAGAATCCAAGTTCATCTAATGCAGATACTCCTGTAAGACATACATGGAGGAACAATCATCCATCAAACCTCATATTAGGAGGAGCAGAATCAGGTGTCAAGACAAGAAGACAACTGAATCAGAATTCTCAATCATCTATGTTCTGCTGGTGTGCTTTCCTCTCCAACATTGAACCAGCTGACATAGAAGAAGCAATGACTAATAGCAATTGGATCACTGCTATGCAAGAGGAACTAAACCAATTCGAAAGAAATGAAGTCTGGGAATTTGTAGATCGTCCTGAAAACCACAATGTAATAGGAACAAAGTGGGTATTCAAAAATAAGAAGGACGAAAATGATGTAATAACTAGAAATAAAGCAAGGCTAGTTGCAAAAGGATATTCACAATCTGAAGGAATTGACTATGATGAAACTTTTGCTCCAGTAGCCAGATTAGAAGCCATTCGATTATTTTTAGCCTATGCATCATTTATGGGCTTCAAAGTATACCAAATGGATGTCAAAAGTGATTTTCTAAATGGTATTCTGGCAGAAGAAGTATATGTAGAGCAGCCTCCAGGATTTGAAAAAGGTGATCAAGTATATCGACTGAAGAAGGCTCTCTATGGTCTAAAACAAGCCCCTAGAGCTTGGTATGACACATTGTCACAATTCCTACTTGACAATGGATATACAAAAGGCAAAGTTGACAGAACTCTCTTCAGAATACAAGAAGGAGAAGACATTCTAATGGTACAAATATATGTAGATGACATTATATTTGGATCACCCAATCAAGAGATGTGCAAGAAGTTCTCTGAACTTATGCAAGGAAAATTCGAAATGAGCATGATGGGTGAGATGAACTATTTCCTAGGACTTCAAGTCAAGCAGAGTCCAGAAGGGATCTTCATCAACCAGTCCAAGTATACCAAGAGTCTACTAGAAAGATTCAAAGCTCTACAAAGCAAAACTGCAAGGATTCCTATGATGACATCTTTCAAAATGGAACCAGATGAGTCCGGAAAGGCAGTTGAGCAAGCTGAATATAGAGCACTGATTGGATCTCTACTATACCTTACAGCTAGCAGACCAGACATAACATTTCCTGTAGGAGTATGTGCTAGGTTTCAAGCAAACCCAAAGCAAAGTCATCTAGAAGCAGCAAGGAAGATTCTCAAGTACCTAAAAGGATCAGTCAACTTAGGACTATGGTACCCTGCTGATGACAATCTAGAATTGAGTGGCTATTCTGACTCAGACTATGGAGGATGCAGAATTGATAGGAAATCCACATCAGGAACCTGTCAATTTCTAGGCAACAAGTTGATATCATGGTTCTCTAAGAAACAAACCTCAGTTGCAACATCCACCACTGAAGCAGAATATATGGCAGCTGGAAGTTGTTGTAGTCAGCTACTCTGGCTAGTTCAACAACTCAAAGATTACAATGTAGAGGCAAGAGAAGTCCCTATCTTTTGTGACAGCAGCAGTGCCATTGCCATCACTCAAAATCCAGTCCTCCACACAAGGTGCAAACATGTCGACATTCGACACCATTTTATAAGAGACCACCTTGAAAAGAAGGACATCAAGATGGAGAAAATTCACACAGATATCCAAAGAGCAGACATCTTGACTAAGCCCCTAGCTGAAGAAAGATTCAAGACCCTATGCTATAGCTTAGGACTCTTGGACCCAAGCACATAAAGAGCACAAGATCAGCTGAAGACCTCAGCTGATACATTTTGCAGCAGACTAGGAGGATCAGATGAGGTGAATAGACACCCTCATCTTCAGGTAAGTTCTTTCCCAATGAAGACAGATAGAGCTGAGGGAAAACATAGAGTTATCTAATCAAGGGGGAATCAATGATACCTTAAGAATCCTTGATGAAATACTCTAAGATCTGCATTGCATAGTATATATACATACATACAGCAGACCTGAACAAAGTTATTTGATCTCTTTACTCTAAGCAATGTATAACTATGTATATTAATAAACTATTCTTCATAAAATACTTTATTCATATACATACATACAGTATACTACTGAGTCATACTTGGCTGGATTAACACACCATCCTCACCGACTCAACAGTATGCATGCACTGTACGAATTTCAAATAACTCATGGTCAAAATTTATAATTTCTACATTCCATTAGATAAAGTCTGAATATCCTTAAATGTGCACCCTTAGATCAAGAATCTCACTGTTGATCTTAAGAAATCACTTTTCAGAAATTCAGACCTATCACCTCTATAGTTTTGTCATCTTTCACTCCACTACCTCATTTCTACCCCTATAAAAGGAGGAAGTTATGAGAACACCTAAGAACACAAATCATTTAACACTATTCTTGTTTCAGGTATGGAGACAATTGAAAGAAGAGATGGAATGGAGATCATTCTTCAACCAAAGTTTTGGGTGAAGGAGATGAAGATTTGTCCCGAAAATGAAGATGCTGCAGATCTATTTACTTGGCTTACTCAACATGAGTATGACCATGAAAGCTAAAGGAAGAAGAGACGTTCTTGTTGAAAGCTAAAGGAGGAAGAGATGCAGAGGACAAAGTAGCAAGCAAGCAGAGCTTCTTCTCCAGGGGAAAGTTCTACATGGAGAGCTTGTTATCAAAAGCTACTGTGTCTAAACAGAACATGAAGGCTGCGTCCATGGCCCTCTCTTCAACTCCATTGAAGCACCCTTCAATCTTCCTTCCCCTTCAAGAGAAGCGAAGAAATTCAACAAGGACACATTAGATGCTACATCCCATCTGATGATGAGGAACATCCGATGGTGAGAAGCATTTAAATCAGTGGGATTTTGTCTAGGCTAGTCCCACTTGATTTAAAGAAGGAGCTGAAAGATCCATCAAACCAGGTTGGATCATCACTCACAATAAAGCTGGTAGGATCCATCCAGGTTGGATCATCACAGCAAACACCGTTTCCTCTACTCAGCTGATCAAAAGACCAACTCAGCTGACCAGAAGACTTTTCAAGGAAAATCAGCAGACATCTTGAAGAACTCAGAAGACCTCACTCTGCTGACCAAATCACTCCAATTTAGAGTATAATGACTAGTCTTGATCATGTAATTCATTCTAGATTTATTCCTGAATGTAATTAAACAAATTGGCTTATATAAGGAATGCAATTCTCTTATAGAAAACGGCCTTGATGATCAATTCTTACCATAAATTAGTCACAACGGCTATTTTTGGTAATGATGTCATTAATACTCAAGTACCATATTGCCAGCAAATCAAATACTGCCACATGGCAAAATCAGCCGGCAAATTTAAGAAATCAAAGAAGGAAATCTTGGGCTCTACTCCAAATTAAATCCAAATCTGACCGTTAGATCAAAATTTTCTGGAGTATATATTCACACCCCTAAAACCTCTTCCAAACCCTGTCGCTCATATTACTCAATTAATCACAATACTCTCTCTCGTTCTGCAAATTTCTTTCAAGCCCTCAAACCCTAACACTCAAACTCTACTATGGCAATCATTGAAATTTACGACGAGAAGACCAAGAGCACTGGCACCTTGGATGCTGCAAAGTGGTCCAAGGAAGGGAAGATTTTTACAGAGAATGCTCTATTTTTCAAAGGCAAACACACAGATGAGAACAAGGAGATATTGCTTAGGTGCGTCAATCTTAAACTCAGAGACTTTCTAGAAGCAGCACCAACTAATGTTTATGAACAAGACGTACTGGCATTTTATGCAAACGCTGTGATGAAGGGTTCTCATGTTGAAAGTGTCATGAATGGACACAAAGTCAAGGTTACAAGGGAAATCCTTCAGGAATTGTTTGGCCTGTCAAGGGGGAAAATAAATATCTCCAACTACATCATGAATAGAGAAAAGGAGTATATGAAGATGTTTACTGGTGGAAAAATCAAGGTTGTTGATGCAATTGGGCTCAAGAAATCCCAACTTGAACCTAAATTCCAAACCTTGATGGATATTGCAGGAAAGATGTTACTTGGTAACACATTCAGTCATGATGCTGTTACTACTTTAAAGGTTCGAGTTATGGCTGCAATCTGGGATCAGATCGATGGAGACTGGCAAGGACTATTCTTAGAAAGAATTGCCCTTGAGGCAAAGAAAGTCACTTTGGACTTACAATCGAGAGTATGGAAGGTGGCAGCTACAGTCAGCTTTGTCAACAAGCTGAGCATCATCCTTCCAGATATTCTCCCAAAGAAGTACAAGATGGGACCTCATAAGACCTTCCACATCTCCAAATATTATCTGAGAATGGAAGCTCTTGCTGAGGCAGCAAGGTTGAAAGAAGAGAAGAGGAAGCTGTTGGCTGAAGCATCTTCCGAAGATGTTGCTGAGAAGGCAGCAAAAGAGTCTGATCATGACTCTGCTGAAGAAGAAGAGGAGCCAGCCAAAGAAGAGGCTCAGAAGAAGGCTGCTGAGGATGATGATGATGACAATCAGACCTTAGCACAAAGACGATATCTAATCAGATCAGGGCTCATCTCCCCATCTAATTCAGATGCCACTCCCACTGCCTCTCCCTTGAAGAAGGCAGGTACCTCTAAACCCTCTCCCACTTTTACTCCTTCTAAATTATCGAAGGGTCAGAAGAGAAAGAAGAATAATTCTTCTTTCAACAAAAAGTCCAAGAAATCGAGGCTTCCTACTCCCATGTTAATAGCCCCGATTGCATCCTTCAACCCTTCTGATGACTCCAACCCATCTGACCACTCAAACACTGATATCCAAATCCCTGCTGATACTCACACAGCAGAGGAATAAGCTCAACCTACTTCAACCCCTGAATCACTATTGCCTACCCCTGCTGATGTTCAAACAGCAGACACCCAATCACAGATCTCTGTTGATCAAACTCAGATTCCATCCAACACCCCTGCTGACATTCACACAGCAGATGTCCAAGATCTACAGGTTCAACCTTCTACCGATCTTCATGAATGTACTGAACCAGATCAGCAGACTTAAAACCCGGCTAATGAACAGACCACTGAAGATCAAGAACATATCACTTCCCAAATCCCTGCTGATACTCACACAGCAGAGGAAACTAACCCAAATACTCAAACTCCTACCATCATTGTCTCTTCTGTTCCAGAAGACATGGCACCAGCAGACCTGGCTCAAGCTGGTCCCTCTCAACCTCAGTACAGAATGGTACACTATCCTATGTGCACAAGGCAGAAGATAATGAGGATGAAGATAGCAAACCTGCTCAAGTCTACTATTCCTGGCATTGATGAGGAATCAGTTCAGTTTGAACAAGTTCTCAGAGTCTGCACCTGGATTGAACTCAGGAGAGATGATGTGGATGACCTTATTGAGGTCATGGAAGGAATGGGAGGAAAAGCTAATTTCCTCGACTGGGAAATGGAGCAAAAAGAAGTTGCTCAAGTTAAATCTTTTGCTCAGCTGCTGCCCGAAGAAGCCTTTACAGCAGTGTGCCACAAGATTCTAGGAATTCCAACTAATGATGCCTCTATCCCAGAAGGCATATCAGGTCAGTAGACAGCTGACACAGCAAAAGTGAATGACTCAGCTGCGTCCGTTCATGCGGAAGACTCAGCTGAACCAGCTGACAAAACCGAGATTGAAAGAGAAGTAATCACTATTCCTGATCACTTCATGCCTAAGGATACTCTAACTCACTTCATTGATAAAGGAGACACTATCATGTCCCACCTGGTTAAGGCCACTACCTCATTTCTCAATGAAGAGTATCTTTCAGCTGAAGAAAGAGGCAAAGCCCTGATTGTTCATCCAAAGCCTCAAGGTACTGCCTCAACTTCTACTTCAACAGCTGACTATACAGCAGACATATGCTCACAGGTCAAGGCTGCAATAGACCTACACTTTGAGAAGGGTTTAGGCCTACAGCTTGGAAGATATGTTGAAAAGGCTGTTAAAGAGCAGAGAACTCGTCTTCATGACCAGATCATTGACATTGAAGACAAGTTTGGAGAATCACTTCACAATCAGATAAGTGAGTATCTGACCAGCATTCTGAAGAAGGCAGGTGACTATTCCACCAGGTTTGCTGATCTCTACACTAATGAGGTCAACCGCATGGAAAACACCTACAAGAAAAGAATTGAAGATGCTGAAGCAAGAGCTACTGAAGGTCGAGCTCTTCTCCAATCAGCTACAGCAGAGAATGAAAAACTTCAGACTCAGCTGAAGGAGACAGCAACCAAATTGGAAGCACTTACAGCTAAACTAGAAGCTGCCTCCTCCTCCAACTCTCATGCTCAGATTCTAGACCATAGCATCACTCATCTGACCCATGTTGGCAAAGTCAATGCCATGGCTCTTCAACAAACTCTGAGAGTGGAGATTCTGAATGCCATGAAGCCTTTTGCGGCTGCACTTGCTGAAGCCAAAAAGGGGGAAGATGTATTGATAAAAGCTCTAGAGAAGGCTACTGCACAGCAAGCTGTAATGGTAGTATCTCAAGATGAGCTGAATGAAACCTTGGGTGGTCTATCAAGCAAAATCAAGAGCAGGCAAGGCAAAGGCAAAGAAATTGCTCAAGAAGACATCCAAACTCCCACTCAAGCAACTGCCAAAAGTCTGCAAATCACTGCCTCTAGAGAACAAGTTCCTGAGAAGAGGATGACAAGGAAAAGGAAGGCAGATGAGCAAGCAGATGAGCAAGCTCAGAAGTCAAGCAAGAAGTCAACTCCAGCAGAGCCTACTGCAGAAGAGAAAGAGGCTTTAGAATTGAAGAAAAGAAAAGAGCTTGAAGCTCAAGAGCTTAAGCAGAAGAAGCTAAAAGATGCGAAAGCAGTCAAAGCCAAATTTGACAGGAAGATAGCCAAACTCAGGAAAGCTCTCAAGGACAAAGCATTGAAAGAAAATGCTCTGGCATAGAAAGATAAAGTTCCGGTGTTTGATAGCAACTATGTGGATTATTTAGCCCTTCAAGATGAGCTACCAAGGTGGTACCCTCTGAAGAAGAAATGGCAAATTCAACACCACATTGTAAGAAAATTTGGCCCTCTCCCAACCTATGAAGATGAATTCTTCCAGTTCAATCAATTCATGAACATTGAAGATCAAGAGTTCTGGAATGAAGTAGTCAAGACAGCCAAAGAACTTGACAACTGCAGAATCCTAACTCCTGAAGAACCCAAATGGGATCCTCCCACTCTGGATTCTGGAAGAACAGACTTAATTGAAGTCAAAAGGATCCTAGAGAAGATCTATGAAGAGGAGAATGTTACAGACCTGCAGCACATGGAAGAAGTTCGATCTCGTCTGTACCTTGCTTTCCGCATCTGAAGATCATAAGACCTGATGAAGACCACTTTCAAATCTTTAAAGAAACTATTACTTGTAATCTGTAAAAGCTCTATATATATTCAAGTTTAGTTCTCTTTGCTTTCAAGACAAACTCTCATTGTCTTCATCAGATACTTAAGTTTTTATGAAGTTTATAAACTCCTATCTTATCTTATTAAGAGCATTTATCACATATAGTTTTGGCTTCATCAAAAAGGGGGAAATTGTTGGGATATAAATTCACCCTAAGCCCCACTTGATGTTAGAATAGTTTTGATGGCCAAAACACTTAGAGTTTATAAATGTAATAGGATCAGCTGACTTTGTATAGAACAGCTTAGACTAGTCTTGTGTGATCAACTGTATAGATATCAGCTGATCAGCACAGTCCCGACTTACATGCGCTACCTCAAGATGAGAAGAGAAGAAGACATGAAGACTAGGAGATCCTTGAAGACCAGTTAAGTAAGGTGCTTGTATACCTACTTAACTGATGGAGTCCCAGATTGAAGATGGCCTAAAGCAGGACAAAAGAACTGCCAGATCAGAAGAGTTTTACTCTGCTGATATCAGAAGACAGAAGACACAAGGCCAGAAGAGTAGTAAGAAGACTAGAAGTTCAGATCAGAAGACTATGTGTTCTTCCAGGACTCGGCTGATTCCAAAGTCATCTTGCAATTTAAACAAAGACCTACTTTATTTAGAAGATTGACATGATCCCAGGATTGAAGCAATCAAGCGACTGGAATCAAGGAATCAAGCCATTATGGAAAGATTGCCCCAACGGCTAGTCAACTCCAACGGCTAGTTGCAAGCAATCACCACTATAAATACAAGAGGATGAGAAATCACAAGTACGAAGTCACAACGAGAGAATTCAACAAAGTCTAGCAAGCAATCAAGCTAAAGTCATACTGTCTCAAGAATTCTCAAAGAGCCAGAATCCATTAGATTATCCATAGCTCTTAAGTGATTTCTATCCAACCCATAAGAACCTGAAACCTATTCATATTGTATATCATTTGTTTTAGGCAAAGTGATTAAGCAAATTATAAGCTTGAATCACT
This sequence comes from Galeopsis tetrahit, assembly GCA_963675135.1. Classification (NCBI taxonomy): domain Eukaryota; kingdom Viridiplantae; phylum Streptophyta; class Magnoliopsida; order Lamiales; family Lamiaceae; genus Galeopsis; species Galeopsis tetrahit. The sequence continues at coordinate 17,906,578 of OY776125.1, read as the reverse complement.
AGTTGGATACTCTTCAAAAACCCCAAACCCTCTCCGAAAGGTTAAAGTTTTTGAAACCCTCAAAGTGCAAGTGCTTACAATCACTTGTGGAGACCGTAGCTGTTAGGACGGCTCAGATCTCAAAGTCCTATCCTTGGGACTATAAAGGTCAAGACCCTTGTAATTTGCGGTAAATTAAAGGGATTAAATATCACGTTAGGACGTGAGAGTGGACGTAGGATCGTATATCCGAACCACTATAAACCTGGTGTTATTTACTTATTGCACTTTACATTCTGTCATTTCATTAACTGTTATATAGTGCATACTGTGATTTCAATATTCTTCAAAACAAGGCCACAGCTTTCAAACCAGCATCAGCTGAGTACTTTCATTAAAGAAAACAAGTTAAATACTTTCACAAGAAACAAAAGAACGAGTCTAAACAAGGCCTACCATAATTCCGCATATAACCTCCTCTATCAGATCACTATAGTCATCTGGACCAGCAGACTTGTAGTCCAGCTGACATAACAATCAGAAGAGGTTCCCAACTCTCTTGAAAAAGTTTTAAAGTCTATTCACCCCTCCCCTCTAGACTTTAATCCCATTCACTACTCGTTCAGGGACCAACACTAAGTGTGATATTTAGATGTGTGGGGTGCCTGTTCACTACTTTGATGTACCATATGTGAGAATCTTGGTAGATTCTTCACGCTCCGTATTTTGGGTAGTGGCATCGCTCGCATGATGTTTACTTATTGGCATTAGGGCACCGTGTCCTGTACATCCAGGCTGATGATGTCCCCTTGAGGAAACTCATAAAGGATTGTCGTATTAAACCTTGCAGGTGGATTTAATCTGTACGACAACAAGGTTGAGTGGTACTACTCAAGGAATTATAGAAATTAATTATTTAAAGAAGTCAAAAGCTTTAATAATTAATGGACGTGCGATATCTTAAACACGGAGAATTATAAAGTCTAATAGAAGCCCTGATTCAGTTCGGGATAGGACGGGAGTGCAACATTAATTCTCTAGTGGAATGAATTAATGTTCTCGGGCCAAATTATATGTTCTGGGCTGAACATAAGAGTATTTGGGCCTGTAAGAAGCCCAAACCCTATACCTTCTAATGGATCCCTAGTCTGGCCCATGAACTTATGGAGATTATAAATAGGAGCCTCAAAATAGTTTTGAAACCCTAACACAAACGAAATTGAGAAAACGGCTAGGGTTTCAAGGAGACGAACTAAAGGTAGCCTTCTCCACGTTTGATAGCGCGCTGTCAACCCGGTGTTCGAACAAGGTTGGGAGACAGACTAGAAGATCCGTAGATTGGAATCAACGCCTCGATCTTCAAAGGTAACAGATCTAAACTATGCTTTAGATGCATGCTGTTTATGTTTCAATTCGTTTTATACGTTTGGTACCCAACAACGAACCTGGTGACGGATCGCCTTTGCCGGCGTGTTCCAGCAATTGGTATCAGAGCCTGGATTCGTGGATTGTTGGCTCTGCCTGAAACGTATGATTGTATGATTCAATTTATTTTGTTTCATATATGTATGCGTTTCTGTTGGTTATGTTTTTTTTTTCTTCTATCGCAACCCTAGTGTTATGTAATCATTTTTCCCACTAGATAATAAGTGTGGGTAGTATAGGACTATTTCATAGATCATTGTAGTAGGGTTTTGCTCGTTTATATTGTAATTTTTGATTGTGAGAACGGGCGGTGTCGATGGAAGATCTGAAAACAGTAATCTGAGTTTTTCGGGTTATGGCCTTGGACGGTGAAAACTGTTTTGGCCATAACTTTTGACTCGGGTGTCCGTTTTCAGCCCAAAAGACCTTTTCGGAAACGTCTCGACGAGATCTACAGGAGTCTCTGCTAGGCTGGGACAACGAGTGGCGAGGCCTAATTCAAAAGCCTTGATGAAGTTTTCTGCTAGTTTTTGTCGGTGGACGAGAATTTGAGGTTTTTGCATTGCGTGAGAGGCCGATGCGAGGCATCCGTCTGTGCCACTATTTTTATCATTGTAATAGCTTATAATAGGCTTTTTTTGATAGGTTTTCAAGGGGTTGCGATAGATGTGCATTTATTTATTTTTGCCTATGTTTATCGCATCTTGTATTATTATGGCATGCATGTGTTAATTTTTGTTAATTTGCTATGCCAATGAATAATCTTCATGTTAAAATGACTAAGTGAGATAATTGGATTTTAATTAATTTATAGGCCTCCACAATTGGTCTTTAAGTAAGGTGTATGTTGCTCGTGGGACCTTGGGAGTCTTCCCCTAACGGGTGCAACATTCACGAGCTTACTAGTTAAGACTTCTAATAAAACTGTTTTAATCTTTAGATGAAGTGTGTGATCTTCCTAACGGATGTGTCATCCATGAGTTCACCAGTAAACAATAATTCAAGATAACGATTGTTAAATTGTGGTCATCACTTAGATGTGAATTTTAATATAACCCCCCAACGGGGTCACTGTTCTAGTTCACATGGCCAGTTAAAGTTCAACTGTTAATTTCATTCGTCATAAGGATAAGTTGACGTATTGAAATTAAAGACTGAATGTCTGGTCGATGAATACATGTGTAAACGACCAACCTAACGTGGCTTGCATATGTGTTTGTTGGGCTGTTGGAGGTTGTGTTGAATATTGGTTTTGAAGGTTTCCAATGTTTTATGCTTCAAACTTATGTGATTCATTGCTTGCATTTTATTTATTTCAAATACATTATGGTGACATTCAACCCACTTATGGTTATCTTAAATCAAAATAAGCTTATTGATCAAAATCACTTGGATTGGAAAAGAAATTTGGACATTGTCCTAGTTGCTGATGAATACAAGTTTGTGCTCGATACACTTGCTCCTGCCCCTTTGGGAGCCGAATCTACTGAAGAGCAAAGGGAGGTTCATAAGAAGTGGCACAAGGCTGATGAGATGGCTCGTTGTTACATTTTGGCCTCGATGTCAAATGTTTTACAACAGCAGCATCAAACTATGCTTAGTGTCGCAGCTATGATGTTGAGCCTCAAAGAGCTTTTTGGTGAGAAAGATAGGGCTGCCTGCTTTGAGGCTATGAGGAAGATCATGTCAACCTCTATGCCAGAGGGAGCGTCCGTGAGGGACCACGGTTTCAAGATGATGGAATATCTGAATGAGATTGAGGTCCTCGGAGGGTTAATCGATAATGACACCAAGATCGATATGATCCTACACTCACTCCCAAAGTCTTTTGAGAACTTCCGTGTAAACGCGATCATGAGTAAGAAGGATTATACTTTAACCGAGCTTCTTATGGAATTGGTCGCGGTGGAGGGTCTCATGGGAAAACGACCACATGCCAATGTTACTGTTCAGGCTGGACCTTCTTCGTCTAATGACAAGAAGAAGAAAAAGCCTTTACAGAAAAAGGGTTGTGGTGAAAGCAGTGGGAGCAAGAAACTAGCGCCTTCTGGTGGCGTGAAAAAGCCGAAGGGCAAATGTTTCATGTGCAACAAGACGGGACATTGGAAGTCCGATTGTCCTCTCCTGAAAAAGGACAACTCTGGTACGTCTCTCGCTTTAGTCCGATTGACCTCAGTCATGTCTTCTGAAGATGAATGTAATAGGTGTAGTCAAGTCACTTTTGCATAAAATGTATAGGTTTTGGCATCATAAAAAATAGGGAAATTGTTGGGAATAAAATGACATATGTTTTGATTAAATACCAAAACCCCCTGAGACATGCCTAAGTCAAGATGATTGTGTTCTAAGTGTGTTAGAACATATAGCATAAGGCTAGAAGAGAAGCTGATATGTTAGGCAACTCTTAGATGATTAGATGCACATGGTGAGGGGGAACCTATGCTTTGAAGATGATCAAGATCAAGTCCCCTCAAGGCTCAAAATCTGGAACAAACACTAAGGCCAAGCATACTCTATTGAAAACCAAATGCCTTGATCAGGAGAGTTGTCCAGAGAAGTTGTCTCTATGCAAGAACAAGACTGTAAAGCTCAAAAGGACAAGCTTACTCAAATACTTTGATCAGGAGAGTTGTCCAAAGAGATTGACTCTGTGCAAAAACAAAAGCTCTGAAGCTCAAAGGCCAAGTATGCTAATCAGGAGAGTTGTCCCTGAAGAGTTGTCTCAGCTAAATTGAACCAGAACAAATGTTCTAATGCTTGAAGGTCAACTATGCTGAAGAAAAGATGACAACTACACCCTAAAAGACTTCACTATATCATGTTGAGATCAATTCCAAGTGAAGCAAATGGAAAGAGCCAAGTCATCTGAAGAAGAGCAAGTCAACCTTGCTGATAAGCAAAGTCTGCTGATAGTGATAAGCAGAGTTGTCCATTTGATAAGGATTGTTGTCCTATCATTGGATCAACCTTCAGAAGCCATGTCCAAGTCTTAATAAGAAGTCAAACATTGGGAAGAGTGCTGCAGAATGAAGACAAAGTCTTACAAGCCGTTTATTACCCAAATGAGGACATGTCACTATCAAAAATCTGTCTTCCAGTTTGAAGAACTCAAGGAAGACATTTATAGCAATTTGGGACTGCCTCTCCAACGGGCAAATCCTCAAATTTGTCTATAAATACAGAAGTGTGAAGACCATTTGAAGCACCAACTACCAAGCCAACTATCCTACAAGAAAACAAGTGCTTTCAAAGCTTTCAAAGAGACTATCTTAGTCTTTAAACACTTTTTCTAAGCTGAACTTACTGTATATCCATACAAAGCTTAGAGAGATATCCTAATCCTTATACACTGATTTTCATTGTAAAGGATATCTCATTAGTTGGAACCTTACTTCAACCCTTACCCCTTTCAAGTGAGAAAGTGAGAAGGTTGTAGTAGTAGAAGTGGTAGGAGCTGACTGTTGAGAGAAGAACAGTTCAGTTCTGAGTTGAGAAGAGGGTACTAGGACTCTAGACATCCTAGGGATCAATTCACCAAGGAGTGGTGTTATTGATCAAGTGCACCTTGGCACTATAAAACAAGTTAATTCCAAGAGTGAAGGAATTATCCTGTTAAATCAGGGAAAGTGGATGTAGGAGCTTGAGTCTCTGAACCACTATAAACTTCTGTGTTGATCTGCTTTACAAGTACTTTCATACATTCAACACTGCACACAAAACTGATCTTTCAAAGAACCTATATTCAAAGACTGTGCAAAAACTGTATTGGACAAGTTCCCTGAAACTAAACTGGATTGCATTGAATTGATTAAGTGATTTCAGAAACTAAAGGAGTCTAAACTTAAAGGGCCAACCACTATTCCGCACATATAACTCCCCTAGATAGTTACTCAACTAAGTACTCAATAGTACTTAGTAGTTTGATTATCTTAGAAGAGTTAATCATCTTCAGCAGAGTTGTCCAAGACAACCTTGCTGAGCTCTGGTTTGATCAAAAGTTGAAAAGAACTGCATACAAGTGTATTCCCCCCCATACACTTGTTATATACTCCTTTCAGGACCAACAAGTGGTATCAGAGCAGGGGTTCAAAGACCACTGCTTCTGAAAATCCATCTTGATTTTCAAAAATCACATATTTGTGTGGTCACTGAGCTGATCTCTATCTGAAATCTATCACCTGTTGACTAACTGTTTATTCTTGAGATATGGCCAACAACAATGCTGTTCCTCCACCTGTTGTTCAAGGATTGGACAACATGGCCACAAATCCAGTCAACCACATCTCACATCATAAACTGCCCATGTTTTCAATAGACAATTATGATTTCTGGAAAATTAGAATGAGGGCTCATCTTGCATCCATTCACACTGACATGTTAAGAGTAATCACAAGAGGACCTTTTGTGTTTACCCAAACAAACCCCAGGGTAACAGAGGAGCAAAGAGCTGATGTAAGGGAACTGATTCTCAAAGATGAAGATGACTTCACTGTTGATGAAAAGAGGAAAGATAATCTGAATTATCTTGCCATGAACACCCTCTACCAAACAATTCCAGATGCAGTCATGGGTAGAGTCTACCACTGCACCACAGCCAAAGAAATTTGGGAAACTCTTGCTGAGATTAGTAAGGGTACAGAAAAGATCAAGGAGAATAAGCTCCAAGTTGTTGTGCAAAAGTTTGAGCAATTCTCAATGGAAATTGATGAGTCCATTGACAAATTTGCTGGTAGATTCACTGATGTGATGAATGAAATCAACTCATTGGGCAAGGTGTACTCCAGGAGAGAAGTTGGATGGAAGATCTTGAGAAGTCTCACTCAAAAGTGGGATGTCTATGCTGTGATGATGCAGAATACCAAGGATCTCTCCTCCATGCCCATGCAACAAATCTTCTCAGAACTCAAAGCATATGAGTTTGACCTCAATAGAAGAAAACCTGTTGAGGAACCTTCAAATCCTACTAAGGGAGTGGCATTCAAGGCCAAAGTTGCTGAACCTGAAATGCAACCCACTCCCAGATCATCAAAGTCAGTCTCAAAGACTGAAATGAAGGAGGAACTAGCCTTGATGGCTAGAAGGTTTGACAAGCTCAACACAAGGTTTGGTTGATACAAGAAATTCTACCAAGACAACAAATTCAGGAGAAGGTACAGCTCCCCTGAAGAGCAGGCCAAGGACAAAAAGCCTGAAGAGAAAAGATCAGAGGACAAGTACTCTGATAGGAGAAGGTCCAGTAGAGCTGATCCTTCATCATCAAAAGGAAAAGATGAATCCAAGAAGGATGATGATGAAGACTTGTGCTACAATTGCAAAAAGAAAGGGCACTTCCAGTATGACTGCCCTGAACTGAGCTCTAAAGAAAGAAGAGAAAGACAAGCCAAAAGAGACAGGAAGTTCACCAATAGAAAGGCCATTATGGCTGGTGATGAATCTGACAGTGTTGAAAGCTTCAACTCTTCTGATGGACTATTCTCAAACAGTGATGATGATGATGATGTTTGCAACATGGCTCTTGAGGATGATGAGGTATCCTCTACTTCTAGCTCACCATCATTCAACTCACAAAACACTAGTGAAGTCAACTTGAAACTCTCCTTTAGGAAGTTGATGGAAGATTTCACTAGATTACAAGAATTTCATGACAATTGTGTGAGAGAAAATGAAAGATTGGCTATTGAACTTGCCAAAAACTCTGAGGTAGCTGTTGATGTCAAATCTACTGAGTTGTATCAACAAGTCTTGAGAGAGCTTAAGGAAGCAAATCTCAGGATAGTTGACCAACAAAAGGAAATTGATGATCAACTACTCTCTCAGAAAAGAAGAGATTTTGAACTGAAAATTCTAAATGCCAAGTTTGAAAACCTCTCACATGAATATGATATTCTTAAATCAAGTGAAGAGAGCCCGAAATTAAAGATGTCTGCTTTGAACAAATCCTCTAGAGCAATAGAGGAAATTCAGAGTTATCAAAGACATATGGCTCAAAGAAGTGGATTAGGTTTTGATCCATTTGAATCTTCACCTTGTCTTAGTGTTGCTTCTACAAGTAACACTAAGAAAATCTTTGTTAAATCAGTGGCACAACAAGCTGAAAATGAAATAATTCAGCCACTGAACAAAGGAAAGGGCAAATTAAATGAAATTCCTACTCAAGTGCCTCAGGAGACTAGGCCCAAACCTTTGGAAAAGGTCAAGGCTCCTGAACATAAGAGGAATGGTTGTCAGCAGAGTAGACCTAATGGAAGGGCAACTCTCCTGAACAATGTTCAAAGGAGTTATCCAAGGTATAATCAGCCTAGGCCAACTCTACTGAGAAAGCCTCAGCTGAATAGACCTAAGGACAACTATCCTCAAAGGCAGAATCAAATGAGACAACCAAAACCCTTCATGCCAAAGGGTAATGGTCATAAAAATGTCTTTCCTCAAAGATTTCATCAAGCTACACAAAGAACTCATAAGTTCAGGAGAATTGACAACTCCCCTGAAACTTACAAAGTTAACACATTCACACATACTTTCCCCAAGGCATTTAAGGGAAAGACAGTGTATGTTGATGCACAAGGAAAACAACTTAGCTACGTTGAATCAATCAGGGTGATTAGGCAAGTTTGGGTTCCTAAAGGTACTGCTAACCTCTCAGGACCCAAAACTCAAAGGGTGCCTAAACCTACCTAATTGCAGGTACCCATGGGCCACAAGAAGAGGAGTATGAGCAAAAAGACAGCATGGTATCTTGATAGTGGATGCTCAAGGCACATGACTGGAAACAAGGAACTCCTCACTGATTTTATTGAAAAAGAAGGCCCAAATGTCACTTTTGGAGACAGCTCACAAGCAACAACAAAAGGTTATGGTACTTTGATGATTGGTAACATCAAAGTAACCAATGTATCTTATGTAGCTGGTCTCAAATATAATCTCCTAAGTATCAGTCAATTCTGTGATAAAGATTTCAATGTTGAGTTCTCAAGTGGAAAATGCTTAATTAGAGATAAAACTCAACAAATTCTATTGACTGGAACTAGGAAAGGAAATGTGTATTTTGTAGACTGGGACAAGTCTACTGATGCTGCATGTTTCATTGCTAAGAGTACTAGTGAACAAAGTTGGTTATGGCACAAGAGGCTAAACCACCTGAACTTCAAATCAATGAACAAACTTGCTAGAAATGCATTAGTTAAAGGACTGCCTAATGAGGTTTTCATTAAAGAACATGTGTGTAAGCCATGTCAAGAAGGAAAACAGATTAAAGCCTCATTCAAAGGAAAACCAGTCATTTCTACTGAAAGGGTACTTGAACTTCTACATATGGATCTTTTTGGACCAATCACCCCTTCAAGCATAAATGGTAGAAAATACACATTGGTAGTAGTAGATGACTTCTCTAGGTTCACATGGGTAGTATTTCTCCTTAATAAGAAGGAAACACAAGTCAAACTACCTGAACTTCTTAAGAGACTGTCAAATGAGAAAAGCCTTAGCATTATCAAGATAAGATCTGATAAAGGCACTGAGTTCATAAATTCATACATCAATGAGTATTGCACATCTAATGGAATAGCTCATGAAACCTCAGCAGCTAGAACTCCCCAACAAAATGGAGTTGCAGAAAGAAGGAATAGAACCTTAAAGGAAGCTGCTAGAACCCTAATTGCTGATTCAAATTTACCTAAGAGGTTTTGGGCTGAAGCCATAAACACTGCATGCCATACTCAAAATAGATGTTTGATTACTAAGGGGCAAGGCAAAACCCCCTATGAACTCTGGAAAGGAAGATTGCCTAAAGTGTCATACTTTCACATATTTGGCTGTAAGTGTTTCATTCACAATAATGGGAAAGAACAGTTGAAAACCTTTGATAGCAAAGCTGATGAGGGAGTATTTCTTGGATACTCTCAAATCAGTAAGGCTTTCAGAGTCTACAACAAGAAAACCCTTATTGTGGAAGAAACACCTCATGTTGTGTTTGATGAATCTATTCATGAGTCCAGGAATGAAAACTTGGAACCTGAAGAAATCACACAGAGGACAACCAGACTGAGTCTAAAAGACAAAGACACTGAATTCATAGATGTTGTCCAAGCCAACCTACCTGAAAAACTCACACTGGACAACAATCCTGAAGGCAACCTTCCTGGGACAAACCCCACTGATAGAAATGGTGAACTGAATGAGCCAATCTCAGTTCACATCCAGGTAACAACTACCAATGAAGAAGCAGTTCCTGCTGAGGTAGTTAATGGGTCAAATAATCTAGGGGGAACTCAAAATGTTGAAAACACCAATGTCCCTGACATTGAGGACAACACCCCTGATTATGATCCTGAATTAGATCCTGCATTCAACTATCCTGAATTCTATAACACTGGTGACTCAACCTTAGTAGAGGACAACTTTACTGAAGGGATCAGAAAAAGAAGGACTTGGTTGTATGACCATCCTACTGATCTGATACTTGGTGACCCAAGCATAGGAGTCAAAACCAGAAGTTTTCATGGTGAAAGTGCTATGTTCTGTTGTTTCTTGTCAGAACAGGAACCAAAAGACATTGATGAAGCACTTCAGGATGCAAACTGGATCACAGCAATGCAGGAAGAGCTCAATCAATTCACCAGAAATGAAGTATGGGAGCTGGTGGATAGACCTTCACATCAAGATATTATTGGAACCAAGTGGGTGTTCAAGAACAAAAAGAATGAGAATGATGTGATTGTCAGAAACAAAGCAAGACTAGTGGCAAAAGGCTATTGCCAGCATGAAGGCATTGACTATGATGAGACCTTTGCACCTGTGGCAAGGCTAGAAGTAATAAGGCTCTTCCTAGCCTATGCACCCCACAAGAGGTTCAAAGTATACCAAATGGATGTCAAGAGTGCCTTTCTGAATGGAGTCTTGAAAGAAGAAGTCTATGTGGAGCAACCACCAGGTTTTGAGGTTGGCAACCAAGTATACATACTGAAGAAAGCTCTATATGGACTCAAGCAAGCCCCTAGGGCTTGGTATGACACACTGTCACAATTCCTCTTGGATCATGGATTCACCAAGGGAACTGTGGACAGAACTCTCTTCAGAATCTCTGAAGGAGAGGACATCTTGCTAGTCCAAATTTATGTAGATGACATAATTTTTGGATCCCCTAATGAGAAGCTGTGTGAAAAGTTCTCCAAACTCATGCAAAGCAAGTTTGAGGTGTCCGTGATGGGGTTGATGAACTTCTTTTTGGGTCTACAAGTCAAGCAATCAAAAGAAGGAATCTTCATCAACCAAGCCAAGTACACCAGAGAAATGATCAAGAAGTTTGGGTGTACAACAAGCAAGCCAGTAAGGATCCCAATGAACACAAATTGGAAGATGGATCCTGATGAGAGTGGGGTTCCAACCAACTCCACTGAGTATAGAGGAATAATTGTTTCACTCCTCTATCTCACTGCCAGCAGACCTGACATCACCTTTGCAGTAGGTGTTTGTGCAAGGTTTCAAGCAAATCCTAAGAAAAGCCACGTTGAGGCTGCAAAAAGGATCTTGAGGTATCTCAAAGGCACTGAAAATCTAGGCCTTTGGTACCCTGCTGATGATAACATTGAGTTAACTGGCTACTCAGATGCTGACTATGGAGGATCTAGAATTGATAGAAAGTCCACTTCAGGGACTTGTCAATTCTTAGGCAACAAACTCATATCTTGGTTTTTCAAGAAGCAAAACACAGTGGCTACCTCCACCACTGAAGCTGAATATGTTGCTGCTGGAAGTTGTTGTGCTCAAATCCTTTGGCTGAGACAACAACTCAGAGACTACAAAGTCAACTCTACTGAAGTGCCAATATTTTGTGATAACAACAGTGCAATTGCAATATCACAAAATCCTGTCTTGCACACAAGATGCAAACATGTGGACATCAAGCATCACTTCATTAGAGACCATGTGGAGAAGAAGGATATCAAGTTGGTAAAGATCCACACAGATCATCAAAAAGCTGATATATTGACAAAGCCACTTGCAGAAGCAAGATTTCTGGAACTATCAGCAGAGTTGGGTCTACTTGATCCAGGGAAATTGGACAAATGAGTCCAAAGGAGTTCATTCATTAAGGGGGAACAAAATCTCAAAGATCAGTAGAATTGGTCAAGTCTGCTGAAATTCAGAAAGATGACCTAAATGATTCAGGACACTTGTCCATTGGATTTCAGGACAGTTGTCCACATCTTTTCAGGACACTTGTCCAAGTGGGGTCAGATAAGATGTCCTAGCTATCAAACCAAATCTTGGTCTGATAAGCACCTATTTTGGGTAATCATTGCCTATTTCGAAATATGTCCCATTCCAATTACAAATATCATCTTTTTGGGATTTAATTTGTCTCCCACCAAAAGGTCACTTTCCATGCATTAAATGCCAAGATTTAACTCTTGTTTGCATTAAACTTTTTGGGACATGATCTATCTCGAAAATCCCCCAGCCTTAAATAAACATTAAAACTCCACCCACGTTTTGAACAAAACAGTTTTTCACTGTTACATTGATTTTTGACCATTGGATCAAAATTGGACAACTCCCCTGAAGACAATCCTAGCCGTCCATTTTGATTTCCATTTTTGTTCACCTTTGAATTGCATCAAGACCTCACCAACTCATTGACAAACATTCTTTTTAGAATATTCACAAGTCTTAAGACCCCCACAAACACTTCTTCCCCAAGTATTAGAAACCCTAGCTCAAATTTTCTTCAAACACTCTCAATCTCTGTCAAAACTTTCCTTCTGTAAACCTTCAATGGCTCCCAAAGTTAGACCAGAGATGATCATTGATTTCTCCAACAAGGCTCTAGACCTTGATTTTGGATACTTGAGCAACAAAAACAGTCTTCACTTTGAGCCCATAGTATCTTTTGAAAGTGAAGATCCTGAGATCACACCAACCCTGAGATGGTTGAGGAGAGCTAGATTGCAAAAGTTTATGGAGGAAAGACCAAGCTCTTGTTTGGAAAGCTACATGGCTGAGTTCTTTGCCTTTCTCAAGTGGAGAGGCAAGCCTGAATATGGTGAAATATCTACAAGGCTCTCTTATGTAGCAGAAGGAGAGGAGGAAGAGAAATTTCATAGAGTGAAATTCTCTTCAGAAGATCTTGAAGGAGCTTCAGGATTGCCTTCTGAGGGAAGGAATCCTGAACTGTATAGTGCTGATCATGAAGATGAGATAGCACAAGAATGGCTCTTGGTTCCAGGCCCCATCTCCTCCACACAAAACAAGAAGACTCTCAAGGCAAAGTTTCTCAATCTTTTTGAGATAATCACTAAGAGTCTTATGAGCAACACTGGAAGTTTGGAGCAAGTCAGCCATCCAAGAATCAGAATTATGGCTGCTGTTATTGATGCTAGTGACAAAGGCATCAAATTTGATTGGAGGACTTTCATCATATCTGAGATGATGAAGGAAAAGGCCAAATTTAAGGTGAGAGCCCACAACAAGGTTGTGCTAGAAGGAAAACTCAAGTATTGCACCAGGGCAAGCTTGTTAATTGAAAGATTTTCTCATTATTCTCAAATGCAAACCTTTGCAAAGCCCCTCCTAGCCCAAAAGATCCTTTTTAGAAAGCTCAGCAAGAAATCTGAGCAAAGGAGGATGCTAATGGCCAAACCTGCTGAAGAAAAGGTTGAGGAAAAGCCTAAGATGAAGAAAAGAACTAAGGACAGGGCTGTCAAAACAAGGAAAATGTCTCAAAAATCTTTAAGAGAAGCCTCAGGAGCATCAGCTGAAGTTTATGAAGTAGCAGAAGAGGGAGTAAGTGTGGCTTCTGATCACTCAGAGGAATTGAGGCAGAAGTACAATGAGACTAGACAAAAATCTAGAGGTGATAAGAGGATTAGGGAAGTTGTCCCTGAGAAGGAAGTGGAAGGCAGTGGGAGCAGTAGGGCCAGCAAGAGAAGGGCCAAGCCTACTGATAAAGTGTTGGAGCTTCAGGAAGAAAGGTCTCTCCAATTGGCTCTAAGAGAGAGCAGAGCTGAAAGCAGGACCAAATCCAGGTCAAGGACCAACTCATCTGGTTCTGGAACTCCAGAATCCAAGGTCCCTGAAGATCAACCTATAGAGGCCAACATCCCTGAAATTCAGAATCCTGAGCCCAACTCCCCTGAAACCCATGTTACCCCTCCCAACCAACCCATCACCCCTATAAATCTCACCAAAAGATATTCTCCAGAAGGAAGTATGCAGAGAAGTGGCATTGATGTGCTAGCAGACTTAGCAGTGGATGAGACTAGGCTTCTGTCCCCCCTTGATTCATCCATGCTAAATTACTCCAAACTTTTAGAACATGCACTCAATGAGCCAACTCCCCTGAGCAAAGCCCATTCAGATCCATTGCTCTCTAAAGCAACTGAAGTACCTTCACTTGAGCCTAATCCTTCTGAAGCCAACCCTCCTGAATTTAACTTGCCTGAAGCTGCAATTAAGGAAACCACATCTAACTCCCCTATAGCCCAAAGTTCTCCATCTAGTGAGAATGAGGAGGAGTATACTTATGAAAGTATGCTCAGAGGTGGAGCCAAAGCCACTGTGGACAGCTTATACCCACAACTTGCTGAATTTCCCAGAATTCAGAAAATGTTCCATGACTTGAGAATGCTAGTGGATGTCAAGGACAAAACATTGATGGAAATCTCTCAGGTCATCCAAGATAAGGGTGCTAATTGGTGGCAAGTGGAGGAGAGTAGACTGCTACACTTTGCTGGTGTGCTGAAGACAAGATTCCTCACTGATGAGGAAGTTTTTGCAAAGTTGGTAGATGATAAAATCATTGAGGAGAAAGAGAGAAAAGCTAAGGGCATCAAACACCCAGATAGCAGCTCAGATGATGATGATTCCCCTGATGATCCCTCAAACCCTTCAAACCCCAACCCTCCTGAAACCCCTCAAGCCAACCTCCCTGAACCATCTCAACCCAAGTCTTCTATAGCAGACAGACTTTCAAACCCTCCTAGAACCTATCATAGGAAAGGCTCTGTATCATCAGAGGTGTTGACCAAGGGTGGTAACACAACCAAAGACACATCTGCCAATGAAGGTTCTTCTGAACCCAAGGCACAACCTAAAGATGTTGAGGTTCCTATGCTAGAGGCTGGTTTGATTAAGGCCTATTCAGTGTCAGAAGAGTTGGACACTGATCAGCCCTTAATCATTCAGGATGACTCAGTGGCTGCTGAAATAAGCACTGTGATCTCCTCACAACTGCCATCTTTGAACCTTGTTGAAGGTGAAGATGTTGCAGGTTTAGGAGAAGGAGTTGAAAAGGAAAATAGAATTGAAAAATCAGAGGGAGTTATGAATGAAAAAGAGGTAGTCATAACTAAGATTGTGAGTGTACCAACATATGAGGGTGGTATAAGTGAGGAAGGACAGGTTATTCTTGAAGTCAAATCTGAACTTCAAGAATCCCTTGATGAAAGGAGGCCTGATTCCTTGGGTGAGAACATTATCTATGAAGGGAGAAAAGAAAGAGTTGAAAATGAGAAGAAGGCTACTGATGTATCAGAGTGTTATACAAAAGAAATTGAGGGTGATGAGTGTTTGTTTCCTAACATGTTTGATTTGTCTAACATTGCAGGTATTTCTCTTGACCAAATCTTTGCAGATGAGTTCTTGACAGATGCCCCTATCCAAGTAGATACAGGCTCAGCACAAGCCTTACTTGGAATGCAATCAGAGAAATTGGACTCCTTGGCTCATCAAGTCCAATCTGCTCATGCTGAAACTTCAGGAGCACTGAATGAGCAAGGAAGAACTCTAGCATCTGTGGAAATGAGATTAACTGGCTCTGAAGATGTAGTACTCCCTACATTGGAAGCAAGGATAAGTGGAGTGGAAACTGGTCTCCAAACCATTTCCACTGAAGTGCAAAAAGCCAAATCCACCATGGAATCCATCTCAGAAGAGGTCAAGAAGGAACAAAAGCTGCTGAGAGACAATCATAATGCCAATGTCAAAGCTCTCAGACTGACTGTTAAGCAAGCTCTTGGAAAGAAGACTGCATTACAAAAGAAAAGAACTGAAGAACAAAGGCTTGCTATGGTGAAAACAACCTCTGAAAAATTTTCCCAAGAGGTGATGGCCAACATTGCTGAAGGAGCAGTGGCCAACATAGCTGAAGGAGCAGTGGCCAACCTCACTGAGCTCCTTAAAGCCCAACTTGATGCATCCCTGAAAGCAACCTTGGAGGAGGTTGTTCAACAAAAGATGAAGCATGTTCTAGCTTTTCTTAGCTTGAGCAGTGATAGGATGCAAAATATACATGATGAAAATGTATATCTGTTGGAGGAAATGAAGTCTCTAAACCAGGCCCAATCCCTAATGGCCACAACAATGAGTGAGATAAAACCCTAGTGCTTTGATGCTGCCAAAAAGGGGGAAAGGGAAAGAGCTAGAGCAAAAGGTGCCTTGGTGATTGGAAGCCCAGTCAAGGGAAAAGACAAAGCTGCTGAAGCAAAAGGAAAAGAGCCTGTAGTGCTGAATTTAGAAGAATTGGATGAAGAAGAGCAACTAGCACTTGCCTTGAAGAATTCAATGGCCTCAGCACAAGAAGAAAGAATGAGGTTACAGCAGAGATCAGGTGGTGAGGTGTCTGGTTTGGACAAAGATGCTGAAGGTGTCCAAACTAGAGGAAAGATCAAGAGGGCAAAAGGAAAGAAAAGACAAGCTGAGACATTTACTGACTTTCCTAACAGCCTTGATCTTCCACCTGAATTCAGAATTGATGATGATGAACCTACATCAAAGAAGGCCAAAGCTGCTGAAGAACCCAAACCTGCTGAAACAGACAAGTCTTCTGATATGGTCAACATTGCTGAAGGTGCCAAAGCTACTGAAGATGTGGAAGCTTTATATGAAGAAGGTTTTGGACCTGGACCAAAGAAGACAAAGATTGTGGTACTCAATGATCCATCAAAGCTGTTTCATGAAGGGTATGGCAAAGACCCTGAAACACAACAGAAACTGACCATGATGAGGGCCCAAGAGAAAATGGATTTGATGGAAGAGGCCAACAGAGCAAGAGATAAGAGAAGAGCAAACTTTCAGAAACCAAGAAGAAGGAGAGCAACTTACAGCAAGATGAAGCCTCAACTACTAGTCCCAATGGACACCAAATATCCACACTTGGATAAATGGGTGCCAATTCAGCTGAATGATACATGGGAAGAGGCTAAACGGGAATTTGTCTATGACTATTATGTCATTGACAGATGGAATGGAGGAGATGCCAATTCCTCCTTTGCTGAATTCATGATTGAATATTACAGAGAGTTGTATCAACAATTGCTTGCAGCTGCTCATATTGCAAGAATTGAACTCAATGCCCCCAAGCCTATCATCTACATGCCTCCAAAGCTTGATGGATGGATTGACCAAGCAAGGATCCTGAGGGAGTTCACAAAGATTCTTAAGCTGAACAAGATGACCCTTGGACCCAAAGGAACCAACCAGGAAGCCATGGAACTCAAGAAGAGAGTGTGGGCACAATATGGGATGGTGCCACCTAAAGAAGATGATCTCTGAAATGGCTAAGTCTTCCTGACTCTTATATGCTGAAATGGATGAATATTTAAGTTGGTTACTAACTTGTGTTTTGGTCAACTATTCTGAAGATGCTCAAGCTGCTGATATGATGTGCTCTAATGCCTAAATGATGAATGTTTTAAGAGTATATCATACTTTTGTAATAAATGTGTGCTTAATTGTAATATCTCTCATGCTCTGATATGTTTTTGCTCAAACTATCAACATGCTGTAATGATTTTCATTTGAATGATAGTTGAACATATTTTGAATCCAGAAAAACAAATCTCTCTATGCATATTCTTGAAACCTATTTGCAACATGAATGGTGAGTACACTAACACATATTCTTTCAGGGAAATTGACCTCAGTCATGTCTTCTGAAGATGAATGTAATAGGTGTAGTCAAGTCACTTTTGCAACACTTTTTCTAAGCTGAACTTAGTCTTCAAAGAGACTATCTTAGTCTTCAAACACTTTTTCTAAGATGAATGTCTTCTATTGCTTTCAAAGCTTTCAAAGAGACTATCTTAGTCTTCAAACACTTTTTCTAAGCTGAACTTACTGTATATCCATACAAAGCTTAGAGAGATATCCTAATCCTTATACACTGATCTTCATTGTAAACGATATCTCATTAGTTTGAACCTTACTTCAACCCTTACTCCTTTCAAGTGAGAAAGTGAGAAGGTTGTAGTAGTAGAAGTGGTAGGAACTGACTGTTGAGAGAAGAACAATTCAGTTCTGAGTTGAGAAGAGGGTACTTGGACTCTAGACATCCTAGGGATCAATTCACCAAGGAGTGGTGTTATTGATCAAGTGCACCTTGGCACTATAAAACAAGTTAATTCCAAGAGTGAAGGAATTATCCTGTTAAATCAGGGAAAGTGGATGTAGGAGCTTGAGTCTCTGAACCACTATAAACTTCTGTGTTGATCTGCTTTACAAGTACTTTCATACATTCAACACTGCACACAAAACTGATCTTTCAAAGAACCTATATTCAAAGACTGTGCAAAAACTGTATTGGACAAGTTCCCTGAAACTAAACTGGATTGCATTGAATTGACTAAGTGATTTCAGAAACTAAAGGAGTCTAAACTTAAAGGGCCAACCACTATTCCGCACATATAACTCCCCTAGATAGTTACTCAACTAAGTACTCAATAGTACTTAGTAGTTTGATTATCTTAGAAGAGTTAATCATCTTCAGCAGAGTTGTCCAAGACAACCTTGCTGAGCTCTGGTTTGATCAAAAGTTGAAAAGAACTGCATACAAGTGTATTCCCCCCCCATACACTTGTTATATACTCCTTTCAGGACCAACAAAACATACCTTTGACATCTAAGATTGGGTCATGTCAACCTAAAAAGGATTCAAAGACTAGTAAGTAGTGGGTTTTTGGAGTCTCTCCAAGTGGAACCATTCTCAGTCTACGAATCCTGTTTGGAAGGCAAGATGCCCTCGAGGCCTTTTAAGGACAAGGGTAATAGGGCTAATGATGTGTTGGAATTGATTCACTCTGATTTGTGTGGGCCTATGACTGTTCAAGCTAGAGGAGGCTTTGAGTACTTCGTTACTTTCATTGACGATTACTCAAGATATGGATACATATACCTGATGCGCCATAAGTCTGAATGCTTTGGCAAGTTCAAAGAATTTAAGGCAGAAGTGGAGAACCGTCATGGTAAGAGTATCAAGTCACTGCGTTCTGATCGTGGTGGCGAGTACCTTAGCAATGAATTTAGGCAATACTTATTAGAGAACGGGATTAGATCCCAGCTCTCCGCGCCTGGTACTCCGCAACCGAATGGCGTGGCTAAGAGAAGGAATAGGACTCTATTAGATATGGTGAGATCGATGATGAGTTATGCTTCATTGCCTACCTCTTTTTGGGGTTATGCCTTGGAAACAGCAGCGTACCTTCTAAATTATGTACCTTCTAAAGTGGTTCCAAAAACCCCGATTGAATTGTGGTCTGGGCGAAAGCCTAGTCTAAACCACATTCGGATTTGGGGTTGTCCGGCACATGTGCTGAACAAGGAAGCTGATAAGTTGGCACCTAGAACTGAAGTACGGTTGTTTGTAGGATTCCCTAAGGGAACGAGAGGTGGTTATTTTTATAGTCCTAATGATCAGAGGGTGGTGGTGAGTACCAATGCCCGATTTTTAGAAGAAGACTATATGAATGAGCATAAGTCCAATACTGAGATCATTCTAAATGAGTTGAGAGGAGACAATGGCACACCGAGTGTGCAAGAGGAAATACCACAAGAGACTGCACAACGTGGCGACTCTAATGAACCTTTGTATACATTGCCTCGTCGTAGTGGGAGGGTTGTTCGCCAACCTGATCGTTTCATGTTTGTGGGAGAGTCTATTGACTTGATTCTAAGCGATGAACATGATGATAACGACCCCTGGACATACAAAGAGGCAATCAAAGACAAAGATGCAGAGTCTTGGCACAAGTCCATGGATTCAGAAATTGAATCTATGGATGCTATGGAAGTGTATGACCTAAGTGAACTTACCCACGACAAGAAAGTCGTTGGGTGTAAGTGGGTCTACAGACGTAAGAGAGGGTCTGATGGGAAGATTACTGCTTTTAAGGCACGGTTGGTGGCAAAGGGTTTTACCCAGAAAGAAGGAATCGACTATGACGAGACCTTCTCACCAGTAGCCATGCTAAAATCGATTCGGATTCTCTTATCCATAGCTAATCACATGAACTATGAGATTTGGAAAATGGATGTCAAGACAGCTTTCCTTAATGGAAATTTGTATAAGGACATCTATATGCAGCAACCCGAGGGTTATGTGAAGAAAGGCCAAGAGCATGTAGTCTGGAAGCTGAAAAAGTCTCTTTATGGGCTAAAACAAGCTTCTAGGTCTTGGAACATTCGTTTTGACGAGGTGATCAAAATGAAAGTTGTGTGTACAAGAAGAGTGACAGAGACGTAGTGGTATTCTTAGTACTATACGTAGATGATATTCTTCTTATTGGCAACAATGTGAAAGTATTATCAGACGTAAAGGTGTGGCTTTCAGAACAGTTTCAAATGAAGGATATGGGAGAATCATCGTACATTCTTGGTATTAAGGTCACTCGTGATCGAAAAAAGAGAATGTTGTGTTTATCTCAAGCGTCTTACATTGATACTGTGATTGCTCGTTTTGGCATGCAGAATTCCAAGAAGGGTGTACTACCTTTCAGACATGGAGTCCCTCTATCTAAAGATATGTGTCCTAAGATACAGAAGGAGATAGAGGAGATGGCTAAGGTTCCTTATGCTTCGGCTGTAGGAAGACTTATGTATGCGATGCTGTGTACGAGGCCTGATATTTGCTATGCAGTCGGCATGGTAGCAAGATATCAGTCTAACCCTGGTCAAGGACACTGGACTGCTGTTAAGCATATTCTCAAGTACTTGAAAAAGATTCGAGATTATATGCTAGTATACCAGTCAAATAGTATACCAAACTTCCTCACAATGAAGTTTGCAATCTGCCACTTCTTCTTCAGATTTTTCCAATGTTCCATATTTTCTGTTAGAACAATAAAATCCACAAAGTTCTCATCCTGAAATTTTTTATCAAATTCTTTTCCTTCAGCTTTCCTTTGAGCATTCAATTTCTTTTTCAAAGTAGCAACTTTATTATCAAATCTTGTTTTTAAGAACTTGATATCCTTTTCTTTCTTCTTTTTCAGCTCTGCTTCTTCAGCTTTCTTTTTCTTCAAAACTTCAAGTTTTTCTTGCTCTTCACTTGAAACACCAACTTTCAATTTGCTCTTTGATCTGGTAAGTCTACCAGATTCTTCTTCTTCTTGTTCTTCATCAGACAAGACTAACTTTCTCTTCTTCTGAATAGAACTTTCAGCAATATCAGGTCTCTTCTCAACAATTTCTTGACCTTGCTGTTTCTGTTGCTTCCTCAGTTTGATTTTCTCATTCAAACTAGCAATTTCTTCTTTCAACTCATCTTGACTCACAACCAACTGAGCTTGTTGTGACTGAGTTTGCTCCATTACTCTTCTTATCTTATCTTTCCCCCTTTTGGCTTCATCATGCCACTCTTGCATGGGAGTTAAGTGTTGTTCCATCTTGTCATGCAACACTTTAGATAAGTTCTTCTCTTGAAGTCTATGGAGGTCATAAATCTTAGACATTGTATGCTCCATAACTCTGTCAATTGAATTTTCAGCAATCATTTTATTCATTCTGTCAGTAGCTTCTTGGAACATCTTCACAGCATCTTCTAATTTAGCTTGAAGCTCTGCATTCTGCTTTTTCAACATCTCAAAGTCAGAATTGTCAGATTCCTTCTCAACAGGAACTGTTCTGATCTGTTCCTGCACATCCTCAGGAATGATAGGATCAGTAGAATGTAATGGAATGCTTTCCATCTCTTCAGCATTTAACTCTTGATTCTCCAAAGCTTCTGTTTCTTCAATCACAACAGTGTTCTCAAACACTTCTGTTGCATTGTCAACATCATCATCAATTTCCATAAAATCCTTTTCAGCAGCATTCTCAGCTTCATCAACACCCTTCTCTTCACTTTCCACAAACAAATCATCATCTGCAGTAGGAGTTGCAACCTTTTCAACAGAATACTTAATTCCTGTCAGCCTTTCAACAAGGTGAACTACAGATTCTGGGGTAACTAGCTCAAGAAATGAGTTAACACCAGTTGCTTGCATCTGCTCTGCTTCCCAATCATCAAAGATTGAAGCACCTCCCATACCTTCCATAATAACCAAATTCTCTTTCAAAGTACTCCTCTTAAGATACACCCATGTGCCTATCCTAAGGAGTTTCTCAAACTCAACTGAGCTTTCATCCAATCCAGGAAATTGCTTCAACAAAGCTATCCTCAAATCTATCCTGATTCTATCCTCTTTATCACATATAGTATAGTCCATTAAATCAGCAGGTTTAGGAGCTATAAATTCAGGTTCAGGGGATGATGAAATGTCAATTGGTACAGTAGAAGGTTCAAATTCATGTTCAGTAGAGTGATCATGAACCTGTATTGGGGAATGATGTGGTGAAGATTGATGTGAAGTTTGATGTTGAGGACTAGAAATAGGAGTAGGATCAAAATTAGTGTTCTGAGGGGAAGAATGGGGAGTGTTCTGAGTCACAGAAAAATAGTGAGCTGATTGTTCAGAACATGAAGGTTGAGGGTTTTGGTTTTCAGCTGGGCTTGGTTCAGAGTTTGAAGGGGTAGAAGAAACATCAACCAACTTCCTCCTAGCACTTCTCCTCTTAGTTCTCTTATGTAAAGCAATAGGACTAGGAACACTAACCTCTTGCTCTTCTGAACTCGATTGCACCACAGTCTCAACAAATCTTACTGTTGGCTCTGAGGCAGCTGTAGCAGACCTTCCTCTCCTTGGTCTAATACTGCTCGGATCATGCCTCGTCTTCGATCTAATCTCGGTTTGATTATCATCAGATCGGTACATTGAAGCTCCAGATTCTTGTGCTTCAGACTCTTGGGGTTGCTCCAAAGGATTTTCTTGTTCAAAACGAACAGACTCCTTCTTCATCAAGAATTTTCCATGATGGAATTTCTTGGGATTACTCCAATACGACTTTTTAACCAACCGAGGCAACAAGAAGCTCAACTTGTTTCCAAACCCTAATTTCGATTTAATCGAAAATTCCATAGTATCCCCATCGAACAAAACTTTGTCTTTCTCATTTAATAACCTTTCCAAGAAAAATCCTTGCCAATCACCTTGAACTCTGTCAATGATTGCAGCCATAATTCGGATCTTGGAACTTGATAGAGCATCCTGGCTATGATGTTGCCCTAACAAACATTTTCCGGCTATGTCCATCAGAAATTGAAGACCAGTAGGAAGAACATCCTTCTTCAGATTAGTCAAGGACTCTGTTTCAACACCTGACCATCTTCCTACACATTCCTTCTCTTCTCCAGCTTTGTAGGTCATAATATCCACTGGGCCTTGAGGCAAATCCAACATGACTTCTAGGATTTCCCTTGTAATCGTGACCTTGTGCCCAGAAAGCATGGAGTGGACACCATTGCTATCTCCTTTAAGCTGTAGATAAAATTCCATAGCCTCCGGTTCATAGACATTCAGTGGAGATGATTCAAGAAATTTCCTCAGCCCACACTCCTCGCACATTGTCAGAATGGCTTGATTCTCAGCATTGTGTCGGCCATTGAAATATACAGCATTTTCTACAAAAATGCCCTTTTCGCGAACCCAGAAATTTGAATCAAATGTTCCTGCAACTTCGTTAGCTTCACTAATGATATTGATAGTTGCCATTTGTAGAATTTTGTAGAGACTAGATTTTTCAGTAAATTTGAGTTTATGAGCTTTCCAGAAATGAACTCGTAAGATAGAAGACGATGAAGAGTGATCGTTTTTGTCAAATTCAAAACCAATCTAGGGCTAGGATTGAATTTGATTATCACAAAGAATGGTTGAGATTAAGTCTCGAAATTCGTGTTTTAACAAGAACTGTTCATATTCTAGTACCATTCTTAATTTTGGAGCCAATTTGTGTTTGATAAATACACCACAGTTTTTAGGTTAGAAATAGAGGAGTGTACTAATCTTCTCTATTAGTAATCTAAAATCTTGAGCAGTTTTTGACTTAGAGTATTCTAATCCAAAAGACTGTTCTGATGCAAATCAGCACAGTAGTTTCCAAACTATTTCACTTCATTTTCTTACTCGTATATAAATAAAATTTCACTTATCTGGATCAGCTGAGTAACCTTTTTAGAAATCAGATCAGTAGATGAATCAGCATAGTAGATTTCAAATCAGTAGATGGGTCAGCACAGTAGATTTCAGATCAGTACCCAATTTTCCTGATTTCACCTTTGTTGGGATATGAATCCTAGAACAAGTCCTAAATGATGAATAAAAGATAAAAGATGAAGTTTTGATAAGCCAAAAGAAGACTTGAATATTTTCTAAGTGTTGACTGATCTAGTCTAGTTAAGTTGAAGTCGTCTTGTACAGATCAGTAGAGTTCACAAGACAAGTACTAGTTAAAGACAAGTACAATTTTATAATACAAGTATTATTGAAAGATAAGTACGATTTATAAGTACTTCATATTTTGTTTGTATATGTTAGATTATTATTGAGCTATAATTGTTGTATAGAGCTCATGTTTCTATATGTAATAGATAGATTCATTGTATAGTTATAAGTTGACTAAGCTTTGTTATAAAAGCTTAATGTAATGTAATAGTCTTGTTAGGTTAGATGATAGGACTAGATTAGTTCTATTAGAAGTCTACTGCACAAGAAGAGAAGACCAGTCTACTACTCAAGACAGGTGGACTACAAGTCAAGTGCATCTACTAGACTACACAAGACAAGTTATCATGAAGTTAGTTACAAATACGCGTGAAATATAAGGATGGAGAAGTTAGTTATGGAATAACTAATTCGTAACAAGAAACGCGTTTATGGATAAAAAGATTCAGTTGAAATCAGTTATCAAGAAAGGTTGGTTACAACTACCTGAATTGCTGAAGTTCGAAGTCTATAAATACTTGAAGGAGTTTATCATTTGAAGACGACTGATAATTGAGATACTGATTACTGAGATATTGATACTGCAAGCATTGTTGAAGATTCAAGTGAAGTTTTCTCTCAGAGAGTGAAGTTCATAAAGTAAAGCTACACAAGACAAGTGAAGATCAGAAGGCTACTACTGAACGAAGAGAAGTTTTATTTTCTTTTGTTGTTTCAAGTTGCTAGTTACTTGTAAAATAGCTAGTAAGATCGAAGAGGCACTTGGAAGTGTTATCGAGAAGATCTAAGTCTTATTTCTTGGGACTTAAAGCCACAAGAACATATTACTCCATTGGACGAGTTAATAAGAATTTCACAACTGGGTTTGTGAGAGTGGATGTAGACAAGTTGTCGAACCACTATAAATCTCGTGTTTGATTTACTTTACTGTTTTTGTTTGTTGTTTAATTGGTTAATTGTTTAGTTGATTGAATTACATAACTGATCTAGACTAGTTGAGTATACATAAAACATAGTTCTCGAATTAAGTTGAGTATAAACTTTAATTGGGCTCATTGTTAATTTCGTATTTCCGCACAGTGTAATTCTGATATATCGAAAGATTTTAGAAAAGTCTATTCACCCCCCTCTAGACATTTTCTTTAGCTTCCCTCGATATTAACTCAACTTAGGGACCTACAAGTGGTATCAGAGCGGTAGTTTACGAACTACTGTTTCTTGATAACCGACTTAAGACTTAGGGTGAAGTCTTGGTCCTTGATTGTTCTTGTATACGTGTTCTTGATCATATTCTTGTAACATCTGTTTTCGTGCTCCCTGTTCTTGACTTATCCGTTATTCTTGACCATAACTCTACTTAGCACTTATTTCTTGAAATCATGTCTCTTGAGATCAGCGCTAACAAGCTACCTAAGTTCCAGGTACAAGACTACGACTATTGGAAGCTAAGGATGGAAGCCATCTTCAGCTCCACTCACGACTTAATGATCTCCGTCGTCACTGAAGGTCCAATTGTGACCATGATCCCCAATACTGCTGCCCTTGATCCAAATCAACCAGTGGGTACTCTCGTCAAGAAACCAAGGTCAGAACTAACCTCTGAAGAAATGAGACAGAATAATTTGGATAGCTTGGCCAAGAATTACATCTTACACACTCTTCCTAACGAGTATCTGGGAAAAGTGTTAAAATGTAAAACTGCCAAAGAAATGTGGGATCGCTTAGCTTTCATTTGTGAAGGGACATCCCTAATCAAAGAAAGCAAGCTTTCTACTGCAGTCCAAAGATTCGAATCATTTCATATGAAAGCTGGTGAAACAATAGACCAGTTGGATACTCGTTTTACTAAAATCATGAATGACTTGTGTTGGTCCCTGAACGAGTAGTGAATGGGATAAAGTCTAGAGGGGAGGGGTGAATAGACTTTAAAACTTTTTCAAACAGAGTTGGGAACCTCTTCTGATTGCTATGTCAACTGGACTGCAAGTCTGCTGGTCCAGATGACTATAGTGATCTGACTGAAGAAGTTATATGCGGAAATATGGTGGCCCTGGTTTAGACTCGTTCTTGTAACTTGTTTTACTTTGTGAAATTACTCTGCTGATGCTGGTTTGAAAGTTATGGCCCTTTTTGAAGAGTGTTGAAATCACAGTATGCACTATATAATAATGAATGTAAAAGCAAAAATGTAAAGTGCAGAAAGTAAATAACACCGGATTTATAGTGGTTCGGATATACGATCCTACGTCCACTCTCACGTCCTAACGTGATGTTTAATCCCTTTAATTTCCACAAATTACAAGGGTCTTGTCCTTTATAGTCCCAAGGTTAGGACTTTGAGATCTGAGCCGTCCTAACAGCTGCGGTCTCCACAAGTGATTGTAAGCACTTGCAGTTTGGGGGGTTTCAAAAACTTAAACCTTTCGGTGAGGGTTTGGGGTTTTTGAGATGTATCCAACTAATGGTTCAAGCTTATAATTTGCTTAACCACTATGCCTAAAACAATTGATATACAATATGAACAAGTTTCAGGTTCTTAAGGGTTGGATAAGAAGTACTTAAGAGCTATGGATAATCTAATGGATTTCAGGCTCTTTGAGAATTCTTAGAACAGTGTGACTTTTTGCTTGATGGCTTGCTTAGCTTGTGAATTCTCTCTTCTGTTGCTTCTGTGTTCAACCTCTTGTATTTATAATGGAGATTGAGTGCAACTAGCCGTTGGAGTTGACTAGCCGTTTGAGCAATCTTCCCATAATAGCTTGATTCCTTGATTCCAGCCGCTTGATTGCTTCAATCCTGGGATCATGTCAATCTTCTAAATAAGGTAGGTCTTCGTTTGAATTGCAAGATGACTTGGGAATCAGCCGAGTCCTGAAAGAGCACATAGTCTTCTGATCTGTACTACTAGTCTTCTGACTGCTCTTCTGGCCTTAGGTCTTCTGTCTTCTGGTATCAGACGAGTACTACTCTTCTGATCTGGAAATTCTTTGTAATGCTTTAGGCCATCTTTAATCTGGGACTCCATCAGATAAGTAGGTATACAAGCACCTTAACATATCTGGTCTTCAAGGATCTTCTAGTCTTCATGTCTTCTACTCTTCTTATCTTGAGGATAGGCATGTAAGCCATGACTGTGCTGATCAGCTGCTATCAATACAGTTGATCACACAAGACTAGTCTAAGCTGTTCTATACAAGTCAGCTGATCCTATTACATTTATAAACTCTAAGTGTTTTGGCCATCAAAACTATTCTAACATCAAATGGGGCTTAGGGTGAATTTATATCCCAACAATTTCCCCCTTTTTGATGAAGCCAAAACTATATATATGATAAATGCTCTTACTAAGGTAAGATAGGAGTTTATAAACTTCATAAAAACTGAAGTATCTGATGAAGACAATGAGAGTTTGTCTTGAAAGCAAAGAGAACTAAACTTGAATATATATAACTTTTACAGATTACAAGTAATAGTTTCTTAAGGCTTTGAAAGTGGTCTTCATCAGGTCTTCTGATCTTCAGATGCGGAAGGCAAGGTACAGACGAGATCGAACTTCTTCCATGTGCTGCAGGTCTGTAACATTCTCCTCTTCATAGATCTTCTCTAGGATCTTTTTGACTTCAATGGAGTCAGTTCTTCCAGAATCCAGTTTGGGAGGATCCCATTTGGGTTCTTCAGGAGTTAAGATTCTGCAGTTATCAAGTTCTTTGGCTGTCTTGACTACTTCTTTCCAGAACTCTGGATCTTCAATGTTCATGAATTGATTGAACTGGAAGAATTCATCTTCATAGGTTGGGAGAGGGCCAAATTTTCTTACAATGTGGTGTTGAATTTGCCATTTCTTCTTCAGAGGGTACCACCTTGGTAGCTCATCTTGAAGGGCTAGATAGTCCACATAGTTGCTATCAAACACCAGAACTTTATCTTTCTGTGCCAGAGCATTTTCTTTCAGTGCTTTCTCCTTGAGAGCTTTCCTGAGTTTGGCTATCTTCCTGTCAAATTTGGCTTTGACTGCCTTCGCATCTTTTAGCTTCTTTTGTTTAAGCTCTTGAGCTTCAAGCTCTTTTCTTTTCTTCAACTCTAAAGCCTCTTTCTCTTCTGCAGTAGGCTCTGCTGGAGTTGACTTCTGAGCTTGCTCATCTGCTAGCTCATCTGCTTTCCTTTTCCTAGTCATTCTTTTCTCGGAAACTTGTTCTGTAGAGGCAGTGATCTGCAGACTTTTGGCAGTTGCTTGAGTGGGAGCTTGGATGTCTTCTTGAGCAATTTCTTTGCCTTTGCCTTTCTTGCTCTTGACTTTGCTTGATAAATCACCCAAGGTTTCATTCAACTCATCTTGAGATACTACCATTACAGCTTGCTGTGCAGTAGTCTTCTCTAGAGCTTTTATCAATACATCTTCCCCCTTTTTGGCTTCAGCAAGTGCAGCCGCAAAAGGCTTCATGGCATTCAGAATCTCCACCCTAAGAGTTTGTTGAAGAGCCATGGCGTTGACTTTGCCAATATGAGTCAGATGTGTGATGCTATGTTCTAGAATCTGAGCATGAGAGTTGGAGGAGGAGGCAGCTTCTAGTTTAGCTGTAATTGCTTCCAGTCTCGTTGCTGTCTCCTTCAGCTGAATCTGAAGTTGTTCATTCTCTACTGTAGCTGATTGGAGAAGAGCTCGACCTTCAGTAGCTCTTGCTTCAGCATCTTCAATTCGTGTCTTGTAGGTGTTTTCCATGCGGTTGACCTCATTGGTGTAGAGAGCAGCAAACCTGGTGGAATGTTCACCTGCCATCTTCAGAATGCTGGTCAGATACTCACTTATCTGATCGTGAAGAGATTCTCCAAACTTGTCCTCAATGTCAATGATCTGGTTTTGAAGACGAGTTCTCTGCTCCTTGACTGCCTTTTCAACATATCTTCCAAGCTGTAGGCCTAAACCCTTTTCAAAGTGTAGGTCTATAGCAGTCTTGACCTGGGAGCATATGTCTGCTGTATAGTCAGCTGTTGGAGTAGAAGTTGAGGCTGTACCTTGAGGCTTTGGATGGACTGTTAGGGCTTTGCCTCTTTCTTCAGCTGAAAGGTACTCTTCATTGAGAAATGTGGTAGTGGCCTTAACCAGGTGAGACATGATGGTGTCTCCTTTGTCAATGAAGTGAGGTAGAGTATCCTTAGGCATGAAGTGATCAGGAATAGTGATTACTTCTCTTTCAATCTCGGTTCTCTCAGCTGGTTCAGCTGAGTCTTCCGCAGGAACTGACGCAGCTGAGTCATTCACTTTTGCTGTGCCAGCTGCCTGATGATCTGATATGTCTTCTGGGATAGAGGTATCAGTAGGTTGAATACCTAGAATTCTGTGGCATACTGCTGTAAAGGCTTCCTCAGGTAGCAGTTGAGTAAAAGATGTGACTTGAGCAACTTCTTTTTGCTCCATTTCCCAGTCGAGGAAATTAGCTTTTCCTCCCATTCCTTCCATGACTTCAATAAGGTCATCCACATCATCTCTCATGAGTTCAATCCAGGTGCAGATTCTGAGAATTTGTTCGAACTGAACTGATTCCTCATCAATACCAGGAATAGTAGACTTGAGCAGATTTGCTATCTTCATCCTCATTATCTTCTCCCTTGTGCACATAGGATAGTGTACCATTCTGGATTGAGGTTGAGAGGTACCAGCTTGAGCAAGGTCTGCTGGTGCCATGTCTTCTGGAACAGAAGAAATAATGATGGTAAGAGTTTGAGTATGTGGGGTAGTTTCCTCTGCTGTGTGAGTATCAGCAGGGATTTGGGAAGTGATATGTTCTTGATCTTTAGTCGTCTGTTCATCAGCAGGGGTTTGGGTCTGCTGGTCTGGTATGGTGCCTTCATGAAGATCAGTAGAAGTTTGAACACGTGGATCTTGAACATCAGCAGGGTTAGGCAATAGGGTTTCTGGGGTTGAGGTAGGTGGAGCTTGTTCCTCTGCTGTGTGAGTATCAGCAGGGATTTGGATATCAGTGTTTGAGTGGTCAGATGAGGTGGAGTCATCAGAAGGGTTGAAGGATGCAATCGGGGCTATTAACATGGGAGTAGGAAGCCTCGATTTCTTGGACTTTTTGTTTGAAGAAGAATTATTCTTCTTTCTCTTCTGACCCTTTGACAATTTAGAAGGAGTAAAAGAGGGAGAGGGTTTAGAGGTACCTGCCTTCTTCAAGGGAGAGGCAGTGGGAGTAGCATCTGAATCAGATGGGGAGATGAGCCCAGATCTGATTAGATATCGTCTTTGTGCTAAGGTCTGATTGTCATCATCATCATCATCCTCAGCAACCTTCTTCTGAGCCTCTTCTTTGGTTGGCTCCTCTTCTTCTTCAGCAGAGTCATGATCAGACTCTTGGGCTGCCTTCTCAGCCAACAGCTTCCTCTTCTCTTCTTTTAACCTTTCTGCCTCAGCAAGAGCTTCCTTTCTCAAATAATATTTGGAGATGTGAAAGGTCTTATGAGGTCCCATCTTGTACTTCTTTGGGAGAATATCTGGAAGGATGATGCTCAGCTTGTTGACAAAGCTGACTGTGGCTGCTACCTTCCATACCTTTGATTGTAAGTTCAAAGTGACTTTCTTTGCCTCAAGAGCAATTCTTTCTAAGAATAGTCCTTGCCAGTCTCCATCGATCTGATCCCAGATTGCAGCCATTACTCGAACCTTTAAAGTAGTAACAGCATCATGACTGAATGTGTTACCAAGTAACATCTTCCCTGCAATATCCAACAAGGTTTGGAATTTTGGTTCAAGTTGGGATTTCTTTAGTCCAGTTGCATCAGTAGCCTTGATTCGTCCACCAGTAAACATCTCCATATACTCCTTTTCTTTATTCATGATGTAGTTGGAGATATTTATTTTCCCCCTTGAAAGGCCAAACAATTCCTGAAGAATTTCCCTTGTAACCTTGACTTTGTGTCCGTTCATGACACTTTCAACATGAGAACCCTTCATCACGGCGTTTGCATAGAATGTCAGAACGTCTTGTTCATAGACATTAGTTGGAGCTGCTTCCAAAAAGTCCCTGAGTTTAAGATTGACGCACCGAAGCAATATCTCCTTGTTCTCATCTGTGTGTTTGCCTTTGAAAAACAGAGCATTCTCCGTAAAAATCTTCCCTTCCTTGGACCACTTTGCAGCATCCAAGGTGCCAGTGTTCTTGGTCTTCTCGTCGTAAATTTCAATGATTGCCATAGTAGAGTCTGAGTGTTAGGGTTTGAAGGCTTGAAAGAGATTTGCAGAACGAGAGAGAGTAATGTGAGTAATTGAGTAATAAGAGTGGCAGGGATTAGGGATGTGAATATATATATACTCCAGAGAATTTGATCTAACGGTCAGATTTGCGTTTGAATTTGGAGTAGAGCCCAAGATTTCCTTCTTTGATTTCTTAAATTTGCCGGCTGGTTATGCCATTTGGCAATTGTTGATTTGCTGGCAATATGATACTTGAGTATTAATGACATCATTACCAAAAATAGCCGTTGAGACTAATTTATGGTAAGAATTGATCATCAAGGCCGTTTTCAATAAGAAAATTGCATTCCTTATATAAGCCAATTTGTTTAATTACATTCAGGAATAAATCTAGAATGAATTACATGATCAAGACTAGTCATTATACTCTAAATTTGTGTGATTTGATCAGCAGAGTGAGGTCTTCTGAGTTCTTCAAGATGTCTGCTGATTGTCTTTGAAAAGTCTTCTGGTCAGCTGAGTTGGTCTTCTGATCAGCTGAGTAGAGGAAACTGTGTTTGCTCTCATGATCCAACCTGGATGGATCCTTCCAGCTTTATTGTGAGTGATGATCCAACCTGGTTTGATGGATCTTTCAGCTCCTTCTTCAAATCAAGTGGAGCTAGTCTAGACGTAGTCCCACTGATTTAAATGTTCCTCACCATCGGATGTTCCTCATCATCAGATGGGATGTAGCATCTAATGTGCCCTTGTTGAATTTCTTCGCTTCTCTAGAAGGGGAAGGAAGGTTGAGGGGTGCTTCAATGGAGTTGAAGAAAGGGCCATGGACGCAGCCTTCATGTTCTGTTTAGACTCAGTAGCTTTTGATAACAAGCTCTCCATGTAGAACTTCCTTCTGGAGAAGAAGCTCTGCTTGCTTGCTACTTTGTCCTCTGCATCTCTTCCTCCTTTAGCTTTCAACAAGAACGTCTCTTCTTCCTTTAGCTTTCATGAACATACTCATGTTGAGTAAGCCATGTATATGGATCTGCATCATCTTCATTTTCTGGACAAATCTTCATCTCCTTCACCCAAGATTTTGGTTGAAGAATGATCTCCATTCCATCTCTTCTTTCAATTGTCTCCATACCTGAAATAAGAAAAGTGTTAGAGTTTTCTGTGTTCTTAGGTGTTCTCATAACTTCTCCTTTTATAGGGGTAGAAATGAGGTATTGAAGAGAAAGATGACAAGACTATAAAGGTGATAGGTCTGAATTCTGAAAAGTGATTTCTTAAGATCAGTAGTGAATTTCTTGATCCAAGGGTGCACATTTAAAGATATTCAGACTTATCTAATGGAATGCAGAAATTATGAATTTTGACCATGAGTTATTTGAAATCCGTACTGTGCATGCATACTGTTGAGTCGGTGAGAATGGTGTATTAATCCAGCCAAATATGACTCAGTAGTATACTGTATTTATGTATATGAATAGAGTATTTTATGAAGAATAGTTTATTAATATACATAGTTATACATTGCTTAGTTGTAAGGAGATCAAATAACTTTGTTCAAGTCTGCTATATATGTATATATGTATACTGTGCTATGCAGATGTTAGAGTATTTCATCAAGGATTCTTAAGGTATCATTGATTCCCCCTTGATTAGATAACTCTAAGTTTTCCCTCAGCTCTATCTGTCTTCATTGGGATAGAACTTACCTGAAGATGAGGGTGTCTATTCACCTCATCTGATTCTCCTAGTCTGCTGCACTTGGGTCAGCTGAGGTTTTCAGCTGTTTTCTCCTTCTTCATGTGCTTGGGTCCAGGAGTCCTAAGCTGTAACATAAGGTCTTGAACCTGTCTTCAGCTAGGGGCTTAGTCAAGATGTCTGCTCTTTGGATATCTGTGTGAATTTTCTCCATCTTGATGTCCTTCTTTTCAAGGTGATCTCTTATGAAGTGGTGTCTAATGTCGACATGCTTGCACCTTGTGTGGAGGACTGGATTTTGAGTGATGGCAATGGCGCTGCTGCTATCACAATAAATAGGGACTTCTCTTGCCTCTACATTGTAATCCTTGAGTTGTTGAACTAGCCAGAGCAGCTGACTACAACAACTACCAGCTGCCATGTATTCTGCTTCAGTGGTGGAGGTTGCAACTGAGGTTTGCTTCTTAGAGAACCATGATATCAGCTTGTTTCCTAGAAATTGACAGGTTCCTGATGTGGACTTCCTATCAATTCTGCATCCTCCAAAGTCTGAGTCAGAATAGCCACTCAATTCTAGATTGTCATCAGCAGAGTACCATAGACCTAGGTTGACTGATCCTTTTAGGTACTTGAGAATCTTCCTTGCTGCTTCTAGATGACTTTGCTTTGGGTTTGCTTGAAACCTAGCACATACTCCTACAGCAAATGTTATGTCTGGTCTGCTGGCTGTAAGATATAGTAAAGATCCAATCAGTGCTCTATATTCAACTTGATCAACTGCCTGTCCAGACTCATCTGGTTCCATTTTGAAAGATGTCATCATTGGAATCCTTGCAGTCTTGCTTTGTAGAGCTTTGAATCTTTCTAGCAGACTCTTGGTATACTTGGACTGGTTGATGAAGATCCCTTCTGGACTCTGCTTGACTTGAAGTCCTAGGAAATAATTCATCTCACCCATCATGCTCATTTCGAATTTTCCTTGCATAAGTTCAGAGAACTTTTTGCACATTTCTTGATTGGGTGATCCAAATATGATGTCATCTACATATATTTGTACCATTAAAATGTCTTCTCCTTCTTGTATTCTGAAGAGAGTTCTATCAACTTTGCCTTTTGTATATCCATTGTCAAGTAGGAATTGTGACAATGTGTCATACCAAGCTCTAGGGGCTTGTTTTAGACCATAGAGAGCCTTCTTCAGTCGATATACTTGATCACCTTTTTCAAATCCTGGAGGCTGCTCTACATATACTTCTTCTATCAGAATACCATTTAGAAAAGCACTCTTGACATCCATTTGATATACCTTGAAGCCCATATATGATGCATAAGCTAGAAATAGTCGAATGGCTTCTAATCTGGCTACTGGTGCAAAAGTTTCATCATAGTCAATCCCTTCAGATTGTGAGTATCCTTTTGCAACTAGTCTTGCCTTATTTCTAGTTATCACATCATTTTCGTCCTTCTTGTTCTTGAATACCCACTTTGTTCCTACTACATTGTGGTTTTCAGGACGATCTACCAATTCCCAGACTTCATTTCTTTCGAATTGGTTTAGTTCTTCTTGCATAGCAGTGATCCAATTGCTATCTGTCATTGCTTCTTCTATGTCAGCTGGTTCAATGTTGGACAGGAAAGCACACCAGCAGAACATAGATGATTGAGAATTCTGATTCAGTTGTCTTCTGGTCTTGACACCTGATTCTGCTCCTCCTAAGATGAGGTTTGATGGATGGTTGTTCCTCCATGTATGCCTCACTGGAGTATCTGCATTGGATGAGTTTGGATCCTCATTTGATCTAGTGCCATCAGGAGGGTTGACTTGATTAGTTCGATCATTTTCTCTATCTTGAGTGTCAAAGTGATCATTCCCCCTGGCATTTGGAATTGATGCATCTTGATTCTGGTCAGCTTGCCCTGCTTGAGTTTGAGATCTAGTGACAGGTCTATGAGGCTTATCTTCCTCTGGTTCTTCAGGGAATGGTTCATTGACTTCAATAAATTCATCAGACCTCTTCTTGATCACTAGTTTCTTCATCTGTTCTGTAGCTGAGGTTGTTTCTACTGCATTCTTTTCACAAGATTCATCAAAAACAACATGAGGTGTTTCTTCCACAAGAAGGGTTCGTTTGTTGAGTACTCTAAATGCTTTGCTAGTTGAGGAGTATCCTAAGAATATCCCCTCATCTGCTTTGGCATCAAAAGCATTCAACTTACTCTTCCCATTGTTGTGAATGAAACACTTACAACCAAATATATGAAAGTAAGATACTCTAGGTTTTCTTCCTTTCCACAGTTCATATGGGGTTTTCTCATGTATTTTATGAATACCTGACCTGTTTTGAGTGTGACAAGCTGTGTTGATGGCTTCTGCCCATAGCTTCTTGGGAGTAGAGAATTCAGCAAGAAGTGTTCTGGCAGCTTCTTTGAGTGTTCTGACTCTTCTTTCAGCTACACCATTCTGTTGTGGTGTTCTTGCTGCACTTGTCTCGTTCTGAATACCATTAGAAGTACAATAGGCAATTATATAAGAGTTAATGAATTCAGTGCCTTTGTCACTTCTAATTTTCACGATTGGTTCTCCTTTCTCTACTTGGATCCTCTTCAATAATTCAGGTAGCTTCTGCTGTGTTTCACTCTTCTTGTATAGGAAGATAACCCAAGTAAACTTGGAATAATCATCTACAACAATAAGAGTGTACTTCCTTCCTGTTAGAGTGGTTGGAGTGATTGGTCCAAAGAGATCCATGTGAAGCAATTCAAGAACTCTGCTGGTTGATGCTGTCTTCTTGGTCTTGAAGGAGACCTTTGTTTGCTTTCCTTGTTGACATGCCTCACAAACCTGATCTTTACAGTAGAGTTCATTAGGCAGACCATCAACTAAGGATTCCCTTGCTAACTTGTTCATAGTCTTAAAGTTCAGATGGCTAAGACGTTTGTGCCATAGCCAGCTGACATCTTTAGGGCTCTTCACAAGCAGGCATGTATCCTTAGGA
Organism: Galeopsis tetrahit; assembly: GCA_963675135.1. NCBI lineage: Eukaryota > Viridiplantae > Streptophyta > Magnoliopsida > Lamiales > Lamiaceae > Galeopsis > Galeopsis tetrahit. The sequence goes on along the minus strand of OY776125.1, from coordinate 17,870,705 downwards.
CAGCTGTTCCAATTTGCAAGATACATACTTCCCTTTCTAGATCCTGTTAGAAGGTTTTGTTTTGTTCTTTTATCACTTATGAGACATTCATCTTTAGAGAATTTAACTGAATAACCAGTGTCACAAAAGTGAGAAACAGATAATAGATTAAACTTAAGACCTTCTACATATGATACATCATGTACCTCAATGTCACCATTTTTAAGGGTGCCATATCCTTTTGTGTTACCGTGCGCGTTATCACCAAAGAAAACTTTTGGACCTTTCTTCTCTATGTAGTTGGTCAGCAGGGTTTTGGTTCCTGTCATGTGAGTTGAGCATCCACTATCTATGTACCAAGTTTCTCCTGCTAGACCTCCTCTTTTGTATAGGTCCTTCCTTTCCTGCAAGAAAAGTTAAGTTTTAGGTACCCATTTTGTTTTGGGTCCTTGGGTGTTAGTACTACCCTTGGGAACCCACATATACATTGGTCGTTTAAACAACCTTGAACATTTGAGTTGTTTCCCTCGGGCATCACAGAACCAAATCTTACCAGTCAGCACCTTGGACTGATCTGATTTGTTCTTGGTGTCAGCTAAGTAGTAGTCAAATGGTTTCCCTTTATAGGAGTGTACATACATGATCTTTTGACTAGTTACATTCGGCCTGGGTGCATTAGCTGGTCGATGCACACGATTATATGGACCATACTCTTCTGTTCTCACAATATCATAAGAGATAGGGGGTGCAAAGAGAACAGATTTGTTTGAAGAAGATTTCTTCTTCTTGGCTGGAGCAGCATACAGCTGAGACTGTCTCAGCCGAGATGGTCTAGGCTGTTTGCTGTTCCTCTGTACAGGCTTGGGGTTAGCTTGTCCTTTACCATTCTTGGTTTTGGGATAGTTAGCCTTAGCTGGTACAGATGCCTTTTGGTTCATATTGAGTTCATTGTGTTTAGAACACTCACCCTGTTCATGTGTCTGAGTAGTGCACTGGTTAGGTGTACTACCCCCAGCTGGAGAGGATGTTGATGGATTAAGTTCATAACCTAAACCCATCTTATTGCCACTTGATCTATAATATTCAGAGATACTTTCAATAGTAGTCGAAGCTTTATTGAATTCTGATATTTTTCGATCTAGGCATTCCTTCTCCTTTTCTAAGAGCTTATGTGTTTGGAAGAGATCATCGAACTTAGACTGAAGTATACGAAATTCTATGGTTTCTAAGGCTTGAGTTTCTAACATCCCCTCATACAACTGAGTTGTTGTGGTATTTTCTTCTTTAAGAAGTTCCACTTCTTTGGTCAACCTTTCATTCATGGTGACTAACTCAGGGGTGTTATCAAACTTTACCTTTTTCAACCTAGCAATTTCTTTCCTTAAGTCCTTATTCTCCTCTTCCACTTCTATAAAGGCTCTAGTGGCAATATCCAGATCACCTTTTACCTTTCTCAAAGATTGATAATAGGTGTCTTCTGATTCGCCTTCAGATGAGTTTATGTCATCTGTTTGTGAGAAAATAGGTGAATGGAAAGTAGTAGTATAAGAGTTTACCTCATTTTCTCCTATGGCCATCATAGCTAGATCGTCTGAATCATCTGAAAAGATTTGATCGTCTGGTGATGTAGGAAGTTCATCACTTTGATATTCAGATTCTTCAGTCACCATTGCCTTTTTGTCTGAGGTTCTTCTTGGCCTTCTTTCTTTCTTGTCATCCAAATCCAGCTCAGGACATTCATAGACATAGTGTCCTGGTTTGCCACAGTTGAAGCAAGATCCAGGTTTCTGATTTGAGTTGCCTCTCCTTGGAGGAGTGGCATCTCTTCTTCTAGATCCTCGGCTGTCAGATGACTCCACATCCTTTCTAGGATGTCTTTCTGGTGTTCTTTCTCTGGAACCTCTGAAGGGTGAGCTTGCTCTTCTATCTTTGTAGTTTCTATAGAATTTTCTATATTTACTGTTGAGGGTGTTCATCCTTTCAAATCTCTTGATCATAAGTGCCATTTGCTCTTTTAGGCTCATGTCTGATCCTTCACAGTCTTCTGTTTTCAGAGAGGTCTTGCCAGATGAGGTGCTTGCAGCTTTTGTATTGGCTGCCTTGAAGGCTACAGTCTTGGAGGTAGATGGGGTTGCAGTTGGCTCATCACTTCCTGAGTTCTCTTCTCTTTCAAGATCATATTCATGGGCTTTCAGGTTCTGAAATAGAGTTTGGGCAGACCACTTCTTGATATCTTGAGTATCTTTGATGATGGTCTTCTTGAGTCTCCATTTCTTGGTTAGAGAATCTAAGATCTTTAGATTTTTCTCTCTATTTGTGTATTTCTTGCCCAGAGATTCTATCTCATTGATGATCTTGGTAAATCTGTTGTCTAACTGATCAATAGACTCTTCTGGTTGCATCTTGAAGTGTTCGAACTTCTTGACTGCTGTAGATAACTTGGATTCTTTGATTAGCTCAGTTCCTTCACAGAGAAGTGCCAATGCCTCCCACATCTCTCTGGCTGACTCACAATGGATTACCTTTGCAATGTACTCATTTGGAAGAGTTTGCATTATGTAATCTTGAGCAATGCTATCAAGGTTTGATTGCTTCATCTCTTCTGGTGTGAGATCCTTCATGGGCTTGGGAACCAGTTCTCCAACTGGGACTTCTGGATCACCATTTGCAGTGTTGACTGTCATGATGGTGATCGGGCCTTCTGTGATTACAGACCACATCTTGTAGTGGACTGATGTGAGATTCTTCCTCATCCTGATCTTCCAGTAATCATAATCCTCCACTGAAAACTTAGGCAACTTACGCATATTAGCACTCATGCTGTATGAGTTTTCAAAAACAAGTTTTCAAAAAGATCTGTTCAAGAGGACTACAGAAAGACTCCCTCAAGTCTTCTGATAATCTAGAGACAGTAGTCCGTTAGAACCACTGCTCTGATACCACTTGTTGGTCCCTGAACGAGTAGTGAATGGGATTAAAGTCTAGAGGGGAGGGGTGAATAGACTTTAAAACTTTTTCAAACAGAGTTGGGAACCTCTTCTGATTGCTATGTCAACTGGACTGCAAGTCTGCTGGTCCAGATGACTATAGTGATCTGACTGAAGAAGTTATATGCGGAAATATGGTGGCCCTGGTTTAGACTCGTTCTTGTAACTTGTTTTACTTTGTGAAATTACTCAGCTGATGCTGGTTTGAAAGTTATGGCCCTTTTTGAAGAGTGTTGAAATCACAGTATGCACTATATAATAATGAATGTAAAAGCAGAAATGTAAAGTGCAGAAAGTAAATAACACCGGATTTATAGTGGTTCGGATATACGATCCTACGTCCACTCTCACGTCCTAACGTGATGTTTAATCCCTTTAATTTCCACAAATTACAAGGGTCTTGTCCTTTATAGTCCCAAGGTTAGGACTTTGAGATCTGAGCCGTCCTAACAGCTGCGGTCTCCACAAGTGATTGTAAGCACTTGCACTTTGGGGGGTTTCAAAAACTTAAACCTTTCGGTGAGGGTTTGGGGTTTTTGAGATGTATCCAACTAATGGTTCAAGCTTATAATTTGCTTAACCACTATGCCTAAAACAATTGATATACAATATGAACAAGTTTCAGGTTCTTAAGGGTTGGATAAGAAGTACTTAAGAGCTATGGATAATCTAATGGATTTCAGGCTCTTTGAGAATTCTTAGAACAGTGTGACTTTTTGCTTGATGGCTTGCTTAGCTTGTGAATTCTCTCTTCTGTTGCTTCTGTGTTCAACCTCTTGTATTTATAATGGAGATTGAGTGCAACTAGCCGTTGGAGTTGACTAGCCGTTTGACACTACAACAAAATGCATTTCTTGTAACGAATTTATTTGTAACCAACATTTAAATGGTTACAAAAAGATGACTTATTGTAACTAAATTATATTTTCGTTACAAAAAATCGTATTTTAAATAACAAGTAATAATTGTTGTTACAAATAACAAAATGTTGGTTACAAATAGTAAATGTCTTCTTATTTTATTTTATTCGTTCCTTTTTTTTTTAACATATGTAATATATATATATATATATATATTTTTCTTTATCCTACAACGTAAATGTATTTTTTTGGTTTTCTTAAACATATGTATATTAAAGATGATTTCCTTTTTAATTTACTGTTTAATAAGAATTTGACTAACATAAGCTTTCGATGTCTCATTTATCTATTTATAATGCCGCCAATTAATATTCCCTTATTTTTTTGGTCTTATAATATATATATATATTAAAAAATATATGTATATTAGATTAGATTTAGAAACACCTGTGCCAAAAAAAAATTCAGAACCGCGCTTAAACAAAAAAAAATAGAAACGCGCTAAAAAATAAAACGGGGATTTCAGAAACGCGCTCAAACCTTAAAATTTCAGAAACGCGCTCAAAATAAATGGAGTATAAAAGAAAGAAAAACCTCCTTTAGCCCTAATTTTACAAGGGAGAGACATTTTTTTGCCACCGGTCCTTGGTAATCCGGAGCCTCGAAAGAAGCGTAAAATGGAGATTGCTGAAATCAATGATCACACCGGAGGAGCGCCGCCGCTATTCGAGAGAAGGGCTAGGGAAATAAGGGTGGGGCTGGAGGCAAAGGTGGCGTAAGTCGAAGTCGTCATCACCAGCGACCACCAAAGGGCTGGGTGCTTCGTGGGTTCAACTGGAATGGAGATGCTCTTTGCTCGATTGAGGAATTTTAATGCAGAGTGGCTCGTTACTTGAATTGGATTATGATTAGTAAGTTCTCATGATTTTCTTGAAGATTTAGTTTTAATCTTCTATATACGCATTCTATGATACTCATTTTAATTTATGTAATTAATTGTTGGAGACTCCAACTTGGAGTTGAGGCTTATGGTTTGCGATCATTAATCAAATGCACTTGCAAATATATTTTTTGACCAAATGTACCTCTTCAGATTTTGTTTAAGTTAACTTTACAATTGAGTTGTCTAGTTTAAGCCAAAATTGGTTAATAACTTACCATGAAAAATGGTTGGTTTTATAGAGTAGTGTAGTTAGACATTAGAATTCACCAATAACCATTTTCTTGTTCAGTTGATGCTGCCTCGTGCTTTCTAATTGATTTCAGTCTCTGGCCATCTTTTTCCTTTTTACTCTTTCCCTATTCCAGGGAGTGATTTTCACAAAAGGATAAATGATAAATAATTTATCAAGTGTAAATTGAGAGGGAAAATACTGATGCTACTTTTGAGGGTATGTATAATGTGAGGCTTCGGCTCCATGGTGAAAAGAAGAACTCTTCTCTCAACTTGTATAAGATATATATAATTTTCTTAATATAAATATTACCTTGCACATGTTTCCATAATTTGGAATCTTGAAATTCTGTTATAACTTCAGGCCTCACCTGCATTCAATCACTTAATGAAAATCTCCTGCAAAACCAATCAAATTGAGAACTAATTTTCACCAAGTATGTATTTGTTCTAGTGGTTGAATTTCAACTCTCATCATCTTTGTCTGTTGATATTTGAATGTTTCATTTCAAATTTATATTTTCTGTTAATGTGCAATTAGATGTTATATTTGTATACTCCCTGATTAAGGTCATGTACTAAATAATAAAGTTGAATAGTTTGATAAAGACAGTGAGTTGATAAGCTACTAATGTGCGGACTTGCATAACTTGGAAAGTTGTGGACATGAGAAAGAGATGGGCAAGGGAATCTGTATTTAGGAACTTGGAACAGATGCTTTGTTAGTGGCATGGATTGTTGCAGATGCTTCACTTAGTAACTGTTGATCTACTGTATGTTAACTCAATTTTATTCCAGTTCAAATTATTCTACGATTTCTGAAATTATTATTCCCTGTGTTTTTCTGATGTTTGAAACTACAAAAAATTGAAGTTCTCTGATTTTCGTTGGTTTGAATTAACTGGATTTTCTAGACACTTTCAATTATTCTTGTTTGCCATCATACATGATTTTTCATGTTTCAAACCTGTGTAGTAATTAAGAACTCTAGCTAGTTAGGTAATTGAATATGTGGAGCATCTAATCAATTTTGGTTTTGCCATCGTTCTCATTTTCTTCGTCCAGTCCGTTTCCATATATTTTATGAAGTAATTCAAGAGGAGGTGTAAACGTAATTCTTGAAATTGAAAGTTTTGATCCTGCTCTCCTGAGGCTAGGTAAAATAGATAGAAAGACTGAATTTCCACTTCCAGATATCCAGACTTATAAGACGGGCTTTACTACATTCTGAAATGTTGACTTGTTATTTTGTTCTTTTATTTCCCCTGCTTTTTACTATTTGGTTGATTTTTTTGGGTGGTATTGCTCTGTTTTGGGTTCTGTTGATTTTTGTGGTGGATGAAATTATAAGTTACGTGAATTTGGCTTCTTGTATTGCTCTACCAATTTCATTTGCTCTCAAGTTCTATATCACTACTTATAATTAATATTCTTAGATTTATTTGAAGCACGACTAGCTGCTGCTGCAAAGCAAATCAAAATAGGAGAACCTCTTCTCAAGGTATTCTTTTCCTTATATCTATTGTAACTTGTGGTATAGTTCCATATATAATGATATGTGTGCTTTAGGATGGACAAAGTTTCGGTTAAGGTTCCATTTCAAATGGTTATTTTCAAATTTTCAGCAATTGATTGTATGGTTTGGAGGTGGATTTGGGTTGCATGATTGATTATAGATACTAAGAAGTAAAGTGTTATTGAAGTCAAAAGGGACTTGGTCTTGAAAGTATTCTATGTGTATTATAGAATGTGGATATATCTTAGAACTTAATTAAAGAGAATATAACTTTGCCTGTACGTCTCTAAAGTTGAATGAGATTATAGCTTTGTAGATTAACTTAAGTTGTGGAGGATGAATTCATTAATCTAGTATGTGTATTTAATGATCTTTCAGTCTGCTTACTCATTTAATCATGAGATCATCACATCTCTCTAATTATTTACTTTGTATGATTTACTTGCGTTGATTAATTGTTTAAGCTGTTTTTTTTTTTCTTTTCTATGTAGTAAACTTATATTTGTGCCTTACATATTCTTAATATTATTATATTATTATTGGTGTGTACCTTTTGCAGGCAATAAAGTTTCACTTTGATCGTTGACAATAAAGTTTCACTTTGATCGTTGACAAGAAGACTAATCAAGCCTTCAAGTATATAATTTTTTTTTATGCTAGTTATTAGGGCATTGAAGTTCTAGATACATTTTCAAATACTTGTTTAGAATGATGACATTTTGTTTTCTGAATCAACTTCAGATAACATTGGTAGTTTTTTTATGTTGACATTGTTGACTGTAATTGTTATTTTCTTGAAATTAAATTATTTCATTATGACCCTTTGTTTATAATTTTTCTTATATCCATTATAATACAATTTTCAAATACTCGTAATAAATATATAATTTTATGTAACAACACATTTGTAACGAAATTGATATTTTGAACAAAAAGAACAACATTTTGTAACAAAACTTTTGTTACCACTACTAAAGTTTTTGTAACAAAAAAAGATGTCGTTACAATTGTATTGGTAACGAAATTGAATTTTTTTTGTTACAAAAACTTTTTGCAACGAGCTTTAAAAACCCAACTTTTGTAACGAAACATTTCGTTACAAAATGTTTTTGTAACCAAAAATGGACTTTTAATAACCAATTTTTTCGTTACGAAAAATGCATTTTGTTGTAGTGAGCAATCTTCCCATAATAGCTTGATTCCTTGATTCCAGCCGCTTGATTGCTTCAATCCTGGGATCATGTCAATCTTCTAAATAAGGTAGGTCTTCGTTTGAATTGCAAGATGACTTGGGAATCAGCCGAGTCCTGAAAGAGCACATAGTCTTCTGATCTGTACTACTAGTCTTCTGACTGCTCTTCTGGCCTTAGGTCTTCTGTCTTCTGGTATCAGACGAGTACTACTCTTCTGATCTGGAAATTCTTTGTAATGCTTTAGGCCATCTTTAATCTGGGACTCCATCAGATAAGTAGGTATACAAGCACCTTAACATATCTGGTCTTCAAGGATCTTCTAGTCTTCATGTCTTCTACTCTTCTTATCTTGAGGATAGGCATGTAAGCCATGACTGTGCTGATCAGCTGCTATCAATACAGTTGATCACACAAGACTAGTCTAAGCTGTTCTATACAAGTCAGCTGATCCTATTACATTTATAAACTCTAAGTGTTTTGGCCATCAAAACTATTCTAACATCAAATGGGGCTTAGGGTGAATTTATATCCCAACAACTTGGAAGTCCTTGGTAAATCCTATACTCCACGAGAAATCAATCTTAGGATTCTCAAAAGCCTTGATAGTCGATGGAAGATGGTAAAAATGCTTGTTAAGAATACCCAAGATATAGACGTATGGACAGCAGAAACCATGTTTCAAACTCTAAAGGCCCATGAGTTTGATCTAAACGAAGATGAACCCATAGTAAGTAGTGACAGAGAACATGCTGTATCTAAGAACGTTGCTTTTAAGGCTAGTTCGTCTAAGATAGACAGGTCTAAGACTAAGACTAGGTCTGCTTCTGTGAAAGACGAGTTAGATACTGATCTTAGTCTGAAGGATCAGGTAAGCCTCATGGTTAGAAAGTTTGATAGGCTGAATAAACGTTTCGGAAGATATAAGAAGTTCTATAGAGAGCATAGAGGGTCTGCTTCTAAGAACTCGTCTGAGACCAGACGAGACCGAAACTCGTCCGAAAGGAGAGACGAAGTCTCGAAAGGTAACAGACAAGATAGAGAGTCTGATGGTAGGAAGATCGCCCGTTTTGATAGACGTGATAAACGAAGGAACAACTCTCCTATTAAAAAGGCTACTAATGATCTCGTGTGCTGTAACTGTGAGAAACCAGGTCACTACATATATGAATGTCCAGACCTGAGTACTGATGATCGAGAAGAACGCAAAGCACGAAGGGAAAGAAGATACAACCGTGGTAAGAAGGCAATGATGGCCAATGATGACTCTGACTCTGACTCAGACGAGTTGCCATCATCCTCATCTAGCTACCCGTCTGAACCAGATCACAATGAAGCCTTCATAGTAGATGATGGTCTATGCTTCATGGCTAAAATCGACCAAGAGGTATCATCTGCTACTTCTTTTCAATCTTGTGATGAATCAGATTCTGATGAAAGTGATACTGCCAGTAGCAAAGTAGGGAGTAGTCTTCAGCACTCTACTAGTGCAGTTGAAGATGACCTCCTACTTGCCAACAAGGCATTCATTGAAGTCAGTGATGAAAACATCATCTTAAGACAAGAAATCATTGATCTTAAGGAAGCTCAGTCTAAAGTAGATCCTAATATAACAGTCCTAAATGAACGCTTGCAAGAAGAGTTGAGACAACTCAAAAACAAGTGTGCACTGACAGACAAGTTATATCAAGACCTACTTAAGACACATGCTACTGAGAAACATGAATTCAATGTTTTACAAAACAAGTTCAAAAAGCTTGAAGAACGTAATAAGTTCTTAGAAACTGAGGTTGTCACTTTAGACCTTAAACTTACTGACCTGGTTAACTCATCTAAGGTTAACCTTGAATTGTCAGATAGGTATAGGGCTCCTGCTGACAAGACAGGCATAGGTGCTGAGACACCCAGCTCGTCTACTCAAGTTCCTAAGAACCCTACTATTTTCATCTCAAGCTCTTTGACAAATGATAAAGGAAAAGAACCAATGATATACGATATTGACACTCCATCTAACGGTACTGTACCAAAACAAGCTCAAGTTAACATTCCAAATACCAAGGGAGGTAAAAAGAAAGTTAACAACAAGCCTGTTCCGTTTAAGACAAGTCAACAAAGGACTAGGAATCGTGGACGACCAAATCAGGTCAGATACGAGGACTGGTATCCTGAGGAGACGAGTACTAAACTAGTACAGACTAGACGACAAGAGTCTAGACCTCCTTTCATAAGGCAGTCTCAACTCTACTCGTCTAGACCTAGACAGGAAGGTCCAAAATATCGTACACAAGCTGTTCTATATCCTCCACCTTTGTCATATGATATCAAAGGAGAAGAAAGACCTAAACATGTCTATAAACCGTATGGACCTAATGCATACAAACCTTACTCTGACTATCATAGACAAGTGCCTGCTCAAGTAGAGATTAAGTCAAAAGGCTATCTCCAAAGAGTAGACCCGAACTCAACTGATAGGCCAGATAAGGACAACAAGGTCTTATTTTGCAACAAATATGGTCGTAAGCTCAGAAGATCAAACTTGTTCAGGACTCCAATGTACATTTGGATTCCATTGAACTCGACTAACCCTCCAGGACCCCAATAAACAAGGAGGGTACCTAAATTATGTATTGTCATCCGATGCAGGGTCGACTCGATCTATACAAGAAAGGTGGTTCAACAGGAGAAACTTGGTACATAGACAGTGGCTGTTCGCACCACATGACTGGTACCAAGACTCTCTTATCAAACTACCATGAGCAAGAAGGACCAAAAGTGATATTTGGTGATAGCTCCATTGCTGTTACTAAAGGATTTGGTTACATTCAGAATGGAGACATAGAGATTCAAGATGTTTCTTATGTTGAAGGCTTGAAATACAATTTACTCTCTGTTTCACAATTTTGTGATCATGGATACAAGGTGCAGTTCAAGAGTCAGAAATGTGAAATCATTGACAAAAAGACACACACAGTCTTACTGGTCGGCATTAGACAAGGAAGTGTGTACATAGTGAACTGGAACAGTTGTCCGAGGGACACCTGTCTACTTACTAAGAATCCTAAAGAACTTGGCTGGCTCTGGCATAGACGCCTCTGTCATCTAAACTTTAAGGTTCTTAATAAGATAGCCAGAGACTACCTTGTGGAAGGTATTCCCAATGAAGTCTACTATAAGTCACATGTATGCACGTCCTGTCAAAAAGGTAAACAGGTAAAGGGTTCTTTTAAATCTATTCCATCCCTCTCAACCAGTAGAGTTCTTGAACTTCTACATATGGACTTACATGGCCCAATAACTCCTCCAACTTTGAACGGTAGAAGGTACACATTTGTTGTGGTAGACGACTATTCTAAGTTTACTTGGGTAGTCTTCTTACACAAGAAGAGTGATACACAAACACTTTTGCCTGATCTGTTGAAGAAGTTACAGGTTGAGAAGAATCAGTCAATTGTCAAGATCCGTAGTGACAAGGGTACTGAATTCATTAACTGCTATATTAAAGAATTTTGTTCTAAGCGTGGCATCCAGCACCTTACTAGTGCAGCTAGGACACCACAGCAAAATGGAGTAGCAGAACGAAGGAACAGAACTCTTAAGGAGGCCTGCAGGACCATGTTGACAGAGTATAATACGCCTCAGAAATTTTGGGCAGAAGCCATCAATACTGCATGCCACTCACAAAATAGAAGTGCTATCAATAAAGCACTAGGTAAGACGCCCTATGAGGTATGGAAAGGTAGAAAACCCAGAGTTTCATATTTTCATATATTTGGATGCAAGTGTTTCATCCACAACAATGGGAAAAACAAGTTGAATGCATTTGATGCTAAAGCAGACGAGGGGATATTTTTAGGATACTCCTCGACTAGCAAAGCATTTAGAGTATTCAACTACTCAACCCTTTGTGTGGAAGAAACACCACATGTGGTTTTCGAAGAATCTCAACAGGACTCGTCTACCAACAAGATCAGTGAGAAAGTTACTGAGCTAACTGTCGAATCTGACAAAGACTCAGAGGTATATGAATCCGTTCAAGCATACAATCCATTCATGAAAGCTCTTGAGTCAGATGACCAGAAGAAGGTAAGTGTTCAAGGTAACTCTACTAGACCAGTTGACATGCCTAAACTAGTCGACTCGTCTACTCCCATTAAATCTTCTGATGATAATGATGTTGACATGCATGATGCTGTACATGATATAGATGATAGTACTATTGTTAAAAATAGAAATACATGGAAATCAGCGCATAATACTGAAAATATTATTGGTGACTCTACTGTTGGTGTTAAGACTAGACGACAACTCTTTGAGTCGCAAGAACAATCTAGTCCATCTCTGTTTTGCTGGTGTTGTTTCCTCTCATCTATCGAGCCTAAAACCATTAATGAGGCATTGGCTGATAGTAATTGGATCATTGCTATGCAAGACGAGTTGAATCAGTTTGTTCGAAACGACGTCTGGGAACTTGTCGATAGACCGAAACATCATAATGTAGTTGGCACTCGATGGATTTTCAAGAATAAGAAAGATGAGAATGATGTAGTTGTTCTTAATAAGGCTAGACTAGTCGCCCAAGGCTATTCACAAGCTGAAGGCATAGACTATGATGAAACATATGCTCCTGTTGCTAGACTAGAAGCCATTCGATTGTTCCTTGCATATGCTGCTTACATGAAATTTACTGTATATCAAATGGATGTTAAAAGTGCATTTCTTAACGGTATTCTTGCGGAAGAAGTGTATGTTGAACAACCCCCAGGTTTCGAAGTCAGAGGTAACCAGGTATACAGATTAAAGAAGGCCTTATATGGACTAAAGCAAGCTCCAAGAGCCTGGTACGATACTCTTTCTCAATTTCTATTAGAAAATGGTTTTACTAAAGGCAAGGTACATAGAACCTTGTTTAGAAGACAAGAAGGGAAAGACATTTTACTCGTCCAAATTTACGTAGATGACATCATTTTTGGTTCACCTAACAAAAAGCTGAGTGAAAGTTTCTCAACACTCATGCAAAGTAAATTTGAGATGTCTATGATGGGTGAAATGAACTACTTTCTTGGACTTCAAGTAAAACAGACCCCAGAAGGGATTTTCATAAATCAAGCAAAATATACTCGTAATCTACTAGACAAGTATGGTATTAAGACATGTAAATCTTCTGGAGTACCTATGCAACCTACTTACAGGATGGATCCAGACGAGAATGGTAAATGTACTGATCAAACTCATTACCGTGGTCTTATTGGTTCATTACTCTACTTGACTGCTAGTAGACCTGATATTGCATTTTCTGTTGGTGTATGTGCTCGTTTTCAAGCGAATCCAAAAGAGAGTCATATGGAAACCACTAAAAGGATTTTGAAATATTTGAAATGAACCATCAATCGTGGTATATGGTATCCTTCAAATGATGATCTATCTCTAAGTGGCTACTCTGATTCTGATTTTGGTGGTTGTAGAATAGATAGGAAATCTACATCTGGTTCTTGTCAATTCTTAGGCACAAAACTCATTTCATGGTTTTCGAAAAAGCAGACAAGTGTTGCTACCTCTACTACTGAAGCCGAGTACATGGCTGCTGGTAGTTGTTGTAGTCAATTATTATGGCTTATTCAACAGCTTAGAGATTATAATATTTGTGAATCAAATGTTCCAATATTCTGTGATAGTAATAGTGCTATTGCCATTACACAAAATCCTGTTCTGCACACACGTTGTAAGCATGTTGATGTGAAACACCATTTCATACGTGATCATGTAGAAAAGAAGGATATTCGCATGGAAAAGATTCATACTGATTTTCAAAGAGCTGATATTTTCACAAAACCATTAGCTGAGGCCCGGTTTCATGAATTATGCATTAGTCTAGGACTAATTGATCTTGATCCTACTAGTATATAGCAATGTACTAACCAGACAGGTACAGTCCTAAGAAGAAAGGAGAAATAGACAAGTTACCACAAAAGGCACAGAGCACTCATCTACTCACTCAACAGACAGGTATACAAGGTCAGACAAGTTGACCAAACAACCCGATGAGGAAGCTGGTAAAGCTGAGGGTAATACTAAGGGAATAAACATTTAAGGGGGAATCTTTGAATTCTTAAAAATCCTTGTGTTGACTCTTTAGTTTGGTAACAGTCATCTTGTTTGAACCTTGATCATTGATTTAAATTGATATTCATTCTATATATTCTACTCGACTATTTGTCGTACTAAAGAAGACAGGTACATAAAGCTGTTCGACGTTCAGACAGATACGCACAGTCGAAGGGGGAACTCATCTGGTGGACATAAGACTACTCGTCTTGTGCCATTAAGTCTACTCGCCTTATGAAGCTTAGTCCTACTCATCTGTTCTGGATGGACTCGAACAGACAAGCTAAGTTTTCTTTAATTTAAATAGGATATGTGTTAAAGTGTTTACTCGAAACAAATTAACGATGTTAAAGTAATGTGATTGTGTTAAAATTTGGAAATCCTAGAATTGGATTTATACACCACTAGTTAATGAGGTGTACACATTCAATTCATGCCAAAACACGACCTAGAGAGGTCAGATGAGTACACTCTTTAATTTTGCAAATAAGAGAGGCGGATTTCAATTTGTACAAAATCAATTCACATTGTTGTCTCGGTTCCGTAACCGAATGCCAAAGGTCTCAACCGTTGGATCTAATTTTTCAATCTTGACCGTTGGATCAAAAATTCAGTTTTAAACAAAACCCAACACTTGCACACGTCTTGCCTCACATTTTTCATAACTCTTCTACTCGCCTAACAGTGATTTCCTGCATAATCCGTTGTTTGTGTTCATTACAAATCTTTTTAATATGTCGATTCGATCTATTTTCGATGTTAGTACCAACATACAGGCACCGTTTGATCTAGGAAGATACATTAATGACAACAAGGTGCATGTTGAACCGTCCCTGTTTTTTGGTGGAAATCACACAGTCGGAAATGAAGAAATTCTGACCAAGTGCACAAGATGCGGGCTAAAACCCTATTTGGAGGCGTTTCCTAAGGTTGTTCTGGAAGAGGAGGTTCTGGAATTCTATGCTAATGCCAGCAGAAGAGGAGATGTCATCGAATCTTTTATCGGTTCAAATCGAGTGGAAATCACTCGTGAAGCTCTTTTTGAAAGACTGAGGTTGCCCATCGGAACGATTGATGTGGAGAAGTATGCGGAAGGGCAAGAGATGAGATATTTAAGCATATTCTGTGGAAGGAAGATGAAGCTGAAACTAGATGGTAAAGCTATTACAGCCAAGAAGGGTGAGCTCCTAGAAAAATATCGCACTCTACTGGACATAGCTAGCAAGATGCTTCTATGTGCCACTGGGTCTTTTGACTCAGTCACCCAAGTTAAAACAAGGATTATGGCAGCTATCTATGATGGAATTACTGAGGGTAATTGGTTTAAGTTAATAGCTGACAGGATGATGCACTTCGAAAGAAGTGTTAGGGTGGATGTTGATACTCGGAACTGGGTGGTCTCTCAAGCAGTTGGATATGGAAACAAGCTGAGTATATTACTCCCACTGTTGATGCCCAACAAGACCACTTGGAGCAAGGGAAAGCCGTTTCATCCTCTTAAGTTCTATCTAAAGAAAGAGGCTCTGAAGAAGCAGGTTGCTGGAAGGCCAGCTGCTCCTAGGCAGGTTCAATTTGATGAATCTGAAGTGTTGCCATATGCGGATTCGGATAGTTCTTCACAAGCCGGGTCTAAGGAAGCTGAGTCCAGTGCAGACGACTCGGAGAAGACTCAATCGGATGACGAGTCAAATCAAGAGGAGGAGTCGAGTGACCAAGTTCCTGAGATGTATACTCTTGTGAGAGTTGGAACTCCACCTCCACCAGAAGAGTCGAGTCACCAGGTTGGTACCTCTTCACAAGCCTTGTCAATTCCTTCTCTCTCTCTCTCTACTGTTCGAACCAAGGCTAGATCACATCGATCTAGGCCTCGTCCTTTAGCCTCAACCTCACATGTACTGGCGGCATTACCGCTTAGAGCCAGTCATCCCCAAATCACTCCCAAACAAGATACAACTGATACTTCTACAGTTGTCATACCTGACCAAGCCACATCAGAGCCCACAGAAACCACAGCCTTTACTCCCTCTCCCTCACCAGAATATGGTGAACCCCCCAACCCATCTACTTCAGACAAGACGCCAGTTGCCACTGCAACAGCTGAGTTAGAGACCCCATCTACTCAGGACCCGTCTGTTGTTAGATTTGAATCCCTAGTGTATTATCCAATGTGTCTACGAGAGAAGAGGATTCGTGCTCGAGTTTCAAGAAATCTTCAGAAGACGCTCTCGACTCTTGACATCGACACAGCTTCTGAACAGTTTGAAAAGCTAGTCAGGATTTGCACATGGTTCGCTTTGAAGAAGTCTTCTACGGATGATCTTTTTGAAGTCATTCAAGGCATGGGCGGAATCTCCAATTTTATAGATTGGGAGATGGAACAGAAAGAAAATAGTGGAGTTAAGGATCACTCCGAGCTATTCCCTCGCAAAGCCCTGGTTGATCTAGTCAAGAAGCTTCTGAATATTCCAGATGGTGTTATTGAGGATGTATTCGCTTTTGACGTCGGAACCCAGACTGATCTGGTGGAAGACGAGATCAAGCCGGAAGTAGCTGAGATAGCAGTCCAGACTTCAGAACAATTGGAAGAAATTGCTGAAAGTGATGAAGATGAAGTCGACTCACTCATGCTTGGTAAAGAAGATGATGAGTTCTTGGATGCTGAGATGTTTGATGAAGAAGAACTCAAAGCCGTTGATAATGTTGTTGGAACTTCCAGTTCTACTCAAGCTGTGCCAGACAGATTTCTGGATGATTTAAAGACTGATCTGAGAAGTGTTGTTCATACTGCCATAGACGAGTTCTTGAACTTGAAAATGAAGGATGTGATAATTGCACAGAATCAGTCACTTGTTGACCAATCCAGAGACTTATTTGTTGGTGAGATCAACAAGATGGACTCGACTTTCCGAGAAGAGCTGTTTGCTCAAGTTGAAGATTTTCT
Source organism: Galeopsis tetrahit (assembly GCA_963675135.1). Lineage (NCBI taxonomy): Eukaryota > Viridiplantae > Streptophyta > Magnoliopsida > Lamiales > Lamiaceae > Galeopsis > Galeopsis tetrahit. Next base: position 17,853,956 of record OY776125.1, on the reverse strand, counting down.
GATGAAACAAGTTGATGTTTCAGAAAAGAGATCAATCTCTTTTGCTCGATCGCTAGCAGAAGAGTCAAGCAAAATGGAACGACTCTACAGTGTTAAAGTTGCCATTGCTGATGAACAGAGAAGGGAAGCACAAGATCAGTTGGTGCGTTCTCGAGCTGTTCTACATGAGTTGACTGAACAGAATACTCTTCTTAGACAGACGGCTACTCAATTGAAAGATGAACTAGTTTCCTGTACACAGAAGTTGGAACTAGTTACTGATCGCTTAGACAAGATGAGCAATGCGGAATCGCATCAGAAGCACATTGAGTCAGCTGCTGAAGCAATGAAGGAAGCTTTGAAAGAAGAGATGACTCGCTTTACTTCTCTTTTCACTCTTAAGGCAAGTGATGAAGCCAAAAAGGGGGAAGAGACAAGTAGAATTGAAGGTATAGTTGTAAAATCTGCTAGTACTGAACCAGAGATGAAAGCTGCTGCTATTGCAATTGAAGAACTAAGAAGGCCTAAAAGAGGCAGATTAGTGAAGAAGGCAGATCTAGAGCATGCTGAAACTGAAAAGCAGAAAAGATTAGAGAAAGGTAAAGCTGTTGCATCGTCTCCTGAAGCAGAGATTCAGACCAGACGAGTTAAGAGGAAGCTGAGTATTGAAGAACCTACTGCTACTGCTGTAGTTGAGAAGAAACAAAGAATTGCAGATGATGAAATTCATTATGCAAGCAAGAAGAAAATTACGAAACATATTGAAAGACTACAGAAGTTGAAAGCTGATGAAGACAAGATGGAAGACAAGTTCATTGATCACTTCATATGTTGGGATATGAATCCTATAAACAATGTTCTAATTGATGAATGTATGTTTTGATGGCCAAAAGCAACTTAAAGTTAGTGATATATGTGGTTCTAAGTCATCTTAACTAAGTCATCTGAATCTAAGCTTACTAATCTGATGAGAAACTTAAGATTGAGTTTACTGATCTTAATGCTAACTGAAGTAAGTTTACTGATCTTATTAAGTAATATTAAGAATAAAATTACTAATCTTAACTGAGTTATGTGAAATAAGATTACTGATCTGAGTATGGAAACTGAGAATATTTTTAGTGATCTTATATGAGATATTTGAAAATCTGAGTTACTGATCTGATGTACTTACTGATCTGATATGTTTACTGATCTGATATGTAAGTTACTGATCTTAAGTGTTTACTGATCTTAGATATTTACTAATCTTATAAGGTGTTGAACTTACATGAGTTACTGATCTTATGAGTTACTGATCTTATTGGTTACTGATCTGATATATGAACTGTTAGGAACTAAGCTGATGTTTTGTATTGTATAGACAGCTTATAGTATAGGACTTAGAAATACTCATCTGTATATAGTTCAGTTGATGTATAGATAGGTTTTATATATGTAAAAGTTGTGTTCTATTGTATTCAGCATTGTAAAGTGCAGAATAGTAAAATCAGAACACTAGATTAGGAATAGATTAGATGAAGATCAGAAGACTAATGAGGACTCAGAGGACTACTTCAGACTAAGAAGACTTCAAAGAAGAGTTGAAGAAGAGCTTAGAAGAAATCTGGAGAAGTTTTGAACAGTTTTTGGTTACTGTGCTGATTGAATCAGAAGAGTAAAAATCAGCAGAGTAAAATCCGAAGAGTAAAAATCAGAACAGTAAGTTACTGTGCTGATTTGGTGAAATTGAAGAATAAGTTTGGAAAGCTTATTTAAAGTGTAACTGAAGATATAGTTGAAGATATGCTGACTTGGAAGTTGAAAGAAGTTACAAAGTCGGTTACAAGAAGAAGTTACAAAAACAGTTTAGAGTTAGTTGAGAGTTAGTTCACAAACTGCTAACTGTCATACTAAGTTCTATAAATACTGTATGATTTCCTACTGCTGAAGACTACTGAAGCAATTACTGATCTTAGAGAATTCAAGAGCAAAGTCTACAAGCAAGAACTCACAGAGTTGAAGGAGATTGAAGAAGAAGAAGCCACTGAATTGAAGAGAAGAATCAAAGGCTATTCACAGAGAAGTTTTACTTTTCAAGTTTAAGTTTGTATTTTGTAAAACAAGTGTGCTAGTTACTTGTAGAATTACTAGTAGATCGAAGATATACCTGGAGGTATAATCGAAAAGATCAAAGTCTTAATCTTGGGACTTTAAGCCACAAGAAGCTCAAGAAGAGTAATAAAACTTCACAACTGGGATTGTGAGAGTGGATGTAGACATTTGTCGAACCACTATAAAATTCTGTGTTCTTTACTTTACTGTTTGATATTTGTTTGAATTGTTTAATCAAGAACATTAAGAATTAACCAAGATAAAGATCTAGATAAAAGTTGAGTATAAACTAGTAAGGCCCATATTATTCTGAAAGTACTGATCTGAGCTGAGTAAGCACAGTACAGTACATAAGAAGACTAAATTCCGCATTGCATATTCTGATATTTTGAAAGATTTTTGAAAGTCTATTCACCCCTCCCTTCTAGACTTTCTTAACTTACTCAATCTTATCTCAACTTTGGGACCAACAAGTGGTATCAGAGCAGTAGTTCTTTGGACTGCTGTTTCTTGATAACCTTACAGATCTTGAGGGATATTTTACTGATCTTACTGCTATTTCTTGATACTTGTTACTATCTGAATACTTGAAATCTATCTGCTATACTACTGATCCTATTTGTCTAATCAAACATGGATGACACTAATGTGAACAAGCTGCCTAAGTTCAAGATTGCAGATTATGACTACTGGAAGCTTAGGATGGAGGCCATCTTTAGCTCAACCCATGATCTGATGGTGTCTGTGGTGACTGAAGGACCAATTGTCATCATGGTGGAAAACACTGCTGTTCTGGATCCATCTAAACCAGTTGGTGCACTGGTCCCCAAACCCAGGTCAGAACTGACTTCAGAAGAAATGAAACAAAACAATTTGGATAGTCTTGCCAAGAACTACATTTTACATACCCTACCAAATGAGTATCTTGGTAAAGTATTAAAATGTAAGACTGCAAAACAGATGTGGGACAAACTGGCTATTCTTTGTGAAGGTACTACTCTGATCAAAGAAAGCAAGTTATCCACTGCTGTCCAAAGGTTTGAATCATTTAAGATGAAGCCAGGAGAATCAATTGATGAGTTGGATACTCGATTTACCAAAATTATGAATGATCTTGATGTATTAGGAAAGACTTATACTGACAGAGAAGTTAACTTGAGAATCTTGAAAGCCTTGGATGAAAGGTGGAAAATGGTCAAGATGATCATTAAAACCACACAAGACATTGATTCTTGGCCAGCAGAAACTATGTTCCAAACACTTAAGGCACATGAGTTTGAGTTAGATGAAGAAGATCCTATTTCTGTGATCCATAAGGATAAGGATGTCTCTAAGGACATAGCTTTCAAAGCCTCTACTTCAAAGGGGTCTAGATCATCTAAAACTAAGGCTTCAAGCATAAAAGATGAACTAGATGGTTCTGATCTAAGTCTGAAAGATCAGATGAGCCTTATGATCAAAAGATTTGATAAACTGAACAAGAGATATGGCAGGTACAAGAGATTCTATAAGGAATCTAAGAGTTCTAATCACAGGGACTCTTCTGTGAACAGAAGGGATCAAAACTCTTCTGAAAGAAGGGATGAGATCTCTAATGAGAACAGGAGAGACAGGAACTCATCTGAAAAGAGAGACAGAAAGTATTCTGATAAGAAAGACAGGAACTCAATTGACAAACATGACAGGAACAGAAAGCATTCTCCTCCTAAAAGAACTTCTAACAATCCTGTTTGCTATAATTGTGATAAGCCAGGTCATTATGCATATGAATGTCCTGATCTGAGTTCTGAAGATCGAGAAGAAAGGAAAGCCAGAAGAGATCGAAAATATGCTAAGGGTAAGAAGGCAATGATGGCTTACAATGACTCTGATTCGGAATCAGAAGAGTTACCATCGACTTCATCTGACTACCCCTCTAGCAATGAAGATGAAGCTTTCATAGCAGATGATGGACTGGCAATGATGGCCAAAATAAATGATGAGGTATCATCTGTTAATTCATTTCAATCTTGTGACAATTCTGACACTGATGAAAGTGATGCTGCTGTTAGCAGTGTAGGAAGTAGTCTTCACCATTCCCAAGGAGTGACTGAAGAGGACCTTCTACAAGCTAACAAAGCATTCATTGAAATTAGTGATGAGAATATATCTTTAAAGCAAGAAATCATTAGGCTAAAAGAAGCTCAGTCAAAAGTAGATCCTAATATAGCTGTCATAAATGCAAGACTATCAGAAGAGTTGTCTCAACTCCAAGAAAAGTATGCATCCATTGACAATCTATATCAGGGTATGCTTAAAACTCAAGCCAAAGAGACTAATGAATTCAATGATTTAAAGATTAAGTGTGAAAAACTTGAAGAGCGCAATAGATTCTTAGAATCTGAAGTAGTGAGCCTAGATCGAAAGCTATCTGGGATGATTAACTCTACTAAGATTAATCAAACAATCTCAGACAGATATAGAGCTCCAAATGATAAAAGAGGAATAGGTACTGATCTGCCTAGTCCAACTACTTCAGAATTTAAGAACACTAATGGAGCTAGTACAAGTTCTTTGCAACTGGATAAAGGAAAAGAACCTATGACTTATGATGATGATCCAAAACTCAAAGTACAGTCTAATTACATCCCTCCTACTACCAAGAATGGTAAAATGAAGAATGTATTAAGGCCAGTACAGTCAAGACCATACCAGAAGAGTTATACTCCTCTGACCAGATCAGATCAGTCCTGAAATCAGAAGAGACAAACTCAGAACAGTAGGTCAAGACAAGCACAGGCAAGTTGGGAACAGCCTAGACCTCCTTTCATAAGGCAGTCTCAGCTGTATTCAACTAAACCTAGGAGATTTGTGCCTCATTATCATAACAAACCTGTTCTTTATCCTTCTCCTTTATCTTATGATATCTATGGAGAGAAAAGACCAAAGCAAACTTATAAGCCTTATGGTCCACATGCTTTTAGACCATATTCAAACTATTACAGACATACTGATCTTACTGAAAAAGGGATAGAACCAAGGAAAGGCTATCTCAGAAAAATAGATCCCAAGTCTGCTGATAATTCTGAACTGGTTAATAAAGTACTGTTCTGTGATAAATTTGGAAGGAAACTGAAGAGGTCCCACTTATTCAAATCCTCAATGTTCATTTGGGTACCTCTCACTACTAACCCCCAAGGACCCCAATAAACAAGGGTACCTAAGTTATTAAGATCACTACCTTGCAGGATCGACTGGACTTATACAAGAAAGGTGGTTCAGGTGGTGAGACCTGGTACATAGACAGTGGGTGCTCACACCACATGACTGGTACCAAGGCCTTACTTACTGACTATCATGAGAAGGAAGGACCAAAAGTCATCTTTGGTGATAGCTCAATAGCAATCACAAAAGGATTTGGATTCATCAAGAATGGAGATGTTGAAATCCAAGATGTATCCTATGTTGAAGGTTTGAAGTATAATTTGTTATCTGTATCTCAATTTTGTGACAGGGGATACAAGGTTCAGTTCAAGACCAGAAGATGTGAAATAATTGATAAAAGGACTCACAATGTTCTACTTGTTGGCACAAGACAAGGAAGTATATACATTGTGAACTGGAATAGTTGTCCTAAGAATGCCTGTCTTATTACTAAGAGTCCTAAAGAAAACAGTTGGCTCTGGCATAAACGCCTCTGCCATCTAAACTTTAAGATAATCAACAAGATTCCAAGAGAACATCTTGTTGAGGGCATTCCTAATGAAATCTATTCCAAGTCACAAGTATGTGATTCCTGTAAAAAAGGTAAACAGGTAAAGGTTTCATTTAAGTCCATTCCAACTCTTTCAACAAGCAGAGTTTTAGAACTCTTACATATGGATCTTCATGGTCCTATCAATCCTCCTACATTAAATGGAAGAAGGTATACTCTGGTTGTTGTAGATGATTATTCTAAGTTTACTTGGGTAGTCTTTCTACACAAAAAGAGTGATACACAAACACTACTTCCAGATCTATTGAAGAAATTGCAGGTTGAAAAAGGTCATCCCATTGTCAAGATTAGGAGTGACAAGGGGACTGAATTTATTAATTGTTACATTTCTGACTACTGTTCTAAGTCTGGCATACAGCATTTGACAAGTGCAGCCAGAACCCCTCAACAAAATGGTGTTGCAGAAAGGAGAAACAGAACACTAAAAGAAGCTTGCAGAGCCATGATTGCAGAATTCAACACACCTCAGAAATTTTGGGCAGAAGCTATTAACACAGCTTGCCACTCTCAAAATCGAAGTGCTCTTAATAAGGTGCATGGTAAAACACCTTATGAGGTATGGAAAGGTAGAAAACCAAGAGTTTCTTATTTTCATATTTTTGGTTGTAAGTGTTTCATACATAACAATGGCAAAAGTAAATTAAATGCTTTTGATGCAAAAGCTGATGAAGGGATATTCTTAGGATACTCTTCTGTAAGCAAAGCATTTAGAGTGTTTAATTACTCTACCCTATGTGTAGAAGAAACACCCCATGTTGTCTTTGATGAGAATGTACAGGACTCTGCTGATCATCAGCTCAGTAAGAAAGTTGACAAACTACAGCTTCAGATCAACAATGAAGATGATGATACAGGAATATATGAATCTGTACAAGCATATAATCCTTTCCTGAAAGTTCTAGATCAAGATTCTGATAAAGAAAAGGTAAAAGACAAAGGTGAGTCATCTAAAACTTCTGAAATAAAAGAATTAAATGACTGCTCCCCTATGAACAAAACTGCTGATATAAATGATACTGATCTGCATGATAATTTGCATGATGTAAATGATGATACTGTTAAGAATAGAAGGACATGGAAGTCTGCTCATTCTACTGATCTGATTCTAGGTGATTCTAGTATAGGAGTTAAAACTAGAAGACAATTGTTTGATTCAAAGGAAGAACCTAGTAAGTCTTTATTTTGCTGGTGTTGTTTTCTATCATCTATTGAGCCTAAAACTGTGATTGAAGCTTTAAGTGATAGTAACTGGATTGTAGCCATGCAGGAAGAACTTAATCAGTTCACTAGAAATGAAGTCTGGGAACTTGTTGATAGACCTAGTAATCATAATGTTGTAGGCACTAAGTGGATTTTCAAGAACAAAAGGGATGAAAATGATCTTGTAGTTAGAAACAAAGCTAGATTAGTTGCTCAGGGCTACTCTCAAGCTGAGGGTATTGATTATGATGAAACTTTTGCTCCTGTAGCTAGACTAGAAGCTATAAGATTGTTCCTTGCTTATGCTGCACATATGAAATTTACTGTATATCAAATGGATGTGAAAAGTGCATTTTTGAATGGTATACTTGCTGAAGAAGTTTATGTAGAACAACCACCTGGTTTTGAAGTGAATAGTCACCAAGTATACAGGTTAAAGAAAGCACTCTATGGATTGAAACAAGCTCCAAGAGCATGGTATGATACTCTTTCTCTATTCTTACTTGAAAATGGTTTTACAAAAGGCAAAGTTGATAGAACTTTGTTTAGAAGACAAGAAGGAAATGATATATTACTTGTTCAAATTTATGTGGATGATATTATATTTGGATCACCCAACAAAAACTTGAGTGAAAGCTTTTCTACACTCATGCAAAGTAAATTTGAAATGTGTATGATGGGAGAAATGACATATTTCCTTGGTCTTCAAGTAAAACAAACTTCAGAAGGTATCTTTATAAATCAAGCAAAGTACACTAAGAATTTGCTAGATAAATTTGGTATTAAAACCTGTAAGACAGTTGGTGTGCCCATGCAACCTACATACAGAATGGATCCTGATGAAGGAGGTAAGTCTTCTGATCAACCTCACTATCGTGCTTTAATTGGCTCTCTACTGTATCTAACTGCCAGCAGACCTGATATTGCTTTTTCTGTTGGAGTATGTGCAAGATTTCAAGCAAACCCCAAGGAAAGTCATCTGGAAGCTGCTAAAAGGATATTGAAATATCTAAAGGGGACCATCAATCGAGGATTATGGTATCCTGCAGATGATGATATATCTTTAAGTGGTTATTCAGACTCGGACTTTGGAGGTTGCAAAATAGATAGAAAATCTACTTCAGGTTCATGTCAATTCTTAGGAACTAAGCTCATTTCATGGTTTTCAAAGAAACAAACAAGTGTGGCAACTTCTACTACTGAAGCAGAATATATGGCTGCAGGTAGTTGTTGTAGTCAGCTTCTTTGGCTAATACAACAACTCAGAGACTACAATGTTGTAGAATCTAATGTACCTATATATTGTGACAGTAATAGTGCCATTTCCATCACTCAAAATCCTGTTTTACATACTAGATGCAAACATGTTGATATTAGGCATCATTTTATTAGGGATCATGTTGAAAAGAAGAATATTAGAATGGAAAAGATTCATACTGATATTCAAAGAGCTGACATTTTTACAAAACCATTGGCTGAAGTGAGATTCAGAGAATTGTGCATTAGTTTAGGATTGATAGATATGGATTCTTTTTGTATATAGAACTGTGCTAACATTTCAGGTACTGATCTTATACCAAGAGGAAGATAAAGCAGAAAGTAAGAGCAGTACATCAAAATTCAACAGTCAGAAGAGACAATCCTATGTCAGATCACTAAAACAGGTAACAAGGTTACTAAAGCGACCTTAATCCCAATGAGGAAGCTGGTAAAGCTGAGGGACACTGAGAACATACATTAAGGGGGAATCTGTGATTTCTTAAAGATCCTTTTGTTGACTCAGATCACTAAGTCACTTTAGCATAAACCTTGATGTGATCATTAAGTTAAACACATTTTTATTAATCTGTACTGAAATTCACCAATTATTGATGAACTAACACTTCTACCAAGGTGAAACAGGCACAGAAGAGGAATTCTCCACTGAAGGGGGAACTGATCTGATTACAAAATTGAAGAAGTCTACTAATCTGATCTGATTACAGACTATAGCAGTCTACAGATATATTCTGATTAATAAATTGACTTGTCTACAGAAGTTTACTGATTACAAAGTTTCTTTGTCTACAGTACTGATCTGATTACAATTCAGTTATTCTATAGAACTAATCTGATTACTGACTAATCTGTCTATAGAAAGACTTGTGTGTGGAAATCTGTCTACAAGAAATCTACTGATCTGACACAGTACTGATCTGAGGATTACTGTGCTGATATCAAAAAGATGAAATCAGGGAATTTGGGTACTGATCTGAGGATTACTGTGCTGACCCATCTACTGATCTGAAATCTACTGTGCTGATTCATCTACTGATCGGATTTCTAAAAAGGTTACTCAGCTGATCACAGTACTCAGCTGATCCAGATAAGTGAAATTTTCTTTATATACAAGTAAGAAAATGAAGTGAAATAGTTTTGGAAACTACTGTGCTGATTTGCATCAGAACAGTCTTTTGGTTTAGATTACTCTAAGTCGAAAATTGTTCATATTTTTAGATTACTAATAGAGAAGATTAATACACTCTTCTATTTCTAACCTAAAAATTGTGGTGTATTTATCAAACACTAGTTGGCTCCAAAAATAAAGATTGTTTCTAGAATGTGAACAGTTATTGTTTAACTCGAATTTCGAGATTTAATCCCAACCATTCTTTGTAATAATCTAATTCAATCCTAGCCCTAGATTGGTTTTGAATTATAACAAAACAATCACACTTCATCTTCTTCATTCTTACGAATTCATTTCTGGATAATTCTTAACCTCTTAACTTCTGCAAAATTTGATTTCTACAAAATTCTCAAATGGCAACTGTCAATATTATCAATGAAGCTAACCAAGTAGCAGGAACTTTTGATTCGAATTTATGGATGCGCAAGAAAGGAATTTTCGTGGAGAACGCTGTCTACTTCAATGGCAGACACAACGCTGAAAATCAAGCTATCTTAACTATGTGTGAAGAATGCGGACTACGGAAGTTTCTGGAGTCATTTCCCGTGAATGTCTACGAACCGGAAGCGGTGGAATTCTATTTACAACTCCAAGGAGATAAAAATGGTGTTCACTCCATGCTTGCTGGACACAAAGTCACCATTACAAGGGACATTCTTGAAGTAATGTTGGACTTACCACAAGGTCCAGTAGATATTATGACCTACAAAGCTGGAGAAGAAAAGGAGTGCGTGGGAAAATGGTCAGGTGTTGAGACAGAGACCTTGACGAATTTGAAGAAGGATGTACTTCCTACTGGGTTGCAGTTCTTGATGGATATTGCAGGAAAATGCTTGTTAGGGCAACATCATAGCCAGGATGCCTTATCGAGTTTTAAAATTAGAATTATGGCTGCGATCATCGACAGAGTGGAAGGTGATTGGCAAGGATTCTTCCTGGAAAGACTAATGACTGAAAAGGAAAAGGTTTTATTTGATGAGGACACTTTGGAATTCTCACTGAAATCAAAGTTAGGGTTTGGAAACAAGCTGAGTTTCTTGCTGCCTCAGCTGGTGAAAAAGCCTTATTGGAGTAATCCCAAGAAATTCCATCATGGGAAATTCTTGATGAAGAAGGAGTCTGTTCAATTTGAACAAGAGAACCCCTTGGAACACTCTCAAGAAATTGAAGCAGAGGAGTCTGGAGCTTCAATGTACCAATCGGAGGACGATCAAACTGAGGTTAGATCAAAATCTAAGCATGATCCGAGCAGTACTACACTAAGGAGAGGAAGGTCTGCTACTGCTGCCTCGGAACCAACAGTTCGTTTTGTGGAAACTGTGGTGCAATCAAGCTCAGATGAGCAAGAGGTTAGTGTTCCTAGTCCTGTTGCTATTCATAAGAGGACTAAGTCAAGGAGTGTTAGGAGGAAGTTAGTTGTTGTCTCCCCTACCCCTTCTGATTCTGAACCAAGCCAACCTGAACCCCAAAACCCTCAACCTTCATGTTCTGGAGGATCAGATCACTACTTTTCTGAGACTCAGAACACTCCCCATTCATCACCTCAGCTCACTAACTTTGAGCCTACTTCAATTCCTACCCCTCAACATCAAACTTCACATCAACCTTCACCACATCAATCCCCAATACAGGTTCATGCTCACTCTACTGAACATGAATTTGAGCCTTCTACTGAACCAATTGATATTTCATCTTCTCCTGAAACTGAATTTATTACTCCTAAACCTGCTGATTTGATGGAGTACAATATCTGTGACAAAGAAGATAGAATCAGGATTGATTTAAGGATAGCACTGTTGAAACAATTTCCTGGATTGGATGAGAGCTCTGTTGAGTTTGAAAAACTCCTTAGGATAGGCACTTGGGTGTATCTTAAGAGGAGTACTTTGAAGGAAAGTTTAGCTATCATGGAAGGAATGGGAGGTGCTTCAATCTTTGATGATTGGGAAGCAGAACAAATGCAAGCAGCTGGTGTTAACTCTTTTCTTGAGTTAGTCACTCCAGAATCTGTTGTACTTCTTGTTGAGAGATTAACAGGGATCAAGTACACTGTTGAGAAGATTGCAACTCCTGTCTCTGATGAAGATTTGTTTAGTGAAGAGAAGGGTGTTGATGAAACTGAAGCTGCTGAAGAAGATTTTATGGAAATTGATGAAGATATTGTCAATGCAACAGAAGTGTTTGAGAACACTGTTGTACTTGAAGAAACTGTTGTGATTGAGGAAACTGATGCTGCTGACACTCAGGATGTAAATGCTGAAGAATTGGAAAGCATTCCTATTCACTCTACTGATCCTATTGAGGATGTGCAGGAAGAGATCAGAACAGATCATGTTGAGAAGGATTCTGATATTTCTGAGTTTGAAATGCTGAAAAAGCAGAATGCTGAACTTCAAGCAAAGTTGGAAGCTGCTGTTCAAATGTTTCAAGAAGCTACTGAAAGGATGAACAAGATGCATTCTGAACACTCGTATGAGAAGGTAATGGAGTATACAATGTCCAAAATATTTGACCTTCATAGAGTACAAGAGAAGAATTTGTCTCAGGTGTTGCATAAGAAGCTGGAGCAACACATATCTTCCCTGAAGGAGTGGCATGATGAAGCCAAAAAGGGGGAAGATAGGACAAGACAAGTGATGGAACAAACACAGTCACAACAAGCTCAGCTGGTTGTAAGTCAAGATGAATTAAGAGCTGAAATTCATATGTTGAATGAAAAACTGAAGCAAAGAAAGCAACAGAAGCAACAAGGTCAAGAGATTGTTGAAAAGAGACCTGAAATTGCAGGAAGTTCAAGTCAGAAGAAAAGGAAGCTAGTTTTATCTGATGAAGAACAACAAGAGGAAGAAGCTGAAAGAATGACAAGATCAAAGAGCAAAATGAAAGCTGTTATGACAAGTGAAGAAGAAAACTTGAAAAAGAAGAAAGAAAAGGATGTCAAGTTCTTGAAGACAAGATTTGATAATCGAGTTACAGCTTTGAAGAAAAAGATAAATGCTCAAAAGAAAGCTGAAGGAAAACAGTTTGACAAAGATTTTCAAGATGAAAACTTTGTGGATTTCATTGTTTTAACTGAACATATGGAATACTGGAAGAATTTGAAGAAGAAATGGCAGATTGCTAACTTCATTGTGAAGAAGTTTGGTGATCATTCTAGCAAAGAAGCAGAATTTATTGATTTTGAAGAATTTATGCTGAACATTGATCAAGAATTCTGGGAAGACATAGCACAAGTGGCTAATCGTGCTGGAACAAAGATTTTGTGCCCTGAAGAACCTAATTGGGAACCTCCAAGACTGGAAAATGGAGAACCTGATTATAAAGAGATCAACAACATTATTGCTGAGATTATCAAGGAAGAAGGAATCACTGACCATCAACACATGATGGATATCAAGGCAAGAATGTATGTGGCATTCAGAATTTAAAGATGCAGAATGAAGATGAAGGACAAGCTCAGAAGATAACATTTCTATCCTTAATCTTTATTTCTATATTTTTTGTGTTTCATATTCTGTGATTATTTGTAATACCTGATCTTATTTGAATATGAATCTGGAATTTTGGATTGATGAACTGTTATGATTGACTACATACTTAACTACTGATTTATTAACATTTAAGTAGTTTTGGCTTCATCAAAAAGGGGGAAATTGTTGGGATATGAATCCTATAAACAATGTTCTAATTGATGAATGTATGTTTTGATGGCCAAAAGCAACTTAAAGTTAGTGATATATGTGGTTCTAAGTCATCTTAACTAAGTCATCTGAATCTAAGCTTACTAATCTGATGAGAAACTTAAGATTGAGTTTACTGATCTTAATGCTAACTGAAGTAAGTTTACTGATCTTATTAAGTAATATTAAGAATAAAATTACTAATCTTAACTGAGTTATGTGAAATAAGATTACTGATCTGAGTATGGAAACTGAGAATATTTTTAGTGATCTTATATGAGATATTTGAAAATCTGAGTTACTGATCTGATGTACTTACTGATCTGATATGTTTACTGATCTGATATGTAAGTTACTGATCTTAAGTGTTTACTGATCTTAGATATTTACTGATCTTATAAGGTGTTGAACTTACATGAGTTACTGATCTTATGAGTTACTGATCTTATTGGTTACTGATCTGATATATGAACTGTTAGGAACTAAGCTGATGTTTTGTATTGTATAGACAGCTTATAGTATAGGACTTAGAAATACTCATCTGTATATAGTTCAGTTGATGTATAGATAGGTTTTATATATGTAAAAGTTGTGTTCTATTGTATTCAGCATTGTAAAGTGCAGAACAGTAAAATCAGAACACTAGATTAGGAATAGATTAGATGAAGATCAGAAGACTAATGAGGACTCAGAGGACTACTTCAGACTAAGAAGACTTCAAAGAAGAGTTGAAGAAGAGCTTAGAAGAAATCTGGAGAAGTTTTGAACAGTTTTTGGTTACTGTGCTGATTGAATCAGAAGAGTAAAAATCAGCAGAGTAAAATCCGAAGAGTAAAAATCAGAACAGTAAGTTACTGTGCTGATTTGGTGAAATTGAAGAATAAGTTTGGAAAGCTTATTTAAAGTGTAACTGAAGATATAGTTGAAGATATGCTGACTTGGAAGTTGAAAGAAGTTACAAAGTCGGTTACAAGAAAAAGTTACAAAAACAGTTTAGAGTTAGTTGAGAGTTAGTTCACAAACTGCTAACTGTCATACTAAGTTCTATAAATACTGTATGATTTCCTACTGCTGAAGACTACTGAAGCAATTACTGATCTTAGAGAATTCAAGAGCAAAGCCTACAAGCAAGAACTCACAGAGTTGAAGGAGATTGAAGAAGAAGAAGCCACTGAATTGAAGAGAAGAATCAAAGGCTATTCACAGAGAAGTTTTACTTTTCAAGTTTAAGTTTGTATTTTGTAAAACAAGTGTTCTAGTTACTTGTAGAATTACTAGTAGATCGAAGATATACCTGGAGGTATAATCGAAAAGATCAAAGTCTTAATCTTGGGACTTTAAGCCACAAGAAGCTCAAGAAGAGTAATAAAACTTCACAACTGGGATTGTGAGAGTGGATGTAGACATTTGTCGAACCACTATAAAATTCTGTGTCCTTTACTTTACTGTTTGATATTTGTTTGAATTGTTTAATCAAGAACATTAAGAATTAACCAAGATAATGATCTAGATAAAAGTTGAGTATAAACTAGTAAGGCCCATATTATTCTGAAAGTACTGATCTGAGCTGAGTAAGCACAGTACAGTACATAAGAAGACTAAATTCCGCATTGCATATTCTGATATTTTGAAATATTTTTGAAAGTCTATTCACCCCTCCCTTCTAGACTTTCTTAGCTTACTCAATCTTAACTCAACTTTGGGACCAACATCATAGATAATGAGCATAGAGCTGAATGGATTGAAGTGAAGAGTCAATGGGAACTTGATCATTGGATCATCAGGAAATATGGTGATGCTGAAAGCCAAGATGAATTATACTCTTTATTTGACAGGTTCATGGAAGGACAACACAGGAAGTTATGGCATTTAATCCTAAGGATTTCTGCTAGTGCTAATTTCAACATTCTTGTTCCTGAATTTCCTAAATGGAAATGTCCCATGACAAGCTCAGGAAAAAGGGTTGATGGTAATCAAATCAAGAAGTTCGAAGAAGAGCTGCTAGATAACGAGAAGATTGAAGATGAAGATCATGTCAGTCTAATTCACAAGAGACTCCTTGATGCATTCTGTGTTCCAAATCCAGAAGGAGGTACTCTTTCAGATTAGTTTTTTAAAGGTTAGTTGTTTGTTTTTTTTGCTCTGATATTTTGTTATTCAAAGTATGTGTAATCTACTGATCTATTTTGAATGAATGAAAGATAAGTACTATTTGATGTTAAAATACAAGGTAACTACTTAACTAGTCTACTAATGAGAAAAGATTCAAGTAGTTTTGGCTTCATCAAAAAGGGGGAAATTGTTGGGATGTGAATCCTAGAACAAGTCCTAAATGATGAATAAAAGATAAAAGATGAAGTTTTGATAAGCCAAAAGAAGACTTGAATATTTTCTAAGTGTTGACTGATCTAGTCTAGTTAAGTTGAAGTCGTCTTGTACAAATCAGTAGAGTTCACAAGACAAGTACTAGTTAAAGACAAGTACAATTTTATAATACAAGTATTATTGAAAGATAAGTACGATTTATAAGTACTTCATATTTTGTTTGATAAATACACCACAGTTTTTAGGTTAGAAATAGAGGAGTGTACTAATCTTCTCTATTAGTAATCTAAAATCTTGAGCAGTTTTTGACTTAGAGTATTCTAATCCAAAAGACTGTTCTGATGCAAATCAGCACAGTAGTTTCCAAACTATTTCACTTCATTTTCTTACTCGTATATAAATAAAATTTCACTTATCTGGATCAGCTGAGTACTGTGATCAGCTGAGTAACCTTTTTAGAAATCAGATCAGTAGATGAATCAGCATAGTAGATTTCAGATCAGTAGATGGGTCAGCACAGTAGATTTCAGATCAGTACCCAATTTTCCTGATTTCACCTTTGTTGGGATATGAATCCTAGAACAAGTCCTAAATGATGAATAAAAGATAAAAGATGAAGTTTTGATAAGCCAAAAGAAAGACTTGAATATTTTCTAAGTGTTGACTGATCTAGTCTAGTTAAGTTGAAGTCGTCTTGTACAGATCAGTAGAGTTCACAAGACAAGTACTAGTTAAAGACAAGTACAATTTTATAATACAAGTATTATTGAAAGATAAGTACGATTTATAAGTACTTCATATTTTGTTTGTATATGTTAGATTATTATTGAGCTATAATTGTTGTATAGAGCTCATGTTTCTATATGTAATAGATAGATTCATTGTATAGTTATAAGTTGACTAAGCTTTGTTATAAAAGGTTAATGTAATGTAATAGTCTTGTTAGGTTAGATGATAGGACTAGATTAGTTCTATTAGAAGTCTACTGCACAAGAAGAGAAGACCAGTCTACTACTCAAGACAGGTGGACTACAAGTCAAGTGCATCTACTAGACTACACAAGACAAGTTATCATGAAGTTAGTTACAAATACGCGTGAAAGATAAGGATGGAGAAGTTAGTTATGGAATAACTAATTCGTAACAAGAAACGCGTTTATGGATAAAAAGATTCAGTTGAAATCAGTTATCAAGAAAGGTTGGTTACAACTACCTAAATTGCTGAAGTTCGAAGTCTATAAATACTTGAAGGAGTTTATCATTTGAAGACGACTGATAATTGAGATACTGATTACTGAGATATTGATACTGCAAGCATTGTTGAAGATTCAAGTGAAGTTTTCTCTCAGAGAGTGAAGTTCATAAAGTAAAGCTACACAAGACAAGTGAAGATCAGAAGGCTACTACTGAACGAAGAGAAGTTTTATTTTCTTTTGTTGTTTCAAGTTGCTAGTTAGTTGTAAAATAGCTAGTAAGATCGAAGAGGCACTTGGAAGTGTTATCGAGAAGATCTAAGTCTTATTTCTTGGGACTTAAAGCCACAAGAACATATTACTCCATTGAACGAGTTAATAAGAATTTCACAACTGGGTTTGTGAGAGTGGATGTAGACAAGTTGTCGAACCACTATAAATCTCGTGTTTGATTTACTTTACTGTTTTTGTTTGTTGTTTAATTGGTTAATTGTTTAGTTGATTGAATTACATAACTGATCTAGACTAGTTGAGTATACATAAAACAGAGTTCTCGAATTAAGTTGAGTATAAACTTTAATTGGGCTCATTGTTAATTTCGTATTTCCGCACAGTGTAATTCTGATATATCGAAAGATTTTAGAAAAGTCTATTCACCCCCCTCTAGACATTTTCTTTAGCTTCCCTCGATATTAACTCAACTTAGGGACCTACAACCTTTTTGATATCAGCACAGTAATCCTCAGATCAGTACTGTGTCAGATTAGTAGAATTCTGTAGACAGATTAGTAGTAAACAAATCTTTCTGTAGACAGATTAGTCAGTAATCAGATCAGTTCTGTAGAATAACTGAGTTGTAATCAGATCAGTACTGTAGACAAAGAAGCTTTGTAATCAGTACAGTCTTGTAGACAAGTCAATTTATTAATCAGAATATATCTGTAGACTGTTATAGCTTGTAATCAGATCAGATTAGTAGACTTTCAAATCTGTAATCAGATCAGTTCCCCCTTCAATGGAGAATTCCTCTTCTGTGCCTGTTTCACCTTAGTAAAAGTGTTAGTTCATGAGATATAAGTGCAAAACAGTACAGATTAGTAACACTTGTTTAATTTAATGATCACATCAAGGTTTATACTAAAGTGACTTAGTGTTCTGAGTCAACAAAAGGATCTTTAAGAAATCACAGATTCCCCCTTAATGTGTGTTCTCAGTGTCCCTCAGCTTTACCAGCTTCCTCATCGGGATGAAGGTCACTTTAGTAACCTTGTTACCTGTTTTAAGTGTAGTGATCTGACATAGGGTTGTCTCTTCTGAATTTTGAGTTTTGATGTACTTCTCTTAGTTTCTGCTTCATATTCTTCTTGGTATAAGATCAGTACCTGAAATGTTAGCACAGTTCTATATACATACAGAATCCATATCTATCAACCCTAAACTAATGCACAATTCTCTAAATCTCACTTCAGCCAATGGTGTTGTAAAAATGTCAGCTCTTTGAATATCAGTATGAATCTTTTCCATCCTAATATTCTTCTTTTCAACATGATCCCTAATAAAATGATGCCTAATGTCAACATGTTTGCATCTAGTATGTAGAACAGGATTTTGTGTGATGGCAATGGCACTATTACTGTCACAATATATAGGTACATTAGATTCTACAACATTGTAGTCTCTGAGTTGTTGTATTAGCCAAAGAAGCTGACTACAACAACTACCTGCAGCCATATATTCTGCTTCAGTAGTAGAAGTTGCAACACTTGTTTGTTTCTTTGAAAACCATGAAATAATTTTAGTTCCTAAGAATTGACATGACCCTGAAGTAGATTTTCTATCTATTTTGCAACCTCCAAAGTCCGAGTCTGAATAACCACTTAAGGATATATCATCATCTGCAGGATACCATAATCCTCGATTAATGGTCCCCTTTAGATATTCCAATATCCTTTTGGCAGCTTCCAGATGACTTTCCTTGGGGTTTGCTTGAAATCTTGCACATACTCCAACAGAAAAAGCAATATCAGGTCTGCTGGCAGTTAGATAGAGTAGAGAGCCAATTAAAGCACGATAGTGAGGTTGGTCAGAAGACTTACCTCCTTCATCAGGATCCATTCTGTATGTAGGTTGCATGGGCACACCAACTGTCTTACAGGTTTTAATACCAAATTTATCTAGAAGATTCTTAGTGTACTTTGCTTGATTTATAAAGATACCTTCTGAAGTTTGTTTTACTTGAAGACCAAGAAAATATGTCATTTCTCCCATCATAGACATTTCAAATTTACTTTGCATGAGTGTAGAAAAGCTTTCACTCAAGGTTTTTTTGGGTGATCCAAAAATAATATCATCCACATAAATTTGAACAAGTAATATATCATTACCTTCTTGTCTTCTAAACAAAGTTCTATCAACCTTGCCTTTTGTAAAACCATTTTCAAGTAAGAATAGAGAAAGAGTATCATACCATGCTCTTGGGGCTTGTTTCAATCCATAGAGTGCTTTCTTTAACCTGTATACTTGGTGACTATTCACTTCAAAACCAGGTGGTTGTTCCACATAAACTTCTTCAGCAAGTATACCATTCAAAAATGCAGTTTTCACATCCATTTGATACACAGTGAATTTCATATGTGCAGCATAAGCAAGGAACAATCTTATAGCTTCTAGTCTGGCTACAGGGGCAAAAGTTTCATCATAATCAATACCCTCAGCTTGAGAGTAGCCCTGAGCAACTAATCTAGCTTTGTTTCTAACTACAAGATCATTTTCATCCCTTTTGTTTTTGAAAATCCACTTAGTGCCTACAACATTATGATCGCTAGGTCTATCAACAAGTTCCCAAACTTCATTTCTGGTGAACTGATTAAGTTCTTCTTGCATAGCTATAATCCAGTTACTATCACTTAAAGCTTCAATCACAGTTTTAGGCTCAATAGATGATAGAAAACAACACCAGCAAAATAGAGACTTACTAGGTTCTTCCTGGGAATCAAACAATTGTTTTCTAGTTTTAACACCTTTACTAGAATCACCTAGAAATGCTATCATCATTTACATCATGCAAATCATCATGCAGATCAGTATTATTTATATCAGCAGATTTGTTCATAGGAGAGCAGTCATTCAATTCTGGTATATCAGAAGTTTTAGATGACTCACCTTTGTCTTTTACCTTTTCTTTATCAGAATCTTGATCTAGGACTTTCAGGAAAGGATTATATGCTTGTACAGATTCATATATTCCTGTATCATCATCTTCATTGTTGATTTGGAGCTGTAATTTGTCGATTTTCTTACTGAGCTGATGATCAGCAGAGACCTGCACATTCTCATCAAAGACTACATGGGGTGTTTCTTCCACACATAGGGTAGAGTAATTAAACACTCTAAATGCTTTTCTTACAGAAGAGTATCCTAAGAATATTCCTTCATCAGCTTTTGCATCAAAAGCATTTAGTTTACTTTTGCCATTGTTATGTATGAAACACTTACATCCAAAAATATGAAAATAAGAAACTCTTGGTTTTCTGCCTTTCCATACCTCATAAGGTGTTTTACCATGCACCTTATTAAGAGCACTTCGATTTTGGGAGTGGCAAGCTGTGTTAATAGCTTCTGCCCAAAATTTCTGAGGTGTGTTGAATTCTGCAATCATGGCTCTGCAAGCTTCTTTTAGTGTTCTGTTTCTCCTTTCTGCAACACCATTTTGTTGAGGGGTTCTGGCTGCACTTGTCAAATGCTGTATGCCAGACTTAGAACAGTAGTTAGAGATATAACAGTTAATAAATTCAGTCCCCTTGTCACTCATAATCTTGACAATGGGATGACCTTTTTCAACCTGCAACCTCTTCAAAAGATCTGGGAGTAGTGTTTGTGTATCACTCTTTTTGTGTAGAAAGACTACCCAAGTAAACTTAGAGTAATCATCTACTACAACTAGAGTATACCTTCTTCCATTCAATGTAGAAGGGTTGATAGGACCATGAAGATCCATATGCAAGAGTTCTAAAACTCTGCTTGTTGAAAGAGTTGGAATGGACTTAAATGAAACCTTTACCTGTTTACCTTTTTGACAGGAATCACATACTTGTTATTTGGAATAGATTTCATTAGGAATGCCCTCAACAAGATGTTCTCTAGCAATCTTGTTGATTATCTTAAAGTTCAGGTGGCAGAGGCGTTTATGCCAGAGCCAACTGTTTTCTTTAGGACTCTTAGTAATAAGACAAGCATTCTTAGGACAACTATTCCAATTCACAATTTATACACTTCCTTGTCTTGTGCCAACAAGTAGAACATTGTGAGTCCTTTTATCTATTATTTCACATCTTCTGGTCTTGAACTGAACTCTGTATCCCCTGTCACAGAATTGAGATACAGATAACAAATTATATTTCAAACCTTCAACATAGGAGACATCTTGGATTTCAACATCTCCATTCTTGATGAATCCAAATCCTTTTGTAATTGCTATTGAGCTATCACCAAAGATGACTTTTGGTCCTTCCTTCTCATGATAGTCAGTAAGTAAGGCCTTGGTACCAGTCATGTGGTGTGAACACCCACTGTCTATGTACCAGGTCTCACCAACTGAACCACATTTCTTGTATAAGTCCAGTCGATCCTGCAAGGTAGTGATCTTAATAACTTAGGTACCCTAGTTTATTGGGGTCCTTGGGGGTTAGTAGTGAGAGGTACCCAAATGAACATTGAAGATTTGAATAAATGGGACCTCTTCAGTTTCCTTCCAAATTTATCACAGAACAGTACTTTATTAACCAGTTCAGAATTATCAGCAGACTTAGGATCTATTTTTCTGAGATAGCCTTTCCTTGGTTCTATCCCTTTTTTAGTAAGATCAGTATGTCTGTAATAGTTTGAATATGGTCTGAAAGCATGTGGACCATACGGCTTATAGATGCGTTTTGGTCTTTCCTCACCAATGATATTGTAAGATAAAGGAGGAGGATAAAGAACAGGTTTGTTATGATAATGAGGCACAAATCTCCTAGGTTTAGTTGAATACAGCTGAGACTGCCTTATGAAAGGAGGTCTAGGCTGTTCCCAACTTGCCTGTGCTTGTCTTGACCTACTGTTCTGAGTTTGTCTCTTCTGATTCCAGGACTGATCTGATCTGGTCAGAGGAGTATAACTCTTCTGGTATGGTCTTGACTGTACTGGTCTTAATACATTCTTCATTTTACCATTCTTGGTAGTGGGAGGGATGTATTTAGACTGTACTTTGAGTTTTGGATCATCATCATAAGTCATAGGTTTTTTTCCTTTATCTAGTTGCAAAGAACTTGAACTAGCTGCTGGAACGCGCCGGCGAAGGCGGTCCATCACCGGGATCGTTGTCGGATGCCAAACGTATAAATAATGAATTAAAACCTAAACATGCATCTAAAGCAGAATTTAGATTCGATACCCTTGAAGATCGAGACGTTGATTCCAATCTACGAATCTTCTAGCCTGTCTCCCAACCTCGCTCGAACACCGGGTGGACGGCGCGCTATCAAACGTGGAGAAGGTGCCTCAGTTTCGTCTCCTTGAAACCCTAACCGTTTTTCTTAATTTCGTGTGTGCTAGGGTTTCAAAACTGAATTGAGGCTCCTATTTATAATTTCCATAAGTTTCATGGGCCAGACTAGGGATCCATTAGAAGGTATAGGGCTTGGGCTTCTTACAGGCCCAAATACTCTTATGTTCAGCCCAGAACATATAATTTGGCCCGAGAACATTAATTCATTCCACTAGAGAATTAATGTTGCACTCCCGTCCTATCCCAAACCGAATCAGGGCTTCTATTAGACTTTATAATTCCCCGTGTTAAAGATATCGCACGTCCATTAATTATTAAAGCTTCTGACTTCTTTAAATAATTAATCTCTATAATTCCTTTGAGTAGTACCACTCAACCTCGTTGTCGTACGGATTAAATCCACCTGCAGGGTTTAGTACGACAATCCTTTATGAGTTTCCTCAAGGGGACGTCATCAGCCTGGATGTACAGGACACGGTGCCCTAATGCCAATAAGTAGACATCATGCGAGCGATGCCACTACCCAAAATACGGAGCGTGAAGAATCTAACAAGATTCTCACCTATGGTACATCAAAGTAGTGAACAAGCACCCCACACATCTAAATATCACACTTAGGGTTAAGAATCATAAAAGTCACCAAGACTTCTAGTTCTTCATAACAGTCAGAACAGAAGAACATGTCTTATCTGTGATCCATTCAATACGCCACAGCGCACTAGTATAAACTAATGGCCAAGACAAACCACTAACAAGTTTACACTACAACTTAAACCAATAGTTTTGTCCATAACTATCTCAGTTGTGAATACATTTTATATCTTACAAGGAACTGACAATGTGATCTTCTGTGTGACTACAAACCCACCACATCGTCTACAATGCAAGATAAGCAGACATACAAGTAATCACAAAGAATGCGATAATGTGAAAAACCATTTATTTCAGATAAAAAGGAAATCAAATATACGTCACAAAAGCCCACTAAAAGTTTGCTTTACAGTATACACTAACAATCTCCCACTTATACTAAAGCTTAACTTTTAGTATACACATAAAGACATCAACATTTCTCCCACTTATACTCAAAGTCTAGCTTGTAATACATCGTAAACCAAGACCCTCTACATGTTTCTCAAAGACTTTTATTGCCAG
The DNA here is from genome assembly GCA_963675135.1 of Galeopsis tetrahit. Lineage (NCBI taxonomy): Eukaryota > Viridiplantae > Streptophyta > Magnoliopsida > Lamiales > Lamiaceae > Galeopsis > Galeopsis tetrahit. The sequence goes on along the minus strand of OY776125.1, from coordinate 17,830,583 downwards.
CGTCTTTGTGAAAGGATCAGCCAAGTTATCCAACGACGCAATCTTAGCTACAGCCACGTCTCCTCGATTTACGATATCTCGTATAATGTGGTACTTTCGCTCTATGTGTTTACTTGCTCTATGGGCTCTAGGTTCTTTCGAGTTTGCCACTGCACCCGCGTTATCACAATAAACAGTGATACACATCGGCATACTCTGAGATACCCCTAATTCCATAAAGAAATTACGCAGCCAGACAGCCTCCTTTGCAGCCTCTGAGGCAACTACGTATTCGGCTTCCATAGTGGAGTCCGCGATGCATTTCTGCTTCACACTTCTCCAAGATATGGCTGCGCCTCCCAGCATAAACACATAACCGAGGTTGACTTCCGTTCATCTCGATCAGCTTGGAAATCTGAATCGGTATAACCCAAAGGAATCAAACTATTTGACTGGTATACTAGCATATAATCTCGAGTCTTTTTCAAGTACTTGAGAATATGCTTAACAGCAGTCCAGTGTCCTTGACCAGGGTTAGACTGATATTTTGCTACCATGCCGACTGCATAGCAAATATCAGGCCTCGTACACAGCATCGCATACATAAGGCTTCCTACAGCCGAAGCATAAGGAACCTTAGCCATCTCCTCTATCTCCTTCTGTGTCTTAGGACACATATCTTTAGATAGAGGGACTCCATGTCTGAAAGGTAGCACACCCTTCTTGGAATTCTGCATGCCAAAACGAGCAATCACAGTATCAATGTAAGACGCTTGAGATAAACACAACATTCTCTTTTTTCGATCACGAGTGACCTTAATACCAAGAATGTACGATGCTTCTCCCATATCCTTCATTTGAAACTGTTCTGAAAGCCACACATTTACGTCTGATAATACTTTCACATTGTTGCCAATAAGAAGAATATCATCTACGTATAGTACTAAGAATACCACTACGTCTCCGTCACTCTTTTTGTACACACAACTTTCATTTTGACATTGTTCAAATCCAAAAGATTTGATCACCTCGTCAAAACGAATGTTCCAAGACCTGGAAGCTTGTTTTAGCCCATAAAGAGACTTTTTCAACTTCCAGACTAGATGCTCTTGGCCTTTCTTCACATAACCCTCGGGTTGCTGCATATAGATGTCCTTATCCAAATTTCCATTAAGGAAAGCTGTCTTGACATCCATTTGCCAAATCTCATAGTTCATGTGATTAGCTATGGATAATAGAATCCGGATCGATTTTAGCATGGCTACTGGTGAGAAGGTCTCGTCATAGTCGATTCCTTCTTTCTGGGTAAAACCCTTTGCCACCATCCGTACCTTAAAAGCAGTAATCTGCCCATCAGACCCTCTCTTACGTCTGTAGACCCACTTACACCCAACGACTTTCTTGTCGTGGGGAAATTCACTTAGGTCATACACTTCCATAGCATCCATAGATTCAATTTCTGAATCCATAGACTTGTGCCAAGACTCTGCATCTTTGTCTTTGATTGCCTCTTTGTATGTCCAGGGGTCGTTATCATCATGTTCATCGCTTGGAATCAAGTCCATAGACTCTCCCACAAACATGAAACGATCAGGTTGGCGAACAACCCTCCCACTACGACGAGGCAATGTATACAAAGGTTCATTAGAGTCGCCACGTTGTGCAGTCTCTTGTGGTATTTCCCCTTGCACACTCGGTGTGCCATTGTCTCCTCTCAACTCATTTAGAATGATCTCAGTATTGGACTTATGCTCATTCATATAGTCTTCTTCTAAAAATCGGGCATTGGTACTCACCACCACCCTCTGATCATTAGGACTATAAAAATAACCACCTCTCGTTCCCTTAGGGTATCCTACCAACAACCGTACTTCAGTTCTAGGTGCCAACTTATCAGCTTCCTTGTTCAGCACATGTGCTGGACAACCCCAAATCCGAATGTGGTTTAGACTAGGCTTTCGCCCAGACCACAATTCAATCGGGGTTTTTGGAACCACTTTAGAAGGTACCTAATTTAGAAGGTACGCTGCTGTTTCCAAGGCATAACCCCAAAAAGAGGTAGGTAATGAAGCATAACTCATCATCGGTCTCACCATATCTAATAGAGTCCTATTCCTTCTCTCAGCCACGCCATTCTGTTGCGGAGTACCAGGCGCGGAGAGCTGGGATCTAATCCCGTTATCTAATAAGTATTGCCTAAATTCATTGCTAAGGTACTCGCCACCACGATCAGAACGCAGTGACTTGATACTCTTACCATGACGGTTCTCCACTTCTGCCTTAAATTCTTTGAACTTGCCAAAGCATTCAGACTTGTGGCGCATCAGGTAGATGTATCCATATTTTGAGTAATCGTCAATGAAAGTGACGAAGTACTCAAAGCCTCCTCTAGCTTGAACAGTCATAGGCCCATACAAATCAGAGTGAATCAATTCCAACACATCATTAGCCCTATTACCCTTGGCCTTAAAAGGCCTCGAGGTCATCTTGCCTTCCAAACAGGATTCGCAGACTGAGAATGGTTCCACTTGGAGAGACTCCAAAAACCCACTACTTACTAGTCTTTGAATCCTTCTTAGGTTGACATGACCCAATCTTAGATGCCAAAGGTATGTTCGATTCAACTTAGAAGGTTCCTTTCTCTTATTTAATGATGATGATGAATGAGCTTCAGTCACAGTATGATATGCACACGTAATAGTATAAAGATTGTTTTCTAACGTGCCAGAACAGATTAAAGAGTCATTTCTCATAATAACAACATTGTCATTAAAAACAACTGAGCATCCATCCAAAAACAACTTCGAAACAGAAATTAAATTTCTCCGAAAATTCGGCACGTATAAAACGTTCTTTAATACTAAAACAGAATTAGAAAAACATAAGTGCACGTCTCCCACTGCATCCACTGATACTATCGCAGCATTGCCCAAACTAATAGTAATCTCGCCCTCACTCAGTTCCCTTGTCTGCAGAAACCCCTGCAAGGTGTAACAAACATGGTCAGTGGCTCCTGTATCTACTACCCAAGAAAAGGCAGAACAAGCCGTAAAACATGTTTCAACAACTAAAGCGAGAGACGTACCAGAGTTGTCCTTTTTCAGGAGAGGACAATCAGACTTCCAATGTCCCGTCTTGTTGCACTTGAAATATTTGCCCTTCGGCTTTTTCACACCACCAGAAGGCGCTAGTTTCTTGCTCCCACTGCTTTCACCACCACTCTTTTTCTGTAAAGGCTTTTTCTTCTTCTTGCCATTAGACGAAGAAGGTCCAGCCTGAACAGTAACATTGGCCTGTGGTCGTTTACCCATGAGACCCTCCACCGCGACCAATTCTGTAAGAAGCTCGGTTAAAGTATAATCCTTCTTACTCATGATTGCGTTTACACGGAAGTTCTCAAAAGACTTTGGGAGCGAGTGTAGGATCATATCGGTCTTGGTGTCATTATCGATTAACCCTCCGAGGACCTCAATCTCATTCAGATATTCCATCATCTTGAGACCGTGGTCCCTCACAGACGCTCCCTCTGGCATAGAGGTTGACATGATCTTCCTCATAGCCTCAAAGCGCGCAGCCCTATCTTTCTCACCAAAAAGCTCTTTGAGGCTCAACATCATAGCTGCGGCACTAGGCATAGTTTGATGCTGCTGTTGTAAAACATTTGACATCGAGGCCAAAATGTAACAACGAGCCATATCATCAGCCTTGTGCCACTTCTTATGAGCCTCCCTTTGCTCTTTAGTAGATTCGGCTCCCAAAGGGGCAGGAGCAGGTGTATCGAGCACAAACTTGTACTCATCAGCAACTAGGACAATGTCCAAATTTCTTTTCCAATCCAAGTAATTTTGACCAATAAGCTTATTTTGATTTAAGATAACCATAAGTGGGTTGAATGTCACCATAATGTATCTGAAATAAATAAAATGCAAGCAATAAATCACATAAGTTTGAAGCATAAAACATTGGAAACCTTCAAAACCAATATTCAACACAACCTCCAACAGCCCAACAAACACATATGCAAGCCACGTTAGGGTGGTCGTTTACACATGTATTCATCGACCAGACATTTAGTCTTTAATTTCAATATCACGTCAACTTATCCTTATGACGAATGAAATTAACAGTCGAACTTTAACTGGCCATGTGAACTAGAACAGTGACCCCGTTGGGGGGTTATATTAAAATTCACATCTAAGTGATGACCACAATTTAACAACAGTTATCTTGAATTATTCTTTACTGATGAACTCATGGATGACACATCCGTTAGGGAAGATCACACACTTCATCTAAAGATTAAAACAGTTTTATTAGAAGTCTTAACTAATAAGCTCGTGAATGTTGCACCCGTTAGGGGAAGACTCCCAAGGTCCCACGAGCAACATACACCTTACTTAAAGACCAATTGTGGAGGCCTATAAATTAATTAAAATTCAATTATCTCACTTAGTCATTTTAACATGAAGATTATTCATTGGCATAGCAAATTAACAAAAATTAACACATGCATGCCATAACAATACAAGATGCGATAAACATAGGCAAAAATAAATAAATGCACATCTATCGCAACCCCTTGAAAACCTATCAAAAAAAGCCTATTATAAGCTATTACAATGATAAAAATAGTGGCACAGACGGATGCCTCGCATCGGCCTCTCACGCAATGCAAAAACCTCGAATTCTCGTCCACCGACAAAAACTAGCAGAAAACTTCATCAAGGCTTTTGAATTAGGCCTCGCCACTCGTTGTTCCAGCCTAGCAAAGACTCCTGTAGATCTCGTCGAGACGTTTCCGAAAAGGTCTTGTGGGCTGAAAACGGACACCCGAGTCAAAAGTTATGGCCAAAACAGTTTTCACCGTCCAAGGCCATAACCCGAAAAACTCAGATTACTGTTTTCAGATCTTCCATCGACACCGCCCATTCTCACGATCAAAAAATACAATATAAACGAGCAAAACCCTACTACAGTGATCTATGAAAAAATCCTATACTACCCACACTTATTATCTAGTGGGAAAAACGATTACGAAATCACACAAGGGTTGCGATAGAATAAAAACCTTAAATAATAAATGACAGAAACGAATCCATACTTGAAACAACAAAAAAAATTGAATCATACAACAGTACGTTTCAGGCAGAGCTAACAATCTACGAATCCAGGCTCTGATACCAATTGCTGGAACGCGCCGGCGAAGGCGGTCCATCACCGGGATCGTTGTCGGATGCCAAACGTATAAATAACGAATTAAAACCTAAACATGCATCTAAAGCAGAATTTAGATTCGATACCCTTGAAGATCGAGACGTTGATTCCAATCTACGAATCTTCTAGCCTGTCTCCCAACCTCGCTCGAACACCGGGTGGACGGCGCGCTATCAAACGTGGAGAAGGTGCCTCAGTTTCGTCTCCTTGAAACCCTAACCGTTTTTCTTAATTTCGTGTGTGCTAGGGTTTCAAAACTGAATTGAGGCTCCTATTTATAATTTCCATAAGTTTCATGGGCCAGACTAGGGATCCATTAGAAGGTATAGGGCTTGGGCTTCTTACAGGCCCAAATACTCTTATGTTCAGCCCAGAACATATAATTTGGCCCGAGAACATTAATTCATTCCACTAGAGAATTAATGTTGCACTCCCGTCCTATCCCAAACCGAATCAGGGCTTCTATTAGACTTTATAATTCCCCGTGTTAAAGATATCGCACGTCCATTAATTATTAAAGCTTCTGACTTCTTTAAATAATTAATCTCTATAATTCCTTTGAGTAGTACCACTCAACCTCGTTGTCGTACGGATTAAATCCACCTGCAGGGTTTAGTACGACAATCCTTTATGAGTTTCCTCAAGGGGACGTCATCAGCCTGGATGTACAGGACACGTTGCCCTAATGCCAATAAGTAGACATCATGCGAGCGATGCCACTACCCAAAATACGGAGCGTGAAGAATCTAACAAGATTCTCACCTATGGTACATCAAAGTAGTGAACAAGCACCCCACACATCTAAATATCACACTTAGGGTTAAGAATCATAAAAGTCACCAAGACTTCTAGTTCTTCATAACAGTCAGAACAGAAGAACATGTCTTATCTGTGATCCATTCAATACGCCACAGCGCACTAGTATAAACTAATGGCCAAGACAAACCACTAACAAGTTTACACTACAACTTAAACCTATAGTTTTGTCCATAACTATCTCAGTTGTGAATACATTTTATATCTTACAAGGAACTGACAATGTGATCTTCTGTGTGACTACAAACCCACCACATCGTCTACAATGCAAGATAAGCAGACATACAAGTAATCACAAAGAATGCGATAATGTGAAAAACCATTTATTTCAGATAAAAAGGAAATCAAATATACGTCACAAAAGCCCACTAAAAGTTTGCTTTACAGTATACACTAAAACTAGCTCCATTAGTGTTCTTAAATTCTGAAGTAGATGAACTAGGCAGATCAGTACCTATTCCACTTTTATCATATGGAGCTCTATATCTGTCTGAGATAGTTTGATTAATTCTAGTAGAGTTAATCATCCCAGATAGCTTTCGATCTAGGCTCACTACTTCAGATTCTAAGAATCCATTGCGCTCTTCAAGTTTTTCACACTTAATCTTTAAATCATTGAATTCATTAGTCTCTTTGGCTTGAGTTTTAAGCATACCCTGATATAGTTTGTCAATGGATGCATACTTTTCTTGGAGTTGGGACAACTCTTCTGATAGCCTTGTATTTATGACAGCTATATTAGGATCTACTTTTGACTGAGCTTCTTTCAGATTAATGAGTTCTTGCTTTAAAGTTATATTCTCATCACTAATTTCAATGAATGCTTTGTTAGCTTGTAGAAGGTCTTCTTCAGTCACTCCTTGGGAATGATGAAGACTACTTCCTACACTGCTAACAGCAGCATCACTTTCATCAGTGTCAGAATTGTTGCAAGATTGAAAAGAGTTAGCAGATGATACCTCATCATTTATTTTGGCCATCATTACCAGTCCATCATCTGCTATGAAGGCTTCATCTTCATTGCTAGAGGGGTAGTCAGATGAAGACGATGGCAACTCTTCTGATTCCGAATCAGAATCATTGTTAGCCATCATTGCCTTCTTACCCTTGGCATATTTTCTATCTCTTCTGGCTTTCCTTTCTTCTCGATCTTCAGAACTCAGATCAGGACATTCATAAGCATAATGACCTGGCTTATCACAATTATAGCAAACAGGATTGTTAGAAGTTCTTTTAGGAGGAGAATGTTTTCTGTTCCTGTCATGCTTGTCAATTGAGTTCCTGTCTTTCTTATCAGAATACTTTCTATCCCTCTTATCAGATGAGTTCCTATCTCTCCTGTTCTCATTAGAGATCTCATCCCTTCTTTCAGAAGAATTTTGATCCCTTCTGTTCACAGAAGAGTCCCTGTTACTAGAACCCTTAGTTTCCTTATAGAATCTCTTGTATCTACCATACCTCTTATTCAGTTTATCAAATCTTTTGATCATAAGGCTCATCTGATCTTTCAGACTAAGATCAGAACTATCTAGTTCATCTTTTATGCTTGAGGCCTTAGACTTAGATGATCTAGACCCCTTAGAGGTAGAGGCTTTAAAAGCTATGTCCTTATAGGCATCCTTATCCTTATGAATCACAGTAATCGGATCTTCTTCATCTAACTCAAACTCATGTGCCTTAAGTGTTTGGAACATAGTTTCTGCTGGCCAAGAATCAATGTCTTGTGTGGTTTTAATGATCATCTTGACCATTTTCCACCTTTCATCCAAAGCTTTCAAGATTCTCAAGTTAACTTCTCTGTCAGTGTAAGTCTTTCCTAACACATCAAGATCATTCATAATTTTGGTAAATCGAGTATCCAATTCATCAATTGATTCACCTGGCTTCATCTTAAATGATTCAAACTTTTGGACAGCTGTGGATAATTTGCTTTCTTTGATCAGTGTAGTACCTTCACAAAGAATAGCCAATTTGTCCCACATTTGCTTTGCAGTCTTACATTTTAACACTTTTCCAAGATACTCATTTGGCAAGGTGTGTAAAATATAATTCTTAGCAAGACTATCCAAATTGTTTTGTCTCATTTCTTCAGAAGTCAGTTCTGACCTTGGTTTAGGGACCAGTGCTCCAACTGGTTGAGAAGGATCCAGAACAGCAGTGTTCTCCACCATGGTGACAATTGGTCCTTCAGTCACCACAGACACCATTAGATCATGGGTTGAGCTAAAGATGGCCTCCATCCTAAGCTTCCAGTAGTCATAATCTGCAATCTTGAACTTAGGCAGTTTGTTCACATTAGTGTCATCCATGTTTGATTAGACAAATAGGATCAGTAGTATAGCAGATAGATTTCAAGTATTCAGATAGTGACAGATATCAAGAAAGAGTAGCAAGATCAGTAAGTTTTCCCTCAAGATCTGCAAGGTTATCAAGAAACAGCAGTCCAAAGAACTACTGCTCTGATACCACTTGTTGGTCCCAAAGTTGAGTTAAGATTGAGTAAGCTAGTAAAAGTCTAGAGGGGAGGGGTGAATAGACTTTTAAAAATCTTTCAAAATATCAGAATATGCAATGCGGAATTTAGTCTTCTTATGTACTGTACTGTGCTTACTCAACTCAGATCAGTACTTTTCAAACAATATGGGCCTTACTAGTTTATACTCAACTTTTCTTTGGATCTTTATCTTTGTTAATTCTTAATGTTCTTAGTTAAACAATTCAAACATATATCAAACAGAAAAGTAAAGAACACAGAATTTTATAGTGGTTCGACAAATGTCTACATCCACTCTCACAACTCCAGTTGTGAAGTTTTATTAACTCTTCCTTCTTGAGTTTCTTGTGGCTTAAAGTCCCAAGATTAAGACTTTGATCTTATCGATTATACCTCCAGGTATATCTTCGATCTACTAGTAATTTTCCAAGTAACTAGCACACTTGTTTTACAAAATACAAACTTAAACTTGAAAAGTAAAACTTCTCTGTGTTAGCCTTTGATTTCTTCTCTTCAAATCTGTGGCTTCTCTTCTTTAATCTCCTTCAACTCTGTGAGTTCTTCTTGTGCTCTGTAGACTTAGATTGCTTGTGAATGCTTTAAGATCAGTAGTCTTGGCAGTAGGAGATCACACAGTATTTATAGAACTTAGTATGACAGTTAGCAGTTTGTGAACTAACTCTCAACTAACTCTAAAACTGTTTTTGTAACTTCTTCTTGTAACCGACTTTGTAACTTCCTTCAACTTCCAAGTCAGCATATCTTCAATAAATCTTCAGTTACTCTTTAAATAAGCTTTCCAAACTTATTCTTCAATTTTACCAAATCAGCACAGTACCTTACTGTTCTGATTTTTACTCTTCGGATTTTTACTCTTCTGAGTCAGTCAGCACAGTAACTTAAAACTGTTCAAAACTTCTCCAGATTTCTTCTAAGCTTATCTTCAATTCTTCTTGAAGTCTTCTTATTCTGAAGTAGTCTTCTGAGTTTTCAATAGTCTTCTGATCTTCTTCTAATCTATTCCTAATCTACTGTTCTGAACTATTACAATGCTGATTACAATAAAATACAACTTTACACATATAAAACCTATCTATACATCAACTGAACTGTATACAGATGAGTATATCTAAGTCCTATTCTATAAGCTGTCTATACAATACAAAACATCAGCTTAGTTCCTAACAATTCATATATCAGATCAGTAAACAATAAGATCAGTAACTTATGTAAGATCAATAACTTTCATATAAGATCAGTAAGCATATAAGATCAGTAAATATATAAGAGCAGTAAGCATATAAGATCAGTAACTCAGATTGAAATACATAAGATCACTAAAATTATTCTCAGTTTCCATACTTAGATCAGTAATCTTATTCCAGTATTCTTTAGTTAAGATCAGTAATCTCAATTTAAGTTTCTCATCAGATGGCTTAGTTAAGATGACTTAGAACCATATATATCACTAACTTTAAGTTGCTTTTGGCCATCAAAACATACTTTCATCAATTAGAACATTGTTTCAAGGATTCATATCCCAACAGTACACTTTTCCAAGTGAGTTGATCTCATTCATGATGTCTGTGAACCTTCCATCCAGTTGTTCAATGTTTTCATTAGACTTCATTCTAAATTGCTCATACTTTTGAACAGCAACTTGAAGTTTGTTTTCCTTGATCTTGTCAGTTCCTTCACACATTAAAGCTAATGTGTCTCAAATCTCCTTTCCAGTTGTGCAGTGAAACACTCTACCCATTATAGCATCTGGAATGGTCTGATATAGGGTGTTCATTGCCACATAGTTGAGATTCTGCTTCTTTCTTTCTTCAGGAGTGAGCTCATCATCATCTTTTGGAATTTCTTGTGCTACAGTTGCTCTTTGGGCTTCTATAACATTTGTGTTAGGTTTCATGAACACAAATGGACCTTTAGTGATTACCCTTAGCATTTCATCATGGAGACAAGCCAAGTGAGCTCTCATCCTTATCTTCTAGAAGTCATAATTCTCAATAGAGAACATAGGCAGTTTCTGGTAAGATATCTTGTTGATGGGGTTGGTTCCCATAGCAGTAAGATGTGTTAGGCATAGTGAATAATCAGAATTAATGAATATCACAGAAAGTGCACAAGTAGATCATTTTAGGTAACCAAAGTTGATCCTCAAAGCAGTGGTCTTTAAACCCCTGCTCTGATACCACTTGTTGGTCCCAAAAGGAGTGTGTCACGTGTATGGGGGGGGGGGGAATACACGTGTATGTGTTTTTCAAAATCTTTTACAATTAAAACACAACACGAACAATCAGAGTTAAATAAGTTACACAGTAAGTCAAGTCAAGATATCAAATAGAATATTCTAACAGAACTTAACAGTAAGCAACTTGTATGCGGAATAAATGATAGACCCTATTATACTCAAATAATATGCACTTAAGTACTAATTTATCAAATAGCAGTAAGCAATTATATCAACACTAAAGTTTAAGCAAGAAGATAAATGCAGTAAATAAGAACACAAGACGTATAGTGGTTCGGAGACTAAACTGCTCCTACGTCCACTCTCCTAATTGAATAGGATAATTCCTTAATCACTTGGATTTAACTTGCTTTTACAGTGCCAAGGTGCACTCTACTTCTTCTTCTTCTCTTCTCTTGATTTCTTACAACCTTCTCTCGTTGCAATACTCTCAACACTTCTACGAACTCAACAATACTCTCAAACTATCTCTCAAGGTGAAAGTAGGGTTTTGTTCTTGTACCAACTAAGTGTGATATCCTTTACAATTTAAGAATAAGTGTAAAGGCTAGGATATCACTTTCTAGGCTTCGAATAGTAAAACAATAAGCTTGCCTAGTGGGGACTAAAGATAACACTCACAAACGAATATGCTTAAAAGCTTTGATCTCTCTAGTGTTTTGATTGCTTTTGAATGCTAAAAATGTCGCTAGAATGTGTATGGCTTGTGTGTCCCGTAATCCTGAAATGATTCAAGATATGGCCTATTTATAGATGAAGCAAAAACTATCCGTTGGTGGAGATAGCAAGCTTATCCATAAATTTGAACTTTTAAATTGTTCAGGGGCATGCATGCAAATAGTACATGTATTCACGTCCATTCTGCATTTTGCATTCCATTCTCAGAATTTGTTATGCGCAGTTACAGGTGGCGTCAATTTATTGGTTGATTTGGAATAATCCCGTCCTTTCCGCTAACGGCCTCGTACTGGGTAAAATGCCTCGTCATTCATCGTTTTTGACCATAAGTGTGCCAAGTCCAAAGTATATGAATATTCAAATCCATCATACTTGACTTTTGTTTTACAGCATACTTGTCTTCATGAGCCCTTGTCACTTTTCCATAACACTTCAGCTTCTTCTCTTCAATGCTACTTGTCTTCATGTGCATTGTGCTTTTCAGGTCATTTGTCATAGATTCAAAGAATAATCTATCTAAGAAAAAATTAAAGCTCGATCCCTAACATATATGAGCTTTTCTAACCTGAAAATCTAGACCTGGCAAATCATCATACTTGGGGTTTTACTTAGGGTTTTGGTATCTAATCAAAATCAAATTTTCTTTTATTAATATAAACCATATCCCAACATTTGTTCATAGGCTCACACCATATTTCCGCACACAGGTGCCAATTTAATTTGATCTCTCTCTCTGTTATTATTAATTTCTATTTCTCAAAATCCTTCTACTTTATTAGTATGTTATTATTAATTTTAATTTTCAAAATCGGTTGATGAGTAGATTTGGCGAATACCCAAAATCAGTATGTTATTTTCTAATAAGGTACCTTTAATTCAAATCTCTTGCTCATAAATTTTCGTGATCACTCCATATATGGACCGAGTATTTGTTTCTTGGGACAATGACAAATTAAATCATGACGTTTTTTTTTCTGAATTGCAATTTAATCTAAAATTTTGAATAATTGTAAATAAAATTACAATATTTAAATATTATTGCATTTAGATTTCTTGACAGTCTCATTTGTGTTCAAATCTAACGTGGCTAGCTGATATGATAGCTCTTTAATGAAACAACATTGTTTTTTATAATTCGATTTAATCTCAAAACGTCAAATTTGATTACAAATGAAATTGTATAGAAGTCTAAATTGCAACAATATTTATAAGCGATGATTTTATTTACAATTATTCAAATGTTTAGATTAAATTGAAATTCAGGGAAATGTGGTGATTTTATTTGCAATTAACCCTTGTTTCTTTACTCAATGGGGTTGTTTTATTTAAAAAAAAATGGAACCAAGGATGAAAATATCGGTATCGGTGGAAATATTGGTACCCTAAATTTTTTGATATATCAATGAAAATATCAATATTAGTAAAAATTAGAAAATCGATGAAAATTTTATCAAAATGATGTAAATTTTACATGAAATTAACATATAAGATTTTATAAGTGTAATATGCATGTTACTTTAAATCAATGCACACATGAATTTTTTTTTTTTATACTCTTAATTAATTAAACGGAAAGGAGTATAAGATAGTGTAATTATATGATTTTTTAGGGAAATTTTATTTAAATAAAATTTACTAGCATAAATTTTTAAATGGACACAAATTATTTGTACATAAAATATCTTAATAATGTCATTTTTTCCTATTCTTTTTCTTAATTTTTTTTAAAAAATAGGGTGAGTCCAAAAATGTAGTACACAAGAGTGCAGGTATATTTATCAAATTTATTTTCTTTTGTTTAATTGTAAATTTGTAATAATTAATTATGATAAAATAATTTATGAATTCATAAATATATTTTTTTAAATTAAATTTAATTACGCTATACTCTATATAATTTTAGAATTATTATTCAGAGAAAAAAATTGATATTTTACCGATATTTCAACGAAATATCTTGATATTAATTTGGTACATTTTAAACTATAGTTCAATACATATCAATAATGATATCCCAATATTTTTTAATATTTTTCAATAATTTATCAATATATTGAAAAAAAATTCAATCCAGTGATATCATATGGCCGGTACCTCAAAAAAAATCAAAATATTAACGAAATTTTATTCCTTGATTGGAACCACATCCCCAATTCCAAGGAAGGAGGTCAAAATGACCCAAACTATAAAAGCCCAAACTAGTGAATAATCAAAACTCAAACGATAATGGGAGTAGCACCAAAGAACACACAGGTCTTATCCAATATATAGAAAATATAGTTTATTTATTATACGACATACGAAGGTCTAAAATTTTAATAATTTAAAATTTATTTATTATATGATATAATAAATACAATGGGTCTAAAAAGAATTCTGCATCGGACCTACTAAATCATCGGACCCGCCCTTAGAAGTATAATCTGCATTGTAAAAAATATTCAATGTAAATTATTATGTAAAACAATAAAACGATATATATAATTTATAAGACGAAGTTATGAAATCAATGTATATCAAATGAACGTCATGAATATGTGGACAAGATTTATTCTAAAACACCAAAACTTACTTCCACATTTTGTACCTCTGGGAATCGGCCAGTTACTGAGAGGCATACAATGCCTTACAACAGACACTAATTGCCGACCACTAAGTATGATGTCCTTTTGTGTCGTCAATTTTTTACAAAAAAATGGAATGTCGGATCTATGAATATAGTGGCAACACTTGTTACTAGGTTCACCATATACAGGATGGCGACTATTTATATATTTATAACAATGAGCGACCAAATTGGGAAGACCCCAACAACGTAATAAAAATTTATTTCTTTGGAATGTTATTGTATAAGCTAAGGTTATTTGTGCAGTTGTAACCATAATTATTAGTACAACAAATGAATATGCACGAGGTATGGCCATTTTATCTGTGTGTATTTAAGCAAAGGTTAGAATTGCTCTCTAATTTAAGCATAATGGGAAATATTTTTTAGGAAATTGATTTAAAGAAATACTTATTCCTAAAAACTTTTTCGATTGATTAAGATAAAAAAATTAGTTAATTTGTTTTGACCTGCTATCTAAAATGTGTAATATATTAAAAAGTAATATGATCTGAGTAAATATTGTTTGACAATTTTATTCTATTTATAATTAAATATATATAACTAGACGAGCACTCTCGCGGAAATTTAATAAAAATTAGTATTAATAATATATTGTATATTTAAATCATTTAAAAAAAATCAAAATAAAAAAATTCGAGAAATATAAGACATATAATTTTCTATATTTTAAAATCAATGAATTAAATTTAATAGTAACATATTTACCAATTTATTAGTATAATTTAATTCCTCAAATAAGCCTTTTTTTTCTTTTAAAACTATTAATGCTAAGCATAGTAAATATTCATCATATATTTAACATATCATCATAATTATTTAAAATCAATTCAACATTAATTATGACGACATCTAGATAATATATCATACATAAGTAACATAATGACATTAAAAAAATATGACACATCATACAAAATCAAGAAGAGTACGACACATCAGCATAATTAAGAAAAAGACGACACGTCAACAAAAAAAAACTCCCTATTAGTATATATTGAAATTATTGCAAAAGTTATATAAGTCGGCGAGTTGTAGAAACCAATTATTCCCGCTAAATGCACATATCATAACACAAAAAGAAATACTAAATTCATATAAAGCAGTGGCGTATCCAAAATTTAAAATCTCGCAATTACGTACCATCGAGAGCCCGATTGAGGGGCTGCAATGGGAAAGCATGGCAAGAGTCATTTTATCAAATTTAGTCCTTTTTCATATTGTCTTTTGTTTCTGTTTTCAGATTCGTTAAGTTTTTCTGTTAGTTGGATTAGTTTTGATGTTATAGCAGCAGTTAATAGTAGTTAGATGAATAGGTGAACACCCATATACTAGTAGTTAGGTGGTTAGAATTGAGCAACTTATATATATGGGGTGTAAAAAACTGTCGTGGAATCAAGGAGAAATTAAGAGAACTCATAGCAAAATTCTTTGCAGCTCCGTTCTCTTGCTAGCCTGAGCTAGGGTAACAGATTTATTCGTATTTCGTATCGTGGTTCTTCTCACAATATCAAGACTGCGTCTTCTTCCATCGTTTTGAGGAATGGCCCTCTCACTTGATTTACATCAAGTACCTTCTTAGTCGTCGATCCCTTGTACACTTTATTGTATAATTTAAATAAATCACTATAAAAAAAACTGTCGATTTTGCGAGGATTAACTAGCGATCTAAAAATAGGGAAAATTGCACTTTTGGTCCTGTAAGAATGAGGTTAAATCACTTTTGATCCTTTTATATACACTTTTAGTCCTATAAAAATTTTCCGTCAGTTTTAACGGCTGAAATTTTGCGTAATTTTCACATTTGACCCTAAAAAATGATTTTATATTACTTTCAGTCATTTTTCATACACTTTTAATTCTATAGTAAATTTTCATCAATTTTAAAACTAAACTCAATACTGAAATTAATAATTAATGCAAAATTCTAATATAAATTGTATCTAGAAAATATGAATCATTTTAAAATATGTAAATTAAATTTTATAAAATCTAAACAATTTTTTCTTCAAAATAACATTCTTGACAAAATTAAAATATATTTATTATTTTAAATGCAAATTCGTTTAAAGGGCATGTCTAGACTGGCTAGACCAAACGGGTTATGGACTTTGACGGTCAGACCATAGACCTTTTTTTTTTTTTTTTTTTTTAAGGTTCGATGAAGAAGAAACGTATATTTTTTTAAATTGAACTAGAGTAAAGATGTTATAATTAGAAATTTATGGATTCAATTTAACTTGAAATCAAGATACAAAATCATAAAATATTATACACAAAATTGAGATTTAAGAATAAGAATATATACGTTGTAGGTAGATTCAAATATCTTTTTCAATTTTCTCTTTAATTATTTATACTTTACTTTTTATGTTTTTTGGTAATTATTTAATTTATATATTATTTAAAATATATTAAAATAATATATGTAAAATTTTAAAATAAATATATAAAATGAAAGAGTTTGTGGGCCGTTATTGATTAGGCAAGTTGGGTTGATGCTTTTCCAGCTAGGTTCAGCTGTGAATCAACCCGTCAAAATTCATAAAATAATGAATTGAGGTGGATCGTAGAGACGTAGACGGATATGCTCAATTAACCCATTCTACTGTTGTGTGCAATATCAATCCTAATTATTATGCAGATTAATTGACAATTATGTTGTTAATTTTAATGTTAATTAGATGTTATTTTTGGTTAAGTTTTTAATTTTTGCAATAGTTTCCTTTTTGTTATAAGCCCACGACAATGTTGGGCCGTAAGATTAGGATTTTGAAATTTGCTTATTTATAGCTCTGGTGTTTCACATTGTAAGGGGTGGTGATTTGATTAATAAAAAAAAAACGAGAGTTTATCTCAAGATCTCTTTTATGGTATTCCGTGTGAATCAACGTATCTGAATTTTGCCACTTTTCCGGGTATTCGTAGAATCAACGGATAGTGTGTTCTTTATATATCTTTTTTATCTTTCTTCTTTGTTATACGCTTCTAAGCCTAAGCCTGCATCAATTACTAAATCTATAAAACTTATCAATATGCAAGTCTTTGCCCAGCAAAGCAACGAGGAACTTTGGTGGAGTATGCCGCCAATGACGACCACAGGATGAGAACATAGGGATCCTATTTAAATATATCAGTCGATCTCAAAAAAAAAAAAAAATATATATATATATATATATTTTAGTGATGGCACAAATTATTATACTAGTACTCTACTATTAAAAAGATAAAAAAATGACACTACAATGACAATTTGTGTAACTGTAAATTTTATAGTAGCATAATTATTTTGAGACAGTAATATTACTCAAGTCACATAACTTTTTAATAAATTACTGCATATTTTAAATTTTAGATGGTGAGATCAAAAAAATTAAATACTTTTTTATGTTAAGAAATCAAAAAAATTGTGGAAATATTTCTTTAAGTCAATTTTCCTTAAAAGAAAAATCAAATTTCACTTAAATTAGAGGGCAACCTCAACCTCTGCGTAAATACACAGATCAGATGGCCATATCTCGTGCATATTCATTTATTTTTCTAATAATCATGTTTATAACTGCACAAATAACGTTAGCCTTTGGTCCGTATCCAATAACATTCCACAGAAACAAATTTTTATTACGTTGTTGGGGTCTTCCCAATATGGTCACTCATTGTTATGATTATATAAACAGTCGACATCCTATATATGGTGAACCTAGTAACAAGTGTTGCCACTATATTAGAAAATCCGATGTGCCATTTTTTTGTAAAAGACTCACGACACGACAGGACATCATATTTAGTGGTCGGAGAATAGTGATGGCCGCAAGGATCTGTATGCCTGCTATTAGTAATGAGGAGATTCCTAGGGGTTCAAAATGTGGAAGTAAGTTTAATTTTCTTTTCTTTTACATTTGATATACTAAAAACATTACATTTCCTTACAAATTTCATCATTACATTGTCACATGCAATAATTTCTTTTTACAATGCAGATTATACGGCTCAGGGCGGGTCCAAAGATTTAAAGGGCTCGATGCAGAATTTTTTTTAGATCCATCGTATTGTACGTATATCATATAATAAATAAAAAATTAAAGTTATTAAATTTTTTAAATCTTTTGTTTATCATATAATAAATAAATTATATTTCTTGTTTGGAAAGGTCCTGTGTGCATGTTACTTGGTGCTACAACCTTTATAATTTAGTTTTGAATATTCACTTGTTTGGGCCGTTATTATTTGGGGCTATTGGCCTTCTAGTAAAACAATGAGCGCAATAGCGTAATAAAATTTTTATTTTTACGAATGTTATTGAATACTAAGTACAGTAAAGGCTAAGCCGATGATTTGTGCAGTTATATATTATCATGATTATTAGTACAACAAATGAATATGCACGAGGTGGCCATCTAATATGTATTTATTTATGTAGAGACGGGGGGTACTCTCCAATTTAAACAAAATGTGAAATATTTTGAGTTACTTGTAAAAATAATCACCACATTTATAATCTTTATAATTTAAAACACCACATGTATAAGTTTGACAATCAGTGTGGCCATCATGTTTGTAATAGTGTTAGGTGAAATTGTATATTGAATATGACATTCATCCACATATTTTGTATCGTTCTACTTTATTTAATTTCTCAAATTCTCCTCACAACCTCACAAGCCAATTTGTGATTTATTTCACAAAATTTGCTCACATCCTCACACCATCTCCAGTTCTCCACGCACTCAGGTATCAATTTTAATCAGTAACTCCATAATCTCTTAAGTTTTGTTTGGTTAAGGATGGTGGTGAATGAGATTGGGAATGGAGATGGAAAAAAATATGGATGGAGTAATCTATGAATAGTACTCCCTCTGTCCCAATAAAAACTACCTAACTTTCATTTTTCATCCGTTCCAATGAAAGTTGCCCACTTTTTTTTTTGGAAATTACTCCCCTCGCATTTCATTATATTATTATTTCTCTCAATCACATCACCTCTAATACATCTCTTAATACATCTCTAATACATCTACTTATTATATTATATTTCTTAACCTCCGTGTCCAAAGCTCTCAGGTAGCTTTCACCGGAACGGATGGTGTAATTGAATAATAATTATGTTGCAATAGAGATTAAAAAATAGGTGTGTATAAATAACTTTATGTAAAAAAATAGTGATGGTGTATTGTTTATTATTGTTAGTTAGTAAAATAATTAGTGTGAGAAAGAAAAATGGAAGAACGAATGTATTTGTATTATACGGGTGAATGAGTATTGAATTTATATTTGAATGAAAATGAATTGAGATAGATGTGAATTTGGATGGCCCAATGCCAAACCAAACACACCTTTAATTATTTACATTTTATATATTAATTTTAATTTTCAAATCGTTCCTACACATTTATGTCGGTTGATGAGTAGATTTGGAGAATGCCCTAAAAACTAATCGTGTATTTTCAAATAATGTACTTTTAATTTCAAATCTCTTATTCATAAATTTCATGTGATCACTTCATATAATATTATTTGCTTCTTTACTAGTGAGGTTATTTTATTAAAGGTGTGGGTTATTTGTCCCTTCAATAATGTTTGATACACTCCCCAAATGTATGCACTACCTCCAAAACAAACATAATTAGAGATGCATTCCCCTAAATTATCCATAATACGGAGTACCATTTTCTCTCAAAAACCCCTCTTAATAAATACACCCCACCCTCAAAATCCTATTTTTTTCATTTTCCTCGCTTCTTCTCCCTCCCTTAACCGCCCATCCCACGCGCCGCTCAACCCCCGTCGCCCCACCCTCGCCCTCGGACCTGACGCCGCTCCCTCGCCCTGCCGCCCTACCCCTCTTCTTCCTTTCTTCCATTTTCTGCTGCAAAAACAGTCCCCACCCACCGTGATTCATGTATTATGTAACACCAAAATATACAACCGCAAGTATACAGTGTATATCGTAGCGTGGCAAATATAAGGTCGATCCCACAGAGAGGTGTAGTGTAAAAGTATAGTTTTTCGATTAAGTTCTAAATAGACGATGATCGAAAGTTTGAAATGTTGGTTACCCTAAGATTGTCTACTAAAGTTCATGCAATTCACGAAAACGAAGGAAAATACAGATGAAATTCAAATAATAGAAAATAGGTTCCAAGGCACATGCAATACTAGTGAATCCATCTATGATTAACAATCTACTCAAGTGGTGTTGTGTTTTTTCTATAAGATTGATCACAAAATAATGAGTTAAAAGTCTTTTCAATCCAATTAACCCAAGAGAAATATAACACAACTTAGTATCTCTACCTAAATTGCATCATAAAACTCAATTAAGCCACTAAGATCATCACACATCCTCCTAATCATTGATCATCTTTCGATCTCTCAATAAAACTAGGTCAAATGCTTGCAATCAATCAATTAAAAGAGATTTCTCAATCCAATTTCGATTAACTAAGATCAACACATCACTATTGTACATTAATGACATGTTTTGCAATGGAAATCAAGAATTCGAATAGAATTAAGCCACACAAACACCAATTAAGAAAAATATTAATCCATAGACTTCATCAAGAGTATGCACATGGCCCTAGAACCAAAAGTGTTCTAGCCAACAATCAACATAATCTAATTAACACTAACTAATGAAATAAACAAATAAAAAGAGAGAGAATGAGGAAGCTTAGTCTAATGGATGATGGGTAATTGAATTCCAAAGTTATTAACTCCTTCCTTGCTTGATTTGATGGAGAATTGAAGGAATGGATGGTGATTACCTCCAAGTATGTGTTTCTATGTGTAAGAGTTCTTGTGAAAGGGGTAAGATGTGTTTGAATTCAAGAATGAGGGTATTTATAGTGTTGGGGTAGGGTTTGGGGTTGAAAATGGTGAAAATGCACTTTGGCCCCTTGAAAATGGTGAAAATGCACAAAAACCGCCGAGAACATGGGTAACTCGGCCGAGTTGGACCACTCGGCCGAGTTGGGATGGCTTGCAAATGTTGATTTTTGAGTCTAACTCTCTAGCTCGACCGAGTTGAGCCACTCGGTCGAGTTGTGACTGATTTGTGGTGAGATTGCATGAATTTATAGTGTGAATATGCTTTAATTGTGGTATTAAGATTGCAAAAGTTATGTAAAAGTAGTTTGTTTATCGAATTATTAATGCATGATTATTTTTTTTGTTTTTAGGGAAAACGATGAGTTTTGAAGCAAATCACACGAAGGAATCAATCTGAGGAAAATGTCAGATGAAAGAAGATAAAGAGAGGGTGCATATGCAAGACGAATCGAGCCAATCGGAGCCACAGATTGAAAATGGTGCACAAAAGAAGATGGAAGAGGCAACTCGGCCGAGTTAGACAACTCGGCCGAGTGAAAAAAGAGTCCAGAATCTGGAACATCTTGTAACTCGGCCGAGCTCCACCATCCGGCCGAGTGAAATGGCGAGTGAGAAACTGGAATGAATTCTAACTCGGCCGAGTTGGACAACTCGGCCGAATGGAAAGGTTGGACAACTCAGCCGAGCCCCGCAACTCGGCCGAGTGGAAGGTCGAAGGCAGAATCTAGAAGTCGGGGCAACTCGGCCGAGCTACACCATCCGGCCGAGTGGCCTGAAGAATGGTCAAGATATGTTTAAGGCACGACTCGGCCGAGCTCCAGAACTCGGTCGAGTGGAATTACAACTCAGAATCTGGAATGATTCTCAACTCGACCGAGCTACACCATCCGGCCGAGTTTCCTGAAGAAGGGGCAAAATATTTTAAGGCCCGACTCGGACGAGCTGCACAACTCGGCCGAGCTGCTGGATGAGAAAGGCGTTTACACGCTTTTATTAAAGCCCGACTCGGCCGAGCTACATGATCCGGCCGTGTGATCTCAAGTTTTGTCCTAAAAACGTGTTTCGACTTTATGGCACGTGTTCAGCACTTTTGGAAGAGTATATAAGGCCCAAAGTTCATTTTTTAAAGGGGATTCCACACATTGAGAAGACTATACCCATAGTAACACATAGTGATAGGTTTTGAGATAGTTTTCTTCTAGTTTTCCATAAAGTTTAGTTAATTTGGCATTTTCAATCAAGGATTGTAAGTGGGCTTTGCTTATTTCATCATATTGTAGCTACAATTTCATGATCAAGGTGATATTACTCTATTTTGCAATTCAATTTGGTATTTTCTTAAATTCTCATTTCTATTGCTATTTCACCATGATTTTGATGTTACTTGTTGTTATAGCCATGAGATTCTCTCAAAGAACCATGGGTTAATCCTCAATTGCCTTGGGTGTGGATGTTTTGATGAGAATTTAGTGTACTTGTGGATTAATTGCATGATTAGCTTATAATTTGGGTGTTTAGGTTTCTAGGGTTGTACTTTGATGATTCATTTGGTTGATCAACCCTATTAGCAAGCATGTTCGATTATGTTTATTGCAACGAGAGTTGGGTAGCATGATTGGGAGTGTGAGTGTGAGCTTTGGTCAATTGAATAGAAGTTAATTAGTAATTAGCTAACCCGAGAGGGGGTTAATGGCTAGTCCGACAACCTTAGACACTAAACGAGTAGAGGTCGTCTAGGAGTTTGGTGATAGAGGCGATTTTATCAGGAGTAGGGGCGATTTCACCTTTTGTAGGTGCGATTCCCCAGTTTTCTTCTCCATCTTTGCTTCTTCGCGAGAGGTTTTTCGTTTCCCCCAAAGCTTCAATCATTGCATTAAATCCAAATTCTTTTGCAAATCTTTGTTGGCGTAAGGTATTAAATATGGCTGAAGCAATCAAAGCGATAGTTGCTTTCCCCCAAATGTCTAGAATGCTAGCCCTAATCGCTTTTCTGTCGATTTTAGGCCTCCCGATGAGGCATCTCGCCTCCCATGAGATTATCCGACTGGATTTCTTGGATTTTGTTTGTCGTGCGGTGGGCTTTGGAAGGGGATTGGCCAACGGGGCGGCCGAAAGCCCTATTTATTTGGGCGATTCTTGGAACTCATCTCCATCAGTTCTCACCCTTTGTGTTCTTGAGATTGTCACAGAGTATTTAATGGCGGATAACATAAATGAGCCTCTTTAAAAAGTTAGCCTCACTGAAACGGAAGAATCACCACTCCAGGTAGATGATGACGAGTTGATCCTTTCTCGGAATGCCCTCCTTGGGCGTTTCACTGTCAGGAAGCCGTCCAGTATGAAGGAGATTCTGGTTACGCTTAAAAAGATCTGGAGAACGTAAGGGATGGTCAGAATATCACCAATGGGAGAGGGTTACTTCATGTTCGAGTTCGAGAAAGAGACTGACTGCAGCAAAGTTTTTTACCGACAACCATAGTTTATGAGAGGGTCGATGCTTATCCTATCCAAGCTCCGTGGTGATGAGCAACCCAGAGACCTGGTCATCAAAACTATCCCTCTGTGGATTCAGGTACATGGCTTGCCAATTTATGCAATGACTAGGCAGATTGCTTTCCGTTTAGGGCTAAAGTTTGGAGATGTTATCGAGCTCGATTGTCCGGAGGGAGCTATAGCGTGGGGAAGGTGCCTAAGGGTTCGTGTGATAATGGACCTCCACAAACCTATTCACAGAAATACCCACATCTTGATCAGAAATGAGCTGATCACCCTGCCACTGAGGTATGAAAAATTGGGGGATTTCTGTTATCACTGTGGTTTACTTACACATGTTGAAAAAGATTGCCCAGATCGATTCAATGAATATGGTCAGGAATTTAATGATGCAAAAAATTACCCTTTGTGGCTTCGGGCTGAGGGGCAGAAGGGCCTTGATCCTGAACTATATGAGTTTCTGAAAGCTAACCCTTTAAGCCCACCTCAACCCCAAGACTATAACAATTCTGGAAATGTGGGTGGGCAGTCATCTGCTCTTGCGATTGTGGCAAATCCGATGATTGGGGGATTGGAGATGATTGGGAGGAATTTCTCAGACGGGTCAAGTCGCCAGGATACTGAGGCGAACCAGTTTGTTGACTCGGTGCTGGTAAATGACGAACACAGGATGGGAGGCCAAGCGAATGACTGCTGGATGACGATGGAGGAGCAAGAAGATGAGCACTACTACAGAAGCTGTGCGGGTTGTGGAAAGGCGAAACATGGGCAGTTACGTGAGCGGATGGGGGCTGGAAAAGGGCCTATGTTGGAACTAAAATTGAAAGGTAAAATGGGGGAACAATCTGAGCCGAGATATGGGGAAGCGAGGACTGAAGGGTACATCCAGCTGAAAGGAAATGTAAAAGGTCCGAGAAAGAGGGGAAGACCTTACACACAACACATCAACTTTGGGGAAGGAGTCGATGAAGAGAACACTGCCCTGTAGACTACTTCGAAGGGTGGAAAAAAGAGGTACAAGAGTGACGAGGATGTGACGAGCTCAACCAAAGCGGCCTCTGGGGAATCTCAGGTCCACGGGACTGCATGAAGTTTATCTCCAGGAACGCACGAGGCTTGAAGGGGCCGAATGCCTTCCATAAAATTAGGCGAGTTGTTGCCCTAAATAAACCTTCCTTATTTTTTGTTGTAGAATCCAAAGTTCCTGCTCGTATTGTTAAATCTTGGAGAACTTTGTTAAATTTCCAGTCCTGTTTTGTTGTTGACGCTTGTGGAATGAAATGTGGACTGGTTCTTTTTGCTACTAGTGATATTAATCTTTCTGTGAACTCTTTCTCGTTTGGGCACATTGATGCACTAATTACTTGGAATGGTTTAAGCTGGTATGTGACTGGATTTTATGGAAATCCAAATCCTAGGTTCAGGATAAATTCTTTTGAATTGCTAAAAAGAATCAGGGGTACACATGATCTGAGTAAACCCTGGATTGTGGGGGGTGATTTCAACCAATTTGTGGCTTATGAGGAGAAAAAATGTGGTAATATAAATAGTGGTATTAGAAGTAATATGCAGTACCTTCGAGAAACACTACTCGAATTGGGTTTGTGTGATTGATTAGTGTGATAATTGTTTGAAATTCACAAACTTATTGAGTATAATTTTATAGGATTTCATGCATTATTTACATTAAATTGACTAATTGCACTTGATTTGGAGAAATTGTGTAGTTTGCTATTTTTGTAGGAAAATGAGTGTTTTTATAGTTAAACACGCCTCATTTATTTTGTGAAGACAATTGAAAGGATAAATCGAGAAGGAGTCGAAACGAGAAAAGTTGGGAAGTTAAATTATTTTGGGTTTGACAATTAATTTATCAAGCCCATTTAATTAAATGGTTTGAACTCAGGTGTCAGCTCATGAATTAAAATGATCTTGGATGGAATTAATGGTGATTGAAGATGATAAGGAGGAATGTCCTTTGATGGACACAAGCAACAAAGAACAAGAAGATCAAGAAGCATCCAAAGATGAGTTGGAGAGCGGAATGAGCATTTCTAAACCTTTAAACTCTTCAATTTGCACTTTACTTGATATCGATGCTTCTATTGATTTCATTTTGCCTCTTAATCACTTTGATCTTAAGAAAGAAGTTGAGAAGAGCTTGGGCATCCTTTGGAAAAAGGGAAAGGAATGGCAAGAGATGTGGAAAGAGCAAGAGGAACATTCTTTGATGAGAGGATGGAAGAAACATATGGATGATTGGTCTTCCATTCATGAGAGCTTCCTTGAGTTTGAAGCTCAAAGGTTGAAATACAATGGCAAGGAGGATCGATATCCATGGCCATTCCGATGAGCTTATTTATTTCCGTCCGGCTTGAAGACGTTAAACTTAGCGCTAAATGGGAGGCAACCCATTCTTTATTGCTTTCTTTTATTTTTATATTTGTAGCTTGTTTGATCTTTTTTTTTAGTTTTTGTTTTGTAGATTGAGTGTTGTATTGGTGGTTAAGGATGAGAGATATGCATGGTGGAGCTCAAGGGTAGTGGTGTTTTGGTGCTAAAGGTCAAAGGGACAATTGGTTGCGGTAGCTTGCTTCTTTAGTGAACTTAGTTGGTGGCAAAATTCTAAGGTAACACATTCATTCCAAAACTTTGCATTCAACTAGATAGTTTTATTTAAGTTTGGGGGGGAGATTTTGTGTGTTTACCTTCATTTTTATTGCACCATTTGTCCTACTATATTGTGTAGCTTTGTTGGATGAGATTTATTGTGTATTGTTGGTGTTTGAGACATAATTGGTGGTGATTGTTGGTTTTTGAAGTTTAGTTGAGCTTGTTGGTATTGATTGATGCTTGCTTGTTCACTTAATTTTGTGAAGATTTGTGATTGTTTTGGTGCTCTCAATTCATGATTAGACAAGCTTGTGAGCTTTAGAGCCTTTAGACTTTCATATATTTTGGTCTAATTTCCTTCTTGTGAGTATCATTCATGCTTGTGTGCTCTAAAACTTGTCAATTGTCTTGTTTGATGCTACTTTTTGTGTGAGATTCTTGAAAGTGATATAAGGTCATCTTTGTTTTGATAGTCACTTGCCCAAATTTTCCATACCATATGAATATTTTCCGTAGTTAGCCACTTTGAGCCTATTGATCCATTTTCTTTGGCAACCTACAAATTTAGCCTATTTGTCCATCTTGTATGAGCCTAATTTTCCCTATGAACTAGTGGAGCTTAAATGTTGACAAATGTAGTTGAATTGAGGTGAAATATGAATTTGGTGGATTTGTTTGGTTGAAAAGTGAAGAGATTGAAAAGGAAAAAAAAAAAAGATGAATTGTGAGTTGTGCATAAAAAAAATTGAGTTGATGGGAAAAGAAAAGAAAAATAAAAAAAGAAAACTCTCTTGTGCACAAGAATTTGGTAGAGCTTGAAGTTCAAAAGTGTTCAAAAAGTTTTGGTGGTGAAGAATGTGCTTAAAAAGAAAAGAAGCAAAGTAAATTGTGTGAGATTGGAAACTTTGAGTTGCAACTTGATCAATTGTAACTTTCATTTTCGCTCCACTAGTTTATGAGTCACTTTATCCAAATCTTCCACACCCTAACCAAAGAGCCTACATTACAACCAAATGTGAAGTCCTTATTGATTCATTGATTGAGCACATAACATGTGGTGGAGAATTTAGACATTTGGCAAGCATATGGTAGTGCCCGTGTGTGATTTGATGTTGAGAGCATACAATTCCTTGATATACACTTTTGAGTGATGAGAGATACACTTACTCTTGTGAGGATATTGTGGATTGAGCACTTAATCTTGCATGAATTTGAGCATAATTTGTGAACTTGCTTGTTGATTTTTCTATCTCAAAGCTTGATTGAATTGATGGATCTTGACAATCACTCGTTCTATTTTGGCTTGAATGAATTCCTTCACAATCCTCCCACTTGTTCTATTTTCTTTCGTTGCTCGAGGACGAGCAACACTTTAAGTTTGGGGGGATGATTAGTGTGATAATTGTTTAAAATTCACAAACTTATTGAGTATAATTTTATAGGATTTCATGTATTATTTACATTAAATTGACTAATTGCACTTGATTTGGAGAAATGGTGTAGTTTGCTATTTTTGTAGGAAAATGAGCGTTTTTATAGTTAAACACGCCTCATTTATTTTGTGAAGACAATTGAAAGGATAAATCGAGAAGGAGTCGAAACGAGAAAAGTTGGGAAGTTAAATTATTTTGGGCTTGACAATTAATTTATCAAGTCCATTTAATTAAAGGGTTGGGGTATATACCCCTCTAGCTTTGTTTAATGCACTCCCCCCTAATTTATATTAATTCAAATATATATATGAAATACCAATTTTACCCTTAATAAAATATTATAGATACATACACCCCCTTATAACCCTAACCCTAATTTTTCTCCTCTTCTTCTTCCCCATTTT
This sequence comes from Galeopsis tetrahit, assembly GCA_963675135.1. Classification (NCBI taxonomy): domain Eukaryota; kingdom Viridiplantae; phylum Streptophyta; class Magnoliopsida; order Lamiales; family Lamiaceae; genus Galeopsis; species Galeopsis tetrahit. The sequence continues at coordinate 17,802,748 of OY776125.1, read as the reverse complement.
CTATTTTTCTCCCACACTTCTCTCCTTCTTCCCATCCATAGCCGCCGCCCATCCACCACCGCCCGCGTTCGCCACCGCCCATCCACCACCGCCCCCGTTCGCCACCGCCCATCCACCACCCATCCACCACCGCCTGCATTCGCCCTCCTCCTCCCTCGTTTCTCACCTCCTCCTCACCTCCTCGTCTCCGCCGCCGCCCATCTTCTTTCTCTTTTTTTTTTTTAATTCTTCTGTTGGGAATAAAATGAGATATGTTTTGATCTAATACCAAAACCCCCTGAGACATGCCTAAGTCAATATAAATATGTTCTAAGAATGTTAGAACATTTAGATTATAGGCTAGATGAGAAGCTGAAATGTTAGGTAGCTCTTAGACAATTAGATGCACAATTTGAGGGGGGAACCTATGCTTTGAAGATGATCAAGTTCAAGTCCCCTCAAGGCTCAAATTCTGGAACAATCACTTAAGAGTAAGGACACTCTATGAAATCTAAGATGCTCTTATCAGGAGAGTTGTCCAGAGAAGATGCTCTTATACAAGAACAAGATTGTAAAAGCTCAAAAGGACAAGTCCAATGAAGATGCTCTGATCAGGAGAGTTGTCCAGAGAAAATATTCATAAAGCTCTGATCAGGAGAGTTGTCCAAAGAAGCTAGCCATATGCAAGAACAAGCTTACCTAGCTCAAAAGGACAAGACTACTCAAAGGTTTTCATCAGGAGAGTTGTCCAGAGAAGTCAACTCTATGCATAAAGTGCTCTGATGCAAAAAGATTAAATATACTGATCAGGAGAGTTGTCCAGAGAAGTTGTCTCAGCTAAATTGATCAAGATCAAGTGCTCTGAAAGCCTGAGATCAACTATGCTGAAGAGTTTGAGACAACAAGTCCCTAAAGGTCCTCAAAGAAATAAGCTAAGACTATACTCAAGAGAAATAAAGGAAAAGAGCCAAGTCATCTGAAGAAGAGCAAGCCAACCATGCTGAAAAGTAAAACTGCTGATAGTGATAAGGAGAGTTGTCCAGATGATAAGGAATGTTGTCCTATCATTTGATCAACCTTCAGAAACCATGTCCAAGTCCTAACAAGAAGTCAAACATTGGGAAAAGTGCTGCAGAATGAAGACAAAACTGTTACAGCCGTTTATTACCCAAATGAGGACATGTCACTATCAAGAATCTGTCTTCCAGTTTGAAGAACTCAAGGAAGACATTTATAGCAATTTGGGGCTGCCTCTCCAATGGGCAAATCCTCCATTTTGTCTATAAATACAGAAGTGTGAAGACCATTTGAAAGCACCTCAACCTTGACAAGAATATCCAACAATCCTACAAAGTGCTTTAAAAGCTTTCAAAGACTATCTTAGTCTTCAAACACTTCATCTAAGCTGAACCCAATTGTATATCCATACACAAGCTTAGAGAGATATCCTATCCTTATACACTGATCTTCATTGTAAAGGATATCTCATTAGTTGGAACCTTACTTCAACCCTTACACCTTTCAAGAGTGAAAGTGAGAAGGTTGTAGTAGTAGAAGTGGTAGGAGCTGACTGTTGAGAGAAGAACAGATCAGTTCTGAGTTGAGAAGAGGGTACTAGGACTCTAGACATCCTAGGGATCAATTCACCAAGGAGTGGTGTTCTTGATCAAGTGCACCTTGGCACTATAAAACAAGTTAATTCCAAGAGTGAAGGAATTATCCTGTTAAATCAGGGAAAGTGGATGTAGGAGCTTGAGTCTCTGAACCACTATAAACTCTTGTGTTGATTTGCTTTACAAGTACTTACATTCATTCAACACTGCACACAAAACTGATCTTTCAAAGATACATATTCAAAGACTGTGCATTACTGATTTGGACAAGTTCCCTGAAGCTAAACTGGACTGTGTTGCATTGACTAAGTGATTTCAGAAATTAAAGGAGTCTAAACTTAAAGGGCCAACCATTATTCCGCACATATAACTCCCCTAGATAGTCAATCAACTAAGTACTCAATAGTACTTAGTAGTCTAATTATCTTAGAAGAGTTAATCTTCTTCAGCAGAGTTGTCCAAGACAACCTTGCTGAACTCTGGTTTGATCAAAGTTGAAAAAGAATTGCATACAAGTGTATTCCCCCCCCATACACTTGTTATATACTCCTTTCAGGACCAACAAGTGGTATCAGAGCAGGGGTTCAAAGACCACTGCTTCTGAAAATCCATCTTGATTTTCAAAACTCTCATATTTGTGTGGTCACTGAACTGATCTCTATCTGAAATCCATCATTTGTTGACTAACTGATTATTTGTGAGATATGGCCAACAACAATGCTGTTCCTCCACCTGCTGTTCAAGGATTAGACAACATGGCCACAAATCCAGTCAATCACATTTCTCATCACAAACTGCCCATGTTTTCAATAGACAATTATGATTTCTGGAAAATTAGAATGAGGGCTCATCTTGCATCTCTCCATACTGATATGCTAAGAGTAATCACAAGAGGACCTTTTGTGTTTACTCAAACTAACCCCAGAGTGACAGCTGAGCAAAAAGCAGATGTAAGGGAACTGATTCCCAAGGATGAGGATGACTTCACTGCTGATGAAAAGAGGAAAGATAATTTGAATTATCTTGCCATGAACACCCTCTATCAAACAATTCCAGATGCAGTTATGGGAAGAGTCTACCACTGCACAACAGCTAAAGAAATTTGGGATACTCTTGCTGAAATGTGTGAGGGCACTGAAAAAATCAAGGAGAACAAGCTCCAAGTTGCTGTGCAGAAGTTTGAACAATTCTCAATGGAGTCTGATGAGTCCATTGACAAATTTGCTGGTAGATTCACTGATGTGATGAATGAGATTAACTCATTGGGCAAGGTCTACACCAAGAGAGAGGTTGGACTGAAAATCCTAAGGAGTCTCACTCAAAAGTGGGATGTCTATGCTGTAATGATGCAGAATACCAAAGATCTCTCCACCATGCCCATGCAACAAATATTCTCAGAACTTAAAGCATATGAGTTTGACCTCAATAGAAGAAAGCCTGTTGAGGAACCTTCAAATCCTACTAAGGGAGTGGCATTCAAAGCCAAAGTTGCTGAACCAGAAATGCAACCCACTCCCAGATCATCAAAGACAGTCTCTAAAACTGAAATGAAGGAAGAACTAGCCTTGATGGCTAGAAGGTTTGACAAGCTCAACACAAGGTTTGGTAGATACAAGAAATTCTACCAAGACAACAAATTCAGGAGAAGATACAACTCCCCTGAAGATCAGGCTGAGGACAAAAAGCCTGAAGAGAAAAGATCAGAGGACAAGTCCTCTGATAGGAGAAGATCCAGTAGAGCTGATCCTTCTTCATCTAAGAGAAGAGAAGAATCCAAGAAAGATGATGATGAAGATCTGTGCTATAACTGTAAAAAGAAAGGGCACTTCCAATATGACTGCCCTGAATTGAGCTCTAAAGAAAGAAGAGAGAGACAAGCTAAAAGAGACAGAAAGTTCACCAATAGAAAGGCCATGATGGCTGGTGAAGAATCTGATAGTGATGAAAGCTTCAACTCTTCTGATGGATTATTCTCCAACAGTGATGATGATGATGATGTCTGCAATATGGCTCTTGAGGAGGATGAGGTATCCTCTACTTCTAGTTCACCATCATTCACCTCACAAAACACTAGTGAGGTTAACCTGAAACTTTCCTTGGGAAAGTTGATGGAAGATTTCACTAGATTACAAGAATTTCATGATAATTGTGTGAAAGAAAATGAAAGATTGGCTATTGAACTTTCCAAAAACTCTGAGGTAGCTGTTGATGTCAAGTCTACTGAGTTGTATCAACAAGCCTTGAGAAAGCTTGAGGAAGCAAATCTCAGGATAGTTGACCAACAAAAGGAGATTGATGATCAACTTCTCTCTCAGAAGAGAAAAGAATTTGAACTTAAAATTCTAAATGCCAAATTTGAAAATCTCTCACATGAGTATGATATTCTTAAATCAAGTGAAGAGAGCCTGAAATTAAAGATGTCTGCTTTGAACAAATCCTCTAGAGCAATAGAGGAAATTCAAAGTTATCAAAGACCTATGGCTCAAAGAAGTGGATTGGGTTTTGATCCATTTGAATCTTCACCTTGTCTTAGTGTTGCATCCACAAGTAACACTAAGAGAATCTTTGTTAAGTCAGTGGCACAACAAGCTGAAAATGAAGTAATTCAGCCACTGAACAAAGGAAAAGGCAAATTGAATGAAATGCCTACTCAAGTGATTCAGGAGAATAGGCCAAAACCTAAGGAAATGGCCAAAGCTCCTGAGCACAAGAGGAATATTGGTCAGCAGAGTAGACCCAATGGAAGGGCAAATCTCCTGAACAATGTTCAGAGGAACTATCCAAGGTATAATCAGCCTAGGCCAACTCATCTGAGAAAGCCTCAGCTGAATAGACCTAAGGACAACTATCCTCAAAGGCAGAATAAAATGAGACAACCAAAACCCTTCATGCCAAAGGGTAATGGTCATAAAAATGCCTTTCCTCAAAGATTTCATCAAGCTGCACAAAGAACTCATAAGTTCAGGAGAGTGGACAACTCCTCTGAAACTTACAGAGTTAACACATTCACACATACTTTTCCAAAGGCATTTAAGGGAAAGACAGTGTATGTTGATGCACTAGGAAATCAACTTAGCCACCTTGAATCAATCAGGGTTATTAGGCAAGTCTGGGTTCCCAAAGGTACAGCTAACCTCTCAGGACCCAAAACTCAAAGGGTACCTAAACCTATCTAAATGCAGGTACCAGTGGGCCACAAGAAGAGGAGCATGAACAAAAAGACAGCATGGTACCTTGACAGTGGATGCTCAAGGCACATGACTGGAAACAAGGAACTCCTCTCTGATTTTATTGAAAAAGAAGGCCCAAATGTAACCTTTGGAGACAGCTCACAAGCAACAACAAAAGGTTATGGTACTTTGATGATTGGTAACATCAAAGTAACCAATGTATCTTATGTAGCTGGTCTCAAATATAACCTCCTGAGTATCAGTCAATTCTGTGATAAAGATTTTAATGTTGAGTTCTCAAGTGGAAAGTGTCTAATTAAAGATAAAACTCAACAAACCCTATTGACTGGAACTAGGAAGGGAAATGTGTATTTTGCAGACTGGGACAAGTCTACTGATGCTGCATGTTTTATTGCTAAAAGTTCTAGTGAACAAAGTTGGCTATGGCACAAAAGGCTAAATCACCTGAACTTCAAATCCATGAATAAACTTGCTAGAAATGCATTAGTTAAAGGACTACCTAATGAGGTTTTCATTAAAGAACATGTGTGTAAGCCATGTCAAGAAGGAAAACAGATTAAAGCCTCATTTAAGGGAAAACCAGTCATCTCCACTGAAAGGGTACTTGAACTTCTACATATGGATCTGTTTGGACCAATTACCCCTTCAAGCATAAATGGTAGAAAATACACATTAGTGGTAGTAGATGACTTCTCTAGGTTCACATGGGTAGTATTTCTCCTTAATAAGAAGGAAACACAAGTCAAACTACCTGAACTTCTCAAGAGGTTGTCAAATGAGAAAAGCCTTAGCATTATCAAGATAAGATCTGATAAAGGCACTGAGTTCATTAATTCATACATCAATGAGTACTGCACATCAAATGGAATAGCTCATGAAACCTCAGCAGCTAGAACTCCCCAACAAAATGGAGTTGCAGAAAGAAGGAATAGAACTTTAAAAGAAGCTGCTAGAACTCTAATTGCTGACTCAAATTTACCTAAGAGGTTTTGGGCTGAAGCTATAAACACTGCATGCCATACTCAAAATAGATGTTTGATCACTAAGGGGCAAGGCAAAACCCCCTATGAACTCTGGAAAGGAAGAATGCCTAAAGTGTCATACTTTCATATATTTGGTTGTAAATGTTTCATTCACAATAATGGGAAAGAACAGTTGAAAGCTTTTGACAGCAAAGCTGATGAGGGAGTATTTCTTGGATACTCTCAAATCAGTAGAGCTTTCAGAGTCTACAACAAGAAAACCCTTATAGTGGAAGAAACACCTCATGTTGTGTTTGATGAATCTATCCTTGAGATCAGGAATGATCATGTAGAACCTGAAGAAATCACACAGAGGACAACCAGATTAAGCCTAAAAGACAAAGACACTGAATTCATAGATGTTGTTCAAGCCAATCTGCCTGAAAAACCCACATTGGACAACAATCCTGAAGGCAACCTTCCTGAGACAAATCCCACTGATGGAAATGATGAACTGAATGATCCAATCCCAGTTCACATCCAGGTAACAACTACCAATGAAGAAGCAGTTCCTGCTGAGGTAGTTAATGGGTCAAATAATCAAGGGGGAACTCAAAATGTTGAAAATGCCAATGTCCCTGACATTGAGGACAACATCCCTGATTATGATCCTGAATTAGATCCTGCATTAAATTATCCTGAATTCTATGATCAAAATGACTCACCTTGAGTAGAGGACAACTCTACTGAAGAGATCAGAAAAAGAAGGAATTGGTTGACTGACCATCCTACTGATCTAACACTTGGTGACCCAAGTATTGGAGTCAAAACAAGAAGATTCCATGGTGAAAGTGCTCTTTTCTGTTGTTTCTTGTCAGAGCAAGAACCAAGTAATGTTGAGGAAGCACTTCAAGATGCCAATTGGATCACAGCCATGCAGGAAGAACTGAATCAATTCATCAAGATGTTATTGGAACAAAGTGGGTGTTCAAGAACAAGAAGAATGAAAATGATGTGATTGTCAGAAACAAAGCAAGACTAGTGGCAAAAGGGTATTGCCAACATGAAGGCATTGACTATGATGAGACATTTGCACCTGTGGCAAGGCTAGAAGCAATAAGGCTCTTTCTAGCCTATGCAGCCCACAAGAGGTTCAAAGTATACCAAATGGATGTCAAGAGTGCCTTTCTGAATGGAGTCTTGAAAGAAGAAGTCTATGTGGAGCAACCACCAGGTTTTGAAGTTGGAAACCAAGTTTACAGACTCAAAAAGGCTCTATATGGACTCAAACAAGCCCCTAGGGCTTGGTATGATACACTGTCACAATTCCTCTTGGATCATGGATTCACCAAGGGAACTGTGGACAGAACTCTCTTCAGAATCTCTGAAGGAGAGGACATCTTGCTTGTCCAAATTTATGTGGATGACATAATTTTTGGATCTCCTAATGAGAAGTTGTGTGAGAAATTCTCCAAGCTCATGCAAAGCAAATTTGAGATGTCAATGATGGGGTTGATGAACTTCTTTTTGGGTCTACAAGTCAAGCAATCTAAAGAAGGAATCTTCATCAACCAAGCTAAGTACACCAGAGAGATGATCAAAAAGTTTGGGTGTACAACTAGCAAGCCAGTAAGGATCCCAATGAACACAAATTGGAAGATGGATCCTGATGAGAGTGGTATTCCAACCAACTCTACTCAGTATAGAGGAATAATTGGTTCACTCCTCTATCTCACTGCCAGCAGACCTGATATCACCTTTGCAGTAGGTGTTTGTGCAAGATTTCAAGCAAATCCTAAGAAAAGCCACCTTGATGCTGCAAAGAGGATTTTGAGGTACCTCAAAGGCACTGAGAATCTAGGCCTTTGGTACCCTGCTAATGACAATATTGAGCTAACTGGCTACTCAGATGCTGATTATGGAGGATGTAGGATTGACAGAAAGTCCACTTCAGGGACTTGTCAATTCTTAGGCAACAAGCTTATTTCATGGTTCTCCAAGAAACAGAACACAGTGGCCACTTCCACCACTGAAGCTGAATATGTTGCTGCTGGAAGTTGTTGTGCTCAAATTCTTTGGCTAAGACAACAACTAAGAGACTACAAAGTCAACTCTACTGAAGTGCCAATTTTCTGTGATAACAATAGTGCCATTGCTATATCACAAAATCCTGTCTTGCACACAAGATGCAAGCATGTGGACATCAAGCACCACTTCATTAGAGATCATGTGGAGAAGAAGGATATCAAGCTAGTGAAAATTCACACAGACCATCAAAAAGCTGATATATTAACCAAGCCACTTGCAGAGGCAAGATTTCTGGAGCTATCAGCAGAGTTGGGATTACTTGATCCAGGGAAGTTGGACAAATAAGTCCAAAGAAGCTCATTGATTAAGGGGGAAACAAACTCAAACTTCAGCAGACTTGGTCAAGTCTACTGAAATTCAGAAACATGACCTTACCTTTTCAGGACACTTGTCTCTTGAAATTCAGGACACTTGTCCACAATTCTTCAGGACACTTGTCCATGTAGGGTCAGATAAGTTGTCCTAGCTATCAAACCAAATTTTGGTATGATAAGCACCTATTTTTGGTGATCATTACCTATCTCGAAATCTGTCCCTTGAAATACAGTTTTCACCTTTCTGGGATTTAATTTGTCTCCCACCCAAAAGGTCACTTTCCATGCATTAAATGCCAAGATTTAACTCTTGTTTGCATTAAACTTTTTGGGACATGATCTATCTCGAAAAATCCCCAGCCTTAAACAAACATTAAAAACCACCCACGTTTTTGAATAAAACAGTTATTTCACTGTTACATTGGTTTTTGACCATTGGATCAACAATGGACAACTCCCCTGAAATCAATCCTAGCCGTCCATTTTGGATTTCCATTTTTGTTCACCTTTGAATTGTCTCAAGACCTTACCAACTCATTGACAAACATTCTTTTTAGAATATTCACAAGTCTTAAGATACCCACAAACACTTCTTCCCCAAGTATTCGAAACCCTAACTCAAAAGTTCTTCAAACTCTCTCATTCTTCATCAAACCTTTCTCTGCAACTTTCAATGGCCCACAAGGTTAGACCTGAGATGCTTGTTGATTTCTCCAACAAGGATCTAGACCTAGATTTTGCCTATCTTAGCAACAAAAACAATCTTCACTTTGAGCCCATAATTTCCTTTGAAAGTGAAGACCCTGAGATTACTCCAACCCTAAGATGGTTGAGAAGGGCTGGTCTCCAAAAGTTCTTAGAAGAAAGACCAAGCTCTTGCTTGGAGAGTTACATGGCAGAATTCTTTGCCTTCCTAAAGTGGAGAGGCAAACCTGAAGATGGAGAAGTATCAACCAGGTTAGCTTACACTGCAGAAGGAGAGGAGGAGGAGAGATTCCACAGAGTGAAATTCTCCTCAGAGGATCTGGAAGGAGCCTTTGGATTGCCTTATGAGGGAAGGAATCCAGAAGTCTATGGTACTGGACATGAAGAAGAAATAGCCCAAGAATGGCTATTAGTTCCAGGCCCTCTCTCCTCAACTCAAAACAAGAAAACTCTCAAGCCAGAGTTTCTCAATCTTTTTGAGGTAGTTGCTAAGAGCCTCTTAAGCAACACTGGAAGCTTAGAGCAGGTCAGTCATCCTAGGATCAGAATCATGGCTGCCATTATTGATGCCAGTGATAAGGGCATCAAGTTTGATTGGAGGACCTTCATCATGTCTGAAATGATGAAGGAGAAGGCTAAATTTAAGGTAAAAGCCCACAATAAGGTGGTGCTAGAAGGGAAAATCAAGTATTGCACCAGGGCAAGCTTGTTGATTGAGAGGTTTTCCCACTATTCCCAGATGCAGACCTTTGCAAAACCCCTCCCAGCCCAAAAGATCCTATTCAGAAAGCTCAGCAAGAAAACTGAGAAAAGAAGGATGTTAATGGCCAAGCCTGCTGAAGAACAGGAGGAAGAGAAGCCTAAAATGAAAAAGAGAACAAAGGCCAGGGCTGTCAAAACAAGAAAGATGTCTCAATTGTCTTCAAAAGAAGCCTCAGGAGCATCAGCTGAAGTTGATGCAGTGGCAGAAGAGGGAGTGAGTGTGCCTTCTGACCACTCAGAAGAGTTGAGGAGAAAGTACAATGAGACTAGGCAAAAGAAGAAGGGTGATAAGAGAATCAGGGAAATTGTCCCTGAGAAGGAAGGAAGTGGAAGCAGTAGGGCCAGCAAGAGAAGGGCCAAACCTACTGAGAAGGTGTTGGAGTTTCAAGAAGAAAGATCTCTTCAATTGGCTCTTAGGGAGAGCAGAGCTGAAAGCAGGGCCAAATCCATGTCTAGGACCAATTCATCTGGTTCTGGAACTCCAGAATCCAAAGTCCCTGAAGGTCAACTCATAGAGGCCAACCTCCCTGAAATTCAGTATCTTGAGCCCAACTCCCCTGAAACCCATGTCACCCCTTCCAACCAACCCATTACCCCTGTAAATCTCACTAAGAGATACTCTCCTGAAGGGAATGAACAAAGAAGTGGCATAGATGTGCTTGCTGATTTAGCAGTAGATGAGACAAGACTCCTGTCTCCCCTTGACTCATCCATGCTCAACTATTCAAAGCTCTTAGAGCATGCACTTCATGAGCCAACCCCCCTGAGTAAAGCCCCTTCAGATTCATTGCTCTCTAAAGCAACTGAAGATCCTTCTACTGTACCCAACCCATCTGAAGCCAAGATCCCTGAACTTAATCTACCTGAAGCCACATTAGGAGAACCCAGAGCCAACTCCCCTATAACCCAAAGTCCCCATTCAAGTGGAGATGAGGAGGAGTATACTTTTGAAAGTATGCTCAGAGGAGGAGCCAAGGCTACTGTGGACAGTTTGTATCCACAACTTGCTGAATTTCCAAGAATTCAGAAGGCCTTTCATGATTTGAGGATGCTTGTTGATGTAAAAGATAAATCTATGATGGAGATATCACAAGTCATCCAAGATAAAGGTGCAAACTGGTGGCAAATAGAGGAAAACAGATTGCTACACTTTGCTGGAGTTTCAAAGACAAGATTCCTCATTGATGAGGAGGTTTTTGCAAAGTTGGTAGCCAATAAGATTGAAGAGGAGAAAGAAAGAAAAGCCAAGGGAATCAAACACCCTGACAGTGGCTCTAATGATGATGATTCCCCTGATGATCCCTCAAACCCTTCAAATCCCAACCCTCCTGAAACCCCTCAAGCCAACCTCCCTGAACCCCTTCAACCCAAGTCTTCTGTAGCAGATAGACTTTCCAATCCTCCTAAAACCTATCATAGGAAAGGCTCTGTAACTTCAGAGGTGTTGACCAAGGGTGGTAACACAATCAAAGACACATCTGCCAATGAAGGTTCTTCTGAACCCAAGGCACAGCCTAAAGATGTTGAGGTTCCTGTACTAGAGGCTAGTTTGATTAAGGCCTATTCAGTGTCAGAGGTGTTGGACATTGATCAGCCCTTAATCATTCAGGATGACTCAGTGGCTGCTGATATAAGCACTGTGATCTCCCCACAACTGCCATCTTTGAACCTTGTTGAAGGTGGAGATGCTGCAGGATTAGGAGAAGGAGTTGAAAAGGAGAGATTAGTTGAAAAATCAGAGGGAGTTGTAGATGAAAGAGAGGTAGTCATCACTAAGATAGTGAGTGTACCACCAAATGAGGGTGGAATAAGTGAGGAAGGACAGGTTATTCTTGAAGTCAAATCTGAACTTCAAGAATCCCTTGATGAGAGGAGGCCTGATTCCTTGAGTGAGAACATCAATTATGAAGGGAGAAAAGAACAAGTTGAAAATGAGAAGAAGACTGCTGATGTATCAGAGTCTTATGCAAAAGAAATTGAGGGTGATGAGTGCTTATTTCCTAACTTGTTTGATTTATCTGATGTTGCAGGTATTTCTCTTGACCAAATTTTTGCAGATGAGTTCCTCACAGATGCACCTGTCCAAGTTGATACAGGCTCAGCTCAGGCCTTACTTGGAATGCAATCAGAGAAGTTGGACTCCTTGGCTCATCAAGTTCAGTCTGCTCATGCTGAAACTTCAGGAGCATTGAATGAGCAAGGAAGGACTCTAGCATCTGTAGAAATGAGGCTCACTAGCTCTGAAGATGTTGTGCTACCAACTCTTGAGGCAAAAATCAGTGGTGTGGAATCTGGTCTCCAAACCATCTCCACTGAAGTTCAGAGTGCAAAATCAACCATGGAAGCCATCTCAGAGGAGGTCAAGAAAGAACAAAAGCTGCTGAGAGACAATCACAATGCAAATGTCAAAGCTCTCAGGCTCACTGTCAAACAAGCAATTGGAAAGAAGACTGCACTGCAAAAGAGAAGAGCTGAAGAGCAAAGGCTAGCTATGGTCAAAGCTGCCTCAGAAAAATTTTCCCAAGAAGTGTTGGCCAACATTGCTGAAGGTGCAGTGGCCAACCTCACTGAGCTCTTAAAAACCCAACTGGATGCATCTCTGAAAACAGCCATGGAAGGGGTTGTCCACCAAAAGTTGAAGCCTGTTCTAGCTTTCCTTAGTTTGAGCAGTGATAGAATGCAGAATATACATGATGAGAATGTATATTTGTTGGAGGAGATGAAGTCCCTAACCCAGGCCCAATCCCTGATGGCCTCAACAATGAGTGACCTCAAGCCCCAGTGTTTTGATGCTGCCAAAAAGGGGGAAAGGGAAAGAGCAAGGGCAAAAGGTGCCTTAGTAATTGGGAGTCCAGTAAAAGGGAAGGACAAAGTCCCTGAAGGAAAGGGAAAAGAGCCAGAAATGCTGAATTTGGAAGAATTGGATGAAGAGGAGCAGTTAGCATTGGCATTGAAGAACTCAATGGCCTCAGCTCAAGAGGAAAGAGTAAGGCTACAACAAAGACCAGGTGGTGAAGTGTCAGGTTTGGACAAAGATGCTGAAGGTGTCCAAACCAGAGGAAAGATCAAGAAGGCCCAAGGAAAAAAGAGACAAATTGAGAAATTCACTGACTTCCCTAGCAGCCTTGATCTTCCACCTGAATTCAGAATTGATGAAGATGAGCCTACATCAAAGAAAGCCAAAACTGCTGAAAAGGACAAATCTTCTGAATCTGGCAAAACTGCTGAAGGAACCAAGTCCTCTGAAGACACTGAAGAGTTATTTGCTGAAGGATTTGGATCTGAACCTAAGAAGAAGACAACTGTTCTAGCCCATGATCCATCAAAACTGTTTCATGAAGGGTATGGCAAAGACCCTGAAACACAACAGAAACTGGCCATGATGAGGGCCCATGAGAAAATTGATCTGATGGAAGAAGCCAACAGAGCAAGAGATGAAAGGAGAGCAAACTTTCAGAAACCAAGAAGGAGAAGAGCAACTTACAGCAAGATGAAGCCTCAGCTTCTAATCCCAATGGACACCAAATATCCACACTTGGATAAATGGGTGCCAATTCAACTGAATGACACATGGGAAGAAGCCAAAAGGGAGTTTGTCTATGACTATTATGTCATTGACAGATGGAATGGAGGAGATGCAAACTCTGCCTTCACTGAGTTCATGCTAGAATACTACAGAGAGTTGTATCAACAACTACTTGCAGCTGCTGACATTGCAAGACTTGAACTCACAGCTCCCAAGCCAATCATATACATGCCTCCAAAGCTTGAAGGATGGATTGACCAAGCAAGAATTCTGAGGGAATTCACTGAGATCCTTAAGCTAAACAAGATGGTTCTTGGACCTAAGGGAACCAACCAAGAAGCCATGGCACTGAAAAGAAGAGTGTGGGCACAGTATGGAATGCTGCCACCTCCTGAGGATGATCTTTGAAATGGCTAAGTCTTCTGACCTTACTTGAATGATCAACTATGCTGAAATATGGTCAAGATTGCTGATGTGTTAATCTGTTTGCTCTGGTTTGTTATGAATTGCTCTGATAACAAGTTCTGTGCTCTGATGCTGAAAATATTATTTTGAATTATGAATTGCTCTGATGTATTGATTCATGCTCTGATATGTTAATTTCAACTATCAACATGCCTGTAATGACCTTTTAATGAATGATAGTTGAACTTATTTTGAATCAAGAAACACAAAATCTCTCTATGCCTATCTTAAAACCTACTTGCAACAGAAACAGTGAATACACTAACACATTATTTTTCAGGAATGTTGACCTTAGTCATGTCTTCTGAAGATACATGTAATAGGTGTAGACAAGTCACTTTTGCTTAAATTGTGTAGGTTTTGGCATCATCAAAAAGGGGGAAATTGTTGGGAATAAAATGAGATATGTTTTGATCTAATACCAAAACCCCCTGAGACATGCCTAAGTCAATATAAATATGTTCTAAGAATGTTAGAACATTTAGATTATAGGCTAGATGAGAAGCTGAAATGTTAGGTAGCTCTTAGACAATTAGATGCACAATTTGAGGGGGGAACCTATGCTTTGAAGATGATCAAGTTCAAGTCCCCTCAAGGCTCAAATTCTGGAACAATCACTTAAGAGTAAGGACACTCTATGAAATCTAAGATGCTCTTATCAGGAGAGTTGTCCAGAGAAGATGCTCTTATACAAGAACAAGATTGTAAAAGCTCAAAAGGACAAGTCCAATGAAGATGCTCTGATCAGGAGAGTTGTCCAGAGAAAATATTCATAAAGCTCTGATCAGGAAAGTTGTCCAAAGAAGCTAGCCATATGCAAGAACAAGCTTACCTAGCTCAAAAGGACAAGACTACTCAAAGGTTTTCATCAGGAGAGTTGTCCAGAGAAGTCAACTCTATGCATAAAGTGCTCTGATGCAAAAAGATTAAATATACTGATCAGGAGAGTTGTCCAGAGAAGTTGTCTCAGCTAAATTGATCAAGATCAAGTGCTCTGAAAGCCTGAGATCAACTATGCTGAAGAGTTTGAGACAACAAGTCCCTAAAGGTCCTCAAAGAAATAAGCTAAGACTATACTCAAGAGAAATAAAGGAAAAGAGCCAAGTCATCTGAAGAAGAGCAAGCCAACCATGCTGAAAAGTAAAACTGCTGATAGTGATAAGGAGAGTTGTCCAGATGATAAGGAATGTTGTCCTATCATTTGATCAACCTTCAGAAACCATGTCCAAGTCCTAACAAGAAGTCAAACATTGGGAAAAGTGCTGCAGAATGAAGACAAAACTGTTACAGCCGTTTATTACCCAAATGAGGACATGTCACTATCAAGAATCTGTCTTCCAGTTTGAAGAACTCAAGGAAGACATTTATAGCAATTTGGGGCTGCCTCTCCAACGGGCAAATCCTCCATTTTGTCTATAAATACAGAAGTGTGAAGACCATTTGAAAGCACCTCAACCTTGACAAGAATATCCAACAATCCTACAAAGTGCTTTAAAAGCTTTCAAAGACTATCTTAGTCTTCAAACACTTCATCTAAGCTGAACCCAATTGTATATCCATACACAAGCTTAGAGAGATATCCTATCCTTATACACTGATCTTCATTGTAAAGGATATCTCATTAGTTGGAACCTTACTTCAACCCTTACACCTTTCAAGAGTGAAAGTGAGAAGGTTGTAGTAGTAGAAGTGGTAGGAGCTGACTGTTGAGAGAAGAACAGTTCAGTTCTGAGTTGAGAAGAGGGTACTAGGACTCTAGACATCCTAGGGATCAATTCACCAAGGAGTGGTGTTCTTGATCAAGTGCACCTTGGCACTATAAAACAAGTTAATTCCAAGAGTGAAGGAATTATCCTGTTAAATCAGGGAAAGTGGATGTAGGAGCTTGAGTCTCTGAACCACTATAAACTCTTGTGTTGATTTGCTTTACAAGTACTTACATTCATTCAACACTGCACACAAAACTGATCTTTCAAAGATACATATTCAAAGACTGTGCATAACTGATTTGGACAAGTTCCCTGAAGCTAAACTGGACTGTGTTGCATTGACTAAGTGATTTCAGAAATTAAAGGAGTCTAAACTTAAAGGGCCAACCATTATTCCGCACATATAACTCCCCTAGATAGTCAATCAACTAAGTACTCAATAGTACTTAGTAGTCTAATTATCTTAGAAGAGTTAATCTTCTTCAGCAGAGTTGTCCAAGACAACCTTGCTGAACTCTGGTTTGATCAAAGTTGAAAAAGAATTGCATACAAGTGTATTCCCCCCCATACACTTGTTATATACTCCTTTCAGGACCAACATCTTCTATGCCCAACTCCACGCCGCGACGCCGCCGTCCAGCCCTCGGCCGTCGCGGCCCACCCCCAGCGCTCGCCGTTGCGGCCCACCCCCAGCGCTCGCCGTCGCGGCCCGCCCTTAGCGCGACGCCGCCGTCCAGCCTACGACGGTCGCGGCCCACCCCAAGCCCTCGGCCGTCGTGGCCCGCCCTTAGCGCCCGTCGCCGCTCCAGCGCCCCGCCTTCCTCCGCCTTGAGAGAGAACAGGTTTTTTTTTATTTTTTTATTTTTTAATTTTCGATGTCGCTAAAAAACACTCTCGTCGACAACCTACTCTCGACGAGAGTGTTTTGGGCGATCAATAATGGTCGAAAATTAAATTTTTTTTTTATTTTCTTTCGAAATTTGGTCGACAAACCAGTGTCGACCGGAGTATTTTTGGTCGACAAACCAGTGTCGACCGGAGTGTTTTTGGTCGACAAACCAGTGTCGATCGGAGTGTTTTTTAAAGATAGTAAGATTTTTTTTTCTAAATTTTATATGTGACGGCAGTGACGGTGACGACGGCGGCGGTGACGGTGACGGCGGCAGTGACGGTGACGACCGTCGAATTCTAGGGTTAGGGTTAGGGTTAGAATTGTGGTTAAATTGTAGGGGAGTGTATGTATCTATCATGATTTAGTAAAAGGGCAAAATTGGTATTTCATATATATATTTGAATTAAAAAAAATGAGGGGAGTGTATTAAACAAAGCTGGAGGGGTATATACCCCAACCCTTAATTAAATGGTTTGAACTCAGGTGTCAGCTCATGAATTAAAATGATCTTGGATGGAATTGGCCCATTTAATTAATTAAATTAATGGGCCATCAAGAGGAAAAAGGAGTCGTACATGGCTGTTGGATTTAATTTTGTTGAGTCCAAGACAATTACTCCACCATGCAACCCATTTACAAGGCTGGCAGCCCATCTCATTGTTTGAATTGAGGGTTCGCAATACGGGGAGGCCAATACGCGGAAGCTGGGGGCAGTAGCCAGTGCGCACGAAACAGAGCACTCCATTGGGGGAGGAAACCCTCTCCTCTCCCACACTTTCACTCATTAAATTAGATTAGTTTAATTTCTTAACTAGTTTTAAATTTAGAATTTCATTTTATTGTGTATGGCATTGAAGATTTTGAATACAAGAAGTGATATTTTTCTATTATTGCAAATTTAATTTGGTAATTTCAATTTCATTAATGTTTTGTAGTTTAATTTACATAGTTTTATTCTAGTTGTTAATTTAGACATGGGCTAATCTTCAATTGCCTTGGGTGTGGATGTTTTGATGGAATTTAGTGTAATTGTGAAGTAATTGCATGATTAGATTAGGATTTGGGTGTTATATGTTTCTAGAGTTGTACTTTGATTGATTCATTTGGTTGATCAACCTTATTAGCGAGCATGTTCGATTATGTTTATTGCAACGAGAGTTGGGTAGCATGATTGGGAGTGTGAGTGTGAGCTTTGGTCAATTGAATAGAAGTTAATTAGTAATTAGCTCACCCGAGATGGGTGTTAATGGCTAGACCGACAACCTTAGACACTAAACGAGTAGAGGTCGTCTAGGAGTTTGGTAAGAGGGCGTTTCATAAGCATTAGTAACCGTGTTGAAAGTGCTTATGAAACACTATTTTAGGGGGCTTATGGTATTTGGTTAGATCCTATAATTGCTAATCAATGCACGATGTTTACCTATGCCTTTCGAGGGGGTTTGCATACTTATGTGATAGCCTTTAGCTTGACCCAAATTTGTCGTAAAATCATGTAATTGGTTCACTAGTTCACTTAATTGCTCACAAAACGGAAACACCCGAGACAATACACTTCTCTTGCACTTTCCAAAAGAAAGTTAGATAGATTGTCATTTCTTGTCACCAGTTCTTATTACTTTAGTTAATATAGTTTACTACTTTTGTGCTTGTTGGGATATGGTTTATATTAATAAAAGAAAATTTGATTTTGATTAGATACCAAAACCCTAAGTAAAACCCCAAGTATGATGATTTTCCAAGTCTAGATTTTCAGGTTAGAAAAGCTCATATATGTTAGGGAGCTTTAACTTTTCTTAGATAGATTATTCATTGAATCTATGACAAATGACCTGAAAGCACAAAGCATATGAAGACAAGTAGCATCGAAGACAAGAAGCTGGAGTGTTATGGAAAAGTGGCAAGGAATCATGAAGTCAAGTACGATGAATTTGGACATTCATATACGTTGGACTTGGCACACTTATGGTCAAAGACGATGAATGACGAGGCATTTTACCCAGTACGAGGCCGTTAGCGAAAAGGACGGAATTATTCCAAATCAACCAATATCTGGATGCCACCTGTCACTGCGCATAACAAATTCTGAGAATGAATTTCAGAAATGCAGAATGGACGTGAATGCATGTACTAATTGCATAAAGGCCCCTGAACAATTTGAAAGTTCAAATTTATGGATAAATTTTGCTATCTCCACCAACGGATAGTTTGCTTAATCTATAAATAGGCCACATCTTGAATCATTTCAAGATTACGGGACATACAACAAGACACACAAGCCATACGCATTCCAGCAATATTTTAGCATTCAAAACACTCGAGAGATAAAGCTTTTAAGCATATTCATTTGTGAGTGTTATCTTTATATAGTCCCTCCCCACTAGGCAAGCTTATTGTTTGATTATCCAAAGCCTAGACAGTGATATCCTAGCCTTTACATTCGTTCTTAAATTGTAAAGGATATCACACTTAGTTGGTACAAGAACAAAACCCTACTTTCACCTTGAGAGATAGTTTGAGAGTATTGTTGAGTTCGTAGTAGTGTTGAGAGTATTGCAACGAGAGAAGGTTGTGAGAAATCAAGAGAAGAGAAGAAGAAGAAGTAGAGTGCACCTTGGCACTGTAAAAACAAGTTAATTCCGAAGTGATTAAGGAATTATCCTATTAAATTAGGAGAGTGGATGTAGGAGCAGTTTAGTCTCCGAACCACTATACATCTTGTGTTTTTACTTACTGCATTTATTTTATAGCTTTAGCCTTTGTGTTATTATAACTGATATTTGTTATTTGATAACTTAGTATTTGAGTGCATATTACTTAAGGAGTATAAAAGGGCCTATCATTTATTCCGCATACACTATTAAGATCTCTTAGAATCTACTGTTAGTATTTTCATAGGACTTGACATACTGTGTAACTTACTTGACTCTGATTATTTGTGTTGATTACTTGCAAAGTTTAAAAAAAAAAAACAAATACACGTGTATTTCCCACCCCCCCCCCCATACACGTGTCACACTCCTTTTGGGACCAACAAGTGGTATCAGAGCAGGGGTTTAAAGACCACTGCTTTGAGGATCAACCTTGGTTACCTAAACTGATCTACTTGTGCACCTTTTTGTGATATTCATTATTCCCTATTATTCACTATGCCTAACACATCTTCTTCTGAGAATTCTGGTGCAGCTGTTCCACCACCACCTATGACTATGGGAACCAACCCCATCAACAAGATATCTTACCAGAAACTGCCTATGTTCTCTATTGAGAATTATGACTTCTGGAAGATAAGGATGAGAGCTCACTTGGCTTGTCTCCATGATGAGATGCTAAGGGTAATCACTAAAGGTCCATTTGTGTTTATGAAACCTAACACAAATGTTACAGAAGCCCAAAGAGCAACTGGAACACAAGAAATTCCAAAAGATGATGATGAGCTCACTCCTGAAGAAAGAAAGAAGCAGAATCTCAACTATGTAGCAATGAACACCCTATATCAGACCATTCCAGATGCTATAATGGGTAGAGTGTTTCACTGCACAACTGCAAAGGAGATTTGGGACACATTAGCTCTAATGTGTGAAGGAACTGACAAGATCAAGGAAAACAAACTTCAAGTTGCTGTCCAAAAGTATGAGCAATTTAGGATGAAGTCTGATGAAAATATTGATCAACTGGATGGAAGGTTCACAGACATCATGAATGAGATCAACTCACTTGGAAAAGTATACTCCAAGAGAGAAGTGGCTCTGAAGATTCCTAGGTGCTTGACAACCAAATGGAATGTGTATGCTGTCATGATGCAGAACACAAAGGATTTGTCAACAATGCCAATGCAACAAGTGTTCTCAGAACTCAAGGCATATGAATATGACTTGAACAGAAAGAACAACACTAAGGAACCTGAGAGTAAAGGAGTTGCACTGAAAGCCAAATCCAATGAACCTGATTCCAAAAAAGCCAGCAAATCAAGCAAGAGTGGAAAAGGAACTTCCAAAGCTGACTTTTCAGATGAGATGGCCATGATGGCTAGAAGATTTGAAAGATTAAATTCTAGATTTGGTAAATACAAAAGGTTTTACCAAGATAGAAGAAGAAGATACAACTCACCTGAGAAGAAGAGTGATGAAAGGAGATCCAGAAGGGACAACTCCAAAGAAGATCCATCTTCATCAACTAAGAAGAAAGATGCTGAAAAGAAGAAAGATGAAGATGAGAATACATGCTACAACTGCAAGAAGACAGGACATTTCCAGTATGATTGTCCAGAGCTGACTTCCAAGGAAAGGAAGGAAAGACAAGCTAAGAGGGACAAGAAATATGGAAATAGGAAAGCATTGAAAGCTGAAGAAGAAACCTCTGAAGATGATCAACTTCCATCTTCATCATCTGAGATGTTTACTGACAGCAGTGATGAAGAATGTCTTATGGCTATTGAAGACAATGATGAGGTACAATCTATTTCTATTTTTGTCAATTCTAGTAGCACAATGATGTCAAATGAAGACAACCTGAAGCTTACTTTTGGTAAGTTGATGGAAGACTTCATGAGACTTCAAGAGATTCATGATCAAACCTTAGAAGAAAAAAAAGTCTTGAATGCTAAGATTGAAAGAATTACTCAAGTTGAAGTTGAACATGATCTGAGAACTAATGAGCTATGCAATGACTTAACTAAAGAGTTGAATACTCTGAAGGACAAGTCATCTGTACAACTTATTAAGTTGGAAGAACAAGTTAAGCTTCATGAGAGTAAGGACTCATACTACCAAGCATTGATGGCTAAGTTTGAACATCTTTTCAAGGAACATGAATGTCTTAAATCTAGTGAAGAGAGTCTGAAACTTAAACTGGCTGCCCTGTATAAGTCATCTAATTCAATAGATGAACTACAGGGGATGCAAAGGCCTATGACTCAAAGATCTGGACTTGGTTACAATCCAGATAAAACATCTTCACCATGCCTCAGTAATACTTCAACAAGTATTACTAAGAAAGTCTTTGTAGAATCTGTAGCTCAGACTGAAATTGTTGAACCAAAGTTGCTACAGATAAAGGACAAAGGTAAACAACCCATTGTACCAAATATCCTGAATCACAAGTCAAAGGTTGTAAGACCTAAGACAAGATTTCAGAGGCCTGAGACAATTCAGATGAGTAAAAGTCAATGGAAGACAACTCAGCTGAAAAACTCTCAGACTCAGGCAAGAAAATCACAAGATATTCAAAGAAGACCAACTCAAATGAGAAGGCCTACAATGAATTATCAAAGGAATTTCCAGCCTAAGTACAATGAGTACAGAAAACTTGAATCCTACATACCAAGGACATCAAGTAATCTGAGTGCCTATCCACAAAGATTCAAGCATGCTGCACATGAATCGAAAGATAGATTTAGCAGATATATACACAAGAATAGATACAACTCTTCTAAATCATCCAAGATTCACACAAATACTCAATCTTAACCTAAGGCATTTAAAAGGAGGATTGTGTATTTAGATGTTTATGGAAAACAAATTAGTCCTTTTCAAGTAATGAAAATAAGGCAAGTTTGGGTTCCAAAAGGTATATCTAACCCTCTAGGACCCAACTTTCAAAGGGTACCTAAGTTTTGATTTGTAACAGGTTCCAGTGGTGCCATCAACAAAGAAAAGAAGCCTTAAAGAACTTACATGGTACTTGGACAATGGATGTTCAAGACATATGACTGGAAATAAGGAGCTTCTATCGGATTTTGTTGAACAAGATGGACCACAAGTAACTTTTGGTGACAACTTACAAGGAACAACCAAAGGTTATGGAACTCTCAAAATTGGTACTGTAAGTATTACAAATGTTTCATATGTCTATGGTCTGAAACACAATCTATTCTCAATAAGTCAATTTTGTGATAAATGTTTCAATGTTGAGTTTTCTAGTAACTTATGTTATATAAAGAACAAATCAAATCAGCAGTTACTACTAACTGGGTCAAGGAAAGGTAATGTTTATCTTGCAGATTGGAGCAAATCCCATGAAGACATCTGCTTACTTGCAAAAAGCTCTAAAGATCTAAGTTGGCTATGGCATAAAAGGCTAAACCATCTGAACTTTAAGACCTTGAACAAACTTGCAAGATTATCTTTAGCAGATGGCCTACCAAATGAAGTATTCACAAAAGAACATATCTGTCAAGCATGTCAAGAAGGAAAGCAAGTCAAAGCATCTTTCAAGACAAAGGCTATCATCTCAACTACAAGAGTACTGCAATTACTTCACATGGATTTATTTGGACCCATTACCCCTGTGAGCATCAGTGGAAAGAAGTATACACTAATAGTAGTGGATGACTTCTCAAGATACACTTGGGTAATATTCATGCTAAAGAAGAAGGAGACTCAACAGAAGCTGCCAGAACTTATGAAGAAAATTACAAATGAGAAAGGCTTGAGCATTGTGAAGATCAGATCAGACAAAGGAACAGAATTCATCAACTCTTACATAAATGAATACTGTCAAGCAAATGGAATCACTCATGAAACTTCATCAGCTAGAACACCTCAACAAAATGGTGTAGCAGAAAGGAGAGTTAGAACACTCAAGGAAGCTGGAAGAACCATGATAGCAGAAGCAAAGATTTCAAAGAGGTTTTGGGCAGAAGCAATCAATACTGCTTGTCACACCCAAAACAGATCCATGTTAACAAAGGAACAAGGAAAAACTCCTTATGAACTCTTCAAAGGGAGAAAACCAAGAATCTCTTACTTTCATATTTTTGGATGTACATGTTTCATTCACAATAATGGGAAGCAACAATTAAAAACTTTTGATAGCAAAGCAGATGAAGGAATCTTTCTAGGATATTCTTCATCTAGCAAAGCTTTCAGAGTTTATAATTGTAGAACTCTTATTGTTGAAGAAACACCTCATGTTATCTTTGATGAGTTTTCTTTCAAGCACAGGACTTCAAACAAAGAAGACAAATCCCATGGTAAACTCAACACAAGGGTGACAAGGCTAAGAGATGGAGAAAGAAAAGAATCTGAATTTATTGATGTACACTATCCTGACTAGGACAACCTCAAGATATCCAATATATCTGAAGCCAATCAAGATAAAGACAACTTACCTAAAGTCAACATTCCTGAGGAAAACTGCAATGTTGAGTTGAATGAACCCACTCAACCTGAGGTAAGTTCTCCCAATGAAGAAGCTGGTAATGCTGAGGGAGTACAAGGATCAAATGATTTAGGGGGAACTCAACCTGAGAATACCAATGTCAATGACATGGACAACACCCCTGAATATGAAACTGATCCAGCTTTTAATTTTCCTGAATTTTATGTTGAATTAAATGTTGAACCAGATGAGACTAACTTATCTGTAAATGATCAGTCTAGAAGGGCATGGCTAGATGCTCATCCTTCAGACCAGATCATTGGTGATCCTACTAGTGGTGTAATCACTAGGAGACAACATGGAGAGAGTGCTTTATTTTGTTGTTTTCTTTCTGAAACAGAACCCACAACCATTGAAGAAGCAATGAAAGACTCCAACTGGATTACAGCAATGCAAGAAGAAATAAATCAGTTCAAAAGGAATGATGTTTGGGAGCTGGTAGACAGACCAACACATCAGGATGTTGTAGGAGCTAAATGGGTTTACAAGAACAAGAAGAATGAAAATGATGTTATAGTTAGAAACAAAGCCAGATTAGTTGCCAAAGGTTATAGTCAACATGAAGGAATAGACTATGATGAGACCTTTGCCCCTGTAGCTAGATTAGATGCAATTAGGCTGTTCTTAGCATATGCAGCTCATATGAAGTTCAAGGTATACCAAATGGATGTGAAGAGTGCATTTCTGAATGGTGTACTTAAAGAAGAGGTATATGTGGAGCAGCCACCTGGTTTTGAAGAAGGAGACAAAGTGTATAGATTGAAGAAGACACTTTATGGTCTCAAACAAGCACCAAGAGCTTGGTATGAGACACTATCACAATTCCTATTGGACAATGGATTTGTGAAAGGCACAGTTGACAGGGCCTTATTTAGGATAAGTGAAGGAAATGATATCCTGTTAGTACAGATATATGTTGATGATATCATTTTTGGTTCACCTAATGAGGATATGTGCAAGAAATTTTCAACTCTCATGCAAGGGAAGTTTGAAATGTCAATGATGGGATTGATGAACTTTTTCCTAGGTTTACAAGTCAAACAAACAGAGAAAAGAATCTTCATCAATCAGGCTAAGTATACTAGAGAAATGATCAAGAAGTTTGGTTGTGAAAATAGCAAACCAGTTAGGATTCCTATGAATACAAATTGGAAAATGGATCCTGACATTGATGGAATAGATACCAACCCCACTGAATATAGAGCAATAATAGGTTCATTATTATATCTAACTGCAAGCAGACCTGATATTACTTTTGCAGTTGGTGTATGTGCTAGATTTCAGTCCAATCCAAAGAAAAGTCACTTAGAGGCTGCCAAAAGAATACTTAGGTATTTAAAAGGCACAGTGAACTTAGGATTGTGGTATCCATCTGAAGACAACATTGAGTTGACTGGTTACTCTGATGCTGACTATGAAGGATGTAGGATAGACAGAAAATCAACTACTGGCACTTGTCAATTCTTAGGAAACAAATTGATTTCATGGTTTTCCAAGAAGCAAACTTCTGTAGCTACTTCAACCACAGAGGCTGAATACATGGCTGCTGGAAGCTGTTGTGCTCAAATCCTATGGCTCAAACAACAGCTAAGAGATTATGAAGTTGTCACAAAATATGTACCTATCTATTGTGATAATAATAGTGCCATTGATATTACTCAAAATCCAGTGTTACATATAAGGTGTAAACATGTGGATATTAGACATCACTTCATAAGAGATCATGTTGAGAAAAAGGACATTAGAATGGAAAAGATTCATACTGATAAGCAAAAGGTTGATATTCTCACAAAACCCCTAGCTGAAACAAGGTTCAAAGAACTTTCAATGGAACTTGGTTTATTAGATCCTGGAGAGAATGTTTAAAGTATAAGGAATTACTTTATTCATGCCAGAGATACTAGTATTAATCCAAGGGGGAACTTAGAATGAAGTATTAGGAAGGATAAGTTAGATGAGAAAATTCAAAGTTCATTAATTTATTTTTCACATACTGATACTATTTTCAAGAATTTTCATGCAGGAAACTTGGACAAAGTACATGGCATTCTTGAGTAAAATCAAGAAAGAAAGATATCTGACAAGTACGAGGAAAACTACGAAGGACAACATAGAGGATGACAAACTACATGAGAAACTTCAATAAAAGTTGTCAAGGGTTGTTCAGTCAAGTTGTCACTTGACTGTAGATAAGTTTTTCTTTTTCATAAAAGTTAAACTATGTTCATCATTATAGTACGCATTTAATGCTCATAAAAGACAAACAAGTGATCTTTGCTAAAAGACGATCAATTGCACGATTTTCTGAAAAAGCAACTCACTGTGCGCAGGACACGACATTTGCGTTCTTTGGTGTAACAGAATTGATCTAAACCATTAAAATTTATCAATTCAATCTGAGCCCTACACCTAACACTTTTCAAATTGTACAGCTAAGGAGATATAAAAGCATAACTTAGAATTTTTTTCACAATTTACGTTTTCAAAATTTCTGAAAAAGCCCTAAGCTGTATCTCTCAAGAATCCTCAAACTCATCTACAAGTTTTGCTCAAAGCTCTATAACGTTAACAAAAATGCCTATGGAAATGGGTTAATATTTCTCATAATCATCTGTTAAAAGACATGCATATTTGTAAAACTTTCAAGAAATACAACATGCTCTGTTTTAGCTTTAATGACTCTGTTTAAATTCTTTAGATGCTATATTTACGGATTAGTCATTTATTGAATGATATGCTGTTAGATACATGTTGTGATACTTAGAATCATGTTAATATCTTAGAATCATACAAATATTGTGTCTAGAGATCATGATTACAAGCTTAAAACATTGTTGGATATGGTATTATGATGCTATGAACATGTTATGTAAACCTATCCACAGTAAATCTTAGACATAATTGCAAGATATTGTTTAAAGATAGCCTAATCATATGGTTCAGTAGTTTGATTCGGGTGGAATTTACACGTTTTAGGAGCACATGTGAAGCGTGTTTTGATGTGGATTTCATTGAATTATGCATTGAATATGATTGTTTAAGCCGAAATGAGAGAAAGGTTGTGTTTTGTCGATTTTGTAGGAAATACGATGAAATTTGGAGCAAAACACCAACCATACTTTACTGGATCAGGAATAGGAGTACACGGTTGTATTCGTCTCGAAAAACGGAGTGGATTAGCCAAAGGAATCGAGTCAATCCGGCATCCGAGGAGGAAGATATGCACGAAACGAGAAAAGGCCGGAATCGAAGAACAAGGCAACTCGGCCGAGTGAGTCAACTCGGCCGAATCTGAGATTTTTGGCTTCACTGCACACTCGGCCGAGTGACTCAACTCGGCCGAATCTGAAACTTTGGACATCACTGCGCACTCGGCCGAGTGAGCCAACTCGGCCGAGTCAAGTTGAATGCCGTAGCTCCTGGAATTGAACACCACTCGGCCGAGTGAGCCAACTCGGCCGAATCTGCGAGTTTCGAATTTACTGCGCACTCGGCCGAGTGACCCCAACTCGGCCTATTCTCGGCTAGACAAAATCGCGGCACGTTTTTAAGTGCTCCACTCGGCCGAGTGACCCCAACTCGGCCGAGTCATCCCAAATTCGGTGCCATCTTCACATTTTGGCCATTTTTAAGGGACCAACTTACAATTATGCCATCCAAACCCTACCCAAACACTATATAAACACCTTTTCTTGAAATTCAAGCCATTCTCCCCCAATTCATCAATTCTCACACATAGTTTCACATACTCCAAGGTGATTTGGCCATTCTTCTCTCAATTCTCCATCAATTCAAGGAAGGAAGGATGCAATAGCTTGCAAATTTCATTCCCCACCACAATCTAGACTAAGCTTCTTTATTCTCTTTCTTTTGATTTAGTTTTTACATTTGGATTGTGTAATTTGATTATGTTAGTTATTGGCTAGAACACTTTTGGTTCTAGAGCCTTGTAAATACTCTTGATGATGTTTATGAATTAATCTTCTACTTAATTGGTGTTTGTGTGGCTTAATTCTATTTGGGTGCTTGGTTTGTATTGCAAAGCATGTCATTATGTGTACAATGATGATGTGTTGATCATAATTAATTGAATTAGGTTGAGAAATCTAGTTTGGCTGATTGATTGCAAGCATTTGACCTAATTTTATTGAGAGATCGAAAGATGATCAATGATTAGGAAGATGTGTGATGATCTTAGGAGATTGATTGGGTTTTATTGTGCAATTTAGGTAGAGATACTAAGTTGTGTGATATCTCCTTTGAATTACTTGGATCGAAAGAACTTTTAAGTCATTATTACGTGATCAATCTTATAGACAAAGCATGAATACCACTTGAATAGGGAGTTAATCATAGATGGATTCACTAGTATTGCATGTGCTCTAGGACCTACCTTCTCTTAATTGAGTTTTCACCTGTTTTATTCTCGTTTTTGTGATACGTATGCTATTTGATTGATTTCGTATTTACTCTTTCGTTGTCTATTCGTGACATATTATTAGGCAATCTTAGGAGTAATTCAACATTCAATTTATTCGATCACGTCTACTTAGAACTCAATTAACAAACTACCCTTTTACGCTAAACTTCCTTGTGGGATCGACTTCGTGCTTATCACGCTACGATAGACACCGTACACTTGCGGTTGTTTATTTTAGTGTTGTATAACACGTGAATCATAGTTATGTGGAAAGATTTTGTTATTAGACCATATTAATACTGTATATTGGTTATATTTTTTAGTTGACTTCAATTCTCCTGATTTGGACATCAACTGGAACTATCCGAGTGAACCAACCATGCTCCACTTTGAGCAAACAGTGTGTTTTGACAATCTGTCAAACAAACACACAAGGAGGATAGTCACTTGGCTGGAGCAAGCTGGATTGAGGAAATGGCTCGAGGCCATCCCCAAGACATGCCTAGAACTATCAACTACTCAATTCTTAGGCACATTTACTCAGAAAAGCTCAGGATCTGGTTATATTATGACTCATGAACCAGACACAACCAAGAGAACTGCTGAGAAGTTTGAGTTCACTGAAGAAGACTTTGATGAATTCTTTGGTCTGAATGCTACTGGAGAAGATCCTGAAGAATATATGAGGCATAATGAACAAGAAGTTGCCAACCAATGGATGGATAATCCAGTACTACTCAAATCTGGTCTACACAAAAGAGTTCTGAAAGAAGACTATCGATTATTGCTAGATGTGGTGGCAGAGGCTGTGATGTGCACCATAGGGAGCTATGATCAGATCAGCAGATCCAAAGTGAGATTGATGAAAGCTTTCATTGATGGAGGAAAGAAGCCAATGAACTAGAAAGGTTATTTTCTGAAGAAACTTGCTGAAGAGAAAACAAAGTTCAAAATTGTGGATGTGAGGAGGGTAGCTGTCAAGAAAACACTAGCCTTCTGTACAAAAGTTGCTGCATTCTTATACAAGTATGGACCTGAGGACATTGTTGAAGATGGAGTTAAGTTCAACACCACCAAGATATTGTTCAGACAATTATCTGTGAGAACTCAGAAAAAATTGGGGCTGGAGATCAAGTCACCAAAAGCCTCAACAAGAAAGCAAGCTAAAACTGCAAAACAAAGGAGTGAAGAAGCAAAACAAATGGTGATCAACATTCTTGAGAAAGCCAAGAAGGAAGGAAAAGGAAAGGAGGTTGAGACAACCTCAAAGACCAAGAAAAAGAGGGCCATGTCAAGCCCTAGTTCGAGTGGAGAAGAAACTGAAGTGGAGTATGCTGATACTTCTGAAGAAGAAATGGATATTGATGAGCAAGCTGAACTGGAAGGTTCAGATGATGATGATGAAGGTGATGATGATGAAGAAAGAGTGTCATCTAGAAACCTAGATTTGAATGAACCCTCAAGTCATAGCCCAAAAGCTATTGAAACCACACCCCATTTGAATGACCCAACCATTAAAAAAATTGCCTACAAGTTTGATACCCCTATACCCATTCTTTTTTATGAACCTCAACCCTCATCCAAGTCAGATACAATCCCTGAATACACCTATGAAATGTCATTAAGAGATGAATCCAAATTTTTCCTAGACCAACTTTATCCCCAACTAGCCAAATATCCTGATTTAAGATCAATCTTCTATGATCTTAGATTGATTGTTGACATAAGGAAGAAATCCATGTATGATATTGGGAAAGTGATTGAGTCCAAAGGATAGGACTGGTGGGAGAATGAGGAGGCCAGATTAACAGATTTTGCTGAAGTGGAATCCACTTTTGAATTGACAAATGAAAAGTTGTTTGCCAACTTGGTAAACATTAAGATTCAGAAGGAAGCTATTCAATCCATTATTGCTGGGATTGATCTGAATATTGAAGATTTGATGGAGGAGGATGTTGAGATGTCCAAGCAAGCTGAGGACAAGTCAAAGGAGATGTCCAAGAACACTGAGGACAAGACTGAAGAAAAGTCCAAGATTGTTGAGGACAAAGATGATGATGAGAATGCTTCCATGGAGGTAGACATCACTAAAGAAGGAAATGAAGGTCAAAATCCTGCTGAGAAAGATTTCTTTGATGGAGTTGAGACTGCCATTGAGGAGTTAAAGAATGGAGAAACCAGTGAAGGAGAAAAGATTGATGAAATTGACCAAGGTCAATTGATTGAAAATATTGAAGAAGAAGTACAGCCAGCTGTAGAAGCCACTGCATCCATGGAGATTGTCATTTTTAAACCTCCAACTGAGAAAACTGCTGAAAATCCTAACATTCATGATGCTGAGTTGATTAAGTCAATTCCTGCTGAAGTCACTGAAGCTAAGGCCAAGAAAGATGAAGTGGAGGCCAATACTGCTCAAAAAGAAGCTGTTAAGACTGAGGAACCAGCTGCTATGAAGAAGCCCTTGGAAAATGAGGCAATAGTTGCAGCACCATCAACTTCGATGGAGTTCCCAATTCACCTAGATGCTTCTCCTTTGACTGAAGTTTGCATCATTAATAAGGAAGAAGGAAGAATGAAGGCAGTGTTGGAGGAGTTCAATTCTGAGATTGAGCAAATTAATGAAGTTGAGAGGAAGAGGCTGGAGAATGTTGTAGGCTTATGCCTAAACATGGGAAAGTATGTCAGAGATAGTTTGGATGAAACTATCATTCCAACAAATGAAGCCCAGCACAAGTCTTTGCTCAATTTGAACACAAAGGCAAGAAGGATGACGAGGAGGATGGAGAACCTGGAGGAAACCATTGATAACAATGCAATGGATTTATGCATCAAGGTGGAGAGTTTGGAAGAGAAGATGAACTCCACAACTATCAAGCTAGAAGCTGTTGAAAAAGGTTTTGAGACCTTTGATAAGAAAATGGACAGTGTTGGAAAGGAGGTGAAGGACTAAACCCTCAAAATTGGAGAGTCTTCAAAATTCATGTCAGATGCTGTTACCACATACTTCCACACTGAGAAAGAGTTGATCAAGAAGGACAGAGAGGAAATTTTGAGGCTAAAGGATGATGTTGCCAAGGAGAAGGAAGAGATTTCCCAGATGCTGTCAAAGGACATTAAAAAGTTGACTCAATCAATGGGGAGTCAAAGAGATCAACTGATAAGAGAGACCATCAAGAGTTCACTGAATGTTGCTTCTGGTTTATTCAAAGACAACTTGGAGGGCATAATCAAGATGATGAGGACCCAAGTTGATCAGGCTGTGAAGAAGCAAGTGGAAGAGTCTGTAAATTCCACTATTTCTGCCTTTCTATTGAATCATGTTGACCCTATTTCTGCTCAAATGAAAAGGATGGACACCTACCAACAAGAACTCTCACTCACTGTGGCTAAGATTGATGCCAACCCTGCTGACCCCATCAACCTTAAGGCATTTGATGATGCCAAAAAGGGGGAAAATAAGAAGAAGGGGGGAGATCTGTTGAAGAAGGGTGAGAAGAGTAAGGGGGAAGGTAGCAAGGGAAAGGGGAAAGCAAAAGTTTTGGAAATTGCTGATGTGACAAAAGAAGAAGACTGTCCCAAAACTAGAAGTGGAAAGATAAGGAAGCCAAATTTGAAGAGAAAGAAGTTTGCTGATATTTCTGATCAAGAGAAAAGCAAGAAGTACAAGTCAAGTGAACCAGATGATGATGAAGAGATGGAAACTTCAACCTTGATTAGAAGGGAAGATAAACTGCCTGTTAGAAGAGCTTCTCCTGAAGTTACTGCTGTTGATCTTGCTAAAGACAAAGCTCATGTGTTTGAAGAAGTTGCAAACATCTTTGCAGAAGGAGCTGGACAAGATGCAGAAACTAGAAAAGGAGTAAGGAAGCTTGTTATTGAAGAAAGAACCAAGATGTTCATAGATGCTGAAGAGAGCAGGTTGAAGAGGCACAAAGACTTCAATCCAGGAAATTCTAAGTCTTACAAGAGCTCTTATGCTCTGATGATGGAGAACAGAGCTAAGAAGAAGTTTGAAACCTTGAAAAGGCTCCCTCATACTGACAGGTGGGTTCCTGCAGAACTCAATGGTGCTTGGGAAGAAGCCAATCGAGTATGGGATCATCTCTTCTATGTTGTTAAGAGATGGGGAGACTTTGAAGACATTGATGGTCTTTATGAAGGTTTTATGATGGAGAATAATCCAGAACTATACACAAAAGTTCTTGGAGCTGCTCAGAAGGAAAAAGTGGTTGTCAAAGCTCCTGAACAGATTTTCTGGACTCTACCAATGAAGGTTGATGGAAATGGTATTGATAGAGAAACTATAACTGATGAGTTTGTTCAACTTGTCAAGGATGAAGGCTTGATTGGGAAGAACGAGGAAGTCATGGCCTTGAAGAACAGACACTTTGCATCATATGGGCTAACTCCACTGTTCAAGGAACTCCCATCTTTCCTGAAGAAGAAGTCTGATACAGCCAAGTGATGAAGTTGTTGAAGGTCAAGTCAAGATTCAAGTTTTTATGAACTCTTTATCTATGTTTATTTTAATTTCCAGACAATTGTTGCTCCTTAAGAGCTAGAACTTACAACTTTCTGCTCTTACATTGTGCTATCTTATTTTGGATATCTATTTCATGCACTGGACAACAATTTTTGAGTCTTTATACTTGTGTTATTTCTGTCAAAAATTAAGCTCTAGCAAATTTTTAAATTGATTCTTGCTTAGATCAAGTTTTATAGAACTCAGAGAACTTAGCCCTTTTTAGGTTAATTATCTGAACTTATTCTGTGAAATTCTCTAAGTATAGAAAACACATGCTAGCTGTCCTGTTTTTGTCAAATCTACAGAAAAAGAAATCCCTATGGATCTTTTGAAGTAAGTAGGTTTTGGCATCATCAAAAATGGGGAAATTGTTGGGATATGGTTTATATTAATAAAAGAAAATTTGATTTTGATTAGATACCAAAACCCTAAGTAAAACCCCAAGTATGATGATTTGCCAAGTCTAGATTTTCAGGTTAGAAAAGCTCATATATGTTAGGGAGCTTTAACTTTTCTTAGATAGATTATTCATTGAATCTATGACAAATGACCTGAAAGCACAAAGCATATGAAGACAAGTAGCATCGAAGACAAGAAGCTGAAGTGTTATGGAAAAGTGGCAAGGAATCATGAAGTCAAGTACGATGAATTTGGACATTCATATACGTTGGACTTGGCACACTTATGGTCAAAGACGATGAATGACGAGGCATTTTACCCAGTACGAGGCCGTTAGCGGAAAGGACAGAATTATTTCAAATCAACCAATATCTGGATGCCACCTGTCACTGCGCATAACAAATTCTGAGAATGAATTTCAGAAATGCAGAATGGACGTGAATGCATGTACTAATTGCATAAAGGCCCCTGAACAATTTAAAAGTTTAAATTTATGGATAAGTTTTGCTATCTCCACCAACGGATAGTTTGCTTAATCTATAAATAGGCCACATCTTGAATCATTTCAAGATTACGGGACATACAACAAGACACACAGGCCATACGCATTCCAGCAATAATTTAGCATTCAAAACACTCGAGAGATAAAGCTTTTAAGCATATTCATTTGTGAGTGTTATCTTTAGTCCCCACTAGGCAAGCTTATTGTTTGATTATCCAAAGCCTAGACATTGATATCCTAGCCTTTACATTCGTTCTTAAATTGTAAAGGATATCACACTTAGTTGGTACAAGAACAAAACCCTACTTTCACCTTGAGAGATAGTTTGAGAGTATTGTTGAGTTCGTAGTAGTGTTGAGAGTATTGCAACGAGAGAAGGTTGTGAGAAATCAAGAGAAGAGAAGAAGAAGAAGTAGAGTGCACCTTGGCACTGTAAAAACAAGTTAATTCCGAAGTGATTAAGGAATTATCCTATTAAATTAGGAGAGTGGACGTAGGAGCAGTTTAGTCTCCGAACCACTATACATCTTGTGTTTTTACTTATTGCATTTATTTTATAGCTTTAGCCTTTGTGTTATTATAACTGTTATTTGCTATTTGATAACTTAGTATTTGAGTGCATATTACTTAAGGAGTATAAAAGGGCATATCATTTATTCCGCATACAAGTTGCATACTGTTAAGATCTCTTAGAATCTACTGTTACTATTTTCATAGGACTTGACATACTGTGTAACTTACTTGACTCTGATTATTTGTGTTGATTACCTGCAAAGTTTTAAAAAAAAAACACATACACGTGTATTCCCCCCCCCCCCCATACACGTGTCACACTCCTTTTGGGACCAATAGTGCTTATTCCCAAAAACCCAAACAAACATGTTTAGTTACTACAATAGCATGATAACTTGCAACTTTAGGGACTCATTTTCACTCAATTAAGTCCTTGGAACGAAAATCTACTTGGGACACTTATCTTACTACTAACGAACCCATACGCTTGTGGGGATCGTATAGTTGTAAAAAGTGCAAAAATTCGATCCAAGTCAGTGATGTGGGTTGTAAGGGACCTTTATTTACTTGGACAAATAAGAGAAAGCCTCTCTATGAAATCAAAGAAAGGCTTGATAGGTTTGTAGCAACTTCTGAATGGTTTAACATGTTTGAATCTGTGCACGCGGAAAATCTCCAATATTACGGGTCGGATCACAGAGTAATTTCGGTTTGTGTAAAGATTAAAATTTTAAGGTGGGAAAGATGTGCAAAACCTATTTTTAGGTTTGAAAATGCATGGTTTCAAGAATTATCATTTAAAGAAGAATTGATAAAAGCTTGGGATACTTATAAAAATGAGGCTAATTTTTCTAGTATGTTGAACAAGATTAGTGATAATCTGAGTAAATGGGCCCTGAAAACAGTGGGTAGTGTGGAAAAGAGAATTCAAACACTCTACATTAGAATAAAAGAGCTTGAAGATTTGGAAAATTGAAAATGAGGATGAAAAAATAAATTTGGAGGTGAATCTGGAAAAACTTTTTATTCAACAAGAGGAGATGTGGCACCAAAGATCGAGAATAAACTGGATGAAGAGTGGTGATAGGAATACGACTTATTTCCATAAACGGGCTACGGAAAGAAGGTCTAGAAACGCAATGATGGAAATTCAAGACGCGAATGGAGTATGGCATTCAACCTGTGAGGGTATCACAAACTTACTATCCTCGACTTTTGAAGCTTTGTGCACGTCATCTAATCCCTCTGGAGACCATATTGAGGCTGTTACTAGGCATACGGAGCAGAGTGTGACCCAAGAAATGAATGATTTTCTTGGAAGAGAGTATACGGCTTCAGAGGTTAAAAAAGCAGTTTTTGATATGAACCTAAACAAGGCTCCGGGCCCGGATGGTTTCAATGTCAGAATCTACCAAGACATGTGGGAGGTGGTGGGGCGAGAGGTCACCAAAAGGATATTGGGCATTCTAAATGAGGGTAAGGATATAGGAGAATGGAATAAAACCTTGATCACGCTTATTCCAAAAAAGAAGAAAACCATGAGTATAAACGACTATCGACCGATTATCTTGAGCAATGTTAGCTACCAGATTGTAGCAAAAGTGGTAGCAAATCGGCTTAAAGTTGTTTTCCCAAAAATCATCGATGAAAATCAGAGTGCTTTTATTCAGGGGCGCATGATTTTTGATAATATTCTTCTGAGTTATGAATGCATGCATTGGCTTCGTAACAATAAAAGTAAGGGAGGATATGCAGTAGCTAAACTGGACATGAGTAAAGCTTACGATCGGATTGAATGGGACTTTCTTAGAACCCAGATGGGGAAGATAGGTTTCTCGGATAGCATTACTAGTCTAATTATGCATTGTATCACAACGGTCAAATACTCGTTTTACGTGAATAATAGGGTTGTGGGGGATATCGCACCTTCTAGAGGTCTACGCCAAGGGGATCCGTTATCTCCTTTCCTATTCGTCTTGTGCGCCCAAGCTCTTTCTTCTTGTCTGAGGGCAAAAGTGACAATAGGAGAGTTGGAAGGGATTCGGGTAGCAAGAGGAGCTCCAATGATCACCCACCTTTTCTTTGCTGATGACAGTGTGCTATTTTTTAAGGCAAAGAAAGAATGTGGCTAGGCAATTCAGAATAGCTTAAGGGATTATGAAAGGGCGTCAGGACAACAGGTAAACTTTGATAAATCGGCAATCTTTTTAGCTCTACGACTCAGGATCAGAACAAGAGGGAGGTTCAGGATCTGATAAACATCAGAGCTACACAGGGTCATCAAATGTATTTGGGTCTTCCTACTTTTTCTACAAGGGGGAAGCGAATGCAGTTCTCTTTCTTGGTGGATAGGATGCGTAAAAGAATCGATGATTGGAAGAATAAAGAGTTCTCTGAAGGGGGGAAAGAGGTATTGATTAAATCTATCTTACAGGCTATTCCTACTTTTGCTATGTCATGCTTCAAAATTCTGATTCAGAGTTGCAAGGAAATGGAATCTTTGATGGCAAATTTTTAGTGGGGCCAAAATGAAGGGCATAATAGACTACACTGGATGAAATGGGATTTTTTATGTAAAGCAAAATCGGATGGAGGATTGGGCTTTAGAAAATTGACTCAGTTTAATAAAGCCCTGCTGGCAAAACAAGTGTGGAGATTGATTGAAAACCCAAATTCACTTGTAGCAAAAGTGTTTAAAGCCAGATACTTCAAGCACCATGATATTATGGAAGCGGATATTGGTAATAATCCGTCTTATACTTGGAGATCGTTATGCTCAAGCAGGGACATCATTAGAGGCGGTACTAGATGGTTCATTGGTAATGGGGAGAAAAATTCGATGCACAAGCATGCGTGGGTTCTTAGATTACACGAGGGATATATTAGATCCCATATTGTGGCGGGGCATAAGGTAAGGTATTTTTTGGATAAGAAGAGAGAATGGAAGAAACACCTTGTTAGACAAGCTTTTCTTCCACATGAAGCAGAAGGCATTCTGCGTACGGCTGTTGGGAGTAATGAGGAGAAGGATAGATGCTTCTGGAAACACGATATTAAAGGGCAATACTCGATTCGATCGGGTTATTGGGCCTCTAGGATAGCAGACGGTAAGGAGAAGGATATGTCTACAAGCTCAAACTCGGATCTAAACGCTAGATGGTGGAAAATGTGTTGGAGCTTAAAATTGCCCCCAAAGATTCAAACATTTGGATGGAAAATGTGCTGGGATTGTATTGCAGCTGAAGGTAATCTAGCAAGAAGAAACATTGGGCTGAATGTAAACTGTCTTTTGTGTGGTTCCTTTTTGCCAAACACGATGCATGCAATTTTTACTTGTCCAGGAGTTAGAAAGATTTGGAAAGGTTTGGGCTGGTGGGCCCTTGTCTCCCAAGGAAAGTACTTATCAGTTAGACAGCTTCTTGAGTGGGCCTGGAAGGACAGGTCTACAGCGGGGTTAGAAGAAATGATTATGATAGCATGGGTGTATGAAGGGAAAGATGTGTGATAACCCACGATGAGTCCAGAGATCGACGCCACTGTCAGAAAATAGTGGGAGACTCAGTTTTGGCCTATCTTGAGGTCTATCGTCAAACTCAGATGGAGGGTCAGGGGTAGGGCTGTTATTCGAGCCGAGTCGAGCCGAGTATTTGAGGTTCGAGCTCGACTCGAGCTCTTATCGAGCCGAGCCGAGCTCGGCTCGATAACATTACCGAGTTAAAAATTGAGCTCGGCTCGACTCGTTAACGAGTGTAACGAGCTTAACGAGCCTATCGAGTCGAGCTGAGCCTAACGAGCCTAATGGAATTTTTAACAAAAATTTAGTTATCGAGCCTAACAAGTCGAGCTCGAGCCGGCTCGTTAGTAAATCGAGTATTTAACGAGCTCGAGCTCGACTCGTTAAGCTAAACGAGTCGAGCCTTATCGAGCCTTAACGAGTCGAGCCGAGCCGAGTCTCGTTAAGGCTCGGTTCGAATAACAGCACTAGTCAGGGGGGAAACATTGAGGAGGAAATTACAAAGGATATTCATGAGCCTGAACAGGACGAGGAACATTTGGCAAGTTTCGAGGTCGATGGAGCTTTTAACGATGAGCTTAGGCATTATGGGTTTGGGGGAATTGGATTTGATGATCAAGGAGGAATCGTGACTACCTTCTCGGAAAAAGTCCCTCCTAAATGGAATGCGTTGTGTGTGGAGTTACAGGCTATTGAGAGAGCCCTGATGGAAGCTAAAACGTTAAACTGGGCAAGGGTTGTAGTAAGAACAGACTCACAACAAGCGATTGGCTTATGCACAACGAGTTGGTGTGGAGTGTCCCCAGAGATGAGCATTGCGACTAGGATTCAACAAAAGGCTAAAGAATTTGTAGTGTGCAAATTCAAATATATTCCTAGAAGCAGAAATAGGGAGGCGCACAGGATGGCGCAAAAGGCGGTTCACTCTACCATTTCGATCGACTGAAATGGAAAAGTCTTTTTGATGCATAGGATTGTTTTTTCTCTGTTTTGAGCTACCTTGTCTTTCCTATGTATCCCTCAAAAAAAAAATTGACAGAAAAGAAGTCTAAATAAAGTTTTTTTTTTTTTTAAATTATAGTAATTAAAATAAATCAATAAATTTTAATGAGCTAGATCTCATATCAAAGGCGGATCTAATAGAAATTATTGTTTCCTGCCATGTGAAGAAAAATGTATGGATGTTGGGTGAGTTTTTGTGCACGTTGTTCAATGAAAATAATTAATACTCCCTTCGTTCCGCTATAAACTTCCCCTTTCTTTTGGGTGTTTTAATTAAGAAATATGATAAAATAATAGATAAAGTATAAGTGATGTGATGATGTGAGAGAAAATAATAGATGTGTATTAGATAAAGTATGATAAAATAATAGATAAAGTAGAAGTGATGTGATTGGGAGAGAGAAAATAATATGTCAAAAATGGAATGAGAAACTTATAGTGGAACATCCATAAAAAGAAGCTAAAGTCTTGTATGTACTCAAGTACACCATGTACTTGAGTAGACTTTTACTAGTCAAATGTTGACTGTTGACCACTGTTGCCCGGTCAACGGTCAAACTTTGACTTTTTTATTTTATTTTTTTTTTTCGATTTTTTTTTCAATTTTTTTTTTCGATTTTTTTTTCGAATTTTTTTTTTTTTGGAAAAAGTGTATGTTATTATGACTAAAAAGTGTATCTTTGTTTTTTTAATGAAAAGTGTATGTTATTATAACTGAAAAGTTTATGATATTATAATTGAAAAGTGTAAGTTATATATTAATGAAAAGTGTATGTTATTATAACTGCAAAGTGTATGGTCTATTAATGAAAAGTGTATGTTTATTTAATGAAAATTGTCTGTTATTATAACTGCAAAGTGTATGATCTATTTAATGAAAAGTGTATGTTATTATAACTAAAAAGTGTATGTTATATATTAATGAAAAGTGTAAGTTATACATTAATGAAAAGTGTAAGTTATATATTAATGAAAGTGTATAATATTATAACTGAAAAGTGTATGCTAATGATACACCTTTTGTTTATTTATATTTGCACTTTCATAATTTAGAAAAACTGGTGCTAAATTTTTTTTAAAAAAATTATTATTAATTTTACACGTTTTATTGTTATTATAACTGCAAAGTGTATGATCTATTTAATGAAAAGTGTATGTTATATTAATGAAAAGTGTAAGTTATATATTAATGAAAAGTGTATGGTATTATAATTGAAAAGTGTATGATATTATAACTGAAAAGTGTATGCTAATGAAACACCTTTTGTTTATTTGTATTTGCACTTTCATAATTTAGAAAAACTGGTGCTAATTTTTTTTTTAAAAATTATTATTAATTTTACACGTTTTATTATTTTTTTACTTGCACTTTTTATTAATTATATTATTAGTAAGTGCAATTAATGATATTACTAGTACTTGCACTTTTTTTATAATATATAAAAAAATATGTTGCTAATTTTTTTTTTTAAATTATTATTAATTTTACAAATTTTATTATTTATTAATTGCACTTTTAAAATTATTATTAATTTTACAAATTTTATGTATAAAAAAACTGTTGCTATTTATTTTAAAAATTTTATTAAAAATTTTACTATTTATTAATTACACTTTTATTAATATTAAACTGTTGCTAAAAAAAACTGCTGCTATTTAATTTACAAATTTTATGTATAAAAAAACTGTTGCTATTTATTTTAAAAATTTTATTAAAAATTTTACAAATTTTATGTATAAAAAAACTGTTGCTAAAATAAAATGTTGAAAATTGTGTTAAAGGTGGGAATCGAACCTAGGACAACTGTTGCTATTTAATTTACAAATTTTATGAAAAAACTGTTGCTAAAATAAAATGTTGAAAATTGTGTTAAAGGTGAGAATCAAACCTAGGACTTGATGCAATGGCAATTCAAAGACAACCACTAGGCTACAATAGGTTTTGTTGAATATTTTATTATTTATCCTATATATAATATATATTTTCTATATAGCTGGACTCAAGTACACCGTGTACTTGAGTACACAGCAGCCCTACCCTAAAAAGAAAGTGGGAAACTTATAGTGGGACGGAGGGAGTATTATTTATTAAAAATTAATACTCTATTTTTGTTCATAAAAAATACTCCCTCCGTTCCGCGATTATCTTCACGTGTGAAGTGGCACGCGGAATAAGAAAAGTGAATTTAGTGGGGATTTTAAGAGGTAAATTTGTAAATCTTTATGTATAAAGTAAATGAATGAGTTGACTTGTGGGTATGTGTGGAGAAAAAATAATGGCATTTGTGTGAATTTGAGGATATTGTGAGGGTGGAGTATATAAAGGGTTTTTTATTTTAAGGGTGTGAAGGTAATTGTGGAACGTTTTAAAAAGGAAAGTGTGAAAGTAATTACGGGACGGAGTATTCTTTTTTGAGCAAACACACCTTAATTCTTTTATAAAATTAATTGAAAGACTGAAACGGAAATGAAGTACGAGATTATTTGGGCTTGAAAGTTAATTTGTGCGGCCATTTAATTAATTGGTGGCTGCATATGGGGTATATACCCCTCCAGCTTTGTTAGATGCACTCCCCTCATTTTTATTAATTAAATATTCAAGTAAAATTCCTATTTTATCCTTTTAGTAAAAAGTATACTAAAATACAAGATAAATGCACTCCCCCACCCTTCTAACCTTAATTCTAAACCTAACCCTAATTGGAAAAGTAGTAGCCGCTATCACCGCCGACAGTGATTCACGTATTTCACAACTTTAAAATACACGATCGCAGGTATACTGTGTATATCGTAGTGAAGTAAGTACGAGGTCGATCCCACAGGGAAGGGTTAGTGTAAAAGGGATATTTGTTGGCACGATTCTATCTAGACACGATTGATTTGCAAGATAGATTTAAAAACTAAGACTAATTCTAATGCTATCTATAAATGTCACTAAGAAAGCAAATAAAACTAGTCAAATCCAAATCAATAACAAGCTAATGAAATGAAAATAACAAAACTAAAAAAGGGAAAGTGTGGTTCCAAGGCATATGCAATACTTAGAAATCCATTTATGAATAATGACTCATTCAAATGGTAATTAAGTTTGTCCTCTTATAAGGTTGACAACTAAAGAAGAATTAATCAATCTCTCGATATAACTAATCCAAAGGAGCATGCGACATAAGTTCGTATCTCTACATTACAAACATCACACCACCTAATTTAGCCCCAAAAGTCATTCAATTCCCTCCCAATAACTAATCATCTCTTGAGATCATACTAATTTTGGGTTGCATGCTTACATACGATTAATGGAATAAATCTCTCGATACTACCCCAATTAACAATAGACAAAACACATTATTATGGCCACTAATAACATACTTTCAAATAATAATTAAGCACACAAACAAGACACAAACACCATTTAAAGTAAAACATTAATCCATAAACTTCAATTCAAATAACTACAAGCCTTGAAGCCCTAAAGTGTTCTACATAATCTCGAATACAATAAAAGGAGAAATAACTAAAATTAATAAAAGGGATAGAGAAAGCTTAAATAGTGTAGGTGGCGGAGTGTGAAATTTCTAATCTAATCCACCATTTGAAGCTTCAATGGAGAAACACCTTCCACTAGGTGTGGGTGTGTGCAAAATCGCAGCTCCCCTGTTTTCGCCAATCTGCCTACTGTTTCCGCTCTATGTATTGGGCGCGGCTAAAGGCACCTGAGGATACTATGAGTACACCCACGCGATGAGGACACCCACGTGGAAAACTCTAAAATACCCTCCTCCTTCTTCTTCATAACCCTAATTTTTCTCATTTTGGTACACCCACCAAATTTCTTTCCTCTCTCCCTCTCTACCTTCCTCCCACTCTCAGGCGGCCGCAGCCGCGGCCCACCTCCTCACCCCTCCGTTTGAAGAGAAGACCAAGCGACGCGGCCGCCCCTCCTTCAAGCGACGTCGCGCCCCCTCCCCTTCCTCCTTCAAACGCCGCCGCCGCTGGAGGTGTGTGCAACCCATCTCCTCCTCCCTCGTCCCCTCCTCCGTGCGAAGTGGCCGTCGTCGCCCTCCTCCGTGCGAAGCGGCCGTCGTCGCCCCTCCTCTGTGCGAAGCGGCCGTCGTCGCCTCTCCTTAGTGCGAAGCGGCCGTCGTTCACGTCGCCGGCCAGTGGACGCGGCCTCTGAAGAAGACAAGTAGGCCAGTTTTTTGATTTCTTGATTTAGGGTTTTTTTTAAAAATTAGGAATTTTAGGAAAATTTTGGTATTTTAGAAGTTTGAGAATTATTTTGGTATTTTAGAACCTATTGAATTTGTTTTGGAAAATATTTCGAACAATCCGTGTTTGTTTTGGAAAAAAATTCGAACATCTTGTTCGATCTTTTTTTTCGAATAAATTTGAGTTGTTTTGGAATTTTTTTTCGAACATATTCAGTTTGTTTTTGAAAAAATTTCGAACATATTGGGTTTGTTTT
This sequence comes from Galeopsis tetrahit, assembly GCA_963675135.1. Taxonomy (NCBI): domain Eukaryota; kingdom Viridiplantae; phylum Streptophyta; class Magnoliopsida; order Lamiales; family Lamiaceae; genus Galeopsis; species Galeopsis tetrahit. The sequence goes on along the minus strand of OY776125.1, from coordinate 17,760,044 downwards.
GGAAAAAAATTCGAACATGTGTTTTGGAATTTTTTTTCGAATATTTGGTGTTTGTTTTGGAATTTTTTTTCGAACATTTGGTGTTTGTTTTGGAATTTTTTTCGAACATTTGGTGTTTGTTTTGGAATTTTTTTCGAACATTTGGTGTTTGTTTTGGAATTTTTTTCGAACATTTGATGTTTGTTTTGGAATTTTTTTCGAACATTTGATGTTTGTTCTGGAAAAAATTTCGAACATCTTGTTATTTTGGAACATGTTTGTTCTGGAAAATTTTTCGAACATGTTTATTTTTGTGAAATTTTGAAGTTTTTTTTGTTAAGAATGGTGTTTTGTTTTGGTGGTGGTGGAGATAATTATGTGAAATAGAATGGGTGGGTGTGCTCATCTTCGTTTTTTTCATAGATTTTACCCTAGGGGTATATGGGACAATTCACAAGTTCTGGAAGATTAAAAAAATGCTTGGTGAGTGTACTCATAGGAAATCCGGGTGCATTTAGCCGCGCCCATTGGCCAATATATATGCGCCCTCTTTAAATCCAAATTGGGCTGAAGTTAATAATCAAAACAAATGGGCCAGACAATTAAATGAAGTGGCCCATCTTCTTTCTTTTCTGCTGGGGCGCGGCTAAAGGCACCTGGGTTTCCTATGAGTACACCCACGCAATGAGGACACACGCAAAACGGATGAGGACACCCACCTGGAAATCTAAAAAATAACCTCCTCATTTCAAACCCTAATTAAATCTTATCTTCCTCTCTTTCTCACACAAAAAGTGCACCCACCTCCCCTCCCCCCAGTCGGCCCGCCGCCCACCACCACTCCCTCCCAATCGGCGCCGCCGCCCACCACCCTCCATCCCTAGCGGCGCCGCTCTTCCCCTCCTCACGCGGCGAACACCCACTTTCTTCGTCGAACCGCCGCCGCCGTTGGAGGAGGCCACCGCCCCTTCCCTCGTCCGCCACCGCCCCTGTCTCCTGTTGCTGCATTTTTTTCTTCGAACGCCGCCGCCGCTGGAGAAGGGCGAATCCTACGCCACCGCCCTTGCCCTCGTCCGCCACCGCCCCTGCCCTCGCCGCCATCGTTTCAAGGTAGGTTTTTGTATGAAAATTAGGGTTTTTAAGAAAATTAGGGTTTTTAGATGTTCGGGAATTATTTTCGAACATATTGAGTATGTTTTGGAAATATTCTCGAACAATCTATGTTTGTTTTGAAAAAAAATTCGAACATTCTGTTTTTGTTTTGGAAAAAATTTCGAACATCTTGTTCTATTTTTTTTTTTCGGACAAATTTAAGTTGTTTTGAATATTTTTTCGAACACATTGAGTTTGTTCATTAAAAAATTTCGAACAACTTGAGTTTGTTGGGTAAAAATTTTCGAACAAGATGCCCAATTTTTTTTTGGACAAATGAAAGTTGTTCATGAATTTTTTTTCGAATACATTGAGTTTGTTGGGTAAAAATTTTCGTACATCTTAATTTTATTCGGTTAATATTTTCGAACATCTTAAGAATTTTTTTTTATTATTTTTGTTGATTTTTTGTGTTTTGTTGAAGAATGGCGTTTATTTTGGTGGTGGTGGACATGAATCTGTCGTGAAATAGAAGCGGTGGGTGTACTCATCCGGGCGTTTTTTTTTTAAAGTACAAGAGGGGTAAATACGTCATTTCGCATCACCCTTGTGACAAAAAAAAATTCCCCTGGGTGTACTCATAGGAAACCCGGGTGCCTTTAGCCGCGCCCTTTCTGCTGACCAAATTATATGGCTGCTCTCTTTTCTGCTGCCTGCTTCCCCCAATTGCCGAAAGGGTCTGACTATATGCACCTCCATTTCAGTTTGATGCACTCCCCCATCACTCCCCCGATTTGTACACCCCCCCTAAATTGGCACACACCCACCCTAAATTGTCATAAATACCCTCCCTTCATAAAAACCCTATTACTACACACACCCCCCAACCCCTCATCTTCTTCACCCCTCATCTTCTTCCTCCCCATTTCCTCCAACCCATCCCCTCCTCACCACCACCCACCAGTCGCGACGACGCCCACCCCAATCCACCCCCTCCTCACCACCACCCCCGTCGCCGGCGCCCTACCCCACCCTCCGTCGCCGGCCCCTCCCCTCCACTCCAGTTTTCTGAAAAAAAAAATAATAATAAAGAAGCTTTGCGGCCGCGGGGCCGCCTCGTTCATCGGCCGCCGCTGCCGCCCCCTTCCACAAGCGCACCCTCGCCGCCGCGGCCCCCACTCCCCGCCCCCGCCGTCGCATCCCCGTCCTTCCCTCGCCTCCCTATTTTGGAAACCCCAATTGGGTATTTCCTCCACCTCACACAGCGGCCGCCGCCACCGTCGGTCACCGCCCTCGACGCCGCCCCCATCGCCACGCCACCGCGAGCCCGCTGCCGCCCCCTTCGCCACGCCACCGCGAGCCCGACGCCCCCCTCCCTCTCCCCCAAATTTCTGTAAATTCCCCCCTCCCCGCAACCCCGTCCGTCCGGCCGCCCCCTCCCTCTATCCAGTCGACGCGTTGGTCCCGCCCTCGCCGCGGCGGCCCAGCCACTGCCTTGGGCCGTCGCGGCCCGTCCGTAACCCACCCCACCTCACCCCCGCCGTTCACGGCTTCGGCCCACCCCACGCTGCTTCGACCGACCTCGTCGCCGCCCCAGGTATGTAAATCGGCCCACCCCACCCCACGCCGCTTCCTCTCTCTTTTTTGGCCAGCTCGATTTTGATTTTTTTTAGGGTTTTCTGCATAGATGCAGAACCCCTTTTTTTTCCTTTTTTTTTTTTTCAATTTCGACACTGTAATATCGACCACGTACACTTTCGTTGACAAAATGTTGTCGACGAGAGTGCGTATGGTCGACATTACAGTGTCGATTTAAAAAAAAAATTAAAACTTTTTGATCGACCTTTGTTGGTCGACCGTATACATTCTCGTCGATAAATTGTTATCGACGAGAATTTATACGGTCAACCAACAAAGATCGAAATTTTTAAAAAAAGAAATTAATTTTTTTTTCGTTAAACCAGTGTCGATCATATAAACTCTCGTCGATAAATTGTTGTCGACGGGAGTGTATATGGTCGACACTGGTTGGTCGAAAGTTGAAAAAAAATTGTGATTTTTTGGAGTATATGGTCGACCATTTCTGTTTTTTTTTTGAGTTGATGGTCGCCGGAAATGGTGTCTCCGGCGACCGGAAGTTGTGTGTTAGGGGAAGGTGAAAGAAATGAGGTGGGGTGCATCTAGTATGGTGTATATTTAATGAAGGGTATTTTAGGTTTTTTACCTATTATTTTATTAATAAAACTGAAAAGGGGAGTGCATCAAACCGAAATGGAGGTGCATATAGTCAGACCCTTGCCGAAATTCCCTCCAGTCCAAAAAATTAATAAAGCATGAGCTGCCAAGGAATGGCCCATTTTGAATTAATTCAATGTGCCTAAGGGGGCCCTCAATTGTTTCTCTTGGGCTCAAGTAATTTATCACATTGCTGGACATGGCCCGCCTAAATTGGGCTGCTGCAACTAATTAAATGGACTAAACAATTTAATTGTTAGTCCAAATAATTTCTACTCGTTTTGTCCTCGATTTTGATTTCTTCCTTCAATTGACTTCACTAAAAATTAGGTGAGTGTTTTTGCTTCCAAAATAACCATTTTTCCTACAAAATGCACAAACACCACCTCTCTCTCTCTCTCTATCAAGTAGGGGTGGGCATTCGGTCGGTTCGGTTCGGTTCTGACCTTTTTTCAACCGAACCGAAATAACCGAAGTTTTAAAAAAATGAACCGAACCGAACCGAAATTATATAAAAACCGAACTGAACCGAATTACAATTCGGTTGGTTCGGTTCGGTTCGAACCGAATTTTTCCTACCTAAAATTAAAAAAATTTATTTAAACAAATAAACATTTAAAAAAATCAATTCTACATGAAAGAAGTTCATCCACAGAATTTTACGTAACAAATTCTAAGAATTCTACGTAACAAATTCTACATAATAAATTGGTAAAGTCTAGTATACACTTGAGTGCATGCTGTGCACCCTAGTCCATGTGCACTTTTCAGTTTACTGACTTACACTTTTTGGTAAATGGTGTTGAACTTTTCAATTATTACTAAAAATATTATTATACAGTTTAATAATTGAAAAGTGTAAGTCAGTAAACTGAAAAGTGCAACATGGACTAGGGTGCACAACATGCACTCGAGTCCATAGCAGACCAACCCTAATAAATTCTATATTATAAAAGTTCATCCACAGAATTATACACAACCAATTCTACATAATAAAATCAAATTCTACATAATAAAATCAAATCATAATAAAACAAATTCCACATAACATCACAAATCCCACACAATAAAATTCAATTACAAGTCCTTAAATATTACATAAATAGTTTTAAAAAACAGTACAAATCTTCATGCATCATCATGCATCAGTTGAATCCTCAAAAGCCATTTCTCGAAAACCTACAAAAGAAAACACAACGATCAAAATCTAAAAGATTATAACATGAATTGAAATTATAAACAAATAAAATATAAATATATTACTTTTTTCAATTTCTTCAATATCCTCAATACTCTCTTCAACCTCAACTGGAAAAGACTTTTTCTTGCGAAGCCAATCTTGAGCACAAATGAGACATTGCACTATTTTAGGACTTAATGAACTCCTAAATGCAGCACTCGTCCTCCTGTGCTGAAGGCAGATTCTGAAGCTACTGTTGAAATAGGAACAGCAAAAATATCCCGAGCAATTTCTGAGAGAACGGGAAATCTATGAGAATTCATTTTCCACCAAAAGAATGTTGAACTTACCTCCATTATCTTCTTTCTTCAGTTTCTTCATTAAGATACTTTTCCACTTCTGATTTACTATTTTTTCCCCCACCCACCTCAGACTTGAACTTTTTATATTGATTATCCATCATCATTTTCAGTTTCATTACCGGACTTGGATCACCAACATTTAGTCCACTTACCAGGAATAACACTTGGTGCACTCGAATTTTCTGGCATTGACTGTTTTTTGTACTCATTGTACAAAGAATACAATTGATCTTTCACCACATTTGCAATTGATGCACCCAACTCACCCTCATACATATTTGAAACAGCAAAGTGAAACCAATCTAACTTGTATCGAGGATCAAGAATAACTGCAATGAATATCACTTTATTCATCTTTTTTGGATCTCCCCAATACTTATCAAATTTTGCCTTCATTCTCATTGCCATTGCACACAACTCATCATCATCACTAACCATCCATGATTTCAACAAACAATCCACCATATAAATTTCATGGAAAAACAAGTTAGATGTGACATATAGAGAGCCTGAGATTCTTTTTTTTGAGATTAGTAGTACCGTTTCTTTTTGGATCACAAAAGAACTCTTTTTCGCAATACATGCATCAAGCTTTTCTTTCATTCTCCTCATCCAAGAAAGGAACAAAATGATCCCACACAATTGATCTTTTAGGAATTGCTTTCCGTTTTTTTGGGGGATTTGAAGCTGAAGCGGAAGTACGAGGAGTTGTTGGTTGTTTGTGCAGATCCTTCTTCACGCTGAGTAATTTCATTTGCTTGCTCGTGAGAAGTAGACATCTGTTGTAAATCAAAACAATAATACAAAAGGTGAGCAATCTTTATCAAATATACAAAATCTGCTATTAAATATGCTAAATAATCTACTGTAAAATATATTAAATAATATGTTACAAAAAATCTGGAAATATAATTAATATGTTGCAGTAGATCTCTCATTTATATTCAATGAAATCAAATATCTAAAAACATAATCTAAAAATTTCAAAACAAAACTAGTAATATATAACTTAAATAAAAAGACATTCAAGTAAAGCAGAACATACTGTGGTGGTGGTGGAAGAGTCGAAGACAACGAAGAGAGGCAAACGTCGAAGAAAGCGCTGGTGGGACTAACGGCGGTGGTGGAAGTAGGGGAGGCAGAAATGGAAAAGAAACGTGGTGGAAGTAGGGGAGGCAGAAAAGAAACGGCAGAAATGGAAATGAGTGTTTACAATCTAGGGTTTTATTTATATATATATATATATATATATTTTATTAATTAATTATATTAATTTTTATTTATAGTTCGGTCGGTTCGGTTTATTCGGTTTTTAGAAAATATAAACCGAACCGAACCGAAAAAACCGAAATTTTAAAAAATTTCAACCGAACCGAAAAACCGAATAAACCGAACCAAATAAACCGAAATTCGTCGGTTCGGTTCGGTGTTTCGGTTTTTTCGGTTTTATGCCCACCCCTACTATCAAGTGCAATTAGTCAAAATTAAGCAATAAAAACATGAAATCCTAGGAAAATTTAGCTCAAAATGTGTCATAAAAATATGCAAATTCCACCCGAATCAGGCAGCCACCGTCACCCACCTCCGGCAGCCGCCGCATCCCCCCACCAACGACATCCACCAAACTTATAATTTTTCTAAAAAAAAAAAACCAGGGTCGACAATTGTTTGTCGACCAAGAACACCAAGATCGACACTGGTTTGTCGATCAAGAACACCTCGGTCAACACTGATTTGTCGACCAAGAACATCCCAGTCGATCAAAATAAAAAAAAATTGGAATTTTCGATGATAATGAATCGACCAAAAACCCTCTAGTAGACAAATTGTTGTCGACGAGAGTGTTTTAGGTAGATTCATTATTGTCGAAAATTATTTTTAAAAAATTACCATAAATGCGCGGCACGTCGGAGGCAGAAATGTGCGGCGCGGCATGGCACGGCGGCTTGGGCTCAGCGGTGGCGAAGTTGAAGAATCGCAGGGGTGGCCACGGAGGCGCTGTGTGGCCGACCTCCATGTGCAGAACAGAAATTAAAAAAAAAAAAAAACAAAGATGTGGGGAGAAAGAGAGGGAGGAAGGAGCGCTGAGGGCGGCGGGGGGTGGCCACAGCACAGTGCTGTGTGGCCGACTTCCGGTCCATGGCCCTCCCCGTCAGATCTGAAAAAAAAAAAAAAAAAACTAAGAAGAAGAAGAAGAGGGGAGAAAGAGAGGGTGGAGAGCAGGGCGGCACAGGGAGGTTGGGCGATGGGGGTCGAGCATCGAGCGGCGTTGGACGGCGGCGACTGGAATTTTGTTAGGGAGAAGAAAATGGATTAGGGTTTAAGTGGGGAAGAAAGAAGGGGTGTGTATTGACTTGAACGAAATTTTTGGTCACTATAGGTTGACTAACTACTTCCCCTCAAGCATAAGGGTTCGTAGTAGTAATGGAAGTATTCGACCAAGTAGTATCGACCTAGGAGGTGGGTTTGTGCAATGGATCCCTAGAGTTTTATGTTGTAATAGCTAATGTAACTACGGTTTCGGGTTTGTGGATTTCTAAAATTAAAGCTAAATTACTACCAAGATGCTAGAAATTAAATCAACTACCCACCTAGAAACTAACAAGTGATTTATACTACTAAAAGTGAGAAAAGCACCAATAAGAGAAATTACCACAACTTAACAAAGAAAATTACTACTAAGCAAGGATTTAACAATTAAAGCAAAGAACAACTAAGAATATAATTCGAAGAAGTGCAAGAGTGAGAGAATGCTTCGGGTGTTCTCCACCTAGTGAAATAGAGAGGAATTGCTTTTACTTTGTTAATTGTTTTAATTAATATTTGCTAAGAGCACCTAAATGCTAGGATGACAACCATTTCCCTTCGGGTAATATAGCCTTAATTCTAAGGTGTTCCCAAACCCGGTAATAAGGTTTTCTTCCTAATCCTCACCAACTACTCAAACAACCATTCAAGTAATTAATGTCCTTTAATGGGGTCCTAATACGATTAACTCTCTCTCGACGAATTAAAAGTATAACTAACACATTTGCATACCAACAACTCACACCATAAATATAGACATGTCCATGTAACTCTCGTCTACGCTACACATGCATCTAAATATGGATTAATAGAAGTTAACATACAAAGTACCAATAATACCCATTAAAAGAAGCAAAAAATCTAATCTTAACAATAACAAAGCTCAAACAATTCCAAACTCAATATTCACATGGCTTTATAACACCCAAAGCATAAATAAACTTAGCCCATGGTGTTTTGAGAAACACCCATGGCTAAAACATAAAAAGAACTCAAGATAAACATTAAATATGGAATTATATAGAAAATGAGAGAATGGTTTGAAGTCACCTTGTTGTTTCTTCAAAATACCTAGCTATTACAAAAGTGTGGAGCCTTGTTCTTCAAAAACCTATGCTAAGTATCTACTTTGAAGCTAAACTATGAATTAAAGTGCAATAAATGTGGAAGATGGAGTTAAGATGAACTAGGGTTTAAGAGTTGTAATAAATGAGGGACAAAAGTTCTTTACAAACTGAGTTTGAAGCTATTTAAAGCTTCCAAAAGTGTGTGAGACGAAATTATCACTTTGGTCCTTGAAGTTCTTCAAAATTCGCGAAAAACCCCGAAATTGTAAGTTCACTCGACCGCCAGTGTGGGGTGAAACGGTCGGCCGAGTGAGAAAAAGTTCCAGAACCAAAAGTGGTTCCAGAACTCACTCGACCGCCCGTTTGGGGTCACTCGACCGGTCGAGTGAAATGAGCTCACTCGACCGTCCGTTTGGGCTCAAACGGTCGCCCGTTTGGAAATTAATTCCAGAAACTCTCCCACGACCAGAACTCACTCGACCGCCCGTTTGGGTTCACTCGGCCGGTCGAGTGAGATGAGAAACTTTGAAAGTTTCTGTAACTCGACTTCACTCGACCGCCAGTGTGGGCCTACTCGACCGGCCGGTTGGATCCTGCACCCTTGGACGTTTTCTTCGATTTTTCTTGACTTTCCTTGCTCGTCCTTCCACCGAACTTCTCTTCCAATGCGCCAATGCTCGTTTTCCCTTTAAATGGACTATTTCACCTCGTTTCCTACACTTTGAACACATTTCTTGACAACAAGGTTAGTAGCACCATTTCTAACAATTATGACCAAAATCACATCAAAATGCTACGATAACATAGCAATAGTGAGCACAAAAACGAGCAATCTCACACCCAATCAACCTCCCCAAACTTAGAGATTTGCTTGTCCCCAAGCAAAGAAAAAGAAAAACAAAAGGAGGGAGATTGTGAAAGATTTGCGAATGGATACAATGCATAGTAGGCATGATCAAACAATATCTCCAATGAATGGTTCATCAACACATGCAATTTCTCTACCATTTTCAAGACAAAATGTGATCCAAGCTAAGACAAATTCAACATACTTGATTCACCACTCTCTCAAGAAGTGTTTCTCTCAACACACAAGTGTATATTGGGCATGTAAGCTCTCAACTGTCAATCCACGAAAAACTCAAAGACCATAGGCTTGCTTTTCAACTCAATTCTCTACCAAATATTTAGGCATCGATTGTCAATCAAAGAGGTCTTTCAAGGGTTGTAATGTAGGCTTTTTGGAAGGGGTGGGATGAATTTAGAATTAGTGACTCATTCAACTTGTAGAGCAACAAATGTTGTATTTCTCTCATTTTTCATTCAACTCTCACACAACACTTGCTTTCTTTCTTTTCTTTTCACTCAAAATGAACTTCACCCCCTTTTTCCTTCTTTTCCCAACATTTTGGAGCCATTTCTCTTCACTTTTGTGATTTGAGCTTTTGGGACTTTTTGTTTCCCTTTTATTTTTCACATTAAGCACAAGCTCATTAGCTCCTCTTTTTCTTTTTCTTTTCAACCCTTTTCTTTCTTTTGAATTCACTTTGATCAATACAAATCCACTCACTTCAATTCCCTCACCATGTCAACCAACATTGAAGCTCTACAAATGATAAGGGCAATTAGGCTCAAAAGATGTGGTTTCATGGTGACATTTTGTAGCTTGCCAAAGAAAATTGGTTTTACGGCTCAACGGGGCTAACTACGAAAATGTATCATTTGGTGGGATTTATTTGGCCAAGTGACTCAAATTCAAAGAAATGCCTCCTATCATTTTTGACAATTTCCTCCTAAATCAAGTTTCAAACAAGTCAAAGAGCAAGTTCTAGCAATGCATAATTCGTGGACGACTCACTCAAGAAGAATTGAACCGAAATGATATTTCGATTCAAGAAGGCTCTAGTCTCTCCGGCTTAATGTGGTAAACTCAAGTGTTTTCCTAAGCCTAGCCCTTCACACAAAATGCAATCAATTGATAGAGTCATACATGCATTAATTTCCCAATCACCAACAAACATCACAAGATCAATTATAGTAAACTTATGCATCCATCCACAAATTCTCCAAAAATCCACCATCACATAAAATAAACTTCCCTAACATCCATCCAAACAAAATATCAAAAGAAAAACATCCCCATCAACAAAAATCCACAAAAATATCCAAAATACATGAACCCAAAACAAAGATCCAAAGGTACAAATAACAAAATGCTACGGACATAAACATAAACACCGAAAATGAGAGAAAATTAGGACACTTATACCACACCATCTTCGGGGTTTTGAGGCATCATTGAGGTGGTTGAGGTGGGTTGTAGTAGCCTTGTTGGGCGAGCCACTCAAAATGGGGGCGGAACATGTTGTTCATCTCGAGAAGTTGTGCATCAATGCTCGCGTAGTGAGTTTCCATGTTGGCTAGACGAGTGTCCACGTTGGCTAGACGAGTGTCCACATTTTCTCGCCACGCTCTATCTTCACGACTTGCTAGACCCAACTGCTCGATACTAGCCCTAAGTGACTCAAGCTCCCTGTCTCTTCTTTCGTAAATACGGGTAGCATTCCCTCTTTGATCCGGAGCTGCCCGCCATGGACTACCTCCTCCTTGCTCTTGGGGCCCTTGATGCTCCTCAGGCACAGGCTCAGGCTCGGGCTCGTCTAGAGGCATGGGAACCGCTTCATCGACTGGCATTCCGGCTGCGAAGTTGTCTATCCAAGCGCGATGAGCACCAGATGTTAAATCCCAGCTTCCATATCTCCGTCGGCTCACTCTTGTCAGTTGCTTGTTGGGTAAGGGGAAAACTTCCTCATCATCAAGTCTCAGGCAATAAGTTCCCCTGACCATCTTGAGCACTTTCATTTGGATCAATACCCCAACGTCAAGCCTTGAGTCCCCCGCTAGTGGCTCATCCTCCTCTCTTGGCACCCACCCAAAGTGTTCCGCTATGTGAGTGATGAATCCCCCCATTTGCGATTTCCTAACTGGTTTTCGGGCTTGGCGTACCAATTGTGCCATGAGATATGAGGCCATGTTGACTGGTCTGCGATCGACCATGCACTTCATCACATATAACTCCTCTCTTCTCACCGCTCCAATCTCGGATCTAGCAAAAACTGAGTTTGCTAACACCCTCTGGACATATCGAAATACTGGACTACGGATGAGAGATGACTTCGACGTGCTCGGATTATAGACTGGAATGTCGTTCCTATCCTTTCGGGCTATTTTCACCCAAAAGTCTTGATCATTGAAGTCTTGGATACCCAAATGGACCTCGTTATCACCAATGTTGGGCACCCGAAAGATGTCATTCAACTCGCTCCCAGTCAAACTACGGTCCACATTCCCCAAGCGGAATGTGATCATCCGAGGCACGCGCTGTCGATCGCATTGCAGTTCAACTGTGGTCAAGAACTCCACCATCAACTCTTTGTAGGATGGCTTTTGGATTTGCAAAAAATCTGTCCATCCTATGTTTGCAAAGAGTTGATCAACGTCTTCCTTGATCCCCATGTGCCTCATGCAGTCATCATCAATGTATTTTGTGGGGTAAAAACTCATTCGTCTCACGTTTACGAAGTTGTCGGCAAATGACGCCCCTCTCTCTCCCAAATCAATTCCGAAATAAGAGGGGTAAGTGCCACACACTTCATACAAATTCCACTCGAGCCATTGGTTCATCTCTTGTACATTTGGTCCGTCGTTATTCGCCATTTTCTACAACTCAAAAGAATAGAAACTCATTAGAATGTGCATAAAGTCTCAACTAAAATTCACCATTCATTAGAGTTCTAAGAATTTAAGTTCATATGCATCCCAAATGTTCAAATTCACATTCTACCTCTCACTACTCAATTCTTCAACAACTATTATGCTCACAAGGTGTTTATCCAATTTTTACAAGAATTTCAAAATATCAAGACACCTTGCTTTCACCAATGTTAACTCTATCCTAGAATGTATTCTTTAAATCAAACACATTCACAAAATTACAACATCACATGCTCAAGAATTAAACAAAAGTTCAAAAATATCCCCAAAGTTCACCATTCTTGCAAAATTTCCTCAAATGTCTAGCCTAAATTCTCCCAAAGTACACCATGATAGCACAAAATAGGCATAGGTATGAGTTACCCATCATCAATAATCACCAATAAGCAACTCATGGAAGAAATTTGCAAGAAATCAAGAAACCCACCAAAAATTTGAAATTTTCGTCACCTCCCTTATGTCATGCAAAAACTAGTATAAAACTTACACTATCATGCTTGTTCTTGCAAAATAAAAGAGGGGAAGGAGATTACATACCTTGGGGAGTGATTTCTTGAAGGTGTTGCAAGAAAATGAAGAGAAAAATTTAGAGAGAGAGAGTGAGTTTGTGAAAATGGGGGTAGGAATGTGTGTAGTGTGTGAAAAATTGAGGAAGAGTAGGGTTTTATGTGCACAAAATTCGCGTGGGTCGGGCTTCGGGTCGGGTCGACCCAAAAAAAAATTTGAAAATTCTTACCTGTCGCGCTCCCAGATCCCAATCGACCGCCCGTTTGGGCTCAAACGGTTGGTCGAGTGACAATGAGTTCCAGAAACTTTCCCACGACCAGAACTCACTCGACCGCCCGTTTGGGCTCAAACGGTCGGTCGAGTGAAAATGCATTCCAGAAACTTTTTGAATTTTTATCCCACTCGGCCGCCCGTTTGGGCTCACTCGCCTGGTCGAGTGGGTTCTGCTTCCAACCCAATTTCCCCTTTTTCAGCGTTTTCCTCCAAAATTCCTACAACAAATCAATATACACTACACCATAGCAATACTCAAACACCACACAACCTCAATTCACAAAAGTTTTGCCCCAAAATTCAGTGTAACGGTGCAAATGAAATTGTAAAAACGACCACACCCCCCCCCCCCAAACTTAGACTTTGCTAAGCAAATCTAAGTTTGGAAATGAGTGTTTACCTTTGAGTTTGCACCATACACCATTCCATCTTCTTCTTGTATCCTTTCTCCTCAATAAAGAGTTCATGTCCAAGCTCCATGAAGCATCAACATCATACCTCAACCTACTAAACAAAACTAAACCAAAAAGATCAAAAAGCACTAAAACTAACTAAAACAAACAAAAACGAAAAGAAAGCAATAAACGAATGGGTTGCCTCCCATTTAGCGCTAGGTTTAACGTCCTATGCCGGACGGAACTCTTTCGAGTTCAAGTCTCTTCAAGAGACTTTGTACCTCCACCATCTTTTTGACTCGGGTTGAAGTAGAGTTTCACACGATGACCGTTCACGGTGAAGCGACTCCCATCTTTGCTTTGTAATTCGAGAAATCCACTAGGAAACACCTTTTTCACCACAAACGGACCACTCCACTTTGACTTCAACTTTCCGGCAAACAACTTCAAACGGGAGTTGAACACGAGCACCTCATCCCCTTCTTCGAACTCCTTCTTCTTGAGACGAGCATCATGCCATTTCTTGGTCTTTTCCTTGAAAATCTTAGAGTTCTCATAGGCATGTTCTCGAAACTCCTCGAGCTCACTTAATTGGAGCAACCTCTTCTCTCCAACCAAGTCACAATCGAAGTTCAACTTCTTGATTGCCCAATAAGCACGGTGCTCTAGTTCCACGGGTAAGTGACAAGCCTTCCCAAAGACAATTTGGTATGGGGACATATCCAATGGAGTTTTATATGCCGTTCGATATGCCCACAAAGCATCATCCAACTTCAATGCCCAATCCTTTCTAGTGGTGTTGACCGTCTTCTCGAGAATTTGCTTGATTTGACGATTAGACACCTCCGCTAAACCATTAGTTTGAGGGTGATAGGCGGTTGACACCTTGTGCTTCACATTATATTTGGCTAGAAGGTTAGCCATCACTTTGTTCACAAAATGACTCCCCCCATCACTTATCAAAGCTCTTGGAACTCCAAATCGAGTGAAGATATTCTTCTTCAAGAATTGAATCACCACTCTTGCATCACTCATCTTGGTTGGAATAGCCTCGATCCACTTAGAAACATAGTCAACACCAACAAGAATGTAGGTGTACCCACATGATGGAGGAAATGGCCCCATGAAATCAATGCCCCAAACATCAAATAGCTCAACTTCAATGAACATGTTTAAAGGCATCTCATCCCTCTTTGTTATTCCCCCCATTCTTTGGCAACGATCACATCCTCGGATGAATGTTTGACAATCTTTGAAAATTGTTGGCCAATAAAACCCGGCTTGGAGAATTTTCATTCCCGTCTTTGAAGTACCAAAATGTCCCCCACAAGGAAGAGAGTGACAATGTTTGATTATGTCCTCCCATTCTTCTTGAGGCACACATCTCCGAAGCACCGAATCTACCCCTCTCTTGAAAAGAAACGGCTCATCCCATATGTAGCTTTTCACTTCCTTGTTAAACTTCTTTCTTTCATAGGGACCCAAATCTTCGGGGATCATTCCACTTGCCAAAAAGTTGGCAAAGTCGGCATACCATGGGATTTCTCCTTTCACTCCCATCACCGGTATAGTGTCGATCATCAATAAGCTTTCATCGGGAAAGCTTTCCTTAACCTCAACCACATCTTGCTTTTGCTCTTCATCTTGCTCCAACCTTGAGAGGTGATCGGCTATGACGTTCTCACTTCCTTTCTTGTCTCTCACCTCTATGTCAAATTCTTGAAGTAAAAGGACCCACCGAATGAGCCTCGGTTTTGCATCCTTTTGGTTCATCAAGTAGCGGATAGCCGCATGATCGGTGTAGACAACGGTTCTAGCTCCCACAAGGTAAGGACGGAACTTGTCAAAAGCATACACAACCGCTAAGAGCTCTTTCTCGGTTGTAGTGTAATTGGCTTGTGCGGTGTTGAATGTCTTTGAGGCATAGTATATGGCATGAAATCTCTTTTCCCTCATTTGCCCCAAAACAACCCCCATTGCATAGTCACCCGCATCACACATCAACACGAACGGCTCCTCCCAATTTGGTGTCACAAGTATGGGTGAACTCACCAAGGCCTCCTTGAGTTTCCTAAAAGCTTCAACACACTCATTAGTAAAATCAAAAGGAACATCCTTTTCCAACAAATGAGATAAGGGTTTAGAGAGCTTAGAAAAATCTTTGATAAATCGGCGGTAGAAACCCGCATGGCCAAGAAAATGACCGAATGCCCTTCTCATTCGATGGTGGAGGCAACTTTTCAATTGCTACCACCTTCACTCTATCAACTTGGAGCCCCTTGGATGACACATGATGGCCCAACACAATTCCTTCATTCACCATAAAGTGACATTTTTCCCAATTCAACACTAAGTTAGTGTCCTCACACCTTTGCAAAACAATATCAAGGTTAGTCAAACAAGATTCGAATGACTCTCCAAAGACGGAGAAATCATCCATAAAAACCTCCATGATACGTTCAATAAGACCATGAAAAATTGACATCATGCAACGTTGAAAAGTGGCGGGTGCATTACACAACCCAAAAGGCATACGCCTCCATGCAAATGTACCATACGTGCATGTGAAAGTGGTCTTTTCTTGGTCTTCCGGTGCAATCATGATTTGATTGTAACCCGAATAACCATCAAGAAAACAATAATGTGAAAAACCTCCTAACCTATCAAGCATTTGGTCCATGAAAGGTAAGGGAAAATGATATTTGCAAGTAGCCTTATTCAATTCCCGATAATCAACACACACGCGCCACCCCGTGGCGACTCTCATGGCTATTAGCTCATCTCCCTCACCTTGTACAACCGTCATTCCCCCTTTTTTAGATACAACATGCAAAGGTGACACCCATGGACTATCCGAAATAGGAAATATCATACCCGAATCTAGAAATTTTATGACTTCTTTCCTAATAACCTCTTGGATAATAGGGTTCACTCTCCTTTGGGGTTGGACTATAGGCTTCCTATCTTTTTCTAGACGGATCCTATGCATGCAAATTGATGGATTAATGCCCTTCAAATCTTCAATCGACCAACCGATGGCCGATTTGTGCTTACGTAGCACTTCAAGTAGCCTATCTAATTCATGTGATGCAAGAGAAGATGATACAATTACCGGATTCTTCTCGTTTTCTCCTAGGTAGGCATACTTTAAGTGCTCGGGAAGTGGTTTGAGGCCTTCTTTCTTCTCCTCCACTTTAGGCTCTCCTTCCTCCAACTTCAACAAGGGTGGTAGAGTGAAATTTCCATGTTTGATCTCTAAAGTTTCCTCAATCTCCATTTGTTCCCTATTATCAAAGTAAAAATTGAAACTTTCATAAGTAGAGGAAAAATATGAATGAGAATCAATATCATTTAAATCATCAAAGAAGAGAGAGTAGGAGGGGTCTTCCAAAGATTCTTGGACACATAAGTCCACAATATCGACGAAGTTCAATTGTTCCACATCCATGGGATGCTTCATCGCGTCGTACATCGATATCTTCACTTCTTCTTTACCAACTTTCAACGTTATCTCTCCTCTCCCAACATCAAGCTCGACTCCCGCCGTTGCTAAAAATGGTCTCCCAAGAATTATAGGCACTTGTTCATCTTCCTCCATTTCTAGCACCACAAAGTCGGCGGGAAATACAAACTTGTCCACTCTAACAAGAATATCTTCAACTATGCCCTTGGCAATTGTGATTGATCGATCGGCAAGTTGAAGTGCAATAGAAGTGGGCTTCAACTCCCCCCTTTCGAGCTTTTCAAACAAAGATAGGGGCATCAAGTTAATGCTAGCCCCCAAATCACAAAGAGCGTTCCTCTTGATCCCGTTTCCAATATCACACATGATGACAAAACTACCCGGATCCTTCATCTTTTGTGGCATGTTCTTTTGTAGCATAGCACTACATGCCTTGTTGAACTTGACAAGCTCGGGTTCATCAATCCGTCTCTTCTTGGAGATCAAGTCTTTGAGGAATTTGGCATAGTTGGGCATTTGCTCTAAAGCATCGGAGAATGGAATATTGATGTGGAGTTGCTTGAAAATCTCAAGAAATTTAGCAAATTTCTCATCCAATTTCTTCTTCATGAATCTTTGAGGGAATGGTACCATTGTCTTTGGTACCCCCCACTCATCACATGGTATGCTCTTTTCTTCCTCAATCTTCTTCTCCTTCATCTTTTTCCACTTTGGTATTCTTTCTTCACCATCAACTTTCTTTTTCTCTTTTGACTCCATCCCATTTCCTTCCTCCTCTTCGGCTTTTCCCATCTCTAACTCTTCACACTCTCCTTCAATTTCACAATCTTCCTTGACATCATCATCTCCCGGTTGAGAGGGCATGGATGGACCCTCATATTTGGTGCCACTTCTAAGCTCTATTGCCTTGCAATGCTCTTTGGGATTTATCTCGGTTGTTGAGGGAAATTTTCCCTTGTTTAGCATTTGATTAACCGCCGTGCTCAACTCTCCAACGGACGTTGCAAGTTGCCCCACCGTATGCTCGAGATTTTTAATCCCCCTTGAGTGTTGTTCATTGATCTTTGCTTGTTCCAAATTCGTTTTAACTTGTTGCTCTTGAGCTTTCTTGAACAACTCTTCCATCCGTAAAAGTGTATCTTCCGTAGTAGCTTTTCCTTCCCCATTAGGAAGCCTTGCCCCGGGATCAAATCCGGGTGGATATTGCATTGCTCCTTTTGGGTTAGAATACGCCAAGTTGTCATGCCTTCGGAAGTTTTGATTTTGATTCCCTTGAAATGAGGTGGATGGCCCCCCTTGCATCGGGTGACTTTGATTGGGTTGGAGTGTTGAGGATTGACCACCTTGAAAACGATTTTGTTGAGGAGCTTGATATGGACGACCACCTTGAAAGTTTTGTTGATGGTTTCCTTGATATTGTGGCCTACCCATGTAGTTCACATCTTCCATTTGATTCATCGAAAGCTCTCCTTGAACCATTGGTAATGGGCTTTCACTTGGTTGATTAGACGAAAGAGCATTCACCTTCTCAATTAACGTGGTGATCATTGTTTTCATGGCGTCCACCTCATTAACTTGAGCAACTCGATGCCTTCCTCCTCTATCAATCCTCATTTTAAAAGAATTGTTCGATATCCCCTCCATTATTTGCTTGATCTCTTCCGCCGACTTGAGCCATATCGAACCTCCGGCACAAGCATCCAAATGATGTTGGTCTTCTTCTCTCAAGCCACAAAAGAACCAACAAGTTGTTTGCTCCAATGGAAAACCATGTTGAGGGCAAGTTATGAGTAGGTTGGTAAACCTTTCCCATGCTTCTTTGAGGTTCTCATTAGCTCTTTGTTTAAATTGAGAGATATTTTGCTTTGCTTCCATTGTTTTGGAAGGAGGGTAGTACTTCAATAAAAACCTTTTCTTCAAGTCTTCCCAAGTTCTCACCTCTCCCAACGGAATGCTTGTTTGCAACCATGCTTTTGCCTTTCCGGAAAGTGTGAAAGGAAATAGCCTCAATTTCTTTGCATCTTCGGACACACCGTTTTGTTTGAGTGTATCGGATATCTCTAAAAATTGAGCCAAGTGCTCATTTGGATCTTCTTCAAAGCCTTCCTCGGTCCTCCCTTCAAATTGCTTCTCTCTAAGCATTCTCAACAAAGAAGCACTAATCTCAAAATTATTGGCCTCCACATTTGACCTTGCTATCCCATCATAATGCTCCCTTTGTTGAGGCTCAAAGTACTCTCTCATTGGCCTCCCATGTTGTATTGGAGGACGAGGTTCTTGTCTTTCCGGTTGAGGTGGAACGGGTATCTCTTGAGGGTATGCACCTTGGGGTAGATGGTATGGATAAGGGTGGGGGTAATACCCTTGAGGTGGAGGTTGATAATACCCTTGAGGATAATGTGGGTATGGATATGGTGGATAGCCTTGGGGATACCCTCCTTGTTGGACATTAGGGGGATACCCTTGAGGTTGTCCACCATAGTGGCCTTGATTGAACCCACCACCTATTTGAATATTAGGTGGGTGTTGCATGCCATTTCCTCCTCCTCCTTGCAATTGAACATCTCCTTGATGTTCCACTTGGAGATTTTCTTGAGTATTTACTCCTTCACTTTCATCATCTACCACGGCACTCGGCGGTTGATTTTGTCTAATCTCCGCCATTCTTCGATTTATAGCTCGATTCCTTCTTGCGGTTGCTTCAATCTCAAGATTGATAGGTTCAATTTGTCCACCACGTGCTCTTGTTATCATGCACCTATGGAAAATTGCAAATATCAAACTCTTGAAACAAAAATAAAAACAAAATAAAAGCAAGTAATTGTAGCTATCACTAGTATTCAACTAACTCTAAGTCCCACTTATAGCACTACGTCGCCTCCCCAGCAGCGGCGCCATTGACTTGAACGAAATTTTTGGTCACTATAGGTTGACTAACTACTTCCCCTCAAGCATAAGGGTTCGTAGTAGTAATGGAAGTATTCGACCAAGTAGTATCGACCTAGGAGGTGGGTTTGTGCAATGGATCCCTAGAGTTTTATGTTGTAATAGCTAATGTAACTACGGTTTCGGGTTTATGGATTTCTAAAATTAAAGCTAAATTACTACCAAGATGCTAGAAATTAAATCAACTACCCACCTAGAAACTAACAAGTGATTTATACTACTAAAAGTGAGAAAAGCACCAATAAGAGAAATTACCACAACTTAACAAAGAAAATTACTACTAAGCAAGGATTTAACAATTAAAGCAAAGAACAACTACGAATATAATTCGAAGAAGTGCAAGAGTGAGAGAATGCTTCGGGTGTTCTCCACCTAGTGAAATATAGAGGAATTGCTTTTACTTTGTTAATTGTTTTAATTAATATTTGCTAAGAGCACCTAAATGCTAGGATGACAACCATTTCCCTTCGGGTAATATAGCCTTAATTCTAAGGTGTTCCCAAACCCGGTAATAAGGTTTTCTTCCTAATCCTCACCAACTACTCAAACAACCATTCAAGTAATTAATGTCCTTTAATGGGGTCCTAATACGATTAACTCTCTCTCGACGAATTAAAAGTATAACTAACACATTTGCATACCAACAACTCACACCATAAATATAGACATGTCCATGTAACTCTCGTCTACGCTACACATGCATCTAAATATGGATTAATAGAAGTTAACATACAAAGTACCAATAATACCCATTAAAAGAAGCAAAAAATCTAATCTTAACAATAACAAAGCTCAAACAATTCCAAACTCAATATTCACATGGCTTTATAACACCCAAAGCATAAATAAACTTAGCCCATGGTGTTTTGAGAAACACCCATGGCTAAAACATAAAAAGAACTCAAGATAAACATTAAATATGGAATTATATAGAAAATGAGAGAATGGTTTGAAGTCACCTTGTTGTTTCTTCAAAATACCTAGCTATTACAAAAGTGTGGAGCCTTGTTCTTCAAAAACCTATGCTAAGTATCTACTTTGAAGCTAAACTATGAATTAAAGTGCAATAAATGTGGAAGATGGAGTTAAGATGAACTAGGGTTTAAGAGTTGTAATAAATGAGGGACAAAAGTTCTTTACAAACTGAGTTTGAAGCTATTTAAAGCTTCCAAAAGTGTGTGAGACGAAATTATCACTTTGGTCCTTGAAGTTCTTCAAAATTCGCGAAAAACCCCGAAATTGTAAGTTCACTCGACCGCCAGTGTGGGGTGAAACGGTCGGCCGAGTGAGAAAAAGTTCCAGAACCAAAAGTGGTTCCAGAACTCACTCGACCGCCCGTTTGGGGTCACTCGACCGGTCGAGTGAAATGAGCTCACTCGACCGTCCGTTTGGGCTCAAACGGTCGCCCGTTTGGAAATTAATTCCAGAAACTCTCCCACGACCAGAACTCACTCGACCGCCCGTTTGGGCTCACTCGGCCGGTCGAGTGAGATGAGAAACTTTGAAAGTTTCTGTAACTCGACTTCACTCGACCGCCAGTGTGGGCCTACTCGACCGGCCGTTTGGATCCTGCACCCTTGGACGTTTTCTTCGATTTTTCTTGACTTTCCTTGCTCGTCCTTCCACCGAACTTCTCTTCCAATGCGCCAATGCTCGTTTTCCCTTTAAATGGACTATTTCACCTCGTTTCCTACACTTTGAACACATTTCTTGACAACAAGGTTAGTAGCACCATTTCTAACAATTATGACCAAAATCACATCAAAATGCTACGATAACATAGCAATAGTGAGCACAAAAACGAGCAATCTCACACCCAATCATGTATTTATCTTTAAAATTTTAAGAAAAAGGGGTATAATAGGTAATTTGAGGGGAGTGCATCTATCTTAAATGTATCCTGAGGGAAGTACATGAATCGGGGGAGTGTATCTAACAAAGCTGGGGGTATATACCCCAACCCATTATTTAAATGGAAGGCCCAATAAAAAGTTAGTCCATTTCAGCAATTTATGCAAGGCCACGGATAAATGCCCCATATATTATGTTTTTACCTTTCGGCTGATTTTATTTGAGTTCACCCTCCATAAAATACCACAAATAACCTTTTACCATATAACACTTTAATACACATTAGAAATACCTTTTAACTTAGTCCACCTTTTCAAAAAAATTCTTTTCTATTTTAGAGCGAAAAATAGAGTGGAATTTGAGAATTAATGACAGAATTTCTTACTAAAAATTAATT
Source organism: Galeopsis tetrahit (assembly GCA_963675135.1). Lineage (NCBI taxonomy): Eukaryota > Viridiplantae > Streptophyta > Magnoliopsida > Lamiales > Lamiaceae > Galeopsis > Galeopsis tetrahit. Next base: position 17,738,216 of record OY776125.1, on the reverse strand, counting down.
ACCGTCACTAAAGACTTTTAGCTAGAGAAACTATAATGACAAATTTTTTGTCACTAAAAGTCATTTTTCTTATAGTGATTTTTTTTTTAAGAACACAAAGATTCATTACTATATACAAAGAACCACATGTAAAAGTAGAACTCAAAATACTGAAACCATTTTTACATACAAAGATTCCACAGGACTAATAATTCACCAGGAGCTGGGTACATAATAATTAACCTAAATTTTTATGTCACCATTATTTATAATCTCCATTAACAACCAAAATTACTTTTCTCTATCAAGTTTTTTTTTTTTTTGTTCTTTTAATTAAGCCATTAATTAAAACAACGTACTAGGATATCAATTTTTTTCATATATATGAACAGGGCAAAAATAAACATGCAAAGTAAAATAGTAGTATTTGTTTTGGCTATACAGTATGTATATTTGGTTTTTTAGTTGGAGGGAGCATTATTAATCAGGAGATATAGTATTATATATAGTAGTAATTTAGCTTAAAAAAAGCAAGGAATATTAAATCACTTTAGTACTAGTTTTAGAAAGACTTGTTTGGTAGCTATTGCAATGAAGCTAATTAAGAAAATGAATAGCAGAGATTCTTCCGAAAAAAAATCTGCCCAGTTCAGATTAGAAAAACGAGCGTTTCCACACACACATCCCATTGCCCAGTAGTGCTAGCTAGAATTTCCATCAAAACTAACTATGGACCCTGTTGGAATTAATTCTGCTACGCCTAAAGGTATGCAATTTGCTATCCACCATTTTAATTAATTTAATTAATTTGTAATAATATTTGGAAGTTTAATTATAGGAAAAAAATTAGAATTTTAGACACAATAAATAATATTTTATTAATTTATTTGAAAAATGAAATTTAGGGAGCCATTATTTTGGAACGTACACAAGTGTTTTGAAGTGAAAGAAATTTAAGAGAAGTGTTTTGAAGTTTATTATCTCAACATTTATATTCTCTCCTTATATCCTTGACAAACCACATAGTAGTGACACAACCCATTGCCTTTTTTGCTTTTCTTTTATTTCACTTTCAATTGATCACTCAAGTGTGATTAAATTTGTATATAAAGCAAAAGGAAATTTTAAAGTGAAATAACTATATTAATAGAAAGTTTTTATAGGGAGGGGGAGAAGCTCCACACCAGACAAAACGAATTATGTAATGACACTCACTTACCTACAAAGCATATAGTTTCCCAGTATATACTTCCTCCTATTTAAAATATAAGTTGTTTTGAACTTTCGTTTTCTTTGTAAAATATAAGTTGTTTTGCACTTTTCAACGCAAATTAATTGCATTTATTTCAAATTTATCCTTAAAATTAATAAATATTTACATACATGTATTTTTTTTATTGAGAATTACAAGTATTGATTAAGGGTAAAATGAGAAGTTAATTATTTTCTTAATATGTGTGCATGAGTTTAGGATGACATATATTTTGAATAGGAGGGAGTATTTGTTTTTTTTTTTTAATTATTAAACGTTTTAATCATTTTATTACAATAGAAATAAACATTCATTTATGCAAGTTGCATTTTCGAATATGGGGTTAATTTGTGTTATTTTCAGTAACATGTATTTTAACTTTTTTAAATGACATTTATTAATTTACAAATTACAACATTAATTCCTGTGGTATGAACATGCAAGTAAAATAACTCCTACTCTTTTTTTTTTTTTATTATTGTAAATACCTTTGAGTAGAAAACATTTTTAAAAATATCGTTAAAATTGATTAAATTAAGTAAAAAATTTGAAAAAAAATCTGAGAAAATTCAATAAAATATTAAATAAATCCTAAAAAATAGTTAAATAAATAAATCAATTGTTGACATGCACCTGTTTGGGATTTGTGAGAAATAAAATCAGTGATTTTTTTTTTTAAAATTGACTTGATACGAAGTAAGATAATTCAAGTGGTCGGAGCACCACTACCTAAGCCTAAACTACTTATTCAGAGTCATGTCACCGAAAATAGATGGTATACAATGTGATTCGAAAAAATTTGACTTGGCAGAAGCCATTAATTTCCAGTTTTAATTTCCGCATATAAACATTTATTCTATCTTCATCGATTGTTGAGTGACACAATTATTGATACCTGTTTGGGCAATTCAATTCAGCTCCCTGGCACCTGCTCCTTACCTTTAGCTTTATCACGTTCATCATGCCCAACTAGTATATGAATTAAATTAGCTTGCAGTATTTTAATATTTGGAATGTGATAGATTAGGCAGTCATCTTCTGTTTGGTTTTCAACTTAAAAGAGAGTTATATATTACTTTTTCTTAATTTTAATATTTTGAATTAATTCTTAAGATTTAGGTGATTTATAATTTTTTAGATTTTATTTATCATTATTCGAATTTTTAATTTTAATTGATTTTTTAATTAATTATTTTTTACGATTTATTAAAAATATTTACGAATTTATTTATTTTTAATTGATTTTTAATTTTTTTTTATTTGAATAATTTATTTTTTTTCTTTTTAAAAAATATTTAATTTTTTCAGATTATTTTTAAAAAATATTTGATTTATTTAAATTAATTATTTTTTAAGTTTTTATTAATAGTTTAAAATACTTTTCAGATTTTAATTATATTTTAAGATTTTTTCAATTTTTTTTAAAAAATTATCTTTAATTTGTATAAGGGTTACTTAGTCATTTTACAATTATCTATTTTTATTTTTAAAATGATGGGGTGTGTATAACATGTTTTGGGGTGTTAGTAGCGATACCCTATATATAATTAAATATTGAAAAACAATAGTATATTATAGTAATCACTACAAAAAATTGCTCAAATAACGAGGGGAATTGGCGAGGGGTATTTTACCCTTGCTATTTGGCGAGGGATTTAACGAGGGGCACAAATAACGAGGGGATTGGCGAGGGGCGGAATCACACTCGCTATTTAGCGAGTGGAAACAGATGCACTCGCCAATTGGCGAGGGATATGGCGACGGTGTGTTTTGCACTCGCTCATTGGCGAGTGCATTGTGGCCCTCGGGATTTGGCGACGGTCCACCACTCGCTAATTGGCGAGGGGGGTGGGGCCCTCGTAATTGCCCTCGCCTAAAGCCCATTTAAAAAGCCCTCCTCCTTCCCCAATTTCGCGTACAGCCGCACCATCGCCGCTGCCGGAGCTACCGATCGAGACTAATTTTTGGATATTTTTGTTCTACACTTCTAGGGGTTCATTTCTACGGTAAATTTATGCGTTTTTATTGATTAAATTAATAGTAATTTGATTGATCAAATAATTGGAGATGTAATTTATTTCACATGAATGGTGTTGATGAGTACATGTAAAAAGTCTTGAACATTTTGATCCTTGCCACAAGTTCTACAAACTTTTGAAATGGTAACAACATTGTAAAGATAATTTTTATATTTTTAGACTAGTGTTAAACTTTTGAATAAAAAGTTAACTAGATTACTAGAAAAAGGAGATTGGAAAAGAAAGTAGACAATTTTCAATAGTTCCATTTTTAAAAAAATTGAAAATAAATAAATTCATTGGAAGTCATTCGTAATACCATCCCGTGTATAGAGATTGAAGTGAAGTGAACGTACGAGAGAATGTTTTATTTTATATGGTTTTAATTCATATTGCTTGTGTGTGATTAATTAAATATTGATCTAATATATAAATGAATTGAGTTAATACATATAGTTGGTAATTTATTAAATAAATTGAGTTAATAACATATCGTTGGTAATTGAGTTAATAAGTTATTAAATTTAGCTAATGAAGGGCTTTTGTTAAATTAATTAAGTATTGAGCTAATATATAAATTAATTGAGTTAGTAATCTATTCAATTAATTGACTTAATTAATAATAAAAGAATAAATTTGAGTTAATACATACATAAGTATAAATTATTAAATTTAGTATATATTAATGAAGGGATTTGTTAAATAAATTGAATTAATTAATACATATATAAGTATAAGTTATTAAATTTAGTAATGAGGGATTTGTTAAATTAATTAAGTATTGAGCTAATATAATTAATTTACTTAATAACATATAGTTGGTAATTGAGTTAATAAGTTATTAAATTTAGCTAATGAAGGGCTTTTGTTAAATTAATTAAGTATTGAGCTAATATATAAATTAATTGAGTTAGTAATCTATTCAATTAATTGACTTAATTAATAATAAAAGAATAAATTTGAGTTAATACATACATATACATAAGTATAAATTATTAAATTTAGTATATATTAATTAATACATATATAAGTATAAGTTATTAAATTTAGTAATGAGGGATTTGTTAAATTAATTAAGTATTGAGCTAATATAATTAATTTACTTAATAACATATACTTGGTAATTTATTAAATTAATTGAGTTAAAGAATAAAAACAGAAATTAAAAGGGATAAATATATAATGCATTTGAAATATTACGACTAAAGCTCTTAGCCTAATTGGCACACGGGGGCGCATAAACTCTTCAGAATCCGGGAGGTCGCGAGTTCGACCCCCCATGCGCGCGCCCAGGTGCGAAAAAACATGAATAAATGGTGGCCTGGTGGTGAGGGGTAAGGGTAGTGGCCTTAGAGACCTGGGTTCGAAACCCAGGTCTGTTTTTTTTTAAATCCAGCGTATTGGCGAGGGGATTTGCCCTCGGGAAAAGGCGACGGCACGCGCCCTCGCCAATTCGCGAGTGGGTATGCCCTCGCTAATTCGCGAGTGCGATTCTGCCCTCGGGATTTGGCGAGGGCGCCCTCGCCAAATAATTAGCGAGGAGCACTTAGGCGACGGCGACTGCCCCTCGCCTCTGCCCTCGCCAAATCGTTTAGCGAGGGCTTTTCCCTCGCCAAAACCCTCTCCATATGGATGGTTTTTTGTAGTGAGTGTGAGGAAGTTATTACCGTAATTAGTTGGTGTCCTTTAATATGACATGACACGAAATAAATGTCTTTTATAGCAACAACGTACAAACATCTCTTTCAATTTTGTCTTCCATTCCATATAACAATGGCAACCCCAACCCCTTATAAGAATATTAAAATAGGATAGGTGATTAATTTAAGTAGACAATATGTAGATAAAACAGATTTATATATGATATATGAATTTTGATTAATGAAGTAATTAACGAATTAAGCTGGTAACATAAATATATTGGGGAGTGGTGGTCGATCGATCGTAATTCCATTCCCTGTTCACATATCTGACACGTACGAGCCATTGCCACTCCCACTTTTTTTCGTGTATATATATATATATAGACATTTATTCTCTGTTTGCGCGCGTGACATAATAATAATAATTTATTTTTTTTGAGGTCCAAACTTCAATTTATTAGACAACTGCAATTATCATTCGGTAAGCCCTCCACAAAAGTCGGGGGGTCAAACCATACATGAGGGTTCGGAAATTCCCTAGCAGCTCTAGCGAGTCGATGTGCCATCTCGTTGGCATCACGACAAATATAATTAACCGTGCAACTAGAAAAAGTAGAAATAATATTTTTGCATGCAATAATAAATGTATGGAATATGGAATCCTCACTGTGAGAATTGTTGATGGCGTCTGCAACTGATTTTGCATCAACCTCAACTTCCACTTTGTCATAATTTAGGCTCTTAATCCATAAGAGGGCTTCATAAAGACCCATTGCTTCCCCTACACTCACATGGTACAAACCTGGGACCTTAATAGTTCGACAACTAACAAAGTTGCCTTCTTCATTATGAGCTACAATCCCAATACCCATCTCCATGCTATCCGCAAAAAAGGCTGCGTCCACATTGAATTTGATAAATTGATGCTGAGGTCGATGCCAAGCTACGCATTGGCGTTGTACTGACCTTCTCCCCTCCGTCGACCGGACGCTTCGCCATTCGACAAGGGCAGTCTCCGCGAGCTTTGCTGCCATAGCAGCTGTGTTACACAACCCCTTCCACACCTTGTCATTTCGTTCCTTCCACAGGCGCCAAAATATCATTGTAGCGAGGGCCATATCTTCGTCGGTGAGTTCCCGAATCAAATAGAAGACCAGGTCCTTCATCGAATTAACGGCTTGCATTGCTCGACTCAAGTGGCCTCTGAAAGCAGTTAATCTCCACGCCTCCAAGGTTGACGTGCAACCGACAAGCGCATGCCAATCTGTTTCACTTTCACCCCCACACTGTGGGCAATTAGGATCAATTATCACTCGTCGCCGATACAAGTTGTATCTAGTCGGTAAGAACCCTTGGCAGACTCTCCAGAGGAAATTTCGAGCCTTTGGAGGCACATGAACCCTCCACAGACCATTCCAGTCCTCGTTTGGTGTTTCTTCTCCTCTTACCAATGTATTAGCGAGTTTGTACGCTGATTTTACACTATATTTCCCATCCCGGGAGAAATGCCATACTAACTTGTCATTGGTACCCACTGGAGGAATTGTTGTCTTTAAAACACGATCAACATCATCTTCGCACATATACTCCTCCAATAGTTCTGTATCCCAGCAGCGCTGACCCGGGATAAATAAATCAGACACCCGTATATTTTGGAGCCCCTCTGTGACTTGCGACTGAACCCAAAAATTGTGATCATCACACAACCAAGGCTGACCCCAAACTCTAATATTATATCCAGTACCAATCATCCACCTAGTCCCTCGTCGGATCAGGTCCTGTGCTTCTCTAATGCTGCGCCATGTATAACTTGGGTTAGAACCCAAAGGTGCGGATAAAAAGTCACCATCTGGGAAGTACTTAGCTTTAATAACTTGGCAAACAAGAGCTTCCGGATCTTGCATAAGGCGCCAACCTATTTTACCGAGCATGGCCACGTTAAATAAATAGAAGTCACGAAAGCCCATGCCGCCCTTCGATTTGTGCGTACACATAGATCCCCATGTTGACCACTTAATACCACTCGAATCTCCCGAACCCCACCAGAAAGCATTAAGCAATTTTTGTAGCTCATCCAAAAGTGTCGGTGGTAGTAGAAATACCCCCATACAGTATGCGGGGATTGCTTGAGCGGCTGATTTAATTAGAACTTCTTTCCCAGCCTTAGAAATTTTTTTATCCCTCCAACCTTGAAGTTTCTTCCATAGGCGATCTCTCAAGTACCGGAAAATCTCGCGTTTTGAGCGCCCTATCAAGGACGGCAGGCCAAGATACCGGCCCGTATTGAGAGGTTGATGCACCCCCAAAATATTTCCCACAACCTCCCTTTGGTTACTACTGACATTGTTACTAAAATAAGTTCCAGATTTATTGTAGTTAATGGCCTGTCCAGAAATCTCTTCATACTCATCAAGTAATTCTCTAAGATTAGTAGCCTCCTCCTCCGTTGCATTGCAAAATAAAAGACTATCGTCCGCAAACAATAGATGTGAGATCATAGGAGCCCTACGGCACACCCTGTGGCCATGAATTCGTCCAAGAGAATTGGCATGTCGAATCATAGTCGATAAACCTTCAGCACATAGGATAAACAAGTACGGGGAGAGAGGATCTCCTTGACGAAGGCCTCTCCCTGGGATCACAGGCCCGACCATATCATTATTTACCTGGAATGTGTATCGCACCGACGTAACACACATCATCATCCACCTCGTCCAAATAGACGAGAACCCCAACTTTAATAAGACGCTCTCTAGGTATCGCCAATCGACTCGATCGTAAGCCTTGGATATGTCAATTTTTAATGCCACTTCACCTCGATTACCCCTTCGTTTGTTTTTCATAGCGTGTATAGTTTCAAACGCTATCAACACATTATCATGGATATGTCGGCCACTGATGAAGGCAGATTGAGCTTTATCAACCAGCGTAGGTAAAACCTCTTTCAATCTGTTGCATAGCACCTTCGAAAGAATTTTATAGACCACATTACATAAAGATATAGGTCGGAGATCTTTCATTGATTCTGGAGCCTCACACTTAGGAATCAAAACCACATGGGTATCATTTAACGCATCCGGGAATTGATATTGTTCTAGCCAAGAAACAGCCGCTGCAAAAATATTAATGCCTACCGTGCTCCAAAATTTTTGATAAAATGCTGGATTGAAACCATCGGGCCCTGGTGACTTGTCGGGATGCATCTGAGAAATTGCCTTTTCAAACTCTTGCATGGTGAATGGTGCTGTTAGCCGCTGATTTTGCTCCATTGTGATAACTTGGTGCATATTCTCCAACTTTTCCTCCAAGTTAATAATATTGTTGCTAGCAGCAAAAATATTATTAAAATAATTTAGAACTATGTGGCACATCCCAGGTTGATCTTCACAAAACAGATCATCATCACCCTTCAATCTGGTGATTTTATTTGCCTTTCTCCTTGCTGTTGCCGATTGGTGAAAGAAACGAGTATTCATGTCTCCACTCTTAAGCCAATAAATTTTCGCTCTTTGTTTCCAAAAAACCTCCTCGTCAACAAGCATCTTCGCCAGTTGGCGTCGACACTCAGCGTATCGTGCTACAGAATGTGCATCGATGCGCCTTTGAAGATTCTGGATTTCATATTCTAAATCTCTTTTATTTCTCTGTAAAGCCATTGCCAAATGATTCCCCCATAAGTCAATTGTACCAGCAGTAGCGTCAAGGCGGCGAAGAATATCAAAGTCTCTGAATCCTTCCCATGCTCGTTTCACAACCGTAGGGAGATCTTTTTCGGCAAGCCACTTATTTTCAAACCGAAATCGTCTCCTTGATGTTATGGGCGGGTTTGGTTCCGTAGTGAGTAGAATAGGGTTATGGTCACTCACTGGCGCAACAAGATTATGAAGAGAGGCATTCGGAAATTTGGCATGCCACCGAGGATTTCCCATCGCTCTATCTAGTCTTTCCTCTACAACATGAGGCGTACCTCTACCCCTTGACCAAGTAAACTGGTGGCCAATCAAATCCAGATCTGACAGTTGGCAGTCTGCAATGGCTTCCCGAAAACCTCGGAAGAGCCAGTTAGGATGCTCAACCCTCCCTCTCTTATCACGATCAAACAGGATATCATTAAAATCCCCCAAGCAAACCCAAGGTAAGTCACTACGACTAGAGAGTTGTCGTAGTAAATCCCATGAGAGGGCTCTTTGGCTTCTGCTGGGGTAACCATAAAAACCTGTTGCCCTCCAGTTACCCAAATTATCAGAAATAAGAACATCAATATGATGCAAAGAATAACTTAAGATGGAGCATTTGTTCTCATTTCTCCATAAGACTGCGATACCACCACTATGGCCAATACGATCGATAGCAAGACAAGATTGAAATTTCAGTTTGATACGAACCTCCTCTAATTTAGAGGACAACGACAAAGTTTCAAATAGGAAAATTACATCTGGCCTTCGAGCTCTCGCCAACTCACAAAGTGCCGGAATTGTGGCCGGTTGTCCGAGACCTCTACAATTCCAACTGAGGATGATCATAAATTCTAGCCTAAAGCAAATCAGACTACTCTCAATACAGGAGAGAGGAGCAAACCCACAACGTGGAGGGAAAAAACACTAGCACTCACCATTGGAGAGAAAAACAAAGCTTCCGACAAAGGGAAGAAAAGGAACGATAAATCTCGGTTCTTACCGCGGAGGGTACCTAATGCATAATGGTTGTTGATGCCGATGGGGGAGGTGGAGGGAATCAGAGCAACCGGCGATGATCCACCATCGTTGGCGTTACTGCACCGTTAACGGCATGATTGGCGGCGCAATTGGCGGCACGATGGAGCACCCCACATGCGTTCGTTTTATGACATAATAATAATAATTATTGACTCTTGTTTGGGATATCTCAATTACAAGCTTCAATATAATCTCTTACCGTTACAGCTAGCATGCAGATTGATTCTACTGCTACTTCACCACCTTTAGCTATATATTGCAATTAATTCATTTATTAAACTAAGAAAACAAATAGTAAAAGTGATTATTATCCATGCATATATAGTAAAAGAAAAGAGAAGAAAACGACGTCAATGCATCAAATATATTAAGTATTATTCGATGTCTTGAAAATGAGTTCCACTGAGTTAATGAGTTGTATTTTGGGTAAGATGAGTTAAAATTGAAACCCGGCCTTGTGTAAATATTCGTTCCAATATTATCTCTCAATTCCCACTTTAATTTTTTGCGTATATAACATTATTATTTATTACCAGCTTGGTGTCCTTTATATAAACAAGCAGCTGGGCATTGCTGCAACCCCTCTATATCTCTCTCTCTCTAAGCTGCTAATTACATAAGCTATTGGCTTGGCTAGCTGCACCTATATATATTAAAATTCCTTCATAACTACTAATTGGACTACTCTTTTTCATCTAAACACTATGGAGCCTGTTGGGATTTCTGCTGCTACACCTAAGGTAGTACTCCGGCCACCATTTTAATTTATTTATTTAATCCTCTCTTTTCTCTTGTTATTTTTTTTTATTCTCTTTGAGGGTAATAGCTAGCAAAAATTAATGGTTTAAAATGCCGAAAGTATTCTGTGCGATATACAAGGGAAGATGGCCATTGATTTAGTTGTCTTTCAATTTTATGATCCGGCCATTGGATCCAAATTGCAGTCAACAATCATCTTCTAGCTCCACATTTTTCAATTCTTCCATTTTAATTAATTTAATATCTTTGTAATAATATTCTATTTTTTTTTTTTTTTTTGTTTGGGTGCAGAGCATGTTGTTGCATGGAGAGTTGACGATCAGAATTGTAGAGAGCCAGAACCTCCCTTCAATTCTTCGGAGGAATCTCCCACATTTCACCATCTGTCGAGCCACAACCAGCTCCGCTGATGAGCCACAGTCCCATGACCAGGATCAGCGCAAACTGAGAGGCACCTATGTCTCCGTTCAACTCGCCGGGGCCCGACTCGTTCGATCGCGGACCATACCTACTTCTCAAAATCCCGTTTGGAACCAAACCTTCACCTTTCCCGTCGCTCATATGGTTTCTGAGGTACCTACCTATCATACTTAATTCCCACTAAATTAAGTTTTTCCCTTGTTTTTTTTTTCCTCCAATATTTGAAAGTATTTTATTTTCTGTTTTTTTTTTTAAACGAGCTTGTTTAATTCACTACTTTTTATCCCCCGTACTGAAATTCATGTACACATTCGTATTTCATGCACAAATTAAGTCCTCAAGAATTAATGTGTATTAAGTTCACTACTTTTTATGATAATTTCGTTCTAATTAAATACTCATGATATGATTCGTCTGACATATATGCAAATTTTATTAAACAGATTCAGTTCCATGTCAAAGATAACAACATGTTTCTGTCAAAACTAGTTGGTATTGCCGTTGTGCCCGCAGAGATGGTTGAAAGAGGTGACTTCATAAACCAATCCTTTCAACTTAGAGGGCCTCACACCAACCCCGATTCCACTATCCGACTGCAGATCAGCTACATTAGTAGCCAGATGAATCCAGTCTACCAGAATGGCTTTTCGGAGAAGTATGAAGTTCTCCAAAGCTATTTCCCACTCCGACGTGGGGGTAGATTGGCATTATACCAAGATGCCCACGTTGTAGATGGACGTGCACCACAAATTAAAATTGACGACGGAATAAATTATCAGCACGGGAAGTGTTGGGAAGAAATATGTCGTGCAATAATAGGTGCACGTCATCTCGTATATATAACGGGGTGGTCTGTCTACCACAAAGTTGTGTTGGTGAGGGAGCCTGCCGGTCAAATTTCGAGTGATGCGAATTTGACGCTCGGAGACCTTCTTAAAAATAAATCCCGAGAAGGGGTGAAAGTATTGGTGTTGATTTGGAAGGATAGAACATCATTCGATAAAAAGTTCATCCTTGAATCAGTAAGTAATTCAATTTGAATTGTTCTTTTTTTTTACTAATTATTAGCATTTTTTTTTTTTTTTTTGAGGGTACTAATTATTAGCATTGTTAATTAACTGTTTGAATTTTTTTCTTATGCAGAAGGGCCAAATGCAAACTCATGACAAAGAAACGCGCAAGTTCTTCAAGGACTCGAGCGTTAAATGTTTGCTAGCCCCCCGATACACAAATTCTACATTCACTAATTTTGTAGAACAAGTAAGTTAACAACAATTTATATGTACAAATTAAGTTTAGATTTTTATGAAGACAAAATAATAATGACTCTTGTTGTAATTTTAACTGCAGACTTCTCGAGTGTTGTATGCTCAACACCAGAAATGTGTGATTGTGGACACCGAAGGCGATGCCAACAACAGGAAGTTAACTGCGTTCGTGGGTGGTCTAGACCTCTGTGACGGACGTTATGATACTCCTGAGCATCGACTATATCGTGACCTCAACACCGTATTCAGAGAGGACTATCATAATCCCACCTATAAATCTGTAAGTAACATCTAGCTTCACAATTTGAAGTTTTTCATTTTTTTTTCTCTTTGCAATTCCTCATCCATGTTCTTGATTATACTCTGTTGTTTGTTCTGTTCACACTTACATTCTATTCCAAACTTCATTAGCCCTCTAAAATTAATTATGCCAAAAAGGAATCAAAAGCAGTATAAAATCATCCTAATAGAAAAAAAATGTTACATAAGGCAGTATAAAATCTTGTTACATGTGTTTTCCTGCATTATTGTGCTAATTTTTAGTTTTACTGTAAATTTCTAATAAATGATTTTGCATTGATGATATTTCCGAATAGGCTGAGGGGCACCCAAGACAACCCTGGCATGATTTACATTGCAAAGTCGAAGGGGCAGCAGCTTATGATGTGCTCACAAACTTCGAGCAACGGTGGAGAAAAGCCTCCGAATGGTCGAAGATGAGAAAACTGATTAACAGAAAATCAGTTTGGGATGAGAATCTCTTACTCGACATTCATTCCATCCCATCACTTCTTAGTCCTACAAATGAGGATGATCCACAAAAATGGCATACTCAGGTTATATACTTATTTTGATCTGTATTGGTAAATTAATTAATATAAATTACATTTTGTGGTTACTGAAAACTAAAAATATTATGATAATGTTAACAGGTTTTTAGGTCTATAGATTCGGGATCCGTTAAAGGATTCCCTGAAGATGCACATGCTGCATACACACAAGTACTAATTAATTATAACATTCTTCTTAATTTCCTTTTTTTATACCTTGTGCATATATCCTGCAGTCTATTACTAGTGCAATATTAATTCATTTGTTTTGATTGCAGAACCTTGTATTTGACAAATACTTGGTGATTGATAAGAGTCTTGAGATGGCCTACATCCAAGCAATTAGAAGTGCTCAGCACTTCATATATATCGAGAATCAATACTTCATCGGATCATCCTATGCATGGCCCTCCGACCGCGATGCAGGTACCTAGCTAGATATATAAGAATTCCATTTGGTAAAACAATTTGATATGTTTAACTCATCATATCTAATCTGTTTTTGTTTGTTTGTTTCAATCAGGTGCTAACAATTTGATCCCTATGGAACTTGCCTTGAAGATTGCTAATAAAATAAGAGCAAGAGAGAGATTTGCGGTCTATATTGTGATGCCCATGTGGCCTGAGGGTAATCCAGGTGCTATAGAAGTTCAAGAAATCCTCTACTGGCAGGTGAAGTATAACAATTTCCATCAAGTTTTGAATTTTGAATCAAATTTCACTAATCATTCACTAATCCTCTATTGTTCAATGTTGATTATTCATATATGACGATAGAGGCAAACAATGAAAATGATGTATGAAGTGGTCGCTCGAGAGCTCCAGTCCTCTCAGCTTGAGGGTGCACATCCAACCAACTACTTAAATTTTTATTGCCTGGGAAATCGAGAGGAACTTCAAGAAGATGAAGCCGGTCCCTCAACCTCAGCCTCCTCCCCATCTCATAGAAATATTGTGAGTTTTTTCACTTTGTTTTTGCACAAGTTATCTTATTCCACTTACTCTGTTTCAGTAAATTTTCCATTGTTAGAGTATACTATATGGTAAATTTGGATCTCTCTGTTTTCTTCCGATTTATCTCTTTCGAATTGTGGTATCAGCTCCTCTTTCTACCGTAAATTAATTTGAATACACAATGCATATGTTATGTCTTCAGTGTACAATTTTGCAATATGATTCTTCAAGTGTTGTTATTGAACTAACAAAACTTGTTATTGAACTTTTAAGTATTAACTCTTATCTGCAGGACCGATTTATGATATATGTACATTCGAAGGGGATGATAGTGGATGATGAGTACGTGATAATAGGTTCAGCCAACATGAACCAACGATCATTAGCTGGTTCACGAGATACAGAAATTGCAATAGGCGCTTATCAACCTCATTACACTTGGAATAAGAGGAAGGATCATCCCTGCGGCCAGGTTAGATTTGTTACCTCTCGCTAGCTTGTTTTTCAATTCTTTTAATAATATATTTTTTTTTTTTTGCAACTAATAAAATTTCGTCTTAATTTGTACAAGGTATACGGCTATCGAATGTCATTGTGGGCAGAACATACAGGTGTTGTTGAGAATTGCTTCAAAGCTCCAAAAGACTTAGATTGCGTGAAGTATGTCAATGATATTGCAGAGAATAACTGGATCCGATACACAAGTGACGATTTTACCCCACTTCAAGGTCATATCATGAAGTATCCCGTAGAAATAGATTTAAATGGACATGTAAATCCTCTGCGCGAATTTCAAAATTTTCCAATTGTTGGCTATCAAATTAAAGGGGCGCGTAGTGGAAAGCTACCGCGTAGATTAACAATTTAAAATTATGAACATATTTTGGCAATCAGTGTAGCAAGCCCCACACACGCGCGCGCAATATGTATATACTTCATTGAATTTTGCATTGAAGCCTATTGAGAGACTGAAATGAAGGACTATGATACCACCATGTTGGTAACAGTGTTAGGTGAAAGGAACATGACATTCATCCACATATACATGAAGCAACGGCTAGTTGGAGTCAAAAACCCTAGCCTCATTCTACTTTATTTTTTAAAATCTCCTCACAACCTCACAAGCCTAGCCTCACACCATCTTCATACACTCATGTACCAACTTTAGTGTGTAACTCTTTAATCTTTTAATTAATATTTACATTTTCTTAATTATTTTTTATTATCTTATGTTTTTAATTTTCAAAATCGTTCTTACACATTTTATATCATTCAATGAATACCCTGAAAAATAATAGTGTATTTTCTAATAAGTTATTTTTAATTTCAAATCTCTTATTCATAAATTTGACGTGATCACTTCATTTATACTATTTGTATATTTGCTAAATGGGGTTGTTTTTATTAAAAAGAGAAAAGAAAAGGTGGAACCACATCTCTATTCCAAGGAAAGAGGTCAAACAAACCCAAACATAAAAGCTCTAAAAAACCAAACAATTTTTTTTTTTTTTAAAAGAAAAAACCAAAAAAAAAAACTAAACGGCAGGAAATAGAACAAGCTAGGACCCTAGTAAATGAACGCTAGACACGCAAGTCAGATCCTGCCCAAACAACAAACATAATTTTATTATTCGATATACACATAACACGAACGGTCTAAAAGTTTAACAATTTTAATTTATTTATTATATGATATAAAATATGATAGGCCTAAAAAAAATTATGCATTTGGGCCCTTTAAATCGTTGGGTCCGCCCTGAGCAGTATAATCTGCATTGCAAAAAAATCAATGTTAAAAGAATTAGACTAAACAAATTATTACATAAGATAACGTAACGATAGAATTTGTATACACAATGTAATATTTTTAGTATATAAAATGTAAGTAATGATTATGTGGACAAAATTTTATTCGATCTTAAAAAAATGAACTTACTTCCACATTGTGTACCTCTAGGAATCAACCAATTACTAGAAGGTATACAATACCTTACAGTAGACACTATTTTTCGACCACTAAATACGATGTCCTTTCGTGTCGTCAGTCTTTTACAAAAAAATTGCATGTCGGCTCTATAAATAAAGTAGCAACACTTGTGACTGGGTTCACCATTTACATGATGGCGGCTAGTTATATGGTTATAACAATGAGCGACCACATTGGGAAGACCCCAACAGCGTAGTAAAAAAATATTTCTGTTGGTTGGTGGACGTGGAGCAAAGGCTAAGTCAATTTGTGCAGTTATAATCATGATTATTAGTACAACAAATGAATATGCACGAGGTAGAGTCATCTTATCTATGTTTATTTTAAACAGAGACTGGGGTTGCTCTCTTATTTAAACGAAATGTGAAATATTTTGTAGGAAAAACGACTTAAAAATATATTTCCTGAAAACGTTTTGGATTGCTTAAGATAAAAATGTAGTTAATTTGTTTTGATCTCACTATCTAAAATTTAGAATATGTGATATATTAAAATTAGTGATATGATCGGAGTAATATTGTCTAAATATTATTTTATTTATATTTAATTATATATTAATTAAATATGACAAAAATTATATTAACCAATTATTCGAACTCAGCAAGGGTCATTGTTTTGTGTTGGCAGGGCCAATTAATTAATGCACCTAACATAAAGGAAGTTTTTTTTTTTTTTTTTGAAGTAAAAAGGATGTTAGGAATTCAATAATATATTTAATTAATTAGTCTAGGATTTGCAAGGAAAATAAAATAAATGTATCAAAAGTTCAATAACAGGTGTCCAATTTCGCATCTCCAAATTGAAGACATAAGATTTTCGTTGTGTATTCATGATTTATAATGAATACGGAGTAACACTTAAATCACAATGCAAAATAATAGATTTTTAGAGAAACATATGTTTAATGACTTTCAGTAATGATGCATATACAAGACTTAAATTATAGAACGATTCTTAATACTCATTTGTAATATTACCTATGTAATTGTATCCATGTATGAGCCGAATTATTTATGACCATTATAAAGGTTGATTAATACACTCTTGTTTTAGTAGATACACTCTTGTTTTAGTGTCTTTACTTAGACTAATTAATAGTTAGTTGGTTAATTAGTTAGATAAGCAGTTATTAGCTGCTTTGAGTATTTAAGGATGTATTCTTCATTTTTCCAGATTAAGCGATTGAATCATCTTTGTAAAACATTCTCCCTTTTCCATCTGAAAATCGTTTTTACAGTTTCTATCAGAAATGAATCCGATTCTTTGATTCAATATGGTATCAGTATCGCGTGGAAATTGAATCGCCATTCGATCCTGTGCCTGTTCTTCGTTTCTATCGATTCTCAAATCGATTTCCCTTCTGCGATTTCCCCTTTTATTAGGGATTTTTTGTTCTCGGATTTAACTCCGCCGTTTCTCGATTCTTTGTTGATTCGTTCTACTCGATTCACCCTGCTGCAATGGCGCCCACCGTCACCGACCCCGATTCCCTTGATCCGGCCAAGAACCCCTTCTCTCCGTTGGCTCTCCATCAGAACGATAATCCAGCGGTTTCCATCGTCCTCGAACCCCTCAACGGCACCAATTACGTTTCTTGGAGCCATGCCCTTAAGAGGAGTCTCAGTGTGAAGAATAAAGTGCGGTTGATCGATGGCTCTCTAACTATCCCTTCTGAGGCCGAGGAACCATCCACTCATGCCGCCTGGGTAAGGGCCAACGATTTGGTCTTGGTATGGATTCTCAACTCCATTTCTCCTGATATTAAAAGAACTTTAGAATATTTCTCTCTTGCTAAAGATGTATGGGACGAATTGGTTATTCGCTATGCCCTTTCAGATGGAACTAGGGTTTATCATCTAGAAAAGTCTTTAAGTACGATATCTCAGGGCTCTCAATCTCTTGTTAGTTACTATAACCAATTTAAGGCTCTTTGGGATGAATACTTAAGTTTTAGGCCGGTTCTTAAATGTTCTTGTGGGGCTATGGATGGGTGCACTTGTGATCTTCCTAAATTGATGACCAAAACCCAAGAGCAGGATGCTGTTATGAAATTTCTAGTAGGGCTTCATGATTCTTATAGCCCCATTAGGAGCCAATTTTTGCTTCAATCCCCTTTTCCTGCCCTATCCAAGGTTTATGGTCTTTTACTTCAAGAGGAATCCCAAAGAACTCTTACCAATGCCCCTGACTCCACCCCTTCTGATTCTGCCAATACCTCCTTTAGACCTCCTCTACAGAAGGATCATCATGTGGCCTCCAACCCCCTCTGTACTCAGGAACTTTTTGACAAATTTTTGAGTTTCTCTAAGTTGCAGACTTTGGATGACACAAAGGACATACCCCATTCTGCAGCAGGGGCTTCCACTGCTCATATTGAGGAGGTTCCCACCACCAAAGATCCAGGTATGTTCCCTTTGCTTTCTCATTTTACATCCAATTCTGTTAGAACTGCTACTTGGATCCTAGATACTGGTGCTACTGACCACATGGTATTTGACATGTCATTATTCACCACTCCTCCATCTGTAGTTAATGTTAAGATATCCTTACCTAATAATGTTGTCTCTACAGCTACATATATGGGTAACATCACTATAAATGAACACCTCACCTTATATAATGTGCTATTTGTTCCAGATTTCACATTCAATTTGCTTTCCATTAGCCATTTAACCAGATATTCCAACTGCACTGTCAACTTTTTGTGTTCTCACTGTGAATTACAGGACAATTCAACCAAGAAGGTGATTGGTTCTGCTGAACAGATTAGGGGCCTATATCTTTTGCAAACTGCTCACCCCTCTAGCAATTCTGTTTCTTGTAGTACTTTGAATAATAGTTCCTGTGATTTTGATTTGTGGCATAGAAGGTTAGGGCATTTATCTAGCAAGTGTATGTTACAGATTCCACACTTAAATGTAAAAGCTACTAGCATGCACAACAATTGCTTTATCTGTCCTTTGGCTAAACAAAAGAGAAGACCTTTTCCTTTAAGCACCTCTGTTTCCCCTAGTATATTTCATTTGATCCATTGTGATGTTTGGGGTCCATTCTCTGAAATTTCTATTACTGGGCATAGGTTCTTTCTCACAATTGTTGATGATTATAGTATATGTACTTGGATCTATCTTTTAAAGGCTAAAAGTGATGTTAAAATCTCCTTGCAAAACTTTTACAATATGGTTCTCACTCAATTTGGAGTTAAAATAAAAATTTTGAGGAGTGATAATGGAACTGAATTCATTTTATCTGATTTTTATCATTCTTTGGGCATCATGCATCAAACTACTTGTGTTGAAACACCACAACAAAATGGCATTGTTGAGAGAAAACACCAGCATTTATTACAAGTTGCTAGAGCTTTACTCTTTCAATCTTCTCTTCCTTTAAAATTTTGGGGGGAGTGCATTAGAACTGCTGCCTTTACCATTAATAGGATCCCCTCTTCTGTTCTTAAACAGAAAACTCCTTTTGAAATGCTATATGGAAAACCACCTGATTACTCTATCTTCAAAACTTTTGGTTGCTTATGTTTTGCCAACACTTTGCTCTCCAATAGACACAAGTTTGACCCAAGGTCCACAAAATGTGTTTTCATTGGTTATCCCTTTGGCACTAAGGGATACAAACTTCTAGAATTATCTACTGGTAAAATTTTGGTATCTAGGAATGTGAAATTTTTTGAAAATGTGTTTCCTTTCAAAACTGCTTTCACACCTGCTCCACACACAGTTTCTGCACCAACCTCTATTGATGATGACATCTTTGTTGATGATGATTTTCCTCATATGCCTGATACTGATATTCACACTGAAGCCATTGAGAACACTTCTGATATTCATACTGTACATGATAATATCACTCAACCTGCTCCTAACATGCTTTCTACAAGACCTTCTAGAGCAAAATCACAACCTGCTTACTTACAGGTTTATGAAACTGATTTGCCTGCTTCAGTTGATCATTCTAGATTGAATTTTTCTTCTGTTGGTATTCAATACCCCATACAAGACTATTTGTCTACTGATAGGTTATCCACCACCCACAGGCTTTTTGTAGCCTCCATCTCCCAAATTCAAGAACCTAAAACATATAAACAGGCTATCCTTGATCAGAATTGGATTCTTGCCATGAATAAAGAGATTAATGCTTTAGAAAAGACAAATACTTGGAGTCTTGTGGATTTACCTGTAGGCAAGAACTGTATAGGTTGTAGATGGGTTTATAAGGTCAAATATAATTCTGATGGCTCTATAGAAAGGTATAAAGCTAGATTAGTTGCTAAAGGCTACACCCAACAAGAGGGTATTGATTATTTTGACACCTTTTCCCCTGTTGCTAAAATTACTACTGTTAGAATTTTGTTGGCTACTGCTGTTGCTAAAGATTGGCATATACACCAATTAGATATTAATAATGCCTTTTTGCATGGTGACCTAGATGAAGAGATATATATGTTTCCTCCTCCTGGTTATTGTTCTAACACTGATAAAAGGGTATGTAAATTGAATAAGAGTTTGTATGGTTTAAAACAAGCCTCTAAACAGTGGTTTACCAAATTGACTACCTCTTTAACTTGCTTGGGTTTTACTCAATCCAGGGCTGATACTTCCTTGTTTACTAAACATGATGGTGTTGATTTTACTGTTGTGCTTTGCTATGTTGATGACTTGATAGTTTCTGGTTCTAATCTCACCATTATCAACACTGTCAAAACTTATTTGAATGATAAATTCACTATTAAAGATCTTGGTATTTTGAAGTATATTTTAGGGATAGAAGTTGCTAGAAATAGTAATGGTTTAACCTTGTGCCAAAGAAAGTACACATTGGATTTACTGCATGACTCAGGTTATTTGGGCAGCAAGCCATGTTCCACTCCTATGGATTCTAAGGTAAGTTTTGATGTCAATTCTCCTCTTCTTACTAATCCTAGTCATTACAGAAAACTTGTGGGCAAGCTTCTTTACTTGACTGTAACCAGGCCTGATATTTCTTATGCCATTCACACCTTAAGTCAATATATGCAGTCTCCTACTGTGGCTCACCTCACTGCTGTTCATACGGTATTGAGATTTCTTAAAAGCAACCCTGGTACTGGTGTGTTCTACCCTAAACATATTACTTTCAAAATCCATGCTTTCTCTGATTCTGATTGGGCTAGATGTCCTTTAACAAGGAGAAGTATCACTGGCTTTAGCATTTATCTTGGTTCTTCACTAATCTCTTGGAAATCCAAGAAACAAACTACTGTTAGCAGGTCTTCCGCAGAGGCTGAGTATAGAGCATTAGCCTCCACTGCTTGTGAAATACAATGGATTCATTACATCTTGGCTGATTTGGGAGTCCAACATTCACAGCCTTCCATCATGTACACTGACAGCAAAAGTGCCTACTCCATTGCCCATAATCCATGTCTTCATCAGAGAACGAAGCATATATCATTGGACTATCACTTCACCAGAGAGAAGATTCAAGCTGGTTTATTCACTCTTGTTCACATACCAACAGAGGACAACTTGGCTGATATCCTCACGAAACCATTGCCTCCTTCTGGCTTCAGCACACACAAATCCAAAATGGGCTTGTTAGATATTCATTCCTATTTTGAGGGGGGGTATAAAGGTTGATTAATACACTCTTGTTTTAGTAGATACACTCTTGTTTTAGTGTCTTTACTTAGACTAATTAATAGTTAGTTGGTTAATTAGTTAGATAAGCAGTTATTAGCTGCTTTGAGTATTTAAGGATGTATTCTTCATTTTTCCAGATTAAGCGATTGAATCATCTTTGTAAAACATTCTCCCTTTTCCTTCTGAAAATCGTTTTTACAGTTTCTATCAGAAATGAATCCGATTCTTTGATTCAATAACCATCTTAATTAATTGTGTCCATTTTATACCAAATTACACCCAACGATCATTGGTTGGTTCACGAGATACAGAAATTGCTATAGGCGCGCTTATCAGTCTCTCATTATACTTGGAATAAGAGGAAAGATCATCCCTGTGGCCAGGTTAGATTTGTTACCTCCCACTAGTTTGTTTTTCTTTCAATATTGTTTTTGCAACTAAAATAATTATGTGCATTATAATTTGTATAGGGTATACGGATATCGAATGTCATTGTGGGTGGAACATACTGGGATTGTTGAGAATTGCTTCAAAGTTCCGGAAGACTTAAATTGTGTGAGGTATGTTAATAAAATTGTTGAGAATAACTGGAAACGATACACAAGTGTGAATTTTTTTCCATTACAAGGTCACATCTTAAAGTATCCTATAAAAATAGATTTAAATGGACATGTAAATCCTTTGTCCGAATTTGAATATTTTCCAGTTGTTAATGGTTCAATTAAAGGGACACGTAGTGGAAAGCTACCGCGTAGATTCACAACTTGAAATTATGAATATGTGCTATAGTCACTGGACAAATATATACTCCCTCCGTCCGCCTATAAGCTTCCCGTTACTTTTTGGCACAGAGATTAAGAAAAGTGATTAAATAATAGATATAGTACAAGTGATGTGATGGGAAGAAGGAGAGAGATAGAGAGAAAAGTAAGATATATATAAAGTGATATGTAAGAAAAAATACTTACCAAAAAGAGTATGGAAAACTTATAGGTGGACGAACTAAAATGGTAAAATGGGAAGCTTATAGGCGGACGGAGGGAGTATTTTATTTCTAACTCTTCTATCCTTTAATTATTTGCATTTTCTTAATTACTTTTTAATTATCTTATAGGAGTAACTTTTATTTCTCAGAACCGTGTTCTACTATTTCTCAAAATAACTCTGTTTTATTTCACAAAATTTGCTCACGGTCTCACACCTCTTCACACACTCAGGTGTCAACTTTAATCCACAACTCTGTAATCCTTTAATTATTTACCTTTTCTAAATTATTTTTTAATTATCTTATACTTACAATTTTAATTTTCAAATTTGTTCCTACGCACTTATGTTAGTTGATGAGTAGATTTGAAAAACGCCATGAAAAATAATCGTGTATTTAATTCAGTTTAATTTTTTTAAGTATTTTTTTTAAATTTATGTTCAAGTTGTACAATTTACAACCTTTAATATTCAATTTACGTCATTTTTATCAATTTTTTTTATAAATTCGCCGGAAATGTGCTTGCATGGCTCGCACGTGTTGAACAAATTGAAAAATCTGGCGAAATATTCAATTTACGCCATTTAAGTTATAAAAGGTTCAATTTACATCCTTTAAATACTAAAAATTAATAATTCTAAATGGTGTAAATTAAAAAATTCTAAAAATATGAAAATGTTTAAATTAAAAATTAAAATTCTAAATATCTCATTAATTTTTTTTAATCACAAAAAATGTGTAAAAAATAAAATAAAATCTAAGAATGTCATTATAAATATAATGTGTAGATTAAAAATTTAAAAATTTAAAAATGTAATGAAAATAATAAAAATTATTAATATCTCGTTAAAAAATATCATCGGGTTTTAACTTGTTTGCCGTTGAAGTTTTGCTCGAGCTTTGAAAAGCTTCGGGTCCCATAAGGTTTCAGATTCTTATTTTTTATGATTTTTTTATTTTTAATTTTAATGAGATTTTCAGATTTTTAATGTTCTTTTGTGTTTTTTAAAAAAGTTAACGAGTTTTTTAGAAATATTACTCTGTAATTTTGAATTCACACCTTTTCAATTTTTTTTAGAATTGTAGAATTTTGAATTTAAAATCAGAATTTAGGAATTTTTAATTTACACATTTTTTAATTTATAATTTTTAGAACTTAAAGGTCGAAAATTGGACATTTTGTCAGAATCTCCAATTTGTTCAACACGTGTAAGCGCACACTCACATTTTCGACCAATGTGAAAATTTTCTTGCAATAAGAACGAAAATTGGATAAAAAATCACGTAATTAAAATTGACAATCTAGAATGTAAATTGAAAAGGGAAACCCTGTTTTTTTTCCCTCAATAATTGGATTGGGCTGGATCCTTATATCCCATATAGTGTATCATGTTCATAACCCGGCCCATGAAGTAAATAATACTCCATTTTACATCTTTTTTTTTCTATTTTATCTTGATTCGGGTGGAATTTACACGTTTTAGAAGCACATGTAAAGCATGTTTTGATGTGGATTTCATTGAATTATGCATGGAATATGATTGTTTGAGTCAAAATGAGAGAAAGGTTGTGTTTTGTTGATTTTGTAGGAAATACGATGAAATTTGGAGCAAAACACCAACCATACTTTACTGGATCAGGAAGAGGAGTGCACGGTTGAATTTGTCTCGAAAAATGGAGTGGATTAGCCAAAGGAATCGAGTCAATCCGACACCCGAGGCGGAAGATATGCACGAAACGAGAAAAGACCGGAATCGAAGAACAGGGCAACTCGGCCGAGTGAGCTAACTCGGCCGAATCTGCGAATTTCATGTTTTCTGCGCACTCGGCCGAGTGAGCCAACTCGGCCGAGTAAGGTGGAATGCAGTAGCTCCTGGATTGAACATCACTCGGCCGAGTAACCCAACTCGGCCGAATCTGCGATTTTCAACATTTCTGCGCACTCGGCCGAGTGAGCCAACTCGGCCGAGTCTCGGCTAGACAAAATCGCAAACACGCCTTTTCAAGTGATCCCCTCGGCCGAGTAACCCCAACTCGGCCGAGTCATCCCAATTTCGGTGTCAAACTTGTATTTTCTCCATTTTCGAGGGATCAACTTGCAATTATGCCATCTAAGCCCTACCCCAACACTATATAAACCCCCTTTCTTGAAATCCAAGACATTCTCCCCCAATCCACACATACTTACACATACTTGGAGGTGTTTTGGCCATTTCTCTCTCAATTCTTCATCAAATCAAGGAAGAAATGATGCAATAGCTCCCAAATTCCATTCCCTACCACATTCTAGACTAAGCTTTCCCTTTCTTTTCCTTTTTATTTAGTTATTTCATTTGGATTTTGTAATTTCATTATGCTAGTTAGTAGCTAAACAATTTGTGGTTCTAAGGCATTGTAGAGATTTGGATTGATGTTTATGAGTAATTTCTTGCTTTAATTGGTGTTTATCTCTTATTTGCATGTTTAATTATCCATTGTAAAGCATGTTGTTAGTGGCCATGATGATTTGCTTGATCCATTGTTAATTGGGGTAGTATCGAGAGATTTATTCCATTTAATCGTATGCGAATATGCAACCCGGTATTATTATGATCTCGAGAGAGGATTAATTATCGGAGAGGGAATCAAATGATCTTAGGAGCTATTTTAGATGGTGTAATATTTGTGATGTAGACATACGAGCTTATATTACATTGCGTCTTTGGATTAATTTGTATCGAGAGATCGATTAGTTCTTCTTTTGCGATCACCTTATATGAGATAACCTTAATAGCCATTTAAACGAGATAACTCTCATAAACGGACGTCTAAATACTACAATTGCCTTGGAACCCACCTTCTTTCGTTGAGTTACATCCGTTTCACTTTCGTTTTCTTGATTTATATGGTATTTGATCGATTTCGTCTTTGCTCTTTATTACTTATTTGTGACACTTGGTAGGTAATTTTAGAGTAAATCACACCATTCAAATTATCGATCACGTCTACTTAGAACTCGACTAGAAAACTACCACTTTTACGCTTAGCCTCCTTGTGGGATCGACCTCGTGCTTATCACGCTACAATAGACACCGTACACTTGCGGTTGTTTATTTAGTGTTGCATAACACGTGAATCAAGTTTATGGCGCCGTTGCCGGGGAGGTTTTTATAAGCTCTAGAGTGTAGGCTAGGAGAGTTTTAGTTTAGACAATTTACTTGCTTTCTTTTTTTTTGCAAAAATCCAAAAATATTTGTTTGTTTTACCTTGATTTCACTTGTGATTCTTACTCTCTTTTGAACTTTTGTCTAGACATGGTTTATGATCACACGATCTAGGAGGAATCAACAAGAAGTGTTGCCCTTGGATCCGAAGATCGAAGCTAATTGTCGAAGAAGGAACGCCGAAAGAAGAAGGATTGAATTGGAAGAGATGAATCGAAGGGATAATCCGATTGTGGAAGAAGAAATAAATCAAGAGGATATTGGAGGCATAGTAGAGCCAAATGGGAATGGTGGTAATCGACCACAAGGAGGCTTGAGAGGTAACCTCAACCGGAGGATTGAAAAGAATGTCAATGGGGAAGGAGATGGAGAGCAACGGGGGAATGAGGAAAATGGGAATCAAAGAGTCTTGAGAGACCACTTCCGTCCCATCCCAAGACCATATGGAGGAGCGGGTAGGGAACCCGTAGATGCTCATAACTTTGAGCTCAAACCGGCGCTAATCATGATGGTCCAAAACAACCAATTTGGAGGGTTGTCAAAGGAGGATCCTAACCTCCATTTATCTCAATTCTTAGAGATAAGTGGAACGGTTAAGATCAACCGTGTCCCTCAAGACTACATCCGGCTCCAATTGTTTCCATTTTCTCTCCGTGATCGTGCAAAACAATGGTATATGTCTCTTGACCTAAGGACGATCGAAAATTGGGCCGACCTTGTAGATGCCTTTCTTATGAAATACTTTCCTCCAAGCAAGACCATTAAAATACGAGGAGAGATTTCATCATTTATGCAAGATGAGGATGAGTCCTTAGCCGAAGCGTGGGAGCGTTTCAAAGATTTGATTAGAAGTTGCCCACAACATGGTTTCTCACGAGATCAACTCATTTGCTACTTCTACAATGGAATGGACCATCGCACGAGAGGGATGGTAGATGCTTCGGCCGGAGGGGGTTCTTTGTTAGGGAAGACAACGGAGGAGGGTTATGTGCTATTGGAAGAGATGGCAAAGAACGGGAACCAATGGCCATCCGAGAGAAGGCAAACCCGGAAAGTTGCTTCCACAAGAGAATCGGATGATTTTGCTACTCTATCCAACAAGGTGGATAAATTGACTTCGATGATGGCGGCCAAGTCATTAATGGGACCTAGTGACGATCAATATGAAGAGGCTCATTATATGAACAATCAAAGGGACCGTCATTTCCGAGAAAGAGGTTGGAATGATAGGCAAAATCCTCCTAATCCGAATCAATATCATCCCGGGTTGAGGCAACATGAGAACTTCTCTTATGCTAACACAAGGAATGCCATCATCCCACCTCCAAATTTCAATGTTAGAGATGGAGCTATTGTGGAGTCTTCATCAAAACCATCATTGGAGGATATGTTTGGTGCCTTCATGGGGGAAACCAAAAACTTCATGAGAGAGACTAGGGAGAATGCAACCAAAACTTGGCAAAGAATTGATGAGCATGGTGAGATGATCAAGAATGTGGCAAACAATGTGAAGGCATAGAAAAGCAAATAGGCCAACTCTCTAATGCCATTGAAAAGCAACATGTTCCGGGGCAATTCCCCTCTATCACGGAGCTCAACCCCAAGGAGCATTGCAAAGCCATAAGATTAAGAAGTGGGACAAGCTACGAAGGGCCCAAGATGCCGTTAGAGAAGGAAGTGGTAATGGCACCCGAGGGTGTTGATAAAAGAGATGGCTTAGTGAAAGAGAAAGAAGAAAAAGAAGGGGAGAAGAAGAGTGAGGAGGCAATCCCTCCTCAAGACAAAAGCAAAAGTGAGGTACCTCTTCCATACCCTCAAAGATTGAAGAAAAAGGGTTTGGATCACAAGTTTTCCAAGTTTGTGGAAATGTTCAAGAAGATCCACATCAACATTCCCTTTGCCGAGGCACTTGAGCAAATGCCCCACTACTCCAAATTCTTGAAGGAGATCATGTCTAACAAAAGGATGATGGTGGAGTATGAAACGGTGCATTTGACCGAAGAATGTAGCTCAATCATTCAAGCAAAGCTACCTCAAAAGCTTAGAGATCCCGGATCTTTCACTTTACCATGTGTTATCGGGGATGGAGGTACATTTCGAGCTTTGTGTGATTTGGGAGCAAGCATTAATCTCATGCCCTTATCCATATTCAAGTCACTTGGTTTGGGAAAGCTTACACAAACCACAATGAGCCTTATATTGGCGGATAGATCCGTGACATACCCTTTGGGTATAGTGGAAGATGTGTTAGTTAAGGTTGATAAGTTTATATTCCCGGTGGACCTTGTAGTGTTGGATATGGAGGAAGATAAGTATGTTCCATTGATTTTGGGAAGACCATTCTTGGCAACCGGTGGGGCTAAAATTGATGTAAAGAAAGGAGTGCTAAAACTTCAAGTGAACGATGAGAAAGTCGCGTTCAACATTTATAGAGCTATCAAAGTCCGGGATGATGAAGATGGAGAGTATGGGTACTCTAGAGGAGATCACCCTCCAAAGCCAATGAAAGAGAAGGTGGAAGAAGAGTTCAAAATCAACTTTGTGAAAGAAGACCCCCAAGTGGAAGAGAATGAGTTGAAGATGGGCAAGAAGGCCAAGTTTGGGGGAGTTTTCTTCAAAAACTCCCCCAAATCAAGAAAAGTTACTTATACAAACTTGGGGGTGAATGAGGCATCAACCTCTTATGACATGATTGAAGAGCCTAATGGGCTAGCTTGTGGATGTTTGAATGGGTTTAAGAAGGTTGGATGGGGAAAGAAGTGCAAGAGCAAGGAGGATGATGGGGTGACTTGATATCCATCTCAAGGAAGAACCGTCCGGCATAGGACGTTAAAAATAGCGCTTCTTGGGAGGCAACCCAAGGTTTTATTGCTTTCTTATTTTGATTGTTTTGATAGTTGTTGGGATATGAATCCTTGAAACAATGTTCGAATTGATGATTGTATGTTTTGATGGCCAAAAGCAACTTAAAGTTAGTGATATATGTGGTTCTAAGTCATCTTAACTAAGTCATCTGAATATAAGCTTACTAATCTGATGAGAAACTTAAATTGAGATTACTGATCTTAATGCTAACTGAGGTAAGTTTACTGATCTTATGAAGTAATATTAAGAGTAAAATTACTGATCTGAGTATGGAAACTGAGAATAATTTTAGTGATCTTATATGAGATATTTGAATCTGAGTTACTGATCTTATATACTTACTGATCTTATATGCTTACTGGTCTTATATGTAAGTTACTGATCTTAGTTGTTTACTGATCTTATGAGTTACTGATCTTATTGTGTTTACTGATCTGATATATGAACTGTTAGGAACTAAGCTGATGTTTTGTATTGTATAGACAGCTTATAGTATAGGACTTAGATATACTCATCTGTATATAGTTCAGTTGATGTATAGATAGGTTTTATATTTGTAAAGTTGTATTATATTTGTATTCAGCCATGTAAAGTTCAGAACAGTAGATTAGAACTAGATTAGAAGAAGATCAGAAGACTAAAGAAGACTCAGAGGACTACTTCAGAATAAGAAGACTTCAAAGAAGAATTGAAGAAGAGCTCAGAAGAAATCTGGAGAAGTTTTGAAAGTTTTAAGTTACTGTGCTGACTGACTCAGCAGAGTAAAAATCCGAAGAGTAAAAATCAGAACAGTAAGTTACTGTGCTGATTTGGTGAAATTGAAGAATAAGTTTGGAAAGCTTATTTAAAGTGTAACTAAAGATATATTGAAGATATGCTGACTTGGAAGTTGAAGGAAGTTACAAAGTCGGTTACAAGAAGAAGTTACAAAAACAGTTTAGAGTTAGTTGAGAGTTAGTTCACAAACTGCTAACTGTCATACTAAGTTCTATAAATACTGTATGATCTCCTACTGCTGAAGACTACTGAGCAATTACTGATCTTAGAGAAATTCAAGAGCAAGTCTACAAGCAAGAACTCACAGAGTTAAGGAAATCAAAGCAAGGAGAAGCCACTGAATTGAAGAGAAGAATCAAAGGCTACTCAAAGAGAAGTTTTACTTTTCAAAGTTTAAGTTTGTATGTTGTAAAACAAGTGTGCTAGTTACTTGTAGAATTACTAGTAGATCGAAGATATACCTGGAGGTATAATCGAAAAGATCAAAGTCTTAATCTTGGGACTCTAAGCCACAAGAAGCTCAAGAAGAGTAATAAAACTTCACATCTGGGATTGTGAGAGTGGATGTAGACATTTGTCGAACCACTATAAAATTCTGTGTTCTTTACATTTTACTGTTTGATATTTGTTTGAATTGTTTAAATCAAGAACATTAAGAATTAACAAAGATAAAGATCTATAGAAAAGTTGAGTATAAAGTTGATTGGGCTCATTAGTAATCTGATTATTCCGCATTGTGTATTCTGATATATTGAAAGATTTTTGAAAAGTCTATTCACCCCTCCCCTCTAGACATTTTCACTAGCTTACTCAATATTATTAACTCAACTTTGGGACCAACAAGTGGTATCAGAGCAGTAGTTCTTTGGACTGCTGTTTCTTGATAACCTTGTAGATCTTGAGGGAAATCTCACTGATCTTGATACTATTTCTTGATATTTGTCACTATCTGAATACTTGAAAATACTTGCTATACTACTGATCTTATATGTCTGATCAAACATGGATGAAACTAATGTGAACAAACTTCCTAAGTTCTCTATCTCAGATTATGATCGTGATGACGACTTGGCACTCATGTCCAAACAAGAGATTGAGGTATCATCTACTATTTATTTCCGTTCTTGTGATAGTTCTGATTCTGATTTATGTGACACTGCTAATAGTAGTGTAGGAAGTAGTCTTCATCATTCCCAAGGAGTGACTGAAGAAGACCTTCTACAAGCTAACAAAGCATTCATTGAAATCAGTGATGAGAATATATCTTTAAAGCAAGAAATCATTAATCTGAAAGAAGCTCAGTTGAAAGTGGATCCTAATATAGTTGTCATAAATGCAAGACTATCAGAAGAGTTGTCCCAACTCCAAGAAAAGTATGCATCCATTGATAAACTATATCAGGGTATGCTTAAAACTCAAGCCAAAGAGACTAATGAATTCAATGATTTAAAGATTAAGTGTGAAAAACTTGAAGAGCGCAATAGATTCTTAGAATCTGAAGTAGTGAGCCTAGATCGAAAGCTATCTGGGATGATTAACTCTACTAGAATTAATCAAACTATCTCAGACAGATATAGAGCTCCAAATGATAAAAGTGGAATAGGTACTGATCTGCCTAGTTCATCTACTTCAGAATTTAAGAACACTAATGAAGCTAGTACAAGTTCTTTGCAACTAGATAAAGGAAAAGAACCTATGACTTATGATGATGATCCAAAACTCAAAGTACAGTCTAAATACATCCCTCCTACTACCAAGAATGGTAAAATGAAGAATGTATTAAGACCAGTACAGTCAAGACCATACCAGAAGATTTATACTCCTCTGACCAGATCAGATCAGTCCTGGAATCAGAAGAGACAAACTCAGAACAGTAGGTCAAGACAAACACAGGCAAGTTGGGAGCAGCCTAGACCTCCTTTTATAAGGCAGTCTCAGCTGTATTCAACTAAACCTAAGAGATTTGTGCCTCATTATCATAACAAACCTGTTCTTTATCCTCCTCCTTTATCCTATGATACCATTGGAGAGGAAAGACCAAAACGCATCTATAAGCCGTATGGTCCACATGCTTTCAGACCTTATTCAAACTATTACAGGCATACTGATCTTACTGAAAAAGGGATAGAACCAAGGAAAGGCTATCTCAGAAAAATAGATCCTAAGTCTGCTGATAATTCTGAAATGGTTAATAAAGTACTGTTCTGTGATAAATTTGGAAGGAAACTGAAGAGGTCTCATTTATTCAAAACTTCAATGTTTATTTGGGTGCCTCTTACTGCTACTAACACTCAAGGACCCCAATAAATAGTGGGTACCTAAATTACATGTGTATAGAGATATGTACTAACATTTCAGGTACTGATCTTATACCAAGAAAGACATGAAGCAGAAACTAAGAGCAGTACATCAAAACTCAAAAGTCAGAAGAGACAACCCTATGTCAGATCACTAAAACAGGTAACAAGGTTA
Source organism: Galeopsis tetrahit (assembly GCA_963675135.1). Lineage (NCBI taxonomy): Eukaryota > Viridiplantae > Streptophyta > Magnoliopsida > Lamiales > Lamiaceae > Galeopsis > Galeopsis tetrahit. Next base: position 17,706,456 of record OY776125.1, on the reverse strand, counting down.
CTAAAGTGACCTTAATCCCAGTGAGGAAGCTGGTAAAGCTGAGGGACACTGAGAACACACATTTAGGGGGAATCTGTGATTTCTTAAAGATCCTTTTGTTGACTCAGATCACTAAGTCACTTTAGCATAAACCTTGATAAGATCATTAAATTAATCATATTGTTACTACTCTGTACTGTTTTGGACTTATATTCCATGAACTAACACTTATATCAAGGTGAAACAGGCACAGAAGAGGAATTCTCCATTGAAGGGGGAACTGATCTGATTACAGATTTGAAAAGTTTACTAATCTGATCTGATTACAGACCATAGTAGTCTAATGATATATTCTGATTAATAAATTGACTTGTCTACAGAACTGTACTGATTACAAAGCTTCTTTGTCTACAGTACTGATCTGATTACAATTCAGTTATTCTACAGAACTAATCTGATTACTGACTAATCTGTCTACAGAAAGATTTGTTTACAACTAATCTGTCTACAAGAAATCTACTGATCTGACACAGTACTGATCTGAGGATCACTGTGCTGATATCAAAAAGGTGAAATCAGAAAATTTGGGTACTGATCTGAGGATTACTGTGCTGACCCATCTACTGATCTGAAATCTACTGTGCTGATTCATCTACTGATCTGATTTCTAAAAAGGTTACTCAGCTGATCACAGTACTCAGCTGATCCAGATAAGTAAAATTTTCTTTATATACTAGTAAGAAAATGAAGTGAAAAAGTTTTGGAAACTACTGTGCTGATTTGCATCAGAACAGTCTTTTGGTTTAGAATTTTCTAAGTCAAAAAATGTTCAAATTTTAGATTACTAATAGAGAAGATTTATACACTCTTTTATTTTTTAAACCTAAAAATTATGGTGTATTTATCAAACACAAGTTGGCTCCAAAATTAAGAATGTTACTAGAATGTGAACAGTTATTGTTTAACTCGAATTTCGAGACTTAATCCCAACCATTCTTTGTAATAATCTAATTCAATCCTAGCCCTAGATTGGTTTTGAATTTAACAAAAACGATCACACTTCATCTTCTTCGTTCTTACGAGCTCATTTCTGGAAATCTCTTAACCGCATAACTTCTGTAAAATATAATTTCTTCAAAACTCTCAAATGGCAACCATTAATATTATCAATGAAGCTAACCAAGTTGCAGGAACATTCGATTCGAATTTGTGGATTCACAAAAAGGGCATTTTCGTGGAGAACGCTGTCTATTTCAATGGCCGACACAGTGCTGAAAATCAAGCCATTCTAACTATGTGCGAAGAGTGCGGACTACGAAAATTTCTGGAATCATTTCCCTTGAATGTCTACGAACCGGAAGCTGTGGAATTTTATTTGCAACTCCAAGGTGATAAAAATGGTGTTCACTCCATGCTTGCTGGGCACAAGGTCACAATTACTAGGGACATTCTAGAAGTAATGTTGGATTTACCACAAGGCCCGGTGGATATTTTGACTTACAAAGCTGGAGAGGAAAAGGAATGTGTAGGAAGGTGGTCAGGTGTTGAAACAGAGACATTGACTAATCTGAAGAAGGATGTTCTTCCTACTGGTCTGCAGTTTTTGATGGACATAGCAGGAAAATGCTTGTTAGGGCAACATCATAGCCAGGATGCCTTATCAAGTTTCAAGATTAGAATTATGGCTGCAATCATTGACGGAGTTCAAGGTGATTGGCAAGGATTCTTCTTGGAAAGGCTGCTGATTGAGAAAGAAAAAGTTTTGTTCGATGAGGATACCATGGAATTTTCGATTAAATCGAAATTAGGGTTTGGAAGCAAGCTGAGTTTCTTGCTGCCTCAGCTGGTGAAAAAGCCATATTGGAGTAATCCCAAGAAATTCCATCATGGGAAATTCTTGATGAAGAAGGAGTCTGTTCAGTTTGAACAAGAGAACCCTTTGGAACAATCTCAAGAGCTTGAAGCAGAAGAGTCTGGCGCTTCAATGTACCAATCTGAGGACAATCAGCCTGAAGTTAGGTCGAAGGCAAGGCATGATCCGAGCAGTACTAGACCAAGGAGAGGAAGGTCTGCTACAGCTGCCTCAGAACCGACAGTTAGATTTGTTGAAACTGTGGTGCAATCAAGCTCAGATGAGCAAGAGGTTAGTATTCCTAGTCCTGTTGCTATTCATAAAAGGACTAAGACAAGGAGTGTTAGGAGGAAATTGATTGTTGTCTCCCCTACCCCTTCAAACTCTGAACCAAGCCCAGCTGAAAACCAAAACCCTCAACCTTCATGTTCTGAACAATCAGCTCACTATTTTTCTGTGACTCAGAACACTCCCCATTCATCCCCTCAGAACACTAATTTTGATCCTATCCCCATTTCTAGTCCTCAACATCAAACTTCACATCAACCTTCACCACATCAATACCCAATACAGGTTCATGCTCACTCTACTGAACATGAATTTGAACCTTCTACTGAACCAATTGACATTTCATCATCCCCTGAACCTGAGTTTATTGCTCCTAAACCTGCTGATTTGATGGAGTATACTATCTGTGATAAAGAGGATAGAATCAGGATAGATTTTAGGATAGCTTTGTTGAAACAATTTCCTGGATTGGATGAAAGCTCAGTTGAGTTTGAGAAACTCCTTAGGATTGGCACATGGGTGTATCTTAAGAGGAGTACTTTGAAGGAGAATTTGGCTATAATGGAAGGCATGGGAGGTGCTTCAATCTTTGATGATTGGGAAGCAGAACAGATGCAAGCAGCTGGTGTTAACTCTTTTCTTGAGTTAGTCACTCCAGAATCTGTTGTACTTCTTGTTGAAAGATTAACAGGAATAAAGTATACTGTGGAGAAGATTGCAACTCCTAACTCTGATGAAGATTTGTTTAGTGAAGAGAAAGGTGTTGATGAAGCTGAGAATGCTGCTGAGAAGGATTTAATGGAAATTGATGAAGATATTGACAATGCAACAGAGGTGTTTGAGAACACTGTTGTGATTGAGGAAACAGAAGTTGTTGAAAATCAAGCTTTGGATGCTGAAGAAATGGAAAGTATTCCAATTCACTCTGCTGATCCTATTGTTCTTGAGGATGTGCAAGAACAGATCAGGACAGGTCCTATTGAGAAAGAATCTGAAAATTCTGACTTTGAGATGCTGAAAAAGCAGAATGCAGAACTTCAAGCAAAGTTGGAAGCTGCTGTGAAGATGTTCCAAGAAGCTACTGAAAGAATGAATAAGATGCATTCTGAACACTCTTATGAAAAGGTGATGGAGCATACAATGTCCAAAATTTTTTATCTTCATAGAGTACAAGAAAGAAACCTGTCTCAAGTGTTGCATAAAAAGCTGGAGCAACACATATCTTTCTTGAAAGAGTGGCATGATGAAGCCAAAAAGGGGGAAGATAGGACAAGGGGAGTGATGGAACAAACACAGTCACAACAAGCTCAGTTGGTTGTGAGTCAGGATGAATTAAAAGTTGAAATTGCTATTCTGAATGAAAAGCTGAAGCAAAGAAAGCAACAAAAACAGCTAGGTCAAGAAATTGTTGAGAAAAGACCTGATCTTGCTGGGAGTTCAAGTCAGAGGAAGAGGAAGTTAGTCTTGTCTGATGAAGAACAACAAGAAGAAGAAGCTGGAAGAATTACCAGATCAAAAAGCAAGATGAAAGCTGTCATCACAAGTGAAGAAGAAAGCTTGAAAAAGAAGAAAGAAAAGGATGTCAAGTTCTTGAAAACAAGATTTGATAATCGAGTTACAGCTTTGAAGAGAAAGATGAATGCTCAAAAGAAAGCTGAAGGAAAACAGTTTGACAAAGATTTTCAAGATGAAAACTTTGTGGATTTCATTGTTTTGACAGAACATATGGAATACTGGAAGAATTTAAAGAAGAAATGGCAGATTGCTAACTTCATTGTGAAGAAGTTTGGTGATCATTCGAGCAAGGAAGCAGAATTTATTGATTTTGAAGAATTCATGCTGAACATTGATCAAGAGTTCTGGGAAGACATAGCACAGGTTGCTAATCGTGCTGGAACAAAGATTTTATGTCCTGAAGAACCTAATTGGGAACCTCCAATACTGGAAAATGGAGAACCTGATTATAAGGAGATCAACAACATTATTGCTGAAATTATCAAGGAAGAAGGAATATCTGATCATCAACATATGATGGATATCAAGGCAAGGATGTATGTTGCATTCAGAATCTGAAGATACAGAATGAAGATGAAGGACAAGCTCAGAAGATAACATTTCTATCCTTAATCTTTATTTCTATATTTTTGTGTGTTGCATATTTTGTTAGTATGTGTAATATGTGCATTATCTGATCTAACTTGAATATGAATCTGAAATTTCTGAAATGATGAACTGTTATGATTGACTACATACTTAACTACTGATTTATTAACATTTAAGTAGTTTTGGCTTCATCAAAACGGGGGAAATTGTTGGGATATGAATCCTTGAAACAATGTTCTAATTGATGATTGTATGTTTTGATGGCCAAAAGCAACTTAAAGTTAGTGATATATGTGGTTCTAAGTCATCTTAACTAAGTCATCTGAATATAAGCTTACTAATCTGATGAGAAACTTAAATTGAGATTACTGATCTTAATGCTAACTGAGGTAAGTTTACTGATCTTATGAAGTAATATTAAGAGTAAAATTACTGATCTTAACTGAGTTATCTGGAATAAGATTACTGATCTGAGTATGGAAACTGAGAATAATTTTAGTGATCTTATATGAGATATTTGAATCTGAGTTACTGATCTTATATGCTTACTGATCTTATATGTAAGTTACTGATCTTAGTTGTTTACTGATCTTATGAGTTACTGATCTTATTGTGTTTACTGATCTGATATATGAACTGTTAGGAACTAAGCTGATGTTTTGTATTGTATAGACAGCTTATAGTATAGGACTTAGATATACTCATCTGTATATAGTTCAGTTGATGTATAGATAGGTTTTATATTTGTAAAGTTGTATTATATTTGTATTCAGCCATGTAAAGTTCAGAACAGTAGATTAGAACTAGATTAGAAGAAGATCAGAAGACTAAAGAAGACTCAGAGGACTACTTCAGAATAAGAAGACTTCAAAGAAGAATTGAAGAAGAGCTCAGAAGAAATCTGGAGAAGTTTTGAAAGTTTTAAGTTACTGTGCTGACTGACTCAGCAGAGTAAAAATCCGAAGAGTAAAAATCAGAACAGTAAGTTACTGTGCTGATTTGGTGAAATTGAAGAATAAGTTTGGAAAGCTTATTTAAAGTGTAACTAAAGATATATTGAAGATATGCTGACTTGGAAGTTGAAGGAAGTTACAAAGTCGGTTACAAGAAGAAGTTACAAAAACAGTTTAGAGTTAGTTGAGAGTTAGTTCACAAACTGCTAACTGTCATACTAAGTTCTATAAATACTGTATGATCTCCTACTGCTGAAGACTACTGAGCAATTACTGATCTTAGAGAAATTCAAGAGCAAGTCTACAAGCAAGAACTCACAGAGTTAAGGAAATCAAAGCAAGGAGAAGCCACTGAATTGAAGAGAAGAATCAAAGGCTACTCAAAGAGAAGTTTTACTTTTCAAAGTTTAAGTTTGTATGTTGTAAAACAAGTGTGCTAGTTACTTGTAGAATTACTAGTAGATCGAAGATATACCTGGAGGTATAATCGAAAAGATCAAAGTCTTAATCTTGGGACTCTAAGCCACAAGAAGCTCAAGAAGAGTAATAAAACTTCACAACTGGGATTGTGAGAGTGGATGTAGACATTTGTCGAACCACTATAAAATTCTGTGTTCTTTACATTTTACTGTTTGATATTTGTTTGAATTGTTTAAATCAAGAACATTAAGAATTAACAAAGATAAAGATCTATAGAAAAGTTGAGTATAAATTGATTGGGCTCATTAGTAATCTGATTATTCCGCATTGTGTATTCTGATATATTGAAAGATTTTTGAAAAGTCTATTCACCCCTCCCCTCTAGACATTTTCACTAGCTTACTCAATATTATTAACTCAACTTTGGGACCAACAATAGTGTTGATAGATTGGTTTATTTTGTAGGTATGGATGAAGAGTACTACGGATAGCAAGTCTTGGACAATGAAGAAGAAGCAAAGCCAACTTTGGAGTGGAGGAAGCAAGTGTTGCAATGGTGATCTTTGAAGAAGCATTGGATGTGCAAGGAGGGAGGTAACAACTTGTAGCCCCAAACTTAAAATTTATACATAGTAAAATTCTAAGTTTGGGGGAGTTATTTTTCTTTTTATTTTTCTACTAGTTGTTACCCTTGCACCGGTTCGTCATTCTACTTGTGTTACATTTTGTGTAGATGTTGTTAATTCTGAAATGTCTTAACATTATCAACAACATCTAAATTTGACCTTCCGAGATTTTTTCTAAGACTTTTCTGAAATGCTACATTAAATGTTGACCTAAATGTTGTCGCATTTCTGGCAGGATCTAGAAGCTTCTACAAGGATCTGGAACCTGGAAGATTCCAGAACATTGGAGAACATGCTAGAACAGCCTAGATGCATTTGGAACGACCTGGAGCATGCTAGAAGGATCTAGAAAGATCATGGAAGTTGTGGAAGTTGAGTTTCCTAAAAAATAGGACCTCAATGTGGAAGCCTCTAGAATTCGTATCCCACATCTATAAATACCCATTGAAGGCTTCATAATTCAGTGTGTTCTATTCGAGCAATATCCTAGACCGAGCGTTCATCCCTGTTAGGAAATTGTGGCCAATAGTTCTACATTTTAGTTCATACGTTGTATACCACCCGTATGACTGTGTGTCTTCTTATCTATTGAGAGTGTAATCATTAGATAGACTAGGCATTTCGACAGTGTATTATTTCATACACTTAGTTCGTTTTCTAGACTTGGCACCCGCCTCGTTTATAGTTTCATTGTGAAAGTTATTGTTGTAACATTTCACACAACATTTGTACTTGAAGATAAGTATTGATTTTACGCCATAAGGCAGACATAGATTTTTATTTATAAAATCTATGTTAAAAGTATTTCCATTGTGTCTAGTGTTTCAAGTCTTCCGCTGTGAATCTTAATTTCTGATATTCTGTTAGAGTCAGTGTTGCACTATTTGTCTCAACATTCTGTGCAACATTTATCTACTTATACTTAAACACTTTTATACACCCCACACCACACTTTCAGTTGGTATCAGAGCTGATACCTGACGACACTAGGTTAGATCTTTGGTCAAGTGTGTTTTTAGTTTAGGTTAGCAATGGAAACACATCACATATCCACTGCACTTAGGCCACCCGTTTTAGATGGTTCAAATTATTCTTATTGGAAGCCTAAGATGCGTATGTACATCAAGTCAATTGATGAACGTGCTTGGAGGACTGTACTTACAGGTTGGGAAGCTCCAAAAAGACCAGCAGACGCAGATGGTGAAGTTCAACTCAAAAGAGAAGTTGATTGGACGGCTGATGAAATAACAACAGCAAGCTACAATTCTAAAGCTTTAAATGCTATTTTTACTTCTGTTGATGTTTCAATGTTTAAAATTATATCTAACTGTTCTACTTCTAAAGATGCATGGGACAGGTTGCAAGAGCATTGTGAGGGTTCAGACAGTGTTCGAAGGACTAAGCTTCGAATGTTGGGGACAAAATTTGAGAATCTCCGAATGAAGGAAGATGAAACCATTTCATCCTACAATGAAAGGTTAAGTGAGATAATTAATGAATCACATTCTCTTGGTGACCCTATTTCTAATGTTAGAGTAGTTCATAAGATATTAAGATCTGTTCCTAAAAGATTTGATGCTAAAATTTGTGCTATTGAAGAGGCAAAAAATACAGATACATTAAGTCAAAATGAGTTAGTGAGTATTCTTAGAACATATGAAATAAACACTAATCAAGTTGATGAAAATGATGCTGATAAGAAAGTTGTGGTTTTTAAAGGAGAAACATCAAACATTTCTGAGATTCAACCTATCATTACTGAAGTTGACTCTGATGAAGAATTGCTTGATAAATGTCTCAAGGATCCTAAGAACATTGCCTTACTTACTAAGCACTTTAATAAGTTTCTTAAGAAATCTGTGAACAAATCTAGCAACATTCAGCCTAAGATTCAAATCAACACATCAACACCTCAACCAGAAAGGAGGAAAGGTCAATTCACACCAAGACTATCAAAGAGTGAAGGTAAACCAAGGTATGATCCTGAATTTCGAAAATCAGTTCAATGCAATGCTTGTTCTGGTTATGGCCATTATGCAAATGAATGTGTCAATACTAGACTTAAGCAAAAACTGAATTTTAGTGCTACCTTGAGTGATGATTCTGATGATGATCTTGATGAATTAAATCAGAATGAATATTCTAATTTTACCAGAATTGATTATAATGATTCCTCAGATGATGATCTGGATGAAACAGATTCTGATGCTGTACCTGATGCTTCAACATCTACAGCAACATCAGAACAGAGTCACCCAAATTTGGACTGTTTTAATGGTTTAGTTGATGATGCAGGAAAAAGGAATGATGACAATGAATACCAAAAGCTGTTAGATGATTGGAAGAATCAGAAACTCACCCTTGATTCTCTGAATAAAAGGAATGAGGATTTGACAGACACAATCACCAAGCTAGAAGTTATTCTTACCAAAAGAGATCTGGAAATCTGTAACTTAAAGGAGAAACTGATAAATTCTACTTTATGTTTCAAGAAATATTCCAAGAGTGCTTCTGAGGTAAATAATGCTATAGCTACTGGTAAGTCTAATAATCATGGTTTAGGTTATGATGGTACTGCTGCTTCTATTTCTGACAAATTTAGAAAACCTGTGAAATTTGTTAAGGCAAATGTTGACACATCTGGTGCAACATCTGCAGAAATAGAGTCTCACAAGGTTAAAAGGAAGTATATCTGTCATTACTGTTTCAAAATTGGTCACATTCGTCCTTACTGTATAAAGTTGTTTGAAGAACAGAAAAACTTGAAAATGCTGCATAAGAAACTGTCACATCCTGGTAAACAGTTTTTGAAATCTGCATGGAAACCAAAAGCTACCTGTAATGTTGTTCATACCTCCTTAAAAGCATGTTTACCTGAATTATGGTACTTTGATAGTGGTTGTTCTAGACATATGACAGGTCGTATTGATTTCTTATCTGATTATGTGACCTTGAATAGTGGTAGTGTTACATATGGTGGAGGTTCTAAAGGAAAGATTGTTGGTAAAGGAACTTTGAATGTTGAAGGTTTTCCTAAGCTTAAAAATGTATTACATGTTGATGGCTTACTTGCAAATCTGATTAGCATTAGTCAACTTTGTGATGATAATTTGCATGTGAAATTTGATAAAGATTCATGTTATGTTCTTAATAAAGATGAAGTTTGTGTCATGACTGGTACTAGGTCAGCTGATAATTGCTATCTTATTGGAACAAATATGTGTAACTTGTCAAAACATGATGAAAATGTTCTATGGCATCAAAGATTGGGTCATGCAAATTACAGAGCAATGAAAAAGCTAATCAAAGCAGATGCAGTAAAAGGAATTCCAGAACTGAGGTTTCACAACACCACTGTATGTGGACCATGCCAAAAAGGTCTTACAGATGACAAAGATGAAGAAGATGTATCACAGGTTACTGACACTTCTGAGAATACACTGAAGTCTGAAAATGTTGCACCAAATGTTAACACATCTGGGTCAACATCTACAGAACAGTCAGCTGTAAGTTCACAGAATGATCAGTACATTCCCAAAACAAACCCTTCTTCAAGAATAGGCAAAAGTCATCCTTCTGACCATATCATAGGCGATGCTACAGTTGTAGTGCAAACAAGAGGAAGAGTAAGATCAAACAAGGTAGATGTGGTAAGAACAATATGCATGTCTTCTATGTGTAATGTTGTAAATGCTGAATGATATTTATCTGAAATTGAACCTAAGAGTGCTAAAGAAGCCTTAACTGATGAAAACTGGATTAATGCTATGCATGAAGAACTTGGTCAGTTTGAAAGAAATGAAGTTTGGACACTTGTTCCTAGACCTAGTCATACTAATGTCATTGGAACAAAGTGGATATTCAAGAATAAAACTGATGAATCTGGTAATATTGTTAGGAACAAGGCTAGGTTAGTAGCACAAGGTTACACCCAAGTTGAAGGAGTTGATTTTGATGAAACTTTTGCACCTGTTGCTAGGATAGAATCTATTAGATTACTGCTAGCTATTGCATGTTTTATTGATATTAAACTTCATCAAATGGATGTAAAGGCTGCATTTCTAAATGGCATATTAAATGAAGAAGCATATGTTGAACAACCTATAGGATTTGAAGATCCACAGTATCCTGATCATGTATATAAACTTAAGAAAGCATTGTATGGCCTTAAACAAGCTTCTAGAGCATGGTATGGTAGGCTTATTGACTTTTTTTGGAATATGGATTTATTAGAGGAGAGGCAGATAGAACTTTGTTCATTAAGCACACTGAAAATGATATACTAATTGCTCAAATATATGTTGATGACATTGTGTTTGGTTCTACTTGTGATAAAATGTTGAGTAAATTTGTTGAGGCAATGACTGCAACATTTGAAATGAGTATGGTTGGAGACTTGAACTATTTTCTAGGTCTTCAAATCAAACAATGCAGTGATGGTATTTTCTTCTCCCAGAGTAAGTATGCTAAGAACTTGGTTAAAAGATTTGGTCTTGAGAATTCAAAACCAATGAAAACTCCTATGGGATCTTCTTTGAAACTTTGCAAAGACAGTGCTGGAACAGATGTTGATCCAACACTTTATAGATCCATGATAGGTAGTTTACTGTATTTAACCTCTAGTAGACCAGATATTATGTACAGTGTGTGTGTTTGTGCTAGGTACCAAGCTAATCCAAAGGAATCTCACCTGAATGCTGTGAAAAGGATTATCAAGTATGTTGCAGGTACAAGTGACCTTGGAATCTGGTATACTAAGGACACCAACAACATTCTGATAGGCTACAGTGATGCTGATTGGGCTGGAGATATAGATGATAGAAAGAGTACGAGTGGAGGATGTTTCTACATGGGAAACAATCTTGTTTCATGGCACAGCAAGAAGCAGAATTGTGTTTCACAATCTACTGCAGAATCTGAGTATATAGCTGCTGGAAGCTGCTGTACACAACTCTTGTGGCTGAGCAAGATGTTCCATGACTATGGTATTGAGAATGGTATACTTACAATTTTTTGTGATAATACTAGTGCCATTAACATTTCTAAGAATCCTGTACAACACTCACTCACAAAGCACATTAGCATAAGACATCACTTTATGAGAGATTTAGTAGAGAAGAATATTGTTAAGTTGGAGTATATACCTACTGAAAAACAAAATGCTGACATTTTTACTAAGGCATTAGACCATGAGAGATTCTCAATTTTGAGGAAATCTCTTGGGATGAGCACTATCTGAAAAATTCGGATGGATGTTGTCACAAATGCGTCAGCATTTGGGACAACATCATGGGTTGTAAAATTTTATAAGTTGAATTTATTTCTTACTTAGTTAAATAATTCCTTTGTAAAATATCTACGAATCTAAGAACCTTGTAGTGCAAAAATAAACATGTCTTACACCTCTCAAATGCATAAAAATGAGAATGTTATTTGCATACTAAAAGATGTACCAAATCACTAAGTAACTATGGAGCACGGAGTTCACTACTACGATGCCTTCTTTTCAAAAGGTGATTCTTTGGTAAAAACATCAATATATTTGTAATCCATTAAGTAAGTATGGGGCACGGAGTTCGCTACTACGATGTACTCTACAGGAACAATGGATCAATACAAATTAGATGCTATAACACAAAAAGAAAAAAAATTATGGTGCAACACAAATGAAGCAAATTCATGTAAAAACCGTGTTGAGGTGTTTGTAACAGTTTTGAGCACAACATTGCCTGATTCGAATTTATTTTTATTAGTAGTAATTATTTATTGAGATTTATTTTATTTATTCAATTAAATATCTAACCCACGTTTTTTTTATTTTTCAGATTATGCTTGGACTTAGTCTTTATTCTAGAAATTTCTTAATTATTTAATTAATTAATAAAATGGATTTTTCCCACTAATTAAACCATGATCAAGGTTGTGGCTAAAAATGTGGAGCACTATCACATTATTTCTGGAATTAATCGTGTTAACCTCCAACTACACATACATTCTCTCCATAAAACTCAATTAATTGTGATTTATGTTGCTAATTTGCTGATTGTTGAGCTTTGTTAAGTACACTTCTTGCAGAAATTGTGTTTGGCCGTGTATTTCCCAAAATTGCTGTATACACTCTCCCACCTCGTGCCTCGAAATTCAAACCGTCCCTTTAATGGCTGGAAACCAACCTCAATCTCACTCTCACTCACACTCTGTTTCTGAAACTTCCAAACAAACTGCCCAAAACTCTCTTGAAATTCTTGCTTCAATGGCTTCGCAACAATCCAACTCCTCAAATGCCGACTCCAATGTCTCTGCAACCCCATCAACAACCACTCCTGTTCCAACAACTACCCAAATCCCACAAGATTCGACCGTTGAACAGTTTACAAAAGCTGTCGAAGAAGTGTCTGCAACTCTTCGAACTACCGGACACCTACCCGTGATGCAATTTGGAGATATCACTGTGGATATCTCAAGTTATTTGGCTGATCAAACTGCTCAAATGACTACTGCAACAAAAAGCCCTAATCCTACTGTTCCAGTTTCAACGGAGGAACATGTCGAAACCGTTGTTGAAGGAGAAGCTACTGCTGCATCCGATTCTGAGGATGAAGAAATGGAGGACGCCCAAGCTTCTGATTCTGGTACAAACTCATCTCTCTCACTTTCTGAAGAGTCTGCTCCTATTCCTTTCAAGAAAAATGCACAGAAAGGGAAAAGACAGAGAAGCCCTGTACAAAGAAGGAGATCGTACCGTGTATTCACTCGTGTGGATTACTCTGAATCCATGAGGAAGAAGAAGAAAGCTGGAGCTGATGCTGGTGAACCCATTCAAGTGTTCACTGAATCTGATGAAGAAACCGAAGTTGCCACTGTTGCTGCAAAGAAAGTTGCTGTTGAGAAACCATTACAGAAGAAAGCTGCTACTGATCCTAAAGGGAAAGGAAAGGCCAAGATGATCCCTGAAGAAGAACCTGCTGAATCAGACTCTGATTCTGATTTCAATGTTTGCCTAAGAGACATGCAAGAATCTCTTAAGAAGAATGCTGAGTCATTTGCTGCTGCAAAAGAGTCCACACCAGAACCTGATGATGGTGGAAGTGGAGACAACTCATCTTCTGAGGCAAAGAGCTCATCTGCTGAAGCAAAGAGCTCATCCAAAAGCTCCTCTGCACATGATGGAGACACTGATCCTGATGAGGAACTACCTTCTGAGGAAGAAAGTGAAGGTATCTCTGATCACTCTAATTATGTTGAGAAAAGGTTAGAAATTTACTCTAAGAGGAAGCTGTTGATTGAGAAAAGAATTAATGTGCCTGATTTTGATAGTAAGGGGATGATTAAGTTCTTAGAGGATAGAAATCTGTTGAATGCTGTTACATTTGGTGAAGCTTTTCTTACAAACTGGTCTTATGAATTCTATGCCTGTATGAAGAAAAGTTATGGAAAAAGAAGTTCTAGGTCTTATGGTACTGTTAATTTTAGGGGGAAGGATGTGCCATTCACTCCAGAACTTATTAATGAGTTCTTGCACACTCCTAATGTTGATGAGGATGATGATCCAGATATGGATGTTGTGATTACTGCAATCACAGGGGGTAGAAAGACTAAGTGGACTAGGAAGATGCTAGTTAGACACTTAACCTCCTTACATTCTGTTTTGTATAAGCTGATCATATACAATTGGATTCCCACTACCAACACCACTAAGATTACAAGAGACCAAACCATTCTTATGTATAGGATCTCTATACTTAAGAAGTTCAATCTGGGACATACTATCTTTCACCATATGAGGAAATTTACTGGGAAAACTACTGGGAAAGGAAATCTGCCCTATCCAGTCTTGATTTCAAACTATCTGAAGCACCATGGCTTCACTGCCAAGAACACTGATGTTTTGAGGGGGAGAGTGCCACTACTTGCTATTGCTCCTGCCTTATTGATTGGGGACAGAATCATTGATCTGCCCATAGTTGCTCCTGGTACAGATAGTCCACAGAGATCTTCCAGACCCTCTACTTCTGCTCAACCAGGCCCTTCCAGAACACATCAGAGAAATGCACCCCCAAATGTTGAGAACATTCGTGTCAACATTTCTGGTAATGTGTATCTTTCACAGGAATTCATCAAACTACAGCTCAAGCACTTGCAGGAAACTATTGATGAGCTCCAGTTCCTGAAGGATAGGTGGTCCAGTATGCTTTCACCTACAACAGGGGGAGTACCACCACCATCAAATTCAAATGTGGTGATTGAAGAATTGAATGATGATGGAGTTCCTACTGCTGCTGCTGCTGGTGGTGAACCTGATGCTGCTGTGACTGATGTAGTTGCACATGTTGGGATATGAATCCTATAGACAATGTTCTAGATGATGAAAGTATGTTTTGATGGCCAAAAGCAACTTAAAGTTAGTGATATATGTGGTTCTAAGTCATCTTAACTAAGTCATCTGAATATAAGCTTACTAATTTGATGAGAAACTTAAATTGAGATTACTGATCTTAATGCTAACTGAAATAAGTTTACGGATCTTATTAAGTAATATTAAGAATAAAATTACTGATCTTAACTGAGTTATTTGAAATAAGATTACTGATCTGAGTATGGAAACTGAGAATAATTTTAGTGATCTTATATGAGATATTTGAATCTGAGTTACTGATCTTATATACTTACTGATCTTATATGCTTACTGATCTTATATGTAAGTTACTGATCTTAAATGATTATTGATCTTAAATGTTTACTGATCTTATATGAAAGTTATTGAACTTACATGAGTTACTGATCTTATTGGTTACTGATCTGATATATGAACTGTTAGGAACTAAGCTGATGTTTTGTATTGTATAGACAGCTTATAGTATAGGACTTAGTTATACTCATCTGTATATAGTTCAGTTGATGTATAGATAGGTTTTATATATGTAAAGTTGTATTTTATTGTAATCACCATTGTAAAAGTTCAGAACAGTAGATTAGAACTAGATTAGAAGAAGATCAGAAGACTAAAGAAGACTCAGAGGACTACTTCAGAATAAGAAGACTTCAAAGAAGAATTGAAGATAAGCTTAGAAGAAATCTGGAGAAGTTTTGAAAGGTTTTAAGTTACTGTGCTAACTGACTCAGCAGAGTAAAATCTGAAGAGTAAAAATCAGAACAGTAAGTTACTGTGCTGATTTAGTGAATTTGAAGAATAAGTTTGGAAAACTTATTTAAAGTGTAACTGAAGATTTATTGAAGAGATGCTGACTTGGAAGTTGAAGGAAGTTACAAAGTCGGTTACAAGAAGAAGTTACAAAAACAGTTTTAGAGTTAGTTGAGAGTTAGTTCACAAACTGCTAACTGTCATACTAAGTTCTATAAATACTGTGTAATCTCCTACTGCTAAGACTACTGATCCTAAAGCGTTTACAAGCAATCTAAGTCTACAGAGCACAAGAAGAACTCACAGAGTTGAAGGAGATTGAAGAAGGAGAAGAGCCACTGAATTGAAGAGAAGAATCAAAGGCTATTCAAAGAGAAGTTTTACTTTTCAAGTTTAAGTTTGTATTTTGTAAAACAAGTGTGCTAGTTACTTGGAAAATTACTAGTAGATCGAAGATATACCTGGAGGTATAATCGATAAGATCACAGTCTTAATCTTGGGACTTTAAGCCACAAGAAACTCAAGGAAGAAGAGTTAATAAAACTTCACAACTGGAGTTGTGAGAGTGGATGTAGACATTTGTCGAACCACTATAAAATTCTGTGTTCTTTACATTTTATGTTTGATATTTGTTTGAATTGTTTCACTAAGAACATTAAGAATTAACAAAGATAAAGATCTAGATAAAAGTTGAGTATAAACGAGTAAGGCCCATATTATTCTGAAAGTACTGATCTGAGCTGAGTAAGCACAGTACAGTACATAAGAAGACTAAATTCCGCACTGCATATTCTGATATTTTGAAAGATTTTTAAAAGTCTATTCACCCCTCCCCTCTAGACTTTTACTAGCTTACTCAATCTTAACTCAACTTGGGACCAACAAGTGGTATCAGAGCAGTAGTTCTTTGGACTGCTGTTTCTTGATAACCTTACAGATCTTGAGGGATATCTTACTGATCTTGCTATTATTTCTTGATATTTGTCACTATCTGAATACTTGAAAACTATCTGCTATATTACTGATCCTATTTGTCTACACAAACATGGATGACACTAATGTGAACAAGTTGCCTAAGTTCAAGATTGCAGATTATGACTACTGGAAGCTTAGGATGGAGGCCATCTTTAGCTCAACCCATGATCTAATGGTGTCTGTGGTGACTGAAGGACCAATTGTCATCATGGTGGAAAACACTGCTGTTCTGGATCCATCTAAACCAGTTGGAGCACTGGTCCCTAAACCAAGGTCAGAACTGACTTCGGAAGAAATGAAACAAAACAATTTGGACAGTCTTGCCAAGAACTACATTTTACATACCTTACCAAATGAGTATCTTGGTAAAGTACTAAAATGTAAGACTGCAAAACAAATGTGGGACAAATTGGCTATTCTTTGTGAAGGTACTACACTGATCATAGAAAGCAAGTTATCCACTGCTGTCCAAAGGTTTGAATCATTTAAGATGAAGCCAGGAGAATCAATTGATGAGTTGGATACTCGATTTACCAAAATTATGAATGATCTTGATGTATTAGGAAAGACTTATACTGACAGAGAAGTTAACCTGAGAATCTTGAAAGCCTTGGATGAAAGGTGGAAAATGGTCAAGATGATCATTAAAACCACACAAGACATTGATTCTTGGCCAGCAGAAACTATGTTCCAAACACTTAAGGCACATGAGTTTGAGTTAGATGAAGAAGATCCTATTACTGTGATTCATAAGGATAAAGATGCCTCTAAGGACATAGCTTTTAAAGCCTCTACCTCTAAAGGGTCTAGATCATCTAAGTCTAAGGCCTCAAGCATAAAAGATGAACTAGATAGTTCTGATCTAAGTCTGAAAGATCAGATGAGCCTTATGATCAAAAGATTTGATAAACTGAATAAGAGGTATGGTAGGTACAAGAGATTCTATAAGGAAACTAAGGGTTCTAATAACAGGGACTCTTCTGTGAACAGAAGGGATCAAAACTCTTCTGAAAGAAGGGATGAGATCTCTAATGAGAACAGGAGAGATAGGAACTCATCTGAAAAGAGAGATAGAAAGTATTCTGATAAGAAAGACAGGAACTCAATTGACAAGCATGACAGGAACAGAAAGCATTCTCCTCCTAAAAGAACTTCTAACAATCCTGTTTGCTATAATTGTGATAAGCCAGGTCATTATGCTTATGAATGTCCTGATCTGAGTTCTGAAGATCGAGAAGAAAGGAAAGCCAGAAGAGATCGAAAATATGCCAAGGGCAAGAAGGCAATGATGGCTTACAATGACTCTGATTCGGAATCAGAAGAGTTACCATCGTCTTCATCTGACTACCCCTCTAGCAATGAAGATGAAGCCTTCATAGCAGATGATGGACTGGTAATGATGGCCAAAATAAATGATGAGGTATCATCTGCTAACTCCTTTCAATCTTGTGACAATTCTGACACTGATGAAAGTGATGCTACTGTTAGCAGTGTAGGAAGTAGTCTTCATCATTCCCAAGGAGTGACTGAAGAAGACCTCCTACAAGCTAACAAAGCATTCATTGAAATTAGTGATGAGAATATATCTTTAAAGCAAGAAATCATTAATCTGAAAGAAGCTCAGTCAAAAGTAGATCCTAATATAGCTGTCATAAATGCAAGGCTATCAGAAGAGTTGTCTCAACTCCAAGAAAAGTATGCATCCATTGACAAACTATATCAGGGTATGCTTAAAACTCAAGCTAAAGAGACTAATGAATTCAATGAGTTAAAGATTAAATGTGAAAAACTTGAAGAGCGCAATAGATTCTTAGAATCTGAAGTAGTGAGCCTAGATCGAAAGCTATCTGGGATGATTAACTCTACTAAGATTAATCAAACTATCTCAGACAGATGTAGAGCTCCAAATGATAAAAGAGGAATAGGTACTGATCTGCCTAGTTCATCTACTTCAGAATTTAAGAACACTAATGGAGCTAGTACAAGTTCTTTGCAACTAGATAAAGGAAAAGAACCTATGACTTATGATGATGATCCAAAACTCAAAGTACAGTCTAAATACATCCCTCCTACTACCAAGAATGGTAAAATGAAGAATGTATTAAGACCAGTACAGTCAAGACCATACCAGAAGAGTTATACTCCTCTGACCAGATCAGATCAGTCCTGGAATCAGAAGAGACAAACTCAGAACAGTAGGTCAAGACAAGCACAGGCAAGTTGGGAACAGCCTAGACCTCCTTTCATAAGGCAGTCTCAGCTGTATTCAACTAAACCTAGGAGATTTGTGCCTCATTATCATAACAAACCTGTTCTTTATCCTCCTCCTTTATCCTACAATATCATTGGTGAGGAAAGACCAAAACGCATCTATAAGCCGTATGGTCCACATGCTTTTAGACCTTATTCAAACTATTACAGACATACTGATCTTACTGAAAAAGGGATAGAACCAAGGAAAGGCTATCTCAGAAAAATAGATCCTAAGTCTGCTGATAATTCTGAATTGGTTAATAAAGTACTGTTCTGTGATAAATTTGGAAGAAAACTAAAGAGGTCTCATTTATTCAAAACTTCAATGTTTATTTGGGTGCCTCTTACTGCTACTAACACTCAAGGACCCCAATAAATAGTGGGTACCTAAATTACATGTGTATAGAGATATGTACTAACATTTCAGGTACTGATCTTATACCAAGAGGAATATGAAGCAGAAACTAAGAGCAGTACATCAAAACTCAAAAGTCAGAAGAGACAACCCTATGTCAGATCACTAAAACAGGTAACAAGGTTACTAAAGTGACCTTCATCCCGATGAGGAAGCTGGTAAAGCTGAGGGACACTGAGAACATACATTAAGGGGGAATCTGTGATTTCTTAAAGATCCTTTTGTTGACTCAGAACACTAAGTCACTTTAGCATAAAACCTTGATAAGATCATTAAATTAAACACATTTTTACTGATCTGTACTGCAATTCACCAATTATTGATGAACTAACACTTTTACCAAGGTGAAACAGGCACAGAAGAGGAATTCTCCACTGAAGGGGGAACTGATCTGATTACTGATGTGAAAAGTCTACTAATCTGATCTGATTACAGACTATAGCAGTCTACAGATTTATTCTGATTAATAAATTGACTTGTCTACAGAACTGTACTGATTACAAAGCCTCTTTGTCTACAGTACTGATCTGATTACAAATCAGTTATTCTACAGAACTAATCTGATTACTGACTAATCTGTCTACATAAAGATTTGTTTACTACTAATCTGTCTACAAGAAATCTACTGATCTGACACAGTACTAATCTTTGGAAATTACTGTGCTGATATCAAAAAGGTGAAATCAGGAAAATTGGGTACTGATCTGAAATCTACTGTGCTGACCCATCTACTGATCTGAAATCTACTGTGCTGATTCATCTACTGATCTGATTTCTAAAAAGGTTACTCAGCTGATCACAGTACTCAGCTGACCCAGATAAGTGAAATTTTCTTTATATACTTGTAAGAAAATGAAGTGAAATAGTTTTGGAAACTACTGTGCTGATTTGCATCAGAACAGTCTTTTGGTTTAGATTACTCTAAGTCAAAAATTGTTCAATTTTAGATTACTAATAGAGAAGATTAATACACTCTTCTATTTCTAACCTAAAAATTGTGGTGTATTTATCAAACACAAATTGGCTCCAAAATTAAGGATGGTACTAGAATATGAACAGTTTATTTTTTAAAACTCGAATTTTGAGACTTAATCCCAACCATTCCTTGTGATAATCAAATTTAATCCTAGCCCTAGATTGGTTTTGAATTTGACAAAAACGATCACTCTTCATCGTCTTCGTTCTTACGAGTTCATTTCTGGAAATCTCATAACTTCATAACTACTGAAAAATCTGGTTTCTACAAAATTCTCAAATGGCAACTATCAATATTATCAATGAAACTAACGAAGTTGCAGGAACATTTGATTCAAATTTCTGGGTTCGCGAAAAGGGCATTTTTGTAGAAAATGCTGTCTATTTCAATGGCCGACACAACGCTGAAAATCAAGCCATCTTGACAATGTGCGAGGAGTGTGGGTTGAGGAAATTTCTGGAACCATCTCCACTCAATGTCTATGAACCGGAGGCAATGGAATTTTATCTACAGCTCAAAGGTGATAAAAATGGTGTTCACTCCATGCTTTCTGGGCATAAGGTCACTATTACTAGGGAAATCCTAGAAGTGATGTTGGACTTGCCTCAAGGTCCTGTAGACATCATGAATTACAAAGCTGGAGAGGAGAAGGAATGTGTAGGAAGATGGTCAGGAGTTGAAACAGAGTCCTTGACTAATCTGAAGAAGGATGTTCTTCCTACTGGTCTGCAGTTTTTGATGGACATAGCAGGAAAATGCTTGTTAGGGCAACATCATAGCCAGGATGCTTTATCAAGTTCCAAGATTAGAATTATGGCTGCAATCATTGACAGAGTTCAAGGTGATTGGCAAGGATTTTTCTTGGAAATGCTGCTGATTGAGAAAGAAAAAGTTTTGTTTGATGAGGATACTATGGAATTTTCGATTAAATCGAAATTAGGGTTTGGAAGCAAGCTGAGTTTCTTGTTGCCTCAGCTGGTTAAAAAGCCGTATTGGAGTAATCCCAAGAAATTCCATCATGGAAAATTCTTGATGAAGAAGGAGTCTGTTCGTTTTGAACAAGAGAATCCTTTGGAGCAACCCCAAGAGTCTGAAGCACAAGAATCGGGAGCTTCAATGTACCGATCTGATGATAATCAACCAGAGATTAGATCGAAGACGAGGCATGATCCGAGCAGTATTATACCAAGGAGAGGAAGGTCTGCTACAGCTGTCTCAGAGCCAACAGTCAGATTTGTTGAGACTGTGGTGCAAGCAAGCTCAGAAGAGCAAGAGGTTAGTGTTCCTAGTCCAATTGTTGTGCATAAAAGAACTAAGTCAAGGAGTGCTAGGAGGAAGTTAATTGTTGTCTCCCCTACCCCTTCAAACTCTGAACCAACCCAAGCTGAAGCCCAAAACCCCCAACCTTCATGTTCTGGGCAATCAGAACACTATTTGTCTGTGACTCAGAACACTCCCCATTCATCCCCTCAGAACACTAATTTTTATCCTACCCCAATTTCTAGTCCTCAACATCCAACTTCACATCAACCTTCACCACATCAATCCCCAACACAGATTCATGATCACTCTACTGAACATGAATTTGAACCTTCTACTGAACCAATTGACATTTCATCATCCCCTGAACCTGAATTTATTGCTCCTAAACCTGCTGATTTGATGGAGTACACTATCTGTGATAAAGAGGATAGAATCAGGATAGATTTGAGGATAGCTTTATTGAAGCAATTTCCTGGATTGGATGAAAGCTCAGTTGAGTTTGAGAAACTCCTTAGGATAGGCACATGGGTGTATCTGAAGAGGAGTACTTTGAAGGAGAATTTGGCTATAATGGAAGGCATGGGAGGTGCTTCAATCTTTGATGATTGGGAAGCAGAGCAGATGCAAGCAGCTGGTGTTAACTCATTTCTTGAGCTAGTTACCCCAGAGTCTGTAGTTCACCTTGTTGAAAGGTTGACAGGAATTAAGTATTCTGTGGAAAAGGTTGCAACTCCTACTGCAGATGATGATTTGTTTATGGAAAGTGCAGAAAGGGTAGTTGATGAGGAAGATCATGTTGTTGAAGATTTTATGGAAATTGATGAGGATGTTGACAATGCAACAGAGGTGTTTGAGAACACTGTTGTTATTGAAGGAACAGAAGCCTTGGAGAATCAAGACTTAAATGCTGAAGAGATGGAAAGCATTCCAATTCATTCTATTGATCCTATTATTCCTGAGGATGTGCAGGAACAGATCAGAACAGTTCCTATTGAAAGGGAATCTGAGAATTCAGACTTTGAGATGTTGAAAAAGCAGAATGCAGAGCTTCAAGCAAAGTTGGAAGATGCTGTAAAGATGTTCCAAGAAGCTACTGACAGAATGAATAAAATGAATTCTGAACATTCCTATGAAAAGGTTATGGAATATACAATGTCCAAAATTTATGATCTTCATAGATTGCAAGAGAAGAACCTGTCTCAAGTGTTGCATAAGAAGCTGGAGCAACACATATCTTCCTTGAAAGAGTGGCATGATGAAGCCAAAAAGGGGGAAGGTAAAGTAATAAATGGTTGAGAAGAAGGTATCACTGATCATCAACATATGATGGATATAAAAGCAAGGATGTATGTTGCATTCAGAATCTGAAGATACAGAATGAAGATGAAGGACAAGCTCAGAAGATAACATTTCTATCCTTAATCTTTATTTCTATATTTTGTGATCATTTCATATTTTGTTAGTATGTGTAATATGTGAAATATTTGATCTGATTGTGAATATGATATGAATTCTGAATTGATGAACTGTTATGATAGACTACATACTGAACTACTGATTTATTAACATTTAAGTAGTTTTGGCTTCATCAAAAAGGGGGAAATTGTTGGGATATGAATCCTATAGACAATGTTCAAGATGATGAAAGTATGTTTTGATGGCCAAAAGCAACTTAAAGTTAGTGATATATGTGGTTCTAAGTCATCTTAACTAAGTCATCTGAATATAAGCTTACTAATTTGATGAGAAACTTAAATTGAGATTACTGATCTTAATGCTAACTGAAATAAGTTTACTGATCTTATTAAGTAATATTAAGAATAAAATTACTGATCTTAACTGAGTTATTTGAAATAAGATTACTGATCTGAGTATGGAAACTGAGAATAATTTTAGTGATCTTATATGAGATATTTGAATCTGAGTTACTGATCTTATATACTTACTGATCTTATATGCTTACTGATCTTATATGTAAGTTACTGATCTTAAATGATTATTGATCTTAAATGTTTATTGATCTTATATGAAAGTTATTGAACTTACATGAGTTACTGATCTTATTGGTTACTGATCTGATATATGAACTGTTAGGAACTAAGCTGATGTTTTGTATTGTATAGACAGCTTATAGTATAGGACTTAATTATACTCATCTGTATATAGTTCAGTTGATGTATAGATAGGTTTTATATATGTAAAGTTGTATTTTATTGTAATCAGCATTGTAAAAGTTCAGAACAGTAGATTAGAACTAGATTAGAAGAAGATCAGAAGACTAAAGAAGACTCAGAGGACTACTTCAGAATAAGAAGACTTCAAAGAAGAATTGAAGATAAGCTTAGAAGAAATCTGGAGAAGTTTTGAAAGGTTTTAAGTTACTGTGCTGACTGACTCAGCAGAGTAAAATCCGAAGAGTAAAAATCAGAACAGTAAGTTACTGTGCTGATTTAGTGAATTTGAAGAATAAGTTTGGAAAACTTATTTAAAGTGTAACTGAAGATTTATTGAAGAGATGCTGACTTGGAAGTTGAAGGAAGTTACAAAGTCGGTTACAAGAAGAAGTTACAAAAACAGTTTTAGAGTTAGTTGAGAGTTAGTTCACAAACTGCTAACTGTCATACTAAGTTCTATAAATACTGTGTAATCTCCTACTGCTAAGACTACTGATCCTAAAGCGTTTACAAGCAATCTAAGTCTACAGAGCACAAGAAGAACTCACAGAGTTGAAGGAGATTGAAGAAGGAGAAGAGCCACTGAATTGAAGAGAAGAATCAAAGGCTATTCAAAGAGAAGTTTTACTTTTCAAGTATAAGTTTGTATTTTGTAAAACAAGTGTGCTAGTTACTTGGAAAATTACTAGTAGATCGAAGATATACCTGGAGGTATAATCGATAAGATCACAGTCTTAATCTTGGGACTTTAAGCCACAAGAAACTCAAGGAAGAAGAGTTAATAAAACTTCACAACTGGAGTTGTGAGAGTGGATGTAGACATTTGTCGAACCACTATAAAATTCTGTGTTCTTTACATTTTATGTTTGATATTTGTTTGAATTGTTTCACTAAGAACATTAAGAATTAACAAAGATAAAGATCTAGATAAAAGTTGAGTATAAACTAGTAAGGCCCATATTATTCTGAAAGTACTGATCTGAGCTGAGTAAGCACAGTACAGTACATAAGAAGACTAAATTCCGCACTGCATATTCTGATATTTTGAAATATTTTTAAAAGTCTATTCACCCCTCCCCTCTAGACTTTTACTAGCTTACTCAATCTTAACTCAACTTGGGACCAACAGCACATCTTGCTGCTACTTATTTTGTGGATGAAGCTGATGATGAAGATGCTGAGATGGAGACCCTGTATGGTGATCTACACTGATGAACAGGGACAAGCAAGACAGGGGGAGATCTGAATATATCATAATGACTACTGTGCAGGAAGTTGATGATGCAGCTGTTACCACAACAATATATGACATTTATTCAGTTCAATCTCTGTAATTTAATGTTTAAGTATTCTGAAATTCTGATACACTTGTTATTTATTTCTTAGATGTTAGTTTGTTTATTTGTTGCAACTTGCTTAAATTATGGTTACATTTGATGATATCTGTTTACTGCCTTTGCTTAATATGTTTACAGATTATCATGTGTTTACTGCAGGTTGCTGGAGTCTTTGTTTTGTTTACTCCTCTTTGCTCTGATTTTGTTATTTTGTTTTTTGTTAGTGTCTTACTTTGATTCTAAGTTAATTCTTCCAGTTCAACTTATTATCTTAGTATAGTTACTTATGTTGTGAGTAAGTGTATAGTTTATACTTATTCTATTTTGGATGAAATAGTTTTGATCCTTTGGCACGGATCATTATGAAATTATCCTTGATCTTCATTTGATTTGATCCAACGATTACAACAGGTATTGTCTTGACTAGTGCTTAGCAATGATGTCAACCTCAACTAAGTACATAAAACTGAGTATGTATAGAAATATATGTGCATCAGGTGTGTTGTAGTCGAAACGTCAAATTGGGGGAGATTGTAGATGTTGTTAATTCTTAAATGTCTTAACATTATCAACAACATCTAAATTTGACCTTCCGAGATTTTTTCTAAGACTTTTCTGAAATGCTACATTAAATGTTGACCTAAATGTTGTCGCATTTCTGGCAGGATCTAGAAGCTTCTACAAGGATCTGGAACCTGGAAGATTCCAGAACATTGGAGAACATGCTAGAACAGCCTAGATGCATTTGGAACGACCTGGAGCATGCTAGAAGGATCTAGAAAGATCATGGAAGTTGTGGAAGTTGAGTTTCCTAAAAAATAGGACCTCAATGTGGAAGCCTCTAGAATTCGTATCCCACATCTATAAATACCCATTGAAGGCTTCATAATTCAGTGTGTTCTATTCGAGCAATATCCTAGACCGAGCGTTCATCCATGTTAGGAAATTGTGGCCAATAGTTCTACATTTTAGTTCATACGTTGTATACCACCCGTATGACTGTGTGTCTTCTTATCTATTGAGAGTGTAATCATTAGATAGACTAGGCATTTCGACAGTGTATTATTTCATACACTTAGTTCGTTTTCTAGACTTGGCACCTGCCTCGTTTATAGTTTCGTTGTGAAAGTTATTGTTGTAACATTTCACACAACATTTGTACTTGAAGATAAGTATTGATTTTACGCCATAAGGCAGACATAGATTTTTATTTATAAAATCTATGTTAGAAGTATTTCCATTGTGTCTAGTGTTTCAAGTCTTCCGCTGTGAATCTTAATTTCTAATATTCTGTTAGAGTCAGTGTTGCACTATTTGTCTCAACATTCTGTGCAACATTTATCTACTTATACTTAAACACTTTTATACACCCCACACCACACTTTCATTTTGCACCGGCGCACACTTGGCTTTCACATGCTTATATTGTTTAAGTTGGTTTTGATCACATGTTGGGTAGTGGACCTTTGGTGAAATATGAGCATGAATAATCATTGGAATCCATTGTTGAGTAGTTGTGGTGATGTCTATTTACTTTGAATGTATGCATGATTGGTGTCGTAATATGGTATCATGTTGTGTTCATATTTGTGAGCTTTGATGGCATGGATGCATGATGTGTTGTTGTTTGGGAACATTTGATGAATGTGAAGAGTCCTATTGAATAAACCGGTGAGAATTGAGCCTTAAATCGAGCATGTAATCCGGTTTAATTCATTTGAGAGTGGACTATGTTATTGCTAGTAATCCTAGAACTTGCCTAAGTTCTTGTTTGGAAAGCATGATTGTGTGAGATGATATGATGTGATATAGGCCATCTTGTTCTAAAAAAGTCACTTAGCCAAAATTTCCCAAAACCGAAGTAATTTTCCGTAGTTAGCCCCTTGAGCTTAATTCCTCATTTTCTTGGCAAACTACAATGTTAACCACTTAGCCTTTTTGAGCCTTTGATACCTACATCTATTGGGGGATAAAAGACAAAGTGGAAAGCATGTGCTTGAATGAATATCTTTGGTGAAAGGAGAAAGTGGAAAAGTTGAAAAAAAAAAGATGAAAAGAAAATCAAGGGAAAAGAAAAGAGGGACAAAGAGCCCCAAAAGCTTGAAAAGAAAAAAAAGTGTTCAATGGTCTTGTGGTGTAGAATGTGCTTAAAAGAGAACAAATAAATTGTGGAAGTTAGAGTTTTTGAGTTGCAATCCGCGCAATTGTAACTTTATCTTGAGAAGTTTTTGAGATGTGTCTATGCGTCTTTATCTCTCGCCCTCCACTAGTTTATGAGTTACTTCATCCAAATTTACCCTACCTTGACCAAAGAGCCAATGTTACATCCTTGATTAAGTCCTATTGATCACATTGTTGAGCATTTGAGTGTTGTGAAAAGTAGAAGTTGGGCAAGCATATGGTGATTGCATAGCATAACTTGGTTGATGAGTGCATTAATATCCTCAATTTGTTTGTGTGTTTGAGAGAAACACTTTATCATGTGAGTAGAGGACTTGAGCATTTGGATTTTGTTTCTCATTCACAATGTGTTGTGTGTTTGTGCATTCTTTGAGTCTTGAATGTGAATTGCAATAATGAGCCTATGATCTTCATTGAGAAATGCACTTTGAGAAAGAGATATCACTACATTTTACTTTGCATGTGTGAATTACATTGAATATTCCATTGTGATCATTCCACCCTCATTGCTTTAAGTGCTTAGTTGTTTGAGGACAAACAACATTTTAAGTTTGGGGGAGTTTGATTCGGGTGGAATTTACACGTTTTAGAAGCACATGTAAAGCATGTTTTGATGTGGATTTCAGTGAATTATGCATGGAATATGATTGTTTGAGCCAAAATGAGAGAAAGGTTGTGTTTTGTTGATTTTGTAGGAAATACGATGAAATTTGGAGAAAAACACCAACCATACTTTACTGGATCAGAAAGAGGAGTGCACGGTTGAATTTGTCTCGAAAAATGGAGTGGATTAGCCAAAGGAATCGAGTCAATCCGACACCCGAGGCGGAAGATATGCACGAAACGAGAAAAGGCCGGAATCGAAGAACAGGGCAACTCGGCCGAATCTGCGAATTTCATGTTTTCTGCGCACTCGGCCGAGTGAGCCAACTCGGCCGAGTAAGGTGGAATGCAGTAGCTCCTGGATTGAACATCACTCGGCCGAGTAACCCAACTCGGCCGAATCTGCGATTTTCAAAATTTATGCGCACTCGGCCGAGTGAGCCAACTCGGTCGAGTCTCGGCTAGACAAAATCGCAAACACGCCTTTACAAGTGATCCCCTCGGCCGAGTAACCCCAACTCGGCCGAGTCATCCCAATTTCGGTGCCAAACTTGTATTTTCTCCATTTTCGAGGGATCAACTTACAATTATGCCATCTAAGCCCTACCCCAACACTATATAAACCCAATTTCTTGAAATCCAATACATTCTCCCCCAATCCACACATACTTACACATACTTGGAGGTGTTTTGGCCATTTCTCTCTCAATTCTTCATCAAATCAAGGAAGAATAGCTCCCAAATTTCATTCCCTACCACATTCTAGACTAAGCTTTCCCTTTCTTTTCCTTTTTATTTAGTTATTTCATTTGGATTTTGTAATTTCATTATGCTAGTTAGTAGCTAAACAATTTGTGGTTCTAAGGCATTGTAGAGATTTGGATTGATGTTTATGAGTAATTTCTTGCTTTAATTGGTGTTTATCTCTTATTTGCATGTTTAATTATCCATTGTAAAGCATGTTGTTAGTGGCCATGATGATTTTCTTGATCCATTGTTAATTGGGGTAGTATCGAGAGATTTATTCCATTTAATCGTATGCGAATATGCAACCCGGTATTATTATGATCTCGAGAGAGGATTAATTATCGGAGAGGGAATCAAATGATCTTAGGAGCTATTTTAGATGGTGTAATATTTGTGATGTAGACATACGAGCTTATATTACATTGCGTCTTTGGATTAATTTGTATCGAGAGATCGATTAGTTCTTCTTTTGCGATCACCTTATATGAGATAACCTTAATAGCCATTTAAACGAGATAACTCTCATAAACGGACGTCTAAATACTACAATTGCCTTGGAACCCACCTTCTTTCGTTGAGTTACATCCGTTTCACTTTCGTTTTCTTGATTTATATGGTATTTGATCGATTTCGTCTTTGCTCTTTATTACTTATTTGTGACACTTGGTAGGTAATTTTAGAGTAAATCACACCATTCAAATTATCGATCACGTCTACTTAGAACTCGACTAGAAAACTACCACTTTTACGCTTAGCCTCCTTGTGGGATCGACCTCGTGCTTATCACGCTACAATAGACACCGTACACTTGCGGTTGTTTATTTAGTGTTGCATAACACGTGAATCAAGTTTATGGCGCCGTTGCCGGGGAGGTTTTTATAAGCTCTAGAGTGTAGGCTAGGAGAGTTTTATGTTGATGTTGAAGACTTGGTGATGTTATCGAAGATGTTATCACACGAGGCTGCAACATCATAATTCGACCTTTCTTATTTTTCCTAAGTCTAAATTCTGTTTTCTGGCTAATGCTGCTTTGGATGTTGTAACATCGCAGGTTGAAGATCTAGAACATTCTACACAGTTCCAGACTGGAAGGATCTGGAAGCTTGCAGAAGTGTGTAGATCATGCGGTTGCCCTTGAGAAACATCCAGAACTGGCTGGAAGATCCTAGAAGGCAGTTGGGAAAGAAGAAAGGATAAGATCCTAAAATTTAGGAGATCATGGATGAAGGTTCTAGAATGCTTATTCACGCCTATAAATACAGCAGAGCCGTGGTCATCATCCATCAATCGAAGTGCCATTCTTTAATTACTAAACTAGTGTTCATCCTGTTAGGAATTAATTGTCATTGGCATGTTCTTGTCGTTGTGCCGAAGAATCCAAACTTCCTGTACAACATAAACTTCTCTACACATCTTTGATAGATAGATCATAGAGTTAGATTAGTTTTTGGTAGTGTAAGTTTTACACTTAAGCCATCTTTAGACTCGATAGGTTATCAAGTCTTATTTCCGTTGTGAATATTTGTTCACACACCATTTGTATTCACATAATTATTAGTGAAAGTTTCGCCATAAGGCTCGCATAGATTTTAAATTAAAATCTATGTTAAAAAGTTAATTCTGTGTCTTTGTGTTTTCATACTTTCAAGTCTTCCGCTATTCGTATTCTGATATTCTGTAATCGAGTCAGTGTTACATTGAGTGTTCTAACATTGAGTGTAGCATCAGTCTTGTTTTACTTAACACGCACACTTTCAGTTGGTATCAGAGCCGATACCTGACGACACTAGGTTTAGATCCTTATTTTTAATTAGTGTGTTTT
Organism: Galeopsis tetrahit; assembly: GCA_963675135.1. Lineage (NCBI taxonomy): Eukaryota > Viridiplantae > Streptophyta > Magnoliopsida > Lamiales > Lamiaceae > Galeopsis > Galeopsis tetrahit. Next base: position 17,676,347 of record OY776125.1, on the reverse strand, counting down.
AGTATTTATTGTGTCTTTGCAAAAATGGAAACACATCACATCTCTACAGCACTTAGGCCACCAGTTTTAGATGGTACAAACTATGCATATTGGAAACCTAAGATGCGCATGTATATCAAGTCTATTGATGAACGTGCATGGAGGACAGTACTTACAGGTTGGGATGCACCAAAAACTCCAGTAGATGAAGACAATGAAGTTCAACTCAAGAAGGAAGTTGATTGGACGGCTGACGAGATAACAACAGCAGGGTTTAATTCTAAAGCTTTAAATGCTATTTTTACTTCTGTTGATGTTTCTATGTTCAAAATTGTTTCTAATTGTTTAACTTCTAAAGAAGCTTGGGATAGATTACAAGAGCATTGTGAAGGTTCGGATAGTGTTCGAAGAACAAAACTTCGAATGCTAGGGACTAAATTTGAAAATCTCCGAATGAGGGAAGATGAGACCATATCATCTTATAATGAACGTTTAAGTGAGATTGTCAATGAATCACATTCTCTTGGTGATCCTATTTCGAATGTGAGAGTAGTTCATAAAATTTTGCGTTCAGTTCCTAAAAAATTTGATGCAAAAATATGTGCTATAGAAGAGGCTAAAGATACTGATAAATTGAGTCAAAATGAGCTAGTAAGTATTCTTAAAACTTATGAGATGAACACTACTCAATTTGATGAAAATAAAGATGATAAAAAGGTGGTTGTTTTTAAAGGAGAGACATCACAAAGTGCTGAAATACAGCCTATTATCACTGAAGTCGATTCAGATGATGATGTGATGGATCTATGTTATGACAATCCAGACCACATGGCCTTTCTCACTAAGCATTTTAACAAGTTTTTGAAGAAAACAATGAACAGGTCCAAAGGGAATATTCAGCCAAAGATCCAAATCAACACATCAACACCACAACCAGAGAAGAGAAGGAGTCAATTTCCACCAAGAATATCACAAAGTGAAGGTAAACCAAGGTATGATCCTGAATATAGAAAATCAGTTCAATGCAATGCATGTTCTGGTTATGGCCATTATGCAAATGAATGTGCCAATACTAGACTCAAGCAAAAACTGAATTTTAGTGCTACCTTAAGTGATGATTCAGATGATGAAAAAGTTAAATCAAAAGAAATTGAATTTGCTTTTCATACTCAGGTTGATTATGATGACTCTTTAGATGATAATCTAGATGAAACAGACTCAGATGTTGAATTGGATGTTATAACATCAGAAACAACATCAAGTCAAAATCACCCAGTTTTGAACTGTTTTAATGGTTTTGTTGATGATACAGGAATGTTGGGATATAAATTCACCCTAAGCCCCATTTGATGTTAGAATAGTTTTGATGGCCAAAACACTTAGAGTTTATAAATGTAATAGGATCAGCTGACTTGTATAGAACAGCTTAGACTAGTCTTGTGTGATCAACTGTATTGATAGCAGCTGATCAGCACAGTCATGGCTTACATGCCTATCCTCAAGATAAGAAGAGTAGAAGACATGAAGACTAGAAGATCCTTGAAGACCAGATATGTTAAGGTGCTTGTATACCTACTTATCTGATGGAGTCCCAGATTAAAGATGGCCTAAAGCATTACAAAGAATTTCCAGATCAGAAGAGTAGTACTCGTCTGATACCAGAAGACAGAAGACCTAAGGCCAGAAGAGCAGTCAGAAGACTAGTAGTACAGATCAGAAGACTATGTGCTCTTTCAGGACTCGGCTGATTCCCAAGTCATCTTGCAATTCAAACGAAGACCTACCTTATTTAGAAGATTGACATGATCCCAGGATTGAAGCAATCAAGCGGCTGGAATCAAGGAATCAAGCTATTATGGGAAGATTGCTCAAACGGCTAGTCAACTCCAACGGCTAGTTGCACTCAATCTCCATTATAAATACAAGAGGTTGAACACAGAAGCAACATAAGAGAGAATTCACAAGCTAAGCAAGCCATCAAGCAAAAAGTCACACTGTTCTAAGAATTCTCAAAGAGCCTGAAATCCATTAGATTATCCATAGCTCTTAAGTACTTCTTATCCAACCCTTAAGAACCTGAAACTTGTTCATATTGTATATCAATTGTTTTAGGCATAGTGGTTAAGCAAATTATAAGCTTGAACCATTAGTTGGATACATCTCAAAAACCCCAAACCCTCACCGAAAGGTTTAAGTTTTTGAAACCCCCCAAAGTGCAAGTGCTTACAATCACTTGTGGAGACCGCAGCTGTTAGGACGGCTCAGATCTCAAAGTCCTAACCTTGGGACTATAAAGGACAAGACCCTTGTAATTTGTGGAAATTAAAGGGATTAAACATCACGTTAGGACGTGAGAGTGGACGTAGGATCGTATATCCGAACCACTATAAATCCGGTGTTATTTACTTTCTGCACTTTACATTTCTGCTTTTACATTCATTATTATATAGTGCATACTGTGATTTCAACACTCTTCAAAAAAGGGCCATAACTTTCAAACCAGCATCAGCTGAGTAATTTCACAAAGTAAAACAAGTTACAAGAACGAGTCTAAACCAGGGCCACCATATTTCCGCATATAACTTCTTCAGTCAGATCACTATAGTCATCTGGACCAGCAGACTTGCAGTCCAGTTGACATAGCAATCAGAAGAGGTTCCCAACTCTGTTTGAAAAAGTTTTAAAGTCTATTCACCCCTCCCCTCTAGACTTTAATCCCATTCACTACTCGTTCAGGGACCAACAAGGAATAAGGACAGAAGATTCGAAATACCAGAAGTTATTGGAGGATTTGAACTCTCAGAAACTCACTCTTGATTCTATGAATAAAGAGAATGAGGATCTGAAAGGAACAATCACCAAACTAGAAGTTATTCTTACTAGAAGAGATTTAGAACTCTGCAAATTAAAGGAAGAATTGAAAAGTTCTACCTTGAGTTTCAGAAAATATGAAAAGAGTGCTTCTGATATGAATGATGTTTTGGTATTTGGTAAATCTAACAATCATGGTTTAGGTTATGATGGTGAAACTGCATCTATTTCTAAAAGTTTTGCAAATCCAGTGAAGTTTGTGAAGGCTAATGCTAAAACATATGTTGAAGCATCAGCACAAACAAAACCTCACAAGGCTAAAACTTTTAAAAAGTTATTTGTTTGCCACTATTGCTCTAAATTAGGTCATATTCGTCCTTACTGTTTGAAAATGAAGAAAGACTTTGCTGATGAGAAATTGTTACCTAAAAAGTTGTCACATTCGAAGAAACATTTCTCAAAATCTACTTGGAAAAAGAAATCTGATGTTGCCTGTAATGCAGTCCACACTTCTTTGAAAGCATGTTTACCTGGTCTATGGTATTTTGATAGTGGTTGTTCTAGACATATGACAGGACAAATTGACTACTTATCTGATTATGCTACTGTAAATGGTGGATATGTTACATATGGTGGAGGTTCAAAAGGAAAAATCATTGGAAAAGGAACTTTAAATGTTAAAGGTTTTCCTAAGCTTAAGAATGTCTTGCATGTTGATGGCTTGCTTGCTAATTTGATTAGTATAAGTCAATTGTGTGATGATAATTTGCATGTAAAATTTGACAAAGATTCATGTTATGTTCTTGATAAAGATGATGAATGTTTAATGACTGGTACTAGGTCAGCAGATAATTGTTATCTTATTGGAACAAACAATGTATGTAATTTGTCAAAACATAATGAAAATGTCTTATGGCATCAAAGATTGGGTCATGCGAATTATAGATCATTAAAGAAGCTGGTCAATGCTGAAGCTGTTAATGGATTACCAAACTTGAAGTTTGACAAAATCACTATATGTGAACCATGCCAGAAAGGTAAGCAGGTAAGAGTGTCGCACAAAATGCTGTCACATTGTTTGACACATCGTTGTTTTGAGTTGCTGCACATGGATTTGATGGGTCCTATGGAAACTGAAAGCATTGGAGGAAAAAGGTATTCACTTGTTGTGGTAGATGATTACTCTAGATTTACTTGGATAGAATTCTTAAGAGACAAATCTGAAACATTTAATGCTTTTAAAGTTCTTTACAAAAGGTTCAAAAATGTGTTTAACTTGAAAGTTAGCAAGATTAGAACTGATCATGGTAGAGAATTTGAAAATAGCATGTTTACAGATTTTTGTGAAAAGAAAGGTATAATGCAAGAATTTTCATCTCCTAAAACTCCACAACAAAATGGGATTGCCGAAAGAAAGAATAGAACTCTACAAGAAATGGCAAGAGTCATGCTTACTTCCAAAAGTCTTGCTAAAAGATTTTGGGCTGAAGCATTGAATACAGCATGTCATATCACTAATAGGGTTTATATTCGATCTGGTTTTAAGCAAACACCTTATGAGATTTTGAACAACAGAAAACCAAATTTGAAGTACTTTCATGTATTTGGTTGTGTGTGTTATATTCTGAATGATAGGGATCAACTCCATAAGTTTGATTCTAAAAGTGATAAAGGTTTCTTCTTAGGCTATTCTAGAAATAGTAAAGCATATAGAATCTATAACCTTAGGACTAACACTGTTCAAGAATCTGTTAATGTTGTGTTTGATGATGATAAAGGTCTTACAGATGGAAATGAAGAAGAAGATGTTTCAGAGGTTACTGAAAAATCTGGAGATTCACTGAAAACTGAAAATGTTGCTCCGAATGTTACAACATCTGGAACAACATCGACAGAAAGTTCAACAGAACCTACACAGAATAATCAGTATGTTCCCAAAAGGAATATTTCTTCAAGGATTGATAAAAGTCATCCATCGAACCAGATCATAGGTGATGCTACAGTTGGAGTGCAGACAAGAGGCAAAGTAAGAGCCAATAAGGTAGATGTGGTAAGAACATTATGCATGTCTTCTATATGTAATGTAGTGAATTCAGAGTGCTATTATTCTGAAATTGAACCTAAAAATGTTAATGAAGCTTTAACTGATGAAAATTGGATTAATGCTATGCATGAAGAACTTAATCAGTTTGAAAGAAATGAAGTCTGGACACTAGTTCCAAGACCTGACAACACTAATGTCATTGGAACTAAGTGGATTTATAAGAATAAAACTGATGAGTCTGGTAACATTGTTAGGAACAAAGCAAGATTAGTTGCACAAGGTTACACACAAGTTGAAGGTATTGATTATGATGAAACTTTTGCACCAGTTGCTAGGATTGAGTCTATTAGATTATTGCTAGCAATTGCAAGTTTTATTGATATTAAACTTCATCAAATGGATGTAAAAGCTGCATTTCTTAATGGAATATTGAATGAAGAAGCATATGTTGAACAGCCTAAAGGATTTGAAAATCCACAATACCCTGATCATGTATATAACCTTAAGAAAGCTTTGTATGGTCTTAAACAAGCTCCTAGAGCATGGTATGGTAGGCTTACTGACTTTCTTTTGGAATTTGGTTTTATTAGAGGAGAAGCCGATAGAACCTTGTTCATTAAGCAATCTGGAGAAGATATATTAATTGCACAAATTTATGTTGATGACATTGTTTTTGGTTCAACTTGTGATAATATGTTAAACCAATTTGTTAAAGCAATGACTGCAACATTTGAAATGAGTATGGTTGGAGACTTGAATTATTTTCTAGGTCTTCAAATCAAGCAGTGCAAGGATGGAATATTCTTCTCACAAGGTAAGTACGCTAAGAACTTGGTTAAAAGGTTTGGTCTTGAAAATTCAAAAAGCATGAAAACTCCTATGGGATCTACTTTAAAACTATGTAAAGACAATGCTGGAAAAGATGTTGATCCAACATTGTACAGATCTATGATAGGAAGTTTACTTTACTTAACCTCTAGTCGACCAGATATTATGTACAGTGTTTGTGTTTGTGCAAGGTACCAATCGAACCCTAAGGAATCTCACCTAAATGCAGTGAAGAGAATCATAAGATATATTGCAGGTACAAGTGAACTTGGGATTTGGTACACAAAGGATACAAGTAGTACACTAGTTGGATATAGTGATGCAGACTGGGCAGGAGATATAGATGATAGGAAAAGCACGAGTGGAGGATGTTTCTACATGGGAAACAATCTTGTGTCATGGCATAGCAAGAAGCAAAATTGTGTCTCACAATCTACGGCCGAATCCGAATACATTGCTGCAGGCAGTTGTTGTACACAACTCCTATGGTTGAGTAAGATGTTTAATGATTATAGCTTAGAAAGTGACACATTAACTGTTTTTTGTGACAACACAAGTGCAATCAACATTTCTAAAAATCCAGTACAACACTCTTTGACTAAACACATAAGCATTAGGCATCATTTCATAAGAGATTTAGTAGAGAAAAGTATTGTGAAGTTAGAATATGTTCCCACTGAAAATCAATTTGCAGATATATTCACTAAGGCTCTTGACCATGAGAGATTCTCATTTTTGAGGAAATCTCTTGGCATGTGCACAACCTGAAAATCCAAGATGGATGTTGTTACAAATGTTGTAGCATTTGGAACAACATCAAGGGTAAGTGTAATCCTGATTGATTTAATTCATTCCATGATTCGTTAAATAATTCCTTTGTAAAATATCTTTGAATCTGAAATTTGTGGTACAAAAATAGACATGGTTTACACCTCTCAAATGCATATAAAAAGAATGTTGTTAGCATACTAAAAGATGTAGTTTATCACTGAGTAACTATGGAGCACGGAGTTCACTACTACGATGCCTTCTTTTCAAAAGGTGATTAAACAAATACATCAATATGTTCATAATCCATTGAGTAATTATGGGGCACGGAGTTCGCTACTACGATGCACTCTTCTAGAAAAATGGATCAATATGAACTAGGTGCTACAACACGAAAAGAAAAGAAAAATTAGGTGCAACACAAATGAAGCAAATTCATGTAAAAACCGTGTTGAGGTGTATTTAAAAATGTCTTGAGTACAACATTAAAAGATTTGAATTTATTTTTATTAGTTGTAATTATTTAATTAATTTTCTGGAATTTATTTTATTAAATGGAGGATACTAACCCACGTTTTGTTTTGCCAGGTCTTGCAAAGGTATTTTATTTTTGAGCCAATTTATTAATTATCTAATTAATCTGCAATTTTTAGCCACTAACACCATGATCCAATATGGGATACCCATTTTTCTCTTCTTGACCGAAAATCAAGGTATCACAATTTGGTCATGCGATTTCATTCCAAAAGTTTCTAAAAGTGGTGAGACATTTTTTTATAACTTCCATTCTATACTCTATAAAATCCTCTCGTGTGTGTGCTTAATTCATAAGTGTAAACTAAAGTGTGTAAGCTGAAATTTTTCCAGAAATATAAATTGCAATTGTGTGTTTCGAATTGCGTGTCTACTTTCTTGAGCATTAAGTCTTTGAAGGGATTTAAGTATGAAAAAGATGGGACTCACTTCATCTTCTCCAGCTGATAAGAATCCATCGCCCTCATCTTCAACTCCACTGCACCTTCTCGCAACAATGGCTTCCAACCAATCCGCCGGAAACACAGCTCCGATCACCACTGCCGCACCACTACCATCGCAACTAACTTCTCCGACCACCATTACCATTCCCCAGAACGCAACAATCGAGGAGTTTACCCGGGTAATTCAAAATATTTCTGCCAACCTCTTAAATTCGGTTCCTATGCCTCAAATTTATGTTGGAGACGTTCCATTGAATATCCCTACTCAAACTCCTAATCCGATTCAAACCACTACTTCTACTCTGCAAAATCCCCAAACTAAAAACCCTACTGAGCCCGAAACCACTGAAATCACCATCCCCACTGAAATTGCTCCTATTGCTGCTCCTGTTGTTGAAACAACCGAAGCAACCGAGGGAAATGACACTCCCATGGCTGAAGCCGAGCTTGAGAAAGCAGAGGACTCTGCCCACACCAGTTCCTCTCTTTCGGAATCAACTGAGTCAGAGCCTATGCCTCTGAAATCATCCTTGATCAAAGGAAAACGAAAGAGGAGCCCTAAGAAACCAAAGAGGAGGTCCAACAGAGTATTTTCAAGGGTGAACTATTCTGAGAGTTCACGAAAGAAGAAGCCCATGGCAGGTGATGTAGCTACTTCTCCAATTCAGGACTTTACAGATTTTGAAAAGGATAGCTCCGATGGTGAAATTGCTCGTACTGAAGTTGCTGAGAAAGAAAGCTCTGACGAAGAGAATGTTCCTCTTATGTTATTGTGCAAGAAGATAGGAAAGAAATCAAAGAAAATGAAGGATGCTACTCTTGTTGCTCCAGCACCGGTTGCAACCTCTGTTCCTGATGAAAGCCCTGATGATAACAGCTCTACTGAATCCGATCAACCTAACTCAGAATCTGAAAACACCTCAAACGGTGATAAAGGTACACCCACTTCCGAAACTGATGTAGAAATGGAAACCTCTGAGGATAGGTTAGCCAATCTATCAAGGAGAAAACTGTTAATTGAACGTAGGATATGTGTACCTGACTTTAATTCTAAGGGTTTGATTAGATTTCTTGAAGATAGAAATTTGTTGCATGCTGTTACGTTTGGTGAATCATTTGTTGCAACATGGGTCTATGAATTTTACTCCTGTTTAAGAAAGAGCATTGGTAGAAGAACTTCTCAATGGTATGGACTTGTAAGATTTAGAGATAGAGATCTTCCCTTTACCCCCGAATTGATTAACGACTTTTTACACCTTGAATCTGTTGAGGAAGTTGAAGAACCTTCAATGGATATAATTGCTCAGGCAATTACAGGTGGTAGGGTGATGAGGTGGAAGAAAGTTATGCTTGCATGTAATCTTACCTCTCTATATTCAATTTTGCATAAGTTGATTGTATATAATTGGATTCCATCCACGAACTCCACAAAGGTCACTATGAGTCAAGGAATACTTCTTTACAGAATTGTGGTAATGAGGAATTTCAATCTTGGGTTGACTATTTTCAATCACATGATGAAATTTTCTGGGACAGTAACTGATAAAGGCAATCTGCCTTATCCGGCTCTCATCTATGGTTATTTGAGACATAACAACTATGAACGGGATAGACATGATATGTTGAGGGGGAGAGTTCCTCAAATTACAGTGTCTCGTAAGCTGATGATTGGAGATAGAGTTATTGATCTTCCTATCCAAGGTGCTGAAAGAGCTGAACCTGAAATTCCAAATGCTGCTCCCAATATCCCAAACACCACAAGTCACATTCCAATTTCCAGAGACTTCATACTTCTTCAGTTAACTCACTTGCAGGATACTATCAATGAACTACAGTTCATGAAGGATTATTGGATGAAGAAACTTTCTGCTACACCAGGGGGAGTACCTGCTGTTGCTGCTGCTGCACCAGTCCCTGATGTTAGAGTCACTGAGTATGGGGGAGTTCGAATTGAAGAACTTGATGCTGATGTTGATCCAAATGTTGTTGCACACCTTGCAACAATGGTGATTGAACCTGATGATGATGAACAGGTTTTTGCTGATCTTCCAGACATTGCTGGAAATGCTTGAAGACAGGGGGAGGCTGAATGTTAAAGGATGCAATGTGCAGATTTCTGTTGCTGCAGCTGTTGTTACAGCAAATGATGCATCTTATTCAGTTTCTATCTTACTGTTTTATTTTAACTTATGATCCTACTGGCTGATACACTGATTTAACTGTTTTGTGTTAAGTTTTACAAACTTAGTAGTTGATAGAACTTAGAACTCTATTTTTTTTGAGCTCTGTTATTATTGTTTTGAGCTCTGATATTATATTAGTTGATAGGACTTCGTTTTATTCTCTCTTCACAGATTATGACTTGTTTCAGTTTTTCCCATTTAGTTCTGTTTGAAACAGGTTGTGTTAAATGAGTATATTACTTACTCATTTTATTGTTGGAAGATATTACTAAGACAAGTGTTCTACTTAGTATTCAGAGTACTAACACCACTTAGTCTTGTATATTTTCTTGTTTCTTTCACTATTTGATCATATGCTACAACAGGTGTTGACTTGACGAGTACATGGATATGATGGTAATACTCTAGCATGTACATAAAACTGGTTTATATGTGTTTACATATGTACATCAGGTGTGCTGTAGCAGAAAGGTCAAATTGGGGGAGATTGTTGATGTTGAAGACTTGGTGATGTTATCGAAGATGTTATCACACGAGGCTGCAACATCATAATTCGACCTTTCTTATTTTTCCTAAGTCTAAATTCTGTTTTCTGGCTAATGCTGCTTTGGATGTTGTAACATCGCAGGTTGAAGATCTAGAACATTCTACACAGTTCCAGACTGGAAGGATCTGGAAGCTTGCAGAAGTGTGTAGATCATGCGGTTGCCCTTGAGAAACATCCAGAACTGGCTGGAAGATCCTAGAAGGCAGTTGGGAAAGAAGAAAGGATAAGATCCTAAAATTTAGGAGATCATGGATGAAGGTTCTAGAATGCTTATTCACGCCTATAAATACAGCAGAGCCGTGGTCATCATCCATCAATCGAAGTGCCATTCTTTAATTACTAAACTAGTGTTCATCCTGTTAGGAATTAATTGTCATTGGCATGTTCTTGTCGTTGTGCCGAAGAATCCAAACTTCCTGTACAACATAAACTTCTCTACACATCTTTGATAGATAGATCATAGAGTTAGATTAGTTTTTGGTAGTGTAAGTTTTACACTTAAGCCATCTTTAGACTCGATAGGTTATCAAGTCTTATTTCCGTTGTGAATATTTGTTCACACACCATTTGTATTCACATAATTATTAGTGAAAGTTTCGCCATAAGGCTCGCATAGATTTTAAATTAAAATCTATGTTAAAAAGTTAATTCTGTGTCTTTGTGTTTTCATACTTTCAAGTCTTCCGCTATTCGTATTCTGATATTCTGTAATCGAGTCAGTGTTACATTGAGTGTTCTAACATTGAGTGTAGCATCAGTCTTGTTTTACTTAACACGCACACTTTCATTTTAGTTTAGACAATTTACTTGCTTTCTTTTTTTTTGCAAAAATCCAAAAATATTTGTTTGTTTTACCTTGATTTCACTTGTGATTCTTACTCTCTTTTGAACTTTTGTCTAGACATGGTTTATGATCACACGATCTAGGAGGAATCAACAAGAAGTGTTGCCCTTGGATCCGGAGATCGAAGCTAATTGTCGAAGAAGGAACGCCGAAAGAAGAAGGATTGAATTGGAAGAGATGAATCGAAGGGTGCTGGAACGCGCCGGTGAAGGCGGTCCATCACCGGGATCGTTGTCGGATGCCAAACGTATAAATAACGAATTAAAACCTAAACATGCATCTAAAGCAGAATTTAGATTCGTTACCCTTGAAGATCGAGACGTTGATTCCAATCTACGGATCTTCTAGCCTGTCTCCCAACCTCGCTCGAACACCGGGTGGACGGCGCGCTATCAAACGTGGAGAAGGTGCCTCAGTTTCGTCTCCTTGAAACCCTAGCCGTTTTTCTTAATTTCGTGTGTGCTAGGGTTTCAAAACTGAATTGAGCCTCCTATTTATAATCTCCATAAGTTCATGGGCCAGACTAGGGATCCATTAGAAGGTATAGGGTTTGGGCTTCTTACAGGCCCAACTACTCTTATGTTCAGCCCAGAACATATAATTTGGCCCGAGAACATTAATTCATTCCACTAGAGAATTAATGTTGCACTCCCGTCCTATCCCGAACTGAATCAGGGCTTCTATTAGACATTATAATTCCCCGTGTTTAAGATATCGCACGTCCATTAATTATTAAAGCTTCTGACTTCTTTAAATAATTAATTTCTATAATTCCTTGAGTAGTACCACTCAACCTTGTTGTCGTGCGGATTAAATCCACCTGTAGGGTTTAATACGACAATCCTTTATGAGTTTCCTTAAGGGGACATCATCAGCCTGGATTTACAGGACACGGTGCCCTAATGCCAATAAGTAGACATCATGCGAGCGATGCCACTACCCAAAATACGGAGTGTGAAGAATCTACCAAGATTCTCACCTATGATACATCAAAGTAGTGAACAAGCACCCCACACATCTAAATATCACACTTAGGGTTAAGAATCATAAAAGTCACCAAGACCCCTAGTTCTTCATAACAGTCAGAACAGAAGAACATGTCTTATCTGTGATCCATTCAATACGCCTCAGCGCACTAGTATAAACTAATGGCTAAGACAAACCACTAACAAGTTTATACTACAACTTAAACCAATAGTTTTGTCCATAACTATCTCAATTGTGAATATTGTTTATATCTTACAAGGGACTGACAATGTGATCTTCTGTGTGACTACAAACCCACCACATCGTCTACAATGCAAGATAAGCAGACATACAAGTAATCACAAAGAATGCAAAAATGTGAAAAACCATTTATTTCAGATAAAAGGAAATCGAATATACGTCACAAAAGCCCACTAAAAGTTTACTTTACAGTATACACCAACAAAGGGATAATCCGATTGTGGAAGAAGAAAGAAATCAAGAGGATATTGGAGGCATAGTAGAGCCAAATGGGAATGGTGGTAATCGACCACAAGGAGGCTTGAGAGGTAACCTCAACCGGAGGATTGAAAAGAATGTCAATGGGGAAGGAGATGGAGAGCAACGGGGGAATGAGGAAAACGGGAATCAAAGAGTCTTGAGAGACCACTTCCGTCCCATCCCAAGACCATATGGAGGAGCGGGTAGGGAACCCGTAGATGCTCATAACTTTGAGCTCAAACCGGCGCTAATCATGATGGTCCAAAACAACCAATTTGGAGGGTTGTCAAAGGAGGATCCTAACCTCCATTTATCTCAATTCTTAGAGATAAGTGGAACGGTTAAGATCAACCGTGTCCCTCAAGACTACATCCGGCTCCAATTGTTTCCATTTTCTCTCCGTGATCGTGCAAAACAATGGTATATGTCTCTTGATCTAAGGACGATCGAAAATTGGGTCGACCTTGTAGATGCCTTTCTTATGAAATACTTTCCTCCAAGCAAGACCATCAAAATACGAGGAGAGATTTCATCATTTATGCAAGATGAGGATGAGTCCTTAGCCGAAGCGTGGGAGCGTTTCAAAGATTTGATTAGAAGTTGCCCACAACATGGTTTCTCACGAGATCAACTCATTTGCTACTTCTACAATGGAATGGACCATCGCACGAGAGGGATGGTAGATGCTTCGGCCGGAGGGGGTTCTTTGTTAGGGAAGACAACGGAGGAGGGTTATGTGCTATTGGAAGAGATGGCAAAGAACGGGAACCAATGGCCATCCGAGAGAAGGCAAACCCGGAAAGTTGCTTCCACAAGAGAATCGGATGATTTTGCTACTCTATCCAACAAGGTGGATAAATTGACTTCGATGATGGCGGCCAGGTCATTAATGGGACCTAGTGACGATCAATATGAAGAGGCTCATTATATGAACAATCAAAGGGACCGTCATTTCCGAGAAAGAGGTTGGAATGATAGGCAAAATCCTCCTAATCCGAATCAATATCATCCCGGGTTGAGGCAACGTGAGAACTTCTCTTATGCTAACACAAGGAATGCCATCATCCCACATCCAAATTTCAATGTTAGAGATGGAGCTATTGTGGAGTCTTCATCAAAACCATCATTGGAGGATATGTTTGGTGCCTTCATGGGGGAAACCAAAAACTTCATGAGAGAGACTAGGGAGAATGCAACCAAAACTTGGCAAAGAATTGATGAGCATGGTGAGATGATCAAGAATGTGGCAAACAATGTGAAGGCCATAGAAAAGCAAATAGGCCAACTCTCTAATGCCATTGGAAAGCAACATGTTCCGGGGCAATTCCCCTCTAACACGGAGCTCAACCCCAAGGAGCATTGCAAAGCCATAAGATTAAGAAGTGGGACAAGCTACGAAGGGCCCAAGATGCCGTTAGAGAAGGAAGTGGTAATGGCACCCGAGGGTGTTGATAAAAGAGATGGCTTAGTGAAAGAGAAAGAAGAAAAAGAAGGGGAGAAGAAGAGTGAGGAGGCAATCCCTCCTCAAGACAAAAGCAAAAGTGAGGTACCTCTTCCATACCCTCAAAGATTGAAGAAAAAGGGTTTGGATCACAAGTTTTCCAAGTTTGTGGAAATGTTCAAGAAGATCCACATCAACATTCCCTTTGCCGAGGCACTTGAGCAAATGCCCCACTACTCCAAATTCTTGAAGGAGATCATGTCTAACAAAAGGATGATGGTGGAGTATGAAACGGTGCATTTGACCGAAGAATGTAGCTCAATCATTCAAGCAAAGCTACCTCAAAAGCTTAGAGATCCCGGATCTTTCACTTTACCATGTGTTATCGGGGATGGAGGTACATTTCGAGCTTTGTGTGATTTGGGAGCAAGCATTAATCTCATGCCCTTATCCATATTCAAGTCACTTGGTTTGGGAAAGCTTACACAAACCACAATGAGCCTTATATTGGCGGATAGATCCGTGACATACCCTTTGGGTATAGTGGAAGATGTGTTAGTTAAGGTTGATAAGTTTATATTCCCGGTGGACTTTGTAGTGTTGGATATGGAGGAAGATAAGTATGTTCCATTGATTTTGGGAAGACCATTCTTGGCAACCGGTGGGGCTAAAATTGATGTAAAGAAAGGAGTGCTAAAACTTCAAGTGAACGATGAGAAAGTCGCGTTCAACATTTATAGAGCTATCAAAGTCCGGGATGATGAAGATGGAGAGTATGGGTACTCTAGAGGAGATCACCCTCCAAAGCCAATGAAAGAGAAGGTGGAAGAAGAGTTCAAAATCAACTTTGTGAAAGAAGACCCCCAAGTGGAAGAGAATGAGTTGAAGATGGGCAAGAAGGCCAAGTTTGGGGGAGTTTTCTTCAAAAACTCCCCCAAATCAAGAAAAGTTACTTATACAAACTTGGGGGTGAATGAGGCATCAACCTCTTATGACATGATTGAAGAGCCGAATGGGCTAGCTTGTGGATGTTTGAATGGGTTTAAGAAGGTTGGATGGGGAAAGAAGTGCAAGAGCAAGGAGGATGATGGGGTGACTTGATATCCATCTCAAGGAAGAACCGTCCGGCATAGGACGTTAAAAATAGCGCTTCTTGGGAGGCAACCCAAGGTTTTATTGCTTTCTTATTTTTATTGCTTTGATAGTGTTGATAGCTTGGTTTATTTTGTAGGTATGGATGAAGAGTACTACGGATAGCAAGTCTTGGAGAATGAAGAAGAAGCAAAGCCAACTTTGGAGTGGAGGAAGCAAGTGTTGCAATGGTGATCTTTAAAGAAGCATTGGATGTGCAAGGAGGGAGGTAACAACTTGTAGCCCCAAACTTAAAATTTATACATAGTAAAATTCTAAGTTTGGGGGAGTTATTTTTCTTTTTATTTTTTGTTGGGATATGAATCCTAGAACAAGTCCTAAATGATGAATAAAAGATGAAGTTTTGATAAAGCCAAAAGTAGTATGAATATTTTCTAAGTACTGACTGATCTAGTCTAGTTAAGTTAAGTCATCTTGCACAAGACCAGTAGAGTTCACATAAGTTCACATGATAAGAAAAGTATTGTTTATATTTAAAAGATAAGTACGATGTATAAGTACTTCATATCTGTTCGTATATGTTTACATTAATTAGTTTGTTACTGAGCTATTTAAATGTTGTATAGAGCTCATGATATTTCTATGTAATAGATAGATTTGTTGTATAGATTTGTAAGTTGACTAAGCTTGTGTTATAAAAGCTTAAAGTAATGTAATAGTCTTGTTAGGTTAGATGATAGGACTAGATTAGTTCTATTAGAATCTACTGCACAAGAAGAGAAGACCAGTCTACTACTCAAGACAGGTGGACTACAAGATAAGTGCATCTACTAGACTACACAAGACAAGTAAACATGAAGTTAGTTACAAATACGCGTGAAAGATAAGGATGGAGAAATTAGTTATGGAATAACTAATTCATAACAAGAAACGCGTGTATGGATAAGAAGATTCAGTTGAAGGTAGTTATCAAGGAAAGTTGGTTACAACTTATTAGTTCTTGATTTCAGAAGTTTATAAATACTTCATGGTGGTGATCATTTGAAGACGACTGATACACTGAAAATCTACATACTCAAAGTAAAGATATATTCAAAGTTTACTCTCAGAGTTGATTAAAAGTTCAGATAGAAGCCAGAAGACAAGTGAAGAATCAAGAAGGCTACTACTGAAGATCAGAGAAGTTTTTAGTTTTTGTTTTGTTATTTTTCAAGGTGCTAGATACTTGTAAAATTTCTAGTTAGATCGTAGATATATCTGGAGGTATAGTCTGTTGAAGATCTAAGTCTTCTTCTTGAGACTTTAAAGACAGGAACATACACTTGTACTCGATTGGAAGAGTTTAGTGGAAACATCACAACTGGGTTTGTGAGAGTGGATGTAGACAAGTTGTCGAACCACTATAAATCTCGTGTTTGATTTACTTTACTGTTTTGATTGTTTAAATTGTTTAATTGGTTTAACTACTTAACTGAACTAGACAAGCTGAGTATACATAAAACAGAGTTCTCGAATTAAGTTGAGTATAAACTTTAATTGGGCTCATTGTTAATTTCGTATTCCGCACATTGTAATTCTGATATATCGAAAGATTTTAGAAAAGTCTATTCACCCCCCTCTAGACATTTTCTTTAGCTTCCCTCGATATTAACTCAACTTAGGGACCTACAAGTGGTATCAGAGCAGTAGTTTTCGAACTGCTGTTTCTTGATAACCGATTTTAAGACTTAGGGTGAAATCTTGGTCTTTGATTGTTCTTATATACGTGTTCTTGATCAAATATTCTTGATATATCCGTTTCGTGCTCCCTGTTCTTGACTTATCTGTTATTCTTGATCATAACTCTACTTAGCACTTATTTCTTGAAATCATGTCTCTTGAGATCAGCGCTAACAAGTTACCTAAGTTCCAGGTTCAAGACTATGACTATTGGAAGCTAAGGATGGAAGCCATCTTCAGTTCCACTCACGACTTAATGATCTCTGTCATCACTGAAGGTCCGATAGTGACCATGATCCCAAACACTGCTGCCCTCGACGCAAATCAACCCGTGGGTACACTCGTCAAGAAACCAAGGTCAGAACTAACCTCAGAAGAAATGAGACAGAATAATTTGGATAGCTTGGCCAAGAATTACATCTTACACACTCTTCCTAATGAGTATCTGGGAAAAGTGTTAAAATGTAAAACTGCCAAAGAAATGTGGGATCGCTTAGCTATCATTTGTGAAGGGACATCCCTAATCAAAGAAAGCAAGCTTTCCACTGCAGTCCAAAGATTCGAATCATTTCATATGAAAGCTGGTGAAACAATAGACTAGTTGGATACTCGTTTTACTAAAATCATGAATGACTTGGAAGTCCTTGGTAAATCTTATACTCCACGAGAAATCAATCTTAGGATTCTCAAAAGCCTTGATAGTCGATGGAAAATGGTAAAAATGCTTGTTAAGAATACCCAAGATATAGACGTATGGACAGCAGAGACTATGTTCCAAACTCTAAAGGCTCATGAGTTTGATTTAGACGAAGATGAACCTATAGTAAGTAGTGACAGAGAACATGCTGTATCTAAGAACGTTGCTTTTAAGGCTAGTTCGTCTAAGGTAGACAGGTCTAAGACTAAGACTAGGTCTGCTTCTGTGAAAGACGAGTTAGATACTGATCTTAGTCTGAAGGATCAGGTAAGCCTCATGGTTAGAAAGTTTGATAGGCTGAATAAACGTTTCGGAAGATATAAGAAGTTCTATAGAGAGCATAGAGGGTCTGCTTCTAAGAACTCGTCTGAGACCAGACGAGACCGAAACTCGTCCGAAAGGAGAGACGAAGTCTCGAAAGGTAACAGACAAGATAGAGAGTCTGATGGTAGGAAGATTACTCGTTCTGATAGACGAAGGAACAACTCTCCTATTAAAAAGGCTACTAATGATATCTTGTGCTATAACTGTGAGAAGCCAGGTCACTACATATATGAATGTCCAGACCTGAGTACCGATGATCGAGAAGAACGCAAAGCACGAAGGGAAAGAAGATACAACCGTGGTAAGAAGGCAATGATGGCCAATGATGACTCTGACTCTGACTCTGACTCAGACGAGTTGCCATCATCCTCATCTAGCTACCCGTCTGAACCAGATCACGATGAAGCTTTCATAGTAGATGATGGTCTATGCTTCATGGCTAAAATCGACCAAGAGGTATCATCTGCTACATCCTTTCAATCTTGTGATGAATCAGAATCTGATGAAAGTGACACTGCCAGTAGCATAGTAGGGAGTAGTCTTCAGCACTCTACTAGTGCAGTTGAAGACGACCTCCTACTTGCCAACAAGGCATTCATTGAAGTCAGTGACGAAAACATCATCTTAAGACAAGAAATCATTGATCTTAAGGAAGCCCAGTCTAAAGTAGATCCTAATATAACAGTCCTAAATGAACGCTTACAAGAAGAGTTGAGTCAACTCAAAGAGAAGTGTACATTGACAGACAAGTTGTATCAAGACCTACTTAAGACACATGCTACTGAGAAACATGAATTCAATGTTTTACAAAGCAAGTTCAAAAAGCTTGAAGAACGTAATAAGTTCTTAGAAACCGAGGTTGTCACTCTAGACCTTAAACTTACTAACCTGGTTAACTCATCTAAGGTTAACCTTGAACTGTCAGATAGGTATAGGGCTCCTGCTGACAAGACAGGCATAGGTGCTGAGACATCAAGCTCGTCTACTCTAGTTCCTAAGAACCCTACTATTTTCATCTCAAGCTCTTTGACTAATGATAAAGGAAAAGAACCAATGATATACGATATTGATACTCCATCTAAAGGTACTGTACCAAAACAAGCTCGAGTTAACATTCCAATTACCAAAGAAGGTAAAAAGAAAGTTAACAACAAGCCTGTTTCGTTTAAAACAAGTCAACAAAGGACTAGGAATCGTGGACGACCAAATCAGGTCAGATACAGGATTGGTATCCTGAGGAGACTAGTACTAGACAAGTACAGACTAGACGACAAGAGTCTAGACCTCCTTTTATAAGGCAGTCTCAACTCTACTCGTCTAGACCTAGACAGGAAGATCCAAAATATCGAACACAAGCTGTTCTATATCCTCCACCTTTGTCATGTGATATCAAAGGAGAAGAAAGACCTAAACATGTCTATAAACCGTATGGACCTAATGCATACAAACCTTACTCTGACTATCATAGACAAGTGCCTGCTCAAGTAGAGATCAAGTCGAAAGGCTATCTCCAAAGAGTAGACCCGAACTCGACTGATAGGCCAGATAGGGACAACAAGGTCTTATTTTGCAACAAATATGGTCGAAAGCTCAGAAGGTCAAACTTGTTCAGGACTCCAATGTACATTTGGATTCCATTGAACTCAACTAACCCCCAAGGACCCCAATAAACAAGGAGGGTACCTAAATTATGAAATATCATCTATTGCAGGGTCGACTCGATCTATACAAGAAGGGTGGCTCAATAGGAGAAACTTGGTACATAGACAGTGGCTGTTCGCACCACATGACTGGTACCAAGACTCTCTTATCAAGCTACCATGAGCAAGAAGGACCAAAAGTGATATTTGGTGATAGCTCCATTGCTGTTACTAAAGGATTTGGTTACATTCGGAATGGAGACATAGAGATTCAAGATGTTTCTTATGTTGAAGGCTTGAAATACAATTTACTCTCTGTTTCACAATTTTGTGATCGTGGATACAAGGTGCAGTTCAAGAGTCAGAAATGTGAAATCATTGACAAGAAAACACACACAGTCTTACTGGTCGGCATTAGACAAGGAAGTGTGTACATAGTGAACTGGAACAGTTGTCCGAGGGACACCTGTCTACTTACTAAGAATCCTAAAGAACTTGGCTGGCTCTGGCATAGACGCCTCTGTCATCTAAACTTTAAGGTTCTTAATAAGATAGCTAGAGACTACCTTGTGGAAGGTATTCCCAATGAAGTCTACTATAAGTCACATGTATGCACATCCTGTCAAAAAGGTAAACAGGTAAAGGGTTCTTTTAAATCTATTCCATCCCTCTCAACAAGTAGAGTTCTTGAACTTCTACATATGGACTTACATGGCCCAATAACTCCTCCAACTTTGAACGGCAGAAGGTACACACTTGTTGTGGTAGACGACTATTCTAAGTTCACTTGGGTAGTCTTCTTACACAAGAAGAGTGATACACAAACACTTTTGCCTGATCTGTTGAAGAAGTTACAGGTTGAGAAGAATCAGTCAATTGTCAAGATCCGTAGTGACAAGGGTACTGAATTCATTAACTGCTATATTAAAGAATTTTGTTCTAAGCGTGGCATCCAGCACCTTACTAGTGCAGCTAGGACACCACAGCAAAATGGAGTAGCAGAGCGAAGGAACAGAACTCTTAAGGAGGCCTGCAGGACCATGCTGACAGAGTATAATACGCCTCAGAAGTTTTGGGCAGAAGCCATCAATACTGCATGCCACTCACAAAATAGAAGTGCTATCAATAAAGCACTAGGTAAGACACCCTATGAGGTATGGAAAGGTAGAGAACCCAGAGTTTCATATTTTCATATATTTGGATGTAAGTGTTTCATCCATAACAATGGGAAAAGCAAGTTGAATGCATTTGATGCTAAAGCAGACGAGGGGATATTCTTAGGATACTCCTCAACTAGCAAAGCATTCAGAGTATTCAACTACTCTACCTTATGTGTGGAAGAAACACCACATGTGGTTTTCGAAGAATCTCAACAGGACACGTCTGCCAACAAGATCAGTGAGAAAGTTACTGAGCTAACTATCGAATCTGACAAAGACTCAGAGGTATATGAATCCGTTCAAGCATACAATCCATTCATGAAAGCTCTCGAGTCAGATGACCAGAAGAAGGTAAGTGCTCAAGGTAACTCTACTAGACCAGTTGACATGCCTAAACTAGTCGACTCGTCTACTCCTATTAAATCTTCTGATGATAATGATGTTGACATGCATGATGCCGTACATGATATAGATGATAGTACTATTGTTAAGAATAGAAATACATGGAAATCAGCGCATAATACTGAAAATATTATTGGTGACTCTATTGTTGGTGTGAAGACTAGACGACAACTCTTTGAGTCGCAAGAACAATCTAGTCCATCTCTGTTTTGGTGGTGTTGTTTCCTCTCATCTATCGAGCCTAAAACCATTAATGAGGCATTGGCTGATAGTAATTGGATCATCGCTATGCAAGACGAGTTGAACCAGTTTGTTCGAAACGACGTCTGGGAACTTGTTGATAGACCTAAACATCATAATGTAGTTGGCACTCGATGGATTTTCAAGAATAAGAAAGATGAGAATGATGTAGTTGTTCGTAATAAGGCTAGACTAGTAGCCCAAGGCTATTCACAAGCTGAAGGCATAGATTATGATGAAACATATGCTCCTGTTGCTAGACTAGAAGCCATTCGATTGTTCCTAGCATATGCTGCTTACATGAAATTTACTGTATATCAAATGGATGTTAAAAGTGCATTTCTTAACGGTATTCTTGCGGAAGAAGTGTATGTTGAACAACCCCCAGGTTTCGAAGTCAAAGGTAACCAGGTATACAAACTAAAGAAAGCCTTATATGGACTAAAGCAAGCTCCAAGAGCCTGGTACGATACTCTTTCTCAATTTCTATTAGAAAATTGTTTTACTAAAGGCAAGGTAGATAGAACCTTGTTCAGAAGACAAGAAGGGAAAGACATTTTACTCGTCCAAATTTACGTAGATGACATAATTTTTGGGTCACCTAACAAAAAGCTGAGTGAAAGTTTCTCAACACTCATGCAAAGTAAATTTGAGATGTCCATGATGGGTGAAATGAATTACTTTCTTGGACTTCAAGTAAAACAGACCCCAGAAGGGATTTTCATAAATCAAGCAAAATATACTCGTAATCTACTAGACAAGTATGGTATTAAGACATGTAAAGCTTCTGGAGTACCTATGCAACCTACTTACAGGATGGATCCAGACGAGAATGGTAAATGTACGGATCAAACTCATTACCGTGGTCTTATTGGTTCATTACTCTACTTGACTGCTAGTAGACCTGATATTGCATTTTCTGTTGGTGTATGTGCTCGTTTTCAAGCTAATCCAAAAGAGAGTCATATGGAAACCACTAAAAGGATATTGAAATATTTGAAAGGAACTATCAATCGTGGTATATGGTATCCTTCAAATGATGATTTATCTCTAAGTGGCTACTCTGATTCTGATTTTGGTGGTTGTAGAATAGATAGGAAATCTACTTCTGGTTCTTGTCAATTCTTAGGCACAAAACTCATTTCATGGTTTTCGAAAAAGCAGACTAGTGTTGCTACCTCTACTACTGAAGCCGAGTACATGGCTGCTGGTAGTTGTTGTAGTCAATTATTATGGCTTATTCAACAGCTTAGAGATTATAATATTTGTGAATCAAATGTTCCTATATTCTGTGATAGTAATAGTGCTATTGCCATTACACAAAATCCTGTTCTGCACACACGTTGTAAACATGTTGATGTGAAACACCATTTCATACGTGATCATGTAGAAAAGAAGGATATTCGCATGGAAAAGATTCATACTGATTTTCAAAGAGCTGATATTTTCACAAAACCATTAGCTGAGGCCCGATTTCGTGAATTATGCATTAGTCTAGGACTGATTGATCTTGATCCTACTAGTATATAGCAATGTACTAACCAGACAGGTACAGTCCTAAGAAGATGAGAGAAATAGACAAGTTACCACAAAAGAGCGGAGCACTCATCTACTCACTCAACAGACAGGTATACAAGGTCAGACAAGTTGACCAAACAACCCGATGAGGAAGCTGGTAAAGCTGAGGGTAACACTAAGGGAATAAACATTTAAGGGGGAATCCTTGATTCCTTAAAGATCCTTATGTTGACTCTTTAGTTTTGTAACAGTCATCTTGCTTGCATCTTGATCATTGACTTAAATTAATATTCATTCGAATTATTCTACTCGAATATCTATCGTACAAAATAAGACAGGTACATAAAGTTGTTCGACGCTAAGAATAGACACGCACAGTCGAAGGGGGAACTCGACTAGTACTCATAAGACTACTCGTCTTGTGAAATTAAGTCTACTCACCTTATGAAGATTAGATCTACTCATCTGTTCTGGATGGACTCGAACAGACAAGCTAAGTTTTTCTTTGATTTAAATGGATTATGTGTTAAGTGTTTACTCGAAACAAACTAAGGGTATTAACATAATTTGATAGTGTTAAAATTTGAATATCCTAGAAATTGGATTTATACACCCCTAGTTAATGAGGTGTACACATTCATCTCGCGCCAAAATATGACTATGTTAGGTCAGATGAGTACACTCCTCTTTCTACCAATAGGAAAGGTGGATCTCAATTCTTACAAAATCAAAACACAATTTTTGTCTCGGTTCCGTAACTGAATGCCAAAGGTCTTAACCGTTGGATCTAATCCTTCAATCTTGACCGTTGGATCAAAATTCTGTTTTAAACAAAACCCAACACTTGCACACGTCTTTCCTCACGTTTCATAACTCATCTACTACTTGCTAAACAGTGATTTTCTGCACAATCTACTTTGTTCGTTACAAATCTTCTAACATGTCTATTCGATCTATCTTTGATGTCAGTACCAACATTCAGGCGACATTTGATCTAGGGAGATATATAAATGACAACAAGGTGCATGTTGAGTCATCTCTGTTTTTCGAAGGAAATCATACGGTCGGAAATGCAGAAATCTTGACCAAGTGTACCAGATGTGGTCTACGACCCTACTTGGAGGCATTTCCTAAAGTTGTTCTGGAAGAAGAGGTCTTGGAATTCTATGCTAATGCCAGCAGAAGGGGAGATGTTATTGAATCATTTATCGGTTCAAATCGAGTGGAAATCACTCGTGAAGCCCTATTTGAACGATTAAAGTTACCCATCGGAACGATTGATGTGGAAAAATACGCTGAAGGACAGGAGATGAGATATTTGAGTATCTTCTGTGGGAAGAAAATGAAGTTGAAACCGGATGGCAAAGCTATTACAGCCAAGAAGGGTGAATTGTTGGAAAAGTATCGCACTCTACTGGACATAGCAAGCAAGATGCTTCTATGTGCCACTGGGTCTCATGACTCGGTTACCCAAGTCAAAACAAGGATTATGGCAGCCATCTATGATGGAATTACTGAGGGAAATTGGTTCAAGTTGATAGCTGACAGGATGATGCACTTCGAGAAGAGTGTTAGGGTGGATGTTGATACTAGAAACTGGGTAGTATCTCAAGCAGTTGGATATGGTAACAAGCTAAGCATCTTACTCCCAATTTTGATGCCCAACAAGACTACTTGGAGCAAGGGGAAGCCATTTCATCCTCTAAAGTTCTACTTAAAGAAAGAAGCACTGAAGAAGCAAGCTGCTGTCAGGCCAGCTGCTCCTAGGCACGTTCAATTTGATGAATCTGAAGTGTTGCCGTACGCGGATTCAGAGAGTTCTTCACAAGCTGAGTCTGAGGAAGCAGAGTCTAGTGCAGACGACTCGGAAAAGACTCAATCAGATGAAGAGTCACTACATGAGAAGGAGTCGAGTGACCAAGTGCCAGAGAGGTATACTCTTGTGAGAGTTGGAACCCCACCTCCACTAGAAGAGACGAGTCATCAGGTTGGTACATCTTCACAATCTTTGTCAATTCCGTCTCTCTCTCTCTCTCTCTACTGTTCGAACCAAGGCTAGATCACATCGATCTAGGCCTCGTCCTTTATCCTCAACCTCACATGTACTGGCGGCATTACCGCTTAGAGCCAGTCATCCACAAATCACTCCCAGACAAGATACAACTGATACTCCTACAGTTGTCATACCTGACCTAGCCACATCACAGCCCACAGAAACCACTGCCTTTACTCCCTCTCCCTCACCAGAATATGGTGAACCCTCTAACCCATCTACTTCAGACAAGACGCCAGTTGCCACTGCAACAGCTGAGTTAGAGACCCCATCTACTCAGGACCCGTCTGATGTTAGATTTGATTCCCTGGTATACTATCCAATGTGTCTACGAGAGAAGAGGATTCGTGCTCGAGTTTCAAGAAATATGCAGAAGACACTCTCAACTCTTGACATCGACACAGCTTCTGAACAGTTTGAGAAGCTAGTCAGGATTTGCACATGGTTCGCATTGAAGAAGTCTTCTACAGATGATCTGTTTGAAGTTATTCAAGGCAAAGGCGAAATCTCCAACTTTATGGATTGGGAGATGGAACAGAAAGAAAATAGTGGAGTTAAGGATCACTCCGAGCTATTTCCTCGCAAAGCCTTAGTTGATTTAGTCAAAAGGTTGTTGAATATTCCAGATGGTGTTATTGAGGATGTATTCGCTTTTGACGTCGGAACTCAGACTGATCTGGTCGAAGACGAGATCAAGCCGGACGTAGCTGAGATAGCCGTACAGACTTCAGAACAATTGGATGATATTGTTGACAGTAATGAAGATGAAGTCGACTCATTCATGCTTGGTAAAGAAGATGATGAGTTCTTGGATGCTGAAATGTTTAATGAAGATGAGATCAAAGCCTTTGATGCTGAATTTGTTGGAACTTCTAGTTCTACTCAAGTTGTTCCAGAGAGATTCCTGGATGAATTGAAGACGGATCTAGGAAATACTGTTCAGACTGCCGTAGACAAGTTTTTAAACTTGAAAATGAAGGATGTGCTCATTGAACAAAATCAGTCACTTGTTGACAAATCCAGAGACTTATTTGTTAGTGAGGTCAACAAGATGGACGCAACTTTTCGAGAAGAGATGTTTGCTCAATTTGAAGATTTTCTGAAGAAACAAGTTGATCATTCAGAAAAGAGGTCAATCTCGTTTGCTCGTTCACTAGCTGAAGAGTCAAGCAAAATGGAGAGACTTTACAGAGTCAAAATTACTATTGCTGATGAACAGAGAGGGGAAGCACAGGATCAATTAGTGCGTTCTCGGGATGTTCTGAATGAGCTGACTACGCAGAATACTTTTCTTCGCCAGACGGCTACTCATTTGAAAGATGAACTAGTTTCATGTACAAGGAAGCTGGAACTGGTTACTGATAGACTAGACGAGATGAGTAATGAGAAAGCGCATAAGATGCACATTGAGTCAGCTACTGAAGCTATGAAGGAAGCTTTGAAAGAAGAAATGACTCGCTTTACTTCTCTTTTCACTCTTAAGGCAAGTGATGAAGCCAAAAAGGGGGAAGAGATTAGACTAGTTGAAGTTGTGAAGTCTGCTAGTGCTGAACCGGAGATGAAAGCTGTTGCTACTGCAATTGAAGAACTAAGTAGGCCTAAAAGAGGCAGATTAGTGAAGAAGGCAGATCTAGAGCATGCTGAAACAGAAAAGCAGAAGAGATTAGACAAAGGTAAAGCTGTTGCTTCTCCTGAAGCAGAGATTCAGACCAGACGAGTCAAGAGAAAGTTGGAAATTGAAGAGCCTACTGCTACTACTACAGCTGAGAAGAAACAAAGGATTAATGATGATGAGATTCATTATGCAAGTAAAAAGAAGATTATTAAGCATATTGAAAGACTGCAAAAGTTGAAAGCTGATGAAGACAAAATGGAAGACAAGTTCATTGATCACTTCATAGATAATGAGCATAGAGCTGAATGGATTGAAGTGAAGAAACAATGGGAACTTGATCATTGGATAATTAGGAAATATGGTGATGCTGAAAATCAAGATGAATTGTATTCGTTATTTGACAGGTTCATGGAAGGACAACACAGGAAGTTGTGGCATCTAATCTTAAGGATTTCTGCTGGTGCTAACTTCAACATTCTTGTTCCTATATTTCCTGAATGGAAATGTCCCATGACCAGCTCAGGAAAAAGAGTTGATCATAATCAGATCAAGAAATTCGAAGAAGAGCTGCTAGATAAAGAGAAGATTGAAGATGAAGACCATATAGGTTTAATTCACAAGAGACTCCTTGATGCATTCTGCGTTCCAAATTCAGAAGGAGGTACTCTTTCAGATTAGTTTTTGTTGTTTGTTTTCAGATTAGTTTGTGTTGCTCTGATACTTAGTTTTTTTTGTATGTGTAATCTACTGATCTATTTTGAATGAATGAAAGATAAAGTATTTGATGTTAAAAGACAAGGTAACTACTTAACTAGTCTACTTATGAGAAAAGGTTCAAGTAGTTTTGGCTTCATCAAAAAGGGGGAAATTGTTGGGATATGAATCCTAGAACAAGTCCTAAATGATGAATAAAAGATGAAGTTTTGATAAAGCCAAAAGTAGTATGAATATTTTCTAAGTACTGACTGATCTAGTCTAGTTAAGTTAAGTCATCTTGCACAAGACCAGTAGAGTTCACATAAGTTCACATGAAAAGAAAAGTATTGTTTATATTTAAAAGATAAGTACGATGTATAAGTACTTCATATCTGTTCGTATATGTTTACATTGATTAGTTTGTTATTGAGCTATTTAAATGTTGTATAGAGCTCATGATATTTCTATGTAATAGATAGATTTGTTGTATAGATTTGTAAGTTGACTAAGCTTGTGTTATAAAAGCTTAAAGTAATGTAATAGTCTTGTTAGGTTAGATGATAGGACTAGATTAGTTCTATTAGAATCTACTGCACAAGAAGAGAAGACCAGTCTACTACTTAAGACAGGTGGACTACAAGATAAGTGCATCTACTAGACTACACAAGACAAGTAAACATGAAGTTAGTTACAAATACGCGTGAAAGATAAGGATGGAGAAATTAGTTATGGAATAACTAATTCATAACAAGAAACGCGTGTATGGATAAGAAGATTCAGTTGAAGGTAGTTATCAAGAAAAGTTGGTTACAACTTATTAGTTCTTGATTTCAGAAGTTTATAAATACTTCATGGTGGTGATCATTTGAAGACGACTGATACACTAAAAATCTACATACTCAAAGTAAAGATATATTCAAAGTTTACTCTCAGAGTTGATTAAAAGTTCAGATAGAAGCCAGAAGACAAGTGAAGAATCAAGAAGGCTACTACTGAAGATCAGAGAAGTTTTTAGTTTTTATTTTGTTATTTTTCAAGGTGCTAGATACTTGTAAAATTTCTAGTTAGATCGTAGATATATCTGGAGGTATAGTCTGTTGAAGATCTAAGTCTTCTTCTTGAGACTTTAAAGACAGGAACATACACTTGTACTCGATTGGAAGAGTTTAGTGGAAACATCACAACTGGGTTTGTGAGAGTGGATGTAGACAAGTTGTCGAACCACTATAAATCTCGTGTTTGATTTACTTTACTGTTTTGATTGTTTAAATTGTTTAATGGGTTTAACTACTTAACTGAACTAGACAAGCTGAGTATACATAAAACAGAGTTCTCGAATTAAGTTGAGTATAAACTTTAATTGGGCTCATTGTTAATTTCGTATTCCGCACATTGTAATTCTGATATATCGAAAGATTTTAGAAAAGTCTATTCACCCCCCTCTAGACATTTTCTTTAGCTTCCCTCGATATTAACTCAACTTAGGGACCTACATTTTTCTACTAGTTGTTACCCTTGCATCGGTTCGTCATTCTACTTTTGTTACATTTTGCACCGGCGCACACTTGGCTTTCACATGCTTATATTGTTTAAGTTGGTTTTGATCACATGTTGGGTAGTGGACCTTTGGTGAAATGTGAGCATGAATAATCATTGGAATCCATTGTTGAGTAGTTGTGGTGATGTCTATTTTCTTTGAATGTATGCATGATTGGTGTCGGAATATGGTATCATGTTGTGTTCATATTTGTGAGCTTTGATGGCATAGATGCATGATGTGTTGTTGTTTGGGAACATTTGATGAATGTGAAGAGTCCTATTGAATAAACCGGTGAGAATTGAGCCTTAAATCGAGCATGTAATCCGGTTTAATTCATTTGAGAGTGGACTATGTTATTGCTAGTAATCCTAGAACTTGCCTAAGTTCTTGTTTGGAAAGCATGGTTGTGTGAGATGATATGATGTGATATAGGCCATCTTGTTCTAAAAAAGTCACTTAGCCAAAATTTTCCAAAACCGAAGTAATTTTCCGTAGTTAGCCCCTTGAGCTTAATTCCTCATTTTCTTGGCAAACTACAATGTTAACCACTTAGCCTTTTTGAGCCTTTGATACCTACATCTAGTGGGGGATAAAAGACAAAGTGGAAAGCATGTGCTTGAATGAATATCTTTGGTGAAAGGAGAAAGTGGAAAAGTTGAAAAAAAAAAAAAAAAAAAAAAAGATGAAAAGAAAATCAAGGGAAAAGAAAAGAGGGACAAAGAGCCCCAAAAGCTTGAAAAGAAAAAAAGTGTTCAATGGTCTTGTGGTGTAGAATGTGCTTAAAAGAGAACAAATAAATTGTGGAAGTTAGAGTTTTTGAGTTGCAATCCGCGCAATTGTAACTTTATCTTGAGAAGTTTTTGAGATGTGTCTATGCGTCTTTATCTCTCGCCCTCCACTAGTTTATGAGTTACTTCATCCAAATTTACCCTACCTTGACCAAAGAGCCAATGTTACATCCTTGATTAAGTCCTATTGATCACATTGTTGAGCATTTGAGTGTTGTGAAAAGTAGAAGTTGGGCAAGCATATGGTGATTGCATAGCATAACTTGGTTGATGAGTGCATTAATATCCTCAATTTGTTTGTGTGTTTGAGAGAAACACTTTATCATGTGAGTAGAGGACTTGAGCATTTGGATTTTGTTTCCCATTCACAATGTGTTGTGTGTTTGTGCATTCTTTGAGTCTTGAATGTGAATTGCAATAATGAACCTATGATCTTCATTGAGAAATGCACTTTGAGAAAGAGATATCACTACATTTTACTTTGCATGTGTGAATTACATTGAATATTCCATTGTGATCATTCCACCCTCATTGCTTTAAGTGCTTAGTTGTTTGAGGACAAACAACATTTTAAGTTTGGGGGAGTTTGATTCGGGTGGAATTTACACGTTTTAGAAGCACATGTAAAGCATGTTTTGATGTGGATTTCATTGAATTATGCATGGAATATGATTGTTTGAGCCAAAATGAGAGAAAGGTTGTGTTTTGTTGATTTTGTAGGAAATACGATGAAATTTGGAGCAAAACACCAACCATACTTTACTAGATCAGGAAGAGGAGTGCACGGTTGAATTTTTCTCGAAAAATGGAGTGGATTAGCCAAAGGAATCGAGTCAATCCGACACCCGAGGCGGAAGATATGCACGAAACGAGAAAAGGCCGGAATCGAAGAACAGGGCAACTCGGCCGAATCTGCGAATTTCATGTTTTCTGCGCACTCGGCCGAGTGAGCCAACTCGGCCGAGTAAGGTGGAATGCAGTAGCTCCTGGATTGAACATCACTCGGCCGAGTAACCCAACTCGGCCGAATCTGCGATTTTCAACATTTCTGCGCACTCGGCCGAGTGAGCCAACTCGGCCGAGTCTCAGCTAGACAAAATCGCAAACACGCCTTTTCAAGTGCTCCCCTCGGCCGAGTAACCCCAACTCGGCCGAGTCATCCCAATTTCGGTGCCAAACTTGTATTTTCTCCATTTTCGAGGGATCAACTTGCAATTATGCCATCTAAGCCCTACCCCAACACTATATAAACCCCCTTTCTTGAAATCCAAGACATTCTCTCCCAATCCACACATACTTACACATACTTGGAGGTGTTTTGGTCATTTCTCTCTCAATTCTTCATCAAATCAAGGAAGAAAGGATGCAATAGCTCCCAAATTCCATTCCCTACCACATTCTAGACTAATCTTTCCCTTTCTTTTCCTTTTTATTTAGTTATTTCATTTGGATTTTGTAATTTCATTATGCTAGTTAGTAGCTAAACAATTTGTGGTTCTAAGGCATTGTAGAGATTTGGATTGATGTTTATGAGTAATTTCTTGCTTTAATTGGTGTTTATCTCTTATTTGTATGTTTAATTATCCATTGTAAAGCATGTTGCTAGTGGCCATGATGATTTGCTTGATCCATTGTTAATTGGGGTAGTATCGAGAGATTTATTCCATTTAATCGTATGTGAATATGCAACCCGGTATTATTATGATCTCGAGAGAGGATTAATTATCGGAGAGGGAATCAAATGATCTTAGGAGCTATTTTAGATGGTGTAATATTTGTGATGTAGACATACGAGCTTATATTACATTGCGTCTTTGGATTAATTTGTATCGAGAGATCGATTAGTTCTTCTTTTGCGATCACCTTATATGAGATAACCTTAATAGCCATTTAAACGAGATAACTCTCATAAACGGACGTCTAAATACTACAATTGCCTTGGAACCCACCTTCTTTCGTTGAGTTACATCCGTTTCACTTTCGTTTTCTTGATTTATATGGTATTTGATCGATTTCGTCTTTGCTCTTTATTACTTATTTGTGACACTTGGTAGGTAATTTTAGAGTAAATCACACCATTCAAATTATCGATCACGTCTACTTAGAACTCGACTAGCAAACTACCACTTTTACGCTTAGCCTCCTTGTGGGATCGACCTCGTGCTTATCACGCTACAATAGACATCGTACACTTGCTGTTGTTTATTTAGTGTTGCATAACACGTGAATCATATCTAGAAAATATATTTTTCGATTAAAAAAGTGCAGAAAAATCAGATTCAAACTATGAACTTCTCACTAATGAGAGGGTCCGCATCTCCATTTCTTATTGCTTTTAATATTGATATATCCTATATTTTAAGTTCGTATTTCTTTTATTTACCTTTTTATCTTGAAAATTTGAGCCTAGATTCATTTATTCTATTTACAAAATTCGAAAATTAGATTAAAAATTTAAAGCATGGTTAATATTATATTTATGAACATGTTAATTTAAACAACTAGTTTGAGGTTGTGTAGGGAACAATTTTGGGGGCGTGCTTTATAAAACCAATATATATATAATACACACATAATATATAAAAAAATAAAAATAAAAAAGAAGAAGAAGAAGGTATTTTAGCGAATATACCGTAGTGGTGGAGCCATTCATCGTTTCATTTGTCATTTCAAAATTTTCATGAGAAGAAAGTTTATCCGTATCATTATAATTTGGAATATATATATATAAGTGGGTGTCTAATGCCCCCAATTCATGATCGACATTCAACTTTTTCATTTCACAAAAGCTGAAGAATTATATTTAAATATTATGTATGATAATATAAGTTGGTGGAATTCGTGTGGAATGCACACTCCTACCATTTAAAAATTTGGTGGTTCCCTATATCTTTTTTATTTTTTCAAAGTAGTCTTATTTTTTTAAGGTGGGTAAACTATTTAAAATACACTTATTTAATGAATAATTATTATATTAATGTTTAATAAATAAAAATATAGAAGTATGTAAAAGTCTATAGGTAAATTTTAAATTTTAACACAACAAATAATGTTTTTTTAATTTATATAAAAAATAAAATGGTACTAGCTACTAGCTAATATTATATAAATATAATTGTTTTTCTGTTTCGATCTTTAGTGCTTTCCTCTACGGCAATCCATTTTGAGTGTTATTGTCGCATCAAAGTACGTGCCACAAATTAGGTGCTTCTTTATCCGTTATCAAAATATATATAGTATTATAGTTATTAATTTGGAGAAATAGAAAATATTATTACTAGTAATTTACCGTTAAAAAAGCAAGCAAGTCCAAATCACTTTAATTACTACTATACTATTTTAGAAGACTTGTTTGCTATTGCAATCAAGCAATTAATTCATTTTAATTAAGATATTATAAACATTTATGGAAAACAAATAATCGTAAATAAATGAAAATGAGATAGAAACAAAATTATTAGACCCAACACCCCAAATTTAAGTTGATTAGCCAAATTTAAGTTGAACATTATCTAATCGAATATTCACTTTTAGGTAGCGCTCTCACTTTTTTTGGTTCATTAAGTATTACGAATTTTATTGTAAATTAAACCATGTGTTAGTTAAAAAGATTAGAGCCCAATATATAGTAGAGAAAATCCACAATTTATGGCTAATAGTCATAATTTTCGGTGAAGGTAAAAAAAAAAAAAAAAATGAAGAAGAAAAAGAAGCTACACAAATCATGAAATCTCAATTCATGGTAACGAAATTTGTCACTATGTTTATAATTTGAAAAAAAATTAAACTTTTGCCAAATTGATATCATATATGTAAGTGACAACTCAGAGGTAACGAAATTTGTCACTTATTGCAACAAATCAAAGAATCGAAACACGATATATATACATATAGATATAGTATATACGTAACTGAACTCAGTAACTCAAAGAATAGAAACACGATATATAAATATACACCTCATTTCTGGTATACATGCCTTCAAGTCCACCACCTTATTAAGAAATCTGTGTCACGTGTAGTAATTTGTTTTATGCATTGAATTAATATTAATATTGTCTGCATTTACATTATTATTATTATTTTGACTGATTACATTATTATTTCTCTACACAACTATAAGGGTACTTAATTAATTATGATATATAATTCGCTCGAACAAAATTACTCTATTTTACAAGCCATAACCATCAATAAAATTGACTTTCTAAACCATAATTTGACGTGGTCATGATTTAGTTAATTTTGATGCAGAGTATGAATGTGCCCTAAATATAGATCAGATCAAATGTTTCACAATAGTAATATTGTTAGGAATTAATATACAAGAATTAATTCTCACCCTCTTTATAAATTTGAACTTTTAGATGAGACGGAATTTTTTCATGGTATCAGAGCAAACCAGGCAAACGATCTAGGTTCGATTCCTGTTGAAAGCACTCCACCCATTTACGATCTGAGTTCGATTCCTGTTGAAAGCACTCCACCCATTTAAATTGTCCACTTGATGGGTCTCCTCCCCAAAAAAAGGGTAAGAGGTGTTAATTCGGCCCACGAGTGAGGGGGAGTGTTAGGAATTAATCCACCCATTTAAATTGTCCACTTGATGGGCCCCCTCCCCAAAAAAAGGGTAAGAGGTGTTAATCCGACCCACGAGTGAGGGGGAGTGTTAGGAATTAATATACAAAAATTAATTATCACCCTCTCTATAAGTTCGGACTTTTAGATGAGACAGAATTCCTTCAAATATTATAAAAGTGTATGTATCTCATGTATGTGCCAGTCATGAAAAAAAATATATTAGTTAGATTACTATTCTAAATCCAATTAAAGTAGCAACGACTTTCTAGACAACTAAAATTTAATTACAATATAAACACATTTGTTTTCTTCCTATTGTTTTTTGTTTTTTCTCTCACGAGTCTTTTTCAACCTCAACTTTTTCCCCTCAAAATTACTTTAATTTGTTATCAGTTTCTATTTTTAATATTTGGATGTCATAGTCATTGTACTAATTATATCAGTCCTTTACTTTTTCTTTCGAGTCGACATAATTAAACAGATTAATTATTTTGATAATCTATTGGATCCACCAGCAAATGTTACATTTTTATGCATTTTCCATGTTACGGAGTATCATTTATTTATTTTTGCGAACATATATATCCCCAAGCTTGATTTGCGACAAATTTAACAACCAAAAAACAGTGACAAATTGTGTTTGCGATCGAACTTTTTTTCCGTCGCAGATGTTGTCGCAGATGTTGTCGCACATTTGAAACAATTTTTTTAATTGTTTAATTTTTAAAATTTACGACCAAATTTGTTGTCTCGGGGTGTTTAGTGTGGGCGTTCAACTACTTGGTCGAGAAGACCTTTTATTTATTTTTTAATATAAATTATATAATATATATATATTAAAAAAAAGGCCAAAATTTTGAGACGGATTATATTTTCATCGCAAATTTGAGACAAATTGAATTTTTGTCTCAAAAACAAAAAAGGTCGTAGCCTCGTAGGATTCGTCTCAAATTTGATACAAGTTGAATTTTCATCGTAAATTTTGTTGACTTTGACATTTTGATCATTTTCGTCGCAATTTGAGATGATTTTGCGACCGTTTCAAAACAGCGCATTTTTTGTAGTGTGTAATTAAAAACAAATTACTATAGGAATAATTATTTAAATTGACGTGTAAATATTTCTGTGAATATGTAAGAGGTGTTTTTGAGATCAAAAGAATATGAATACGATGCATATTGCATATGCTTGTTATAATTAAATGCCTATATATTTTATTAGTTCAAATAAATATTAATAAATTTTCTTACAATTTTATAATAAATATATATATTGTTCATTGGTGTTTGTCCCTCTCTGTCTGCCCCCTCACTACATGCATGTTTCAATTATAAATAATTAAGTCATATGTATATATACACATGTTAATCATATCTATTCTACGTACTATGTAAATTTGTAATACACTTATACACGTGTGTACTAAATACGACAGATTATTGATTTTTTATTTTTATTTTTTGACGGGATTGAATATTTCAAATATGTATAATGTATATCATGTTTAAAATAATGGAATATGTAGAGTGTAGAGTACATACATGAAATTAAGTGAGATGTGATCACTCTCTTGTGACTTTATCAAAATTCATCAATTGGTGAATTAATATATATCTCTTGTTACAAAATAATGTAACAAACGATGTTACACTTTTAATTCGAGTGGATCATGTACATAAGATATTCAAGTGCTATATTCGCGTTTATTTCATTTTTATTTAAAAAACGAGCCCTGAATTTACGTGAACTTTTTTTTTCGAGTATTAATTCCTATTAATATTTTTAATTATAAATATATATGAAATATGTCATGACTTATTTAAAAATCAAGTATTTTTTGAACATGACACACGAAAAAGAAAGTTTACTAAGGAAATTCGAATGATAGTACAAGATTTAATTTGATGCTCCTCACCGCATCAAAAAAATGAAAAAGTTGGAGACACACTCCTCTAGAGATGGAATTCGGTTCTATAAATAAGCATTAGTTTGAAGGCGTGTGTCCATCACACTCTACTAGCTCTATTCTACTCAACTAACAACCTTCTTCTTTCTTACACTCCTAAATCTCCATTTCTAACAACCTTAGCTTAATTTATTCCATGGCTACTTCTAACCAAATAAACCCCAAACTCACCCTAAACCTCGAAGATAACCAAGAATTCGACTACTCGAAACGATCCCAATGGCTACGCGCCGCCGTCTTGGGCGCCAACGACGGCCTCATCTCCACCGCATCCCTAATGATGGGCGTCGGCGCCGTCAAACAAGACATAAAGGCCATGATCCTCACCGGATTCGCCGGCTTGGTCGCCGGAGCATGTTCCATGGCCATCGGAGAGTTCGTCTCCGTTTACTCACAGCTCGACATTGAATTAGCTCAAATGAAGAGAGACAAGAAACGTGCCGGAGAAGAGGCCGGCGGTGAAGATACGGAGAGTTTGCCGAGCCCGATTCAGGCAGCGGCGGCGTCAGCCCTTGCCTTTTCGGTTGGGGCGATAGTGCCGTTGCTGGCGGCGTCTTTTATAAGGGAGTATAGGGTGAGGCTTGGGGTGGTGGTGGCGGCTGTGACGGCGGCGCTGGTGGTGTTTGGGTGGTTGGGGGCGGCGTTAGGGAGGGCGCCGGTGGTGAAGTCGTCGGCTAGGGTTTTGCTTGGAGGGTGGTTGGCCATGGCGGTTACGTTTGGTTTAACTAAGTTGATTGGATCAAGGGGACTCTAGGATTAAGTATTACAGTATTATGATTAATTAATTTGAGTGTGAATGTGTTGCAATTGTGGATTAAATGTAATAATACAATTACGGAGTATTATATATATGTGTCTCTAATAAATTAAATGGAAAAGTGTTGGCAAGAACTCGAAACTTAATTGAGACTTAAACATGCAAGTAATATATGACTGCTGAATTTTAATTTGACTAGCTATCTCTAGATATAAATATGTTCGCCCTCAATTTGTTTTGCTTACAATTTGTATTAAATTTTACTTGATTTTCTTTTTTATTTTTACTGAGTGATGTTTTAAGTGTATAATATATGAATGTAGTTTAGTCATTTAAAAAAAAAAATGGGGTGTCTAGAGAAAAATGGTGAGTGCATTTAGTTGTGTGAGCCGAAAGTTTGAGCCCAACAAACCTGAGAGAAATATGGGCTGAACACAAAAAATACAGGACCCAAAATACAGACCCAGAAAAAATTGGACCTATTGGGCCTAACTCATGCGTCCCAGACTCCCATGGGCCTGATAGGCTCAGGTCAATTTGACCGGTGGGCTAATGGGTGGTAAATAAGTCGAATGCGATTAGATTCAAGCTTGTTTGAAATATTATCGAGTTTGGAAATTATTATTTGAGCTTATTTGATAATTAATTAAGCCGAGTTTGAACGAGCTTTGATTGAGCCGAACACGAGTCGAGCTCGAGTAGTTTGATATTTTTACACTAATTTTATATTTTTAACTTATCGAGCTCAAACTCGAGCTGAGCTTCAAATTGTACGAACATAAACATATATTCAAACTTGTTTAATATTTATATCGAATCGAGTTTAAACGAGCTTTTTACCGATCAATCTCAAATCAAGTATGATACATTTTATATAAATCAATTTTATCGTTTCGTTAAATTAGGTTGGTGAAAAAGTCGCGTCTGTATATTTTAACGCTTCTCTAAAATCTAACTCTCTCCGATCATCTTATAACTAAACTCTCAAAATAACTCAGCCACTTTCTGCACTACTCTTCAGACAAATATACTCTACAAGAAAAGAATACCTGTGTTGGTGATTTCCAATATATCAATGTAAGCATATCATTATCATATATGAAATTATTTCCACATTTATCCTTCCTTCTAATTGTTTTTGATGTGATATAGGGCCGACGAAGAAACTGTGGATCCGAAGAGGCTTCTTCAGGATTCTTGCAGATCTCAATGCACAAAGCCTTATGTTGATTATCAGGTAATCAATCAACGATTTTCATGTTTCATTTTCGTCACATATACGATTGCATTTACTGTTTTAATTGTACTGAGTGATGATTGACTGTTCTTTGTAAATTAAAGCTGAGGAATTAGGCCTTGGGTATTTGGGGAATTGGGGAAGAAAACAAAGGTTGAATTAAATTGTAATTGGTTGTTGTTGATATTTTATTTATTTTCCCAGTTTTCTGATTCGACATCTTGGTTGCATTGGACACACTTATTATAATGTATACTGTATACAGATGTTAAACGTTGTTATTTGAGGTTCAATCTGAAATGGAATCCTCATGTGAATGTTACTATTTGCAGAATTGCAACTCATTTAATGAAGTGGAGATATTGTAAAATCTATATGATAATTTAGTAAAGTTTAAATGAACCACAGATTCAAGAAATTGAAACTTTTTCTCTTGTGAGTATAAGAACAAAAATGCATTGCAAGAACACTCACCACATGCTTGTAATAAGAAATCTAAGTTTTATATGCATGTCTTATCAAGAAGGATAAGAAAACATCGATTTATACTTTTACCTCACCTCACTCTTTCACTCCAAGGAAGTAAACGGTAGGGGTGAAATTACATGTAAGAGTTGCTTGTAATTTACTTTTTCATAGATTCATTATCTGGATTTTGGTTTGATGGTGCTGAGGAAGAATAACCAAATTCACTAGCATCTAGTATGACAATATTTTGGTTTCTCAAACACACCGATGTACGAATCCCATCAAGTTAAAGTATTTGATAGTAAAACTTTATGAAGTGAACAGCCTAGCACGCGTTGTCCTTTATATGCAGCCATACATATTTAATCATATTCATGGACATTTCTTGTGGTAAATGAAATCATGGTTATTTTGAGGTGAAGAGTGTCTTATATTTGGAGTATTGTCCTTTTTTATTAAAAGGCAGCACAAAAAATGAGTTAGATTTCTGTAGGAGCTGATAACTCACGAAACTTGCTTTTTTTAACGACTGGATGTATTAACACACACTTGTAGTCTGTAGGATGGTATGATGGTTACCACCCTTCTTACCCTACAGACCATGAGAATGTGGATTCACTCTCTCTTGGTTAATATATGGAACCAATCACAAAGAAAATTATCACTCTCCTTTATTGGTCAATCTGATACGGTCTATATTATTGTCTTATTGTTATAGTTAGGGCCTTCTAAATTCAAGTTCATTAATAAACCGTCTATGAGCTTTATTGTTTGAGGGCTAAGATTGGGTTTAGGTTCTGAGTCTTATATCTCGTTTTTTTATGTCGTTTGATATTCCAGAGTGATCATCGTGTTTAGAGCCAGCTTAATTGCTTGAGCAGAATTTCTTTCCTGTGATTGTTTAATAATAGTGTTTGTTTACATGATTTTGTGTGTTCAACCCTTTGACTCCATCACAATCAAATATAATTACACGAAAACTGATGTTTTCTTTGTTGTGGTCGTAGCAATGTGTTAAGAGAGTTGACGGTGATGACTCTGGGCAAAAACACTGCACAGGTCAATACTTCGATTACTGGTCGTGTATTGATAAATGTGTAAGTTTTGCAAGTTCCACCATTTCCACCTCAACGACTTTTATCCATCTATATTTTATTACTTTAAGTAACTGTATGCATTTCTTAAATACAGGTTGCACCAAAGCTCTTTCAGGAACTGAAATGAGTGGATGATTGGTCTAGCACGGGTGATACCCTGTTATCTTCTGCGTATGTGTTAAATCTGAATTCAGGTTTCTATGTGACTTAACCAGATACAGAGTAGAAAAATAAATATACTGTGTGTCGAATACGTTGAATTATTACGTTCTACAATGATGAAATAAATTGCTAGCTAGGATTGACAAACAAATATCGATGATCCTATTTGAATCGTATCAGTGTTATTTAATTGATGGTTAGATTCACGAGTTCGATGCTTGTTCTTAATCCTTTCGCATCCCTTTATCCTTGATTCAATTTACAAATATCATGTCTGTTATTTTCAATCTCTGGAATGCTAACTAAATATGTTTACCAATAAACCGTTATTGTATATAAGTAATCTAACTTAGGTAAGTATATAAATATTCATGTGATTCAAGAATATATTCGTATCAGTTGTATTTGTTTATAAATTATATTGGTTTGGGTATAAATACACATGCATTTTACAGTATTTCTGGGTATAAGAGCTATTAAGAAACTTTCTAGTATTGAACATTCTAAGCAGATTCTTAGTCTCCCTCATTAACTGGGAGAAGGATATAAAACGTTCATAATTTGAAATGAATTTTATAGGTATATTAAGGATGTGAAGTGCTTGTGAGTTTGAGAATAAATTTTAAATGTAAAACAAATTGTGTCTGTGATTATCTGATTGATTTATGTTTTGGTGAGCACAGAATGTAATTTATGTAATTGTAAGTAGGGTTTTGATTCATATAAGCCATTGATGCCATCAAATATTCATAGGAGGAACTACTAGTTTTCATTGTTGGTCACGGTTATACACACACAGGCTTATTGAGTACACCCACCAGTTAAACACACACCGTGAGATGAGGACACCCACGTGGAAAGATCTAAAATACCGTACCCCTTCCATTCTAAAACCTTATAATTTTTGTATGGTACTCATATGTTGTTTTTTTTTTCAAAATTTCATTAAAGGGTTAAAGGGTATATTGGACATTTCATGTACCTTTTTGTTGGTTTTTTTTTTTTTTTACCAGTGGGTATCCTCAATAAGTATGTGTGTGTATTGCCTTGGGCCCTGGCTATATACCCCTCCAGCCTTGTTAGATGTACTCCCCCGATTGATGTACTACCCCTAAAATGTCATATGTACTACCCCTAAAATGTCATATGTTAGATGCACTCCCCTACAAAATACATAATCTACCCTTATAAATACACTCCCCCATTAAATCATAAACCCTAATTCTTTCTTATTCTCCTCCCAACACTCCACACCTCTTCTTCTTCCTACCAACACTCCAAGCGCCGCCGCCTCCAAGCACCGCCGCCCCCTTCCTCGCCGCGCGCCGCCGTAGGTGATTTTTTTTTCTTATTTTCTATTCAGGCGACGCGGCGGCGCCCCCTTGCCCAGCGTCGCCCGCCGCTCTCTCTTCCCCTCGCGTGCCGCTCGATGCTCGCCGGTCATCGCCTTCCTCCTGCGCGAGCACGTAAGTTTAGGATTTTTTTTTAAAAAAAATTATGTTGTGCGGCGACGCCGCCGCCTCCCTCCCACGACAACCTTCTTCCGAAACCTGAATCGGCCACGTAGCGCTGCCTCCTCCCCCTCTTTCGCTGTGCCACGCTCCCCCTCTCCACACTACAGTTTGCGCAGGTAAGTTTTTTTTTTCTTTTTCTTTTTTTTTTAACTTTCAACGAACGAGGGTCGCCGGAATGCATTCTCGTCGGCAAATTGTTGTCGACGGGATGCATTGTCGTTGGCAAATTGTTGTCGACGGAATGCATTGTCGTTGGCAAATTGTTGTCGACGATAATGCATTTCTTCAACACTGGTCTGTCGAAAAATTTAAGTTTCTTTTTCGACAAACTAGTGTCGACCGAATGCATTATCGTTGACGACAATTTGTCGACGATAATGCATTCCGTCGACCCTGGTTTGTCGAAAATATGTTTTTTATTTTTATTTTATGTTTTAAAATTTCTGTTTTGAAAATGAGTTGGTGTTGGTCGCCGGAGGAGGCGGTGGCGGCGGCGACGACAACTATTAGGGTTAGGATTTTAAAAGTGGGGGAGTGTATTTATCATGATTATTTTAGTTTATTTTAATATAAGGGTAGTTCAGGTATTTTACATTAATATTAAATTAATAAATGTAGAGGGGGAGTATACTTAACAGAGCTGGAGGGGTATATAGCCAACGCCATTGCCTTGGCCTTCATTGTTTAAATTCTAAACTGGCCCATTTTGTAAGCCCATTTTAGACCAACTTATCACCAATGTCGGAGTAATTGCACCTATACGTTTAGGAGAGAAACCTTTTATTTTGGTTGTTAAGTTTAATTACTTCTCCACATCCATTTAATTGAAAATTAATATATTTTGAGTGTAAATCTTGACTCTCAATTAATTCAAACTACTCTTTGACTACCAAGGGTTACTGTTGTTGGGCCACCAACCATTTATATTATGTAGTCACACTCGCAGGCACTTCCCTTTCAAGCTAAGAAATCAATTATTCAAGCCTCAAGTTGAGGGTTAATGTAAGCAAATATTGTGCTTTTCAAACTTATTCTCAATTTTGTAATGATTTTATTGAACAATTTCAATTTTAAGTGAAAACGCACGTCTAAGTGGCACCTTCTCGTCGATCAAAACAAATTCATATTGTGTGTGTATAAAGCGCAACATGCAATTTTTATAGCTGATGTGTGTCGGCAACAAGTGCACTTTAGGAATGCGATTTTTGTCCACGTCAGCAACAAATGCAAGATGGGCGTGCGCAATACATATATACGTAACTTATCTCTTTGAAATCCTCTCCTTTCTTCATTGGTTTTTTTCCTCTTTGGGTTGGGGGAGGGGTTTGGAGTTGAGGACTCCGTGCATCAAAAGATGTAATCACGGTTCTTAAGAGACAATTTTACCTTACCCAATAAGACTTTATCCAAAAAGGTTAGTTTTTCAATACGTTCAATTGTTTCTTTGTAAATCAAAATCCCATGACACGTGATTTTATTATTTTTTACTTTAACCCTCTATACTTGATATTTTAAAATTTAGTCTTTGTACTTCTACTTTTATTATGTAGGAAACTAAGTACAAGTAGCTAACATTTTTTTAAAGGATAATTAAAAAAAAATGAACGTACTTGAATATTCATTTTTCCTAAGTCCAGTCTCATACATAGAAATAAAATTTGCAAGTACAGAGAATGTATAATTAGGAATTGCCGTAATTCATTAAACTAATATGATGAAATGACACAACATAGCTTATAAAGAAGCCAAACTGCAAAACAGGAGATAAATACAATCCACAGTTTCAAGAAAGCTATTCCAACAAAACCATTCCATTTCAAACATAGCAGAGCAGCAGAGAAAAATGTATTAAAGGTTCGGTGCCAGCCAAAATATTACAGCGCTGACGAACGAACACTTCTACCAAAACATAACCTCCAGAAAAGGTCAAAGTTAAAAGAAAATAAACAGATAAATATACTCTAGACAACGACCTTACAAGCCACTTCACGCACTTAAAACTGCAATCAAAACTCACACTGCACCCAAACATACAAGAAACATGAACTAGAAAAATGTTCACAAGCTTAGAAACACTTCCTGTGAACAATTGCAGGGCCTGATTCATCGTACTCTCCCTTTGCGATCCACATCTGCACCAAGCAAATAATTTAATTAATTGAATATAAAAAGGGTTAATTGCATAAGAAATCATGACATTTTTTTACCTTTTTCATTTACAACATATCTATTTAAAATTTATA
This sequence comes from Galeopsis tetrahit, assembly GCA_963675135.1. Taxonomy (NCBI): domain Eukaryota; kingdom Viridiplantae; phylum Streptophyta; class Magnoliopsida; order Lamiales; family Lamiaceae; genus Galeopsis; species Galeopsis tetrahit. The sequence continues at coordinate 17,632,949 of OY776125.1, read as the reverse complement.
ATGCAATAGACTTTTTAAATTTTGTAGTTGTATCATGACTATTTTCCAGCTACTTTATATGTTGACGTGGAAGACGGAAAATAATTTTTGTTATTGTTTCAATTTAATCACAACCTTTTAAATTTTGCACACTAACACTTCAGCAAGGGCTTGCCAGAAAACAGTCATGTGATAGAAATGCAACAATTTAAAAAGACGTGTACCGAATTGCAAATTTTAAGAATACACATTCTAGTTGAAAAAACGTATAAAGGTCGTGAATTTTTATAATCAAATATAAAAATAAAATTCTGAGGCATGCACGATGATGCATCATAGAGCATGAAAGCTTACCTGCTGGAAAGTACTTAGGGAAGCGAGGATCGATCCTCCAATCCAAACACTGTACTTCCTTTCAGGTGGGGCCACCACTTTGATCTTCATACTGCTTGGAGCAAGAGCAGTGATTTCCTTGCTCATACGATCAGCAATACCGGGGAACATAGTTGATCCTCCACTAAGCACGATGTTTCCATACAAATCCTTCCTGATATCCACATCACATTTCATGATGGAGTTGTAGGTCGTTTCGTGAATTCCCGCAGCTTCCATTCCAATCAGTGATGGCTGGAACAACACCTCGGGACAACGGAACCTCTCAGCACCAATTGTGATAATTTGTCCATCGGGCAGCTCGTAGTTCTTCTCCACTGAAGAGCTGTTCTTTGAGGTCTCTGATTCCTGCTCGAAATCAAGGGCAACATAAGCAAGCTTCTCCTTCACGTCACGAACAATTTCCCGCTCAGCAGTTGTCGTAAACATGTAACCTCTTTCAGTAAGAATCTTCATGAGATAATCGGTGAGATCACGACCAGCAAGATCCAACCGCAAAATAGCATGAGGAAGTGCATAGCCTTCATAAATTGGAACTGTGTGGCTCACACCATCACCAGAATCGAGCACTATACCTGTTCAAGAGAAATATATTTGATAATTAAATAAAGTGACTACGCTTCAATTACTTGAATACTAACTCCAATGGAATGCATACCTGTTGTACGACCACTAGCATACAAAGAGAGGACAGCCTGGATGGCGACATACATGGCTGGCACATTGAAGGTCTCAAACATGATTTGAGTCATTTTTTCTCTATTTGCCTTGGGGTTGAGAGGTGCCTCTGTAAGCAGAACAGGATGCTCTTCTGGAGCAACACGCAGCTCATTGTAAAACGTGTGATGCCAAATCTTCTCCATGTCATCCCAATTGCTCACTATACCATGTTCGATTGGGTACTTCAATGTGAGAATACCTCTTTTTGATTGAGCTTCATCTCCTACATAGGCATCTTTTTGCCCCATCCCAACCATTACACCCGTATGTCGAGGTCGACCTACTATGCTAGGGAAAACTGCCCTTGGGGCATCGTCACCAGCGAAGCCAGCCTGTAGCACAGGATTTTATACATGGATAGTCAATTAACTGAATTAAGCAGCATTAGTATTTAGTACATTGTAATTCCCAACTAGAAAAAACAACTACAAATTATCAACTGCTCACCTTCACCATTCCGGTACCATTGTCGACAACAAGGGGTTGAATATCCTCTCCGTCAGCCATCTCAGATTATCTCTGTAAATCAAATAGAAGACATGAGCTGACTCTGCTATTAGATTAAAAAAAGTGTACTGTGAAACAGATAGCATCACCACATATTAAAGAACACTTGGGAACATTAGTATATTGAATCAAAGAACAAAGAATCATATGGAAATCATCAAAAATCAATCACCAATTCTACTCTGAAGTAGTAAATTTAGTGTATTTCCTACTCACAAGTAACAAAATGTTATGGTTAGGAACTCATTTATACTCAGCATGTAATGACACTGAGTCTCAACAACAGAGGTTTCAATAGTTCAAGGTACGGAATCTAGAACTAAATAGCTGATGTAAACAATAACTAAAGAGTCTAAGACACCACTAGTTTACACGAGCACCCAAATTGTATCAGTCATTATGGAGAAAAATTGTGTATAAAAGAAAAAACCGCACATAAATAAAAAATCAAATTTCTGAAATCAAAGATCTAGCCTATTAGCAGGTCATTGATAATGTAATCAACATAACAGCATTCTAATTGCTTATCATCAAATAATAAGGGAAAAAACAATACAAAATCAAATCAAAACTGAGGCCACAATGGCTTTTCTTGCCTCAAAATCTCCAAATTCAGCAGTCAGCATACATGTTTCGGTCATGTTATAACTAAAATTTTAAAACGCCTATTTTATAACATCAAAATATACACATACGCGGACAGATCGGAGCTTTAACATATTTTTTATCTAATCAATTCCAGTAAACCTCCGTAATGAAACAAACTAAGCCATTAGATCCTCATGTTCACAACAGAAAACAATCATATAGAAACAAACGACAAAATGCTTCAACGACTGAAGATATAAATACCAGATTAATAGATCAAACCAGAAATGTCAGATACAGAAACGATCAACTCGTACTAGCTTTAGGATGATATAGTTTACCTTCGATCTGCTTTTGCTAGGGTGTGAAACGAGTTGTACAAGAATTCTTCTTCAACAGGTGAGTCAGAGCACTAGAAATTGGAAAGAGGAATATTTTAAGAGAGAGACAGAGAGAAATGTGGGGAATGAGAATCTGCTATATACTCGGGTACAAACGCGTTCCACGAAATGAAAATGAAATGACTTTGAAATGAAAAGCAAATGCAACTGTACAGTTTACCCTTTCACTATTACTATTGCACAAGTTTTAGGCCTAAAAAGACTAAAATAAAATTACTCCCTCTATTTTACTAGTAGTAGTAAACAATTTATTTAATATTTTATCTATTATTTTTTCCCTATATTGCATTATTTGTACTATATTTACTATTTTATCAAATTTAAAGCTAATATATAACGGGATAGAGCATAGAGGAAGTATTTTATTTAATATTTTTTACGTCATTTTAAGGTTTACATTTTTCTTTTTCCATCTCAACCTAAAATTTATATTTTTATATGATAAAATTCACTTTCATTCCCTACATTTTGTCATTCTTCTATCTACTTTTTTTTTATTTTACATATTTCTAAGCCACACACTACACATTTAATATTATATTGCTCATGTATTAAGTAAGTGTAAGCCTTGGAAAGGAATGGAGGGAGAGTAAAATTTATTTTTTTTAAAAATATACATGTATACTATTTTATTTATCTAAACAAAAAAGAAAGGCATAGAATGATTGAAAGAGGAACAAGAAATAATTAAAATAAAAAAAATGCAAAATTGATATACAATTAGAAATCGAGTACGAGTGGAGAAAAAAAGTGAACGGAGAGAATATATAAAATAATTTAAAAATGTGTAGAATCGATATAAAATTAGAAAATTGAGATAAGAAAATTTTATTTTTGACAAGTTGGAAGATTCATAATCAGATGTAAAGGGGGTTCTCTCTTCTATTGTTGGAAGGCATTATCTTCTTCTTCTAATAAATTAATAATCCTTTATTTAGGCAAAATAACCGCTACTATTATCTTTCTTTCGTTTTTTTATGTTATTTATTTTTAGTGGAATATCAAATTATCAACTACTAAAAAACAATAACAATTACCTAATTAATATCCACTTTAAAGAAAATATTACCCAAATTTTCAATTGGATAATTTTTTCGAATATTGTTTTAATGTTTTACGTCTTCAAAATTATACGTATTGAAGAAAGGGAGAATTCAAAACTAAAGAATTTCCAATCGCTACTCAAAATTAAAGTATTTGAATGATGATTTCTTATTCACCTTACTTTGTTTTGGGGTGGGAATTTGTTTCATCTAGCCATCTAGGCATGTATGTCATGGGATATGAATAAATTAGTTTCATTTTAAAATAAAATAAAAAACTTACAATATAATTATATCTTATCACGAAAAAGTTTAAACTTATTAGTTTAGTTTATGAAATTAAATCTAGCACCACAAAAAATTGTCAAGAAGGCAAAGGCAACGGCACTCCGCCGTTGCCAATATGGACGTTGCTATTTTATAGGCAACGGACTTTGGGAAAACTGTTGCCTTTTGGCACACACCCCCCACCACTAGGCCACCAATATTCGCGATTTTTCGCTCCAGCTCTCTAAGGCAACCAACAACACCCCCCACCACTAGGCCATCAATATTCGCGATTTTTTGCTCCAGCTGGGTTTCGAGCAACCAACACACCCCCCACCACTAGGCCACCAATATTCGCGATTTTTTGCTCCAGCTGGATTTCGAACACGGGACTTGTCGGTCCTGTAGAGTTTTAGGCGCCCCCTGTGTGCCGTTTAGGCTAGGAGCTTTAGTCGTCATGTTGTGAACACAATTAATATATATTCAATTTAATTTTAGTTTCAATTCTTTATTTCAATCCATTTTAAGTTTAATTGTTGCTTATTAAATTTAAATTGTCAAAGCATATCATATTTATTTCTAAATGAGAATTAACTAAATTATAATGTGTTTCAAATTAAATAATTTAATTACGGTATCATTAATTAATTTACACTATTTAAATTTATTCTAATCTTCAATTCACAACATTATAATTACATACAACATTGAGTATAATTATTTTCGATTATACATGTAAATTTATTCTAATCACTTCATTTAAATTCATTCTAATTTTCAATTCACAACATTATAATTACATACAACATTGAGTATAATTATTTTCGATTATACATGTAAATTTATTCTAATCACTTCATTTAAATTCATTCTAATTTTCAATTCACAACATTATAATTACATACAACATTGAGTATAATTATTTTCGATTATACATGTAAATTTATTCTAATCACTTCATTTAAATTCATTCTAATTTTCAATTCACAACATTATAATTACATACAACATTGAGTATAATTATTTTCGATTATACATGTAAATTTATTCTAATCACTTCATTTAAATTCATTCTAATTTTCAATTCACAACATTATAATTACATACAACATTGAGTATAATTATTTTCGATTATACATGTAAATTTATTCTAATCACTTCATTTAAATTCATTCTAATTTTCAATTCACTTATCCATTTAAAAATATCAATTCACTTATCCATTTAATTAAAATAACATCACACACAACATTAAAATAAAAATTAATCTTCAACGTCAATGTAATAAAGTAATATAAAAATGTATCACTCCTCATCACCACCATCATCCTCAGTATCATCCTGATCCCGATCAACCTGGCTACGATCATGAACGTCGTGCGACGCCCCCGACGGCCTCGGCGCCCCACCCATCCCACCCATCTGCTGACCCATCCCACCCATCTGACCCATCCCACCCATCCCACCCATCGTCTGACCTGTCATCTGACCCATCATCGCTGCCAAATGATCCTCAAATTTCTTGGTTATGCGCTCCTCCGTCTTCTGCATTTGTAGGAGTAAGCGCTGCTCTCTCTCCTCATTGATTCTCCGTTCTTCGGCAAGAGCATTGTCCATGTCTTCTTGGGAGAATCGTCCATAAGCCGTACCACTTGACGTCTCGCCAGGACCGGAGGAGACCCGTCTGTTCTTGCCTACTTGTCCAAGGCCCCTAACACGTCCATGAGACCTACCGACCTTCTTCACGAACAAATTAGACATGTCGGTTATAGTTGGGCCCTGGGAACCATCCTCTGAAGTAGGTTCATCTGACGGATCTCCTGATTGATTGGTCAACTCCTCATGTACCTGGTCCTATACGTGCACATTTAAAAGTGGGTTAATACATTTTCAAGTAAAATTAAATATATATTTGTTATATAATGTAATGTATATATATATATATACACACTTACAAGTATATGACCCATATAACCATAGCTGTATGTGCCGTTTTCGTAACGCTGGTAATATTCAGCTATCTCCTAGTCGTGGGCAGGGCGTCCCATCTCCTCCTCCTGTATTTTGAATTGAAGACATATACGTATAATTAACTAAATAATTAACTAATTAAAATGAAGTATAATTAACCACAAATACTTACAATGCGCCGTGCGACCTCTGCCGCTCCACGAGCTCCTCCTTTATGAGTACCACAGCCAGTACCCGGACCTCCAGGCTCGGATAAGCGGTTCTTACGAGCCTGCTCGCTCTTCTTAATTGTTTCAGGATCGTTCCAGTGACGAACTAAGTCGTTCCAAACATTGACATCCCACCTCGGCCTCTTCTTTTCCCTCACCCACGCTTTCTTGACGTTTGATAACATGCCAGTGTACCGAACTGCTGCTCTTTTAAGAAAGAGCTTGTACACCTCTTCAGTAGATGTGATTCGAGGGTCCCACCTGACCTCGGTCTGCAAAAAAAAATGAATTAATGAATTAATATAAAAAAATAACAAAATGTTAATGTAAAGTGATTTTATACCTGGAATGTCGATCTCCCACCACCGCTGTATCGTGCCGGGTGATACCTTGGCAAAGGTGTGTGCCCCAAGCTCCATATTCCTATACATAATCGACCTGATCGTCCTCGAAATCAAATTTGAAGGCATCAACTTGTTACACGTATTTTATAATAATAAAAAAAATTATTAATAAACACGTTATACATACGTCTAATGAAAATTAAATAAGGAATATACTTACGTATCAAGGTAGATCCACAGTAAAATGCGACTCTCGGGTGCATCATAAGACATGCTGGCCTGAGTGGATGGTTGCTGTGGAGGGGATGGTTGCTGTGAAGGGGATGGTTGCTGTGGAACCATATGAGGCACCTGAGTGTAATAGGAATCTAGGTTCATTCCGGACAACTGTAGCTGAGTCATATCGGGCATATATAAACCCTGTGGTGTGTGCACAATCGGTGTCTCATCCACCGGCTCTCCTCTACCTCTAGTACTTCTACCTCTACCTCGCCCATGTCCAGTAGAACCCTGACCAGAGCCCTGTCCAGAACCATATCTACGACCACTCATCTGTCAAAATGAACGTACATTAAAACATTATTAACTTTTAACATTGTAACAATTAAAAAACATTATATATGAACATCACTATAATGATTAACACTAGAATATAAATAAGGAATATAATTAAGGAATTAATATTTAGATAACATTGTTTAACAATTAATTAACAACATCATTCATCATTCATCTTCATCTTCAGCTTCATCTTCGTCGTCTTCTCCGTCTTCTTCTCCGTCTTCTTCTCCATCTTCTTCTCCGTCTTCTTCTCCATCTTCTTCTTCATCTTCTTCTTCATATTCTGCCACTTCCATCATTGTACCGGTGTCATCAGTTAACATGACAGGATCATCATCTACTTGCACAATCATTTGAGTCTCTAAGTTATCCTCTTGCCACGCGGGAACTTCATCTTCAGTAATATCTTTTGCATCCACTAAGTATCTCGGTTTGACTTTGTAGACAAATATCCAATCAGTACGGGGTCCAGGGTTTGGACAATAATAGACTTGTGTGGCTTGACTTGCTAGTACGAATGGATCGTACCGGCCGTAAGATCGCCTCTGATTAAGCTCCACGAGCTTGTAGTTAGGATGAACTTTTGTCCCATTGTTTGAGAGATCAAACCACTGACACTTGAACAAAACCACTTTCTTCTCGTGGTACCCCTGATAGTCCAATTCGACTACTTCCTCGAGTTTCCCATAGAAATCTTCCTCATTCGCATCGTAGTTTTTTCCCTTGATACAAACCCCACTGTTTGATGTTGCTCTAGATGCACCATAAGCCATAGTGTGGAATTTGTACCCGTTCACGTAATACCCTGCGTACGTAAGAACTTGACCAGACGGACCGACCGAGAGATCGTATAAAAACCTGTTCTCGATGCGATTTATCTTCACCTATATATTTATAAGCCACGACGATGTGAGAATTTCTATAACTTAACACTTTACACAGATCGTTATTTTAAGATAACTTACAATTTCTTCAAACCACGACGCAAATCCATCTTGTAGCCTTAAATCTGATTCAGCGGCCGAGAGATTTGGTTGACGAACTTGAAGTTGTTGCATGAATAGCCTACGTACGATCGATATATATAAGATTAATAAGACATGTCAACACTAAGTATTTGATTGACAAACATTTTGGTCAGATTGACTTACTGAACATATGGCTGCACCTCATCACAATTCAACAACACGTACGTATGAGCAACTTTTTTCTCCTCGTCTAAAATCCATATTTTCTTAGGCTTTCCAAATCGTTTGCCAGGCGCCTTAAATATTGAAAAAGTGCCATCGACATACTCGTGTACTTCGTCCCGACCATCGTAATTACGAGGTACATTGTGTATCCTTGTCGTAACATGGTCCTCGAAATAGTGAGAACAAAACATTGACGCCTCTTTAGTTAAATATGCATTGACAATCGAAGCTTCAACACATGCTTTGTTACCTACGCTTAATTTCAAGGTGCGAAGATACCTGATTAAATTATAAGAATCGTAAGTTCATATAATTTGAAGAATCGTATGAGAAATTGAATGACAATTACCTCTCGTATGGATACATCCATCTGTATTGAACTGGACCACACACTTTTGCTTCATATGCAAGGTGCACAAGTAGATGTTCCATAGAGTTGAAGAAGTTGGGTGGAAAGATACGTTCCAACTTGCACAAGATCACTGGGATATCTGTTTCCAGTCGAGCCATGTTGTCAACTGTGATGGTTGTAGAAGTCAACTCCTTAAAAAATAGACTAAGCTCAGTGATTGCTTTCCACACATTGAGCGGCAGAATTTTGTAAAAAGCAATCGGTAGTAGTCTCTGCATAAACACGTGACAATCATGACTCTTCATCCCATACAATTTCAATTTCGACCAGTCAATGCAACGGGACATGTTAGACACATATCCATCTGGAAACTTCAACTCACTTATCCACTTACAAATAACATCCTTTTGCTTCTTATCAAGCGAAAAAGAAGCCTTAGGATACTTTGATGTACGTGGACATTTCTTGAGAGATGGACGACGACAATAATCATTCAGCTCATCTCTTGATTTAGACGTGTCCTTTGTTTTCCCCTCCACATTCATCACCGTGTTGAATACGTTATTAAACACATTTTTCTCAATATGCATCACGTCTAAATTGTGTCGTATCAACAAGGTACTCCAATAGGGCAACTCCCAGAAAATGCTTTTCCACTTCCACCCTCCAGAAAGTTTTTTGTTGTGGGCCTCAGCACCCTCCTCTGTAACCTTTCTATATCCCAAATGATCAATTTCGTATAGGAGACTTGCACCCGTTCGAATAGGCGGTGGATCATCTGTGACCAAGGATGAAAATATCCGGAAATATCCCCGATATATCCTCGATATATCCATTTTTCGGGGTCACCGATATCGATATTGGGAAGAACCGATATTTCCACGATATTTGTAAAAAAAATTGAAAATATCGATAAATATCGGTAGACAATAACAATATCGAGCCTAATATCGGTAAAATATCGAGAAAATATCGAAAAATATCAAAAAAATGTCGATAAATTTCAAAAAATATCGATAAATGTCATACGAAATAACATTGTATATTATATTTTGTATAAATTTATCATTGATATAAAATGTATTCAAATTATTTTGTTGATTTTATGTACTAAAGGCTTGTTATTAAATTTTTACAATTTTTAAAATTTACCGATATCGATATTCGATATCGATATTCGATATCGATATATCCGTCGATATTTCCATAAATTTAAGGTCTCGATATTTCCACCGATACCGATATTTTCATCCTTGTCTGTGACTACTACTCCGGCCATGAATGCAGTTTTATTCGTTCGCCACGTGTGATTTAGTGGTAAAAACTTTCGGTGGTTGTCGAACCACGACTGCTTTCTACTTTTATTCAAATAGAATGCATCGGTGTACTCTCCACAATATGGACAAGCAAGCTTTCCGACTGTACTCCAACCAGACAACATCGAGTATGCTTGGAAGTCACTAATGGTCCAGATAAGTGCAGCTCGCATCAAAAAGTTTTGCTTTCTACCAACATCGTAAGTTTGCACACCATTTTCCCATAAAAATCTCAAATCTGCTATCAGTGGTTGCAAAAACACATCAAGTTTGTCATTTGGACTTTTAGGCCCGGACACGAGAATCGAAAGAAACATGAATTGATCCTTCATGCATAACCACGGGGTAGATTGTACGGAGTAAGTATAACTGGCCATGACGAATATTGTTTTCCCGTCATTCCAAACGGTGCAAAACCGTCTGTGCTCAAGCCCAACCTAACATTCCTAATTTCAGATGCAAAATCAGGATACGAACGGTCCAAATGCTTCCAAGCCAACGAGTCTGCCGGGTGACGCATAACACCAGAGTCATCAGAAGCGCACGAGGCATGCCATGTCATATCCTTCGCAGTGGCCTTGGACATGTACAATCTTTGCAAATGAGGAATTATCGGAAAGTAGAACATCTCCTTAACCAGGCGTTTCTTTTTCAACCGACCATCTGCATCAACCCTACTCGGCTTATACCGTGATCGACCACAAATCTTACAAAAATCTAGTTCGTTGTCTGCACCCCAGAATAACATGCAATTCTGTGCACAACAATCAATCCTTTCTACCGGAAGACCCATCCCACTCATCAAATGTTTGGTGTCGTTAAATTTCTTGGGAACCTTATTTTCGGGAGGACAAATCTCACGAATCAACTCAACGACCTGATTGTATCCCCTTTCAGACAATCTGTTTTCCGTTTTAATGTTCAACAATCTGGAATTGAATGACAACTGCGAATGAGATTCACAACCAGGATACAAGTCTTGGTCCGCTGGACGAAGCATGCCGTAAAACTGTGCCGCATTCTCGTTAGGGGGTTCTTCATTAAGTGCCTCATCTTCCACGTCTATTCCAAAATCAATGTTTGGGCCACCCATTAACTCTTCTACCATAGTGTGGTACGAACTAGGTCCCGCTGGGTCAACGTCGTTTGAAGTTGACGCAAATTCATTAGTGTTTTGAAATGGACGTGGACCCCAACTCTCTTCCCCGTGATAAATCCAATTATAATAATTCAGTGTAAAACCATTTCGATATAAATGAGATTTCACTTCATTAGGATTTATATAAGTTTGATTTCGACATCTAGCTTTCGAACAAGGACACTTAATTTTTCCTTCCCAAATTGAATTCGGATTACTAGTGACAGCTTCAATAAATCCATTTACTCCACTAATAAATCCGGGGTTCATAATCCCATTCACTAATCTTGGACTATACATCCAACTACGACTTGAATAATTCATCATGTCAATCGACGTACGTCTACAACACACAAATTAACAACCAACGTCTCATTCCTCAAACTCTATTAAAATTAATTAATATAATTCCAAATATATTCTAATAATTATTCTAACACCCTAATTAATTAACAAATAAATTCATATATAGACATAACACAATTATATATATATATAATTCTAACACCCTAATTAACAAATAAATTCATATAACTTAATTAATTAATTAAAACATACATACATATAAAATACATGCCTAACACAATATAATTCTAACAATTAAATTCTAACAATTACCACATGCATGCATAAAAATTAACAATTCTAACAATTTTATATATACATACAACATATATGCATATATATACATATATATACTAAACTTATATATACATATAACTTCAAATTTAACCGATTAAAACGAAAAAAATTACCGTAGAAATGCTCCCGTCGAAGTGTAGAACACAAATGGCCAAGAACCGAGTCCGATCTGCAAACGAACGTGGATGTTGAGTTTGGAGGTTTGTGTAAAATGGAGGTGTGTGTGCGCCGCTGAAACGAAGAAGAATGAGGTTCTGGAATCAATTTTAATTGAATTAGGGCGACGGGGAAGGCAACGGGCCCACTGCCGTTGCCATTTAGCATCGGGGGGCCCGTTACCAAATGGCAACGGGGCCCACTACCATCGCCTTTTGGCAACGGGCCTTATATGCCGTCGCCTTTTTGCAACGGGGCCCACTCCCGTTGCCTTATCCGTTGCCTTAAGGCAACGACACCCGCCCCCGTCGCCTTTTTCCTTCCCGTTATTAATGTCGTTGCCAATTGGCAACGGTAGCCTGCCGTTGCCAATTGCAGTTGCCTTCTGGCCATTATTTTGTAGTGTAGTAAGCTTCATAAAAAAAATCAAAGGGTTAATTGTACGTATGAAAAGCGTTCAAGGTTTGAAAATGTTACACATAATCTTTTCTCATGTTTATTAAACAAATTTTACTCTCATATTTATAAAAAAAAAATGAAAAATGGAATCTATTTCTCGTACTTTTATTTTTCAAATATTAAAATTTTGAGACTATATACAATGAAAAATATATCGAAAAATAGAAACAATAAATAAAATCATTAACTCGTTTAAAAAAAAAAAGCTAGGAAATCATTTGCTTTATTTAATAAACTACATGAAGGTTTCATGCAATTTTCACATTACATTGGAAATTTTGTGCCAACGTTTCTAAATCACGAGGGTTGATCATGTGTCATTAAGCCAAACTTTAAATTCATAACATTTGATCTATTAGGAATATAATATTATAAAGATTTGTATCTTTTAATATTATGATTCATTTTTATCTCTTAGAATATTTAATGTAAATATTTATCCATATCTTGTAAATATAGATACACTTTGTATCTATAAATACATCTCTTGTAAACACTTTACAATCATTCAATGAAATCATAATTTTCCTATTCATTGTTTCTCTATATGGTATCAGAGCCTCTCGGCTCACGCTTCGATCCCACCCAAACCCTCGTAATCGTTGTTCGATGTTCTTGATGTTCTTCGTCGTACAAAATCCATGATTACCCCAACCTCACGCCTCGAACCCACCCAAACCCTTATAATCGTTGTTCGATGTTCTTCGTCGTACAAAACCCATGATTACCCCAACCTCATGAAGACAAGTTTCTTCTTCCCCGTAATCGTTGTTCGACGTTCTTGTCGTACAAAACTCACGATTGCCCCAACCTCAAGAAGACAAGTTTCTTCTTCCCCGTAATCGTTGTTCAACGTTCTTGTCGTACAAAACTCACGATTACCCCAACCTCATGAAGACAAGTTTCTTCCTCCCCGTAATCGTTGTTCGACGTTCTTGTCGTACAAAACTCACGATTACCCCAACCTCAAGGAGACAAGTTTCTTCCTCCCCGTAATCGCTGTTCGACGTTCTTGTCGTACAAACCTCACGATTACCCCAACCTCAAGGAGACAAGTTTCTTCCTCCCCGTAATCGTTGTTCGACGTTCTTGTCGTACAAAACTCACGATTACCCCAACCTTAAGAAGACACGTTTCTTCTTCCCCGTAATTGTTGTTCGATGTTCTTGTCGTACAAAATCCACAATTACTCCAACATCAACGAGTCATACGGCTAATGCCTCGATCCGCAACCCTCCCCTATAGTCGTTGCTCGACGTCCAGCGCCGTCCAAACTCCCGACTACCACCCTTAACCGTTGCTCGGCACCCAACACCGATCAAAACTCACGTTTGCAACCCTCTCACGGCAACCAATTTTGATTAAAACAATCGTGCACTCACGAGAAGCTTTCTTCTCCAAAATCTCCATCCATGGAAGCCCATGCAAACTCCCCAAGTAACCACACCCGTAGTTCTAGTAAAAACACCCCCTGCCTACAACAAAACCCCACTGTCATATTATTTCTGTCGCCCACTCTAATTAATCAAACCCTTCCCTTACCTACTGTCCCTACCCCACCCCCAACTTTTACAAATACACCCCCTCCCCAAAATATGCCAACTCCCGACGAGAACCCAACCCCTTTACTAAACTTGTTACCCACACTCCCTGTCTCGCCACTGCCTCTGAAGTTCAATGCATTTTGCAATTGACTACTATTTTATTCGAGATCTGATCAAGACTTATCAACTTCAAGTTTCGCATGTTTCGTCTGCGGATCAACTTGCTGATGCTCTTACCAAGCCACTTCCTCATTCTCGCCTACAACCACTTATGATCAAGATTGGACTCTCCTACGGTGCTCCATCTTGAGGGGGCATATTAGGAATATAATATTATAAAGATTTGTATCTTTTAATATTATGATTCATTCTTATCTCTTAGAATATTTAATGTAAATATTTATCCATATCTTGTAAATATAGATACACTTTGTATCTATAAATACATCTCTTGTAAACACTTTACAATCATTCAATGAAATCATAATTTTCCTATTCATTGTTTCTCTATATGATCAACATGTGGAGAAACTAATTGTTATTATTATTGGTGTTGTAACTAGTTGTTATATTGAATGTAGTTGTTACTGCTCGTGTATTTACTAGGGCTTACATATTTTTTGCCATTGTGATGGGCGTTACAAATATTGGTGTGGTTGGGAGCGTTGGACTAATTGATCGAATCTCGTATTTGCATCTTGAAATACGAAAATAATCAATTGTCTCCACGAATGCAATTTATTGCTCTCCACAATAATATTGTCAAATAATGTGCTAACATGTTGAACTCAGTCACTTCACAACTTGCGTTACAACTAATTCTCTCTCTACAACTTTTCTCCCCCAAGCTTGTAGAGTAGAAAATAAGCTTGTGAAATAGAGTGGTTGAAGACAAGTCCGTGTCGTATTTCGCCCGATCACCGTGTTTGTTCGTCACTTAACCAATTCTTCTCTTCAAATCTACAGGCTCAGGGAGTCTAGCTCTTTAAAGTTTAGGTTGGATCAACGGGTTGATCCTTTCCGACGGTGCTGATTCACGTATTCTACAACACTAGAATAAACGGCCGCAAGTATACGGTGTCTATCGTAGTGAAGTAAGTACGAGGTCGATCCCACAAGGAGGTATAGCGTAAAAGTGTATTTTATTAATGGAATTCTATTTAGACGCGATCGATAAAGTGAATGTGGTGAATTACCCTAAAATTGTCTACCAAATTGTCACAAATAAGTAATAAAGAATAATAACGAATCGATCAACTAACATGCAAATCAAGAGAACGAGAAGTAAAACGGATGAAATTCAAGTATGAGAAGGTAGGTTCTAAAGCACATGCAATACTAATGAATCCATCTATGATTAACTATCTACTTAAGTGGTGTTCATGCTTTGTCTATAAGATTGATCACATAATAATGAATTAAAAGTTCTTTCGATCCAAATAATCCAAATGAAATATCACACAACTTAGTATATCTACCTAAATTGCACAATAAAACCCAATCAAGCTCCTAAGATCATCACACATCTTCCTAATCATTGTTCATCTTTCAATCTCACAATAAAATTAGGTCAAATGCTTGCAATCAATTAACCAAAGTAGATTTCTCAACCTAATTCAATTAACTAGGATTAACATATCATCATTGTACACTAATGACATGCTTTGCAATGAAAATCAAGCATCCAAATAGAATTAAGCCACACAAACACCAAATAAGCAAAACATTAATTCATAAACTTCAACAAGAGTATTTACAAGGCTCTAGAACCAAAAGTGTTCTAGCCACTAACTAGCATAGTCAAATTACAAAATCAAATGAAATAACTAAGTAAAAAAGAAAGGGGAAAGATAAAGCTTAGTCTAGCTAGAATGTGGTAGAGAATTGAATTTCCAAGCTATTGCATCCTTCCTTGCTTGATTTGATGGAGAAATGAAGAGGAAATGGCCAAAACACCTCCAAGTATGTGTAACGATGTGTGGAATTTTAGGAATTGGGGGAAAATGTCTTGGGTTTTAAGAATGAGGCTTTATATAGTGTTGGGGTAGGGCTTAAGGATGAAAATTGCACTTAAGTTCTTGGAAATTGGACAAAATATGCAAAAGGCACCGAGAGCAGGGGAGACTCGGCCGAGTGGGACAACTCGGCCGAGTTGGGGTGTTAGGATTGGGGCAAAAATCTTCAGGACTCGGCCGAGTGGTTTAATTGTCCCAGTAGCTCACTTGCCCAACGACTCGGCCGAATTCTGTCACTCGACCGAGTGTAATTGATTCCAGATCCCAAACTTCGCTCAGCAGCTCGGCCGAGTCAGGGAGCTCGGCCGAATGACAATTCATCCCAGTTTCTAACTTTTCCTCATGACTCGGCCGAGTTCGGTCACTCTGCCGAGTGATTAATTGTTACAGTTTCTAAGATTGTTCAGCAGCTCGGCCGAGTTGGCTCTCAAAATTTTGACTTCGAACTCGGCCGAGTTGGCTAGCTCGGCCTGTTGGGAATAAAATGATACATGTTTTGATTAAATACCAAAACCCCCTGAGACATGCCTAAGTCAAGATGATTGTGTTCAAAAATGTGTTAGAACACATAGCATAAGGCTAGATGAGAAGCTGATATGTTAGGCAGCTCTTAGATTACTAGATGCACAATGTGAGGGGGAACCTATGCTTTAAAGATGATCAAGATGAAGTCCCCTCAAGGCTCAAAATTTGGAACAAACACTAGGGACAAGCATACTCCATAGAAAACCAAATGCTCTGATCAGGAGAGTTGTCCTGAAGAGTTACTTCTGTGAAAATGCTCTGATCAGGAGAGTTGTCCAGAAGAGTTAGTTCTATGCAAAAACAAGATTGCAAAGCTTAAAAGGACAAGATTAGTCAAATGCTCTGATCAGGAGAATTGTCCAGAGAAGTGAACTCTGTACAAGCAACAGCTCTGAAGCTAGAAGAACAAATATGCTGATCAGGAGAGTTGTCCCAGAAGAGTTGTCTCAGCAAGATTGAACCAGAACAAAGATTCTAATGTTTGAAGGTCAACCATGCTGAAGAGTTAAAGACAACCATTCCCTAAAGAATCTCAATACAACATGCAAAGATCTCCTTGAAGTGAAGGAAAGGGAAAGAGCCAAGTCATCTGATGAAGAGCAAGTCAACCTTGCTGATAAGCAAAACTGCTGATAGTGATAAGGAAAGTTGTCCATTTAATAAGGAATATTGTCCTATCATTGGATCAATCTTCAGAAGCCATGTCCAAGTCCTAACAAGAAGTCAAACATTGGGAAAAGTGCTGCAGAATGAAGACAAAGTCTTACAAGCCGTTTATTACCCAAATGAGGACATGTCACTATTAAGAATCTGTCTTCCAGTTTGAAGAACTCAAGGAAGACATTTATAGCAATTTGGGGCTGCCTCTCCAACGGGCAAATCCTCCATTTTGTCTATAAATACAGAAGTGTGAAGACCATTTGAAAGCATCCAACTACCAATCCAACTGAGCAAGTATTCTGAAAGTTCATAGAACTTACAAGCTTTCAAAGGACTATCTTAGTCTTCATACACTTCTTCTAAGCTGAACCTACTGTATATCCATACAAAGCTTAGAGAGATATCCTAATCCTTATACACTGATCTCCATTGTAAAGGATATCTCATTAGTTGGAACATTACTTCAAACCTTACCCCTTTCAAGTGAGAAAGAGAGAAGGTTGTAGTAGTAGAAGTGGTAGGAGCTGACTGTTGAGAGAAGAACAGTTCAGTTCTGAGTTGAGAAGAGGGTACTAGGACTCTAGACATCCTAGGGATCAATTCACCAAGGAGTGGTGTCATTGATCAAGTGCACCTTGGCACTATAAAACAAGTTAATTCCAAGAGTGAAGGAATTATCCTGTTAAATCAGGGAAAGTGGATGTAGGAGCTTGAGTCTCTGAACCACTATAAACTCTTGTGTTGATTTACCTTACAAAATACTTGGATTCATTCAACACTGCACACAAAACTGATCTTCCAAAAGATATATATTCAAAGACTGTGCAAAACTAATTTGGACAAGTTCACTGAAACTAAACTGGACTGTATTGGATCTACAAAGTGATTTCAGAAACTTAAGGAGTCTAAACTTAAAGGGCCAACCACTATTCCGCACATATAACTCCCCTAGATAGTTACTCAACTGAGTACTCAATAGTACTTAGTAGTTTGATTATCTTAGAAGAGTTAATCATCTTCAGCAGAGTTGTCCAAGACAACCTTGCTGAGCTCTGGTTTGATCAAAGTTGAAAAGAATTGCATACAAGTGTATTCCCCCCCCTCCCATACACTTGTTATATACTCCTTTCAGGACCAACAAGTGGTATCAGAGCAGGGGTTCAAAGACCACTGCCTCTGAAAATCCATCTTGATTTTCAAAAATTCACATATTTGTGTGGTCACTGAACTGATCTCTATCTGAAATCTATTACTTGTTGACTAACTGATTATTCTTGAGATATGGCCAAGAACAATGTTGTTCCTCCACCTGCTGTTCAAGGATTGGACAACATGGCCACAAATCCAGTCAATCACATTTCACATCATAAATTACCTATGTTCTCAATAGACAACTATGATTTCTGGAAAATTAGAATAAGGGCTCATCTTGCATCTCTTCATACTGACATGTTAAGAGTAATCACAAGAGGACCTTTTGTGTTTACCCAAACTAACCCCAGGGTAACAGATGAGCAAAGAGCAGATGTAAGGGAACTGATTCCCAAGGATGAGGATGACTTCACTGTTGATGAAAAGAGGAAAAATAATCTAAATTATCTTGCCCTGAATACCCTCTATCAAACAATTCCAGATGCAGTGATGGGAAGAGTCTACCATTGCACCACAGCCAAAGAAATCTGGGATACTCTTGCTGAGATGTGTGAGGGTACAGAAAAGATCAAGGAGAACAAGCTCCAAGTTGTTGTGCAAAAATTTGAGCAGTTCTCAATGGAAGCTGATGAGTCCATTGACAAATTTGCTGGTAGATTCACTGATGTGATGAATGAAATCAACTCATTGGGCAAGGTGTACTCCAGGAGAGAAGTTGGATTAAAGATCTTGAGAAGTCTCACTCAAAAGTGGGATGTCTATGCTGTGATGATGCAGAATACCAAAGATCTCTCTTCCATGCCCATGCAACAAATTTTCTCTGAACTCAAAGCCTATGAGTTTGACCTCAATAGAAGAAAGCCTGTTGAGGAACCTTCAAATCCTACTAAGGGAGTGGCATTCAAAGCCAAAGTTGCTGAACCTGAAATGCAACCCACTCCCAGATCATCAAAGTCAGTCTCTAAGACTGAAATGAAGGAAGAACTAGCCTTGATGGCTAGAAGGTTTGACAAGCTGAACACAAGGTTTGGTAGATACAAGAAATTCTACCAAGACAACAAATTCAGGAGAAGATACAACTCCCCTGAAGATCAGGCCAAGGACAAAAAGCCTGAAGAGAAGAGATCAGAGGTCAAGTACTCTGATAGGAGAAGGTCCAGTAGAGCTGACCCTTCATCATCAAAAGGAAGAGATGAATCCAAGAAGGATGATGATGAAGACCTATGCTACAATTGCAAAAAGAAAGGGCACTTCCAGTATGACTGCCCTGAATTGAGCTCTAAAGAAAGAAGAGAGAGGCAAGCCAAAAGAGATAAAAAGTTCACCAACATAAAGGTCATGATGGCTGGTGATGAATCTGAAAGTGCTGAGAGCTTCAACTCCTCTGATGGACTATTCTCCAACAGTGATGATGATGATGATGTTTGCAACATGGCTCTTGAGGATGATGAGGTATCCTCTATTTCTAGTTCACCATCATTCATCTCACAAAACACTAGTGAAGTTAACTTGAAACTTTCCTTTGGGAAGTTGATGGAAGATTTCACTAGATTACAAGAATTTCATGATAATTGTGTGAGAGAAAATGAAAGATTGGCTATTGAACTTACCAAAAACACTGAGGTAGCTGTTGATGTCAAATCTACTGAGTTGTATCAACAAGTCTTGAGAGAGCTTAAGGAAGCAAATCTCAGGATAGTTGACCAACAAAAGGAGATTGATGATCAACTCCTATCTCAGAAGAGAAAAGATTTTGAACTAAAAATTCTAAATGCCAAGTTTGAAAATCTCTCACATGAATATGATATTCTTAAATCAAGTGAAGAGAGCCTGAAATTAAAAATGTCTGCTTTGAATAAATCCTCTAGGGCAATAGAGGAAATTCAGAGTTATCAAAGACATATGGCTCAAAGAAGTGGATTAGGTTTTGATCCATTTGAATCTTCACCTTGTCTTAGTGTTGCCTCTACAAGTAACACTAAGAAAATTTTTGTTAAATCAGTGGCACAACAAGCTGAAAATGAAATAATTCAGCCACTGAACAAAGGAAAGGGAAAAATGAATGAAATGCCTACTCTAGTGCTTCAGGAGACTAGACCCAAACCTTTGGAAAAGGTCAAAGCTCCTGAACACAAGAGGAATGTTGGTCAGCAGAGTAGACCCAATGGAAGGGCAACTCTCCTGAACAATGTTCAGAGAAGTTATCCAAGGTATAATCAGCCTAGGCCAACTCATCTGAGAAAGCCTCAGCTGAATAGACCTAAGGACAACTATCCTCAAAGGCAGAATAAAATGAGACAACCAAAACTCTTCATGCCAAAGGGTAATGGTCATAAAAATGCCTTTCCTCAAAGATTCCATCAAGCTGCACAAGGAACTCATAAGTTCAGGAGAGTTGACAACTCCCCTGAAACTTACAGAGTTAACACATTTACACATACTTTCCCAAAGGCATTCAAGGGAAAGACAGTGTATGTTGATGCACAAGGAAAACAACTTAGCCACCTTGAATCAATCAGGGTGATTAGGCAAGTTAGGGTTCCTAAAGGTACAGCTAACCTCTCAGGACCCAAAACTCAAAGGGTACCTAAACCTATCTAATTGCAGGTACCAATGGGCCACAAGAAGAGGAGCATGAACAAAAAGACAGCATGGTATCTTGACAGTGGATGCTCAAGGCACATGACTGGAAACAAGGAACTCCTCACTTATTTTATTGAAAAAGAAGGCCCAAATGTTACTTTTGGAGACAGCTCACAAGCAACAACAAAAGGTTATGGTACTTTGATGATTGGTAACATCAAAGTAACCAATGTATCTTATGTAGCTGGTCTCAAATATAATCTCCTAAGTATCAGTCAATTCTGTGATAAAGATTTTAAAGTTGAGTTCTCAAGTGGAAAATGCTTAATTAAGGATAAAACTCAACAAACCTTATTGACTGGAACTAGGAAGGGAAATGTGTATTTTGCAGACTGGGACAAGTCTACTGATGCTGCATGCTTCATTGCTAAGAGCACTAGTGAACAAAGCTGGTTATGGCATAAGAGGCTAAACCATCTGAACTTCAAATCAATGAACAAACTTGCTAGAAATGCATTAGTTAAAGGACTACCTAATGAGGTTTTCATAAAAGAACATGTGTGTAAGCCATGTCAAGAGGGAAAACAGATTAAAGCCTCATTCAAAGGTAAACCAGTCATTTCTACTGAAAGGGTACTTGAACTTCTACATATGGATCTTTTTGGACCAATCACCCCTTCAAGCATAAATGGTAGAAAATACACATTGGTTGTAGTAGATGACTTCTCTAGGATCACATGGGTAGTATTTCTCCTTAGTAAGAAGGAAACACAAGTTAAACTACCTGAACTTCTCAAGAGACTGTCAAATGAGAAAAGCCTTAGCATTATCAAGATAAGATCTGATAAAGGCACTGAGTTCATAAATTCATACATCAATGAGTATTGCACATCTAATGGGATAGCTCATGAAACCTCAGCAGCTAGAACTCCTCAGCAAAATGGAGTTGCAGAAAGAAGGAATAGAACATTAAAGGAGGCTGCTAGAACTTTAATTGCTGATTCAAATTTACCTAAGAGGTTTTGGGCTGAAGCCATAAACACAGCATGTCATACTCAAAAGAGATGTTTGATCACTAAGGGGCAAGGCAAAACCCCCTATGAGCTCTGGAAAGGAAGAATGCCTAAAGTGTCATATTTTCATATATTTGGTTGTAAGTGTTTCATTCACAATAATGGGAAAGAACAGTTAAAAACCTTTGATAGCAAAGCTGATGAGGGAGTATTCCTTGGATATTCTCAAATCAGTAGAGCTTTCAGAGTCTACAACAAGAAAACCCTTACTGTGGAAGAAACACCTCATGTTGTGTTTGATGAGTCTATCTTTGAGATCAGGAATGATAGTTTGGAACCTGAAGAAATCACACAGAGGACAACCAGATTGAGCCTAAAAGACAAAGACACTGAATTCATAGATGTTGTCCAAGCCAATCTACCTGAACATACCACATTGGACAACAATCCTGAAGGCAACCTTCCTGAGACAAACCCCACTGATGGAAATGGTGAACTGAATGAGCCAATCCCAGTTCACATCCAGGTAACAACTACCAATGAAGAAGCAGTTCCTGCTGAGGTAGTTAATGGGTCAAATAATCAAGGGGGAACTCAAACTGTTGATAATGCCAATGTTCCTGACATTGAGGACAACACCCCTGATTATGATCCTGAATTAGATCCTGCACTAAATTACCCTGAATTTTATGATCAAAATGACTCAACCTCAGTAGAGGACAACTCTACTGAAGGGATCAGAAAAAGAAGGACTTGGTTGTATGACCATCCTACTGATCTGATACTTGGTGACCCAAGTATAGGAGTAAGAACCAGAAAGTTTCATGGTGAAAGTGCTATGTTCTGTTGTTTCTTGTCAGAACAGGAACCAAAAGACATTGATGAAGCACTTCAGGATACCAATTGGATCACAGCAATGCAGGAAGAGCTCAACCAATTCACCAGAAATGAAGTATGGGAGCTGGTTGATAGACCTTCACATCAAGATGTTATTGGAACCAAGTGGGTGTTCAAGAACAAAAAGAATGAAAATGATGTGATTGTCAGAAACAAAGCAAGACTAGTGGCAAAAGGTTACTGCCAGCATGAAGGCATTGACTATGATGAGACCTTTGCACCTGTGGCAAGGCTAGAAGCAATAAGGCTCTTCCTAGCCTATGCAGCCCACAAGAGGTTCAAAGTATATCAAATGGATGTCAAGAGTGCCTTTCTGAATGGAGTCTTGAAAGAAGAAGTCTATGTAGAGCAACCACCAGGTTTTGAGATTGGAGACCAAGTATACAGACTGAAGAAAGCTCTATATGGACTCAAACAGGCCCCTAGGGCTTGGTATGATACATTGTCACAGTTCCTATTGGATCATGGATTCACCAAGGGAACTGTGGACAGAACTCTCTTCAGAATCTCTGAAGGAGAGGACATCTTGCTTGTCCAAATTTATGTAGATGACATAATTTTTGGATCCCCTAATGATTGTGAGAAGTTCTCCAAGCTTATGCAAAGCAAGTTTGAGATGTCCATGATGGGGTTGATGAACTTCTTTTTGGGCTTACAAGTCAAGCAATCTAAAGAAGGAATCTTCATCAACCAAGCCAAGTACACCAGAGAAATGATCAAGAAGTTTGGGTGTACAACAAGCAAGCCAGTAAGGATTCCAATGAACACAAATTGGAAAATGGATCCTGATGAGAGTGGTGTTCCAACCAACTCCACTGAGTATAGAGGAATAATTGGATCACTTCTCTATCTCACTGCCAGCAGACCTGACATCACCTTTGCAGTAGGTGTTTGTGCAAGGTTTCAAGCAAATCCTAAGAAAAGTCATCTTGAGGCTGCAAAGAGGGTCTTGAGGTATCTTAAAGGCACTGAAAATCTAGGCCTTTGGTACCCTGCTGATGACAACATTGAGTTAACTGGCTACTCAGATGCTGATTATGGAGGATGCAGAATTGACAGAAAATCCACTTCAGGAACTTGTCAATTCTTAGGCAACAAACTCATATCTTGGTTTTCCAAGAAGCAAAACACAGTGGCTACCTCCACCACTGAAGCTGAATATGTTGTTGCTGGAAGTTGTTGTGCTCAAATTCTTTGGCTAAGACAACAACTCAAGGACTACAAAGTCAACTCTACTGAAGTGCCAATATTCTGTGACAATAACAGTGCAATTGCCATATCACAGAATCCTGTATTGCACACAAGATGCAAACATGTGGACATCAAGCATCACTTCATTAGAGATCATGTGGAGAAGAAGGATATTAAGTTAGTGAAGATCCACACAGATCATCAAAAAGCTGATATACTAACTAAGCCACTTGTAGAGGCAAGGTTCCTGGAATTATCAGCAGAGTTGGGTCTTCTTGATCCAGGGAAGTTGGACAAATGAGTCCAAAGGAGCTTATTCATTAAGGGGGAAATAAATTCAAACTTCAGCAGACTTGGTCAAGTCAACTGAAATTCAGAAAAGATGACCTTACTTCCTCAGGACACTTGTCCACAGCTCTTCAGGACACTTGTCAATGTAGGGTCAGATAAGTTTTCTTGGCTATCAAACCAAATCTTGGTCTGATAAGCACCTATTTTAGGTGATCATTGTCTATTTCGAAATCTGTCCCATTGAAATACAGTTTTCACCTTTCTGGGATTTAATTTGTCTCCCACCCAAAAGGTCACTTTCCATGCATTAAATGCTAAGATTTAACTCTTGTTTGCATTAAACTTTTTGGGACATGATCTATCTCGAAAAACCCCCAGCCTTAAACAAACATTAAAAACCACCCACGTTTTGAATAAAACAGTTCTTTCACTGTTACATTGGTTTTTGACCATTGGATCAAAACTGGCCAACTCCCCTGAAATCAATCCTAGCCGTTCATTTTGGATTTCCATTTTTGTTCACCTTTGAATTGCATCAAGACCTCACCAACTCATTGACAAACATTCTTTTTAGAATATTCACAAGTCTTAAGATCCCCCACAAACACTTCTTCCCCAAGTATTCGAAACCCTAACTCAAATTTTCTTCAAACCCTCTCAAACTCCCCCAAACTTTTCTCTGTAACTTTCACATGGCCCCCAAAGTTAGACCAGAGATGCTCATTGATTTCTCCAACAAGGCTCTAGACCTTGATTTTGGTTACTTGAGCAACAAAAACAATCTTCATTTTGAGCCCATAGTATCCTTTGAGAGTGAGGATCCTGAGATTAAACCAACCCTGAGATGGTTGAGGAGAGCTGGGCTACAAAAGTTCATGGAAGAAAGACCAAGTTCCTGCCTAGAAAGCTACATGGCTGAGTTCTTTGCCTTTCTCAAGTGGAAAGGTAAGCCTGAAGATGGTGAAGTTTCCACCAGATTGTCATATATTGCAGAGGGAGAGGAAGAGGAGAGATTTCATAGAGTGAAATTCTCTTCAGAAGATATTGAAGGAGCTTTTGGACTGCCTTATGAGGGAAGGAATCCAGAAGTTTATGGTACTGGGCATGAAGATGAAATAGCTCAAGAATGGCTATTAGTACCAGGTCCCCTCTCTTCAACACAAAACAAGAAGACTCTCAAGCCAGAATTTCTCAACCTCTTTGAGGTAGTTGCTAAGAGTCTCTTGAGCAACACTGGAAGCTTGGAGCAGGTCAGCCATCCAAGAATCAGAATCATGGCTGCTATCATTGATGCTAGTGACAAAGGCATCAAATTTGATTGGATAACCTTCATCATGTCTGAGATGATGAAGGAAAATGCCAAATTTAAGGTGAGAGCCCACAACAAGGTTGTGTTAGAAGGGAAACTCAAGTATTGTACCAGGGCAAGCTTATTGATAGAAAGATTTTCCCACTACTCTCAAATGCAAACATTTGCAAAGCCTCTCCCAGCCCAAAAGATCATGTTTAGGAAGCTCAGCAAGAAAACTGAGCAAAGGAGAATGCTTATGGCCAAACCTGCTGCAGAACAGGTTGAAGAAAAGCCTAAGATGAAGAAGAGAACCAAGGCCAGGGCTGTCAAAATAAGGAAAATGTCTCAATTATCTTCAGGAGAAGTCTCAGGAGCATCAGCTGAAGTTGATGAAGTGGCAGAAGAGGGAGTAAGTGTGCCTTCTGACCACTCAGAAGAGTTGAGGCTGAAGTATAATGAGACAAGGCAAAAGAAGAAAGGAGATAAGAGGATCAGGGAAGTTGTCCCTGAAAAGGAAGGTGAAGGAAGTGGGAGCAGTAGGGCCAGCAAGAGAAGGGCCAAGCCTACTGAGAAAGTGTTGGAGCTGCAGAAAGAAAGGTCACTACAATTGGCTCTAAGAGAGAGCAGAGCTGAAAGCAGGACCAAATCTAGGTCAAGGACCAACTCATCTGGTTCTGGAACTCCAGAATCCAAGATCCCTGAAGGTCAACCTATAGAGGCCAACATCCCTGAGTTTCAGAATCCTGAGCCCAACTCCCCTGAAACCCATGTTACCCCTTCCAACCAACCCATTACCCCTGTAGATCTCACTAAGAGATATTCTCCAGAAGGAAGTGTGCAAAGAAGTGGCATTGATGTGCTTGCAGATTTAGCAGTAGATGAGACAAGACTCCTATCTCCCCTTGACTCATCCATGCTCAACTACTCCAAACTCTTAGAACATGCACTCAATGAGCCAACTCCCTTAAGCAAAGCCCCTTCAGATTCATTGCTCTCTAAAGCAACTGAAGTACCTCCATTTGAGCCTAATCCTTCTGAAGCCAACCCTCCTGAACTTAACTTGCCTAAAGCTGCAATTAAGGAAACCACAGCCAACTCCCCTATAGCCCAAAGTTCTCCATCTAGTGATAATGAGGAGTATACCTATGAAAGTATGCTCAGAGGTGGAGCTAAGGCCACAGTGGACAGTTTGTATCCACAACTTGCTGAATTTCCAAGAATTCAGAAGACATTTCATGATCTAAGGATGCTTGTTGATGTAAAAGACAAGTCTATGATGGAGATATCACAAGTCATCCAAGATAAGGGTGAAAACTGGTGGCAAATAGAGGAGAACAGATTGCTAAACTTTGCTGGAGTCTCAAAGACAAGATTTCTCATTGATGAGGAAATTTTTGCAAAACTGGTAGCTGATAAAATTGAGGAGGAGAAAGAAAGGAAGGCTAAGGGAATCAAACACCCTGACAGTAGCTCCAATGATGATGATTCCCCTGATGATCCCTCAAATCCTTCTAACCCCAACCCTCCTGAAACCCCTCAAGCCAACCTCCCTGAACCTTCTCAACCCAAGTCTTCTATAGCAGATAGACTTTCAAACCCTCCTAAAACCTATCATAGGAAAGGCTCTGTATCTTCAGAGGTGTTGACCAAGGGTGGTAACACAACCAAAGACACATCTGCCAATGAAGGTTCTTCTGAACCCAAGGCACAGTCTAAAGATGTTGAGGTTCCTATGCTAGAGGCTGGTTTGATTAAGGCCTATTCAGTGTCAGAAGAGTTGGACACTGATCAGCCCTTAATCATTCAGGATGACTCAGTGGCTGTTGAAATAAGCACTGTGATCTCCCCACAACTGCCATCTTTGAACCTTATTGAAGGTGGAGATGTTGCAGGTTTAGGAGAATGAGTTGAAAAGGAGAAGATAGTGGAAAAACCAGAGGGAGTAGTAGATGAGAGAGATGTGGTGATCACTAGAATAGTGAGTGTACCACCAAATGAGGGTGATATAAGTGAGGAAGGGCAGGCTATTCTTGAAGTCAAATCTGAACTTCAGGAATACCTTGATGAGAGGAGGCCTGTTTCTTTAAGTGAGGAAATTATTGAAGAAGGGAAAAAAGAAAGAGTTGAAAATGAGAAGAAGGCTGCTGATGTATCAGAGTCTTATATAAAAGAAATTGAGGGTGATGAGTGTCTATTTCCTAACTTGTTTGATCTGTCTAATGTTGCAGGTATTTCCCTTGACCAAATTTTTGCAGATGAGTTCTTAACAGATGCCCCTATCCAAGTGGACACAGGCTCAGCTCAAGCCTTACTTGGTATGCAATCAGAGAAATTGGACTCCTTGGCTCATCAAGTCCAATCTGCTCATGCTGAAACTTCAGGAGCATTGAATGAGCAAGGAAGGACTCTAGCATCTGTAGAAATGAGGCTCACTTGCTCTGAAGATGTTGTGCTACCAACTCTGGAAGCAAGGATCAGTGGTGTGGAAACTGGTCTCCAAACCATCTCCACTGAAGTACAAAAAGCCAAATCCACCATGGAAGCCATCTCAGAGGAGGTCAAGAAGGAGCAAAAGCTGCTGAGAGACAATCATGATGCAAATGTCAAGGCTCTCAGGCTAACTGTCAAGCAAGCTCTTGGAAAGAAGACTGCATTGCAAAAGAGAAGAGCTGAAGAACAAAGGCTAGCAATGGTGAAAGCAGCCTCTGAAAAATTTTCCCAAGAGGTATTGGCCAACATTGCTGAAGGTGCAGTAGCCAACCTCACTGAGCTTCTTAAAGCCCGACTGGATGCATCCCTGAAAGCAACCTTGGAGAAGGTTGTTCAACAAAAGATGAAGCCTGTTCTAGCTTTTCTTAGCTTGAGCAGTGATAGGATGCAGAATATACATGATGAAAATGTATATTTGTTGGAGGAGATGAAGTCTCTAAACCAGACCCAATCCCTAATGTCCACAACAATGAGTGAGCTAAAACCCCAGTGTTTTGATACTGCCAAAAAGGGGGAAAGGGAAAGAGCTAGAGCAAAAGGTGCCTTGGTGATTGGAAGCCCAGTTCAAGAAAAAGACAAAGCTGCTGAAGGAAAAGGAAAAGAGCCTGCAGTGCTAAACTTGGAAGAATTGGATGAGGAAGAGCAATTAGCACTTGCATTAAAGAATTCTATGGCCTCAGCTCAAGAGGAAAGAGTAAGGTTACAACAAAGACCAGGTGGTGAGATGTCTGATTTGGACAAAGGTGATGAAGGTGTCCAAACTAGAGGAAAGATCAAGAGGGCAAAAGGAAAGAAAAGGCAAGTTGAGACATTTACTGACTTTCCTAACAGCCTTGATCTTCCACCTGAATTCAGAATTGATGAAGATGAGCCTACATCAAAGAAAGCCAAAGCTGCTGAAGAGCCCAAAATTGCTGAAAAGGAAAAGTCCTCTGAACTGGTCAATGTTGCTGAAGGTCCCAAACCCACTGAAGATATTGAAGAACTATTTGCTGAAGGTTTTGGACCTGAACCTAAGAAGAAGACAACTGTCCTATCTCATGATCCATCAAAACTGTTTCATGAAGGGTATGGCAAAGACCCTGAAACACAACAGAAACTGGCCATGATGAGGGCCCAAGAGAAAATGGACTTGTTAGATGAAGCACAAAGAGCAAGAGACAAGAGGAGAGCTAATTTTCAGAAACCAAGAAGAAGGAGAGCAACATACAGCAAGATGAAGCCTCAGCTTCTAATCCCAATGGACACCAAATATCCACACTTGGATAAATGGGTGCCAGTTCAACTGAATGATACATGGGAGGAAGCAAAAAGGGAGTTTGTTTATGACTATTATGTCATTGATAGGTGGAATGGAGGAGATGCCAACTCTGCCTTTGCTGAGTTCATGATAGAATACTACAGAGAGCTCTATCAACAATTGCTTGCAGCTGCTGACATTGCAAGAATTGAACTCACAGCTCCCAAGCCAATCATATACATGCCTCCAAAGCTTGAAGGATGGATTGACCAAGCAAGGATTCTGAGAGAATTCACTGAGATCCTTAAGCTAAACAAGATGGTTCTTGGACCTAAGGGAACCAACCAAGAAGCCATGGCATTGAAAAGAAGAGTGTGGGCACAGTATGGAATGCTGCCACCCCCTGAGGATGATCTTTGAAATGGCTAAGTCCTCTGACCTTTCTTGATTGATCAACTATGTTGAAATATGGTCAAGATTGCTGATGTGGTGTGCTAATCTGTTTGCTCTGATTTGTTATGGATTGCTCTGATACAAGCTCTGTGCTCTGATGCTGAAAATCCTGTTTATGTCTTGAATTGTTAGAATGAAATGCTCTGATGTATTTAAGTGTTATTGATTCATGCTCTGATATGTTAATTTCAACTATCAACATGCTTGTAATGATCTTTGAATGAATGATAGTTGAACTTATTTTGAATCAAGAAACACTCATCTCTCTATGCCTATCTATGAAACCTACTTGCAACAAAAACAGTGAATACACTAACACATTGTTTTTCAGGAATATTGACCTTAGTCATGTCTTCAGAAGATATATGTAATAGATGTAGACAAGTCACTTTTGCTTAGAATGTGTAGGTTTTGGCATCATCAAAAAGGGGGAAAATTGTTGGGAATAAAATGATACATGTTTTGATTAAATACCAAAACCCCCTGAGACATGCCTAAGTCAAGATGATTGTGTTCAAAAATGTGTTAGAACACATAGCATAAGGCTAGATGAGAAGCTGATATGTTAGGCAGCTCTTAGATTACTAGATGCACAATGTGAGGGGGAACATATGCTTTAAAGATGATCAAGATGAAGTCCCCTCAAGGCTCAAAATTTGAAACAAACACTAGGGACAAGCATACTCCATAGAAAACCAAATGCTCTGATCAAGAGAGTTGTCCTGAAGAGTTACTTCTGTGAAAATGCTCTGATCAGGAGAGTTGTCCAAAAGAGTTAGTTCTATGCAAAAACAAGATTGCAAAGCTTAAAAGGACAAGATTAGTCAAATGCTCTGATCAGGAGAATTGTCCAGAGAAGTGAACTATGTACAAGCAACAGCTCTGAAGCTAGAAGAACAAATATGCTGATCAGGAGAGTTGTCCCAGAAGAGTTGTCTCAGCAAGATTGAACCAGAACAAATATTCTAATGTTTGAAGTTCAACCATGCTGAAGAGTTAAAGACAACCATTTCCTAAAGAATCTCAATACAACATGCAAAGATCTCCTTGAAGTGAAGGAAAGGGAAAAAGCCAAGTCATCTGATGAAGAGCAAGTCAACCTTGCTAATAAGCAAAACTGCTGATAGTGATAAGGAAAGTTGTCCATTTAATAAGGAATATTGTCCTATCATTGGATCAATCTTCAGAAGCCATGTCCAAGTCCTAACAAGAAGTCAAACATTGGGAAAAGTGCTACAGAATGAAGACAAAGTCTTACAAGCCGTTTATTACCCAAATGAGGACATGTCACTATTAAGAATCTGTCTTCCAGTTTGAAGAACTCAAGGAAGACATTTATAGCAATTTGGGGCTGCCTCTCCAACGGGAAAATCCTCCATTTTGTCTATAAATACAGAAGTGTGAAGACCATTTGAAAGCATCCAACTACCAATCCAACTGAGCAAGTATTCTGAAAGTTCATAGAACTTACAAGCTTTCAAAGGACTATCTTAGTCTTCATACACTTCTTCTAAGCTGAAACTACTGTATATCCATACAAAGCTTAGAGAGATATCCTAATCCTTATACACTGATCTCCATTGTAAAGGATATCTCATTAGTTGGAACATTACTTCAAACCTTACCCCTTTCAAGTGAGAAAGAGAGAAGGTTGTAGTAGTAGAAGTGGTAGGAGCTGACTGTTGAGAGAAGAACAGTTCAGTTCTGAGTTGAGAAGAGGGTACTAGGACTCTAGACATCCTAGGGATCAATTCACCAAGGAGTGGTGTCATTGATCAAGTGCACCTTGGCACTATAAAACAAGTTAATTCCAAGAGTGAATGAATTATCCTGTTAAATCAGGGAAAGTGGATGTAGGAGCTTGAGTCTCTGAACCACTATAAACTCTTGTGTTGATTTACCTTACAAAATACTTGGATTCATTCAACACTGCACACAAAACTGATCTTCCAAAAGATACATATTCAAAGACTGTGCAAAACTAATTTGGACAAGTTCCCTGAAACTAAATTGGACTGTATTGGATCTACAAAGTGATTTCAGAAACTTAAGGAGTCTAAACTTAAAGGGCCAACCACTATTCCGCACATATAACTCCCCTAGATAGTTACTCAACTGAGTACTCAATAGTACTTAGTAGTTTGATTATCTTAGAAGAGTTAATCATCTTCAGCAGAGTTGTCCAAGACAACCTTGCTGAGCTCTGGTTTGATCAAAGTTGAAAAGAATTGCATACAAGTGTATTCCCCCCCATACACTTGTTATATACTCCTTTCAGGACCAACACGGCCGAATGTAAAATTATTCCAGTTTCTGCCTCAATCAGGAGCTCGGCTGAGCCAGGGAGCTCGGCCGAGTGGAAAGTTGTTCTAGATTCTGGTCCTCGGTCGGACTCGGCCGAGTTGGGGCACTCGGCCGAGTTGTTGGCCACTCCAAACTTGTTTTGTGCATATCTCTCGCCTCGGTTGTTCGATTGACTCGATTCTTTCGGCTATTCCACTCCGTTTTTAGAGATGAACTCAACGGTGCACTCCTCTTCCTGATCCAGTAAAGTATGGTTGGTGTTTTGCTCCAAATTCCATCGTATTTCCTATAAAATCGACAAAACACAACCTTTCCCTCATTTTGGCTCAAATCATCATAATCAATGCATAAATCAATGGAATCTCATCAAAAACATGCTTCACATGTACCTCTAAAACGTGTAAATTCCACCTGAATCAGGTGCCACGGTGGGCGATTGGGTGAGTCATCTGTTGATCCCAATTTATTGTTTTTTCTAGAATTTTAGTTGTTATTTCTAGTATTTTAGTTTGTTTCATTTTCAGTTCTGTTTGGTATTTTTCTTCGCTGTGAGCGGTTTTCTCGTCTAGTGCGATTTCTCTCCCCCTGCATGGGTCCTTTCTTGTTTTTTTGGTTATGGTTCTTACTTGTGGTTGGACCTTTGTCTTCTCTTTTTTCTCTGGGTTTCTTGACATAGGTACACCTTAGTGTGAAGTATTTTTCTTGTTTTGAAAATGGAGATCTAATCGTATCTGTGGACATAGGTTGCACTCGTCTCTTCGCTTTCTCACGATTGAGATGGAGCAGCTGTTGGTTTGATCCTTTTGAGTTGAAGATGATCTTGTGGGTTATATAATGTATTTGATCTTGTTCTAATGTTCTTGTAACCCTTAAAAAAAATGTCACTTCACAACCAATCCATTATAACATTTACTCCAAACATCATAGTTAAAAGAACACATACAAAATAAAGTGATTAGACTCTTCCTCTCTTTTTCTCAAGCTGTATTTAGTAGCTAGTGGTCTTATTGCGTAAAGTTTCAAGTAAAAATAGAGATCTTTTACATGGATTGCTTTTACACCAAACATTGGCAAAGAAGTGTGTTCTATTCATGTGGATTCAATGTATTGTCTAAGAGAAGATACATTGACTTAATTGTGAAAACACCATTCTTAAAGTGCTTCCCAATATAGCGATCAAATTGTTTATTGTCAAGATTGTACCTACATAAGAGTTCTCATAATCCAATAATTTTAGCACTCTTCCTCACGACAAGAAAACTGACTTTTAGTAACAACATCCTTTCATTATCGCTTTTCTAGCTAAAAGTCTTTAGTGACAGAAATTTGAAAATTAATGAGGAGAATTTGTTTAAGACATTTCAAAATAAATCCTTTACGTTTTAAACTTTATAAAATACATCATTTATGTTTCAAACTTTCAATTTCAATCCTTTTTTTATTCAATTTTAATCATTTATCTTTGAAAAGAATGAAGTGATGACTTGACACTTCATGTATTAAAAAAAAAGGATACATCATCATGCCACATCATTATTTCTTCTATAAAAAAAAAAAAAAAAAAAAAGAGTTATTTGAAAAAAAAAAAAGTTCTCTACACAAAAAAATAAATAAATTATTTTGCTCTAAACCAATTAATTCACTCAAATACTCAAACAATTACAAAAGGAAGTTGATATATTTGTAAAACAATTTGTCATATATATGATATAATTGTAAAATAAAATAAAATCGGGTTTTTTTTTTACAAAGAAGTAACCTTTTAATATATTAGCTCCACAGTGCAACTGATGCATACTTTTTTAGTAAAATAAGTAATAGTATATTTTAAAAATACGCATCTACGCACCCGTTAATGTGATTCTTCTTATTTATTTCAATAGATATGAGGTTATCTTTGTCAAAAAAAAAAGATATAAGGTTATCTTAAAAAAAATAGTCTTTATTTATTAACTTTTTTAAATTCATACAATGAAATTTAATCTTGACTTGAAATATTAATTTGTTTAAATTTAAGAGTGAGCGAATAATAATGTATATATTTTATAATTAATTAATTTTGAGTGATTGAGTAGTAATAAGAATTATAGGAACAAATCAAAATTTATATTAAAATATTAGGACATAATATTGAATTAATCAGGCTTTTTTTTAGAATAACACAAGCTGAGGAAAAAAATGGTATAGTAAGTCTGAGGCATTCTAAAATTAATTAATACGTAATGTATAAATTATTTGTTCACTCGTAAATTTAAACAAATTAATATTTCAAGCAAGATTAAATTTCATCGTATTAAACTCGTGAATTATGCATAAATTTTGTCACTTATTTTTCTTCTAGTGCCTATTAAAAGTCTCCTAACGTTTATTTTGGGATTGGGTAGGATAGGATACTAGAAATTTGAATTGAAAATTTTCGATAAATAGTGATTGTGTGTGTTTGTTTTGAAATTTTGAGAATAATATGATGCAATTTATGTTAAATTAATTGTGTAAAAATGAATAATGTTGTATTATTATATTAGAAGGATATAAAAGTATTTTTAGGAATGAATATAGTTGATTGCTGAAATTTAGATGTTAAATCTCGAATTAAAATAGGGCTAACATGATAACATCCCACATTCTGCGGGTGAGTCCAAAACAAAAGGATAGTCTAAGTGAATTTTTAACGCCAATTGTATCCCCCCCCCATAAAATACATAAAAAAAAAATTAATACAGCACATTGTATTTTTGTAAGGCCGTTTAAATTAAAGATATTTTGCAAAATAAAAATTTTAAACTTACCTATTGAGCAACAAGTAACAACCTTACCAAAAAATCTTTTTTGAATTCAGCTTCTTAAGTTACTAATTAATCAAGAGTACGTGCAAACGTTTTTTTTAGTAGGACAATTACAATATTTGATATAGTATGCTATAACCGATGCAAAAAAAATAACTAAAATTAATAAATAAAAATATAAAATTTACATGATTCACTAACAATGTGTTAACTTCATACACGAATAGAAGAAAGAAATTTTGTATATTATTCAAAGTAGCGGTTACATGAGACATATAACTAAGTCCGATAGAAAAGTTATTCATAAACTCTAACAGACTACACCTAAAAAAAAAAAAACTTAAAACAGAAATAGAGCTCAAACTCAATATACACCAACAAACTCGGTGTCAAGGTTCAATGTATTCCAACACAATGGTTGAACCTAGCGACGGCTAGAAAAAGCTTTTAGCCGCCCTAACCAGATTATAATGTTATAGAGATACACACGCACATCATATCATATATCATATCTTGATTATGATCGTATATAATACAAAAGTAAAAGGAAAAATAAGTCAAGAACTCATCAATTGACAAATGAATGCAACTTATTTCCCAAGTCCCAATTGAACTACTTTTCTGCCGAAAGCGTTTGGATCAGAAATTCACAATCCCTTTCAATTTTTCAATTATTTGGGGCCGAATTTGAAATAGTCTCTTCTCTTAATTACTTTTCTCCTTAAAATCAATTTAAATGTATAATAATGAATGAAAGAGACCTATAGATTAGAACATTACACAAATAAATATAAATATTAAAATACATAATGACTAATTTTTTTTTAAGTATCCAAATCGTTTGGGTTTAGTGGTTGTCTCATTTTTTTCAATAGTACACATATATTTCTTATTTCTTGTCAAAAAGAAAAATAAATGAGAGTAGAACACATTGATTTAATTTTAAATTGATGTATGATAGAAAACACATTACATATTCGAATATAGTCCTTTTACAGGGTATTGGAAGCTTGGAGTAAATGAATACAAGGGACGGTGCACAAACTTTTATGAGCCTTCTCAATTAAGAGTGGTTAAAGTCACTACAAGAAAACAGTGAAATTCCAACCGAAAAATTCCATCGGAAAAATAAATCGTTGGAATTTTTAAAATTCCAACAGTTTTTCCAACGACACAAATAGCCGTTGGAAAAATCCAACAGAGATTCCAACACCTATTAGAAACCGTTGGAGTTTACCGTTGGAAAAGGCATTGGAATTTTTTTAAAAATGATTCCAACGAACATTCCAACAACACCAAACAGTTGGAATGGTTTCGTTAAATCAAATAATATGTTTATACCTAATTCCAATAAAGTTTCCAACGACATGATATCGTTGGATTTTTTCTAAATTATTCCAATAGAAATTCCAATGGCACTAGACGGTTGGAATAGTTTCCCTAAATTAAATGACATGTTTATATTAAATTCCAACAATATGTTATGTTGAATTTTTCTTTAATTATTCCAACAAAAATTCTATTGAAACTAGCCCATTGAAATAATTTTCTAAATCAAACTGGTATATTTTTTTTATTAATTATTCCACCGAATTTACAACGATGCTAGAACGTTGGAATGATTCCTATAATTTTATGTTAAAACAAACATTTTAATGTGAGATTTACTTAAATAATATTGTATATTATGACTGCCCTCTCATTATAACAAAATTTGATCTATCATTAATAATTGATATTTCTAACAATTTTTTTACTCTTTATATATATATACTAGTTGTAGCACCTCAATTCATAAAATGTTACCAAATATTAATACTTAACTTTTGTTATTAGTTGTGCTAAATAAATGTATTGTTTTGTTCAAAATTTCTATTTTCATGATGAATGTTTAGTCCAACATGATAACATCTATATTTACAACCAGATTCCCCTCAAGATTAGAAGTCACCTACAAAATTTAAAACACGTGATTAATTGTCTGACAGAAAACTAAGTGGGAAGTAGTGGATAAAACTAGTAGGACACTGTAAAATAATATTAAAGAGGATAATAATTCATGGCATCCATCTATCATACATTTAACAGAATGTTATGTGTTTGTCCCAAATTTCATGACAAAAGTTTCATGACTAAGAAATAATATCCCTAATAGACATACATACCTCAAAAGTTGAGCATGAAACATTTTATAAAGAAGAAATTGAATTAAACACCAATACAAATTGTCATCGGATACCTGTGATATAATGTGACTCCGAGTTTTTGCAACACATAGCAACAGACTTGCAGCAGGGATGTAGAACTCACCATGGTGATTTCACCTTTGAGCTTTCGAAATGTCATTTTTCTAATAAAATGTCATATTCTGTTGTAAACATCCAATATTTTTAAAAAGATAATATGAATTCTACAAGAATATCTACTACATCATTCAGCAAAGTTGTAACATGATATATGGGAGATATATGTACTTTGTTAACTAGATTAACAAACTAAAACATTTTCATATTTATTTTGTAGATCCGAGAAGTGTTTCTCTACTACTTGAGGAAGCAGACGCGTGTACGAGTTAGCAGACAAAAAATGGTATGCAACTCATATGTTGTACTCCCTCCGTCCCGCAATTACTTTCACACTTTCCTTTTTAAGACGTCCCACAGTTACTTTCACACCCTTAAAATGGAAAACCCTTTATATATTCCACCCTCACAATATCCTCAAATTTACACAAATGTCATTACTTTTTCTCCACACTTACACAAAAGTCAACTCATTTTTTTACTTTATACATAAAAGTTTACAAAATTACCCCTCAAAATCCCCACTAAATTTACTTTTCTTATTCCACGTGCCACTTCACATGTGAAGATAATCATGGGACGGAGGGAGTAATTCAAAATAGTTAGCGAGGATCAGAAAATAACCCACCACTTGTGATAATTTCAAACTTGGGCTTATACTTCAAATTAACTGGTTGATCCCAAAGTATTGGAATGTTAAGCTGAGAAATAAAAATCGATCCACACAACAAATTTGTATGTTACTTCTTGTATGATCATTGCAACTTATTCTTGTATACAATAGAGTGAGATGCATAAAGTTGATTTCACAAGAGGCCCAATTAAATTGGCATGGTACTTCTTGTACTATCATTGATTTCATGCAAAATAACCAATCTTAGTAATCGTACTAACTAAAACCTATCTATCCATGCTGTTGAGAACAATTGAAACTAAGAAAATATTTGTGCGTTAATTAGACAAGCTTCCCTTCAAGATTAATGAGATCATTATCTAAAATATATTGCAACAGTAACTATTCCTGATGAATGTACCACAACAGTCTAAAACTTTCATGTTTTCATTAAACTAATGATGAAAGATGAAATTGTCTTGGTGCTACTAATTAACTAACATGAGTGCTGATTGTAATCAAGCTCTCTAGTCCAATTAGAAGGATGCTTCAAGAAGCTATCGTGGGCAATAGATACTATAAATGAATAATAAACTTTACCAAAATAACACTGCACGTTCAACACTAAAATTTGTTCAGTTTCTACAAAGTTTGTCAAAAGACCACCAGAATCAGCCCCTGTTCTCCACATTCGAGTGCCTCCAAAAAGAAAGCATGGGTCTGCATGTGGAAAAGTTCACAGATTTACAAAGTAGTGGAAACCTATATAGCAATGCTATGATAGTGAAGCAAAGCAAGGATTTATGTCCAAGATTCACAATGTATAAATAGAAATAAAATCCAAGTTATTTCAAACTCAATGCCAGATTTATTCACCAACCAATTAAACTCTGCAATCAATACCCAGTGAAACGAGATTCTAATCTAAAACTTATTAGATCCAGAAACATAATTAAATAAAATCTCAACATAACACTTGTTAAAATCAACGAAATAAATGTTGTATATAAGCAACAATTTTCATATCTAAAATGTTCGAACTCCACCGACTTCAAATCCAGGAATCTGCCAATGATGATTACAGAGCTTTATCAGCCTGTAAAAGCAGAGCAATCTTCATTTTTAAAAGAATATTTTAAGTTTATGAAATTATACCAGTAAACAGATGGATGGCCACAGAATACAACACATGGTTAGGTTACGCCCTCGAGAAATTACAGCGCAATAGATGCCGCCTAGTAGATCATTCCTCAAGCCTATAATTGCAACTGGCATCTCTCATTCTAATATCTTTCTAGAATATGATAGATATTTCACCAATTGCATCTCTAATTCAAATAATTTTCAGAATACTATCATCAATTTCCCAAAAAATGACCAAAGTATGTACCCAGAAATCAGATGAAAATACTTACACTCGTGAGAAAAGTGCTATGTATTGAGAAATATAATGGAAACGTTGGATGCCGGTGGCTGCTGTTGGACGTCAATGGACGCTGGTGGCTGCTGCTGATAAGCAAGAAAAATTAGGGCTTAGACATGAACTTAGGCTTGGGGAGAAGGAGGCAGACAATGAAAGGCGGAGGTGAATGTAGGCGCGAAGTGACGGCGAACAAGTGATAATGAGGCGGTTAGTGAGGATGAGTGGCGCCAATGGAACTTTCCATTGGCGAACTCCAACAGGCTATGACCGAGGCATCCACCTCCATTACGGGCCTCAAATCCCGATTTTTTGATGGATTTCAGACGACTATTGCCGATCACGGTTCCACCATTGCGAGTTTGGAGATGCGTTTCGAGGTCTTCTTGCGTAAAATCGACTCGATTCTTGAGTCTCAGGCAGCGCCTTTGGCAGCCCCCACCCCATCGACACACGTTGACATATGGCCCCAAGAACCACCGCAGCGATCATTACCCATCGTTCCGGCGTTTAGAGCTTCTTGCAAAGAAAATTTCAACACCAAACTAATTATTAGAAGGCATAAACATAAGATTCCCGCATAAAAATCACAAAACCGCACAAAGAACAATAAAAAAATGAAATTAAAGCTACAAACATTCAATTCAAAGGGGAAGTCACCTTTCTTCCTGAAATTTTCTATTAAAACGGGACGAAGAAATTCCCAAGCCACCAGTCTTCATAATTCAACCAAAATAAGTTATTTCAGAACATAGAAGTAGGAAATCCTCTTCCTAGTGCTTTAAAAAGGTATTTACCGTGAGTGGGAGCAAAGAAAGGGGGAAAAGAGGGAGAGAGAATTGCAGAAAGTTATGAAGATAGACGAATATTTTTTGTGGGAGAAAGAAATTGAAACCTAGCCTAAGTGACCTAGGGAGAAAAAAAAAACTGATACATTGGAAATTGGCATTTGGCGGTAATATTAGGAGTACAGGAGGGAGGTTGCCGCCTTTTTATTTATTAGTTAAAGGAAAATATATATTATAAAATTGAGTACTTTTTATTTACCCTCAAATTAATAGATTTTATTTTCATTCCAACTAATTTAAGTGGATTTGGTCAAATATTATATACAAATAATATTTCATTTATTTAAATAATATAAAAATCGGTGGATGAATAATTGGAATTTGTAATTATAAGTTAATTGTGTTACTATAAGATCAAAATTGATTATAAAAAAAATCTAAATTTAATGACTTGAAAAATATAATAAGAAAAATAATAATAAAAAAAAATCAGACTCAACTAGAGTAAAGATTAAAAATATGGAGAATAAATTGTTTGAACAATGTGTTACAATGAGTACAAAGGTGTGATACTGTAAAAATATTGTTGTGTTACTATATGATCAAATCAGTAAAAAACGATGAAATAAAAGAATATATATTTAAAGACGTGGAGAATATAATAAGAAAACACAAAAAAAAAAGATGAAATGAAAGTAAGAATCGAAAAATGGAGAATGAGGGGGATTTGAAGAAGAAAAATATGTTTACCAAAAAATAAAGAAGAAAATGTTTGAACAAATAACAAGTAACACAACTTCAAGAAGTTGGTCTAGTGGTGTAGACTTTGAACATATGAATGTGCTCATCACCACTGAATTAGTCGATCCTTAAATCGGATATCGAGACTTCAAAAAAATAAAAATAAAAGCAAGTAACACACATTTCTCCATACAATTAAAAAAATGTGTTACTTTTTATGGACAAGGGTGTGTTACATTATAAACAAATCAATACAAATGCAAAAATAACAAAAGATTCATTAAATCTTGACTCATCAAGTTAAAACGTAAATTCAGTAAGGTGAATTAATAGATGCATCGAGTAAGAAGAATCTACCATAAAAACGTGAAGAAAAGAAAGCAAGCAAAAATGTGGAAGCAACACAGAGAAACCAAAACAATCATATTGCACGGATCTTGATACATGCAATATTTTATATACGTGTTTGTGTTTGTTGAGTAGTATAGAAGAGATTTTTTTTGCCACTTATTTATTTCTACTCGTCTATTTGAAAGTCTCTCGCGGTTCAAATTCTTCATCACTCAATTTTAATTTAACTTTGTCGATGCCGTTGACCCGTCGCCGCCTATATTAAAGTTATTGCTTGTTTAATATTTTCAATTTTCATTTCTCTTTATTTCACCATTCATTTTGACATTTTTTTGCTTTTTGACAAATCCAACGCGGTCTGATGTTTTTCGATGGCCCAACTCCTTTGTTGTGTGCAATTCTTCGAAAGATTATAATTTTTTTTCTAATCAATAGTCTTCCCATTTTCTCAAGATTTTTTATTGTTCATTTTTTAAAACATCAATCAATTATTTTGAAAATTATATAAAAACTAATTAAATTTGAAAATAGAAAAATTATATTAATAAATTCTAAAAAACAATAATTAATTAAAATTTTTAAAAAATAGATAAAAATCTGAAAAATAAAAATATATAAAAACTATATTACTCAAAAAAAATATATATATATAACTCACCCTAGTTGTCTTTCCAATTAAAACGAGTTGAAACTATATTGATATTTGTTTTAGATTTTGAATTTGAGGAATTAAAATTTAATAACTTACAAAGTATAATTTATATTATAATTAAATTTATGTAAAAAATTCTAAAAATTTAGATTAAGCGACGAAGTGAGGCGGGATTCTCAAATTTTGATTGGAAAATTCAAAAGATTTGATTTTATTCCATTTATATATTTACACCTTCCTATTTTTCATACATATTCAAATCACTATCAAACCCTTCTACTCCATCATTTGTGCCTTGTGTGTTTATTTAGGTTCTTCTCCTTTTTTTCATATATCCAATCACTCCATGGTATCCGATACCTAATTCCTGATGGCAAGGTTAGTTTTCTTCTCTGTTTTTAGTTTTCTTCATTCATTGTGGATGTAATTATTCATCATTATTATTATTTTCTTTTTTGCGAAAATTCCAATTTAAATTCTTCCTCGAATTTCTGCCTAATTTTTAGACCCATGTGTATGAATTTTTTTTTTTTTGTTGACCATGTTTCTTTTGCCCCAGCTTTGATTTTATTCATGCCATGGTCTTTTTTGGTGATATTTAGATAAGGATCATAATATTGATGCAGAGCATTACAAGCGTAATGTTGTTTGTGTTTTTAGAACCATAAAGACTTAGGATTGTGAAATATGATCCTCTGGTTTACCATAGAATGATGTATGTGATGCACAACGATATTTTCTCATTCTAAGGTCTTGACTTAATTAATTGTTTATAGTTTCAAAAGCTCGAAGATTTTCTTAGTTCTATCCATCTATTTATTTTTTGATTCATTTCTCTGCCATAACAATTTGACTTTTTTTTACATGTCCATCTTGGTTTGTTTTGTTAAATCTTCTATTGTCTACTTATTTTACTGAAATACTCCGTAATAGCCAATTTAAGAGGGGCTCTTAACTAATATAGTATATTATTGATACAGACAATCAGATGCATATAAAAAGGCATAGTCTTGATACAATTAGTGTGCGGCGTGTTAATATATCTATCTATACGTGTGTGTTGTGTGTATATCTATCTATATATATGTGTGTGCTGCATGTATATGAGCATGCGTATATATATATAGTTCAATTATATATATTTGTATCTGTGATATTGATGGTGAACAGAGTATATCTATCTATCTATATGTGTAATATATTATACGGATCGAGTAGTATAATTATATATATATATATATATATTTGGTATTGAATAGTAATGTGTGTGCTGTATTATTATAAATTAAGAAGAAAGGAATATAGAGTTGTTTGTACTTTTAAGCAAGAGATTAAGATATATGAAATATTATAGAATACGTGGATGTATTCGAGGAGATGTTAATTAATGTGATTGACGTAATAAAAAAATATAATGAAATGGGAGTGATAGTAGTCTACTAAAAAAGAAATGAAAAGCTTTATTGGAACAGACAAAAAAAGAGATGAAAATCTTCTATTGGAACGGATGGAGTAGTTTTACAAATTATGTGAAACTCTTATGTTTCTTATTTTATTCTTCAAATTGCTAGTACAAAACTCCGTAGAAATCAATTTTTTCTTTCAAGGAAAGAGTGTATATTCCAAACAAAATATTCGAAAATACAAAACTCTCGAGCCACGTCAGAAGCTCTAAGCCTATATAAATCCTCCACTTTATTTGGTAAGATGTTTATTTATGATATTTAATCATTATTTTTCTTATATTGAAAGTTTCATGTATAATGTTCACAGGTGACATGAAAAAGTGAACGTGGTAGAGGAGAAGTCAGAGACAGTAACTCAAATATTGGTAGAGATTCGAACTAAGAGAGTCTATGCACCATCTATTCGTTCGTCAATTTGAGAGATCGTTCGTTAAATTGAGAGAGCGTTTGAGAGAGACCTACACCTATTAAGACAGCGTTTGAAGGAGATCAAGCATCATTTGAGAGAGCTCCATTACAATTTGAGAGAGCGTTTTTTAATTTCCCATTTGTCACTTAGTGATACGATTTAATTCATTTAGGAATACGATTATTAGACCATATTATTTTTGTTACAACATTAGTTATTTTAGATTGTATTTGACTTTGAAATTATTATATATATTTTTTTATTTGATTATATATTTGAATTGTAATGGTATGTTGTGTAATTTTGATTGATTTTGTTAGAGCTTTTAAATATAATGATAAAAAAATATATTTTTAAAATAAATTTCAACAAAAAATGTTGTTGGAATTTATATTGGACAAATTTTTACATTTGAATATTCCAACAATACATGTTCGTTGGAATTGACATCGGAATTTGACTTGAATAAATTTCCAACATTTGAAGTTCCAATGGCCAATATCTGTTGGAAAAATTCCAACAGAAAATAACAGTTGGAATTGATGATAAAATTTGCGATGGAAAATTCCAATAGTTGAATATTCCAGCGGTACATTTTCGTTGGAATAAAATTTCCTACGACTTTTGTTGTTGTTGGAATTAGCGTAGAAATTCACGATTATAGTTTCCAACAATTAAAATTCCAAAGGTTAAAATCCATTGGAAAAAATT
This sequence comes from Galeopsis tetrahit, assembly GCA_963675135.1. NCBI lineage: Eukaryota > Viridiplantae > Streptophyta > Magnoliopsida > Lamiales > Lamiaceae > Galeopsis > Galeopsis tetrahit. The sequence goes on along the minus strand of OY776125.1, from coordinate 17,588,821 downwards.
CCAATGGAACATTACCGTTGGATTTATTGATGGAATTTACGTTGGAAGAGAATTCAATAAGTGAAAATTCCAACGCTCACAATCCGTTGGAATGTAGCGTTGGAATATTTTTCCATTGGAATTTTCATTGGAATTTTGCAATTCCAACGCCCACGTTTCCAATGGTCGTATTTTCGTTGGAATTTCCGTTGGAATCAATGATTCCAACGGAAAAAACACAAAAAATCGTTGGAATTTTTCTGTTGGAATTTCACTGTTTTCTTGTAGTGAGTTGTTTAATGACTTAAAAAATACGAGTAGTAATTTAAGGTGGGGGACATCATTTTAATTTACGCCCTGTCACTCGGATTAAAAATTACAAATTCAAGTAATTTTGCGTCCTATAATTTTACACCTTTTAGAATTTTTTATTTTTATTTTACACATTTAAGAACTTTAGGTTTATTAATGAGATTTTTATATTTTTAATAAGATTCTTAGATTTTATTTATTTTTAAAAAAAAAACTACACATTTTCAAATTTTTAGAATTGTAGAAGTTTTAAATTTTAATTTTTTTTTAGAATTTTAGAATTTTTTATTTACACATTTTATAATTTTTTATTTTAATGAACTTTTTAGAATTTTTAATGGAATGTTTTAATTATTAAATTTTAATTTTCAAACTTAAAGGATGTAAATTAAACATTTTGATTGAAATCCCAATTCATTAAATTAAACATTTTGATTGAAATCCCAATTCATTTCACACATACGAGCCACGCTCACATTTTCATTGAGTTTGAAAAAAATTCGGCAAAAAAATAAGACGTAAAAACCACAAAAGACACAAATTAGACACTTTAGAACGTGAATTTAAAAAGTGAAACTCAAAGAATGTAAACTGTAGACATATGTTACATGAAGTAAAATGAAATTTTATCGCAAAGTCGGCAAGGCAAGGGTGTAAGAGTCAGAAATCGCTAAACGGGTGGATTTGGACCGTCTAGGCGCAATCTTCCTTATATACTAATTCTGAATCTCTCAAGTTGACTTCACTAAAAATTTCATTTTTTAAAACTCTTATTTTCTTTAATTTTAATTTTTTTTAAAAATAATTTTCTCTTTCCTATTTTTTCTTTCTCTTTTTCAACTGTCATTTTTAAAATTATTTTTTCTTTCTTATCCATTCTCCCTCTCACTCTTCCATTTTTTTCTTTGTTTAAATTTTTTAATTATAATTATAGTTTTATTTAATAATTATATTAAAATTTATTAAATAATATTTATTTTATAGGTCTTTCTTGCACTAGTGTATATATATATATGTATATGAGAAATGATATGGAGTGCATTAATAACCTAATTATGGAGCCAAATGATGGCTTGCTATTATACAAGTCATCATATTAACTTATTTAATTAATTTAAAATATGAAAAATATATATTTAATTAATTTAAAATATGAAAAATATATAAATGCACGTATAATTCAACATCTACTCATAAAATTAGAAAATAAAATACTTGAAGATTTTTTAAAAACTATTTTAACGGTTTTAGTATTACTTATTATTAAATATTACTTATTATTGTACTTTACTTAAAAAAATTATTCATTTAAAAAAAATTATTGTACTTTACTTAAAAAAATTATTCATTTAAAAAAAATTATTGTACTTTACTTAAAAAAATTATTCATTTATATATTTTATTTTTTTAATAACAAAAAATTAAAATTAAAGTTATAAAAAACAATAATTTAAAAAATAATGAGTACATTAATTTATTTAACTCTAAACCCTAAAACCCTAAACCCTAAACCCCTAAATCCTAAAACCCTAAACTCCAAACCTCTAAAAGGCTAAAACCCTAAACCCCAAACCCCTAAAAGGCTAAAACCCTATACCCTAAACACCTAAACCCTAAGCCCCTAAACCCTAAAATTCTAGAATTAATGGTTTAGGATTTAGAGGTTTAGGGTTTTAGGATTTAGAGGTAAATTAATGTAGTCATTATTTTTTATAATTTTAATTTTTTATTATTAAAAAAATTACATAAATAAATAAATGATTTTCTTAAGTACAATAAATAAATTAAATATATAATATTTAATAATTATATACTAATAATAAAACCCTTAAAAATAGTTTTTAAAAAATATTAGAATAGGTAAAGTCTAGTATGCATTCGAGTGCATGCTGTGCACCCTAGTCCATGTGCACTTTTCAGTTTATTGACTTATACTTTTTGGTAAATGGTGTTACACTTTTCAATTATTACTAAAAATATTATTATACAGTTTAATAATTAAAAAGTGCAACACCATTTATCAAAAAGTGTAAATCAGTAAACTGAAAAGTGCAACATGGACTAGGGTGCACAACATGCACTCGAGTTCATAGCAGACCTACCCATTAAAATATTTTATTTCCTAATTTTATAGAAAGAGGTTGAGATATAGATGTAATTAAATATTTTACATATTTAATATGATGAATTAGATAATTCCAAATAATTATTTGGCTCCATGAGCCATGGACTCCATATCATTTCTATATATATATATCACAATTGCATATTCATGTTATTACCAAAAAAAATTCACATATTTGGAGAGGTTTAAGGAGTTATTAATCGCTGGATGGGTGGATATGGACAGCCTAGAGCCCTAGACGCCACCTAGATAGTTGGATATATATATATATATATACTAGTATTAGACTCGCATAAATTATGCGAGATTATGAAAATCGATGAGAAAAGAGAGAAGTTAGAGGAGAGAGAAAATATTTTAAAATTTAAAAAATATATGAATTTTTTACAAATCAGCAATTGCATGTGCCGCTACAGAAATGACGAGTATGGCAGCGTGAGGTCTGAAAGACGGTGGCGTGACCTTCTTAATTTTCAGGGATAAAATTATGAACATGTTTCATTTTTGGAGTATGTAAATTAATATGAGACGTCTCAATACGATAAGTGTGAAAAAAATTGAAATAAAGGGAGTATAACATACAATTAAATTCAACCATAGTTAAATACTTTAAAAAATAAATCTACTAAATTTCAAAACAAACGAACTTGAAGAAAATTCATTTTCAAATTTCAACGCTGTGACCGACCCGAAGAAAATTCATTTTCAAATTTCAACGTTGTGACCGACTTTTTTTTTTTTTTTATGGAAGTTGTGACCGACTTCTTGCATACCCATTGTATGATGGAATTGAACCTAAGGTTGTGTTTGGATTGGGGGATTTGATTTGAGTAGGCATTTCAAATGAAAGGAGTTAAAAATATATGAATTTCAAATGATATGTTTTTATTGAGAATTTGAATTCTTTCTCAATTTTAACTAAAAGGTGTGTTGACACAAATCTAAGTATGTGAAATCCATTCATAATTCAAACATGTAGAATTGATTTGGACTATTGATTTGAAATTCATAAGCTCAAATTCACCCAACCAAACGCAACCTAAAATAAAATGACACTGTCTTTTAATTATAGAATCTTGGAGAGAGAAAAATATAGAAAAAAACGATGAGCAATTGAGTAGAAATAAAATGAAAAAAAAAAAAAAAAAAGTGAAAAACTCACATATTCTCTGTTCTCCTATCTTGTATCGCGGGTGAAAATAGATCAAGCTATTCAACATGGGCTTATGGCCTAAACTAAGCTTGACTTTGCCAGATCTTTTAATAAATAAATCAAGTTTAGACTTTTTAAAAATCTATTTATTTATAAAGCCTAGACTAAGCAAGTTGAACTCGAGACCGGCTGAAAATGATGTGTTTATAGGTGGCCTTTTTACTGTTGGACTAGGAGCTATTTTCGTTATATTTTGAATGTAATTAATATATATGTTATATTTTCATATAACATTTTCTTCTTTAATTTATTTAATTTAAACTTGATTGCTTATTTTATAATTGGTAACACACATACATTTTATATTTTTTCAATACAAAATATTATAAAATATTTTGTTATTGCTTATTTGATACTCCCTCCACTTTTAAATAAGTGTCATTTTAACAATTTTCAACATATTAAGATATATAATCATGGACCATTTTACCCTTCATTAATGATAATTTATTTTAATATTAAATTTATGTTTAGTAATGAATGTAGTCAATATTGTAGATGATATTCAGGTATACAATAATTAAGGTTTATGCATGATTTATGTTATAGTACTATATTCAAAAGGGAAAAAACTTAAATGAAGGTAAAAAAATTGGAGGGAGTATAATGTACAAGGGTAAAATTGTCAAACTTGAAGAAAAAAGTGTAGAATGACACTTATTTAAAAAATATTGAAAAAGGTAAAGTGACATCTAATAAAAAATGGAGGGAGTAATTGGTAACAAACATACATTTTATATTCTTTCAATACAAATATTATAAATATTTTGTTATCAATAATTTTGTTTAATTTTTTCTCCTCCACACATATATATAGATTAATTAACTTTTTAATGTATTAAATTTGAAGCTTTTAATTGTACATCTATATATATATATATATTATATTCAACATATAATTGAAATTAAACGATTGTAAGTCAAAATCGTTTGAATAAGTTCAAGAAAATTAAAACTTCAATATTATTTAAACATAATTAAAATCAACATCATCTTATCCACCTAAAAAAATAACACACACACACAACATTAAAAAGCATAAATGTATCAATCTCATCTTCAATTTAAATTAAACAATAAAAAAAAATACAAGTGTATCACTCATCATCATCACCATCATTAGATATGTGCAACGGTTAGAAGCCGCCGGTTACGGTTTGGAGAAATCGCAAACCGTAACCAAACAGCGGTTACGGTTACAGTTTTTTAACCGGCGGTTACGGTTAGAAACCGCCGGTTTGCTAGTTTTTTTTTTGCTCGTTTTAACTCCTATTTTAGAAAATACATTATTAGAATTTAATAAAAATTATAGAACTTAAATTTATACATAGAAAATAAAAGAATTGTGTATTAAAAAAAAACCCGCCCAAATCGACAGTTAACCGCCAAAACCGTCCAAACCAGCGGTTTGCGGTTTGTCAAAATATAAAACCGTAACCGAACCGTCATTTTTCAGTTACGGTTCGGTTTATAAATCGTATCCGGCGATTTGGCCGGTTCGACGATTTTCCGATTCAATTTTGCCCATGTCTAACCATCATCATCAAACTCACGTCGACCTTGATCAACGATAGTGACAATTTAAAAACCCTGCTTAGATTTCTTTTCTGTCAATTAAATCAGGGAGAGCAAAAGGAAAGGCCGTGCTTGTGGATGAGGGTGTTAAGGAGTTGTGGGAGACTGCAGAAAAGGAAGTTATGAACTCTCAGTGGAACTTAAATGCTGATTATCAGTCTGATGATAATGCAAGGGAAGTGGTGCACAATTTTCAAGACTTGATGGACAGAAGAGATGAAGGTGATAGAGCAGTGGAAAGTGGGCCTGAAAGAGTTGATCCAAGGACAGGTATTGCTTTGGAACCCCTTTGATTCACTATCCCTGCGGGTTATGAGTACAGAATAGCAAAGGAATCACTTCGAGGCGAGGATAAGAACAATGGGGCTGACTTTAGGGTGGTCCATCAAGTGGGCCGAAACTTCAAAGCTTTCGACTTTACTGATTATGTTGAAGTCATTCATGAAGGGGAATTGCCATATGTCCCTTATAGAGAAGAGGTGGGCCAATCTGATTGGACTGGTGAGGAAGTGAATCAAGCCCCTGTTCTTGTGCCAAATGAGGGGAGGGAGGATTCAATCCCAGGAAATATGTTGTCTGGAAAGAAGAGACTTTGGAGGGATCATTCTGGGGACCTCGCTGATTTTGTGAGGGCTGCAACTGTGCGAAATGAAATAGATGGGCTATTTTTTCTCAAAAAAGCCAAAAACATGATTGAGACATATGGTTCCGAAATTTCATTTCCAGGACTGGCGGAGGTTGAGGTGACTCAACCCAACCTCGGTGAATGAAGATTTTATGCTGGAACGCGCGAGGAATCTGCAGCTCTCGTGCGTTCAAAATTTTATGTTCTATTAATATTATGTATCGTCCTTCTTTGTTTTTCGTTTCGAAATCTAAGTGTAGTCCTTGTTTTGCTGAAGTACTTCGAGTACGTTTAGGTTTTTCTAATGTATTTAGTGTTGGCTCTCATGGCCGGTCGGGGGGCTTGGTTCTTTTTTGGAATGACATTGACCTTTCTATTGCCTCCTATACCTCTGCTCATATTGATTGTTTCATTACGAGTTCAAATGGAATTTGACGTTTCACTGGCTTTTATGGCAATCCATATACTCATCATAGGAATGCATCTTGGGATTTGCTAAAAAGACTTAAAGATTATAAGCATGATCTTCCAAAACCTTGGGTTATTGGTGGAGATTTTAATCAAGTGTTATATAATTCTGAGAAATTTGGAGGCATTGCTTGTAAAGATGCTAATATTGGCCTATTTCAAGATGTGGTTATTCATAATGAGCTAAAATGCTTGAAGATGAGGGGGTCAAAATATACATGGCATAATCGAAGAAAGGGGTCTTCATACATCAAAGAGAGACTTGATCGTTTTTTTTGCTTCTGATGATTGGTTTCAGTTTTGTTCTGTGTATGAGGCTTCAGCTTTGGATTTTCTTGGCTCGGATCATAGACCTATTCTCCTGGATTTTGAGGTGCAGCATCCATCCTTGTTTCCATACAACAAAAAGAAGTTTCGTTTTGAAAATTACTGGATGAGGGAGCCTGACTTCAAGAATGTTATGCAAAAAGCCTGGAAGAGAACAACTCCAACTTTGCCTTTGAAGGTTTCCTTACAAGATTGTGCTAATTTCATCAAAGATTGGGCGTCTAACAAGGGAGGCACTATTGATCATAGAATTAAATGTGTGAATAAACGGATCAATTTAAGTCTCAATGATGATTCTTGTATTCCAGATATGCATCAGATAGGCAAATGGGAAGCTGAATTGGAAACTCTTACTTCTCAACAAGAGTGGTTCTGGAAACAGAGATCAAGGGTTGCTTGGCTTAAAGAAGGAGACCGCAATACGAAGTTTTTCCATTCAAGAGCTAATTTGCGCCAAAGAATAAATGCTATTCGCACAATTCAGGATGAAAGGGGTACAATATTTGTATCTCAGGACAATATCTGTAAAGTATTTATGGATTACTTTCAAGGTATTTTTAGGACTAGCAATCCCTCGGAGGAAGTAATTTTGAGAGCTACAGATTATCTTCATGTCAAACTTTCTCCTGAAAAAGCTTCATTTCTTGACATTCCTTTTTCTAAAGATGAATTTTTCAAAGCAGCAAGAGATCTTTCACCTTGGAAAGCTCCTGGCCCTGATGGATTTCCAGCCTCTTTCTATCATCATAATTGGCATCTTGTTGGAGATGATGTGTCTGCTGCTATTCTAGGTGTCCTCAATGGAGATGCAAATCTGAAGGATTGGAATCAAACTATTATTACTCTTATTCCAAAAACGGGTAATCTTGTGACCCCTCAACAATTTAGACCTATTAGTCTCTGTAATGTTGTTTATCGTATTTTGGCTAGAACACTGACTAATAGACTAAAAACTGTTATGGGTGATCTCATTGATCAGTATCAGAGTGCATTTGTCCCTGGTCGTATCATTACTGATAATATCTTGCTAGCCTATGAGGGTATGCATTTTTTGAAATCAACAAAGAGCAAAGTTGGATATGTTGCATTGAAATTGGATATGAGCAAGGCGTATGATCGTATTGAATGGCCTTTTCTTTTGTCAATTCTCAAGAAAATGGATTTTCCTCAGAAGTGGATCAGTATTGTTTGGAGATGTATCTCTTCGGTGTCTTACTGTATCAACATCAATGGTATCGGTTCCGAATGTTTTACTCCAACTCGAGGGCTTCGTCAAGGTGATCCACTATCACCTTATCTTTTTGTTCTTTGTGCACAGGTGTTCTCTTCTATTATTTCCAAGGCAGTTGAGGAAAAATCCATATCTGGGATTAAAATTGCTCGTTCGGCCCCCATTTTGTCACACCTCTTTTTTGCAGATGATAGTCTTCTTTTCTTCAAGGCCACAAGGGAGGAATCACAGATGGTAGCAAATTGTACCTACATTTATGAGAAAGCTTCAGGTCAACTTGTGAATCGGGATAAATCTTCAATCACATTTAGCAACAACTCTTGCCAAAATATCAGGGATCAGTCCAAATTAATTTTGGGAATCAATTCTACAATGAGTCATGACTTTTACCTTGGGCTACCATCTGTAGTTCCTAAGGCTAAAAGACTCAAATTTGGTTATTTGGTGGATCGAGTGAGGAAAAGAGTATTATCTTGGAATCACAAGTTTTTCTCTCAGGGAGGAAAGAAGGTCCTTATCAAAGCAGTTCTACAAGCTCTCCCTTCCTACGCAATGTCTTGCTTCAGGATTCCAGTTGCGATTTGTAATGATATTGAGAGAATTATGGCAGGATTTTGGTGGGGAGATTCTAAGTCAGGGAAAAAGAAACATTGGAAAAAATGGACCGAGATTTGTAATCCCAAACAGAATGGAGGATTGGGTTTTAGAAGTCTTGTACTCTTCAATAAAGCTTTACTGGCAAAGCAATTGTGGAGGATTTTCAGCCTGCCAGACTCTCTTATTGCAAGAATTTTTAGAGCCAAATATTTTGCAAAGAATAGATTTTCGGATGTGGAGGTAGGTTCTAATCCATCCTTCGTTTGGAGGTCCCTCATGTGGAGTAAGGAGCTTCTTGACTCAAACGCTTTATGGAGAATAGGCAATGGGGAAGATACTCATATATTCAAGGATAATTGGGTTATGGGTCTAGAAAAAGGGCGGATTCAGTCAACAAAGGTTAGTGCCTCCTATGTTAATCGGTTCCTCCTTAATTCAGGAATCTGGAATGAGCACTTGGTTCACCAGGCTTTTTTGCCTTACGAAGCTGATTTTATCCTACGAACACCACTGTTGGGATTACAAGAAAAGGATCATCTGGTTTGGCCTCACTCTTCGAATGGAAAGTATACGGTTTCATCTGGGTATGAGGTGGCTCAGCAAAGGCTTTTGACATCCAAAACTGTGAACAGAGCAGGTCCCTCTAATCAAATGATTTTACAAAAGGTGTTTGGAAGCATTTGGAAATTGCAGATTCCGCAGAAGGTTCGAATATTTGGGTGGAAATTAGCAAAGAATTTGATTGCTTCTGAGGATAATCTGGCCGTTCATCATGTGCCGATTAATCCTTTTTGTAAGTGTTGTGGATTCAATAAGGCGAATACCATTCATTGCATTTTTCAATGCCCTCTTTCTAAACAAACTTGGAAGTGGATTGGACTGTGGAACTTGATTAGAAAGGCGCTGGGAGGAGATGGCTTGGATTTTGTTTTGTGGTGTTATCTTAACCTTGATCTCAATCAAATGGCTTCAGTAATTATGGTGGCTTGGGCTATTTGGATTGAAAGATGCAAATTTACTCATTGTGCGTCACAGGATGGTGGATATGCTGAACGAGGTAAACCAGGTTTTAATGTGAAATGGGCTTTATCTTATTTGCATGATTTTATAAGATCAAGTACAATTGAAAACACTAGCTCGGATTTTATAACCAAAGCAAAAGAATTGTATCCAACACATTGTGAAGGTAATCTCTTATTCACAGATGCTGCTTTTAATATTGAAAAACAGTTCTTTGCAATTGGTTATGTGGTTTTTGGTCCGAGAATGGTTTTAACTTGTGCGGGAGCTACTCGGATTGAGAATCCAATTTCTGTTTGTGGTGCTGAATTAAGAGCAATTGAGTTGGCACTAGAAAGATGCACTATGAAGAATATTATTGTCAATGGTGTACGATCAGATTCATCTGATGCAATTAACACAATCATGAATAGGATGCAGATTGGCTATGATGAGAGTCAGATGGTTATTAGAATTAAGCAAATGCTTCAACGTATTTCGGTTTGGGATTGCCAGTATATTCCAAGGACAGTAAACCGTGAAGCTCATGCTTTGGCTCAAAGTTTATTTTATAACACTTCTCTTCCTTATGATTGGATAGAAGATGTTTCTCCTCAATATATCAGGGAACTGTATGATTCTTGATTCGCGTGTTATACAACACTAAAATAAACAACCGCAAGTGTACGACGTCTATCGTAGTGTGATAAGCACGAGGTCGATCCCACAAGGAGGTTAAGCGTAAAAGTGTAGTTTGTTAACTAAGTTCTATTTAGACGCGATCGATAATTTGAATGGTGTGAATTACTCTAAGATTACCTACCAAAGTGTCACAAATAAGTAATAAAGAGTAATGAAAATCGATCTACTAGCATGCGAATCAATAAAAGAAAGTAAAATGAATGAAGATCAATTAAGAGAAGGTGGGTTCCAAGGCAATTGTAACACCTAGATATCCGTTTATGAATGTTATCTCGTTTAAATGGCCATTAAGGTTATCTCATATAGGGTGATCACAAAAGAAGAATTAATTAATCTCTCGATCTAACTAATCCAAAGGCGCAATGCAACATAGGCTCGTATCTCTACCTCACAAACGTTACACCGCCTAAAATAGCTCCTAAGATCATTCAAATCCCTCTCCGATAATTAATCCTCTCTCGAGCTCATAATAATACCGGGTTGCATGCTTGCATACGATTAAATGGAATAAATCTCTCGATCTTACCCCAATTAACAATGAATTAAGCAAATCATCATGGCCAATAACAACATGCTTTACAATGGATAATTAAGCATACAAATAAGAGACAAACACCAATTAAAGCAAGAAAGTAATCATAAACTTCAATCCAAGTATCTACAATGCCTTAGAAAGAGGAAATGGCCAAGAAAGTAATCATAAACATGCTTTACAATGGATAATTTAGCTACTAACTAGCATAATGAAATTACAAAATCCCAATAAAATAACTAAATAAAAAGGAAAAGAAAGAGAAAGCTTGGTCTAGAATGTGGTAGGGAATGTAATTTGGGAGCTATTGCATCCTTTTTTCCTTGATTTGATGAAGAATTGAGAGAGAAATGGCTAAAACACCTCCAAGTATGTGTAACTATGTGTGGATTGGGGGAGAATCTCTTGGATTTCAAGAAAGAGGGTTTATATAGTGTTGGGGTAGGGTTTGGATTGCAGGTTGGTCCCTTAAAAATGGAGAAATTTCGCGTTTGGCACCGAAAATAGGGTGGCCCGGCCGGGTGGGAATGTGGCACGCCCGGGCGGGTATGTTGGCCCGGCCGGGTGGGAATGTGGCCCGGCCGGGCCAAACATTCGTCTTTGCCCAAAAATTGAATATTTTATCGCCCGGTCGGGCGGGTATAATGGCATGCCCGGGCGGGTATGTTGGCTGAAAAATTTGGGCCGCCCGCCCGGGCGGGTCTCCGTCCTTCGTTTTCGTCCTCCAACTTCGTTCCTCTGTTTCTTGAGCTTCCGACCTCCGATCGACTTGATTCTTTTGGCTATTCCACTCCGTTTTTCGAGCCGGATCCAATGGTTCACTCCTCTTTCCGATCCAATCACGTATGGTATGTGGTTTGCTCCAAATTCCATCGTTTTACCTATAAAATCGACAAAACACTACCTTTCTCTCATTTTGGCTAAAACAATCATATTCAATGCATAAATCAATGAAATCCACATCAAAACACGCTTCACATGTGCCTCTAAAACGTGTAAATTCCACCCGAATCAATTCTTCGTCTCAGTAACGAAGATTGGTTTGTTTTGTAATCCTTGTTGTATTGTTAAAAAAAAAAAAAAAATCAGGGAGAGATAGTGACAATTTTTTTCTATTAATTGTATATAAAATTAAATTGTCAATGCTTGTAATTCTCATAAAAAAATACATGTATGTAAATATTTATTAAGGATAAATTTAAAATAAATGCAATTAATTTAAATTTGCATTGAAAAGTGCAAACGACTTATATTTTGCAAAGAAAATTAAAGATCAAAACGACTTATAATATGAATAGGAGGGAGTAATTCATATTATTTGTCATTTTTCAGATTATAAAAATAATTCAAAGTCGTTTTCCTAACTCATTCGTGTCTTGATTTTTGGATATAATTAAATACGACTTTTAAATTTTAAATATTTGAAACGTGGTAGTCTCATTATATAATTATAATGTTTGTTAAATATTACTAGTACCTAAACTATACAAAATTAACAACATTAAATGATATCAGTATAATAATTAAAGATATATTTTTCATTTATTGTTTTATGAATATTATTTTATCATGTACGTACAATAAGTGTGTAATGCATGGTACGCGTAGATAGAGCTGTCAAACAAATTTTAATATATTACATATTCTAAATTTTAGATTCTGAGATAAAAACAAATTAACTACTCTTTTTATCTTAAACAATCACAAAAAAAAAAAAAAAAAAGGAAATATTTATTTAAGTCAACTTTCCTGTAAAATATTTCACATTTTGTTTAAATTGGAGAGCAATCCTAGCCTTTTCATAAATACACACAAATAAAATGGCCACACCTCGTGCATATTTATTTGTTGTACTAATAATCATGATTATAACTGCACAAATCAACTTAGCCTTTGCTTATTATCCAATAACATTCCACAGAAATAAATTTCTAAAACGTTGTTGGGGCCTTCCCAATGTGGTCGCTCATTGTTATAACTTTATAACTAGTCGTCAACCCGTATATGGCGAACCTAGTAACAAGTGTTGTCACTCTATTGAAAGAGCTGACATTCCATTTTTTTGTAAAAGACTGACGACGCGAAAAGACATCGTATTTAGTGGCCGAAAAATAGTGATTGCTGCAAGGATTTGTATGCCTGCAACCAGTAATAGAGAGATGCCCAGAGGCACAAAATGTGGAAGTAAGTTTTTTTTTTTTTCTAATATATATAAAATCTTAGCCATATAACCGTCCATTTGATATACTAAAAATATTACTGTCTTACAAATTCTATCGTTACATTGTCTTACACAGTGATTTGTTTAGTCTAATTTTTTTTTTAACATTCATTTTTTACAATTAATGCAGATTATACTGTTCAGGGTGGGTCCAAAGATTTAAATGGTTCGATGCAGAATTTTTTTTAGGTCTATTGTATCGTATATCATAAAATAAAAAAAATAAAATTATTAAGTTTTTAGACCCTTGTCGTTTAATAAATAAATTATATTTCATGTGTGTTCTTTAGTGCTACTACCTTTTATCATTTGGATATATTTTGATTAGGCGTGGGTTATATACCTCCAACTATGTTAAATATACTCCGATCGCTTTCAATTTATTAATTTAACAAGCATTTTAAATACCCAAACTAACCTTTTAATAAAATTGCAAACCCAAACCCTAACCGTAGCCGTTGCCGCCGTCACCCACGCACCCCTTAAAAAAATCTGAAAGTTTTAAAAAAAATCTTAGTAAAAATAAATATATAAAATTAAAATTTGACATATTTTCGACAAATCAATGTTGATAATATACACTATTGTCAACAACAATTTATCGATAATAGTGTATATTATACACACTGATTTATCGATTTTTTTTAAATGAAAATTTTCGACAATAATTGATCGAAAATATACACTATTGTTGACAACAATTAATCGTCGACAATAGTGTATATTCTCGACCAATAAATTAAAAAAAAAAAGACAAAAACATATATACCTGACTGATTCTACGAGGAAGAGATAAACAAAGAAATGGAGGAAGAAAGGATGGGGCGCCGACATGGGTGGGGCAGCGTTGTTCAGCAAAAAGAAAGGAAGAAAAAAAGATGGGTCACAGGGGGAGGAGGAGTCGCGACTGGGCGGGGTGGATGGAGGGCCAGTGGAATGGTAGTGGGGTGGCTTCCATTGCGGTGAGTATTTTTTATTTTATTTTTTTACCGTGGCAATTGAAGAAGAATATGGTGGAGAATGAAAATTTTAGGTTTTAGAGAGATAAGAGCACTTTAGATAATTTAGAGGGAGTGCATCTAACATTCTGTCTTTTACGGATTCATTTGTTTGTATGATTCATTTTTACGGATTTTATAAAATATTAATTGTTTATGCATAAAATAGATGAGTTGGAGGGTATTATGGGCTGTTGTGGAGTCCACTTATATATAAATGAAGCGACTGTGTATGATATAGAAGTGATGAAAGTGTATTTTTATTGATTAACCAAAGAATGTACATCAGGAATTTATATAGAGTAGGATATATACAATATAGGAAAGTATGACCAATTACAATTCATTAATTAGGTCGTGATTTAAGGAAGGAGATTGCCTAATCATAGTGATTCTCTTTAATGATTGATACGTCCATGCAAGATTGACGTCCCGTCAGCAAGAGCAAGGCAGGTTCGTAGACCTTGGAAGCGAGCTCTAGGTAGGGGTTTGGTGAGTAAGTCTGCAATTTGATCGATAGTGTTAACATATGCCACCCTGAGGACACCCTTTGTTGTAAGATCACGAACAAAATGTTGGTCTATTGCAATATACTTCATCCTCGAGTGCTGGACTGGATTGAGAGCCAAACGAGTGGCGCCCATATTATTACACATGATGCGAGGAGACGATGCTAGGCTGATATGCAAGTCGTTGAATAGATGGCGCAGCCAGCAGACTTCAGAAGTCGCGGTTGCTAGAGCACGGTATCCCGCTTCTGTTGACGAGCGAGCTACGCCACGTTGCTTGCGAGACCTCCAAGATACAGGAGTAGAGCCAAAGAAAACCACATACGCTAAGGTGGACTTACAGTCAATTAGATCCCCACCGAAGTCAGAATAGGCGGTGAGAGTAAGATTCGAAGTGCAACGGAGAAGAAAGCCATGATGTAATGTATGTTTGAGGTAGCGGAATAACCTCTTTACCGCAGCCCAAGCAGTAGGAGTGGGAGCAAACATGTGTTGGGCGAGGCGATTTACTGAAAAAGAAATATCGGGACGGGCCATCGTCAAATACTGAAGTCCCCCAATTGCACTACGATATTCAATCGGATCAACTGAGTCAGAGGATGTAAGAGGCTTGAGTGAAGAGGGTGTGGATATTGTTTTGACACCCTCAAAATTGTGTCGTCAGCGAAGGTCAACTAAATACTTGTGTTGTGAAAGAAAAAGACCTTCCTTGCAGTAGGCGACCTCAACGCCCAAAAAGTATGACAAGGTGTCGAGGTCTTTAATTGCAAAAGTAGATTGCAGGTGCTTGGTAAGGGCCGAAATTAGGCGAGGTGAGGAGCCGGTGAGTACCAAATCATCCACATATGCGAGAACAATTAACCTTTCACCGCTAATATTGAGAGAAAAGAGGGCAGAGTCTGCTTTGGAGCGTTGAAGACCAAAACGCTCTAGAGCAGCACAAAGAGAGTTGTACCAAGCCTGAGGCGCTTGACGAAGTCCGTATAGAGATCGACGGAGTAAGCATACATGATCGGGATGAGACGGGTCTTTAAACCCCGGAGGTTGTTGCATATAAACTAGAACGTCAAGGTCGCCATGGAGGAATGCGTTGCTTACGTCCAATTGCTTTAAGAACCATTTGGAGGAGACGGCCAGAGTGAGCACTATGCATATAGTCGCAGGTTTAATCACGGGACTGAATGTTTCTTTGAAGTCTATCCCTAGCCTTTGATGAAATCCCTTCACCACCAATCGTTCTTTGAATTTATCAACTGAGCCATCCGGCTTGCGCTTCGTGCGAAACACCCATTTGCAGCCAATAATGTTACAACGGGGAGGAGGCGGGACTAAGTCCCACGTTCCATAGCGTTGTAAAGCGGTGAATTCATCGAACATAGCAAGGCGCCAATGAGGAAGTGAAAGGGCCTATTTAATAGTAGAGGGCTCAACATCGAGAAGGAGTGGGTGCTTTGTTGCAGAAAATAAGCGCTTCGGCCGATGAATATTATTGAGTGCACGAGTACGCATCGTATGAGTGCATTGTGGAGGAATTGGAGGCGGTGGAATGATCGGTGATGCAGCCGATGAGGACGGCGTAGACTGAGGAGGGAGTTCAGGCAGATTTTGCTCGGCTATTGGAGGAGATATAACTTGCTCAACTGGTGGAGTAGGAGGCACATTGGTCGACAGCTCAGGGAGAAGCATTGGCAAGGAGATTGTAGTGGAGGGATGAGTGGGTGTTGATGAGACCGGCCGTGACACCTGTGGAAATGTGTCCTCCAAGAAGCGGACATGACGGGATGTAAAAATTCGACCAGATGCAATGTCAAAGCATTTGTACGCACTTTGAGTCGTCGAATAGCCAATGAATATGCATTGAGATGATGGTGGATTAATCTTCCCAGATGTATGAGGACGGATCCACGGAAAACAAAGACATCTGAAGACCCGAAGCTTCATATAATTCGGTAGTCGCTTAAATAAGACCATGAATGGGCTGCGATGATCAAGAACCGAAGTTGGCATTTAGTTAATTAGATACATTTGTGTTTGTAATGCAAAAACCCAAAATTTATTAGGTAAATGAGCATGAAGCAATAATGCCCGTCCAACTTCCAAAATATGCCGGCTACGTCGTTCAACAATCCCATTTTGATGAGGTGTATGTGGGGTTGTAGTGAGCCAATTAATACCAAATTTATTAAGGTACTAGCGAAGAGCCTGAAATTCTCCAACATTATCAGTGAAGAAATTCATTATGGAATGATCACATTGCTTCTCAACAAGGGGTTTAAAATTCATAAATACTTGCACAACCTGCGATTTAGCCATCAAGGGAAATATCCAACAGTAACGAGAGTATAAATCCATAAATAAAAAGAAATAACGAGAGTCATCCAAGGATTTTTTTCCGACCTTGGACCCCAAACGTCCGCATAAATGTAATGAAAGGGATGATTTGCAACAAATGATGTATTATTAAAAGGTAATTTGGTGGCCTTGCTCAAATGGCAAGGGACACAATTATTATGAAGAGTACGAGAATTGTTCAATACTGGTAAATTAAAGCAATGAATAAGTAAGCGACTGGTATCCACATACGGATGACCAAGTTGTGCGTGCCAATGTGATGGAGAAGTTTTGACACCAACAGATGCGAGTATTGGACTTGATGGGAAGTGATAAACTCCATTCCGACAGGAACCTTTAATGAGCACCTCCCCCGTGCTATGATCCTTAATAAGAAAATGAGATGGAAAAAAATCCATAGAGGCATTATTATCCCTAGTGAATTTGCTGACTGATAACAAATTCTGTCGGGAATTTGGAACACATAGAATATCCGATAATAAGTGAAAGTGTGGTGTGGGGTGTATAGAAGTGTTTAAGTATAAGTAGATAAATGTTGCACAGAATGTTGAGACAAATAGTGCAACACTGACTCTAACAGAATATCATAAATTAAGATACACAGCGGAAGACTTGAAACACTAAAAACAAACGAGACACAATGGAAATACTTTTAACATAGATTTTATAAATAAAAATCTATGTCTGCCTTATGGCGTAAAATCAATACTTATCTTCAAGTACAAGTGTTGTGTGAAATGTTACAACAATAACTTTCACAACGAAACTATAAACGAGGCAGGTGCCAAGTCTAAAAAACGAACTAAGTGTATAAATTATACACTGTCGAAATGCCTAGTCTATCTAATGATTACACTCTCAATAGATAAGAAGACACACAGTCATACGGGTGGTATACAACGTATGAACTAAAATGTAGAACTATTGGCCACAATTTCCTAACAGGGATGAACGCTCGGTCTAGGATATTGATCGAATAGAGCACACTGAATTATGAAGCCTTCAATGGGTATTTATAGATGTGGGATACGAATTCTAGAGGCTTCCACATTGAGGTCCTATTTTTTAGGAAACTCAACTTCCACAACTTCCATGATCTTTCTAGATCCTTCTAGCATGCTCCAGGTCGTTCCAAATGCATCTAGGCTGTTCTAGCATGTTCTCCAATGTTCTGGATCTTCCAGGTTCCAGATCCTTGTAGAAGCTTCTAGATCCTGCCAGAAATGCGACAACATTTAGGTCAACATTTAATGTAGCATTTTAGAAAAGACTTAGAAAAAATCTCGGAAGGTCAAATTAAGATGTTGTTGATAATGTTAAGACATTTAAGAATTAACAACATCTATAATCTCCCCCAATTTGACCTTTCGACTACAACACACCTGATGCACATATATTTCTACACATACTCAGTTTTATGTACTTAGTTGAGGTTGACATCATTGCTAAGCACTAGTCAAGACAATACCTGTTGTAATCGTTGGATCAAATCAACTGAAGATCAAGGATAATTTCATAATGATCCGTGCCAAAAGATCAAAACTATTTTATCCAAAATAGAATAAGTATAAACTATACACTTACTCACAACATAAGTAACTATACTAAGACAATAAGTTGAACTGGAAGAAATTCACTTAGAATCTAAGTATGACACTAACAAAAAAAAACAGAGCAAAACATAATGTAAAAAGAACAAAAACAGACACTAATACTATACACAACCTGCAATATTAGACACATGATAATCTGCAAACAAATTAAGCAAGGCAGTAAACAAATATCAAGTGGAACCATTAAGCAAGTTGCAGTAATAAACATCCTATCATCTAGAAAAAAAACAACAAGTGTATCAGAAATTCAGAATTCAAACTTAAACATTAATTACAAAGGTAGAACTGAATAAATGGCTTATATTGCTGTGGTAACAGCTGCAGCATCATCTTCCTGCACCATAGCCATTGTGGATTTCAGATCTCCCCCTGTCTAGCAGCTTTCTCCAGGTAGATCACCATACAAGGTGTCCATTTCAGCATCATCATCGTCATCTCCTTTATCAACAAAGTAAGTAGATGCAAGGTGTGCAACTACATCAGTAACAGCAGCATCTCCTCCAGCATCAGGTACAGCACCAGCATCAGCAGCAGCTGGAACTCCATCTTCATTTATCTCCTCAATGACCACATTGGAGTTGGATGGTGGTGGTACTCCTCCTGTTGTAGGTGAAAGGAGGTTGGTCCACCTGTCCTTCAGGAACTGGAGTTCATCTATTGTTTCCTGCAAGTGTTGGAGTTGGAGTTTGATGAATTCCTGTGAAAGATACACATTACCAGAAATGTTGACACGAATGTTTTCAACATTTGGGGGTGCATTTCTCTGATGTGTTCTGGAAGGGCCTGGTTGAGCAGAAGTAGAGGGTCTGGAAGATCTCTGTGGACTATCAGTACCAGGAGCAACTATGGGCAGATCAATGATTCTGTCCCCAATCAATAAGGCAGGAGCAATAGCAAGTAGTGACACTCTCCCCCTCAAAACATCAGTCTTCTTAGCAGTGAAGCCATGGTGCTTCAGATAGTTTGAAATCAAGACTGGATAGGACAGATTTCCTTTCCCAGTAGTTTTCCCAGTAAATTTTCTCATATGGTGAAAGATGGTATGTCCCAGATTGAACTTCTTAAGTATAGAAATCCTATACATAAGAATGGTTTGGTCTCTTGTAATCTTAGTGGTGTTGGTGGTGGGAATCCAATTGTATATGATCAGCTTATACAAAACAGAATGTAAGGAGGTTAAGTGTCTAGCTAGCATCTTCCTAGTCCACTTAGTCTTTCTACCCCCTGTGATTGCAGTAATCACAACATCCATATCTGGATCATCATCCTCATCAACATTAGGAGTGTGCAAGAACTCATTAATAAGTTCTGGAGTGAATGGTACATCCCTCCCCCTAAAATTAACAGTACCATAAGACCTAGAACTTCTTTTTCCATAACTTTTCTTCATACAGGCATAGAATTCATAAGACTAGTTTGTAAGAAAAGCTTCACCAAATGTAACAGCATTCAACAGATTTCTATCCTCTAAAAACTTAATCATCCCCTTACTATCAAAATCAGGCACATTAATTCTTTTCTCAATCAACAGCTTCCTCTTAGAGTAAATTTCTAACATTTTCTCAACATAATTAGAGTGATCAGAGATACCTTCACTGTCTTCCTCAGAAGGTAGTTCCTCATCAGGATCAGTGTCTCCATTATGTGCAGAGGAGCTTTTGGATGAGCTCTTTGCTTCATCAGATGAGCTCTTTGCCTCAGAAGATGAGCTGTCCCCATTTCCACCATCATCAGGTTCTGGTGTGGACTCTTTTGCAGCAGCAAATGACTCAGCATTCTTCTTAAGAGATTCTTGCATGTCTCTTAGGCAAACATTGAAATCAGAATCAGAGTCTGATTCAGCAGGTTCTTCTTCAGGGATCATCTTGGCCTTCCTTTTGCCTTTGGGATCAGCAGCAGCTTTCTTCCTTCGTTCATCAACAGCTTTCTTTGGTTTCTCAGCAACAGTCTTTGGCTTCTTTGCAGCATCAGTGGCAACTTCGGTTTCTTCATCAGAATCAGTGAACACTTGAATGGGTTCACCAGCATCAGCTCCAGCTTTCTTCTTCTTCCTCATGGATTCAGAGTAATCCACACGAGTGAATACACGGTACGATCTTCTTCTTTGTACAGGGCTTCTCTGTCTTTTTCCTTTCTGTGCATTTTTCTTGAAAGGAATAGGAGCAGACTCTTCAGAAAGTGAGAGAGATGAGTTTGTACCAGAATCAGAAGCTTGGGCGTCCTCCATTTCTTCATCCTCAGAATCGGATGCAGCAGTAGCTTCTCCTTCAACACCGGTTTCGACATGTTCCTTCGTTGAAACTGGAACAATAGGATTAGGGCTTTTTGTTGCAGCAGTCATTTGAGCAGTTTGATCGGCCAAATAACTTGAGATATCTACAGTGATATCTCCAAATTGCATCACGGGTAGATGTCCGGTAGTTCGAAGAGTTGCAGACACTTCTTCGACAGCTTTCGTGAACTGTTCAACGGTCGAATCTTGTGGGATTTGGGTAGTTGTTGGAACAGGAGCGGTTGTTGATGGGGTTGCAGAGACATTGGAGTCGGCATTTGAGGAGTTGGATTGTTGCGAAGCCATTGAAGCAAGAATTTCGAGAGAGTTTTGGGCAGTTTGTTTGGAAGTTTCAGAAACAGAGTGTGAGTGAGAGTGAGATTGAGGTTGGTTTCCAGCCATTAAAGGGACGGTTTGAATTTCGAGGCACGAGGTGGGAGAGTGTATACAGCAATTTTGGGAAATACACGGCCAAACACAATTTCTGCAAGAAGTGTACTTAACAAAGCTCGACAATCAGCAAATTAGCAACATAAATCACACTTAATTGAGTTTTATGGAGAGAATGTGTGTGTAGTTGGAGGTTAACACGATTAATTCCAGAAATAATGTGATAGTGCTCCACATTTTTAGCCACAACCTAGATCATGGTTAAATAGTGGGAAAAATCCATTTTATTAGTTAATTAAATAATTAAGAAATTTCTAGAATAAAGACTAAGTCCAAGCATAATCTGAAAAATAAAAAACGTGGGTTAGTTCTATAATTGAATAAATAAAATAAATCTCATTAAATAATTAAATAATTACTACTTATAAAAATAAATTCGAATCAGGCAATGTTGTGCTCAAAATTGTTACAAACACCTCAACACGGTTTTTACATGAATTTGCTTCATTTGTGTTGCACCATAATTTTTTCTTTTTGTGTTATAGCATCTAATTTGTATTGATCCATTGTTCCTGTAGAGTACATCGTAGTAGCGAACTCCGTGCCCCATACTTACTTAATGGATTACAAATATATTGATGTTTTTACCAAAGAATCACCTTTTGAAAAGAAGGCATCGTAGTAGTGAACTCCGTGCTCCATAGTTACTCAGTGATTTGGTACATCTTTTAGTATGCTAATAACATTCTCATTTTTATGCATTTGAGAGGTGTAAGACATGTTTATTTTTGCACTACAAGGTTCTTAGATTCGTAGATATTTTACAAAGGAATTATTTAACTAAGTAAGAAATAAATTCAACTTATAAAATTTTACAACCCATGATGTTGTCCCAAATGCTGACGCATTTGTGACAACATCCATCCGAATTTTTCAGATAGTGCTCATCCCAAGAGATTTCCTCAAGATTGAGAATCTCTCATGGTCTAATGCCTTAGTAAAAATGTCAGCATTTTGTTTTTCAGTAGGTATATACTCCAACTTCACAATGTTCTTCTCTACTAAATCTCTCATAAAGTGATGTCTTATGCTAATGTGCTTTGTGAGTGAGTGTTGTACAGGATTCTTAGAAATGTTAATAGCACTAGTATTATCACAAAAAATTGTAAGTATACCATTCTCAATACCATAGTCATGGAACATCTTGCTCAGCCACAAGAGTTGTGTACAGCAGCTTCCAGCAACTATATACTCAGATTCTGCAGTAGATTGTGAAACACAATTCTGCTTCTTGCTGTGCCATGAAACAAGATTGTTTCCCATGTAGAAAAATCCTCCACTCGTACTCTTTCTATCATCTATATCTCCAGCCCAATCAGCATCACTGTAGCCTATCAGAATGTTGTTGGTGTCCTTAGTATACCAGATTCCAAGGTCACTTGTACCTGCAACATACTTGATAATCCTTTTCACAGCATTCAGGTGAGATTCCTTTGGATTAGCTTGGTACCTAGCACAAACACACACACTGTACATAATATCTGGTCTACTAGAGGTTAAATACAGTAAACTACCTATCATGGATATGTAAAGTGTTGGATCAACATCTGTTCCAGCACTGTCTTTGCAAAGTTTCAAAGAAGATCCCATAGGAGTTTTCATTGGTTTTGAATTCTCAAGACCAAATCTTTTAACCAAGTTCTTAGCATACTTACTCTGTGAGAAGAAAATACCATTTCTGCATTGTTTGATTTGAAGACCTAGAAAATAATTCAAGTCTCCAACCATACTCATTTCAAATGTTGCAGTCATTGCCTCAACAAATTTACTCAACATTTTATCACAAGTAGAACCAAACACAATGTCATCAACATATATTTGAGCAATTAGTATATCATTTTCAGTGTGCTTAATGAACAAAGTTCTATCTGCCTCTCCTCTAATAAATCCATATTCCAAAAGAAAGTCAGTAAGCCTACCATACCATGCTCTAGGAGCTTGTTTAAGGCCATATAATGCTTTCTTAAGTTTATATACATGATCAGGATACTGTGGATCTTCAAATCCTATAGGTTGTTCAACATATGCTTCTTCATTTAATATGCCATTTAGAAATGCAGCCTTTACATCCATTTGATGAAGCTTAATATCAATAAAACATGCAATAGCTAGCAGTAATCTAATAGATTCTATCCTAGCAACAGGTGCAAAAGTTTCATCAAAATCGACTCCTTCAACTTGGGTGTAACCTTGTGCTACTAACCTAGCCTTGTTCCTAACAATATTACCAGATTCATCAGTTTTATTCTTGAATATCCACTTTGTTCCAATGACATTAGTATGACTAGGTCTAGGAACAAGTGTCCACACTTCATTTCTTTCAAACTGACCAAGTTCTTCATGCATAGCATTAATCCAGTTTTCATTAGTTAAGGCTTCTTTAGCACTCTTAGGTTCAATTTCAGATAAATAGCATTCAGCATTTACAACATTACACATAGAAGACATGCATATTGTTCTTACCACATCTACCTTGTTTGATCTTACTCTTCCTCTTGTTTGCACTCCAACTGTAGCATCGCCTATGATCTGGTTAGAAGGATGACTTTTTCCTATTCTTGAAGAAGGATTCGTTTTGGGAATGTATTGATCATTCTGTGAATTTACAGCTGACTGTTCTGTAGATGTTGATCCAGATGTGTTAACATTTGGTGCAACATTTTCAGACTTCAGTGTATTCTCAGAAGTGTCAGTAACCTGTGATACATCTTCTTCATCTTTGTCATCTGTAAGACCTTTATCATCATCAAACACAACATTAACAGATTCTTGAACAGTGTTAGTTCTAAGGTTATAAACTCTATAAGCTTTACTATTTCTAGAATAGCCTAAAAAGAAACCTTTATCACTTTTAGAATCAAACTTATGAAGTTGATCCCTATCATTCAAAATATAACACACACAACCAAATACATGAAAATATTTCACATTAGGTTTTCTGTTGTTCAAAATCTCATAAGGTGTTTGATTAGTACCAGAACGAATAAAAACCCTATTAATAATATGGCATGCAGTATTCAATGCTTCTCCCCACAATTTCTTAGCAAGACATTTGGATGTAAGCATAACTCTAGCCATTTCTTGTAAAGTTCTATTCTTTCTTTCAACAATTCCATTTTGTTGTGGAGTTTTAGGAGATGAATATTCTTGCAAGATACCCTTTTTATCACAAAAATCATTAAACATGTTGTTTTCAAATTCCCTACCATGATCAGTTCTAATACGGCCAACTTTCAAGTTAAACACATTTTTGAACCTCTTATAAAGAATTTTAAATGCAGCAAATGCTTCAGATTTGTCTCTCAAAGACTCTACCCAGGTATATCTAGAAAAATCATCTACCACAACTAAGGAATACCTCTTTCCTCCAATGCTTTCAGTTTCCATAGGACCCATCAAATCCATGTGCAGTAATTCAAAGCATCGATGTGTAGTACAATGTGACAGCATTTTGTGTGACATTCTTACCTGCTTACCTTTTTGGCATGGTCCACATACAGTGGTGTTGTGAAACCTCAGTTCTGGAATTCCTTTTACTGCATCTGCTTTGATTAGCTTTTTCATTGCTCTGTAATTTGCATGACCCAATCTTTGATGCCATAGAACATTTTCATCATGTTTTGACAAGTTACACATATTTGTTCCAATAAGATAGCAATTATCAGCTGGCCTAGTACCAGTCATGACACAAACTTCATCTTTATTAAGAACATAACATGAATCTTTATCAAATTTCACATGCAAATTATCATCACAAAGTTGACTAATGCTAATCAGATTTGCAAGTAAGCCATCAACATGTAATACATTTTTAAGCTTAGGAAAACCTTCAACATTCAAAGTTCCTTTACCAACAATCTTTCCTTTAGAACCTCCACCATATGTAACACTACCACTATTCAAGGTCACATAATCAGATAAGAAATCAATACGACCTGTCATATGTCTAGAACAACCACTATCAAAGTACCACAAGTCAGGTAGACATGCTTTTAAGGAGGTATGAACAGCATTACAGGTAGCTTTTGGTTTCCATGCAGATTTCAAAAACTGTTTACCAGGATGTGACAGTTTCTTATGCAGCATTTTCAAGTTTTTCTGTTCTTCAAACAACTTTATACAGTAAGGACGAATATGACCAATTTTGAAACAGAAATGACAGATATACTTTCTCTTAACCTTGTGAGGCTCTGTTTCTGCAGATGTTGCACCAGATGTGTCAACATTTGCCTTAACAAATTTCACAGGTTTTCTAAATTTATCAGAAATAGAAGCAGTAGTACCATCATAACCTAAACCATGATTGTTAGACTTACCAGTAGCTATAGCATTATTTACCTCAGAAGCACTCTTGGAATATTTCTTGAAACATAAAGTAGAATTTATCAGTTTCTCCTTTAAGTTACAGATTTCTAGATCTCTTTTAGTAAGAATAACTTCTAGCTTGGTGATTGTGTCTGTCAAATCCTCATTCCTTTTATTCAGAGAATCAAGGGTGAGTTTCTGAGTCTTCCAATCATCCAACAGCTTTTGGTATTCATTGTCATCAGTCCTTTTTCCTGCATCATCAACTAAACCATTAAAACAGTTCAAATCTGGGTGACTCTGTTCTGATGTTGCTGTAGATGTTGAAGCATCAGGTACAGCATCAGAATCTGTTTCATCCAGATCATCATCTGAGGAATCATTATAATCAATTCTGATAAAATTAGAATATTCATTCTGATTTAATTCATCAAGATCATCATCAGAATCATCACTCAAGGTAGCACTAAAATTCAGTTTTTGCTTAAGTCTAGTATTGGCACATTCATTTGCATAATGGCCATAACAAGAACAAGCATTGCATTGAACTGATTTTCGAAATTCAGGATCATACCTTGGTTTACCTTCACTCTTTGATAGTCTTGGTGTGAATTGACTTTTCCTCCTTTCTGGTTGAGGTGTTGATGTGTTGATTTGAATCTTAGGCTGAATGTTACTAGATTTGTTCACAGATTTCTTAAGAAACTTATTAAAGTGCTTAGTAAGTAAGGCAATGTTGTTAGGATCTTTGAGACATTTATCAAGCAATTCTTCATCAGAATCAACCTTAGTAATAATAGGTTGAATCTCAGAAATGTTTGATGTTTCTCCTTTAAAAACAACAACTTTCTTATCAGCATCAATTTCATCAACTTGATTAGTGTTTATTTCATATGTTCTAAGAATACTCACTAACTCATTTTGACTTAATGTATCTGTATTTTTTGCCTCTTCTATAGCACAAATTTTAGCATCAAATCTTTTAGGAACAGATCTTAATATCTTATGAACTACTCTAACATTAGAAATAGGGTCACCAAGAGAATGTGATTCATTAATTATCTCACTTAACCTTTCATTGTAGGATGAAATGGTTTCATCTTCCTTCATTCGGAGATTCTCAAATTTTGTCCCCAACATTCGAAGCTTAGTCCTTCGAACACTGTCTGAACCCTCACAATGCTCTTGCAACCTGTCCCATGCATCTTTAGAAGTAGAACAGTTAGATATAATTTTAAACATTGAAACATCAACAGAAGTAAAAATAGCATTTAAAGCTTTAGAATTGTAGCTTGCTGTTGTTATTTCATCAGCCGTCCAATCAACTTCTCTTTTGAGTTGAACTTCACCATCTGCGTCTGCTAGTCTCTTTGGAGATTCCCAACCTGTAAGTACAGTCCTCCAAGCACGTTCATCAATTGACTTGATGTACATACGCATCTTAGGCTTCCAATAAGAATAATTCGAACCATCTAAAACGGGTGGCCTAAGTGCAGTGGATATGTGATGTGTTTCCATTGCTAAACTAAACTAAAAACACACTTGACCAAAGATCTAACCTAGTGTCGTCAGGTATCAGCTCTGATACCAACTGAAAGTGTGGTGTGGGGTGTATAGAAGTGTTTAAGTATAAGTAGATAAATGTTGCACAGAATGTTGAGACAAATAGTGCAACACTGACTCTAACAGAATATCAGAAATTAAGATACACAGCGGAAGACTTGAAACACTAAAAACAAACGAGACACAATGGAAATACTTTTAACATAGATTTTATAAATAAAAATCTATGTCTGCCTTATGGCGTAAAATCAATACTTATCTTCAAGTACAAATGTTGTGTGAAATGTTACAACAATAACTTTCACAACGAAACTATAAACGAGGCAGGTGCCAAGTCTAGAAAACGAACTAAGTGTATAAATTATACACTGTCGAAATGCCAAGTCTATCTAATGATTACACTCTCAATAGATAAGAAGACACACAGTCATACGGGTGGTATACAACGTATGAACTAAAATGTAGAACTATTGGCCACAATTTCCTAACAGGGATGAACGCTCGGTCTAGGATATTGATCGAATAGAGCACACTGAATTATGAAGCCTTCAATGGGTATTTATAGATGTGGGATACGAATTCTAGAGGCTTCCACATTGAGGTCCTATTTTTTAGGAAACTCAACTTCCACAACTTCCATGATCTTTCTAGATCCTTCTAGCATGCTCCAGGTCGTTCCAAATGCATCTAGGCTGTTCTAGCATGTTCTCCAATGTTCTGGAATCTTCCAGGTTCCAGATCCTTGTAGAAGCTTCTAGATCCTGCCAGAAATGCGACAACATTTAGGTCAACATTTAATGTAGCATTTCAGAAAAGACTTAGAAAAAATCTCGGAAGGTCAAATTAAGATGTTGTTGATAATGTTAAGACATTTAAGAATTAACAACATCTATAATCTCCCCCAATTTGACCTTTCGACTACAACACACCTGATGCACATATATTTCTATACATACTCAGTTTTATGTACTTAGTTGAGGTTGACATCATTGCTAAGCACTAGTCAAGACAATACCTGTTGTAATCGTTGGATCAAATCAACTGAAGATCAAGGATAATTTCATAATGATCCGTGCCAAAAGATCAAAACTATTTTATCCAAAATAGAATAAGTATAAACTATACACTTACTCACAACATAAGTAACTATACTAAGACAATAAGTTGAACTGGAAGAAATTCACTTAGAATCTAAGTATGACACTAACAAAAAAAAAACAGAGCAAAACATAATGTAAAAAGAACAAAAACAAACACTAATACTATACACAACCTGCAATATTAGACACATGATAATCTGCAAACAAATTAAGCAAGGCAGTAAACAAATATCAAGTGGAACCATTAAGCAAGTTGCAGTAATAAACATCCTATCATCTAGAAAAAAAACAACAAGTGTATCAGAAATTCAGAATTCAAACTTAAACATTAATTACAAAGGTAGAACTGAATAAATGGCTTATATTGCTGTGGTAACAGCTGCAGCATCATCTTCCTGCACCATAGCCATTGTGGATTTCAGATCTCCCCCTGTCTAGCAGCTTTCTCCAGGTAGATCACCATACAAGGTGTCCATTTCAGCAGCATCATCATCATCTCCTTTATCAACAAAGTAAGTAGATGCAAGGTGTGCAACTACATCAGTAACAGCAGCATCTCCTCCAGCATCAGGTACAGCACCAGCATCAGCAGCAGCTGGAACTCCATCTTCATTTATCTCCTCAATGACCACATTGGAGTTGGATGGTGGTGGTACTCCCCCTGTTGTAGGTGAAAGGAGGTTGGTCCACCTGTCCTTCAGGAACTGGAGTTCATCTATTGTTTCCTGCAAGTGTTGGAGTTGGAGTTTGATGAATTCCTGTGAAAGATACACATTACCAGAAATGTTGACACGAATGTTTTCAACATTTGGGGGTGCATTTCTCTGATGTGTTCTGGAAGGGCCTGGTTGAGCAGAAGTAGAGGGTCTGGAAGATCTCTGTGGACTATCAGTACCAGGAGCAACTATGGGCAGATCAATGATTTTGTCCCCAATCAATAAGGCAGGAGCAATAGCAAGTAGTGGCACTCTCCCCCTCAAAACATCAGTCTTCTTAGCAGTGAAGCCATGGTGCTTCAGATAGTTTGAAATCAAGACTGGATAGGACAGATTTCCTTTCCCAGTAGTTTTCCCAGTAAATTTTCTCATATGGTGAAAGATGGTAAATTTTCTCATATGGTAAATTTTCTCATATGTTTGAAATCAAGCCATGGTGCTTCAGGGCCCAAACCATTAATAACAAATAAAGTAAGATCATCGGTACTTACAGGTTGATCGATCAAGGTTAATTCATTAGCCTTAGATTTGATATGGTGGAGATACTCCGTCACAGATCGATCATCAATAGTAATACGGTACAACTCACTCTTCAGTTGATAGACATGAGAACAAGATTTCCCGGAAAACATTTAGGAAAGAACTGCCCAAGCTTCGACCGCCGTGGATGATGACGACACGATAGGAAGAATTTCAGGAGCAAGGGACCCAAAAATGGCGGCAAGAATCAATTGATCTTGCTGAATCCAAACGAGGACGGTCGCGGCATTAGATCCGTCCACACGACGAGCAGGGCATGGATATGATCCATCAATGAATCTGAGAAGGTTGTGGCTACGGAGTAGGGCCATGAGGTGGGCACGCCGAGGGATAATTCTTGTGTGTTAACTTGATAGGTAGATCATGGCGAGTGGATATGGGCACCAAGGATGGAGCCACAGGCGTCGAAGATGTTTCGCCGGAGGTGCCATAAGGGAATTGAAAAAACAGGGGCAAACGGAACGTGGATTAGAAACATTTCCCTATTGATACCATATAGAAGTGATGAAAGTGTATTTTTATTGATTAACCAGAGAATGTACATCACGAATTTATACAGGGTATGATATATACAATATAGGAAAGTATGACCAATAACAATTCATTAGGTCGTGAGTTAAGGGAGGAGATTGCCTAATCATATAGATTCTCTTTAATGATTGATATATGAATGACAATTTAAGTAAATAAATGATAGTTTGGAGGGTGATGATAAAAATATTATTTTTTTATTTTGGGACATACATATTAAATTTGGACGGACAAAATATGTTACTCCCTTCGTCCTTGAAAATTTTTCATACTTTCCTTTTTAGTTTGTCCCTCAAAAGTTTGCATATACATAAATGGAATGAATCATCACAATCCTCACCTTGACAATATACACATATTTACCATTCATGTCATTAATTACTTTTGGGATCCACCATATACGTACCCAATTCAAGTACTTTATTTACTTTATATATAAAAGTTTATAAAAGTATTCCCAACACTCTAATTATTACACTTTTTCCTTAAACTCCGTGTTCAAAAAGCACCACACACTTTTCGGGGACGGTGGGAGTATATACAAAGTTTGAAGGGAAAGAGGATTATAATTTTTATTTACATATGCTAAATTTTAGACAAATCAAAACAAATTAACTACTTTTTTTTTTGTTAAGCAATCAAAATAGTTTTTTGGAAATATTTCTTTAAGACAATTTCTCTAGAAAATATTTCACAATTTGCTTTAATTGAGGCATTTTCATTTGTTGTACTAATAATCATGTTCACTAGACAATATTGACTTAACTTTTTTTAAGTATTCAATAACATTCCACATAAATAAAAATTTAAAATGCTGTTGAGCCTTCGATCTCAATATGGTCACTTATTGTTATAATTATATAACAGTATATGGTAAACGCTTTTAGTTTTGTATGATTTTTTTTTTGTTGGGCTTTTTATGGCCTTTATATTTTGGTTTGTTTTTTTTTTTTTAAAGTAAATATGTTGCTTTGTATATAAGTATAGGTACAAGGGGGTACCAAAACCCGTATACAACTACGGAGACGATTACAAGGGATGTTGAGTAAAAATTAAATAGATATTGTTCTAAGATTTAATCTGGGATACACATCCATGGTTTCCTTTCCCGTCAATATTTTGGTTTGTTTGACCTCGATCTTTCCTTGAAATCGGGATGTGGTTTCACCTTTTTTTCTCTCTCTTTTTAATTAAAAAAATCCCATTTAGCAAAGAAATAAATAGTACTACTATAATATGAAGTGATCATGTTAAATTAAATTTATGAAATTAAAAGTACATTATATTTCAGGGCATTCGTCAAATCTAGTCATCAACCGGCATAAATGCGTCGGAACAATTTTGAAAATGTAAATAATTAAGGGATTAAGGAGTTACTGATTAAAATTAATATGTGAAGAGGTGTGAGGATGTGAGCAAATTTTATGAAATAAATCATAAATTTGCTTGTGAGGTTGTGAGGAGATTAGTTTTGAGAAATAAAGTAGAACGATGATGCAAGGGTTTTAATTTAACTCTAGCTAGTCTTTTCTTTCTTCATGTATATGTGGATGAATGTCGTATTCTATGTACACTTTCACCTAACACTATTACAAACATGATGGTGTATCACATTCCTTAAAATCTCTCATTAATAGGCTAGCTACATTGACTATCAAGACATGTTCATAATTTCAAGTTGTCAATCTACGCGGTAGCTTTCCACTACGTGCCCCTTCAATCCGACCGTCAAGAAATGGAAATTTTTGAAATCCGGGCAAAGGATTTACATGTCCATTCAAATCAATTTCCATAGGATACTTAATGATATGACCTTGTAGTGGAGTAAAATTCTCACTTGTGTATCGTTTCCAGTTATTCTCTGCAATATCATTGACATACTTGACGCAATCTAATTCCTCAGGAGCTTTGAAGCAATTCTCAACAACCCCAGTATGTTCTGCCCACAATGACATTCGATATCCGTATACCTTATACAAATTAAGACACACTTAATTTTAGTTGCAGAAAAAATTTTGAAAAAAAAAAACTAGCTAGTGAAAGATAACAAATCTAACCTGGCCACATGGATGATCCTTCCTCTTATTTGAAGTGTAATGAGGCTGATAAGCGCCTATTGCAATTTCTGTATCTCGTGAACCAGCCAATGATCGTTGATTAATGTTGGCTGAACCTATTATCACGTACTCATCATCCACTATCATCCCCTTCGAATGTACATATATCATGAATGGATCCTACCAACAATAAAAACAAAATTAGTTCAATAATACATTGAAGACATAACATATGCATTGTGTCTGAGAACGCCATCAGTAGGTGAAATTTTGACTGATCTAGGAAGAAAAACAGAGAGTTCCACACAGGAATCAAAGGACAAGGATGAATAATTTGAAGAAGAAGATCAACACATTGTTAAAAAGGAAGTCATTGATCATACTATGTTGAGAAAATGTGATTTGGTTTGGTACATTTATACACTAGCAGACCAAAACATATTGAGCTAACTTCAGTTTAATAAAATCTCTAATCTAACTAACAGTAAAATACTGTGCATGATTTAACCAAACAGTATACACTCTAACAATGGAAATTTTACTAAACAGGAGTGAGTGGAATAAGATAAAAAGATAACTTGTGAAAACACTTACAACTTTTCCATGAGATGGGGATGAGGCTGATGCTGAGGTTGAGGGACCGGCTTCATCTTCTTGAAATTCCTCTCGATTTCCAAGGCAATAAAAATTTAAGTAGTCGGTTGGATGTGCACCCTCAAGCTGAGAGGACTGGAGCTCTCGAGCGACCACTTCATACATCATTTTCATTGTTTGCCTCTATCATCATATATGAATAATCAACATTGAAGAGGAAACAAATTAAGAATCTAGCAAATTACTAAAAGAAGTGAATGATTAATGAAATTTGATTCAAAATTCAAAAGTTGATGAAAATTGTTATACTTCACCTGCCAATAAAGGATTTCTTGAACTACCATATTAGCTGGTTCACCCTCGGGCCACATGGGCATCACAATATAGACCGCAAATCTCTCTCTTGCTCTTATTTTATTTGCAATCTTCAAAGCAAGTTCCATAGGGATCAAATTGTTAGCACCTGCATCCAGACAAACAAGAACATATCAGATATCATTAGTTAAACAGATCAAATTGTTTACCAAATGGAATTCTTATAAATTATCTAGCTACCTGCATCTCGGTCGGAGGGCCATGCGTAGGATGATCCGATGAAATATTGATTCTCAATATATATGAAGTGCTGAGCACTTCTAATTGCTTGGATGTAGGCCATCTCAAGACTCTTATCAATCACCAAGTATTTGTCAAATACAAGGTTCTGCAATCAAAACAAATGAATTAATATTGCACTAGTAATAGACTGCAGGATATATGCACAAGGTATAAAAAAAGGAAATTAAGAAGAATGTTATAATTAATTAGTACTTATGTGTATGCAGCATGTGCATCTTCAGGGAATCCTTTAACTGATCCCGAATCTATAGACCTAAAAACCTGTTAACATTATCATAATAATTGATTATTCAGTAACCACAAAATGTAATTTATATTAATTAATTTACCAATACAGATCAAAATAAGTATATAACCTGAGTATGCCAGGTCTGTGGATCATCTTCATTTGTGGGACTAATAAGTGATGGGATCGAATGAATGTCGAGTAAGAGATTCTCGTCCCAAACTGATTTTCTATTAATCAGTTTTCTCATCTTCGACCATTCAGAGGCTTTTCTCCACCTTTGCTCGAAGTTTGTGAGCACATCATAAGCTGCTGCCCCGTCAACTTTGCAATGTAAATCATGCCAGGGTTGTCTTGGGTGCCCCTCAGCCTATTCGGAAATATCATCATTGCAAAATCATATATTAGAAATTTACAGTAAAACTAAAAATTAGCACAATAATGCAGGAAAACACATGTAACAAGATTTTATACTGCCTTATGTAACATTTTTTTTCTAATAGGATGATTTTTTTCTTATATATATTTGGAGCACCATTGTATATGATTAAGTAATACTGCTCTTGATTCCTTTTTGGCAAAATTAATTTTAGAGGGCTAATGAAGTTTGGAATAGAATGTAAGTGAGAACAGAACAAAAAATTAATTAATTGCAGAGTATAATTAAGATCATGGATGAGGAATTGCAAAGTGAGAAAAATGAAAATTTTCAAATTGTGAAGATCGATGTTACTTACAGATTTATATGTGGGATTATGATAGTCCTCTCTGAATATGGTGTTGAGGTCACGATATAGTCGATGCTCAGGAGTATCATAACGTCCGTCACAGAGGTCTAGACCACCCACGAACGCAGTTAACTTCCTGTTGTTGGCATCGCCTTCAGTGTCCACAATCACACATTTCTGGTGTTGAGCATACAACACTCGGGAAGTCTGCAGTTAAAATTAAAACAAGAGTCATTATTATTTTGTCTTGATAAAAATCTAAACTTTATTTGTACATATAAATTGTTGTTAACTTACTTGTTCTACAAAATTAGTGAATGTAGAATTTGTGTATCGGGGGGCTAGCAAACATTTAACGCTCGAGTCCTTGAAGAACTTGCGCGTTTCTTTGTCATGAGTTTGCATTTGGCCCTTCTGCATAAGACAAAAATTCAAACAGTTAATTAACAATGCAAATAATTAGTCAAAAAAAAAAAAAAAGAAGAAGACAATTCAAATTGAATTAATACTTACTGATTCAAGGATGAACTTTTTATCGAATGATGTTCTATCCTTCCAAATCAACACCAATACTTTGACCCCTACTCGGGATTTATTTTTCAGCAGCTCTCCGAGCGTCAAATTCGCATCACTCGAAATT
Organism: Galeopsis tetrahit; assembly: GCA_963675135.1. Lineage (NCBI taxonomy): Eukaryota > Viridiplantae > Streptophyta > Magnoliopsida > Lamiales > Lamiaceae > Galeopsis > Galeopsis tetrahit. The sequence goes on along the minus strand of OY776125.1, from coordinate 17,554,103 downwards.
TGACCGGCAGGCTCCCTCACCAACACGACTTTGTGGTAGACAGACCACCCCGTTATATATACGAGATGGCGTGCACCAATTATTGCACGACAGATCTCTTCCCAACACTTCCCGTGCTCATAATCTATTCCGTCGTCAATTTTAATTTGTGGTGCACGTCCATCTATAACGTGGGCATCTTGGTATAATGCCAGTCTACCCCCACGTCGGAGTGGGAAATAGCTTTGGAGAACTTCATACTTCTCTGAAAAGCCATTCTGGTAGACTGGGTTAATTTGGGTACTAATGTAGCTGATCTGCAGTTGAATGGTGGAATCGGGGTTGGTGTGAGGCCCTCTAAGTTGAAAGGATTGGTTTATGAAGTTTCCACTTTCAACCATCTCCGCGGGCACAACGGCGATACCAACTAGTTTTGACAGAAACATGTTGTTATCTTTGACATGGAACTCAATCTGTTTAAGAAAAATTAATTTGCATGTTAGAATCATATCAGTAATTATCATAAAAAGTACTGAAATTAATGCACAATTTTTGAGGACTTAATTTGTGCATGAAATACGAATGTGTAGTGCATAATTCCGCTATAATGAATTTCAGTGGGATAAAAAGTAGTGAATTAAACAAACTCGTTTGGATTTTGTTGCAGAAAGTATAAGTAATAATTTTTGTTTATTTTTGCCCTGTTCATATATATGAAATTAATTCATATCGATCCTAGTTGTATTAATTAATGGCTAAATTAACAGAAAAAAACTTGATAAAGAAAAGTAATTTTGGTTAATGGAGATTAATATTGTTGATGAAAAACTTAGGTTAATTATGTTGTTATGCCACAGAAGCTGGTGAATTATTGGTTCTGTGGAGCTCTACTTTTACATGTGATGCTTTATTTATAGTAATGAATCTTTGCTTTCTTAAAGAAAAATATTGGTGACAGATTATATGATTTGACCGTATAAGTCTATCTAATATTCCATAATAATTGTATGTAGGTGTGCATGGACAGATAATATTGAGTAGGTTACCTTAAAATTTGTAGATAGGATCATAGGAGTGTCTGTAAGAGAAATTAATTAAGGCTGCTTCTTTAATTAATAAAAAAAAAAATCATGTCCTAATGTTTTGTCTAATGCATTATTATTAATTAAATTTGGTGGATCCAAGAACTAAAGATTGTGAATTAATAAGGCTGCTTCTAAAATTATGTTCTTCTTGAACCCCTTGAGCATTTTTATTTCAATTAATTAAACTTTCTGAACTGAATACTAGTATATTTTTCTTTTAGGTCACTTGATTATGATTTTTTTTTTTTTTAAAACAGAAAAAAAAATATCAAATATTGGAGAAAAAAAAAAACAAGGGAAAAACCTATAAATTTAGTGTTAAGTATGTATGATACGTACCTCAGAAACAATATGAGCGACGGGAAAGGTGAAGGTTTGGTCCCAAACGGGATTTTGAGAAGTAGGTATGGCCCGAGTTCGAACGAGTCGGGCCCCGGCGAGGTGAACGGAGACATAGGTGCCTCTCAGTTTGCGTTGATCCTGGTCATGGGAGTGTGGGTCGGCGGATGAGGTTGTGGGCGCCGGACAGATGGTGAAATGTGGGAGATTCCTCCGAAGAATGGAAGGGAGGTTTTGGGTGTCTACAATTCTCACCCTCAACTCTCCATGCAACAACATGCTCTGCTGCACCGGACCCAAACATAAATTAATAATGAAATTAGCTAGATTACAATTAGATGATAAACAAATTATAAATTAAAATAATGGTGGAGCAATGCATATATATATATATACCTTAGGCGTAGCAGCAGAAGTCCCAACAGGCTCCATAGTTTAATTAATTTGATGGAAATGAGTTTTCAAGAAATAAAAATATATATATAGCTGCTTGCTTATGTTAGCTTAGAGGCCAGGGGTTGTGCTGCTGCTGGTTATATATATATATATAGATAGATAGAATGTGTGTGATGTTGCATTGCTATATAAGACATTTCTTTGGTGTCATTTCATATTAAAAGACATCAACTAATTACGGTAATTAATAACAAGCTGCTCACAGTACTCCATCCATCTCCAGACCACTTTTAATCTTACATATTCCCCATCACAACACATTACTATAATTCATCATCTTCCCTTTAATTGTTTTTCAATATATATGTACAAATTAAGAAAAAGTAAATACACTCTCTTTTAAGTTGATAAAACCAAACACAATAATACAAAGATATCTCGATATATGACTAGCTATCACAATCCAAATTAAAGTAGTTGAGATTACTTGAAAATGCCATGACTCGTACGTGAGAGTAAAAATGTGTGTAATTAAATTTTAATTGGATTTAGAATATATAGTCATCTAATTACTCTAATATTGCAAAACATATGATCCGATCAATATTGCGGCCGGGCATGCACATTCATACTCGTCTGCATCAAAATTAACTAATTAACTAAATCATGATCATGGCCACGTATCAAATTAATATGGTATACGAATTTTTCCGACCAATTTTGTAATGTAAGTGACAAATGTTGTTACTATCTTTTGCAATAATGTGTATGCATTTTCATAATTATCTTGTGATCATATACTCTTTTGTTTTAATTAGAATATCCTATTTTAACTAATTAGTGCTTCAGCCAAAATTGAACTTATAGTGGAACTCGTTTTCAAGAGAATATCGGACGCTAATATAAATTTTTTATTTTTAAACTAACTTTTTTATTAAAACCAAAATTTGAAGAAATACAAGCTACAATTTCCTTTTTATTAATTTTTTGACAAAAGCAAAGAAAACATATCATTAAGAGAACTGAAAATAGTTGATGAAATATCCAATTATCTCGATTGGTCCTTTTATGTAAGTCTAACTTTTCTTATCAAATCTACAATTTTCTTCCATTTCCCTTCACCTGATCAAATTATGGCTATCAATCATAAATAGTGGGTTTCCTCTAGCTAATTATATATTGGGCTCTAGTTTCTTTTTTTAATTGAGGAATGGTTTACAATACAATTCATAATAATTATATGAATAAAAAAATTGAGAGCTATCTAAAAATGAGGATTCGATAAGAGGAAGACCCTCAAAGTCGTTCTCCTGTATCATATGACGTTCCACTTAAATATGAGGTGCTAAACCTATAGTTTTCGTTTCTATCTTTTTTTTCTTTTACGTTTAATTGTTTATTTTACTATATTTTATAATTTCTTCCCGGAAGGTGATGAAGAATATTCTCTAGTATTCATTTTCTTAATTAAAATTAATTAATTGCTTGATTGCAATATAGCTAGCAAACAAGTCTTTCTAAAATAGTATAGTAGTAATTAATTAAGTGATTTAATATTCCTTGCTTTTTTTACGCAAATTAAATTACTATATACTAATACTACTATTTTCTACTTCTCCTAATTAATACTCCCTCCCTTTAAAGAGAAATATACATATAGCCAAAGTAATTAAATTAATTAAGCTGCTAATCCAAAAATATACATAAAGCTAACTAAAGGTAAGGAGTAGGTGATTCCTACCGTTGGTTTTCAGTGAGAGGTCGATAAAGACAGAATAAATGTTTATATGCGGAAAAAGTGAAAATTGATGTCTTGTGTGACGTGTCAAGTCAATTAAAAAAATAATCTTTTACTGATTTTATTTCTCACATAGTCACATAACAAACAGTTGTCAACAATTTATTTTTTAATTTTTAATTTTTGAAGATTTAATATTTTTCAGATTTTATTTAATTTTCTCAGATTTATTTTCAAAATTTTTAATTGATTTATTTAATTTATTCAATTTTAACGATTTTTTTACTCAAAGGTATTTACAATAAAAAATACCAGTACTATTTTACTTGCATGTTTATTTTTGCCCTGTTCATATATATGAAATTGATATCCTAGTTGTTTTAATTAATGGCTTAATTATTAACAGAAGAAAACTTGATAAAGAAAAGTAAGTTTGATTGTTAATGGAGATTAATATAAATAATTGTGACATAAAAACTTAGGTTAATTATTATTATGAAGTTATGCCACCCAGCTGCCGGTGAATTATTGGAATCTTTGTATGTAAATGGTTTCTGTATTTTGAGTTCTCTTTTACATGTGGTGCTTTGTTTATAGTAATGAATCTTTGTGTTCTTCAATAAAATATACTGGTCACAAATTATGATTTGACTCTATAAATAATTCTTGGTTGTTTACATTAATTGTCTCTCACCTAATTCATAATATTAATTTATAGGACTGTCATCTGGTAAATATTGAGTACGACTAAAATAAAATTAACGAGATTTGATTAAAAGAGATTTGGTTAATATCCATAATATTGATTGTTGATGTGTAAAAGAGATTTAACGAGGTGTAAAAATATTTATTGAGACGTAAAATAAAAAGTGGAATGGAGAAATTTTCAATTAAGTAACTGTGGAACGTACTAATAAAAAAATGTAAAAATAATCATCGAAGTAGTATTAATTATATGTATGTAAAATAACCAAAATACCTCTAATAAATTTACAAATTAATGGGGGCCATTAGCAAGAGATTGAAGCTGGTTGATAGCTAGCCCAAAGAAGAGTCAATAATTATGCCACTAGTTCAAAGAGAGAATAAATGTTATACTATAAGCCTAGTTATGATTTTGGGCAGTTTTTAAAACTGTCCAAATTTGAGATTATATATTTATATCATCTCTGTTTTATCTACATGATGTCTAGATATTTAACTTAAATTAAGCACCTATGTTATTTTATTCTTATACGTTTATACAGTGGAAACTAATGTTGTAATTTCTAAATTATTTAGAATTTTTATTCGTATGTCATATAAAAAGGTTAATATACATTTATTGAAAATAAACAAGTCAACTCTATATTAGAAAATGCAACTTGCATAAATAAATGTTTATGTCTATTATAATAATCGAAAAAATATATATACACTGAAAAACTATATGCTATACATAATTAAAGATTACTCAAAGAGATATCTCCAAAGGATGGATGGACCATAGTCAATTTTGATGGCAATGGTATTAATTATAGATATTAGAAAGTACATTAATTAAGAAAAACAGCAGTACAATGGCAATATTAAGTACATCCTCCGCCAAATTTTATTTGAATATTTTTTGTTTAACTCAAATTTTAATGTAGGAAATGTTTGTTGGTATTAAAAGTTACATAAAATTACTTTTTAAAAGATATAAAATGGATATTTCTACTTTATTGAAAATATAAATTTTTGTTAATGTTTGAAGAATTTATTTAAAGAAACAATATATTTTTGACAATTAATGTTCAAATATTAGGATAGAGAGAGTAGAACTATATAAGATAAAGAAGTATACGTGAAAAAAAAAAAATTTGAAGTCGAAGTATACATGAAAATTCATTTCATATGGTGTGGAGATTTTTCCCCACGAGCCAAAGTCAAAAAAACTCTATAAATATAGTGTCTCACTTTTGTATTTCTTTTTGCTTTATATACAAATTTAATCATGCCTAACTATAGCCTAAAGGTGTAGAGAATTGTTTGTACATTACACAAGAAACGATGAAATATAATACGGAGTAGAAAGTGAAAGATAATAAAGAAAAAGAGTCCCTACTTGGTTTTGTCAAATTTTCACTTCTTTTGTACATGAAATTTTTACTCAAAATTATTTGATACACTCTTACTCCCACCGTCCTAAAATTATGATCTCTTACTCCTTTTTAATTTGTCTCAAAATATGATTTTTTTTTTGTTTTGTTTTTTACTTTATCAGTAAATTTGATCATGCTTTATAAGTTGTGTCTAAACATCTTGAGCTACGTACCTAGGAATGGCAACGGGTCGGGTACCTAGATACCCAGACCCGTCCCGTTTCAATTCGGATCCGAGTTGGGTTGACCCGTTCAGGTCGCGGGACGGGTCAGGAAAAATCGGGGCGACTCATAATAAAAAAAATTAGAAAAGAAAAATTGAAAAATAATAAATTTTTTAAAAACATATAATATAAAATTTAGATTTGTATTGAAAAATAAATAAAATAGTCTTAGAAGCATGTTTATAAATTTATTTTCGCATTTATGAGGTGAATTATTGTTATATATATTAATAAACATCAAAATATTGAAGATATATTTTATTTATGGGTAGGACTGCTGTGTACTCAAGTACACGGTATACTAGAAGCATGTTTATAAATTTATTTTCGCATTTATAAGGTGAATTATTGTTATATATATTAATAAACATCAAAATATTGAAGATATATTTTATTTATGGGTAGGGCTGCTGTGTACTCAAGTACACGGTATACTTGAGTCCAGCTATATAGAAAATATATATTATATATAGAATAAATAATAAAATATTTAACAAAATCCATTGTAGCCTAGTGGACTAGTGGTTGTCCTTGGTTTTTTTTATACATTAAAATTCCAATTAATAAATAATAAAATTTGTAAAATTAATAATAATTTTTAAAAAAAAATTAGCAATAGTTTAATATTAATAAAAGTGCTATTTAAAATTTGTAAAATAGATAGCAACAGTTTTTTTTATACATAAAATTTGTTAAAATTAATAATAATTTTTTAAAAAATAGCAACATTTTTTTATGCATTAAAAGTGCAATTAATATATAATAAAATTTGTAAAAATAATAATTTCAAAAAAAAATAGCAACAGATTTTTTATACTTATAGCAACAGTTTTTTTATACATTAAAAGTCAATTAATAAATAATAAAATTTGTAAAATTAATAATAATTTTTAAAAAAAATAGCAATAGTTTAATATTAATAAAAGTGCTATTTAAAATTTGTAAAATAGATAGCAACAGTTTTTTTTTTATACATAAAATTTGTTAAAATTAATAATATTTTTTTTAAAAATAGCAACATTTTTTTATGCATTAAAAGTGCAATTAATATATAATAAAATTTGTAAAATTAATAATAATTTTTAAAAAAATTAGCAACATATTTTTTATACATTATAAAAAAAGTGCGTAATATCATTAATTGCACTTACTAATAATATAATTAATAGTAATAAAAGTGCAAGTAAAAAAATAATAAAACGTGTAAAATTAATAATAATTTTTTAAAAAAAATTTAGCACCAGTTTTTCTAGATTATGAAAGTGCAAATACAAATAAACAAAAGGTGTATCATTAGCATACACTTTTCAGTTATAATATCATACACTTTTCAATTATAATATCATACACTTTTCATTAATATATAACTTACATTTTTCATTAATATAACATACACTTTTTAGTTATAATAACATACACTTTTCATTAAATAGATCATACACTTTGCAGTTATAATAACAATAAAACGTGTAAAATTAATAATAATTTTTTTAAAAAAATTTAGCACCAGTTTTTCTAGATTATGAAAGTGCAAATACAAATAAACAAAAGGTGTATCATTAGCATACACTTTTCAGTTATAATATCATACACTTTTCAATTATAATACCATACACTTTTCATTAATATATAACTTACACTTTTCATTAATATAACATACACTTTTTAGTTATAATAACATACACTTTTCATTAAATAGATCATACACTTTGCACTTATAATAACAGACAATTTTCATTAAATAAACATACACTTTTCATTAATAGATCATACACTTTGCAGTTATAATAACATACACTTTTCATTAATATATAACTTACACTTTTCAATTATAATATCATAAACTTTTCAGTTATAATAACATACACTTTTCATTAAAAACAATGTTGCATTTTTCAATATAATAACATACACTTTTCATTAAAAAAACAAAGATACACTTTTTAGTTATAATAACATACACTTTTTCAAAAAAAAAATTGAAAAAAAAATCGAAAATTTTTTTTTTTAAAAAAAAGTCAAAGTTTGACCGTTGACCGGTCAACAGTGGTCAACGGTCAACATTTGACTAGTAAAAGTCTACTCAAATACATGGTGTACTTGAGTACATACAAGACTTTGGCTATATTTATATGTATAATATATATAAAATAAATATAAAAACAGATCACGAATTGAGTGTGATACTCGGGCCCGCCCCATTTCAATATGGATTCGAGACGGGACGACCCAAATAACACGGGTCAGGGCGGGTTAAAATTGCCGTACCTAGAGTTCTCTCTTCAAATCACTAGGAATTAGGAAATGAAAGAGAGAGCGAATGAAAAGAATATGCGGCATTGATAAAGAGAGAATAAATGTTTTATACAAAAAGAAAAAAAAGGGTAGATCTGATTTTTGAAAAAAAAAAATCTAATTATTAAATACAAAAATATTATATATTGTAAACTTAAAAATGTATATATTAAATCTGAAATTTCCTCTTCAATGGAAAACAATCCCAGACAATTTGATGATCGAAGAGAACTTTTGTAATATTTTGAGTTTTCTTCTTTGTATCTTCTTGTCACTTGTAACTGTTGAATATCTCTTGTTTTAACGTTAAATAAATTTCGCTTATTTTTTTTTTTTAAATAAAATTGAGAAAGATATCTATATATTTATTGGATGTGCTAGGGGGCAATTTATAGAAGGAATTAGTCATTTTCCTCAAAAAAAAAATATACGGATTTCGTTAACTATTTAATAGATATGACCATTTCTGCAACAAAAAAAGACAATTTTTATATTACAAGACCAAAAATGATTTGACTTCATATAGGACTAAAATTGCATTTAAAAAAAAAATAGGATTAACTTAATTCACATGTATGAGATCAGAAGTTGATCTTGTATAATACTCCTTCCATCCAAATTTATAATGTCAATTGGTCAGGCGGGGTGACCCATTTGCTAGGCGGACTGTCAAAACTTCAACCCAACTCACAAAGGGGTAGGCTGTGAGTTTTGACGGGCCAACCCGATTTTATTTTTTAAATGTTTATTAAATTCATCATTTTCATTTCCAAAATTCAAAGTCTCCTAATATTTAATTGTCTCCTACTACATGCTCATTATTAAATTTACTATTCTAATCTAAAATAATTTAACAATGAAATTATAACTGGAACGTCAAAGTATGATGTTGGAACTGAAACAAACGGCACGAGCAACACGGGTTTGTGATACAAAACAGACACTTGTTGTGTTTGACTATATTTTGTTTCAAAATTTTAGTTGTAAATTGCGATGCAGACCCTAACTCACCAAAATCCAGTCTGTGTAGACCCTCGAAAAAAGTTGAATCCAACCTATAATTTTTTAAAGAGTTATCGACGGACCAGCAGAATATCAAGGTTTCAGAAGCCACTTTGACAACTCTATAAATAAATAAATACTCCACATATATTATTTATAATTAAAATACAATTTTTTTATATAAAAAAAATGAGCACACTTTTAATTTAATGGACGGTGGGAGTAAAATACTAGGGTTAGTCTTCCATGAAATATTGCATGTATGCAATACACCCAATTTAGGCAAAAGCCCAAAATCCAAGCCCATTTAACGAGCAGTAAAATTCTCAACTAATCTCGCGGGTAATTTTTTTCGGGTCAAAACAATCTCGCGGGTCAATTAATTTAACGGGTACAATAACTTAGTGGGTCCTAGGGCAACGCAAAATACATGATTCACTCCCTATCATCCCCATAATCACGCGAAAAAAAAAAAAAAAAAACTCAGAGCAATCTACATCGACGGCGAAGGAAACAACGCCGGAAAAGGAAAAGGGCACAGCGCCGGCAAAGGACACAGCGATCATAAAAGGACAATCATAATGAGTGCAGAAAACTACGAAGAAGAATATGTAATGGTGGTAATATCAAATACAACTAATTCTACAGAAACAGGTGGAATCTTCTCTTAATATATGATTATTATTTTAAAACTATTGAACTGCAACTATTTTTTACTCTATGAAAATTATTGCTTAACTACCGGAATAAAACACTTTGATCATAAAACAATATTTATTCATTTTACTGTATGAATAATATTGTGTTACTATATTGAAGGAATTTGTTTTACTACATGTATATTTATGGTTTATTGATAAATACATGCACAATTATCATGACAAAAATCCAATAATCATATGAACATATGTTGTTTAACTACATGAAAAAATATGAATTACTACATGAATATATATAATTTACTACATAAAGTTTATTGTGTTAATGATATAAGCAGGTACACTACTACTTGAATCTGCTACTGTAGCAACTGAAAAAGAGATTGGGACAGAAACAATAGAAGAGGAGATTGACTATAGTGAATATGGTGATTCACTAATGGGAATAAGAAAAGAAAAAGAATGTGAAATGTTTGACATCTACTGTGCTCATGCTAGAATTGTGGGTTTTAGTGTCCGAAAATCAATTGAAATACTCTCTAAGGATGGAAACAAAACAGTAGTATCTAAACTTTATGTCTGCTCTTGCAATGGTGTGAAGGACAAAAGCAAGAATGTACCAGATAAAAAGAGACGGGGAGATTCAAGAACTAATTGCAAAGCTCAAATGAGGATAAAACTTGTGGATGAAATGTATGAGGATAGAACATTTTGGAAGAAACAAGAAAAAAACTACTATGGAATTAGCCAATGAATTTGGCTCCAAGACACCAAATCCTCATTTATTTTAGATTATTTTTTTAAGTACTGCTAAAAGATTACTTTTAATAGACAATGTAGATTTTGCAAAATGATTAATTTTTGTGCAAAGTGCTAGAGTTGTTAATTTTTTAATATTACATTTTATTAATTGACAGATTATTATTATTACTACATGTATTAACTCATGCTACTACATTAAACAATATGTCTTACTATATTAAAAAAAGTTTGTTATTATATAGAACAATACTTTTTAATATAAATTATACTATTTTATATTCTATATTATATAAGTTACTTTAATTTTGTTTTGAAATTACTTGACCAGAAATATTTTTTACTACATTAAATAACGTATGTACTACATGAAATATTATATTTTCTCAATATATACATAAAAAATTGTCTTACTACATGTATTAACTCATGCTACTACATGTCTACATCAAACAATATGTCTTACTATATAAAAAAAAGTTTGTTATTATATATAATAATACTTTTTAGTATAAAAAATATGTCTTACTATATATTACTACACTTGTATTAATTGACAAATTATTTTTATGGTTAATTGCAAATTAAATCACCACCTTTCTCTAAATTGTAATTTAATCTAAACTTTTGAATAATTGCAAATAAAATCACTACCTTTAAATATTGTTGCAATTTAGACTTCGAGACAATTTCATTTGTGCTCAAATTTGACGTGACTAGCTTATTAGACACATCCTTAGTGAAATTACATTGTTTTTTATTTCGATCTAATCTTGAAACGTCAAATTTAAGTGCAAATTAATGAAGTTGTCTTGAAGTCTAAATTGCAACAATATTTAAAGGTGGTGATTTTATTTGCAATTATTCAAAAGTTTAGATTAAATTGCAATTTAGGGAAATGTGGTGATTTAATTTGCAATTAACCCTTATTTTTATTACTATATGTATTAACGCATGTTACTACATGAAACAATATGTCTTACTATGTCAAAAAAAGTTTTTATAATATAGAATAATACTTTTTAATATACATCGTCTGGACCCAAAACAAAACGTACTCCGCGATCTCTCAACTGACAACATCCAACTACTGTGATTAAAATTCTTCACCAACCACTGAAGCATATCATGATCAAACAACTTGGTCATCTTCAATTGCAGAAGTCCCCCAAAGCCAATCTTAACATGCTGAAGCTGCTTGGAGTTCAGATTTTTTATAACTTCAACGATCCCAATTGGCTTGCCATGAGAAATAAATGTTCTGACACGCTTAATAAACTCCACCGAATCATCAGACTCTACATGCTTTGTCTTCTTCTTTTTAGGTTCTTTACGTTCTCGTTTCACCTTTCTTTTTCTCTTCATGCCAGAAGGAGGACCCTCCAACAACAACATCGATTTTTTATAACTTCAACGATCCCAATTGGCTTGCCATGAGAAATAAATGTTCTGACACGCTTAATAAACTCCACCGAATCATCAGACTCTACATGCTTTGTCTTCTTCTTTTTAGGTTCTTTACGTTCTCGTTTCACCTTTCTTTTTCTCTTCATGCCAGAAGGAGGACCCTCCAACAACAACATCGACAGTAAGCCTTTTGTAAGATCATCTTCCATTGTACACTACATATATAAAATATATAGAAATGTAAATACTACAACAGTAAATGTCAGCTACTACATAAACAGAAAATAATCACTACATATATGAAAATGTGCTACTAGATGAGAATATATATGTACTAATAAAACAGAAGAATAAACTTAATACTACATGAATACAAATTTTTTAACAACTACTACATATATATAAAAAATAAAAAACAGATACTGCATAAGAAAATTTTGGCTACTACATGAGAGATGCATGGTACTACATTAAAAAAAAAAGAGAAATATGAACATGCAGAAAACAAAAACACAAATAAACACAGTATACATTAAAATAACAACTAAAGAAATCAGTCTAAAACATGTTGTAACATGAAAAACAAAAGAAACAGTAAACATTGAATATTGAAAACCCTAAAATCAACAACACATCTAAATATAAACAGTAAATAGAAAGGGAAAACCCTAAAATCAACAACGCATTACAAAAAAATCAGTAAAAATAAAAAACCTAAATCTAAAACTAACTAAGCTTTACAGAAAAACAGTAAAATAGAAGAATAAAACACTAAAATCAATTAAAGTTTAAACAAATCAGTTCACAAAAGGAAAAAAAAAAAACTAAAATCAACTTCTGTGAACTAAAAATCAAATAAACTTCACAAAAACACTCAAAACATTACAGAAAAAGCAAAATAACACAAAAAACATAGAAATAAACTCACGATTGAAGGGGGAAAAGATAATAAACTTCGCGCGAACAGAAAACGAACCGACTGTAATGAAAGAAACGTACATACCTTGAACTTTTATACAAAAAACTACTCGAAAAACCGTCGGAAACGTCTCCTAAACCGTCGGAATCGTCAAAGAGAGAGAGAGAGAGGGGAAGTGTGTTCGAGAAGAAACCGTGCGTTGAAATCAATGAAGTGCAAAATTAAAACTCAAGGGTCATAAAACAACGGATCGGGTCAAATTCGAATGGTTGAAATGGATCGAGAAAGTAAACAGTAAATAAATAAAGAGGCCCAATAAAAAAAAAAAAAAGGCCCAAAGCTATGTTGCCGCCCACATACTATAATTGGCAATATTTCATATATATATTTCATATATGAAATATTGCATCTAAGTTTTTGCAAAAATACTAATACAAAATCTGTGTACTCCAGTTTCCCACTGAGCCATTTCACATAATGTAGAAACCAGTGAAACAAAAAAAAGTTCAAAATCTTTTATTATACCTTTTCCCGACGATAATAAAACAGACAATGTTCTAAAAACATGCAATCTTACAACACGACATAACGACCTATAAAATATACTGTAGTCTTTCCCATTTCTTCAAAACAATGAAAATTAGAATTCGAATCCAACACCACCACCAATGCACAACATAAGACAAGGCACATAAAATCACACAATACTAGGTGCATCCCCTTCCCAATTGCACACAGACCGAGCCCAACGGGTCCTAATGCAATCAACCAACGGTGCATGTTGACTGGGAGGTGGTTTAGATACCTCACTTGAGTCAGACGCCACTGGTACATCAGCCATGAATTCTTCCGGAGTCCACCTTGGGGGAACGGAAACCCTCAATTTCGTTATTCTTGGTCTTTGAATTGGGCTCGCATTTCCCGATGTTTGGGCCCCGTTGGCAATTGATTTTGCAATCCCGTTAAAATGGTAAAGATCGAAGACCTTCTTTCCCATCATCCCAGACGAGTCCTTGACTCCTCCTAAACTCTTGTCTAAATTGAGAAGAGCCTGCCAAAATTCACTCCATACTATAAAGCCCGTACTACAAAGATGATCGACTTGATCAGATGGGAGGTTGATGTTGGTTTCCCTGATGACTTGATGGAAACCTTCGGCCCCAATGAAGCCACCGCCTCCGCTTTGATCTAGTGCGTCGAACGCTCTTCGTATTTGCGATTCTCGATTTTCAAATTCGTTTTCCTCTTGGACTTTGGTATCGAGAGCAAAGAGAACCGTATAATGTGATTCACTACCCACCACCCATATGGGCCATTTTGGACATTTTAGATACTGGCCAACTTTGCAGAAGTTGAGCGACTCTAAAAGAGTCAGGAATCCAACTTCGACCGAATTTGAGATGCCTTTTACACACATGCCACCACCTAGGTCCATGCTACCATCGAACACATTGGCAGCCGCACTCCCAGAGAGTAGTAGGTTTACTATTTCCTATTTGGAAAAGGTTGAAGTTAAACTAGGTCAAAAACTCATGCAAAACTAAAACTATCAAGCATCAATGATTTTGTCGCGTAAATGTTTTTTTATCCCTTAACTTGCATCAATTTTGATTTTAGTTTTTCGACTTTGAAATTTTGTCCCTTAAATTTATCAAATTCAACTTTTTCATCCTTGAAGCCGGTTAAAAGGACGAAAAAAGTTAAATTTCGTTGTTAGCCGGTAAAAAGGACAAAAATTGAATTTGGTAACTTAAGAGACAATATTCAAAGTCAAAAAAGTGAATGGAGTAAATCAAAATTATTGAAAATTAAAGAACAAAATAAAATGTGAACCCTTTTTTCTCATTTGTGAATACCTGGGATGCATGCCCAAACGGTGCGGTGACTAACGGCTGAGATGGATCATCTCTATCGTCTTGAACATTTTCCAATCCACGAGATAACAACGCCGATATCAAGAACAACAATGCTCCCATACGACTTCGGTATACGGGAAGCATACCCTCTAGCTTCTTAAGTGCAGTTGGCCATGAAGTGCATGTATCAACTCTCAGAATCTTCTGCAAGTCAGACCCAGATTCAACAGAAATACCTCCAAGGACTTTAGCAATAACCTGCACAAAAAGAAAAAGAAAAACGTGAGAAAACTTATTAGGTGAAAAGGTTAGAGGTAATACCTGCAATACATGCTCTCCATCATATTTTCTCAAAATGACCAAACAATATCTTAATATCAAAAGTAATGGTAACCATATAAACCCCAATAATTGCATTAGCTTAACAAATAATTAAGAGCCCATTTGGCTGAGCTTATATAACCTCCTTAAAACGGATTATAAGCTGTTTAGGAGCTTATAAGCTCTCTAAAAGTTTTTGGTAAAAAAAGATGTTTAACAGTTTATAAGATCTTAAAAATAAAAAACAAAAATCACCTCACCTCTCCCAACCCCAACCCCAACCCACAGCCATATAAAATAAAAATATAATTATTTTGTATTCCCTCCGTCTATTTTTATAATTCGCATTTGAGTTGGGCCCGGGTTTTAAGGAAAACTGATTGTTTATGTAAAAAGTGGAAGTTTGAGTGTGGAGATAAGTAGAAATAAAGTAGTGTGTGATAGTAATATTTCCTTTTTAGGAAATGGGAATTATAAAATTTGGACAAACAAAAAAGGAAAGTGAGAATTATAAAAATGGGTAGAGGGAGTAATATTTAAAAAAAATTATCAAAGAACTTATAAGTTTTATTAACCAACACCTTAACAACTAATACGTTACTTAAAAATTACATCTTATAACTTATAAGCTTTTGAAACAACTTATAAGATGTTTAAAATAAGTTTAGCCAAACAGACTCTAAGGTTGAAAAGAAACTGCAAGGAAATGCAGCATAAAGCATGTAGATAATATTAAGAAAACTCACCTCATCCTCAGACCCATTCACAGACTTCAGTAAATCACTGTTGAGAATATCCAGAGATACTATTAGTGCTCTTTGATTACGCCCGCATAGAAAGAGTATCTCACTCATACTCCTGACCAAGGCTCTGTTTGGAGGCAGCAAAAGTTTAATTTTAATAAAAGTAAAAGAAGCACCAGTGAATGAAAATGAACAGGTCTAAAAAATATTAACAGCACTTCAGGCTAAGAAAATTAATACGTACTTCCAGATAATAGTGTTTTTAAGATTTTTTGAGATATAAATGTCCATTCTTCATCTCATGAGTATAATTTAATCGAAGGAACACTAGTTTTATACAGAAAAGACATTTTGAATTACAAATTGAAATAAATTTTCATCAGAAGTTGCAACAACAAAAATCAACTTAAATCCATATACATATCATGAAACAACGTTAATAAATTAGCAACTCATTATGAGACAACTTTCGAGGAAATGGGTTTCACTTCCAATGATGAGAAACTAAGTTCTTGAACTAACATGTCCGTCAAAAGTGAAAACACACTTCAAAGATAAAAGCCAAAGTCAACCATATTATTTTAAAGAAACTGAAGCAGTAAGCAAGCACAAAACATGTGAAGGAGCAAATAGCCTTCTCATTATCTATTAGAATTTTTTATTCCCCTTTCCTTTATCCACATAATTTGTAAGAAAGATTATACACAAGGATGGTGAAGAAAATACAAAAGAACTTAGCGTGAGTTATGATCTGGTTTAACCTATCAAAACAAATGTCAATTAGTGAGTTGCTAAGTGATACCACTAGACATTTAAAAAAATGGACAGCCTTGTATCCATAAGCAGAACAGGGTTTTGTTTCCAAGTATGCCTGAAAGAGAAGACGGACATAGATCTAAAGTCTTTATCAAGAATATAATAATGGTAACTATACTCTTTATCTAATATTAACTTTCCAAGCATCCAAAAAAGAGCAATTTTCTTCTAGTAATGACAGAAACAAAATTTAATAGCCTTAACAAAAGGCACGCATGTTAATAAAATAGACACTGATAAAATAGTTGGAAGAATTCAAGCCCAAAAATGCCAGATACGAAACTTAAGGACACAAGGCCTACAAGTAATTTTCATTTGTTCCACATCTTACGAAATGGTGTAGAAGGAGTCCTGACCTTGATCTTTTTTCTTCTGAAAGAGAGGAAAAAATCTCAGCAGCAACAGATTCATCCTTGTGTACTCTTGTAATACCCAAATCTGATTGCATGTATGGTGCAACATCAATAGATTCTTCTGGAAAAAATAGAAGATACTTAAGCACAAATGCCTGCATAGCCAAGAGAATATACTTTTAGGAATTTATTCAAAATATGAACAAAAGTTATGGAGGAATAAGATATCTGATCCATGTTCTCACACAAATTTTATCCTTCTAAGTACTGAAAGGGCTTCATCTACGAAGGTTTTATACTACAATATCTCACACAGATTTTAATTTTTAACAAGAACCTTTCGCAGATATAATTTTGGTTCTTTCTCCTAAATAATCAATCTAAAAAAGAAAAGGCATCATAAACCTGTGCACTAGTAAAAACTAAATATGAACTAACAAATTCCCTTATTGAACAGAATTTCTGTGGTACACCGACAAAATGTACTGTCACACTTTTAAGTTACCGGTATTAAATATGCATGATAATTTTGATGTTCATATTGGACCCATTCATTTATATCGAACAAGAAATTAACAGAGGAACAATAATTATAATAACAAAATAATATATACAGTTTCTGGGATGAAAGTCCATACAGGGAAATATATTACTAACGGCAGCTTTGGTGGCATGCATTGACCATCCCATAGCGTAATTACTCATTACAACAGAGTCTGAATAATTACAAAGGTTCAATTATTGTTTCTAAATGTGGCTCCCCAAGCGCTCCTAAATTTTTTTAGAGGTGTATATGCAAAATGTATTATCTGAACAGATAAACATTAACTTCATTTGAAAAGGCCTTTACCATAATTTTTTTAATTTAGCTACGAGGATTTCTCTTCTACATGGTTACTCATGAATTATGGCCAAACCATGATGCGCTAGTCGCTTACTGATAACAGTCCTAATTTATTAAAAAATTATCATTTGGGGTTAAGTTTAGCTTAGGAGGTAAAATAGTTACTTGTATTGCTGCTAACACGCCACAGGGTCCACCCTCATGCTGCACTAGCCCCATAGATGTCTCTGGATCATCACTAAATCTGCAAGAGAAGTTGGAGTTAAAGACAAACATATATAATGTTGAATTTCATTAGGAACCATTAAAGAGGCAGCAATAGGGGTATGCATGCTAAAATAGTATTTACCAGTAATCCAATAAGATGAAAAACTGGGTACACACATAAAGCATTATATAGCAAAACTGAAATTTTAGATCATTAAATGCAGTAATGAAGTATATGAAGCATGGCAAGGCGTTATCCGCGTTAATTGTTGGTTCAAGGCGGTAAAACACAATTAACAAATGATGGCCAAAAGATGTTTAATTGATGGCAAAAGGATTTTCGAAGACAAGTAATTCTCTCATGTGTACCAGCACTAGCAGCTCAACAGACAAAGATGTGTCAGATTTTTTTTTTCCAGATGAGAATGCATAATAAATTAATATTCAAAGTGATAATTGTGTAAAATTGCCTGTACTACACTCCGTTGACTTATCTCATCTTTTTTTTTTGGCAACACGTGGAAGGCAATGAAGGAAAACGTGTGCATGAGTTGACAGATGGAGCATTAACTAGATGAAAAGTGAGGTAAATGATTGCAAGATGATCACGGAACACGTGCTGAGAGTCTAATGGTAAAGGGGGATAGAGATATAAATATGGTCATTTAGGGATTATGGTGTGCGGGGGAAGTCTGGATTTTGAAATCCTATGAAAATTCTGGTGAATAGTAAAAATATGGTGAGGGATTCTGCTTTGTCTCAAATCAATGTGTAAGAGTGATTGATGTTGTATTATCAGAGTGTATAAAGTGTGTATTATTGGGAAGAGTAATAATAGGTCATTGGTGTTTTTTTGTTTTTTTTAGTGGGATTTTGAAAACCCAAAACAGAATGTGACGTGAATCGCAAAGTCCTAAATCCTTCCATGTGATTATCAAAACAAACATACATTGATGCTAAATAAGTGTAGACACGAGATCTGAACGAGTTATTATGCCAAGGTAAGATTCTTCTATTTTAGACGCTAAACGACATAATGCGTAACACATCAACTAAGTGTGACATAATAGAGGTTTAAGATTAACGACATCGAACAAAATCCACCCCTTGCAGCACAAACACAACCCTTATGAACAATCTGGAAAGTTTGAAGATTTCAGGAGTTATCTACTGTTACTACTGTTAATTGACTCATAGTAACCCACAAAGTTTAGCTTTTTCTGCCATTGCATTTATGACACGGGCTAACAAGGTTTGAGTAAAGCACGTGTGCGAAATCCCGCAACGTGCAGTACACGGAAACTACTTGCAATAAATCACTGATAAATTAAGCATCGAAAACACAGTTTAATCTTGGGTAAGCCGCACACCATAGGTTATCAGGTTATATATCCATAAATCCAACTAATTAATAATAGAATGAACACAGGATATTTCCAATAACACTCTCATGTTTCCACAACCACATTGAGTAACCAATTCATTTTCCTTTCTTCTTCACACAACTAAATCCACATTTTTAACATGTTTTATTCAGTGTAAACAACAACCTACTATATAAACAATAGCTCTATCAACGGATCATCACATACAACCACGTTTAGATAACAAATAAAAGATAAATTGATCATAGGATGAAGTAGAGATTCAGCATTTAAACAATTTTACCTAATTCCCTGATTGGTCCACTGTGCAAGTACATCTTTTGTGACTCTATTCCCAAAAATCATCAAGAAGAGCTCATCTGCCTCCAAGACCGATAAGGTGGTATCCGGAATTCCACTTGAACACTCAACTTTCCCCAAATTGACACTCTCTAAACCCTTAATTCTGACATCCTTCAGAATCTCCACATTCTCCACCGCCATTGGAGCAACACTTTTGACCTCCCCCATCTGTTTCGCAGCAGCACCTTGGGCAGCCGCCATCCGCTTCTCTGCAGCGGCAGCCATTAATTCCCTCTGTCTGCGCCGCTGAGCTACCTCCGGTGACTCTTCAAGCTCCACTCCGGCGCCGGAGTTGTCCCTCGGTTTGCTCCTCTTCGGCTCAGGCGATTCGTGCTGCTGTGTGCCATCTCTCAACGCCATCTTCAAATCCTCACCTTCTTGATCCGCCATTGAAGCAAAAATCAATCCTTATTCTTAAAATTAAAATTCAAACAAGATGAAAAACGTCAACCCCGCAGCTCTTATCGAACAATTAGGGTTTTCGACAGAATTCGACTATTCACATAGCTATATATAAATGCCAACCAGAAATCCTAGTAGGGTTCTTGAAATTCGAGAATCCAAAACGGGAAATTTCAGGGTGGTTAAAGGGAGGTAATACGCCGCCGTTTAATGAACTTTTTCCGAAATAAAGGAAGATAATACGCCGGTTTAATGAACTTTTTATGGAATGACAGTTTTTCACCCTAGGAATGAAGATCTGAATGCACAAAATTGCGCTTATAGAGAGGGCAAGGAGGGAAATTCAAGGGGCGTTGCGGGTAGATACTTAGTATATGTGGAGGGCAACCCCATAGTCTCAAGTCTCCTAAGCAGAGAGAGAGAGAGAATCTTTTTCTGGTGATTATGAGATGGCACACCCCTTTGTTCTACACTAGAATGACTAGATGCTTTATTTTTTTAATACTCTATTGTTTTTTTTTTTAACCATTTTATTAATATTTTGAAGGAAACGTTTGATGAGATTGTTTTGCAATCTAGGTCAGCGTAGATTTGAAAAGAGAAAGTCAACATTGAAGAAGACTTAGTTTTGAAATTGGTGCAAACTTTAAAAAAATATATGGAATACACGTATTAATATAATTATATACATGTACACATTCCCATATATATAGATGTCAAAAAAATTGGGTAGGTGGAGCTCCACTTTAATCCCTTTGATTCGACATTGGTGTTTCTGTATTCTATCATAGACAAGTTTAGTCGAACATAATTAATTAGGATCGTTGTGCAAGGGTGACTTGTTTTTTTGGCTTTCGGTGTTGACAGTACTGACTTTAGTTGATACAGAGTAGGTTTTACAAATTATGTGTATTTCAGTAAAGAACTAGTGTTTCATTAGTGGCTTAGATAGATGTTTGATTCCCTAAGCAAATAGAGATTTTGGACTTTCGTGATTTGAAAATTTTGAATAAAGCTCTTTTGACATGTGTTATTTGAGATATCTATATACAGATAAATAATTACAATGGATTAGATAAGTGGCTGAGTTTATTTGAGTGATTGTTCTTTTTGGAAATTTATTTCAAACATCTCAAATCTTGGGCTATTTAAGAAGTTGGTGGTCATACAAAAAAATATTTATTGTCAGATGTGATTGTTCAATAAATGGAAGTGATGTTGGATGAAAGGTTTGGACACGATCTAAATGTATCATGTTTTGTGTCATGTCCCGCAACTCAACCAGTTTAGGCTTGGGGCAGATTTTGATGAGTTTAATTTAACATCATTTTTTCACGACTTGATTTATTTATAGAATACTTATTTGGATATTTCGTCCATTTTTTTTTTTTTTTTTTTGTGCATGTACTTTGTACTCGTGTGAGAGAATCAATGAAGCACTTACTTTCAAGTGCAATTTTATAAACTTTTGGCATAGAACGCACTAAATACAGTCTCCCTTCTCTCTATAATTTTAGTTTCCTTTTGAAGCTACACCTCCACCACCACATTTCCACCATACCTCCCACCACCATTACACCTCGACAACCACCAACCACCGTCGCTCGCCGTCACCGCCCCACCTTTCGGCTCGCTACCGTACTTTTGTAGTTGGGATCAACGGGTCAACCTCCCCGACGGAGCTATAGTGACCGATCGGGTGAGAGATCCGTTGATCTCATTTAGTTCTTAGTTTGTTTTGTTTCTCCTTTCTTTTTTCTAGTTTGTTCTCTTTAGTTTTCGACAATCTTCTCTTTATTGGTTTATTTATGCTTGTAAGGGCTCTATTGGAGTTTTTGCCTTCCTGTGTTGGGTGTTCTTGTGGTTCGCGTGATAACATTTTTATTGTAAAACTTAGTTGTCATGTATGTCCTTGAAGCAAAAATTTTAACCTACATCAATGCAAGACAAATGATGTTAATTCGATAATGACAGCTTACTCCATCAAGCGCTATTTTACCTTTTAGTTTTATGAAAAAATAATTTTAAGTGAAATGACCATTAACAAGAGACATGATCAATTGCTTAAGAATGTTGTTCTTAAGGAGAACATTTTTCAATTATATGTGGGTATACGTTGCGGTGTCCATAATAATCAAGTGAGAGGGCTTGCGATTTAATTTTAATATGCAAGAGGGATGACGATAATAAAAAAAAAAAAATAGACAACATAATTTATAAGGTAATGTTTACTTTTAATTTAAAAAATCGAGTTGTGAGTTTTAACATTTTACACCGACTTTATTTTTGACTTACCATGTAAGCGATTATCAGATTTTGAGTGTTTTTTATTTGAAAAGGAAAAAAAACAATTTTATACATCAAACATCACATCAAAATTAAATGGGGAAATTAGTATATAGGACATTTCACCTGTAGAAACTAGAAATAAAGACAAAAATTTTAAAAGATAGGGAGAAGGACAATTTAATTTATAAAAGTACAATTTTAACCTCCTTTATAAATAAAATCGAAATTCAATTAAGATAAAATAGGAAATTCAAAACAGGAGCGGATGAAATATTAAATTCCCGGAAATCTCGGTCATAATTGCGTTCAAAATTTCAAACTTTCCTAAATATCCATCGGTCATAATCTCGGTCATAATTGCGTTCATAATTGCGTTCGAAATATTAAATTCTCGAATAGACAATCTTAAACAATCTGGATGGAAAATCGTAGCAACAAAAAAATAAAAATAAAAATACATATGATGTAATTAATTCAGTAACGTGGAACGTTTTCTAAGGAATATATGCGCACGTATATGCCAAACAAATATGCACATTGAGATATGTGCAGTATGGAATGCAAAATACACCATTTTTTTCTATATTTATGATTACTACGATAATCATAGTATTATTACGTGAATCATTTGGTTATATATGTTAAATATAAAAAGTATTATTATAATATTGACGTGTACATATTATGATATCAAAATAAACTATTCATTTTAGAAATTTTAATTATAATATTATTTATAGAAAAAAATTACCATTGAATATCAGTATGTTTGAAAATGTCAAAAATATATTGTTGGTTTGAATTACGTGAGATAATTGTGGGGAGTAGTGGACATATTTAAATTTAATAATATTAATTATGATTGATAAATTATAATCTTTTAACATTACTTTTATAATTGTATGGATTATTTGCATATTCAATTAAGATAAAATAGGAAATTCAAAAGAGGAGTTGATGAAATATTAAATTCCCGGAAATCTCGGTCATAATTGCGTTCGAAATTTCAAACTTTCCTAAATATGCATCGGTCATAATTGCGTTCATAATTGCATTCGAAATATTAAATTTCCGAATAGACAATCTTAAACAACCTGGATGGAAAATCGTAGCAACAAAAAAAAAATACATATGATGTAATTAATTCAGTAACGTGAAACGTTTTCTAAGGAATATATGCGCACGTATATGCCAAACATATATGCACATTGAGATATGTGCAGTATGGAATGCAAAATACAACATTTTTTTCTATATTTATGATTACTACGATAATCATAGTATTATTACGTGAATCATTTGGTTATAGATGTTAAATATAAAAAGTATTATTATAATATTGACGTGTACATATTATGCAAACGTGGATATCAAAATAAACTATTTTTTAGAAATTTTAATTATAATATTATTTATAAAAAAAAATTACCATTGAATATCAGTATGTTTGAAAATGTCAAAAATATATTGTTGGTTTGGATTACGTGAGATAATTGTGGGGAGTAGTGGATATATTTAAATTTAATAATATTAATTATGATTAATAAATTATAATCTTTTAACATTACTTTTATAATTGTATGGATTATTTTAATATAAGATTAATTATTATGATATTCCATGATTTTATTCGATGCCATAGAAAACATTATATTATGGGTTGAGTTAACTATATCTGGCCCTAACATAAGTAATTAATGAATACATATCTAGTTACTGCATATATTGAAATATATGTTAAACATTCAATGCACATGTGTAAATATAAGTTTATTTTGATATCCACGTTTCCATATCTTCATAGCCGTCTCTGCTGCGAATGTCCGGAAATTCTATGGAATATAGACACTGATTCCATATCTTTTGAATGGTTGACCAGATACCTTAAAATCTTTTAATTCCTTCTCCTTTCTACATCAGATCTCTGTGTTCATCTGTCGAGGAATTACTAAAGAACAGCTCGAACAAATGCTACCCAACATGAAAAAAGGTCTACCTCTTTTTTGCATCAGATCTGCCGGTCGTTGACCTTCTCGGGGACCCCACATGAAAGAAGATCGCGGCGCCCTCGACCGGGGAGGGTCGACAATCGGAAGTGGTACGCCGGAAGGTCAACGACTGGCAGTCTGAGGAATAAGACGGTGTTTGACAAAAGTTCAGTTCCCCGGTCCCCGAGAAACTAAATCTGCATCCATCGCAAAACAAAACAAACCAGAGTATATAGCAACAAATTCAATTCAAGATTAAGAAAGCTAGTATAAATCAAAATATACAGTCCATCAACTGTGATCCACAAAAACAAATGCAATTCATACCAAAAAGCAACCCAACGGAGCAATACATGATAAAACCTCAATCAGACTCATTCATAATCAAGGCTTTTGATGGGGCAGACATTGGAACCGACAATGGCGACCAAAGCCTCCGTATTGGAGGAGGTGCGGCGGAGGCGCAGCGGGTACTGATGCTACTGTGGCAACAACGGCACGTGCAGCAGCGCCGCCTCCTCATCCACCGCCTCCAGTGCCGGAGCAAAGACATTCTGATGCGGCGTTGACATGACGCCGAAGATTCGGCAACGATAACCAAGATTAGAGAACCAATATCACTCAAATCGCCGGATGAACCTAATTGAGCGATTAAATGTGTGAATCAATTAAATCAAATTTGAAAAGGAAAGTAAATTAGGTTAAATCAATTTCTGCATTTTGAGGAAGTTTCGAAATTGAAGGACAAATGGATTTTAAATTTCAATTTGAATAATAAATGCGTGAAAAATAGTATTTCAAATTCGAAATTTATTATATTAATGAATTAATATTGTTTTAAGACCAAGGGGCATAATTGTATATTACCACATCAATTTGACCTTAATCCTAATACTATAATTTTTTGTCTCTATTCCTAGTTGTGTCTATAGGATTGTTTCTATTCCTAGTTAAACTCTGATTAAATCATTTGGATGTCCCGATATAAGTTTCCCATTCCATTTTTAGCATATTACTTTCTCTCTCCCAATCACATCACTTACACTTTATCTATTATTTTATCATACTTCATCTCACACTCATCAATTATTTTCTCTTTCCCCATCACATCACTTGTACTACATCTATTATTTTATCATATTTCTTAATCAAAACACCCAAAAGAAAACGGAAAATTATACCAGGACGGAGGGAGTACAAAATAGGGTCCTGAACTCCTGATATATATATAAAAAAAGAAATAGAAAATCAATAACACACCGAGTGTAAACAACAAAATATTGAAAAACCAAAAGTATTAGCTATATATTTCATTTAACGCATAAAAAAAAAATAGTTTTCACAGTGAAAATAATTATAACAAAACTAACATTATATTTATTTTATAATACAAACGTTGTCTTTAATATTACTATTTTATTCGTCCACACTTAATATGAATTTTTTTTTTAATTTTATATTAAAAGGTGTGATAGTTACAAAATTGTTAAAATTATTTTAATTTAAAAATGAAATGTTAATAAGAATGCATATGCCATTTTATAATTAAATATTTTTACTTATCTTAAATTAAAATGATTGTATTTTTATTATTTTATATTTATTAATAGATAATGTAGTAAAATTGCATATTGTACAAATGAAAATTTCTTGTATATGTTTTCAAAAAAATAATTTTTTTTTGTATATAATTACGTGCATATATACAATTAAATTTGAAGTATTTAAATTTAATCTCAATTATGCAATTATATTTT
Source organism: Galeopsis tetrahit (assembly GCA_963675135.1). Classification (NCBI taxonomy): domain Eukaryota; kingdom Viridiplantae; phylum Streptophyta; class Magnoliopsida; order Lamiales; family Lamiaceae; genus Galeopsis; species Galeopsis tetrahit. Next base: position 17,527,875 of record OY776125.1, on the reverse strand, counting down.
AAATTCATCAAATTAAATTAAAGTCAAAATTATAACTTAATCAACATGCAATTGAAGTCAAAATTCATGTAGTTCGATGACATAAATTGCAACGTGGAACCTAGTGTCGTCGGTTTTAACATTCCAATCATAGCTCGCAAAACACCAGATTATTCCCGTCGCCTTCTTCAAGGCTTCAGGCACCTCTGTACAAATTTGATTAATTCAATCAATTACCCCTCCACTCAGATCCAATTCCACAATTTCACTCACATATACATACAATCGCTTGTATCTATACCTAACTATCGAATTTTGTACTGAACATGTCGAGCGATGACGATTTGGACGAGGATGAGCTGCTGCAGATGGCGCTGAAAGAGCAATCGCAGCGCAATGTCAATTACCAGAAGCCATCGCAAGCTACGACGAAGCCCGTTCGCAACTATGTCCAACCGCCGTCGAACCGCGCGCCGGCCGCTAGGAACACCAACTCGCAAAAGAAGGGGAGTCAGCGTAGAAGGCAATCTTTGGATGAGGACGACGATTCGGAGGTGGAGATGCTAAGCATATCATCCGGGGACGAGGATGATCGTGGCGGCGCGGCTCCGAAGAATCGCGCCGGAAGTGGGAAAGATGATGACAAAGCTTGGGATGGGGGTGAGCCGAGTTGCTGGAAACATGTTGATGAAGCAGAGGTATAGTTTATCTGCGTATGATTGAGTGTGTATGTGCTCAAGTACGTGCAGAGAGTGTGTCATTTATTGAAGTTGATTGTTAATCTAAGTAGATTTTTGCCGAACTATATACTTCGTATTTAACTTGCAAAACTACTTGTATCTGTAGAAATTGATGAACGCTGCTATTTATGGTACTTATTTGTTTGAATAGAAGTTTCTGAGATGTGTAGTTTACTATATTGTAGACATTGTAAACACAATATTAGAGTTTGAGCCACATATTTGCCGTCTTATTTATTTTCCTCAAGCAATATAAATGCAAAAGTTACTAAGCTACTAGTGCCAGTGAGAGCGGAAATTCTTATTGAATAAGATATGTTGAACATTTGCTATATATATGTTGTACTGTAATATTTAAAAATAATTATATAATGGAAACTACTTGGCAGCTGGCCCGGAGAGTCCGTGATATGAGGGATGCAAAAGTAGTTCCTGTGGAAAAGTATGAGAAGAAGCCTAAAGGACTAACTAGCGTGCAGTCGCTTCCTCGAGGCATGGAATGGGTAGATCCTCTTGGTTTAGGGTAAAGATTTCATAGAAGTTTCATATTTGATTTGTTTTTCCCCTGTGTTTTTTACTAGATAATTGCTTGCTAACATGAGTTCATACATGTACAGGCTAATTAACCACAAGACATTTAGATTGATCAGTGATAACATAGCAAATGCGTCCTTCTCCGTTGATGTGGAACCTCTTGATCCAAGTGCCCGGGGTACATGCTTCAGTTTTGTTGAGCTGTTTGGTGTATTCCTTTTATTCTATGTTGAGTAGTTGATCATCTCTACCTTGTCAAAGAACATGCCCATATCTTAGCTATTTGAAAGATGGTTTCCATTTTATAAAGTTGCTTCATCTTCTTGTTGATTCTTAGACACTAAAAGGGAACAAATAAAATAAAATTCAAGGGTCCATCATTGCATTCATTTAAATATACTAAATATGATATAAGTCTGAAAGCAGTATTAGAGGGAACCCCTTGTTTATGATAGTAAAAGTTTGTTTATCATCGTATACATTTTAAGAGTTTAGAAAATTCACAGTGCTGCATGAGTTGGATGCCTTGAAATGGAAGTCATGATACTGAGCTGCTAAAGGATTTGTTGAATCATAAAGAATAATTTTTATTCAATTTTTTTCATTCAATAGGAATAGGGATGTTTTGCAGGGAGCAGGTGGTCTTAGGTTGTTCAAATTAACATGAGGCTTATATGTATATATATATATGTATTTTAATTGGGATTTAGGGAGATGTAAGCTTGGAGAATTGATGGTTGATTTCTTTTGCATAGTTGGCATGCTGGAAAGGATTTATTGGATTTATTTGTTGTATTGATCTTCATGTTGTATCTGATGGCCTTGACATTTGAGAATTGTGCCACAAAATGCTATAATTTCAGATTTGTAGAATTCAGTGCAAAAATAGAATAATACTGGTTATAGGTTTCACCTTTTATGTTGTTGGTCATTGACAAGTGATACGTGAATGTCCCGGAGTCATATCTTTTATGTCTGTGTCCAGTGCCCATGATTTTTTGAATTTCCATTACCTTCTGGTTCTGTTTTTTTTCTCCATCTTATTCGTCGAATTTCTCCTTTATGGAGACAAGTGATTGCTGGGGAAATGTTTATATGGCGACTAATAGTGTTCCTTTAGTGGAGGCCACATTTTTTTAGACACTTGAATCTGTGACTAAGAGGAAAGAGTTAAAAAATTATGGATCCCTCAGATAAACTGAAGAAATCAGTTATTACTTTATTGAGTTTTTGATATGGTGCTTTTGAAAAGAGTAAGGACTTCAGTATAAGACTATGAGGAAGAATTTTGATTCTGTATAGTCTGTCAGCTTGCATCTTTGAGATACAGTGTCTATAGTGTTGTATTGCAGAGTAAGATGATTAATTGTTTTTTTAATTTCCATGGTCTTGCAGAAAAATTAAACTATTACTCGGAGAAGTTTGATGCAAAACTTTTTCTATCCCGAGTACACCTAGATACTACTGCTGGTGATTTGGAATCTGGCGCTCTTTCATTAAAGAATGATCTTAAAGGACGAACCCAACAGAGGAAAAAGTTGGTCAAAGAGAACTTTGACTGTTTTGTCTCTTGCAAAACCACTATTGATGGTCAGTTGGATAATATAAGAGACTTCTTATTTAAATCATATATGAAGTTCTTATATTCTTTCGTATGTTGCAGATATTGAGTCAAAGTTGAAACGAATTGAGGAAGACCCTGAAGGTGCTGGAACACATCACTTGTACAATTGTATCCAAGGAGTCAGTTCACTTGCTAATCGAGCTTTTGAGCCTTTATTTGAGAGACAGGTAGGTAGGATCAACTTTCTGGATTAGTTAGTTCATTAATACATTATGAATTTTCCGCAAGTCATTCTTTTATATTTCTAATTGAACCTATGTGGCACTTTTTTTCAAGGCTCAAACAGAGAAGATTAGGTCTGTCCAAGGAATGCTTCAGAGGTTCCGAACACTATTTAACCTGCCCAGTACGATTCGTGGAAACATTAGCAAGGGTGAATATGATTTGGCTGTAAGAGAGTACCGGAAAGCAAAGTCAATTGTTCTTCCTTCTCACGTATGTCTCTCTTGATTCACATTATGTAACCATCATCATGTGATACTCGTAATTCGAGTTCATTCTTGCGTATTACTATTAATGAAGTGTATCATGTGGTTTGATCATCTTCTTTTGGTTTAAAAGTTCTTTTTTACACCCATTGCATACTATCTCTCCAAGGCTTGATGCTATCAATGTAATTTGCAAATATGCCGTCACTAATATTTCCCAGAAAACTTGGTGGCCAAGCAGTTCTTGGTCATCCTATCATACAATCTTCTAACTCACTTTATCATGATGGGTATGGTCTTGCTCTCTCCCAGGCTTTTGTTAGCCTTGTCAATACAGAGCATGAGCTCTGTTATTAGGGTCTTATATCACTCAGATAGGTTTATGTGAAATTACTTATGTTTGACAGCCAAACCTTTCCTTTGCCGTTGATGTTGCTTGAGAGATATCAGGGAGCTGTTTTCTTTTATCATTAAATTTTATCCAAATGAAGCTTTCACTTGTGATTTCATATATTCAAATTTTAATGTGGGTATCCTGAAAGGTCTCATGGGTGTTTGTGGGCATAAGCTAAAGCCCTCCTTTGATTGGTGTCAGATATAACATCTTGAAGTAACTTGTTGATAGTATATCTTATGTGTTTCTTGTCTCAAGGAATGCTTATTATCTTTATGATTCTGATGTTAGTTCTTTCTCCTAATGAAGTTGCTCATTCATTTAACTGGAACAGGATTCTGTAATGAAATTAATGGAAACAGATATAAATTTGTCAAATAGATTCCTCTAATTTACCTTTAATTGCGTTGAACTTATTGAATTTTCAGGTGGGAATTCTTAAACGTGTTCTTGAGGAGGTTGAAAAAGTTATGCAAGAGTTCAAAGGCATGCTTTACAAGACCATGGAAGACCCAAATATTGATCTAGCAAACGTAAGATCAATTTTTACACTTCTAGATATACTGCTGCTATAGAGGATGAATTATTGGTCATTTACGAGGAAGTGGCTGGGTTGTTGACCATTCGGTTGTTTAGGCCTTGTTTGGTATCATTAGGGAGGTGAAATGTTTTCTGTCTCCCATAACAAAAGATATTTTGAAATTAAGCTTTTGTGAGCACATTTTAACAATCACTGGATTAACTAAATAATCATATATTGCCTTGTATAACTCATGAACTACAACTAAACACTATTGAGGAAAAAATAAATAAACTGTAGAATGTCCCCACTGAAAAAAACAAAGAAAATTGACATGATATTGAGAGTTAAAAATGTCCCCTGAAATACTTCACATCATTTTTCCCTACAAAATATTTAACATCTCAGCTGATTTTCATTCTTCACTCATTTCCCAATCCTATTCATGAAATGCATGCTCCCCAACATTAGATGTAACACCAACCAAAGGCCCTGAGTTCCCCAGAATACTAATTTCTGGAGGGTAATTTTAGTAGGAAGCATCTGGTTTGTGCTCTCTGAAAAGCGTAGTAAAAATTACAAAACAATGTTAGCAAGTGGAAAGTTTTTTAGCCTGGTGAAAAGAGTGAAGCCATGTGCCCATGTGTTACATCCTTATTTCTCCTCGAAAAGTTAGTAATATAAGCACACTTTCTTGCTATGCGTTGCATTCGTCCTTACAAGAGGTCATGCATCCCCCTTCCCACACACGTGACACATGTCCATGCAACACTGTTTAGTCCATGTACATCATAAAGACAGTATGAGATAGACACTGCCACATGGCTGATTGTGTATAAGTGCAATGATTTTTGGCTATACCTAAATACTTACTTTTAAGATGTTGAAATTGTATGGGTGAGAAAATTCTCTTTTGGACACAGAGATGCTATCCAAATTTTTGGTATTACTCTGGCTGATAGCTTAGTTGTTTTTGATACCATGTAGCTTGAAAATACCGTGCGGCTTCTACTGGAGCTTGAACCTGAATCCGATCCCATAAAGCATTACTTGAATATACAGGTGAGAAATTTCCATTTCTCGTTGTAACCATCCATATTGTTACTGCCATCCTTTTCTAATTGACAATTCTTTTTAAAGTTTTATAATTCTCCAGAACCATTTTTTTGGGATCTCATGGACGTGATAGAAAATTTGATATTTGTAGTTCCTCTGCTCCCAACTGCCATCTTATTGACTTTCCACCAGAAGAATCTTTAGTTACTTCTGGACCATTGTTTTGACTTTTGATGAACTTTTGTGTTGTGTGTGCTACAGAACCGCAAAATAAGAGGTCTGCTTGAGAAATGCACTTTAGATCATGAAGCAAGAATGGAGAATTTGCAGAATGAACTTCGTGAAAAAGCACTCTCTGATGCTAAGTGGAGGCAAATTCAGCAAGATGTAAACCAATCGGTAAGTACAAGGAATTAGACTGCTATCAAATTCATTTGGAGAGGTTGCTTTCTACAAATCATGTTTTGCTTCTGATTATCAGTCAGAGGATCTAGATGCTCTAAACTCTGGAGACCTACTCCCAGCAGAAATGACAAGCGAAGAACTTGATTCTCTTCGGGGCAGATATATCCGCCAGTTAACTGCTGTGCTTATCCATCATGTACCAGTATTCTGGAAAGTAGCACTTTCAGTTTCAAGTGGAAAATTTGCAAAGGTATATTCACAAGCCCCCAGTTTGAGACTAGTTTAACTTCATTGATATGGTGGTTCTCTTCTTTGGAGGTGTTGCAGAAGGCATGAATGGGAGGCGCAACACTTAGAGTACACATCATGATATATGCCTTTTTATACTATCCACTTGGATTCTATTTATTCCTCTATTTCTGAATTGGATCTCTAAAAATCTTTAGGGGGGCAACTCGCTCCATAAGTCTTGGTGTCCAATTATGAGGAACTTGATGCTGTGTTTGTTATTTAAAATATGATATTGGTAGTTCAGTAATTTTATTTTGAACTTATAGTTTTGTTTAAACAAGTCATCAATGTTATTCTGTTCTAATATTTTTTTTAATAAAAAATCAAATTTAATTCCGTTCCTTAAAAATCTGGGCAAACCAAACAAAATAAGGGTCATGATGGTAATTCTCAACACCAACCAAACTACAATCATAAGGAGCATACCTATGCCATTTTCCACTACTATCATTTCCTTCCTATTCTCATTCCTAACAAATCAAACAGCCTCCTTAGTCTTCACATTTTTGGGTTCTGATATTATTTTCTTATTTATCGAATAAAATCAACATTTTGGTCTTATTTCATTTCTTTTTTGTAATATTAGCATCTTCCTTTCTGCAGTCTTCCCAAGTGTCAGCTGATACAAGCACAAATAGTTCTGTGAACAAAACTGAGGATAAAGGGGGAGATTCTCTTGACGAAGTTGCTGGGATGATACGCAATACTTTATCAGCATACGAGTCTAAGGTAAATGCCATGTCTTTCATATATTTGATAAGCAATATAGGTCTTTATTGCAGTATTGTCCTCTTTGGTTGCTCGTGATTACTTCATTAATTGTTAGTGCTGCTGAAGTCTATTACATGTCATGACTTGACTATTAGGAATCCTTTTCTGAGATATGAATGTGCTTTAGATTATCCATTGTTATGGTAAAAACTTTTGCTTCAGGTGACAATGTGATTGCTATTATTTCATTTTCTGTATGCAAACCCTTGTGCAGGTTCTCAGTACATTTCGTGATCTTGAAGAATCAAATATCCTCAGTCCTCACATGAATGATTCCATAAAGGAGGTTTCCAGGGCAAGCCGTGCTTTTGAAGCAAAAGAATCTGCACCTCTAATTGCTGGTACTGTTTAGCTTAAAGACTGAACATACGTAATATAATTTGTTGCTGAAGTTCTTTTCTACTGAGTTATTATTCTTGAAAGTGTGTTTTGACTATATTCCACTTTTCACAGCCACAATGTTGAGGACACTTGAGTTTGAGATCTCAAAAATCTACATACTCAGGCTGTGTTCATGGATGCGGACTTCAATAGATGAGATATCAAAAGAGGAGTCTTGGGTTCCTGTGTCTATTCTTGAAAGAAACAAGTCCCCATATTCAATCTCATCTCTGCCCTTGGCATTCCGTGCAGTTATGATCTCAGCAATGGATCAAATAAATGAGTGAGTGTATGATTTCGGTTTTTGATTTTCTTTCTGGATTATATTTGTTCCATCCAAACCCTAGGCGGTGTTTTGGCTGTAACTGTAGATTTAAACAGAAGAAAAAAGAATAACTTTAGGATGCCATCAGCATTGAGGATACAGCAATAGATAATATAAACATGATAGCTTTCTTTCACTTAAACTTTTTCTTAGGTGCTAAGGGTTTCTGAGGGGTGGGTTACTGCAGTGCCCAAGCACATTGTACACTTTGACCCAGTGCTTCTGTTATATTCATTGCTTGATTTCGAGTTTGCCCATATTTTATCATGCACCAATAACAATTTATCCCCACATTTCCATTTCTGTCCCCTTCTCACCCAGCTGCATCCACCATCCTAACCACCTGAATCACCGGCGCATTCATATCATGACAGCAGAAACACCACCTCCAAACATCATTGCCCCCGCTATTAAACTTATCCTAACCACCTGAATCACCGGCGCATTCATATCATGACAGCAGAAACACCACCTCCAAACATCATTGCCCCCGCTATTAAACTTATCCACTTCCCGCATCATTGCCCCCGCTATTAAACTTATCCACTTCCCGCAGTTACTGTGGGAATAGGATAGAAGTTTTTTTTTTTGAAGTCTCGGGTATCCGATCTTGGACCGACTAATCCCGGGGGACCAATCCCACCGCCCACTTGCGGGGGTCCCGTTTAAAGCCAGAGATTTGCGCTCTGTATGGACATGGCCCCATAGAAATTGTTTGCACCTTAGAGGGTTCGAACCTGAGACCTAGAGAGGAGCATACTCCTAAGTCCCAAGCCTATACCACTAGGCCAACTCCTTGGGGTTGGGAATAGGATAGAAGTAACAACAATAAGTTAGCAAACAGATGAAAAGATTATTGTAACCTTCTCTGCATATGTTTTAGATGAAAAGATTATTCCGCCCACAACCCATTACTAAATATTATTATGAAGACATCAATTGGTTCCACATTTACTCCACTCCATTTGTTTCAATATTTGAATCTGGGATCTTGTCATCTCTTAGTCATAAAAGTACTTCATGTGTGTATATACTTTGTAGTAGTTTATAGTAATATCCGACCCTCCTTTTGTGTGTATGTGGTGGAGGACAGTGATGGGTCAGGAATCCTTGTTGCTTTGGTGGAGGCAACAGTTTGTGTATACTGATGTTCTGATGAGCTGAAGATTGCTATTTTATTCATAAATAGCTTTTATGTCAGACAAGCATTGTTCTTTTATTTTTGGAAGACTTTCTGTTCTTGAGGCCTTAGGCAAAGAGAGTAAATTATAGTAGCATTAACTCAATGAAGTTTAGGATTCATGTATATATTATCATTACCAGCTGGAGTTTGAGGGTGAACGTGATTCATAATAATTAAGAGTGTGTTATGTGAAGGTAATGAGGGTCTACCTTAAGGATGGGTTAATACTTTGGTCTGGTGTTTGGCATCTGGCTCATGCCTATGGCATCTGAGTAGTAAAAAGCCAATTAATACAACTACAAGTAGGCATTGCATACTATGCCCATTAAATAACTGAAGAAGAATATAAATGGATGTCAGCTGCAGTTTCTTTAGAAAGTTGATCTACTGTTTGATATTTGTTTACTGTTTGATCTTGATTTCAGGATGCTGAATTCTTTGCAAAGTGAATCAGCAAAATCAGAAGATGCTTTTGCACAGCTTCAAGAAATTCAAGAATCAGTTAGACTTGCTCTTCTGAACTCTTTACTGGATTTTGCTGGTATGAAGAACGATGAACTTACTCCTGCTGCTTTTGTCTTTATCTTGAGTGACCAAACTGTTTTATTTCCAAAAGATCAAGAAAAGAATGGTGCTCTAAAATTTGCTACTCCTTTTCTTGAAACAATTACAAACTGTTTTATTTCCAAAAGATCAAGAAAAGAATGGTGCTCTAAAATTTGCTACTCCTTTTCTTGAAACAATTAACAGGTCATTTGGAGCACATAGGGTCCGAGCTTAGAATTAGACAAAATAGGACAGACATTGGAAGTCTGCATTTCCAGAATGGATATTCGCACGAACCAGTGGAAAATTTGGTTGATCCTCTTCCCGGAAGTATTGTTGATCCACATCAACAGCTGTTAATGGTCCTAAGTAATATTGGATATTGCAAAGATGAACTTGCTCTGGAATTGTATGGAAAATACAAAAATATTTGGCTTCAATCCAGGTATATAAAAAGCAACACTTCTTTTAATATCTATGAAATGAAGTGTGGCAGTCTGTCAGTTAAGTAGAGTATAATTGTGTGGTGTGAGCCATACATCTGTGATATTTATATAAATATTTGGAAATGTTAAAGTGCTAATTTTACAGTAAAAAATCTTCTTAAGAATACTGGCAGTCCTCACAAAATAACACTTCTCCTTTAGTTTTTACCATGTTACCTCTTCCAATCCTTCAAGAAATGGTGACAGTGTTACGATAAATTGAAAGCAAAAATGGTCCTTTTCTCCCTTAACCCAAAATCTTTAAAGTTTATTGAGGAACTCAATTTTAGGGTTTTGATAATCATGATTAAACTGTTTCATTTATGGGGCGAGCTTTTCTTGAGCAAAATTTCTACCTATCTTCTGGTTATTAATATGCTATCATATTTATTTGCCTATTCAGGGGCAATCTTGAGGAGGATGGTGACCTGCAAGAGCTGGTTATATCGTTCACTGGTCTTGAAGAGAAGGTTATTGAAAAATATACTCTTGCAAAGGTATACCAAAACTTGTGTTCAGTTGACTTTAAGATCGTTTAAGTTTTATAATGGATATATATATATATTTATGTATGTATGTTTTGATAAGAAATAATAACATTTTACTAAGGAGTACTAAATATATACAATTCCTGGACACTACACCTACTCCAATCATTCCAGACCAAGTGACTACAGAACTCATGTTGATCGTACTGGTGTATCTAAAGGTCTCCTTCTCTCATGATAAAATCATCTTAAGTGCACTTCCTTATTCTTTCTAATGCATTTTGAACAAATAAAATGATCGAGCAAAATGAGCTCTTTTGTTGATCGTGTCAAATACTATTGGTTCAGTTTAGCCGCTCAAATACAAATGTGATTGTGGCAGTGGAACTCATCCCAGCTTCGACGTTCTAACAATGACTTTAAACCTCTTAGCGAAGTTCCTCTAAGCACAATTTAGGGTTCAAAGCTTTAGAAATAGAAATGGCAGTGACTGAACTAAATAATTGTGCGACTGAAGTCCTCTAGAGCTCTCTCTCTCTCTCTAGTCAAAAGAAAGGGTTTTATTTATGTATTCTTTACTTGGTTTTTGTAACTACTAAATATTTTGTGTCCGACTTTGAAATTTTATAGGGTATGAGTTATCACTCTGGACATTATTTCTCTTATTACTAGGACATCAATTTCCGCACAACATAAGTGCTCCTTTAGAAATTGACATCTTATATAAATTGGTACCCAGAAAACATCTACTTGGCATGAGAGTTAGTTGCACATACTCTGATTCCTGTCTCTCTCCCCACCCCCCCACATCCACCCACACACAAAAAAAAATGTTTTGCTTGTAAGTGCACAACCTTCTTATTGTTAAATATTTCCTAGACCAACTTCCAATATGGGAATTATGTCTCTTCTTTTGTCTGTACACTGTAGTGGGATGAACATTGCCATGCTCGACTTTGCTGGTTGGGTTTTAAATTTTCTGCTTGTGTCTTAAACATTAATCATATAATTATTTTTGTACCCATTTTTCCAGACAAATTTGATTAGATCAGCTGCAGTAAATTACTTATTGGATGCTGGAGTTCAATGGGGAGCAGCACCTGCTATCAAAGTGAGGATGGTTTTTTTTTTTTCTTAATATGTAATCATGTATATCCATTGATGCAAAAAAAATCTTGCAGGGAGTTAGAGATGCAGCTGTTGACTTGCTTCATACTTTGGTAGCTGTACATGCAGAGGTACTGTCCTAATTCAAGAACTTTTTTATCCTGTTATACATATTAGAACTAGTGAGAAGAGGCTTTTCTTGATTTCTTCATTATCATTTGATCAAATCTATATGCATCAATCTAAGGAACTCTTCTCAAAGTTGAGTAAAACTACTTTTTTGCATAGATTTGCTCAGATTTTTTTTAACTAGAAGAATAACTTCATGCAGGTTTTTGCTGGGTCCAAGCCTCTGCTGGACAAGATTCTTGGTATTCTTGTTGAAGGCCTGGTTGATATTCTCCTTGGTCTCTTTAACGAACATAAAACCAAAGATCTTAGGGCATTGGATGCAAATGGCTTTTCTCAACTAATGCTTGAGGTAAACGAGTTTATCTGAATTGAACCATCAAAACTTTATTCGCAATGGCATAAGAGAAATCTGTTAGTGGGAAAATGATACCCCCTGCCCAAAAAATAGTAGCAAAAAAGGGGTTAATTGCAAAATAAATCACAACCTTCACATTTTTTTTAATTTCGACATTTTTTTTTTAAATTTGCAACTCTATCACATGACTACTTTCTGGCAAGTCTTGCTAACGTAGAAGTGTATGCAATCGCAAAATAAAAAAAAGGTTGTGATTAAATTGAAACAATAACAAAAGATCGTGAATTTATTTTCAATATTTTAAAAAAAAAAAATTCATTTGATATAATTGAAAATTTGCGTATCGAATTGCAAAAATGTTGAAAAAACATGAAAAGGTGGTGATTTTTATGTAATTAACACACACAACCCCACCCCCCCCCCCCCCCAAAAAAAAAAAAAAGGTCCTCTTGTTGAGATTTTTATGATGATTGAGCCGCTAATTATTTATATATTTTCATTGCTGTGCAGCTTGAATATTTCGAGACCGTATTGAATCCTTACTTCACACATGATGCAAGGAGCTCACTTAAGTCTTTACAAGGGGTATTATTGGAGAAGGCTATAGAAACAGTGACAGAGGTTGTGGAGTCTCCGAGCCATCAGCGCCGGCCTACTCGTGGAATTGATGATGTGCTTGCAGATGACAGGCAGTCAGGAGCAAGTGCATCGCCTGATGACCTCATTGTAAGAATAAACATTTTATCTTTGCATCTCTTTCGATGTTTTACTTTTGCCCTTTATGTTTATGTTTCTCTAAAGACCCCCATCTCAATTCTCAGTGCTTTGCTCGTCTGGCATTAGATTAGTAAGGTGAAATGTCTAAGTTGCTTACTACTTATTTTACCAAATATCTGCTTCGTTTGATTAAGAAGTCCTTGGTACTTTTTTTGGTTGAATTGGCTCTGTATATTTTAAATTGTAAACATTAGATCTCCTCACTACCATTTTTCTTTTTGAGTGTGATCCTGTACATTAATTTGCAAATACGAGTGCTTGCACATTTAGTTTTTATTTGAATTTGGTTGAAGTGATAAGTGACTTGCATGATGACCAAATTTAATGCAGACGAAAGTAAAACTGTGCTGAACATAATTAAAACAAAATTTAAAATATAGGGATCCAATTAAGTAAATGAAAATATAGGAACCCGATATTTACTTATGTAAGTACAGGGATTTAATTTTTTTTAAAAAAATTGAAGGTACAATGGACCTAAATATACACTTTGCCAAATGGAAATAGAAACTTGGATTTTAAATTTAAATCAGCAAAAAGCATCGGATGCAGAATAACCTCAATCATTTTACAACATTTTGCTTGCATATAGGTGCAGAGGAAAACAACTTTTATTAACCATTTATTTTTTAAACTTGCATATTGACTGTTTCTGTTTCTTTTATTTTTAATCCTCTTCGTTTAGGCTCTAGCCCAGCAGTACAGCACAGAACTGCTTCAAGCCGAGCTGGAAAGGACAAGGATCAACACAGCATGCTTTGTGGAGTCACTTCCATTGGATTCTGTTCCAGAATCAGCCAAAGCAGCATATGCTTCTTTCAGAGGGTCCTCCACGGATTCTCCCAACAGAAGCTTTAGAAACACGTCGTTTAGTTCACCAAGTTACTCGAGGCAAAGGCGTAGATAGACAGGCTTGTATCTATATTTGTACTTGTCATCAATTTCATTCTTGTGGTTTTGTTGTATTTTAGTAATCCCTGTTATTTTTTGGAGAAACAAATGATGTGTATTCTGAGCAGTTATAGTGTTCATAAAGTCTTTTTGATGTGTATACTCCCGAGTTTCATGCTGATCTTTTGTATTAAGTGAACATATGTGAACTTGTTTTATGAACTGATACCAGGTTATTGCAATCTATCTACTGATAATTGTAGAGGAAGTCTTGTGTGAGATTACGGAGCTTTGCAGTAGTATTTACACTTTGCTCTAAAACATATTTCTAGATTTTGTCTCAACTGTAGTTATGTTGGCACTTTTGGGGTAGGGATTAGATTATATCATGTACATTGCAAAGAAATTAAGGAGGGGTTACTCACACCCCAAATAATGTTAGGGACATCCTAATAAAATAAAATAAAATTTTAATTACTAAACCTACCCCATTTTATTCTTATTCTACCCTTGCCATAAAAAAAACTCTCACCCCACTACTAAGCATACCCTTGCCCTCAATAAAAGAAAAAAAAAATCCTCACACAAATGTTGATGCAATTGGTCTAAACAAAGGGTAATTTAGTCGTTTTACTTGTGCAGTGTATTATGAGGGTATGTGCTTTGCAAATTGACACACATCTTAGGAAATTTATCATTTTTGAACTTGTATGCAAACAAAGTGGAATAGCTCAACCGGTAAGAACACCACTGCCTAGATCAGTGTTGTCATGAGTTTGAGTGGGTTAAACTTTAGTGTGTACCTATTTAGTTACACATTTATAACCCTATCAATATTCAAGCTTTTTAATTGGGGATTAAGAAATTCATACAAGTCATCGAATCAACTCAATTTGAACTCAAATGTATCGAGTTTGCTTGGGTGATTATATATTGACTTGACCAGTAGTAGGAATGGTGAATCACTCCAATGAATTAAGGCCGATAGAAGTTCATCTCTTTGCAACCCCTCCAAAGACCATGTAAATTGATGCATTTTCTACTTCAGTAGTTCCCAAGGACACTAAACATTGATCAAGTCTCGACAGTAATACACGTCAAATTTTAAAGTTCAACCAAAACGGTACACAATAAAGGCAGAGAATTACACAAGAGCTCTTGTTTCGACCTAAAAAAATCTGCAGTTCATCCTCCTTTGTATCAGGCTGTTCTCAATGGAGGTGAGACCAATATGACACCGTCCCCTCTCACAAATAGAAATGGTACAGTACGCCTAGTAGTCTGCAAAAAAGAATAAAACAATGGGTGTCCAAATAAGCCACAGACTAAAAACGAATAATTAGGATTACGACTTTGGAAACATTAAGCCCTTCTCTGCACTCCTCCTTAATTTCCAATTCGAAGTATTTTCCCATAAACCTTATGAATAAAACTCTAGCACTGGCCACATGCAATGTTTGAAAATTTATATCACCATCATGCGTTTAGAAGAAATAGGATGCAAGTTGTAATATTCTAGACCAGTAACCTATTATTAGCAGAAACCATGACATATTTAGGTTTAACCTACTTTTGGCCTAAACTACTCATGATTAAGTTCAAACTGGTTTCAGCATTAAATAAGATACCATATAAGGCCTCTTCTATGACATAAGACTCACCCAATAATTTCCTCAGCAACCAACAAAAGCAGAACTGCCATAGAACATGAAGTATGGTAGGTTGTTGTCTAAAAGTAACTCCAGGTGGGAGGAGTTATTCACAGGGATTGTTCTAAGGAAAATCTAACCCATCTGAAACAGCAAAGTAGCATGCTACCAGCATCTCAGTGCCATGCTTTTCACATGGTTGCAGAAAATATTACTAAAAGAATAAGCACTACTACATGTAGTGATGTAATAACATACCCTGACAATTTCCTCATATGTTTCATCATCAATCTCCACAGTTGTAACAATCTCTTCGACATCACCCAGAATCATATTCAAGTGCTGATCATAAGCCTGCAAAATTATCACAATAGTAGAATATAAGGCACCAGGAATTTCAAGAATAACAGAAAACAATTAAACCAGCGTGTTCTGTTACTTTCTGGAAAAGGATGAAAAAAGGAGGGAAAGAGAGTAGAGATTACTTCTTAACTCATTGTTGGCATATTTTACTCAAATTTAGTTATAAAATCTGTCACAATGTTTATAAAGGGTGTCTAATTAACGCACTGCTCCAAGGGCAACAGACAACCATTCCAAATAGATATATTAACAACTGCAGGAAGTTTGAGGCTACCGCTTTTCTAACAATTTAGCTATTTAAGAAAGACTGCATGATATGAAATAAAAAAGGTTATACCAAGCCGTATACAGGTTAGTGGGGGGTTTGCAGAGTCTCATCTCAGTCTTTAGGTTATCTAAAACAGTAAAACATGTATAAGTGAGAGCCATTACATAAAGAAAACTATTGCCAGATCGCAAGAAAGTTAGTAGAACCAAAAGTAGTTCCAGTAATTGTCAGTTTACACATCCAAAATTTAAATTCTACACAGCCTGAAAGAAGTAACAACGAATCCAATCATAACAAAGCCAGGTATCCCCAAATTTGGATCCAGATCCTCCTTTACACAGCACACACAGAGAAATCAGCTAGTTCATGAACTGACTCAGAGTTGCACAAACAATAAATTAGTTGCAAGCCAACGTAATCATTTTAATAGCTAACATGAGCCAACCGCTCACTGACTCAGAAACAGGCAACAGGGGAGGATCCATATTTCAGATAATTGCAGTGTCATTATTAAATCTGCAATTGTTAAGGAAAAGATGTAAAATGGTAAGGGTAGAAAACCGCTACAAGAAAAAGAAACCTAGTAATTCGATAAGTACAAATTGGGTAAAATTCAAAACCAGGAAAAGAAAACTAGCACAATTCAGTCCCAGAGAATCCGGAGTAAGCAGCAAAAAGGAAAAAAGAAAATCTGAAACCCTAAACCCCACATTCCATCCTCCCTCCCCATACCTAATTTTGTAAAACCCCATCGTTCCTCAAGCATAAACTAGTACAACTCAACGCAATTATCAATTATAACAACTATTCTCATCTTCCGCCGAAACTTGAAAGAAAAGAAACGATGTAACCGAAATAAATATAGAGATAGAGAGCAGAAAAAAGAGAGAGGCGCATACATGAAGCTTGCCACGGAGCTCGCGATCGTGACGAAGTTTGACGTAGATGCGTTCGTCAAGGCTGAGACGAATGAGGTCCAATGGCTCCTTCACGGCGCTCTCCTCTTCGCTTCCCATTTTCTTATTCGTTAGTAACTAACTGAGTGCTCCCCTCTTCAGCTTGCTTTTTCACTGCAACTCAAACCCCTTTTATAAACCTATTTGACGTGTTTGTTTTAGTATACAAGATTAAGCGTAAATAAACAATAAAAATATTAATTGACACGAATTTTTCTTGGTTTTATACTTTGGGAATTCAGAGTTTTTCTTAGAGAGGGCAAAATGGGCTGGCCCAACGCCGCCATAAAAATTCCAACGGGTTGGACTCATCTTTTCTCAACCCGTTAAGAAGCGGGTCTACAAGAACCACTCCGATTGAGCTGCGGATTTTGGTGGATTGGGGCGGGTCAGTCCGTCAACCCGTTTTTTTTATTTTAAATAAAAAATTAATAATATTATTATTATTCTATTATTATAGTTAATTTAATATTATAGAAAAATAACAAAAGTTTGACACGAGACTTATTCAACAACTTAAAATCTAATTGTTGCATACAATTAACAATCAAAATTTAGAAGAAAAAAACAAGTCAAACACATTAAGTCTCGCATTACAAATTCACGCTGCTCGCGTCGCTTGTTTTAGTGACAACGTCAAATGTCGACCTTCTAATTATAGTTTCATTGTTAAATTTTAGATTATAATAATAGATTTAATAATGAGTGTACAATAAGAGAGATAATAATAGATTTAATGATGAGTGTACAGTAAGAGAGATAATTTTATTTAAAAAAAATCGGGTTGGCCCGCCCCTTTGTGGGTTGAGTTGAAGTTTTGACAGCCCGCCTAGCAAATGGGCCGCCCCGCCCCACACCGTCAAATGACGAGCTTTTGCGGTTTTGGCCCAGCCTGTTTTGATAGCTCTACTACTTTTTCCACCTTGGAATGAGAAATTACTTCTTGATTTATAAGATAGAACACAATCATTGTATATTTCTCTAGTGAACTTATAGCGAGCCGAGAACTTATAGCGTTAGATATCAATCCACGAGCAGTTGGAATCGAATCCAGGTCATTTGCCTGAAGGCTCTGATACCATGAAAGAATTCCACTTCATCTAAAAGTCCGAACTTTAAGATTGAGAATTAATTCTTGTATATTAATTCCTAATATTAACGAGACCGACATGTGTAGTCCTTAGAAGTGATTAGGAGATGTTGTAATGTGAATCATGAGTTGTCATGCTCTAGTGAACTTAATGGATGAAACTAACTAGTTGGAGCAACATGAGCATAATTTATAATATATGTGCTCACCTCCTCTGTTCGGACATCTATTCAGGTGAAGTTGACAAAAACAAATTCGTCCTGTTTTTGACAAATTCTTCTCCTCACTACAGACGAGGTGTTTTTGAGATGATGCCTGCGACTTGGATACTATTAACTAACTTGGCACCCAAGTATTCAATCGTTTTTTACACCTCGTGCACTAGTTAATTTCACTATATTTTTTCTCATTCTTATTTCTTTGTTCCTCAATACCACACTGCACATTAAATAATCCTCCATATTCTTTAAAACATGTGTAAACATTAAATAAGTAAATTAATCGAGTGAAGTATTATGTAAGAAGTGGAAGATTCAAACCTATATTAATGTTTATAAAATAAATAAATTAAACTCGATATTAAGATGTCACATGAATGTCATATAGTATTAAATAAAAATCAATAGAAAAATATCAATTGCAAAATGCATTGAACTTTAGAGGCAGTGACGAGACAGGGAGTGTGGGTAACAAGTTTAGTAAAGGGGTTGGGTTCTCGTTGGGAGTTGGCATATTTTGGGGAGGGGGTGTATTTGTAAAAGTTGGGGTGGGGTAGGGACAATAGGTAAGGGAGGGGTTTGATTAATTAGAGTGGGCGGCGGAAATAATATGACAATAGGGTTTTGTTGTAAGCAGGGGGTGTTTTTACTAGAACTACGGGTGTGGTTACTTGGGGAGTTTGCATGGGCTTCCATGGATGGAGATTTTGGAGAAGAAAGCTTATCGTGAGTGCACAGTTGTTTTAATCAAATTTGGTTACCGTGAGAGGGTTGCAACCGTGAGTTTTGATCGGTGTTGGGTGCCGAGCAACGGTTAAGGGTGGTAGTCGGGAGTTTGGACGGCACTGGACGCCGAGCAACGACTATAGGGGAGGGTTTCAGATCGAGGCGTTAGCCGTATGACTCGTTGATGTTGGGGTAATTGTGGCGTCAATACAATAAGTTATCATATATATATATATATATACTAGAGAATGTGACACATCATTCAATTAGAGATATATATACATTTTATGAGAATGCGATACATCATTCAAATTAATATCAAATCCACACATTACTATATTGAACTCCATATTAGTATATTAGGAAATTAATCTCAAATAAACACATAATCGGATTGAATTCTTGATTAGTATATTACATATACGATACATCGTTAAAATTAATCTATAATCGACATATTATTAGACCAACTCCCTATGGAGTAGTACATTAGGAGATTATATTTCTCAATGTTTATTAGTTGTACTCCGTATTTAGTCTATTTGAATTTTCAATTATTGCCGGAATTATAGGTGTTTTCAATTATTATTGAAAGTATTCAATCATTGTATGTGTAGTTCATGTCAATTACGATTATTGGGTTAATGCATTAATAATGTTTGTTGGGGGAGGTATTATATCACTTCATTTGAATAGATTAACTAATAGAAAAAAATAATGCTCTCGACGTTTTTTTATAAATAATTTGACATTCTTTTTTTATTTAAGTAAATTATTTTAATTACATATAGTAATTATAATTATGGCATGCAAGATATTCATTAATGATCACATAATTAATTATTCTTATAATTTGTTGTTCAATCTTCTTATTATGCCAAAGTTATCTTCTCCTTTTAATTATAGCTCACACTTAAATACAGTCGATTGTAATTTATTATTTTTTTTCCTTTTTTTCTCATATTTCCTTTTTTTAGCTGATTTATTTTCCCTTTTTTCACCTTTTTTGACTGTTCATTTTTTTTTTTTGCCTTTTTACACAATATTAATTAAAATTATAAGTCAATTGAAAAATGTAACACAATATTAATAAAAAGTGTAAATCAATATAACTAAAAAATGTAACACAATATTACTAAAAAGTGTAAGTCAATATAGCTGAAAAATGCAACACAATATTATAAAAAAAGTGTATATCAGTATAACTGAAAAGTGCAACAATATTAATGAAAAGTGCAACACAATATTATAAAAAATTGTAACTCAGTATAACTGAAAAGTGCAACACAATATTATAAAAAGTGTAAGTCAATATAACTAAAAAGTGCAACACAATATTACGAAAAAGTGTAAGTCACTATAAATAAAAATATTATTATACAGTGTAACAATTGAAAAATGCAATATTATTTTACCAAAAGTGTAAGTCATTGAAAAGTGTAAATCACTATAAGAGTGCAACATCATAAAAAAAATTCAAAGGTGCACAACACTAACCCTTTAATTATTAATTGTAGTATTAACTAAATCAAATCAATAATATTTTCTCAATTCCTTTTTAGAATACCCCAATTAAATATTTGTTTCCAAGGAAGGGGGACCCAAATGCATCACCAACACAATTATATTTGTTGGGTGTCCAAACCCATAGACAAAAGCAAATCAAAACGAAGAAAAAATATATTTCTCCTAATAATTTTTTTTTAATTCAAAATACTGTCTCCAAACCCTATTTAGCCCAAAAAAAGGGGCTAGCTAGCACCGCCATTTACTTTCTTCACTTATAACTTTTTTATTTTAAGTCGAGCAATCAAAAAAATCGTTTTCTTCACTTATAACTTTCTATTTTAAGTCAATTAATCAGAGAAATCGTTTTCTTCACTTATACTCCCTCCGTCCGCCTATAAGCTTTCCATTTTATCATTTTGATCCGTCCATCTATAAGCTTTCCATACTCTTTTTGGTAAGTACTTTTTCTTACAAATCACTTTATATCTTACTTTTTATCTCTATTTCTCTCCTCTCTCAATCACATCACTTGTACTGTGGGGGTGTTTGCAAACTCTATAAACAGCTTAAAAACACTTCTGAAAAGTAAAAGCTGTGAGAGGGCAGCTTTAAAATAAGTGATTCTGGAAGCTGTTTGTAGTGTTTGAAAACACCCCCTATATCTATTATTTAATCACTTTTCTTAATTTATGTGCCAAAAAGTAACGGGAAGCTTATAGATGGACAAAGTGAGTAAATTTTATTTTAAATCAACAAATATAAAAAACACCCAATAATGAAAATTGAAAAAAATACTACACTACTTTCTTCATTTATAATTTTTTTATTCCAAAACAACCAATAAAAAAAATGCATAGGTACCCCAACACCCTACCATTGAAAAGATGTTTACAGACAAATTGGTACGATAGTTGCTGTTGACATAAGCTTTTAGCCTTCATTTGAGGAGATGCGTGTGTTGTTTGTGTGTTTCCTATAAAAATATATGCCCTGTGGACCCTTCAATCCTCCTATACATTGCACCTTTCACTCCAAATATTTTTCTATTAAACTCTTCACAATTTGTTCAGCTCTACTACTCCAATCTTTCGATTTGACCCACCCCTTAATTCCAGGTTCGATAATCTTGATTTCTGCCTTCCAAGTAAATTTTTGACCAATTTGTTATGTTTTTGGTGTAAAGATTGCTGCTTTTTTCTTGTTTTCTGCATTTTTTTTGCCAAGAACTGTCATTTTTCTGGTTTTATTTGTTTTTAACTTGTGGGTTTTCTTCTTTTCCTTTTTATTAATTATTCATGATTGAAGATTCGTTCAATTGGTAGTATATTACTCTATTTTGCCACAAAAGAACAGTTGATAATTGATTTAGAATCTTGGTGAACCCTTTAAGGATTGGATTTTGCTTTAGATTGTTTAGGGGTATTCTTCATATGGTAGTTCTTGATGTATAAGTTAAGTCAAAAAAAATGAAAAAAAATATCAGATGCGTTTTTTGCAGTTGTGAATAGGCCTCTAGATTTCAAGGGTTTTAAGGATCTAGGTCAAACAAGTGTCTTCACACCCAAATTACTGATGCTGATGCTGTTGTGTTTGCCAAATTTGATTGATTAGGTGAATGTGGTTTTTCTGTTTGATCTGAATTCAGTTCCAAAAGGGCTATGGAGGGGGATTTAGCATCAAGAAATACTATGCAAGGTAGTGGTTCGTATGGAGGTTTCGATTTAGGACCAATGAGAGTTCTTCATCACCAACAGCAACCTCTGATTAGACAAGGATCAACTATGGTTCATCAAACGATTCACGAGAATTTCCCCCTCACAATAGGGGGAAATCAAGAAGATCGTTCGTTTTCTTTATCAGACTACAATAAACTGGACAATAGGGGAAAATCGGGGAGTGATGAAGATGAACCGAGCTTAACAGAAGATGCTGCTGATAATTCGGGCAAAGGGAAGAAGTCGTCCCCATGGCAACGTGTGAAATGGACGGATAATATGGTTAGGCTGTTAATTACAGCTGTTTCGTACATTAGTGAAGAGGGAGGGGGTGAAAAAAGGAAGTTCACGAATTTGCAAAAGAAGGGGAAATGGAAATCGGTTTCGAAAGTGATGGCTGAAAGGGGCCATTTCGTTTCTCCTCAGCAATGTGAGGATAAATTTAATGATCTCAATAAACGGTATAAGAGGCTGAACGAGATTCTTGGAAGAGGAACTTCCTGTGAGGTTGTTGAGAATCCGTCACTTTTAGATGTGATGGATCATGTTTCGGAGAAAGGAAAAGAGGAGGTTCGTAAAATTTTGAGCTCGAAGCATTTGCATTACGAAGAGATGTGCTCATATCATAATGGGAACCGTTTGCATCTCCCGCACGACCCTGAATTGCAGCGCTCGTTGCGGTTGGCCCTTAGGTGTAGAAATGACCATGATGACCCTGATATGAAACGGCATTTGAACGATGAAAACGATGAGGTTGACGAAGAAGCTGAATTCGACGATCATGGTGGATATGATGGAAATGCCAAGAGGGCGAAACAATGTCAAAATCACGAGGATTTTAGTTTCAAGAATTCTTTAGATTGCAATAGAAGTTTCAATTTTCAGGCAGAACATGTGGAGTCTGACGCAAACAAGTTCTTGCCTGAAGGCACGAAAACGACGCAGAAGCAGACGATTGGTCACTGGAATGTTCAAATAGAGGAACAGAGGCTAAATTTGGAAATGCAAATGTTGGAGCTGGAGAAAGAGAAGTTCAAATGGCAGAGGTTTTGTCGGAAAAAGGACAGGGAGTTGGAGATGATGAGGATGGAAATCGAGAGGATGAAACTCGAGAACGAACGTATGGCTTTGGATTTAAGACAAAAGGAGTTGAATATCAACAACAATTGATTGATCTTGATGTGATGCAGTCATCATATTCTCTGTTTGATGCATATTGTAGGTTTAGTAAAGCTCGTGCTCGTAGAGGTTGTCTCGTTTCTTCGTGTTTATTATTTAAGACAATCGTTTAGTTTTGCAAGATTGCGTATTGCACATTTTCTTGAAGTTGGTGAGTAGGCTTAGGTAATTAAAGACTAATAGTTGTGGATTTGAAGAGTCTTTGTTGATTGTTTTCTAACCCAATAACTTTTACTGCAGCCAAGTTTTGATTGTTTGATTAATTGGGATGTTGCAAACTTTTTGGATATGAAGTTGCCCCTTGGTAAGGATGTCTTTCTTTCCATCAGGAAGTTTTGCGTGAGACCGTCTTTCATATTTTTGCACATATAAAAATAATCTTCAAGCACAAGTCATACAAGTTTTTGTGCATTCTTGATGTTTCCATTACAGAAACATGGTGTGAATTCTTGATTTCTGGCATTGGATTTATTTCTATTTCAAAATTTGGGCTTGTAAAATGATAAATCCCAGGTATTGTGCACATAATATTCACTGTACACCTTAAACAATTATATTCATTTTTATAAGTGATAAAATTAATTTCCTTCAACAATAGTATTAGTATTTCAGTATTTGTAATCTTTCTCCAATTTGAGTCTACTATTCTTGAACGCAAATCTGTTTTTTCTTACTTTTTTTGTTTGTTTGTTTGGTTTTAATTTAAATTTTAGCTTTTTTTCTTTCTTTTCAACTGTAGCAGAGTGGAAATTTGTTTTCTTGTTTGATATTAATCTTAAATTTAGTTTTATTTTTATTTTTTTATATAGTTATCTTTTGATGATATCCTGTTTTTTTTTTTTTTTTTTTTTTGAACTGTAGCAGAACGGAAATTTGTTTTCTTGTTTGATATTAATCTTAAATTTAGTTTATTTTTTAATTTTTTTTTTATATAGTTATCTTTTGATGATATACTCTTTATAATTATAGTAATTTGTTACTTAATATTATGAGACATTAATATTATGGAATATTAAAAAAAATTAAAATAAGCAATTTAGCTGTATTGGAGTAATATTTTTATCAAGACGAACTCAATTGATAAATATTGAAAATATAATATACATTAACATTATGGAATATTACAAAAATAAAAATAATAATTTAGTTGTATTGTAATCTTTTATCAGTACGAACTCAATTGATAATTAATGAAAGTATTTACTAAAGTAGATTTACTTTCCATCCCTTTTTCTTTATTTATTATTGCCATACATCACATTTTTCTATACTAATATAAGGATTTATACTCTCACAACTAATTTTAATTTAAAGAAACTAGTGTAGCAAAAATAAAACAACATATTTGAATTACACTCTTTTTTTTTTTTTTCCTCATTGTGCCTTTGAGTTTTGTCTTAAATTGGTAAACCACTTTAGTTTGCAACCCCCCTCCCAATTGATTCCTTATAAGTTCCTATACACAATATATGAAACCATCTCATAAAATATTTCCGGTGAGGTAAAAATATCAATATTAATAAAAAAAGAATTGTAATTTGAAGATAAAAAGTGATACTAGCTTATATTTTTTTAAATATTTTATAGAGTATAAATTTTACCTCTAAAAAATAATACCGGCGCACGTGATATGGCGATGGATGGTCTCATAAAACGACACATTGTCGAAAAAATGTGATACTGATTCACGTATTATGCAACACTAAAATACACGACCGCAAGTATACGGCGTCTATCGTAGCGTGATAAGTACGAGGTCGATCCCACGAGGATGTGTAGTATAAAAGTGAAGTTTGTCGATGAAATTCTAAATAGACGTGACCGATTAAGTGGAAATGTAGCAATTACACCTAATCATCTACCCAAAGTTGTCACAAGTAAACAATTAAACGAGTAATATAGAAATCGATCAATAAAAGCTCATGCAAATCACAAAACGAGAGAAAATATGGGTGAACTCAAAGATGAGAAAGTAGGTTCCAAAGTACATGCAATACTAATGAATCCATCTATGATTAACTATCTACTTAAGTGGTGTTCATATTTTGTCTATAAGATTGATCACATAATAATGAATTAAAAGTTTCTTCAATCCAAATAATCCAAAGGAAATATCACACAACTTAGTATCTCTACCTAAATTGCACAATAGAACCCAATCAAGCTCCTAGGATCATCACACATCTTCCTAATCATTGATCATCTTTCAATCTCACAATAAAATTAGGTCAAATGCTTGCAATCAATCAATCAAAATAGATTTCTCAACCTAATTCAATTAACTAAGATTAACATATCACCATTGTACACTAATGACATGTTTTGCAATGAAAATCAAGCATCCAAATAGAATTAAGCCACACAAACACCAAATAAGCAAAACATTAATTCATAAACTTCATCAAAAGTATTTACAAGGCTCTAGAACCAAAAGTGTTCTAGCCAATCAACAACATAATCAAATTAACAAAATCAAAAGAAATAACTAAATAAAAATAGAGAGAAATAGAAAGCTTAGTCTAAAGTATGGTGGGAAATGAAAATTCCAAGCTATTGATGCCTTCCTTGCATGAATTGATGAAGAATTGAAGAAACTATGGTCAAATCACCTTCAATTGTGTGTTTCTATGTGTGGAATTTGAAGAATTGGGGAAGAGTTCTTTTGATTTTAAGAATGAGGGCTTATATAA
Source organism: Galeopsis tetrahit (assembly GCA_963675135.1). NCBI lineage: Eukaryota > Viridiplantae > Streptophyta > Magnoliopsida > Lamiales > Lamiaceae > Galeopsis > Galeopsis tetrahit. The sequence goes on along the minus strand of OY776125.1, from coordinate 17,502,100 downwards.
TGTTTGGGTAGGGTTTGGGTGCAAGAATTGCAAGTTAGTCCCTAAAAAATGGTCAAATTGGACAAAATGCACCGAAAATGGGGTAGCACGGCCGTGCAAAATCAGAGTTTGGTCTTCAGGTGGCTCAGCTGTGCTGTGCGCGTTGATGGTCTGGACGATTCTCGGCCGTGGCGTGCGATTATGGCAGTTCTTCGGGCTCGGCCGAGAAAGTAGCTCGGCCGTGGCATGCATTGCCCCTGCTTCCTCGAGCTCGGCCGTGGCCTCCCTTGGCCTCAACTTGCTGTCTCGATGATCCCAATTCCGTGCGTGGAGCTCGGCCTTGGCCTTTGGATTTCGTCTTGGGAGCAGCTCGGCCGAGGCATGTAGTAGCCTCAAAAACCCGTCTCGAGCTCGCCAATTTCGAGCTCCCCTCTCGACCGTGGCCTAATTTTGGCCTTGATACAGCTCGGTCGAGTCATGTGCTCGGCCGTGCCTTTGGTCGATTTCGACCCTTTCTCGTTTTGTACATATCTTTCGCCTCGAGTGTCCGATTGACTTGATTCTTTTGGCTATTGTTCCCAAACAACAACATATCATACATCCATGCTATTAAAGATTCACAAATATGAACACAACATGATACTATACTCCAACACCAATCATGCATACATTCAAAGCAAATAGACATCACCACAACTACTCAACAATGGATTCCAATGACTATTCATGCTCACATTTCACCAAAGATCCACTACCCAATCATGTGATCAAAACCAACTTAATCAATATAATCATGTGCAAGTAAAGTGTGCGCCGGTGTAAAATGTGACACAAGTAGAATGACGAACCGGTGCAAGGGTAACAACTAGTAAAGAAAAATAACTCCCCCAAACTTAGAATTTTACTATGTATAAATTCTAAGTTTGGGGCTACAAGTTGTTACCTCCCTCCCTGCACATCCAATGCTTCTTCAAAGATCACCATTGCAACACTTGATTTTGCTTCCTTCTCCATTCTTCAAGATGCGATGTCCATAGTGTTCTTCATCCATACCTACAAAATAAACCAAACTATCAAAACTACTAAAGCAATAAAAACATGAAAGCAATAAAACCTTGGGTTGCCTCCCAAGAAGTGCTATTTTTAACGTCCTATGCCGGACGATTCTTCCTTGAGGGGAATATCAAGTCACCCCCTTGTCATCCTTGTTCTTGATTTGGGGGAGTTTTTGAAGAAAACTCCCCCAAATTTGACCTTCTTGCCCATCTTCAACTCATGCTCTTCCACTTGGAGGTCCTCTTTCACAACATTGACCTTCAAATCTTCTCCTAGCTCGGGTGATCATATGCCATGTCTAGACAAGAGTTCAAAAGAAAGTAAGAATCGCAAGTGGATTCAAAGTAAAACACACAAATATTTTTGGATTTTTGAGAAAAAAGGAAAGCAAGTAAAATGTCTAAACTAAAACTCTATTAACCTACACTCTAGAGCTATAAAAACCTCCCCGGCAGCGGCGCCATAAACTTGATTCACGTGTTATGCAACACTAAAATAAACAACCGCAAGTGTACGGTGTCTATCGTAGCGTGGTAAGCACGAGGTCGATCCCACAAGGAGGTTTAGCGTAAAAGTGTAGTTTGTTAACGTAGTTCTATTTAGACGTGATCGATAAAGTGAAAGTGATGAATTACTCTAAGATTACCTACCAAAGTGTCACAAATAAGTAATAAAGAGTAAAGGAAATCGATCTACTAGCATGCGAATCTATAAAACGAAAGTAAAACGAATGAAGACTCAAAGGGAGATGGTGGGTTCCAAGGCAATTGTAACACCTAGATGTCCGTTTATGAATGTTAACTTGTTTAAATGGCCATTAAGGTTATCTCATATAGGGTAATCACACAAGAAGAATTAATTAATCTATCGATCTAATTAACCCAAAGGAAAACACAATATAAGTTCGTATCTCTACCTCACAAATATTGTATCACCTAAAATAGCCCCAAAGATCATTCAATTCCCTCTCCGATAATTAATCCTCTATCGAGCTCATAATAATATCGGGTTGCATGCTTGCATACGATTAATGGAATAAATCTCTCGATCTTACCCCAATTAACAAGGAATTAAGAAAATCATCATGGCCAATAACAACATGCTTTGCAATGAATAATTAAGCATACAAATAAGAGACAAACACCAATTAAAGCAAGAAATTAGTCATAAACTTCAATCCAAGTATTTACAATGCCTTAGAACCACAAATGTTTTTAGTCACTAACTACATATTCAAATTACAAAATCAAATGAAATAACTAAGTAAAAAGAAAGGGTAAAGAGGAAGCTTAGTCTAGAATGTGGTAGAGAATTGAATTTGCAAGTTATTGCATCCTTTCTTCCTTGATTTGATGAAGAATTGAGAGAGAAATGGCCAAAACACCTCCAAATATGTGTAACTATGTGTGGGTTGGGGGAGAATGTCTTGGATTTCAAGAAAGAGGGTTTATATAGTGTTGGGGTAGGGTTTGGATGGAAGTTTTGCACTTAAGTCCCTAAAAAATGGCTAAAAATCACTAAAAACCCCGAGTTTGGAAGTGGCCCGGCCGGGTGGGAAAGTGGCCCGGCCGGTCGATAACTTCGTATATTGAATTTGGGCCAAAATACGCGCGGGGGTGCATTTATCAAAAATCTGGGTGCAGATCAGCCTGGCCGGGCGGAAAAGTGGCCCGGCCGGGCGGAAGTTTCGTATTGCTTTTCGGCCTCCAACTTCGTCCCTCCGTATCTTGAGCTTCCGACCTCCGATTGACTCGATTCTTTTTGCTATTCCACTCCATTTTTCGAGCCGGATCCAATGGTGCACTCCTCTTTCCGATCCAATCACCTGTGGTATGTGTTTTGCTCCCAAATTCCATCGTTTTACCTATAAAATCGACAAAACACTACCTTTCTCTCATTTTGGCTAAAACAATCATATTCAATGCATAAATCAATGAAATCCACATCAAAATATGCTTCACATGTGCCTCTAAAACGTGTAAATTCCACCCGAATCAGCTATTCCACTCCGTTTTTCAAGACGAACCCAACGGTGCACTCCTCTCCTTGATCCAGTGAAGTATGGTTGGTGTTTTGCTCCAAATTCCATCGCATTTCCTACAAAATCGACAAAACACAATCTTTCCCTCATTTTGGCTCAAATCGTCATATTCAATCCATAATTCAATGAAAAACTTATCAAAATAAGCTTCACATGTGCATCTAAAATGTGTAAATTCCACCTGAATCAGATACGTATTAATTAAAGATTTCTTTTTTAGAAAAGTAGGTATCGAAAAGTTGGTACAATTTACTTTGCGAATTTTGTAACTTCCCATCTTAATAATGAGTAATATTTCACGAGTTAATTGTATTGTGTAATTGGTGCAATTTTGATCAAAATTACAACTAAATTTTGTAGAAAATAATCCTATACAATTTCAACTGAGTACGCCATCATGCTTTTCTGTAATTTCCTTCAATTGATGACAAATGATTTGCCTCTTAATTGGTGTTTTTCTGTTTAAGGTCGCACACAATATGATGTATGTTTGTATCAATATAGTAATAATTGTAAAACGAGACAAATTCTTATGTGAAACGGTATATTGTGAAGCAACGTGTCAGGTTCAAATTAAATTTATTTATTCATTAACTTTTTTTTCACGGTCTAAATATATTTTGTTAACACAAAGATGTATACAATATATTGTAATACCTCCTACATGTACTGTAGTAAATAAATTTCACGGCTAATTTTTTTTTCTTATAGGAAATCTCCCTGAATCTGGCAGTGTTACTTAGGGACGAACCTATGCTTTGTCCCAAGAGGCCCTGCCCCCTCCCCCAATATATATTATACATATTAAATTTTATTATTTTTAGTAAAAAAATATTAAAATTAGTAAAGTTAATAATAAATTCATCTAATAAATCATTTTAACAATCAATTTATTATAAAAATTATCTCAAAATAATTTTCTTATTGCACTTTTGTATTTATATATAAAATGCTTATTTTTTAAAGTATTTTAATTGTAAAATTGACCTCAAAAGAATTATATTTGTCCACATAATATTACGTATACAATATAAAACATTTAGTATTACATTTTTGTTTATGTTGACCCCAAAAAAAATCAATAGACCCTGAAAATTTTGCAAAAATGACCCCTCAATTTTTTCAATACAAACAAAATCGAACCAGCGAGTTAACCGATTCAATGAGTCACCAAATTGTATACGTTTTCCTAATTCCCAATGTTGCGTGGGTAGTCGAGAATCGAGTAATGCAATACTTGGAATCGACCATTTAGCATTATTGAGTAACAATCGAATAGATCGGTCCAACTCGTATTTTAGGAAGCGGCTTTTTCTAATGTATAATTGCCAATGTATTTTTCTTTTCTCCACATAATTTCCATTTAGAGACATGCTTTTATGATTCATGACTATGCTCTTTGTGGTCACTTATTCAATTCCAAGATGATATATTATAATAGTAAAAGTTGATAGTTTATTAAGTGGTGAATATTCAAGAAAAAATTAGAATTGAAGCTTATCCATATATCTGACTCACATCATTTAATGTGACATGAAGAGTAACAAAGTTAATGAATCAGAGAAATAGACACCCACATGGGACCTCAAGATTGGTTGTTGAATTTGGGCTTTTAAAATGGTTAATTTAATTTGGGTCAAATGGCCCCCAAAACAGTGGCGACCTTTACAAAAAGAACTTATCGTTTTCATGGGCCTTACACGTTTGATTACAAAAAAGTTACTACTGCATGAATTTTTTCCTTTTATTTTCACTTTTGTTACTTTTTCAGACGATTGGGGTGGGGTGTGGGGTTTAAAGGATTTTTTTATTTTGAAAAAACAAGGAAATCTTTTTTGGCTTCAATTATTATTTGAATTCCAAGTAGTTTTAAATCTTTGTCACTTAAAGAAAAGTTAAATATAAATTTTAAAAAAGAGCCATTGACTAAGTTAAAAAAATGAACTAAACTTTTGCAGTTATCATTGAGTTCTTTAACTTAGTCTAAATCTTGAATAGCTGCTACCTAAAAAAAAAAATCTTGAATAGCTCTAGTTACGCTGATACAATTTGTCAATTTTAATTAATTTTTTTATTAAAAAAATTCACCAAATTAAACTTTCTTTAATCCTCCAACGCCATAAGCTTTCCTTTTTTTTTTTTTTTAGAAGATTAAGAAACATAGTATAAAATGATAGTGGTAGTTGTGGTAAAAAGAAAAGGTAAAGAGAGAAATAGGAAGGAGAAAAGATAAAGAAAGATATGAATTGAATAAGAAAAGGTAAAAAGAAATAGTAAATTTTACTATCATTTAAGTAAATGTGAAGTGTACAATGGATCGCCTCAAACGCCTTCACAATTGATTCATCGACGCCCTTTGCCAATGAAATGTGCTTTGTCCCCTCATATAAGGGAAGGTGGGGTGATGTTTTTGATCTGCCAAAATATTTCGTGCCCCTTAAAGAGACACAGTTCAATTACTTGTTATGATTTCAATCAGTTTAATTTAGGATCAATTTGTTATTTCGAGTTGTACTCGTTTTAGTTTAATGTAGAGGGGTACCTTTTTCCTTCAACCCAAGTTTCATCTCTAAGTAGGATTTTTCTGAGCAAAATTTTAATAACACCCGACCTCTAATTCGGATTGTGGACCTATAAAATCCGAACCTATAACTTTAAGTTTTTCATTTTTTATTTTTCCTTTAATACACATTATTTTATAGATAAATGAAAATTTTATAATGGACCAGATAAGTAGAGTAAAAGTGTGCCATAATTTCCAGATTAAAGTTCGATATATATATATATATATATGAAAAAACAATTAATGGAGCTCCACTTGGTCAAATAATTAATGTGAATGTATATGAACATATATCAATTAAAAATGGCTTGTCATTAGTATAATCTTTTAACAATGTCGACAAGACTTTTGTGGTTTAATTTTATTGACATGACTTTCCAGGTTTTATTGAGAGAAAAATAAAATCACAAAGAGTAATTATTGTAGTCTCCTTCCTCCTACTTTCTCGATAATACCCTTTTAATTATTTGCTACTTTTAGTTAGGGTAGAGAGAATCCAATTTATACGAATTGCTATTTGGTAAACCTACTAACATAATATTCGTATATGCTTTAATTTTATAAAATTATTAATTCCTAATCATAAAAGTACGTTGTATTGAGATAAGAGGGTATTTAAGATTATTATATTAATATTTTAAAATCGGAAATAGAGAATTATGGACTATATACTGACACTTTGTTTAATTATCCAAAATTTGACAAAAACTCATGTACCAAACAATTTGGATTTGGGTAATATTTAATCTTGAAGGTGTTGTAAATAATTCAAATTCACATGGGTAAGGCCCTCAAGCCATAACCTTTGTCTAATGATAATTCCAAAAGAATGGCTATAATAGAGTGTTGGGAACAATATATTTTGTCACACGCATGTCTCAATTCTACTTTTAATCATCATTATTCTAGTTAGGTACTTGTATAATTTTACACAAATATATTACTAAATAGTAGTATATCTCTTATTGTAGCATTATAAAATATTTTACGTACAATATTAGTAGTATAAATTAGAAAAGATCGAGATAGAAAAATTTGGTGTGTGTGAAAATAATTATTCGCAATTTACCTCCACCATTCATCAAAGTAGGGCGATGGACCCTCAAGGGTGGACTCTATTTTGATAATGACTTTATTAGATAAAATTCAAAGATTTTTTCGATATATATGTGTGTGTACTATCAATAGATTTGAATAATGGTATAATTCATTTACAATCGTATATAATTGGAAGAAGTTTGAGCAGAAATTAATTAAGACAACATTGGGTAATTATTATATATAGTAATTAACCACATTTAAATAATTAAATCGCGCCACACTATAGCACACATAAAAAGTTAAACCATTTATTCATTTTTAATGCTAGACCTTGCTGTTATTAATAAATGAGTCACTTTTTTAATTAAAAATAAATAAATAAACCCTCTCTAACTTATAGGTAGGCAAATTATTAAATATATCTCCATTAATTACCTAAATTAATTATGATGTAGCACTAGCACACCCTGTAATTTTTTGTTAACATGCAGTTGCATCATGTGGTTAACATTAATCATGATATTGCATTGCAAATTCACATGCTCCCATGTTTACATATTAACTCTTTACTAGGGGTTAATTAATAAATATATATTATAATTCACGTTGCTTTAATTTTCTGTGAAGTTTGCCACTTAATTGTGCAATTAAGTCACGGCACATGCAGGTTGTATATCTTCATAATCACTCAAATCTTGTTTATTTTTAATTACAATTTGGTGGATTAAATTAATATAGGTAAGAATAATAGAGTTCTATGTGAAGATCTAATTAATGGACAGTTAACTTTCATATCTGCCTATATTTTACTAGTATTTAATTTCCATAAAACTTCCTACGTATAGATTTTGCATGAAACAATCTAATTATTAGGTAAATAGAATAATTTTGTGTCATAGTGTACAACTGTACATGCAATATCATCCTATTTAAAGAAGGGAAAAAAATTTATGGGTCAAAACCGTGTCAGATGACTTTTCTTATAAAAATCGCTCAAATGCAAATAAAAAGACCTACTTCCAAATCTATGTCACTATAACGAAAACTATGTGTAATTGTAACTTATAAATACGTATCCTTACCTTATTTTTATTTTTTTTGCATTCAGCCATTCACTATAAATTTTTTATTATTGATTGTATTTCCGATTTCGTCTTTTAGTGTTTCATTTTATGTTTCATCATTTAGATGTATGTATAGCTTAAACATTTCTATATTTAATACAAAAATTAATGCATATATGAGTTTCAAATTATATATACAAAATTTATATAACGGAATAGAAAGTGAAATTGATGATTTAATCCAATGATGAATTTATGAGGCGCATTTGATGAAGGAAATAAAAAAGAAATTAAGCTAATTAGTGAAAGTTCTTTTCTAGATTTTCTTTATTGGTAATAAAAAATTAAGTATTAATATTGGCAAATTGATGAAATGCAATAACAAATCTTTAATAAATAGAACAAGTTCAATTAGGTACATCTATATAAAAAAAAAAGAGAGAGAGAAAAAAAAAAAACCAATAAAAAAGAAGAAGCTGAAAAAGCCTTTATTATCAGCCATATTCAATTGTCGAAATCAGTCCACAGTTGTACAATTCAACTTGAGGGTATAAATTTTCTAATTTGTTCTTGTTCAAAAAAGTGAAAATAATTTTCATATACAAGTAGTTAATATTTATTGAACAAGAATACTCACAGCTAATAACAATATTTTGGTGATAATATGTCCTTAAGTAGGTTTCATTTCAACTACTCCGTCCCTTTCATTAACATTTAATAAATATACATAAAAATTATCACAATTTTTTTTTTAAAATATATAAAAGTTTGTTTAATTAAATATTAAGACATGATTTTTTTTTTTGAAGAATTAATGTTTTGTAAGGCCATAATTAAATTGAAAATAAATGGTGGAGTAAATATTAAATTCAAAGTACAATATATTATAAAACATAATGCACATTTGTGGTTTTATATATATTCTTAATTTCTTGCTTTTTCATTGGATCTACAGTAAAACCTCTATAAATTAATAAACTCTCTAAAATAATAAAATCTTCTGGTCCCGATTTGGGCCTTTGTAAAAAATCATCAAATTCGATAAGATAATAAGATAATAATTTTTCGGAAAATCCTTTTATAAATATTAGGTCCCATTAAAACTCTAAATTAATAATTCCTAAATATTACTCCCTCCGTCCCAGGATTTTATGCACACTTTGACCGACACGGAGATTAAGAAAATGGAATAAAGTGATGTGCAAGGTAAATTAATGAGGGGTATTATTGGTAATTCATTGATTAAAGTGGATGAGATTTGACTAAAGGGAAGAGAAAGTAAAATAAATGAGGGGTATTATTGGTAAAAATGATGTGAGTTGTTTCCTTTTTTTGGAGTGTGCAAAAAACGTTGGAACGCCCATTAAGGAAAGTGTGCATAAAATCTTGGGACGGAGGGAGTACAATTATAATTAAATATTATTGTAATTTGTTAAAATATGAATCTATTGTACCTTGACTAACTTTCAAATGATATTTTTCATCAATCCACTCTTGTAAATCTTTTTGAGTGCATGTGGGTTGGTCTCTCTTATACTCACATAATGTTTTACGCGTTTGATCGTTCATGAATGATTTTACGATGTCTTTTAGATGAGAAGACATGGCTGGATGTTATGAATTGTTTTATTTCCATGTTGAGATTTATAAAGTGGAGTATATGTTTCATTCACCATGCATGAATATATTTAAGTGCAACGAATTAATGTAAACATGTATACAATGAATATATTTAATTAGTTACAAAGAATTGGTTGATGCATTAATATATATAATTAATGAAACCTACATGAATTCATTTATTTTTAATACATATGTACTAAATTTGCTGAATTTAAAAAGTCTCTCTTTTAATTAATAAATATTAATTTATCGATTAATTAATACCTCTTTAAATTAATTAATAAAATTCCATGGTCCCAAAATTATTAATTTATAAAGGTTTTACGGTATATTTAATTAATTTACTTTCATTTATAGATTACCTTCCTCTATCTCTCTCTATATATATTATATATATATATATATATATATAAATAAATAAATAAATGATATGTATGAATATGTGGGGGCTATGCTCACTGGCTGATTGGGTACATAATATTCGAGTGGGCTCCCAAGAATTTTATTACAAATTGCTCTCTCGACCTTTACTTTTCTTAATTTGTAATTATATTATTTTTTGTACATTACATTTTTATTATTTTTGTACGAGAATCACTAGAAGATTTGATGCACTTGTAATTTTTTTTAAATTATACATTATTTATCTAAATAATGAAAACATGAGAGGTGAGAGAGGATGAAGAAAAATAAAATTGGAAAAGGGGTTAATCCACATGGATGACACATGATTTATGTCTATATTTCACATGCCCACCATGTTCAATTAAAACCTTTGTGTATATGTAACTTTTTCTACTATATATGCTATGCTATGCTCCACCATAAAATTAATTTTTGATGACAGACAGTTCATATTGGTCCATCTCACATATCCCTAATTCACCTATGATTTACCATCTAATTTCGTTTACATATCATTAATCTTGATTACTTGATAGAGTATATAGTCATTGTTGAAATATATAATATTTATTTGACTAAATATTAAAAAATTAAGAAATGTCTAATAATGTAAATTAACAAAATATAATCTATTTACAATTTCGTTTGCATATTCTTTCAGCTGGCCCGTGTATTATACGGGGGATACACGCACACAAGTAAATATATATATATATATATATATATATATATATATATATATATATATATATCCATTCAATCTCTTTTACCTAATTAAGTAGTAATATATATAGTAAAAATTCCATATAGTCATATTATTAGGATTTAAGATTTTTTTTTTTACTATAGATAGATTATTCCTATGTGGAGTTTTACATAGAAATATATTTTATTTCTTAGAAAAAAATATTCAATTAATATAATACATGTTATACCCCCACACACACATATATACATTAACAAAATCATGTAGCTAAATAATATGAATTTGACTAAAACAAATACATGCACTTGATAGTATATAAAATACATATGAACTAATCATATATATACCTAGCTAGGAATTAAACAATAGTTATTGCTCATACGTGTATAAATGTTTGTACACTACATTTTTCAATATATAAACAATGTCATTAATTTATTTATATATGGTGGCAAAAATCCTTAAACGGGACCGTACGTAATTTTTATTAATTCCAGTCTAAATACATATATTTTTTATTATGTTTGCAAAAAAATTTGCATACTACGTACGTACCCACTATACTTAATTTAACCAATTTATATATAAAAGTTTATAAAATATTAATTAGTCTTTAATATTTTAATTAGTAATCACTACATTATTTTTTCTTAAACGGTATGCTCAAGATTCACCTTAGGAGGCGGTGGGAATACAATTTAAGTATATTATTGTATGTGGGATATTGTAACGATTATGCTATTCTACTTGTTGATAATTTTGCATGTGGGATGTTAGATACTTTGTTTCTACAATAGTGGGAATATAAATAGTTGAAAGGAATGTAAGAAAAGAGGTCACTCTTTACAGAAATGGGGAGAACCAACTCAAGGATTTGTGTGCTGTCTAAAAAGACTTTATTATCCTTGCTTGTTTTTTAAATTGTCTTTCCAGTTTCATGTAGTACTGTTTTAATTTTTAGTGCTGCATGAGCTAATTAAAAATGATTAAATAATTAATAATCAAATTTGTCTGGTAGATATTAGTATTACAAAAAATAAGTGTACATATATTACAAAAAAATATTCAGTCGCCGGCTATTTAAAAAAATGTATTTTAGTTAAAAATTAATGGGGCACCTATAAATTATTCAGTCATCCAGTTTGCATATAGCATGATGCAATAGATATTTTTATTTATATAAGCAGGATGAGCTTTATTAATATTATAAAAAGAGAATAATTCAAGTACAATTTACATAAACAGTGTAGTAAACAATATAATTATATTACGCCCAAATATAAATTTAAATTTGTTTCATTTAAATTGCTTTATTTTCTTAGGGTCAATATATTTAATTACTGTAAAGTTTTTTTTTTTTTGACGGGTAATTAATGTAAAGTTAATTACATCATGACTTAATTAAAATCGTATTATTCAAGTACACTTTACATAAACAGTGGAATCAATAGATTTGAACATAAAATTACTCAAATAATTAATTTTGAGGGGTTGGAGAAAGTTGTATTTTTCTTATATGTTAATTTCTATCTTTTTAAATAATAATAAAAAAAAAAAAATCAAAAGCACCAATTAATTATATTCTGGCGCGGGTGCTGTGCATGTTGTGTAGAATAAATTTTTTTCGTTGGATTTGAATAATTTATTACCAGTAAGTACATTTATTTTACGAACTGGTATATTTAAACTTGACAAAAACTTGTATGAGACCGTCTCACAAATCTCTTTCCGTGAGACGGATCCTTTTAACTCATATTTTAAAATTTTGGGTAGAATAATTCATATATATTTTTTTCCAATTTTGGTTTGTAAAAAAAATGATAATGTTTAAATAAAAAGTGATAATATTTTTAACAAAAGTGACTATCACTTTTTACTTAAACACTATCACTTTTTGCTCAAACATTATCACTTTTTATATATAAAAGCCGTCTCACGAACAGTGTCACCCAAAACTAGCCTTTAAACTTTACTCCAAAGCAAAAAACTGAAATCTAAAATGGAATCACTTTAGTTGGATATTTAACTACAAAACTTCAGCGGAAATTATGCATGTTCTCTATCTAATGGAAATTATGGAATCACTTGTACTAACTTTGATATTCCACTTTCTATTTTACAATTTGTATTATTAACAAATCATAATATTTAAATGACACGTGTTAAAATTTTAAAAAATTAAATATATAATGAAACATAAAAAATGGTATAGATGAATTAATCTGATTTTCGTTCATTAAGATAATTTAATTTCGTGGTATTTATTCTTCAAATATAAGCTTTTTGAGCATTTTAAACCGGCAATATCTAATATGCTAATAATTGTCACAGTACATATATACATCAATATGCACGTCCATATTATGGTGCATATTATTAATGAAATAGTATATTAAAATGTGAAATAAGAAAGCAAGTAAAAATCGTGTGGCAATTTTCACGTTTTAGATTAAAGATTTTTTTTTTGATCCAATAGCAATCAAGCAAGAGATTCCCTTTTGATATTCCAATTCGTGGCACTTCATATAATTGAATATTACTATTAATATTGATGCTATATATTGCTATCTATCTTGTAGATGTTGACATTTCGTGATCATCCAACTCATATATGTTATTCTTGTACGAAAAAAAATAGTTTTTTTTTTTTTAAATTCTTCTAAAAAAATGCAATTACTAATTTACCTTGCTAAACACAGTCAGTCATAATTAGTTTACAAATATTATTTATTTAACATTTAATTTAATTTAATATAATATAATTATAGATCAAATTTTGTGCGTAATATACATTAATTTTTCAAATTTTCGTTCGGATTAATTGTTTTAATATCCATGGAAACGTTGCATGTTTATTAAATATGAATTTATGTTAAATATATTGTCCACTTGATGATCATTAATTAATATTAAAAATTCATTTAGTTGAAAAAATAATAATATATGGATATAAATTTGTTGGTAAATGAATGAAAATACAATAAATTTGTCTATGACCGTCTTCCTCTAAAGAAAAAACAAGATATGTTTACTGAAAATTATGTCATTTTCAAACTCTACAAACAGTTTTCAGAATCACTTTTTTTAAAGCTGTCTCTCACAGTTTTTACTTTTGAGAAGTGTTTTTAAGCTGTTTATAGAGTTTGAAAACACCCCTTCAATCTTACACATTTTTCTATTTTATTTTACACGATACTACCTTAGTGTGGAGTTTATCTCATATTAAAAATAAAGAACTGAACATTTTTAAGACAAATGATTCACTCGTTTTTCACTTCGATCTTCACAATTGAAGGGAACAACGATGTCAAATTAATCCGTCTTGATTCGATTTGAAAATTTTATACTTAGAAATGTATTAATCAATTTGTACTAATAATATTGTAGGGGAAAAAATTCCAAAATTTATTATACCCACCTCATTTAAAACAAATAAAAAATCTACCCACGCCTAAATTTGAGACAGATATACCCTTTAGGGCATGTTTGTTTTGGGATTTTGAGGATTTTGAAATCCGAATTTCAAAATCTAGTGGATTTCAAAATCTTAATGTTTTTTATGTTTTATGTTTGTTTTGGGATTTATGTAGGGTAGGATTTAACTTTATAGTATAGGATTATAGGTATTTATATAGGGTTTGTAGGTATTTATAGAGTTGACTTTTATAGGGTTATAGGGTGGGATTTTGAAATCTTGAATCAAAATCTCAAACTGTAACGGGGTGGAGTTTCGAAATCCCAAATCCGGATTTCCCATCCCAAAACAAACATGCCCTTAGGGAGTGGGTAGAAAAGATTTGTGAAATTGAAAATGGATCCCACTACCCTCCCCTACTAGCCTACTAGGTCACTCTCCCTCTTAAATATTCAACCAATTATAATTATTGATGAAAATAATAATACTTCCTCCGTCCAATTTCATTATTCTCACTTTTCTTTTTTGATTGTCCAATTTTATTATGCTCATACCTTTATGAAACAATACTATTCATATTATGGAAACAATACTATTCATATTACTTTATCTCCACCCTCACAGTATCACTTATTTATCCAATTTGTCATTCACTTTATTCATAAACAACCATTTATTTATAAATGGACCCCACAATACCCCATCATATCCTCAACTTATCTACTTTATGAATAAACTAATCAATATTCATTAAAATCCGTGTCCGGAGAAGTGGACATAATAAAATTGGACGGAGGGAGTATATAAATATTAATTATTTAATAGCAGGTATTTAAGTTCTCATTATTTATTTATTAATAAGTACTTTTTTTTTTTTTTTAAGGTAGTTTAGCTCGGAGGTACTCGTTGGAGTTGCATGAGCTTGTCCTTTCATTAGGAGTTCACCGAAAAGAGCAAGTTAATCCTTTTTATTTAAAAGTAAAAACTAGCAAAATAAATTTCTTAACTTTAAAAAAAAAAAATCAATCTTCCAAAGTACTCCCTGTTTCTTTAGGCCGAAATTAGCTAAAATTGAAACAATACAGAGAATATTAGTATGGTCCGGTTCCTGTACAAAGATGATACACATAAATCAAGAAACGGTCCAAAACAGAAAAATCATAAAAACAAAAAAAAATAAAAAAAATGAATAATATATTTTTAAATCAACCCATTAATTAGCTTATAGCACGATGCTACAGTAACTCTAGTATTTACATATTCATTAAAGTGTACATTAATTTTAATAAAATATATTATGGCAACTTTGGGATCAACAATTTTTAACTGCCTATTTTTCCTACATTAAATAGCGGACACAATCACATAATCATGTACAGTAGAACCGCTCTTTTCTTGATCAGTGAAATTAATTAATTATAATAATCGAGTATTATTTTTAGTAGAATTTCTTTATTCTCAACTTTTTCACTACCTGCCTTTGTTTTCTCGATAATTCTGACTTTTCTTTATACAGTACTTTTTAACTGTTCGCATCTTTTACATAGTTTTCTCATCCACTTGTAAGTTGTAACAGTTGGAAATTTCAGTCCTAAAAAGACATAACCCTGTTTATATATTTAATGAATTATTTACATAGAAAAAGACATTAAATTTGATCGAGTTTTGACATATAATTGATTGACTATTAATTTAATTAAACTTGAATAACTGAATTATTTCGAGCATAATGATAGTATTGATATTGAAATATATGTTTACACTGCATTTTTATCCGGTTTGTTACATAATTGTATAAAAAAACATTAAAAAATAAATGATATGTCATTGAATCAAACCTAAACTTAATTGTAAAATGATTTATTCTCTCAATAAAGAAAAAAAGAGAGAGAGAGAAAAAAAAAACTGCAAACGATTTTTCCTGAAAATAGAGTAATTAGCATTAAGCTAACTTTTACACATTAATAAATATTATTTGAGTTGCATATATAATTTTATATAATTATCTTGCTAGTAATAGCCATCATATTATCTTATATAATAACTACAAAATTCTTACTCAAGCAAAGAAAGGGATTTGTTATGGATAAGAACAAGTGACCTCCACATTCATTCAAATACTTGTGTACATAAAATATATACATAATATTAATATGTTTTTGTAGAGTATATTTATTAGAGATAAGATAATAGTAGCATTTACAGGTTGCAAATTAGAGTGTGTGAGAGAGAAATGGGAGCCGTAAAATTAGAAGCATAGTGGGAAAGCATCTCTAACAGCTGGACAACAACCCCACTGCCACCAAAGCAATGCATAGTAAACACACAATTGTTTAATTTCTAAGATATACACACACATTTAGTCATGGCAAAAAGAAAAACAATTATACCATACACTCTATCTCTTCTACGCTATACATATACTATTCAATTCTCTCTCTAAATATAGAGAGAGAGTGAGAGATATAGTCTTATTTTTCATCATGAATTACGTACCATTCACCTCTTCAAAGTGTAGACAAAATTTAGAGGTGCCCATTGTGCCTTTGATGTTTACCTAACCTTACTTCTCCATCCCTCATTCTCTTCCTCTTTTACTTATATACCCTTCCTTTTTATTATTGACTATTATACCCATATAATTAAATATATCAAATTTACTTTTTGTGAATCTAACACTTTTACATCGAACAAGTATATATAATGAATCTTAACACTTTTACATCGAACAAGATTTTAATGACACTCCAATTTCTAATTCAATTTGTGAACTTATAGCTATAGATTTTTTATTTTATTCTTAATACTATATAGCCTTTACTTGCCTGTTGTACCAGAAAACATGTGTAAAAAATTAGGACAAAAGTGCTCTAATTGTGTGGTGTACGTTATAAGCGTACCGTACTAATTATATAAATATTGTCAAATGCATATATATTATATTAAATACACAAAAACTTACATGCAATATTGACTAATTAAGTCAATTGGGCTGAAAAAATTGATTTATTAAGTTAATGGGCTAAAAATATATATTATTGGGCCACCATTAATTCATTTTGGTTAATTCTTAATTTATTTATCAACTGGCCCGCTTGTGTTCTAATTTTGACAAAAAAATTTAACCCGTTTATTTTGTCAATTTCTGTGATTTTTTTATCTTTTATTTTATTGCCGAACGCGGGATATTAAATGTAGTAATTCAAATCGTAATATGTAGTAACACACATTATTTTATGTAGTAATAACACAAACTATTTTATATAATAATACAAATTATTTTATTTAGTAACCCGTTTTTTTCTAGTGTTTTTGTTAATGTAGTAACTCACATTATAATACGTAGTAACATATACTATCGCATGTAGTAAACTCAATAACCATGTTGTAATGCAAATCATTTGATAAAGTTACGTATAGTAACAAACGCATATTCAATGTAGTAATTCAAACTGAAGTATGTAGTAACATATAATTTTTTATATAGTAATACCGATTCTTTTATGTAATATTTCTTTCTAGAATTTTTATTGATTAAGTAACTCACATTATAACATATAGTAACATATATTATTGCATGTGGTAATATAAAATAACCTCGATCCATAATAATAATTAAAGAATATTTAAAAAAATAGAAAATATTTAAAGATTAAGGCCGTCGTAAATTACAGCGTTCGGCCGCGGTCTCGGGTGGCCGAAAACTGCTCGGAGAAGACGATTAAGTACAATTTCTGCTAGTGAGTGTATTTATAAGAAATATTTCTGCTAGTGGGTGTATTTATAAAAAACATGGGTGTGAATTGAACAGTCAGGGGGTGTATTTATAAAAAATGTGGATTGAACTGTCACTGAGTGTATTTATAAAGAATGTAAGTGTGAATGACTAAAATGCATATATGTAATGAGTGTATTTATAAAGAATGTAAGTGTGAATGACTAAAATGCATATATGTAATATTTCACAAAAAACTAGCCTGTTAAATAAATTATACTATACAAAATGAGCTTTAATTATGTTTTAACAAAATTCAATTATTTCGAGTTAAAATACATGACTAAATGTCAATGAAACTTGTTTTATGTATAACATTGTCTCGCATAACACTTTCACAATAATTAGTACTTTAGGTAATTAATGGATAATGTAATTATCTGTAATTAATAAATAAAGTCCAATTTAACTTGGTTTCTTGTCTAAGTTGTTCACGTGATTACAAGGGTAACAAATTGGTTTTATTCACGCAATGTGTAAATGATTTTTTATTTGGGCATGTAATAGCTTGTTGATAGACGGGGCCACATATTTTTCCATTATTTTGGGATGGTCCATTTCTGTTGGTAATTTTCTCTTAAAATAATAATAAAAATAAATAAATTAAATTTGTCCCCTTAGACAAATTGAGTGATCAAAAGCTATTTGAATATTGATGATACGCAATCTTCTTCTCATATTTTATAATTGTGTTTCGGCGGTGAAATGTCTACCCCAATCACTTTCAAACTCATATTAATATATACTTTCAACAAACTCAAATAGTGATAGTCTAAATTTTTAATATGAAACTCAATTTAAAGGTTCAATTAAAAATAATAATTTTTTATTTTATCCCACATAAATTTTCTCGAAGCATATACTTTTTTAATTAATTAAAATTGATCAAATTAGCTTTCTATATGTTATAATAAAAATCTTGACCATTTACCTCATAACATACAAAATAACTTTGATATTAACTATATATCAGCATTTTTTTCATTTTTATATGTTTAGCTAGTTCATAATAATTTTTGTGATTGTATAATAATTATATTACTAATGTTTGAAAATACACTTATAGATTATTAAACGAACATTAACAATACTCAAAATCTTTGAATTAATTAATTTTCTTTAATTTTTTTTAATTAAATACTCCTATATTTTAAAATTTAATACAATTAATAATACATAAAAAAAAGGAATGGGAGGGAGGCCGCACATTGCCCCACTAAAAACCCCTTCCCTCTGTCATTGTATACACAAGTGGTATTGTGTAATTGTACACAATTAATTATATTTCAGTGAAAATAAATAGCACTAACAAACTAATAATGAGTATGTATTATTTAAAAATAAATAATAAAGAGTATATATCATTTAAAAATAAAAAATAAGGAGTATGTATTATTTAAAAGTACACTTTGGGTTGAATACTTGCATGGTACACTTGATTTGATGTAAATAAGTTTTTTGTTGTATTATAATAGTATATACTTCTTCCATCCTTTCGAAAATTGTCTATATGCTTTTGATATATGTATTAAAAAATATAATATTGTATATAGTGAATTATTGAGGTAGATATCAATTGAAAAAAAAAGATAAAAATTAAAAGTGATAGTGAGTATTATCAAAATAGAAAATATGTATTTTGATAGAACACTCAAAATAACAAAATGAATAATTTTTGAAGAGTCGAAGATGTACAATTATGTAGAAAGTGAATTGTTAAAAAATCTTCAAATATATAAATGTAATTTGTTAAAATTTCAAGGGTTCCTTACATTACATATACAAAATTCCTCCTATGCCCTCACCGCGCTGCCTACAGGCTACAGCTAGTGCCGCAATTCCACATAATTACTCCATAATTTAGTGTATGGAAGAAATATTATATTGATTTTGTCTATATAATTCAATGCAATATATATTTTGCGTAGCCATTTAAAAAAAAAAAAGGTAAATAATTTGAAATTAGGTAGCTAGGGAGTGGGGTATGGCGTAACGTTATGCTTTGTCGATGTATAGGTGTTCGTGAAATTCAAAACATTTCTTGCAATTTTGAAATCTTATCCCTGATGAATTATTTAAATTCAGTAGTTTTTGGGGAATAAAATATTTGAATACTAATTAGGTTTAAGATAATCGGTTGGAGATAGGAGCCATTGTTTATGAATTTTAATTAGAAATAGAAATAGAAAATATTTAGTAATCTAATGGACTCTGCCAAGGGTGCATATAACAAAAACGTATCATATTTCACCAAATTATATATTCCATGTATTAGTGGGGAAGAGGATAATGAGAATTAAATCGTAAACCTCATCTTAAAAAAAAATGGTGTTTTATAAATTAGTTTTACTGTTAAAATATTCACAAGTAATACTAGTAAATTAAATAATTAATACTAATAAATAAATATCATTTAATGAAACAATTATATTATATAAAAATAAACCAAAATGGGTTAAACTAATTTGTACGTATAAACTTCTGCCAAAAGAAATTAAAATGGAAAATAAAAAAGGAAAAGAACTCTTATAATGGTGAATATTGATATCACTAAAACAAGTATCACAACGGGAAATCTTGTATAAAACAATTTTTAATTTATATTTTTGACCAATTTTCACTAAGGAAACATTAACCCATTTTAATTTGAGTTAACTCATACCATGAGGCGGTTTAAACAAAGCTGTGATGAGATCATAATAGTACGTAACATATATAAACCAATTTTATCATACAATTTATACTTAATTTTAAGACAAACTCAATCATATATATTATAGGTGTTATTATTATTATTTTTAATTGTAATAACCAAAATCAACTGTGTAATTATGCCAAATGATATATAATAGATTTTACATAAACTCTGTCCCTTTCTCTCTGAGAATGCAAACAAGATCAATAATGGTCGACTTAACTGTCCCATGGTAATCAAATATAAATTAGACTGTTGCCAATCTGGCACCTAAAATCAGATAGTAACAATATTAAATATAATTACTTATATAATAATTATTGCTATAATTGGGTACGTATACAATGCTTGTAAAAAAATTCAATAATTATACGCTTTGATACGCTACATAACATTCTTCACTTTATTCAATTATTATAATCAGCAATTAATATAAGTTAAAATTCTTAATGATATTTACGAAATAAATGTTTTACTAACTTTTAAGTACCCCATCAACTAATTAATGATTAAAAATTTACAGTTTTTTTTTCCAAATTAAATAAAAGAATATTTACAGTTTTGTTAACTAAAAAACACACACAAGCATGGTGTGAAAAAATTGCAAATTTGTTCATGTACTTGAGAAAAAATTGAATTTTAATTACTTTCACTCGTGCATTTGGAACTTATAACGTTTGTGTTACACCTAAAGAATAACTAATACTCTAATTTTGATTTAAATCCAAAATTATGTATTAGTGGCTTGAAGTTATATATAATTTTTTTTTTTAACAAGAGTCGTGCCATATAAAATAATTGTGAATAAATATCATAACGATGTATAGACATTGGATATTTTTAGATATTTATTTCTCTAATTTAAATGAAATGTATTAATTTACCCACAAGTAATTATCTGTTAATTAGCTTGTAGATGAATTTAAAGATGCATAAAAAGATGAAGGTGGAAATTAATCCTCCGAAATTAGAATTTATTATGGTCGGTTGAATGTCGTAACAAGAATTGGGCACAATTAAATTAGTTGAACACACAATAAATGAATTTGCATGCCTAATATTATGACATACATCTAACTCTCGTTTTAATTAATTCTTCAACAATGGATCCCACTCTTAAAAACGACTTCTCCTTTTTTCAATCTATCTTTAAAAAGAAATTATTCTTCTCCATCTTTAATATTGAATGAAGTTTCTCAAGTTGCAATACTCGACGTGGCACCACAACTACCATAGTTTCCCGCTCCACTTCTAAACTTTTGAATCATTACATTACATTTAGTTTTTTTTTTTTCGAAGCATTACATTTAGTCCTTTTTTATTTTATAAGACAATTTAAGATAATTATAGGATATCTTACACTGAATTAATTTCACACATTTTTACTTGTTTAGATTTTTTGATGTGATGAATTTTTGTACGGTAACAGACCCTTTGGGTTACACCCACGTTATGTGTTCAAATCTCGCTGAAAACAATTCATTGAAATTGATCACTTATTAGGAGGGTGTTTGCAAAATCAACTAATTGTTTACAAAATTACTTTTTTTTCAAAAGCCGTAAGATAAAGCTTTGAAAATAAATAATTCTAGAAGCAGTTAGTTGTATTTCAATACACACTTTAGATCTCTTCTCTAGAGGGTAGAGTCGAGAATTCAGCCACGAGTATGGAAGATTATTAGGGAGTTATTATAAATGAATTAATTTAATATCTTTCCATATGTTTGAACTTTAAGATGAAATAACACACATCTTAAAAATAGACACTTTTCAAGTAAAATGTAATACTGTAAGCTAAAATTTAAATCAAAATAGTGTAAAGAACACTTTTATGAAAAGTATAAAATATCATTTTAAACTAAAAAATAAAAAATCTTCATATGAACTAACTTTAAATTTTTCATTTTGCTATTTTGAGCGTGTCATTAGAAACATTTTGTTTTTTAGGAATCATCGTGTCCCCACACACTCAAATAATTCTCCCTATATTCGGGTTTTATTACATCAATTGACACTCAATTACCAGTAGTTTGTTTTATATCTCGTCAATCATATAAATTGGACCACTTGACATTTTATATTATATATATATATATAAAAGATATAGATGATACAGGTAAGAAGTTTCATATACGTTTAGTGAATATCGCATTTCGTGTAATATCTACAAAATCTACGAGGAGATTACGAAATTCGAATCACATTTTCTTTTAACAACGGTACTTTAATCAAAGCACATTTAAAAAATTCCCTTTAAATGAGTTTAATCTTTGATCACGAATCACAAAACATCACCATAACATGCAAGATTAATATGATCGATGAATAAAATTGAAAAGAGGTGAATGTGAATGGATTAAAATGTGAGAGGGACAATAGAGACATTTCGAAAGCATGGCCACAAGTGCAAGCAAAAAACAGCCACTGAATCCAAAACGCCCAAAAAGCAAAGGTGACCTACATGGCCCGGCTTTTAACCATATTTAGCTGGACAGACAAAAACCACCCTTCTCTCTCTTACCCTATATACATACATACACCCCCATATATACGTATATCATTTCTTTTCTTTTTTCACCATTTATTTAAATAAAATTAAAAAATTGTCACAGATATTTTAATCCTGTTACAGAGCTGGTTTTTTCTTTACCATAGACAGAGAGCGGCTACAAATTAAAATACAAAAAGATTCCTCAGCTGAAAAGGCAAAAAAATAAATATATTATTTACTACTTCTTTTATTGAAATAAATAAATATATTTTAGAGTGTGAGAAAGACAGACAGATCCCACCGGAAATAAATTAAATATATTCACCTCACCCTCAATTCAATTCAAATCTTGATAAAACCCACAAAAAAATTCACCTATATATTTTTATTTTTTCATCATCAACAGCTGCGCTGGTAATTGCCACACAGACAAAAAACACACTTCTCTAAATTAACGATGCTCGGCGACGGCGCCGCGGCGGCGGAACCCCACGAGAGCGGCGGAGCTAGTGGCGGCAGCAGCGACGTTGGCGCATCCAGCTCCGTCCCCGGTGGCGGTGTCGAAGAATGTGGCGGCGGAGGCGGCGGAAATCGGTGGCCGAGGCAAGAAACTTTGGCCTTACTCAGAATTCGTTCTGATATGGATGTTGCTTTTAGAGACTCTAGCCTCAAAGGCCCATTATGGGAAGAAGTTTCCAGGTAATTTTTTTTTAAAATTAAATTATTCTTTCTTCATTTGATTCTGAAAAAAATCCTTGAATTTGATGTAAATTAGTCAATTACAAAAAAAGGTGTTTGTGGATCGTAATTCAATTGAATTATTGCTTTTGATTAAAAGGGTTCATTTCACATGAATTCAGCAGCTTTCTTGAAATTTTATGCTCCGGGTTTTCTCCCAATTTGTTTTTGGCTAATTATAGAAAAAAATGTCACCTTCATCTTATAATCATCTTTAATTAACTTAACTTCCAGCTTAGGGAGTATAATTTTTCACTATGATTATTTCGAGGAATGTAACTCCATTTTTGGACATGGTGAAAAAGATTGTCCAAACAATTCATTCCTTGTTTTATCACATAGTGATGGACTGCTGTTAATTCCCATCATTTTATTTTATCATATGCGTTTATCGGTACATATTATGAGATTTGGTTTTATTGAAGAAATCAAGAATGGAGATTTAAATATTCCGCCGACTTATACTAATATTTATCAGGAAATTGGGGGAGCTTGGATTTCAACGAAGCGCAAAGAAATGCAAAGAGAAATTCGAAAACGTTTATAAATACCACAAGAGAACTAAAGATGGCCGCGCATCTAAATCCGACGGCAAAACTTATCGATTTTTCGACCAATTACAGGCCTTGGAGAACACTCCTCCGCCCTCCTTCGCCCCTCCGCCGCCTCGCCCACCAATGCCGGTTACCTTACCAACTCATGTAACTGTTTCATCAGCTACTACTAGTCCAAATCCCTTGAGTGTAGCCCTCCCTAATGTTCCAATCAATTCATCTTCCTTGAATCCTCCTCAGCCGCATGTTTTTCGACAGTTTAATTCGACGTCGAGCTCGTCTACCTCGTCCGACGAGGATATTCAAACGCGGAGGGGGAAGAAGAGGAAGTGGAAGGAATTCTTCAATAGGTTAATGAAAGATGTGATTGATAAGCAAGAGGAATTGCAAAAGAAGTTTTTGGATACTTTGGAAAGACGCGAACGGGATCGAATGGCCCGGGAGGAAGCTTGGAGAGTTCAAGAGACGGTTAGGATCAATCGGGAGAACGACCTTTTAGCTCAAGAGAGATCCATCTCCGCCGCCAAGGACGCCGCCGTGATCGCCTTCCTACAAAAGGTAACCGAGCAAAAAGACTTGCAAATCCCAATTAGTAATAATGCAATACAAAAGCCGCCGCCGCCACCACCACCATCATTGACGTCGCAGCCAGTAGTACTAATGCAGCCTCAGATGCTGCCACAACAGCTGTCTGTGGCTCTTCCGTCAGCGCCAGTGCTGCCTGTTGTGCTGCCTAAACAACAGGCAGCACTGACAGTGACGGAAAAGTCAACAAAAGTTGTGGAAGCGTCGTCTGAAGTAGATAACGGAAGCGGGTCGTCACGGTGGCCGAAAGCGGAAGTACAAGCTTTGATAAACCTCCGTACAAGTCTTGATTTGAAGTATCAAGAGAACGGGCCTAAAGGCCCGCTCTGGGAGGAGATTTCGGCGGCAATGGCGAAAATCGGATACAATCGAAGCTCAAAAAGATGCAAAGAGAAATGGGAAAACATCAATAAGTATTTCAAGAAAGTGAAAGAGAGCAACAAGAAAAGGCCCGAAGATTCGAAAACATGTCCTTATTTTCATCAATTGGAAGCTATATACAAAGAGAGAAGTAAGAGCGATGTGGCCTCATTGACTCAAGGCTACGAGGCACCAATTATGGCTCGGCCCGAGCAGCAGTGGCCTCTCCCCGAGCAACCAAATCCCGCGACACACGAGAGCGAAAACAACGACGAGGACGAAGACGACGAAGAAGGAGGAGCGTATGAGATAGTGACGAACAAGCAGCCTTCTTGAGTTAGAGAGAGAAAAAATGAAGGCAAGTGGGGCGGTGAATTTTTGAAAGGCTGGGAAAATCACATGGGGGGAAGCCCGGTGGCGGCGGCAGCGGTGGGGGGTGTTTTTGTAAGAAAGTTTTTTTGTATTTTAATGCTTTTCTTTATAATTTATTTATTATTTTGGAAATAAATAAGTTGAGGAAGGTAGGGGTGAAATAGAGTCCAAAGAAAATAATAAGGGGACAGCATTTAATTTGTATGTGTTTTTTTCTTGTTTTTTTATATATGTGGGAGTGTAAATGTCAAAGATTATTGATTTTAATATTGCTTGTATTTTGTCAATGTTAGGCTTGCTTTTCATTTTTCGTTTCAATTACTCTTCTTGTTGTTGGATCATGTTAAACTTGTGGGGATAACTATAATAAATAAATTGATTGCGGAAGACAAACCCTAATTTTAAGCAACATGTATGTGTAAATATGTTGCGTTCACGGAAAAATGTTCTACTGTTTTTTTTATTAAAAATTAATAGGTAAAAACTTTTATGAACTTCAACTTTTAAGTGATTTTTTTTCCAAGTATCACATAGTCTTTATTTCTCATATTTATTTAAATTTTTGAATAATCATTTTTATTTTGTAATTTATTAAAACATTTACAATAAAATTAAATTAACAAACATTTTATTTAATTAAAAAATTGCAGTAAAATTAAATTAACACATATCTATCGATTTACATTCCACTCGATTGAGGGGCCAACTGTATCGATGGGGAGTTCTTTCATTTTTCCCGTGATTACTTGTACACTTTCCTTTTCATTTTTCCCGTGATTACTTGTACACTTTCCTTATTGGGACGTCCCAAAATTACTTGCACACCCTTTATATGGAAATACCCCACAAAATTAATAACCTCACAACATCATTTTATTTTCAAATTTGTCACTCATTTTTTCCATACATTTCACTTTACACATCATCAAATTACCTAAAATACTCCTCCTTTATCTTACATCATCAACCACTAAATTTATTTTTCTTAAACAACGTGTCGGTCAAACTATGCAAATTATTTTGGGACGGAGGGACTAGGGAGTAATTTTTTTTTAAGAGGAGAATTGGTGTGAGAAAGATTGGAGAGAATTGTTTTATAAATAGACAAAAAAAATAAATCATTTTTATTGCATAATAATACGTACTATTGAATATATTTAATTTAGACATGGAATTAGTTAAGAGCAGTTGTCAGCAACATATTAATAAAGGATGCATTTAATTAGATGCTCCAAAACGATGATGAAATAAGTTGAATGTAATTCCACAGGAAACAATTGTTTATATACGGTACTCACACTAAATAAGAAGGCTTCGGAATTTGCGACCAAAAAACTGTCTTAAAATTCATTTTTGACGAAATTTGAATGGAACATGTCGATAGGAAAGATTAATTTAATTGTTGAGTGATACTTGAATGCAATTGGTTGCCCTTATACAATTTGAATTAAGCTTAAATGAATTGAGTCAAATATTACGAATTAAAAATTAAATTTATAAATTGAATATTAAAATTCAAGTGTACGAGAACGTGTCCTAATTGTTAGGATTTGGGACAAAAGTTTCCATCTCAAATTTAAATTTTAAAAAAATGAAATTGATTCAACCTAAGCCTGAACTGAGCCCGGCCCAGTATAGACGTACGGACCGGTGTGAACTCGACCAATTTGACCATTTATAACTTACGTTTACTAGGTATCAAATCAACAACCTCTCGATAGTTTGTGTAATTTTACCACTTGAACTAGAAAAAAATAATATACTCCGTATTTGAGACAAAAGAAATTATATATATATATATATATATATACACTTTAAAAAAAGGAAATCAATTCATAGCAAATTTGAGACAAAATATATTTCATAAGCAAAAAAAAAATTATTTTAATAAAAATTCGTCGCAAAAATTAAAATAAAAAATAAAATCATCTCAAACCGTTTAAATCTGCGACGACCTTACTACAATTTCGTCGCAAATCCTGTTGACTTCGACCATTTGACCAAATCCGTCGTAATTAACACGAATTTTTGGCCATCACAAAAATAAAATATATAATCGTTGTTAATCTCTGTATTTTTGTGTGTCAAATGTAATGATTATAAAACAATATATATTGTACGTACCTACAAATCTACAATCAAACATTTGCCATGTGAAATTTATAATCACGATCGGTTGTTACTTGCATCCCTTAACATTTTACCTAGTTATTTTTAATATGTATAGTATACTAATTTATTAGTAATTGACACACATACATACATATATATATATATATATATATATCCCGGGCCTTTTCATCTTATATGACATAATTATTTTTTTATGTCAATTATAATTAATCATTACTCTACCAGGTCATTCATATCATATATACCGGTAAGATCGGCTCCTTATAAAATTCAATGACTATATCTTTAATTATTTCTAATAAAATTAGAAACTAGACTTGTTTTAACTCCAAAAGATTAAAATTTTGCAAAAGGATATATGTAATGCAAGAGACTAATTAAGTTTGTGTATTTTAATTTAGCACAATTTAACATAGATTCCACCATATATAAAATGATAATAGTAGTAGTAATAATAATTGTAATAATTTTTTTTAATTTCTTTTCCTTTTTGTTTATTTCATTGTCTGATTATGTATACTCTATATATTTTCAATTGGATTTACAAAATTTAATTACAGTAAACTCTGTGTGCCGGGACAACCAGCTACAGAAATAAATCTTAATTAAACATGCAATTACTCTAACTAAAATGCATGAAAGAAAGGAGGGGTAATTGTTATTATCAAGTTAAACAATTCCTTCAAAAAAATATGTGTACATGTTAAAGTGTATAAGTGATTTATTCAATATTTGACTTTTACATTTAAATTTTTTTTGAAATATACTGTAGTATTTAAGAAAATAATTATGTAAAAGGAAAAAGATGTTTATATTCAATTTGAAAAAGACGTGCAGGGCATGATTGAGGTAGCAATGTTATTAACATTTATAAGGAAAGGCAAAATAAGTAATTTGGGTGGTGGGGGTAAGTACAATTCAAGGGCTTTATAGGTAATTCGGATGAGAGATATTTCTGAGGATTAGGCATGCAAATATACTGATTTCATTCACATCGAATTATATGATGTAAAAGAGTTTGAACTAGATATTTTTATATATTGGTAATGATGTTGATTTCATTAGCTTTTGTTTGAAAAGCCACCCTATCTACATTTGAAGAGAGTATATATGCAAACAAATCGTCTCGAGATAAGAATGTTAATATTCAAATTTATTTTAATTTTTGATTAGTTTGGAAAATATGCATGTTTGATTATTTGAATTGGAACGATTTTCAATTAATTTAATTAAACAAGAATAAAGTTCAAGTAATCTAAATATTTTGGTGATACTTGGTGCAATATTGGTTGAACATATACTATTGAAATATTTGGACTATAATGAATTGGGTCAAAGATAAAATTGAGTAAATTAAACATTGAAATTCATGTGTATCTATACACTCAATTGTATGAAAAAATGTCAAATATTTTTGTATGTGCATGTATTTAGCTTGACTTGAATTTTTTATTCTTATAGAGAAAAAAATATCAGTATTTATTTTTGTTAATTATGTGTATCAAATTAGTTTTAAGTAACTTTTAACATAATATGAGCGAAACATTGAGTAGTTTAGTATAATTTCTGAATTAGATTCGAAATAATATTTGGATGTTTTTTTTTTTTTTTTTTATGTCAATATTTGGATGTTTTAAGTCATCGAGAATGGATATGACGCTTTAGAGATATGGATGTGTTGATGCATATGTATTACAAAATAATACAAAAAAGTAAACAAATTAAATACTCCATGCAAACATTCTTTTGAAACATGATAATCGTGTTCAAGTTTTCTAGATTGTAAGTTGATTTTTTTTTAAAGAAAGCAAAAAAAAAAAAAAAAAAAAAAAAAAACCGCTTTAGTCCTTCTCCAAAACTCATAAAACCAAACATAATATTTTTCTCACTCTTTTTTTTCCCCTATTTTTCCCTTAGTATTTGGGCAAAGCAAATAGGGACATCGTTCAAGAAAAATAAAGAAGATTGGGAAATATGAAGGACGCGTTATCATTTTGCAATATAAAATTGATGTGTGTGTAAAGGAATACAAGTTCCTTCATACTATGTTTGGTTTATTGTTCAAGAATTAAAATGAATTTGATTCGCCCAAACCGATCAACGGGATTCAGTATGGACACGAATCGGGGGTGGACCCGACCGATTTGACCATTTATAATTCACGTTGATTCACGTATTCTACAACACTAGAATAAACGACCGCAAGTATACGGTGTCTATCGTAGTGAAGTAAGTACGAGGTCGATCCCACGAGGAGGTATAGCGTAAAAGTGCATTTTGTTAACGAAATTCTATTTAGACGCGATCAATAAAGTGAATGGGGTGAATTACCCTAAAATTGTCTACCAAGTTGTCACAAATAAGCAATAAAGAATAATAATGAATCGATCACTAACATGCAAATCAAGAAAACGATAAGTAAAACGGATGAAATTTAAGTATGAGAAGGTAGGTTCTAAAGCACATGCAATACTAATGAATCCATCTATGATTAACTATCTACTTAAGTGGTGTTCATGCTTTGTCTATAAGATTGATCACATAATAATGAATTAAAAGTTCTTTCGATCCAAGTAATCCAAAGGAAATATCACACAACTTAGTATCTCTACCTAAATTGCACAATAAAACCCAATCAAGCTCCTAAGATCATCACACATCTTACTAATCATTGTTCATCTTTCAATCTCACAATAAAATTAGATCAAATGCTTGCAATCAATTAATCAAAGTAGATTTCTCAACCTAATTCAATTAACTAGGATTAACATATCATCATTGTACACTAATGACATGATTTGCAATGAAAATCAAGCATCCAAATAGAATTAAGCCACACAAACACCAAATAAGCAAAACATTAATTCATAAACTTCAACAAGAGTATTTACAAGACTCTAGAACCAAAAGTGTTCTAGCCAATAACTAGCATAGTCAAATTACAAAATCAATTGAAATAACTAAGTAAAAAGAAATAAAAAGTGAAAGGAAAAGAAAGTTTAGACTATTGTATGGTGAGAAATGAAATTCTCAAGCTATCGATGGCCTCCTTGCTTGATTTGGTGTGGAATTGGTGAAGAAGATGATGAATACCTCCAAGTGTGTGATTGTGTGTAAGACTTCTTGTGAAAGGGGTTAGGTCCTTTTGAATTTAAGAATGGAGGTATTTATAGTGTTGGGATAGGGTTTGGGTGTAAGAATTGCAAGTTGGTCCCTTGAAAATGAAGAAAATGCAAGTTTGACACCGAAAATAGGTTGGCCCGGCCGGGTGGAAAAGTGGCCCGGCCGGGCGAGTGGTGCCGCCCGGCCGGGCGGAAACTTCGTAAATGGAGGCGACATTGGGGCATTCGGCCGCCCGGTCGGGCGAGTGATGCCGCCCGGCCGGGCCATAACTTCGTATTTGGCCAATAAAATGGGCATTTTATCGCCCGACCGGGCGAGTGATGCCACCCGGCCGGGCCATAACTTTGTATTTGGCCAAAAATTGGTGCTCGGCCGCCCGGCCGGGCCAATCTTTCGTATTGGCTCCGTCCTTCGTTTTCGTCCTCCAACTTCGTTCCTCCGTATCTTGAGCTTTCGACCTCTGATCGACTCGATTCTTTTTGCTATTCTACTCCGTTTTTCGAGCCGGATCCAATGGTTCACTCCTCTTTCTGATCCAATAACTTGTAGTAAGTGTTTTTCTCCCAAATTCCGGCGTTTTACCTACAAAATCGACAAAACACTACCTTTCTCTTATTTCGACCAAAACAATGATAATCAACCCATAAATCAATGAAATCAACCTCAAAATGAGCTTCACATGTGCATCTAAAGTGTGTAAATTCCACCCGAATCAAACCCCCCCAAACTTAAAATGTTGTTTGTCCTCAAACAACTAAGCACTTAAAGCAATGAGGGTGGAATGATCACAATGGAATATTCAATGTAAATCACACATGCAAAGTAAAGTGTAGTGATATCTCTTTCTCAAAGTGCATTTCTCAATGAAGATCATAACATCATTATTGCAATTCACACTCTTGAATCAAAGAATGCACAAACACACAACACATTGTGAATGAGAAACATAATCCAAATGCTCAAGTCGTCTACTCACATGACAAAGTGTTTCTCTCAAACACACAAACAATTTGAGGATATTAATGCACTCATCAACCAAGTTATGCTATGCAATCACTATATGCTTGCCCAACTTCTACTTTCTACAACACTCAAATGCTCAACAATGTGATCAATATGACTTTATTAAGGATGTAACATTGGCTCTTTGGACAAGGTGGGATGAATTTGGGAATTTGTGACTCTTCTAGTGGAGGACAAAGCTTGTTGTTTTACAATGTGTGCTTTCACTTTCAAAGCTTACAAACTTCATTCTCACTTTTTCCTTTTCCTTTCTTTTTCAAGTATTCATCACCTCATCTTTTGAACCTTTTTTTTTTCTTTTCAAGCTTTTGGGGCTCTTTGTCCCTCTTTTCTTTTCCTTTGATTTTCTTTTCATCTTTTTCTTTTTCTTTTTCTTTCAACTTTTCCAATTTCTCCTTTCACCAAAGTTATTTTAAGCACATGTTTATCCACTTTGTCTCTCATCCCCCACTAGATGTAGGCATCAAAGGCTCAAAAAGGTTAAGTGGTTAACATTGTAGTTTGCCAAGAAAATGAGGAATTAAGCTCAAGGGGCTAACTACAGAAAATTACTTCGGTTTTAGGAAATTTTGGCTAAGTGACTCTTTAGAATAAGATGGCCTATATCACATCGCAAAGTTTCACACAATCATGCTTTCAAACAAGAACTTTGGCAAGTTTTAGAATCACTAGCAATAACATATTCCACTCTCAAATGAACTAAATCGGATTATATGCTCGATTCAAGGCTCAATTCTCACCGGTTTATTCAATAGGACTCTCACATTCATCAAATGTTCCCAAACAACAACACATCATGCATCCATGCTATCAAAGATCAACAAATATGAGCACAACATGACACTATTCTCCAACACCAATCATGCATACATTCAAAGCAAATAGACATCACCACAGCTACTCAACCATGGATTCCAATGATTATTCATGCTCACATTTCACCAAAGATTCACTACCCAACATATGATCAAAACCAACTCAAATAATATAAGCATGTGAAAGCCAAGTGTGCGCCGGTGCGAAATGTGACACAAGTAGAATGACGAACCGGTGCAACGGTAACAACTAGTAGAAAAAAATAAAATAAAATAACTCCCCCAAACTTAGAATTTTACTATGTATAAATTCTAAGTTTGGGGCTACAAGTTGTTACCTCTCTCCTTGCACATCCAATGCTCTTCAAATATCACCATTGCAACACTTCAAATATCAACAAAATTGGTTTTGCTTCTTTCTCCATTCTTCAAGCTAAAATGTCCAAAATGCTTCTCATCCATACCTACAAAATAAACTAAGCTATCCAAACTATCAAAGCAATAAAAACATGAAAGCAATAAAACCTTGGGTTGCCTCCCAAGAAGCGCTATTTTTAACGTCCTATGCCGGACGGTTATTTCTTGAGATGACTATCAAGTCACCCCCTTGTCATCCTTGTTCTTGACCTTCTTTCCACATCCAACCTTCTTAAACCTATTGAACCATCCACAAGCTAGCCCATCCGGCTCTTCAATCATGTCATAGAAAGTTGACGCCTCATTCACTCCCAAACTTTCACAATTAGCTTTTCTTGATTTGGGGGAGTTTTCGAAGAAAACTCCCCTAAACTTGGCCTTCTTGTCTATCTTCAAATCTTTGTCTTCCACCTTGGGGGTTCTCTTTCACAAAGTTGATATTGAGCTCTTTTTCCATCTTCTCTTCCATAGGCCTTGAATAATGATCTCCCTTGGAATACACATACACATGCTCTTCCTCCTCATCCTCATCGTCACGGAATCTAACGGCTTTATAGATGTTGAATGACACTTTCTCATCACCAACATGTAGTTCAAGCTCTCTGTTTCGTACATTGATGATGGCTCCACCCGTTGCTAGGAACGGTCTTCCCAAGATCAAGGGGATTGCCCTATCTTCTTCCATATCAAGTACCACAAAATCAACCGGGAATATGAATTTCCCAACTTTGACAAGCACATCATCAACCGTTCCCAAAGGATAAACTATGGAGCGATCCGCCAATTGAAGATTCATGGTAGTAGTCGTTAATTCTCCCAAGCCAAGTGATTTGAAAAGTGATAGTGGCATGAGGTTTATGCTTGCTCCAAGATCACACAAAGCACGATAAGTTCCCTCCTTGCCAATCACACAAGGCAATGTAAATGAACCGGGATCCCTAAGCTTAGGAGGTAGCTTAACTTGAATTATGGAGCTACATTGTTCGGTTAAGTGCACCGTCTCATACGCCTCCATTTCCCTCTCGTTTGACATTATTTCTTTCAAGAATTTGAAGTAATGTGGTATTTTTTCAAGAGCTTCGACGAAAGGGATATTGATATGGAGCTTCTTGAACATCTCCGCAAACTTGGCAAACTTGCTATCCAAGCTCTTCTTCTTCATCTTTTGAGGATATGGGAGAGGCACTACATTCTTGCCTTTGTTTTGTGGAGGGATTGCCTCCCCACTCTTCTTCTCCCCTTCTTTATCTTCTTTCTCTTCTTGCTTCTCTTTCACTTGCCATCTCCTTTGTCAACACCCTCGGGTGCCATTACCACTTCCTCCTCTAATGGCATCTTGGGCCCTTCGTAGCTTGTCCCACTTCTTAACCTTATGGCTTTGCATTGCTCCTTGGGATTTAGCTCCGTGTTAGAGGGGAATTGCCCCGGAACGTGTTGCTTTCCAATGATGTTGGCAAGTTGACCCATTTGCTTCTCCATAGCTTTCATATGGGTAGTCACATCCTTGATCATTTCACCATGCTCATCAAGTATTTATCATGTCTTCGCCGCATTATGCCTAGTCTCTCTCATGAAATTTTTGGTTTCTCCCATGAATGTTATGAACATTTCTTCCATAGTGAGCTTTGACGAAGATTCTTCTCTCACACCATCTCGTGCATTGAAGTTCGACGGTGGTTGAATGGCATTGTGTGGGTTAGCATATGAGAAATTTTCATGGTTTCTCAAGCCGGGATGGTATTGGTTCAGATTAGGAGGGTGGTAGTTCCCATGAGTTTGTCTTTCTCCCCAACCTCCTTCTCGAAATTGCATATCTCTTTGATTGTTCATGTAATGAGCTTCTTCATATTGCTCATCACTTGGCCCCACTAAAGCTTTAGCCGTCATCAAAGAGATCAACTTATCCACTTTGTTGAATAAGTTGACACTTTCTTCCGAATTTTGAGTGGAGGCTACCCTTCGACTTTGCCTTCGTTCGGATGGCCATTGATTTCCGTTCTTGGCCATCTCTTCCAAAAAAATATACCCCTCTTCCGTTGTCTTGCCCAACAAAGAACCTCCTCCGGTCGAAGCATCCACCATACCTCTTGTACGGTGGTCCATCCCGTTGTAGAAGTAGCATATCAATTGGTCTCGTGAAAAACCATGTTGAGGGCAACTTCTTATCAAATCCTTAAATCGCTCCCAAGCTTCGGCCAAGGACTCATCATCGTCTTGCCTAAATGAAGAAATCTCCCCTCGGATTTGGATAGTCTTGCTCGGGGGGAAGTACTGCATTAGGAATGCATCAACAAGGTCGGCCCAATTCTCAATGGTCCTCAAGTCAAGAGAGAGGTACCATTGCTTTGCTCGGTCTCGGAGTGAGAAGGGGAAGAGTTGCAAACAGATATAGTCTTGAGGAACACGGTTGATCTTAACCGTTCCACTTATCTCGAGGAATTGAGACAAGTGGAGGTTAGGATCCTCCTTGGAAAGCCTACCAAACTGATTGTTTTGGACCATGACTATCAAAGCCGGCTTGAGTTCGAAGTTGTGTGCATCAACGGGTTCCCGACCCGCTCCTCCATAAGGCCTTGGAATGGGACGGAAGTGGTCTCTCAAGACTCTTTGTGGTTCCTCATCCTCCCTTAGCCTACCATCTCTTTCCACACCAACATTTTCTCCAACTCTCCGGTGAATGTTTTCCCTTAACACTCTTTGAGGTCGGTTACCTCCATTCCCATTCGGTTCCTCAACTCCTTCAACCCCTTGGTTCTCAACTTCCTCCTCGACCTCTTCAACAATCAGATTTTCCCTTCGATTCATACTTTCTAACTCACTTCTTCTCCTTTCGGCGTTCCTTCTTCGACAATTGGCTTCGATCTCCGGATCTAAGGGTAACATTTCTTGTTGATTCCTCCTAGATCGTGTGATCATAAACCATATCTATCAAAAGATCAAACGAAAGTGAGAAGTGCAAGTAAGATCAAGTAACAAACACAAATTTTTTTTTTATTTTTTATTTTTGAGAATAAGGAAAACAAGTAAAATGTCTAAACTAAAACTCTATTAACCTACACTCTAGAGCTATAAACCTCCCCGGCAGCGGCGCCATAAACTTGATTCACGTATTCTACAACACTAGAATAAACGACCGCAAGTATACGGTGTCTATCGTAGTGAAGTAAGTATGAAGTCGATCCCACGATGAGGTATAGCGTAAAAGTGCATTTTGTTAACGGAATTCTATTTAGACGCGATCGATAAAGTGAATGGGGTGAATTACCCTAAAATTGCCTACCAAGTTGTCACGAATAAGCAATAAAGAATAATAATGAATCGATCACTAACATGCAAATCAAGAAAACGAGAAGTAAAACATATGAAATTCAAGTATGAGAAGGTAGGTTCTAAAGCACATGCAATACTAATGAATCCATCTATGATTAACTATCTACTTAAGTGGTGTTCATGCTTTGTCTATAAGATTGATCACATAATAATGAATTAAAAGTTCTTTCGATCCAAGTAATCCAAATGAAATATCACACAACTTAGTATCTCTACCTAAATTGCACAATAAAACCCAATCAAGCTCCTAAGATCATCACACATCTTCCTAATCATTGTTCATCTTTCAATCTCACAATAAAATTAGGTCAAATGCTTGCAATCAATTAATCAAAGTAGATTTCTCAACCTAATTCAATTAACTAGGATTAACATATCATCATTGTACACTAATGACATGCTTTGCAATGAAAATCAAGCATCCAAATAGAATTAAGCCACACAAACACCAAATAAGCAAAACATTAATTCATAAACTTCAACAAGAGTATTTACAAGGCTCTAGAACCAAAAGTGTTCTAGCCAATAACTAGCATAGTCAAATTACAAAATCAATTGAAATAACTAAGTAAAAAGAAATAAAAAGTGAAAGGAAGAGAAAGCTTTGACTATTGTATGGTGAGAAATGAAATTCTCAAGCTATTGATGGCCTCCTTGCTTGATTTGGTGTGGAATTGGTGAAGAAGATGATGAATACCTCCAAGTGTGTGTGATTGTGTGTAAGACTTCTTGTGAAAGGGGTTAGGTCCTTTTGAATTTAAGAATGGAGGTATTTATAGTGTTGGGATAGGGTTTGGGTGTAAGAATTGCAAGTTGGTCCCTTGAAAATGGAGAAAACGCAAGTTTGACACCGAAAATGGGTTGGCCCGGCCGGGTGGGAGTGTTGGCCAAAATTTACAAAAACAGGGGCAAGTGGCCCGGCCGGGCGAGTGGTGCCGCCCGACTGGGCGGAAACTTCATAAATGTAGGCGACATTGGGGCATTCGGCCGCCCGGTTGGGCGAGTGATGCTTCCCGGCCGGGCCATAACTTCGTATTTGGCCAATAAAATGGGCATTTTTTCGCCCGACCGGGCGAGTGATGCCACTCGGCCGGGCCATAACTTCGTATTTGGCCAAAAACGGGTGATGTGGCCCGGCTGGGCCAATCTTTCGTATTGGCTTTGTCCTTCGTTTTCGTCCTCCAACTTCGTCCCTCCGTATCTTGAGCTTCCGACCTCCGATCGACTCGATTATTTTTGCTATTCTACTCCGTTTTTCGAGCCGGATCCAATGGTTCACTCCTCTTTCCGATCCAATATCTTGTGGTAAGTGTTTTTCTCCCAAATTCCGGCGTTTTACCTACAAAATCGACAAAACACTACCTTTCTCTTATTTTGACCAAAACAATGATAATCAACCCATAAATTAATGAAATCAACCTCAAAATGAGCTTCACATGTGCATCTAAAGTGTGTAAATTCCACCCGAATCACATGTTCACTAGGTATCAAACTAACAACCTCCGGTAGTTTGTGTGATTTTTACCACTTGAACTAGAAAATTAATCTTTTGTTTATTTTCTTTAGTAACAATGTTGTGTTAGAGAAGTCTATGACTGTACTCTCCAGTATTTTAGGGGTGTAGAGGCCCTTCGGCTATGGGCCAAGTAGCAATCTTGGAAAAGTAAGAAGGTTTCCACAGAAGAATGGCATTTCAAAATCTGCATATTTTCAACTTAGCAATGTTCGGGAAGATTGATTGGAAGTACATTTTCAACCCGAATGCCTTATTATCAAGAATTTTTAAAGCCAAATATTATCATGGAAGTGAATTTCTACATGCCTCTTTGGGAAAGTCCGAGCTATGCTTAGAGAGGTGTGTCCACTTTGGGATGACCCTTGACTGGATGATGATTCATCTATCTTTTTAAGCACACCTAGAATTGTTGGCTTTGAGGGGGCCACAATGTCTAATCTATTCATTCTGAGAACTCGAATGTACGTAGGATCTCAAACTCTTGAATAAATATTTCGCTCTAGATAATATAAGATGAATTTTGAGAATTAACCATCTCTTGTCCGTGGCAAGAATTGATAAGAGGATTTGACATTTCAACAAGCAAGAACATGCACAATATACAATTCGATCGGCGTAATATGGTTGCAGTGCTCACCGTTTATGACATTTCCGAGGCTAAGGTCGAGTGAAGGAAGATTTTGAGTTAAATTTTTTTGCTAAAAGTAAAAAACTGATACTTGAGATGTTGCGAGAATTTCTTGGCAACTAAGGAGAGGTTATAAAGAGTAAATGCTTAAATATTGGTAATCAATATTGTCTTTGTTAGAATAATACTGAAAGTATTTTCATGAGTTCTCACTTCACATTGAAGTGTTGAGATTCGAGTGGCTTCAAATCTAAGTGGATTTGATGTGTTGGGAAAGGGGAAGAAGCACTCTTCTCATTCAGAGTGTCCATCGAAGTAAAGAGTTATTAAGTATAAGAAAGTATTATGTGCATAAATACTTGTAAAAATTAATACTATAATACAATGAAACTAGTATTATTACATCCCATTATCATGTTACTTGAATAACAATCAATTATTTTGAAAATTAAATGACATTAGGTATACGTGTCACACTAGTCCATTTCATTTGACTTTATGAATGCTACATTATTCTTTCCCATTTAATTTGGAGGTTTGGGATGACTGACGGCCTCCCATTTGTGGGTCCACTTTTTTAGTGGTCAAGATCTCTTGAAATAAATGGGATTAGATATTCCCATCCGTTATATGATAATGTTACTGTCACATTCAACCATGCCTACACATAAAAATCTTATTTTAAAATCTTCAAAAATCTATAATTCTTTTGAATTTATCTCATCTCTTAATTACCGGATAAGAGGGAAAATCTTTCGCTTTTTTTAATCATTAATATGAATTTGTAGAAACATTAACTTCTTTTGAATATATATATATATATATTTTTTGTAATATACTATATTTCATATTTTATAATTTCGATTATGGTTTTACCAACGATGCAATATTTTTTAATATGTAATTATATGCCTAGGTAAACACAAAGTATAATGACAACACAATTATTAACAATAAGAATACATATAAGTTTGTCACTAAAAAAAAATCACATGGAAGGTGATAACAACTAACAAGCTTAGTTAAATAAAAAAGGCACAACAAAATCCACTGTTTTGCCATGGATTTAATCAGGAATAGTGTTATTCATTCATGATTTAAAAAAATAGTGTTATTACTCCCTTCATCCACCAAATGTAGTCTCATTGGGGAGGGATACAAGTTTTAAGGAAAAGATAGA
Organism: Galeopsis tetrahit; assembly: GCA_963675135.1. Taxonomy (NCBI): domain Eukaryota; kingdom Viridiplantae; phylum Streptophyta; class Magnoliopsida; order Lamiales; family Lamiaceae; genus Galeopsis; species Galeopsis tetrahit. Next base: position 17,462,472 of record OY776125.1, on the reverse strand, counting down.
TAAAATAGATAAAGTAAGGGTATTATAGGGTATTTTGGGGTCCATTATGAATAAAATAATTGTTTGTGAATAAAGTTTATGGTAAATTGAGTAATTAAGTGAGAGTTGAAGGGTGATAGTTTCTATAAAGTGTATGAGACTACATTTGGTGTGGACAATAAATATAGGACAAATGAGACTACATTTCATGGACGGAGGAGTATTATTTTTTATTCTCATTAACCATTATAATTGTGTTTTTTTAACCGAAACCATTATAATTATATATGTTGTATTTATAGATTACACACATTAATATAATTTGTTTTGTGGAGTATTAATTAGTGAGGAACACACGTAGATTAAAATGGGTGAATAAATGGTGCATGAGTCAGTGTCATGAATTCTGATGATTGTTTAGTGATACGTCAAACAAATACGGATAGAACCTATTAATTTGGCTGCAACTACCTAACTGAATCAATCTGCTTTTTCTTACTTCTACATTTTTTATCTGACTTTTTCACAGTGATCGAGTGACATGAATTCTAACGGTATACAATCAATTTGGAAGTATATATGTAAACACACCCTAGCCTGTACCTGCAAATGTCACCTATATTTTCACATAATTATTATACTCAGTCTTAAATTTGAATGGTAAATTGTTGATTTTCGATTATTTGATCGATATATAAATAATTGAATTTACTTTTGTATATAAATTTTATTTTAGACTTAATTATATATTTATATTTTACAAGACATCTTTTTTATTTCCTTTTTTTTTTAACCTATATTTTGATTTTGTATTTGTGTACTATATAATTTGATTTATTTTTTAATTAAATAATTATAGTTTCTTATGTAATTAAATTTTGCCAATTTAAGCCCTAAAAAGAGTAAAATTATCAATTAGAGGCCTTAATTATTTTTCATATTGATTCAAGGGAACATTGGTTTGAACTTAAAATATAGAAACTATCAAATTAAAATTTACAAATTTTAAAACACACAATTATGGTTTATATTCTCATTTATTAAGATAAATACTCCTAATCTAATTTATTTGAATTAATTCCACATACTTTTAGTTTTAAAGATAAATTTCTAGTACTGTTATTATTATTTGGTCCGTATGCAAATACCAAATACAGAACAAAATTATAAGTATATGATGACTCAATTAAAAAATAGATCCGGGCGGAAGAATTTTTGCAAAATTTGGGTCAGATTCTGCATAAATTATAAAACACATACTTTTTTAAAAAACAAATTTGGCGTTTTGATATACTCAAAAGACAATGTCATAATTTCACAAAGATTGCTACATAAATATTTTTGACTTTGACGTGGTTAAATTTTATTTTAAAAGAGAATATATGGGTTAAAACCTTAGGGATTATATGCAAATATTCAAATTAATTAGGTCGATCATTGATCAATGAATATTCAACTGTATTTAAATAATCAGGAATAATAATTAAGTTGAACATCCTGAAAAAGACAGTTGGAATTGTTTAAATTAAGTTGATGTACATATCAATATGCATACTATTTTTTTATTTTTTTGACGAAATGCATACTATTTTTTCAAGTCTTGAAATTTTCGTTCTGTCTATAATATTTTAATTTTGCAATTTATTACAAATATGCATGTTATGTACACAATAGGACCTTGATTATATTGTTAAAGTCTAAATTTTTTCATTCTCTCTATTGTATTTTTCATTGCATATTTGCGTCAGACTCGCAATGATAAAAAAAAAAAAAAAAATTAAACAGTAAATCGTCCAAAAATAAAGAATCTTAATTATATCATATTTTATTTTTGACCATATGACATCTAATATTAGTAAAATATTAAACGCAACAAACAAGGGTCTCTTATTATAAGAGTCTACAAGACATGTAAGATTTATATGAAATTATTATAAAAACATACTCCCCGTATCAATCAAAAGTCACACATTCAAGATGTATAGAATTAGATTATTTTATTTATTATTTATTTTTCTCCTATTTTTTACAAACAAATTGTGGGTCTTTAAAATCCTATGAAGTTCCAAAAATGATGTTAAAATTAAATAAAAGTTCTGATGTAAAGATCTCATCGTTGCAGACCTTCGAGAAAAAGTCATAGGCCCAGCCCATTATATATGCAAAGAAGTTTTGTAGTATTTGGACATTCTGATGGACCAAGTTATAAATAATAGGCCACGGATAAATTAACCCCCACATATTATGTGTTCACCCCCACCCCCCATTTATATTTTGAACTATTACATAAAAAGACTATATTACCCCTATGTGCTAAGTACACCCACCCATAAAAAAAAAAACAGGGTTTTGCATTTCTCCCCCACCAAAAATATATTATTTTTTTATAATTGATTATATTTCATATTATTGTTTTATTTGACCGTATTGTTGCATGATTGTGTAGTTGTAATAGATATATGTGTAGTGTATTTCATTTCCGAGTTTTTTTTTACAAAAATCGAGTTTTACAAAAACTCAGCACTGGTTCGCCGAGTTTTGTGAGATTTTTCGAAAAAAAGTTCCACGTTATGAATCAAAACTCGGTCAACTTTTCCACGTTTTGATTCAAAACTCGGCCAACTTTTCCACGTTATGAATCAAAACTCGGCCAACTTTTCCACGTTATGAATCAAAACTCGATCGCTGAGTTTTGAATCAAAACGTGGAAAAGTTGGCCGAGTTTTGATTCATAACGTGGAACTTTTTTTCGAAAAATCTCATAAAACTCGGCGAACCAGTGCTGAGTTTTTGTAAAACACGATTTTTGTAAAAAAAACTCGGAAACGAAATACATTACACATATATTGAACAACTAAAAGTCTAAATCATTTCCAATAACAACGAAAATTGCACGATTTCGCTCCAAGGGGGATTTTTTTTGAATTGTGGGTGAACTCAAAATATTTTGTATTGTATATTAATTGTGGGAGGAGGAGAAAAGGTTATATGTGGTATTTTATGGGGGGTGAACTCATATTTTGGGGGTGAAGTCATCTAGAGGGTGAACACATAATAAATAGGGGGGCATTTATCCGTGGCCTAAATGTTACGATTGTCAATGATAATTCGAATCCGATTAGACGTCTCCAATCACAAGCAAAATAATCGGCCAATATTCAATCCAACGAAAGCATGGCAATTCACAAATATAAACGAAAACGAAAAACAGAGCACAAGAACGATTTAAGTGGTTCGATCAATGTGATCTACATCCACTGGACACACGACTTCAATTTGATTAGTTCAAGAGATGTTTACACACTCATCACTCGGAAAGGGAATTTATCCTCACTTTACTCGTGAACTCTCAACTCTCAAAACGAATGCTCGTACGCGTCAAGAATTACAATTACAAGTAATGGGGTATTTATAGGATTCAAGGTGATTGCAGCGTGTGTTGAAAGCGTGCTCTGTTGCCATGTGGATTCTGTTACAACCGTGTAACAAACTCACACCTTCAGCGTGACTCAATCTGAATTGACCTCCTTGCCCTTCACTTGTCTTCGCAAGACAAGACGACTCCATACTTAGCCAAAAATTAACCCTGCTAACAGGACTCGACTAGTCTGGTCAGACCTCTACTTGTCTGGTCTTCCCAACTCGTCTTGTCCTTCGCAACACCCATCTCATCTGTTTGGACTCCTCCAACTCATCTAATCTGGTCTGAGTTAACTTGTTTGACTCCACCAGCTGATACGCCCAACAGCTGAGTCCTTCAGAAGACTTCTATCAACTAAGTACCTCGACTGATCTGCCCAACAGACGAGTACAGTAGTAGAGTAGAATCTACCTGATTTGTACCAGACGAGTCGCACTCGTCTAGTCGAGGAGATTTGAGATAAACCTCACAATTCTCCACCTTTAGCTCAAAATCTCCACCTTGAACTAAACAGCTCCGATCTATCCTTCTCAAAGGACAAATTCCACTACTAATCTGCCGCCACCAGACTAGTAGCCTTCTCCGCAGAGGTCACTAATGCAAACCAACTGACCTAAGACATAAACCAAACTTCTCATTTGGTAACGCCTTAGTAAATGCATCAGCAGGGTTCTCCTCAGTAGCTATCTTAACCACTTGGACGCTCCCCTTCTCCACAATGTCTCTCACAAAGTACAGTTTCACATCAATATGCTTGGTTCGTTCATGATACCCGTGATGCTTTGCGAGATGAATTGCGCTTTGATTATCACAGAAGACAGTCACACTGTTCTGAGATAAACCAAACTCCTTAAGAATCCCTTTCAGCCACTTGCTTTCCTTAACTGCCTCAGTCAAGGCCACGTACTCCGCTTCAGTAGTAGACAATGCAACTACGGATTGATGAATAGACCTCCACGACACTGCCGTACCAAATAGAGTGAACACATATCCTGTTAAGGACTTTCGAGTGTCAACATTGGCTGCGTAATCTGCATCCACGTATCCCACAAGTGCATCCCCCTCACTTGGCATCTTCTGAAATTTCAGACCCTTCTGTGCTGATCCCAGAACATATCTCATAACCCACTTAACCGTTTCCCAATGGCTTAAGCCTGGATCACTCATATATCTGCTGATCACACTCATAGCATGAGTCAAGTCTGGTCTACAACACACCATAACATACATCAAACTCCCTACAGCACTGGCATAAGGTATCTTGCTCATCTGAGTTCTGTCTTGGCTGTTCCCTGGACTCATCTGATTGGACAAACGATGATGTTGGCCAATAGGAGTAGAGACAGTCTTTGCCTTATGCATTCTGAACCTCTCTAACACCTTCTGAAGATAAGTAGGCTGACTCAGCAGAATAGACCCGTCTAGTCTACTGATCTCCATCCCAAGAATCACTTTGGCTTCACCAAGATCTTTCATCTCAAACTCCTGTTTGAGGATCTCCTTAACTTGATTAACACTGTCAATAGACTCGCCTGCTATTAACATGTCATCAACATACAACAGAAGATAGGTAACACCAGTCCCAACCCGTCTGAAGTAGACACAGCTGTCGTACAAGCTCCTTGTAAAACCAGCTGAGCAAATGTACTCATCAAATCTCAAGTACCATTGTCGAGGGCTTTGTTTTAGGCCATATAGGGACTTTTTCAATAGACAGACCTTGTCTTCCCCTTCTTCTATGTCCAACCCTTATGGTAGCTTCATATAGATCCTCTCGTCTAGAGATCCATGTAAGAAAGCTGTGGTCACATCCATCTGATGTAGCTCCAATTCATATTGGGCAACCATAGCTAACAAGATTCTGATGCTACAATGCTTCACAACAGGTGAGAAGATTTCATTGAAATCGATACCTTCCTTCTGTGTAAAACCCTTAGCTACAAGCCTCGCCTTGTATCTAAGCTTGCCACCCCTCTGAGCTTCCACCTTTTTCTTTATAGATCCACTTACACCCAACCAACTTCTTGTTCTTGGGCCTTTGAACAATCTCCCATGTCTGGTTCTTGTTCAAAGAAAGCAGCTCCTCCTCCATAGCAACTATCCACTTCTCCTTGTCGTGGCAGCTGATGGCTTCTGAATAAGACTTCGGCTCCAGAGACTCCACCTCAAGAGCTGCACATAATGCAAATGAGACTATGTCAGCTTGTCCATACCTCTGAGGTGGGTGGACTTCTCGTCTGGTTCTGTCCCGTGCCAGCTGATAATGTTGAAGATCATTCTCACTTTGAGGATCGCCCTCCTCATCTGGATCAATATCATCTCCAACTGGTCTTGTGGAGTCAACTTGCTCCACCTCGACTTGTGTCTCGTCTGGTTGGTTATCAGCTGCACTAGTACTCGTACTAGTCTGTTCTGATAGAGGCATCCGTCTCTCATCAAACGTAACATCTCTACTGATTATGCACTTTTGCATCCCAGCTTCGAGGCACCATAACCTGTATCCTTTCACGCCAGAAGGATACCCAACAAACACGCATCGCAATGCTCGAGGCTCAAGCTTATCTTGCTTGACATGAGCATAAGCTTGACATCCAAATACCTTCAAATGATTGTAATCGGCTGCACGTCCAGACCACAACTCCTATGGGGTTTTGTATTGCACAGCCGAGGAAGGACTTCTGTTTATCAGATAGGCTGCAGTAGACACAGCCTCTCCCCAAAACACCTTCGGCAGACAAGAACTGTTCAACATACACCTGACTCTCTCAAGTAGTGTCTGGTTCATCCTCTCAGCTACTCCGTTTTGCTGAGGGGTCCCTGGCACAGTCCTATGCCGTACTATTCCTTTCGATTTGCAGAACGCATTGAACTCGTCTGATAGGTACTCCAGACCATTATCAGTTCTCAAATGTTTGAGAGTCTTGCCTGTGACATTTTTACATTCAATGAGCCATTACTTGAATTTCTCAAATGCTTCTGACTTCGATTTCAGAATAGACACCCACACTTTTCTTGAGTAGTCGTCTATGATAGACAAGAAGTATTTTCCACCAGACCTCGTCTGATTCCTCGCTGGCCCCCATAGATCAGAATGGACATAGTCCATGATCCCATTGGTAGAGTGAACACCCTTACCAAACTTAAGTCTATTGGACTTACCAAGAATACAAGACTCACACAAGTCGAGTTGAGTGATCTTGTCTTTGCCAAGCAGACCTTGTTTAGACAACTCTACTAGGCCCTTCTCGCCTACATGAGCTAGTCTTTTGTGCCACAACATCGAGTTGTCTTGCACCTCCGCTACATCTGATCTACCAGCTACTGTTTCTCCCTTAAGAAAGTAGAGATCACTCCTTCTCTCGCCTTTCAGGACAGTCAACTCCCCTTTTGACACACTGAGCTCTCCATCAGCCGACTGGAATTTATAGCCCATAGAATCTAGCATCCCAAGTGAGATCAAATTCCTCTTGAGTTCAGGTACGTACCTAACACTCTTGAGTATTCCTACTACCCCATCAAACATCTTCAGGTGAACACTACCTTCTCCAACAACTTTGCAAGTGTGATCATTCCCAAGCAGAAGAGAACCGCCCTTCTGTTGCTTGAAGTCATGAAACCAATCTCGTCTTGGAGTCATATGGAAAGAACACCCTGAATCAAGGATCCATGCTTGCTGTTCTGTGGAGGATGTGATGGTTAGCGCTTGAGCAGACTCATAGCCTTCTTGCTCCTTCTCAACTTGAGTCTGATTAGCTTGATTCTTGTCATTAGAGGTATTGGCACCAGATTTCCTCAAGAACTGCTTGTATTTGTGACAAGCATTCTTATAGTGCCCAGGCTTGTTGCAATGGTAGCACACTGCCTCACCTTGATTGGACACAGCTGATTTTCCCTTATCAGCTCCTTTGGGTTGACTAGACCCCTTCTTGGCACCAGATCGCTTCTGGCTACCTCTGATTGCCAATCCTTCTCCGCTACTGACCTTGTCTGCTTGAGACGTCTTGTTGTGCAGCAGCTTGGACTTGACAGCCAGCATTACATCCTCCAATGTAATACTTTCCTTCCTACCATACAAGATGGTATCCTTTAAGATTTCAAAGGACTTAGGGAGAGCACTCAATAGAATCAGAGCCTTATCCTCTTCCTCTAACTTGACATCTAAATTCTCTAGATCATCAAGAATTCTATTGAACTCATCAAGCTGATCCGGAATGGGTTTGCCATCCACCATTCTGAAGGCATACAACTTCTGTTTCGAATAGAGACGGTTAGCTAAGGTTTTAACCATGTAAAGTTTACCTAGCTTGTCCCAGACCTCTTTCGCGGATTTCTCTTTAGCCACCTCTCTCAGAACCTTATCACCAAGGCAGAGAAGAATAGTGCTTCGAGCTTTCCTGAGCATCTTGCTCCTTTCAGCAGCAGCGGAGGCAGATTCCTAGGCTGGGGCTGTAGACTCTTCGAGCACGTCGAACAAGCCTTGCTGTTCTAGGAGAGCCTGCATCTTGACTCTCCACAGCCCAAAGTCACCCGTGCCTGAGAACTTCTCAATATTATACTTGGTCGAATTCTCCATCTTCGAACTGGCAGTTGATTAATGGCTGACAATCGATTCCTATCGTTTCCGATTCCCACAGACGGCGCCAATTGTTACGATTGTCAATGATAATTCGACTCCGATTAGACGTCTCCAATCACAAGCAAAATAATCGGCCAATATTCAATCCAACGAAAGCATGACAATTCACAAATATAAACGAAAACGAAAACCAGAGCACAAGAACGATTTAAGTGGTTCGATCAATGTGATCTACATCCACTGGACACACGACTTCAATTTGATTAGTTCAAGAGATGTTTACACACTCATCACTCGGAAATGGAATTTATCCTCACTTCACTCGTGAACTCTCAACTCTCAAAACGAATGCTCGTACGCGTCAAGAATTACAATTACAAGTAATGGGGTATTTATAGGATTCAAGGTGATTGCAGCGTATGTTGAAAGCGTGCTCTGTTGCCACGTGGATTCTGTTACAACCGTGTAACAAACTCACACCTTCAGCGTGACTCAATCTGAATTGACCTCCTTGCCCTTCACTTGTCTTCGCAAGACAAGACGACTCCATACTTAGCCAAAAATTAACCCTGCTAACAGGACTCGACTAGTCTGGTCAGACCTCTACTTGTCTGGTCTTCCCAACTCGTCTTGTCCTTCGCAACACCCATCTCATCTGTTTGGACTCCTCCAACTCATCTGATCTGGTCTGAGTTAACTTGTCTGACTCCACCAGCTGATACGCCCAACAGCTGAGTCCTTCAGAAGACTTCTATCAACTAAGTACCTCGACTGATCTGCCCAACAGACGAGTACAGTAGTAGAGTAGAATCTACCTGATCTGTACCAGACGAGTCGCACTCGTCTAGTCTAGGAGATTTGAGATAAACCTCACACTAAATAATATTAGCCCAAAATATTTTCAAGAAGCCCAATGAGGTAAATAAGCAGTGAGGAACTGAGGATGCATTTTAAATGAAGGTGGTTTAAAATGACATAGTTTTAGTCATGGTTTAAAATTTTCTCAATTTCCACTTAAAAAAAATGGGCACAAATTTAAGTATTTAAAATCCATTCATTTATTTTTTAATCCAAAACAAGCGAGTGAATTTGAATTCTGAATTTAAATCCAAAATTCGCCTAAATTAAATGTATTTTTACTATTTACAATTAACATTGATGTGATAAATTCATAAAAGTGATTAATCTTTAAATCAGTTGGTTGGGTCTGATCATCTGTAGTGTAGTTGTTCAGATGAGTAAGTTCAGATGAAATCTTGAAACCCAGCTTCCATAGCTTTCCGGATTGCGAAGCGAAGAGCAAGAGCTTCCAGAATAGTGCTGCTACCCGACGCCCAGACTCTCGATGCCCCTGCCATTAAGACGACCCCTTGTGAATCCCGGATTACAAAACCGAAGCCCGCCTGGTCATCACTGAACTTTAATTTGCTGCATCAGAATTAAGTTTTAGGGTCCCCTCAGGAGGGGGCTTCCAGTCGGGCCTACTGCGCTGGTTGACCGCTCTTGGTTTCTTCCTATCCATCGCATGTCGGGAGTCCTGGAAGAGAACAAGTGATTTCTGGACAATAGTTCTCGGGTCAGCGCAATGATTCTCGAAGATGGCGCGCAGCGTTTCTGGCCTTCCAAAGATGAATAGCAAACAAAGAGACTCCTTCACGAGGGATAGAGTCTAACAAGGAGGCACACACCTCGACATGATCAGTCTTTACCCGCAACGGAATGCATCCCCAGGTATGAATTGCAGTGGGGCACCTGAGGAGAATATGTGAAATTGTTTCATCCTCCAGACCACAAATTTTGCACCCAATCTCCACACTCATTCCTCTCTTTTTTAAAATCACGTTCGATGGGAGGGTGTCCAAGCAAGCTCTCCAGATGAAGTGTCGTATGGATCGAGGGTGGGACATCGAGGTGCCATAGCTGTTTCCAGAGCTTATCAGGAATACCCGGGGGTGGCAACTCGATGGAGCAGGCTTAGAACTTTCTGACAGCAAGAAAATAGGCCTTTGTGCCGTTCCATATTCTTTCGTCCGGAGGGAGTCTGGAGCTGAGGGGCATACCTTTGATGATTGCAGCATCTTGAGTGTTAAAAAAGAGATCAATCATGTCAGAATTCCAACTTGCAGACCTGTGATCGATGAGAGCCGAAACATTTGGATAGCCAGGGATTCTTTGGTCATGCTTCTCAGGTTTTTTTAGGTCTCCAAGAGTCCCAATCCACCTGTCCTTCAGGCTGTTAATAGTTTCTCCATTACCCACTCTCCAGGCCGAACCTTCATCAACCAGTACCCGACCGTTGAGCAGGCTTCTCCATAAATAACTCGGTTGGTACCCCACCTTGGCTTCTTCCAGTGAGTGTCGTGGGAAGTATCGAGCTTGTAGAACCTTAAAGAGAATGGTTTCTTGGGAGTTGAGGATTCTCCAATATTGTCTAGCAACCATCGCTAGGTTAAAAAGGTACATCTCTCTAAATCCGAGGCCTCCATACTCCTTTGATCGAGACATCTTAGCCCAACTAACCTAATGGGTTTTCCGTTCTTGGCCTTGTGCCCCCCAAAAGAAGCGTGCACTTGCTCTTTCAATGTCTTCACACAATGATTTCGGAAGGATGTAACAGCTCATGGGGAAAGTAGGGATTGCTTAAATGACACTCTTGATGAGGATTTCACGCCCCGTCTTTGAAAGGGATTTCTCCTTCCACCCCTTAAGTTTACCAAGCACCCGATCGAAGATAATTTGGAACACCTGTCTCTTAGATATCCCAATGAAGGTAGGGAGACCAAGATACTTTGAATAGCACCCCACGGTTCTAGCTCCAAGCTGCTGCCCAATCTCTTCCCTGGTATCATGTGCAACACATGAACTAGCAAAAAGCTCAGATTTTTCCATGTTAATACGTTGGCCAGACGCCGCTTCATATGTAGAAATGATCTCCTTTATTTTGTTTATCTCAAGCTGCTTTGACCGGAAGAAAAGGACACTATCGTCCGCAAAGAATAGATGCGAGATCGGGGGGGCTTGTCGAGCCACTTTGATGCCCGTGATCTCTCCTCTATTTTCTGCCTGATGGATGAGAGTAGAGAAACCTTCTGCACACAAGAGAAAGAAGTAAGGAGAAATAGGGTCCCCTAGATGGAGACCCCTTTGGGGGGAAAAAGATTCAGTCGCCCTCCCATTGACAAGGATGGAATAGGAGACCGAGGAGACACATCGCATAATCAAATTGACCCAAGATTCACAAAAACCAAGTTTAAGGTACATGCCTCTAAGAAAATCCCATTCGACTCTATCATAAGCTTTACTCATATCAAGTTTTAAGGCCAACCATCCTTTTTTTCCTTTTTTCTTTTTTCTCATATAATGGAAGGTCTCAAAGGCTATCATGTCATTATCGGTGATCAAACGGTTTGGGATAAAGGCACTCTAGGAAGGGGATATCACTTTTGAGAGCATAAGTTTTAGCCGATTTGCAATCACCTTTGTAATGACACGAAAGATGACGTTGCAAAGGCTTATGGGTCGGAAGTCTTTTAGAGATTTGGGGAGTCTGACTTTTGTAATTAGGGTTATGTGGGTGTGGTTTAGGGGAGCGGGGTCAGCGTTGTTATTTAGGATATCAAGACAGGTTTTAGTAAAAGAAGATCCCACAACATTCCAGAATTTTTGAAAAAAGAGAGGAGGCATACAGTCAGGTCCCGGGGACTTTGTTGGATGCATCTGCTTGATGGCCTTTCTGATTTCCTCCGCCGTATATGGAAGAGTTAGGACCTCGTTCATATGACCTGTGACTCTAGACTCGACAGACTCGATGACTCGGTGCATATCACTATGGCCCACTGACGTGAACAGCTCCACAAAAAAGTTCCTAAGAGTCGTGCCCACTTCCTTCTCATTTCTTGTCCATGTGCCATCAATTTTCCTTAGTTTCTTGATTGTGTTTTTCTCTCTTCTTTGGGACGCTTTCCTATGGAAGAAAACAATGTTTCTATCGCCATCTTTGATCCAAAATGTTTTTGATCTCTGGAACCAGAAAGTTTCCTCAATTTTAAGGAGCTCATCCAAGTAGTTTGACAATTGTGCCAATTCCACGATTGTTTCCTCTGTTTGGGCTAAGGCCTGCAGAACCTCCATTCTTTCCTTTGTCTTTGTTGCGGGTGTGGCCAAAAGTTTCCTGCCCCCATGAGCTCAAAAGTGAAGCACAACTAGATATTCGGTCAATAAAATATCCCTCCTGGTGTGTTCGAACCCACCCTTTCTCCACGATCTCTATGCATTGATCATGATCTGCCTAGATTTTTTCGAAGCGGAAGAGTCTCTTGTGTTTTACCTCTCTGTCTGCTTCATTCGGCTCGACACTGGCTTTGAAAACAACCTGAATTGGAGAGTGATCGGATCTGTATCTGGTGTTGTGGGAAACCGTGTGGTTTTGAAATTTTAGCCTCCAACTTGGGGTCGCAAAGGCCCGATCGAGGCGACATTGGATATTATCTACCCCGCTTCTTCCATTGGACCATGTAAATCTATTTCCCCTAAAGCCCAAATCCTGAAGATCCAATTGTTTTACAGCTTGTTGGAAATCTTCCATGGCCTAGGATCGACGAACGTGACCTCCAACTTTTTCGTGTGACCAAAGAATCTCGTTAAAATCGCCAAAACACAACCATGGGGTATTTGGGCTAGGGCATACTCGATAAAGGAGCTGTCATGTGAGATGTTTCTTTTGTTTTTCGGGCCACCCATAAACTAGGGATTCAACCTGAGCAGATATATGATTACGAGAGAAAGATTGTAGAGAAACCGACATATTCTCCTTCCACAGCAAGCATAATCCACCACTCCTCGACTTTCCGTTTCCTTCGCAGTCCACCGGGAAGCATCCCGAGAAGTGAAGAGACTTCATATTTAAAAGAGACATTTGAGTACATAGCAGTTTTGTTTCCATGAGAAAGACTATACTCGGTTCCCAATGTTGTGATTCCCGGTGTTATGAGAGGAGATTTGGAGCACTGTTTCTGCAGAGTGTGAATGGGTGTGAGTTGTTGGAATGATTGGGCGGACTGTGGTGTTTTCTTTAATGGTTGTGGGGTAGGGAGTGTGGGTTGGTAGGGGGTATTATAGTGGTGGCAAGTGGGGATAAGAGGTTGAATTTGAAAGGTCGGTGTGGGATGAGTGGTGATGGTTTGTGGGGTAGAGTGGATAGGATTGTGGGGAACAACTTTATGGTGGATTGTGCATGGTGCAGGTGACTTTAAAGCTTTGTTAGGTTGTTTTCCATTGAAAAATGGGCCCTAACCTCGAGTCTTGGTCCATCTTGATATATAGAACTGCCCAATTCTGAGTTGACTACTTATGAAACCCAATTAAATTAATTATATATTCTGATTTATATAATTTAGTTTGCCTTTAAATTAAAAAAACAATTAAACACAAAGTTTCCATTGTATCCAAATTGATGCAGCGGCAGAAGCGTATAAGTGATGATAATACGAAAACACACACTAGTTCGTTGATTCTAAGAATACCCGAAAAAGTGACAAGAATTCAAATACGTTGATTCAAAATGTATACCGTAAATGCAATTCAAAAGAACTCTGTTCTTTATTCTTTATCATTTAAAAACTTCTTTCTCTTACAATCATTCTTCCAACCTTTTTTTATAAGAAGGTGGATTGGAAATCACTAATTAATATTCTCCTAATCATACTAAAATTAGGGAACTTATTACAGGAAGAAAATAGAGTATAAGTAAATAACATATGTTTCTTCAATCACTTGATTTATTGCCATGATTCTTTCCTTTGACTTTGTCAAACTTGTCAAAGACGACCAAAGCTTCATCCTCATCACAAATCAAATGCCTAAACACCAGCCATATGAAAGACTAGTTTTGATCTATTGTATTGCTCTATGCAATTTTTCAGGTTTTTGTCACTTAATTGACTAAAGATAAAATAAAATGCATGTTGATCATCATCGACATTAATTAATACTCATGTCCTGTGGTTGTGTAAATCAACTAATTAACATTGGGAATCAATTTCGTGGGGTTGGCGATAAGATTCCGGGAATATGTTTTCTTGAAAAGTAGACGGCGGCTATGTCGTCAAACGTTGATGAACTCATTTGGAATATTGTCTTGTGTGTAGGGGCGGTGGAGGCGCCACCACAGCAGGTGTGCTTTTCTTGTGGAGGCCTTTTGGTACTAATAGGGAATAATGTAAATATAGGAATAATATCTTTTTTATTTTGACCATATCTTTGTATATATCTCTTTGATATGGTTTGTTATATTTATCATGTTTATCTCCTTGTAAATACTTATAAATAGTGATTCATTCCTATCATCTCATTAACGGTGATCACATACCTATTCTCACATGGTATCAGTCTGACTCATCGAAACCCTAATTTTCTCTCTAAAGCCTCACGTTAAAATTCTTCCCTTCCCTCCTCATGGTGGCGGCAGCTCCCACTCCCCCCACCATTCCTCTCAATGTTTTAGTTCATCTCTTGACAATCAAGTTGTCATCCTCCAACTACCTGCTCTGGCAAAATCAGGTAGTCCCGGTTCTGTCAAGCCATGATCTAATCTCCCACGTTCATGGCACGACACCCACTCCGGCGAAGTCGATCACCACATCTGGTGAATCGGCTCCAAACCCAGCCTTGACTTGGTTCGAATTTTTGCACTTTTCACAACTATACGATCCCCACAAGCGTATGGGTTCGTTAGTAGCAAGATAAGTGTCCCAAGTAGATTTTCGTTCCAAGGACTTAATTGAGTGAAAATGAGTCCCTAAAGTTGCAAGTTATCATGCTATTGTAGTAACTAAATGATGTTGTTTGGATTTTCGAGAATAAGCACAAAAATATTAAACTAGATTAACTAAAGTAATGAGAACTAGTGACAAGAAATAATAATCTATCTAACTTTCGTTGGAAAGTGCAAGAGAGAGTATTGCCTCGGGTGTTTCCGTTTTGTGAGCAATTAAGTGAACTAGTGAACCAATTACATGATTTTACTACGAATTTGGGTCAAGCTAAAGGTTATCACAAATGTGTGCAAACCCCCTCGAAAGGCATAGGTAAACAACGTGCATTGATTAGCAATTGTAGGATCTAACCAAATACCATAAGCTCCTAAGATAGTGTTGCATAAGCACTTTCAACACGGTTACTAATGCTTATGAAACGCCCTCTCACCAAACTCCTAGACGACCTCTATTTGTTTAGTGTCTAAAGTTGTCGGTCTAGCCATTAACCCCCTCTCGGTTAGCTAATTACTAATTAACTTCTATTCAATTGACCAAAGCTTACACTCACACTCCCAATCATGCTACCCAACTCTCGTTGCAATAAACATAGTCGAACATGCTCGCTAATAGGGTTGATCAACCAAATGAATCAATCAAAGTACAACTCTAGAAACATAAACACCCAAATTCTAAGCTAATCATGCAATTAATCCACAATTACACTAAACACCCATCAAAACATCCACACCCAAGGCAATAGGTGATTAGCCCATGGTTCTAGAAGAGAATCCCATGGCTACAACAACAAATAACATCAAACTCATGGTAGAATAGCAAAAGATTGGAGAAATTAAGAAAATACCAAATTGAATTGCAAAATAGAGTAATATCACCTTGATCATGAGAATTTAGTTACAAACCGATGTAATAGACGATGCCCGATAATAATCGTAGCTTGATTTGGAGTAAAACCACTATTCTATCTAATCTAATGAAGAAATTAAACTAAAATATGAAGAACACCTACTACTATGTGAATGTGTGTGAGAATAGCTTTGTAAAAGTGGGAGAGAGCTTTTTAATTCAAGAATGAAAGTATTTATAGTGTTGGGATAGGTCTTGGGGTGAAATTTGCACTTAAGTCCTTGAAAATTGGACAAAATACACAAAAACCGCCGAAAATAGGTATGACTCGGCCGAGTTGGACCACTCGGCCGAGTTGGACCACTCGGCCGAGTTGGACCACTCGGCCGAGTTGGAGTGTTAAACATTTGAGCGTTTTCTTCATGGCTCGGCCGAGTGGTCCAACTCGGCCGAGTTGCGTCGCTTTCTAGTGTTCTGCCTCGCCCAGTAGCTCGGCCGAGTTGTAAATCATTCCAACATTATGCCTCGCCCAGCAGCTCGGCCGAGTCAGGGAGCTCGGCCGAGTTGCAATGTTTATCCAGATTCTGCCTCGCCCAGCAGCTCGGCCGAGTTGGGGAGCTCGGCCGAGTTGCACTCCGAACTTGTTTTGTGCATAACTTTTGCTTCCGACCTCCAAACGACTTGATTCTTTTGGCCATTCCACTCCGTTTTTCGAGACGAACCCAATGGTCAGCTTCTATTCTTGATCCAGTGAAGTATGGTATGTGTTTTGATTCCAAAATCCATCGTGTTTCCTACAAAATCGACAAAACACTACCTTTCTCTTATTTTGATCAAAACAATGATAATCAACCAATAATTCAATGAAATAAACATCAAATGAGCTTCAAATATGCATCTAAATCGTGTAAATTCCACCTGAATCATATCTTTGTATATATCTCTTTGATATGGTTTGTTATATTTACCATGTTTATCTCCTTGTAAATACTTATAAATAGTGATTCATTCCTATCACCTCATTAACGGTGATCACATACCTATTCTCACATGGTATCAGTCTGACTCATCAAAACCCTAATTTTCTCTCTAAAGCCTCACGCTAAAATTCTTCCCTTCCCTCCTCATGGTGGCGGCAGCTCCCACTCCCCCCACCATTCCTCTCAATGTTTTGGTTCATCTCTTGACAATCAAGTTGTCATCCTACAACTACCTGCTCTGGCGAAATCAGGTAGTCCCGATTCTGTCAAGCCATGATCTCATCTCCCACGTTCATGGCACGACACCCACTCCGGCGAAGTCGATCACCACATCTGGTGAATCGGCTCCAAACCCAGCCTACACCGCTTGGTTTGAGAAGGATCAAAAGATCTTCAGTCTTCTTCTTTCCTCCCTATATAAAGAAGCCATGGCTGAGGTCATCGGCTGTGACACCTCGCGCTCCATCTGGGTCGCACTCGAGGCAGCCTACCGTCACACCTCGGTCTCCCGCATCACTCAACTGCGGAATCAGCTCCTCTCCCTTCGTCGTGGATCCACCTCCGTCGACGACTTCAACAAGAAGTTTCGTGCTCTCTGCGATCAACTCGCCTCCATCGGTAAGCATGTTGATGATGACGACAAGTGTCATTGGTTTCTTACCGGTCTCGGCTCCCAGTTTGCTGGTTTCTCTAACACTCGCATGGCTATGATGCCCATGCCTGCCTTTCAGGATCTGATCCATCAGACCTTAAACTATGAGCATTTTACTCGCTCGATGGACTCCTCGTCCTCGCCCGTTCCAACTTTCTCAGCCTCTGCTTGCTCGGGTAAGCCTGCTCGCCCTGGCACCAAATCTCGTAACTTCTCTCCTCGAAATTTTGGTCGCCAAGTGACCACTGGATCATCGGCTAGTGGCTCGGCCCCTACTCGCCGCCCTCCCACTTGCCAGATTTACCGCCAACAGGGTCATTATGCGAATCGATGTCCGGATCGTTATGCTCGCCCTGCCCCTTTTGCGGCCAATCTTGCTCATGCCCTTGATTCTCAGTGTCGTGTATCGTATCCTCCTGCTTCGGATTGGTTCCTCGATAGTGGTGCCTCCTCTCACATGACTCCTCGCTCGGCTGACCTGGAAAATCCTCACCCGTATTATGGTAACGACAATGTTATTGTTGCTAATGGCTCTACTATTCCGATCACTCATGTTGGGTCGTGTTCGATTAATAAAGATGTTCGTTTATTAGATGTGCTCGTCGTACCACATCTCACTAAGAAATTGTTATCCATTAGTAAGATTACTTCGGACTTTCCTATTGATGTTTTGTTTACTAATGACTCATTTGTCATCCAGAATCAGGCGACCAAGCAACCCTTAGCGAGGGGTCGACATAGTCGAGGACTCTATGACCTGGAGCAGGGCACTCCAGCCTTGGTCGCTGCTTTACGGAGCTCGTCGCTGAAGGCTTCTTTTGAGTGTTGGCATCGTAGATTAGACCATGTTCCTATTTCTATAGTTAATTTGTTGAATAAATTGGATTTGTTGTCCCTTACTTCTGTTTTGCCCAAACCGGGCTTATGTACTATGTGTCAATTGGCTAAGATTAAACATTTATCTTTTGCATTAAATGAGAAGCGAGCATCTCGTATTTTGGATTTAGTTCATTGTGATCTTTGGGGACCTGCCCCTGTTGCTTCTAATGATGGTTTTCGTTACTATGTCATTTTTGTGGATGATTTCTCTAGATTCACCTGGCTCTACCCATTGCACGCCAAGTCTGACTTCTTTGATGTGTTCGTGCGGTTTCACACCTTTGTTTGCAATCAGTTTTCTACCAATATTAAGGCCTTCTAGAATGATAGTGGTACAAAATTTGTTAATGGTCGCGTTCGTAGTTTCCTCGCCGATCATGGCATTCATCATCGAATCTCTTGTCCTTACACTCCTCAACAGAATGGTCGGGTTGAGCGCAAGCATTGTCATGTCACTGAAACTGGGCTCTCGTTGTTATTTCAGGCGAGCATGCCTGCTCACTTCTGGGTTGATGCTTTCTCCACTGCTGTCTACATTATTAACCGTTTGCCCACCCCTGTTCTTGGGGATAGGTCGCCCTTTCAGCTTCTGTTCGGCACTGCTTCGAACTATGCAATCTTCAGAACATTTGGTTGTCGCGTATTTCCATATCTTCGGGATTATGCTCTCCACAAGCTTGCTCCTCGCAGTGCTCCGTGTGATTTTATGGGTTACAGTTCCTCTCACAAAGGGTTTCGGTGTTACGATCCGATCGCTTCCCGCTTCTACACTACTCGCCATGCTCAGTTTGATGAGTCCGTGTTCCCGTTCTCGACCAAGCCTGCTCCTACCTCGCCTGTTGATTCCCTTGAGATTAGCTCTTTTTTGGAACCATCGGCTGCTGCTCCCAAGCTTCCTTATGTTCTTTGTCCGGATCCTCCAGAACCGGTCTTGCCTCCTGCTCGGCCAGCTCAAGTGCCTGCTGCTCGTCTACCTGATCAGCCCCCACCTGCTCGCCCTGCTACCCAACCACTTGTTACTCGCCCAGTTACCCAACCACCTGTTGCTCGCCTTACACTTGTCTCGACTCACCCGATGATCACTCGGGCCAAGTCTGGGATTTTCAAGACTCGGCACATTGCTGACATTGCGACCACCGGATTCCTGTCCGCCCTCTCCACCTCTGTCGAGCTTAAGGGTTTCAAATCCACACTAGTTGGCTGCCATGCAATATGAGCTTGATGCTCTACATGCTAACCAAACTTGGGAATTGGTTCCTCGCCCACCTTCTACAAATATTGTTGGTTCGAAATGGGTTTTTCGCACCAAATATCTTGCGGACGGTACTGTTGATCGCTAAAAAGCTCGTCTGGTCGCCCAGGGCTTCTCTCAGGTACCTGGCCTTGACTTCTCACATACATTCAGTCCGGTTGTCAAGGCTGCAACTGTTCGCATCATCCTGTGTCTGGCTGTTCGGAATCAGTGGCACATGCATCAACTTGATGTGAATAATGCCTTTTTTCATGGGAAGTTGACAAACACCGTTTACATGGCTCAGCCCACTGGCTTTGTTGATCCTCACTTCCCAGACTATGTTTGTCGCCTCAAGAAAGCTCTGTATGGTCTTCGACAAGCTCCACTCGCCTGGTTTGTTCGCTTCAGTAGCTTCCTTAAGACCTTGGGTTTTCTTTGTAGTCGAGCAGATCCCTCTCTCTTCTACTTCCGGCGTAGTACATTTACCTTGTACCTCTTACTTTATGTCGATGATATTATTGTGACAGGGAGTGACCATAATGTCATTCGACGTTTCATTCGTCGCGTCGACAAAGAATTTGCAATCAAGGATCTTGGTCTCCTCAGCTACTTCCTCGGCCTTGAGGTCTCGCACACTCCTGGTGGACTTTTTCTCAGTCAGGCGAAGTACGCTCATGACATCCTCGTCCGTGTCGACCTTCTTGACTCCAAGCCTGTTTTCACTCCCCTTGCCGCGTGGGAATCTCTTGTTCGCTCTGGGACACCCTTCGCCGACCACACTCTTTATCGTTCGCTTGTTGGTGCCCTTCAGTATCTGACTATCACTCGCCCGGATCTGTCTTATGCTGTCAATCATGTTAGTCAGTTCCTTCAGTCGCCTACTGATGATCACTTCCTCGCCGTAAAACGGATTTTACGGTATGTTAAAGTCACGATTAACTTTGGCCTTACTTTTGGTCGGCATAGTGACTACTCGTTGGTCGCCTACTCTGATGCAGACTGGGCTCGATGCACCGACACTCGACGTTCAACGTACGGTTATTCCATCTTTTTCGGTGGCAACCTGGTTTCTTGGAGTGCAAAGAAACAACCCATTGTTGCTCGCTCGAGCCGTGAGTCCGAGTATCGTGCGCTTGCTAACACTGCTCAGGAGGTCGTTTGGGTCAACAACCTTCTTCGGGAGCTTGGCCAACTCCCCGTGTCCGCCCCAACTCTACTATGCGACAACAAAAGTGCTTATTTTGGAGTCAAAATCCGGTCGCCCATAAGCGAGCAAAGCACATCGACATTGACTGTCATTTTATTCGTGAGTTGGTCTCCTATGGTCGCATCCTCACCCAGTTCGTCCCGTCCAACCTTCAACTCGTCGATGTCTTTACTAAGAGTCTTCCTCGGCCGAACTTCGAATTTTTACGATCCAAGCTCTGCGTTCGTCCTCATCCTCAGCATCGCTTGACTGGGGGTAATAGGGAATAATGTAAATATAGGAATAATATCTTTTTTATTTTGACCATATCTTTGTATATATCTCTTTGATATGGTTTGTTATATTTACCATATTTATCTCCTTGTAAATACTTATAAATAGTGATTCATTCCTATCACCTCATTCATTAACGGTGATCACATACCTATTCTCACAGATACTTTTAGTTGGAGCTCCGGCCGCCGTGATGTGTTTGAAGGGGTGTCCATGTTGAATTGACAAATAAATGGCTATTCAGAATGAAATATTGGCAATGGATCGAGTACTATTTGACAAATAAGTAGTACTACTCCATATTTATATAAGTGGAAATAATATGGAATATACGTGTATTGTGGCTAGCTACTTCAATTATTGACCAAATCTGGAATATTGGTAGTGTGCCCGAACTGGGCCGATCAAATTGACCTGATCCATTTGGGTGTGGATTCAATAAATAATTAAATATAGTGAAGGCAGATGATTTGTGTTGTAAAGAAAGACCAAAATAACACTACTACTCTAGCAAGTCAAGGACATCAAGTCCCATTGGGTTACAAAATTAAGTTTGAAATGTCAAACACCTCCACTAGTTCTTTAACTGGTCATCACTATTTTTTTCTCATTTAATTTTCACTGAGTTTAATTTTAATCTCTTAATTTTTTTAACCTTGAAAATAGTGTGTATCCACCAATTAAGGAGCACCTGAGCCTGAATATTTTGCAAAATTTAGTTGCAACATCTCCTGTTGCCCAAGTCCAACTGTCAAGAACCCAAGACCCATGGTCGGGCCGGGCTCGATCAGACAGAGACAGGCAACGCGCGCAGTCCACGTGATTACTCCTTTAGCCTCTTAATTTAATTTATATAATTGACTCACTCCTATATATGGAGAATCAAGTTAAATTAAATCATAATTCAACATGAGATAATTATCTCTTTATTAATTATCACTTTTCAACACTACGGTGTCGCCGGCCGCCACTCGATTCGAGTCACTCGAACGGGCTCAAGCACGGGTCAGATTGTATTAGAACGTAGTGTAGATAATAAAAAAGGGTCAGATTGTATTAGAACGTAGTGTAGATAATAAAAAAAACTAAGATATGTAGCACTTTACCCTTACTGTTTAGCTCTGACATTTTTTGACACACGCCACCGATAATTGAGAGGGTGACTCATAAATAGAGAGGTTGTCAACAACTTAGAAAAACAATGAATTGAACATTTGTGTGAAGGCAAGGCACAATGGTCAAAACACCACTTAGCTTGTGCTAAAATCCAACAATATTTTATTCATTGAAATTCAGTTTTAAGATTATCAATCTACTACGATCATTTACTCTAACAAAGATCGATCCTAAGTTATTTAACTTTCCGATAAATATATTTTGATTTTAGAGCTAGTGATTTGATTGTTAAAAATAAAACCCCCAAGAAACAAATTTTGTAGCCTCAAATAATAGGTTTTTGGATCACACTTGTGTGTATCCAATTGCGTCGTATGTTACAATTGAGTCATAATTTTAATTTAATTATAATTAAAAATTAAATTCGCCAATTGAATACTATATATGTATCCAATAAGAATTTACTCGTGTTTCATTATTTAAATATTAGCATGTATAAAATCAACTGTCTATAATTACTAGTACTATATATATATCGAGCACACTGTCTTGTAGTCGAATAGAGGATTAATCCATGAATATATATGGCATTCAATTAATTAATGTTGAGGATATGCAATAACATAATGATAAAGCTACAAAATAACCACGTACCTGACTTACTATATATTTCAACAACAAAAAATTATATATGAATCTTGACAAGCTAGCTACCTAGCTATATATTAATGCAATTTGTGTGTGTGTATGGTTAATTAAAGGTCAAACAAAGTAGTGAAGATGTCTACATCATTTTTTGGAGAGTGGGTGTTCATCATCATGCCATGAATATCACCAGTAGCCCTAATTAAACTACTACTAGTATTTTCATTATAATTATAATATGAGGTAGTAATTGGGATTAATTGATGATGATTTTCTTGAGAAGCAGCCGCAGAGGAGTTGAGACCGGTCAATTGTTGTACTACTGATTTGAACTCATATGCCTCCACCTGGATTATCCTCGGAGATTCTGTGTAAATTATTACAGGTGGCGGCGGTGGAGGCCGGTGAGCTTCTCCGGCTGGTACTGGTTTTCTTGTCTTACGTACTCTCAGCGGCGTGGGGCGAGGCCCCTGAAGTTTCGTAGACTCGCCTGCACAAGGGAAGTTCATGATTAATTGGATATATTAATTAATTAATCACAAATTAGTATGTATTTTGATGAAGATTAATTTGGAAGACAAAATATATATATAAGAGGTGGAAATAATAATAATATGTGGCTTGTTCAAATTGTTTGCATTGACTATATCTTTGTACGTGGGAGTTGTTACGTAGTGTAATTAATTTACTCTTGAAGAAATTGTCAAACGTCCATCTCAAATTTGATATCCGACCCGGTACTTAAATTTTGAGAAAAAATTGTATGCACATCGAGAATTTATATTTAAATTATACTCTTATTTTCATTTAATCTCACTTAATTACAATTTAATTAATTAATTTTTTTGTATAATTATAACTAAATCACAATCTTATAATATTGTTGCAAATTAGTTTTTCGGGCACCTCTCTCTCTTCCTACCATGTGACTATATCGGTTGTTTTACTAAAAATGTACTCACTCCATTCCACCATAATTTTTTTACTTTCTTTTTTTCTTGGACATATCTTATTTTATTTTTGACATGTTATTTTATCTCTTGCAATCATATCAATTATATTACATTTATTATTTTATCATATTTTATACTTTATCACATTCTCGTTTATTAATTTTCTTTTGCACAATCATATTACTCTACGTCTCTACATCTATTATTTTATTATATTATTTAAATAAACATCCATAATAAAGGGAAACATGTAGTAGTGGTACGAAGGGAGTAACACACCAATTTCAAGAAGAATCTGAGCGTTAGTGAAGGTGGGTTAATTAGCTGGATTTGGTACGTACGGGTTGACCCACACGCCCAAATTGGGTCAATTTCAGGACCCAATCAAATTGACCTGATCCATTTAGTTGTAGTACTGTAGATTAATTCATTAAATATTACAGGGGTCAGTAGTAGTTTGGTCCACATATAATATAAGCCACTCACTTCTGAGACCAGACTATGACTTATGACTCTAGTCAAAATTAATCAAACTAATAAAATATAAACGAGTAAAAATTAGTGAATGAGTAAATTTATCACGGCTCTCTATCAGGTATGAGTTATTGATTGGCGTTTAATCAATGTTTGTAATTGAGGTTATTTTATTGGTTAATTTATTTGAATTACATGCATGATTTATTTTAAAATTTACTTATTGTACTTAAAATGTGAAGCCAAAGTCTTGGGGGAGAATTGCACTATAGGACATTTCGATCATCCCTAAGTGTTTATAGTTTAAGGAATATTTTTTTGGAGTTACAAATCAAGACAACTTAACACATTGATGTACCATTATACCCCTAAACCAATACCATTTTGATATGACTTTCGAAATTTAAAAAATTAAATTTGATTGGAGTTAATTAATGCAAAGTCAACCAAAACCATTAAACAAAATCTGGAAGATCTCTTTTCTTGATAATCGCACCGAATTTTAAATTCAAAACCATTTCCTAATAGTTCAGCCACAATTAATTCATAAAACATTGTTCATTCTCTCTCCATCGAAGCTGAAAGAAGAAAACACTAATCAAGACGAACGTTCCTTGTGCCGATAATCATTCAAGGTATTTATTTAAATAATCATCTCCTGCATGTTATGGGTTTTTCGATTCTGGGAATATATGATTTTGGGTATGAAATTTTACTTAGTTTTAATTAGGGCTTGCCGTATAGGACATTTTACCTTGAGTTTGGGGATGATTAACACACACTGCATGCAATTTAAGATGTTTCCTTCTCTATTTTTGTAGTTTTAACACTCTCTGCTTTTTGCAATTTAAGATTATATCATATGCATAAAATAAATCATATATTAAAGAACATGCACAAATATAATACATATATTACAATATATGCATACATCAATACATATAAATTATATAATACATAAATTATTCGTATTAATATTAGTATACACAATCATATGAATAAATACATAAATTATTATCCAAATTGAAATTCATATATAGTTCTCTTTTAGTTCAAAAGTTTCAGTTTATTTGAATATATATTTCTTTTAATTAAAATTAATTATAAACCCAAAAAGGAACCTACAAAAGGTATAAACACTATAATTTTTTTTTAATATAATTACTATACAACAAATATGCATAGGAAACTAAATGTAGTATAATATATGCACAAAGTAGTTCATATATAAGTTAATATGCGAAAATTTAATACATATAATAGTATATATGCATAAAAATACATATAACATACAATATGCATATCTATAATACATAAAAAGATCGAATATATATCCTTTAATTTAATATTTTCGTTTTATTTGGAAATATAAACAATAATAATATAGATGCTATAATAAAGGATATTTGACTATTTTGAAAATTAATATATTAAGTTATATGACAAAAAAGTATTAGAGTTTATTTATAAAATGATACAAAAATTATTAGAGATACATGTCAAAATTATTAAAAATAATACTTGTTTAATATTTTATAGATACTGAGATTATTTTATTAAATTACGTGTAATTGTTGTTAGAAGTTTTGAAAAATTAATTAATTGATTAAGAATAAATAAAATATTAAAAGCACATTTATAACTGTTAAAAGAGAATTTATAATTAATTTATTCGAACGACATTGCAGTTAAGAGCTTTTAAATATGATAAATGTTATTTAATTATATAATTAATGTTGAATAATTTAAAGAGATGTTGCATTCATAGAGGGAGTAATGAAAACAATGAATTGAATGAGTAAATTCGGTTTCAACCGTAAATGGAAAGGTCAACTACAAATAAGGAAAACTTATTCAAATTGTAACCTCCAGAATTGAGTCGAGGGCATATCAGAGATAAAAAATATGAATTTGCCCTAAATTGTAACCTCTAGAATTTTTACCTTGAATTATAAGATGAGCTTGGATCTTGTCCTATATTATAAATAAACTCAAGTCTTGTATGCACTCAAGTACACCGTGTACTTGAGTGGACTTTAACTGGTCAACTGTTAACTGTTGATCAGTTCAGTGGGCAAACTTTGATTTTTTTTGTTTTAAAAAAGGGTATGTTAGAATATTGAAAAGTGTATCTTTGTTTTTTTAATGAAAAGTGTATGTTCTTATAACTGAAAAGTGTATGTTATTATAACTTGAAAAGTGTATGTTATTATAACTTGAAAAGTGTATGTTATTATATCTGAAAGGTGTATGATCTATTAATGAAAAGTGTTAGTTATATATTAATGAAAAGTGTATGTTATTATAATTGAAAAATTTATGTTATTATAACTGAAAAGTGTATATTATTATAAGTGAAAAGCGTATGTTGTATTAATGAAAAATGTATGTTATTATAACTGAAAAGTGTATGATATTATAATTGAAAAGTATATGATATTATAACTGAAAAGTGTATGTTAAAATAGCTGAAAATATTATTGAAAAATGTAAATTAAAAAAAAAAGAAAAAAAAATCGAGAAAAAGGTTAACGGTCAACAGTTAACCATTAAAAGTCCACTCAAGTACACCGTATACTTGCACAAGAGACTCACTCAAATGTGAAATATAGTATCTTATTATTATTATTTTTTTTTAGGTAGAATGAGAATTTTGAAAGTAAACTGGGAAGAGGAAAAATATCAAGAGCGACGCCGCGAGAAAATTGAATAAATTGGGCCAAGAAAAAAGAATTAACAATAGTTATTTTAATGGCGTGGGTTATATGCCCTCAATGTATGTTAGATATACTTCCCCTCTCATTGATTAATTAAATATGCTTGTAAGATATTATATTTGTTCTTCTTCTAGTAAAATATTAGAAATTTATATACTCCTTCTCAAAACTCTAATTCTAATTTTGCACAAAATTCTAACTTTAATTTTGCAGCCTGCCGCCAATCCCATCACTTCCGACAACCATTAAAATTAAGAAAACCCTACTTGTTTTAGAAAAAAAAGAAGAGAAAGAGAAGGGAGGGGACTGTGGGGGACGGGCGGCGCGGAGGAGCCAACGAAGGTGGGAACGGCAAGAGGGGATCGTGAAGGAGGGGCGGTTGATCGACGCTGGTTGGATAAGCGGCCGGCAGACGAAGAAGAAAGGGAAAAAAAAAAACCTGACCGATGCGGGGACGGATAGCGCTGAAGCAGGCGGCGAGGGGAAGGGAGGAGCGAAGCAGAAAAAAGGGGGAAGGGAAAGGCGGCGGGAGGTGCAAGGCGGCTGGGGTGGGCGGCGACTAAAATGGTGTGAGAAAAAGAAGAGTACTTTGATTTAAATTAGGAAGAAAAAAGATTGGGGAAGATGAAGGAAAATTAGGGTTTTAGGGGGTGTGCATTATCCTATCAAATTTTAAGGTAAAAGGGTATAATTGATTATTTGAAAGAGTGCATCTATATTACGTGTATTCGGGGAGTGTATCTATCATACTTGGATATCATACTTGGAGGACCATATAACCCATGCCTATTTTAATTGATGAAGGCCCAGATAAAAGCAACCCATTCACTCATGTATCCAATTGGGCCGCTGGTAAGAAAAGGGTTTGACTATTTACACCTCCATTTTGGAGGGATGCACTCCCCCAATTGAGGCACCCCACCCAACTTTGTCTAGGATAGATGCATTCTCCTTAAATTGTAATTTGTCTAGGATAGATGCACCCCTTAAATTGTCATATATATTCTTAGTACCAATTTAGTGCCTTTTACAAGCTACACCCTCTCGATTAGATGCACCCCTACACTATTCAACTTCAAAACCCTTCTTCTTCTACTTCTACCAAAAAAAACTTCCACCAAAAAAAACTTCCACCATGTCTTCGCAACCCCCACCACCAATCCATTGACGCTCAGTCGCCACGGCTGCCGGCCACCGCCTCCCCTTCCCCCCTAACCCTACTGAAAAAAAAAAAAACCAGAACATCCCACTCCCACCCAAGCAAGCACTGCTCCCACCCAAAAAAAGTGCAGCAATAAATTTCTCTTTCTCTTTTTCTTTTTTTTTTAAATTTTGACACATCGGGGTTGACCAAATACACTCTCGTCGATAACAATTTGTTGACGAGAGTGTATTTGGTCGACCCTGGTGTGTCGATTTGTTTTTTATATTTTTTTCGACCAATCATTGTCGACTATATACACTTTAGTCGACAAATCGTTGTCAACGAGAGTGTATATGGTCGACACTGGTTGATCAAAATTTATAAAAAAATGTGATTTTTTAAATTATTTTTAAAAATTTCTAATTTTTTTTTGTTTGGTGGTCACCGAAAATGATGGCGGCGACGGTCGAAAGTGATAGTTCAGATGAAAGGAATAACAATATGGAGTGCATTCAGTATGAGGGTGCATCTAGTATGATACATTTTACATTATTACGGAGTATATTAATAAGCTGAAAGGGGTGGTGCATCAAAAAAAATAGAGGTGTAAATAGTCCAACATTTAAAGAAAAGTAAAAAAAAAAAACAGCATCAATTTTGGGCCTTACTAACCACGTGTACCTAAAATAAATTCTAGTGACTAATGTATAGTTGATTTTTAAATGATTTGGATAAAATTTTAATTGTTCATTAAATTTTTTGACCAACAAGTTAAAATTACATCTACATCATACTTAATTTTTAAGAAGGTATTTTCGTCCAACCTTGCATACTGAGAGCCCTTTTCCTTATCTATTTTACAATTGATTCCCAAACCCTCTCTTCGACAATTCGCTATTTTAGAATTTAAAAAAAAAAAGGATAAAATCCGCAAGTTTAAGCCTTGAACTTATGAATCAGTTGCAGAATGGGTTTATATTAGTATAAAATATTATAAAAAAATCAGATGCGAAAGAGTTTATATTAGTATAAAATATTATAAAAAAAAACCACTTTAAAAAATCAAGTACGTTACACATATAAAAAATTAAGAAAAATTTGACCTGAGAAAATTTAGGTAGTAGTGTTTGGTTCAGGTTCTTCAGTAATAATGAGAATGTAAATCTATTATTCCTCTATGCCCCGGAAATAATGATTGTCTATATGGTGGTTATATTATTAGTGTTGTATTCTAATCTAAAAAATGTAGCCACAAAGAATTATTGATTGTGGCATAAGAGAATGATTGAAGAAGAAGATTATAAGAGGGGAAAAAGTTTCAACGAAATACATGTATGCAACCACATCTTTTTCTTTTCTTTAAACTTTATTTTTGTTGTATTGTTATTCTTCACAACTTTATTTGTGATGATGCTTAGAGTCACGTGATTTTATAGTGTTTTGCTTCATTTTTATTTTCAGATTTGTATTCTTGTCGGGGCACTTCTGTGCTGCCTTTCTCTTTAATCAAACTCTTTTACTTTTTTCCAAATAAAGAAAAAAAAAAAACTTTAATTATAGTCTGAACAAACCACATAGTGACACATTCACAACCACTTCTTTTTCTTTCTGTCATTTTTGAATATTACTACTACTTTATTTCCCTAGAGATGTACCTCTCTTTCCTTGTGAACTTAACAAAGAATCTTAAACCAGGAATTGTGCCATATAATTTTTAATTTAATGTGAAAATGCCCTTTTTATTTTCCTATCCTCAGGAGTACATTTTTAATATATTTATATAATGAAATCAAATTCTTTTAAATCATCATTCATCATATATACTTGATTACCCACGATCATATATAACAACACTACCAACAATTATGGTATAAACACCAAAAAATCTCATTTCAACTATGAAAAGAGACATATTGCCTAATTTTCCAATCTTAAAAGATAAAAACTAGGGGTCAAATTCACGCTTTTCTTTTTTATTGATTTCACATTAGTTTTTACTTATAAAAAAAAATCATAACTCTTATCATCAAAAAATTCTCATTTAGTTGTCATTTTTTTAAAACATAATACTCTCTCTGTTCTACAATAATTTTCACACTATTAAAATGAAAAAACTTTTTATAAACTTCACTCTAACAATATCCTCAATTTTACACAAATATTATTACTTTTTGTCTGCACATGCATAAAAGTTAACTCATTTATTTACTTTATACACAAAAGTTTACAAAATTACTCCTTAAAACTCTACTCATTATTACATTTTCTTAATACGTTGTTCATCTACCTATAAAACTTAATATGGAACGGAGGAAGCACCCTTACTTTATCATTAAAAAAATAAATAAAAGTATCCCAATACTTTTACTTTATTACATATTTTAATTTGGTATAAAGCAAAAAAGCGATCCTTATACAGTTATACACAATTTTTTTTGAAATATTTTGACACCTCGTGGAAGAAGCTCCACTACTGAAGAAAAGAATCAATTCCTTTCATATTAAAAAAAAGTTAGGCTCTATTTTTTAAGTAACAATATTCAAATAAAAAAAATGATTAATTTAGAGGACCAATCCCGTCAACGTGAAGAAACCGACTCTATTTATATGCTAGTTAACAGCATAACCTTTGTTGTGGAGGATTTCGGACCAAAGCTACTACAGACATTTCGCGCACTCCCCAAATGACCATTTCAGGCGAGGTCTCATTCAACACCAAATTAAAATTTCAATTTGGTATATATATTTTCTCTCTGGCTCACTTTTGTTTCACATTACTGTATATTTCTTTATATGCTTACTTCACTATAATTTATAACTTCTTACATCTTTTATTTTTCTTGAAAATCAATCCATAAGTCATTAAACTTATAGTTTGAATTTCTTACTTCTTTTCTGTTAGGATCGATGTGGCGGAATGACAATGGATGATGAGTGTTTGATACTTGGCTCAACCAACATAAACCAATTACCAAGATCCATTTAATGACGTGCACCTATTATTGCACGACAAGTATCTTTCCAAAACGGAAATTTATTTTGTCGTCAATTTTAATATATGGTGCGTGTCGTTTATTACGTGGCATCTTGGTATAATGCCAATCTACCCCCACGTCGGAGTGGGAAATAGCTTCGGAGAACTTCATAGTTCTCCGAAAAACCATTCTGGTAGACTGGGTTCATTTGGCTACTAATGTAGTTGGTCTGCAGTCGGATGGTCAGGATTGATGTGAGGCCCTCATGAAATACTTGGTTTATGAAGTCTCCTCTTTCAACCATCTCCGCGGGCACAACCACGATACCAACTCATTTGAATAGAAATATAAAATGGTTAAAATTGTAGTGGTGGACACATTATATAAGAAGTTAAGATTCTTGTATAGATTATTGAGATGACTAGGGCTCAAAGTTATCAGATAAAGAAAGTGTATCTCAATTTAAAGTTGTGAAGATTAATAAAATAATTTATAAGATTACGGAGTAAATTAGTCCTAGAAATTTTTAATTATTTTTTTTCGATTGTATTTTATATTTATTTGATTTGTTACTTTATATGAAAACAAAAATAATGTATATATACATTGTCAGATTAATGAAATTATGTGTGCATTAAAATGTGTCTTTTATGCCTTACAAAAGTATGTCTATCTTTATGCATGACATAACTTATTAAGTTTCTTGAACGATCCAGTTTATGAATTATAATTAACTTCTACTTTTCTTGAATAAAAAATATATTTTCAATGTGTACGCCATCTTCTCTAGTGCGTAGTAGCTATATATTTTGTATGGAAATTTGACATAAATAAATATTTCCAAAAATCCATTGGATTGTTTAAGATAAGAAACTAGTTAATTAGTTATTATCTATGATGTATGAACTAAAATTCATTTTGGCCTTATAATTAACTCAAAGCCTTTTCCACTTTAATTTACTCTCATAACTTTTTAATTATCCTGATTTTGATCCTCAAGTCGCCGAAATTTAAAGTATAACGTTGTTGGCACGTGATGTGTAACAAAAATGTGTAAAAAATAACGTTGTATTTCAAATTTCGACAACTTTGAAACAAAACCAGACCAAGATTTAATTTTCTGATTTTTTTACAAAAAAGACAAAAGTTACGGGACTAAAATTGAACTTCATCCCTAACCCTTTCCATTTATAACAAGGCAAAACAAATTAAACACTTTGTTATCCAAAAACAACCCCAAACATACTTTAAGAAAGAATAATTCTTTAAGTTATAATCCCATACAAAATATTTAGCATTCCTCACATTATATAACTTGCCCCCTCCCCATTACAAACATACACACACCAAAGATGACTATATCTAAAGCACATTATGTTGTATTAATAATTATGATTATAGGTGTTAAAACCAATTTAGCCTTGCCCCCCAAACAAACCCCACTTCCCCCTGGCGCTGAATTGCGTTGTGATATGAACATTCTTGATATGGTTTCTAATTGTGCACTTTACATGACTAATCTCAACCCTACACTGAAGGGTAAACCTAGTAAACAATGTTGTGATTATATTAAAATTTCAGACATGGGATACTTTTGTAAGACATTCATGTCACAAAAGGACTTCGTTTTTACTGGCTCCAATGTTGTCAATGTTGCAAAGTTGTGTGGTAAACCCATTACCAAAGGCACTAAATGTGGTGGTAAGTTTCAAACTAGTTGTAATAATTTTAGAATGAAACAAAAAACTAATTCACTTTTACATAGTTTTTCTGACGTTTAATTTTTTTTATGCAGATTATATTGCTCCGTAGAGAAGGAAGACTACTAGATATGAAGAAATAGCGTGTAGCTTATAAGGCCTCTTTGTTTTTTACTAAGTTACAATAAAGATTGAATTTATATAGGAGTGATTCAATCTACAACTCTTGTGTAAACCCGTTGCACCATATATAATTGATTTGCATTCTGTGTGTAGTTTTAAATAATACTCTCTCCGTCCAAATTCGTTATGTTCATTTTCTGATATGTGTTTTAATAAATATTAACTAGTTTGTGTATAAAATAGATAAATTGAGGGTATAATAAGGTAT
Source organism: Galeopsis tetrahit (assembly GCA_963675135.1). Taxonomy (NCBI): domain Eukaryota; kingdom Viridiplantae; phylum Streptophyta; class Magnoliopsida; order Lamiales; family Lamiaceae; genus Galeopsis; species Galeopsis tetrahit. The sequence continues at coordinate 17,429,537 of OY776125.1, read as the reverse complement.
TATAAGATCCATTTATAAATAAAAGTGATTGTTTATAATGATAGTGAATGTATGATTGAATGGTTGAAAGATAAAGTAATATAAATAATATTATTTCTAAAAAATAATGAAATTGAACAGGCGGCGGCGAATCGGGGTGGGGTGAGGGCCGCGCCGGTTAAGAGAGAGAGAGAAGAGAGAGGGGGCGGTCGCGGCGGCCGATGCAATTTTTTTTTAATTTTTTTTCCCATATGGACAGGGCGGGGCGCCATGGTAGAGGGTGGGGGGGGGGGAATGGAGGGGCAGTCGATGGACAAGGTGGTCGCGCTGCCGCTGCATTTTTTTTTACAGACGGACGGGGCGGGGACGCCATGGCAGAGGGTGTGGGGAAGGGGGGCTGCTGCCGGCGAAGGGGGAGAGGGCTTAAGGCATGTGTACTAAATGTGAGGAGCGAGGGAGAGGGAGGGGCGACCGCCGGCGAAACGGGCGACTGCCGATGGTCCGACAGATGGAATGGAGAGGAAGAAGGGTGAGGGGAAAATTAGAGTTTGAGAGGGTGTGTGTAGCTGTGTATTTTATAAATAAAAGGGAGAAAAGAATATTTTGGACAATTCGAGGGAAGGTGTATTTTTCTTGACAAATTTTAGGGGTGCGTCTATCAGGGGCGTGCATATCTCCGAAATGGAGGTGCATATAGTCAAACCCTCTCGAAATAGTGGTCCTTGTACTAGTGAAAGCCGACAATTCTAAGGTGGCCCATTTTCAAAGGCCCAACATACATTTAAAAAGTTTATAATATTTCCTTGTTACTAATTCTCTGTATTTCTCAGACGATCGGCAACAAGTCCAAATTTCGGCAACTCTCGCGCCGGCGGCAGGGACAGCAGCACGCGTATCTCAGGCGATCGGATGGATAATGTCTACAGGTGAATTAATTTGCATGTTTTTGTTTGTTTGTTTGTCTTTTTTACTTTATTTCGCCTTGCACTGTATCTGTTCGACAAAATTCCCATATGAGAATATGTTAAGGATATTTGTGGTGAGCTATACATTATTTATTTTTGATGCCTTTTGCTGATATAATCATGCTGCACAAGGCTTCTTGATGGTTTTCGCAATGCCAATTACGTGTTCTCAGCTCTATGGGAATTTGTGTTGTTAATAACTATGTACCATACCTTATCTGTGTGAGTGTTGTAATTTTGCACTGTCTATTCATTGTGTTACATACAAATTGGAATGGAATTTATATAGACTGAAAAATATGTTAACGCTTCTAAAGAAATAAACGAGCACTTAGGAGGAGTACTACTTGAAGTATTGAATCAAATAAATATCTAAACTATCCAAAGTTAAGATGAATTGCAAAATTGGTGATCAGAACTACAAACATAAATTAACATTTCAGTTAAGCTATGAACATAAAATATGTTATCGTTTTTGGGGAAATTGCTAATCAGTACCGTATGAGTTTGCAGTGAAATCAGTTATCATAGCAACTATTATAATCTAACAACTAAACAAGCACTTAGGTGGAGTATTAAGTGAATCAAATAACATTTAAATATAATAAAACTTCCCAAATTTTCCTACTGCACCGTTCACAGGTATGAGCTGCAAAATCACGTGAATTGCATGCATCTATATTTCAAAGGAATTTATAAGTCAATTACCTTATGCAAGAATAACTCTTCCGTCCTTCCTAAATTATCATCTCAAAAGTATTTTATCTTTTTCTTTTGTTAAAATGAATCTTTGTAGTTGTATTTCATTGCTTGTTCACCATTATCAGATTATGAGTGATTTGATCTGATGCACGTTATGAAGCTGAATTTAATTGCATACCTATGTAATTGATGAACTTTTTATAGTATTCTAGTAATTAATGAACTTTTTTTTATAGGATTAAGCATTGATTTGAGAAAGCTAATAAGATTACAAAAATGCATTATAAATTGTTGATGATATACATTGAATTTAAGATGGCTGTGCAGGCATATTAGATTAGATATGGAGTAATAAATAATGATGCACTATAAAAGAAGTGGAGGTGCTCCGATATATGACAAAAGGAGAGAAGTGAGCTTAAGATGGTTTGGACAAGTGCATAGGTCCTTAGATACCCCGGTACAATGCGTAGAAATAGAATGTCAATAGCTTAAGTTAAAGGTGGAAATTGGAAGCAATCTGAAGGAAAAGGGGGAACAAATATGGCCCATTTAGCCGACGAACATGGTAAGATAAATGTAGGAGTGCTCTTATTAAATTAGCCAACACTTTTAAAGAAATAGAAGATTGGACTAAATATATAGGAGAACATTGTTTTGACTGATCACTATACCCGACTAATGGCAGGATCCTATTAAATTAGCCAACATTGTTAAGAAATAGAATATTACACTAACAAAATGTAATTGTAATCAGGTGGCTTCCGATGCGTAACATGTGGTAAAATTGTGCTTGTTTCTAATTATATAGAGCAAACACATAATTAAGAGAAAAATACTACGGAGTATAATTTATGAGATGGAGCACTGTAACTCATTTATGTGTGTGTGTGTGTATGTATACATCAACTAAATCAGAAATGAAATATATAACAAAATGAAATGTTGTGAGTTGAAATCAACCCAGTTGAAATATTTTACAAGAAATGGGTGAAAATTTACACCTAATAAAAATAAAATTTATTCAAAGATGCGCTGAAATCAGTGGAATCCTTCCTCTGAAAGTGAGCTTGAGTGCTGCAATAAAAAAAGGGCCGGAGGGAGCTCCGGCGAAGAGTCTTCGATGCTCAAGTCAAATAATGTTCTTCATGCTCTTGAAGCGAGATATTCAATGAGAAATATGTGTGAAATTGTAATTTTCTTCCCTTTGAAACTGAATAAATGAGGTATTTATACTTTAGTGTGTGGAGGATAAGAATGTTATTATACTGATGATGCTTCTAGGAAAACCCTAGCCACATCATCCGCACGGATCTGACACCTGAAAATATTATCTGAGATTTGGTGATAGTGCTCCCTTTTTCTGACACAAGAGGCTATTTCATTTAGGAGAGCACATCTCTTGGTCTTGATCTAGTAACATGGCATGTGCTCTGATTCTTTCTATTAATATATTTCAGACTTGCAATTATTACTTCATTTCCTTAATGCCCGCGCACTGTTTGTTGAGACGCGCTCTGGTCAGAGAACAGAAAGGATGTGCCTAGATCCACATCATTTAGACATAATGAGCGTGGGCTTCTGCTTGATTGTGGGAGTGTGCCCTCTGGTCGAAGTGCGGAAGGGATGTCCTCTGAATTCATATCACTAAACATAATGAGCTTGGGCTTAGCCCAAGCTCTGCTTTATTGTGGGAGTGTGCTCTGGTTAGAGCGCGGAAGGGCTGCCCTCTTAATTCACATCACCTTGTGTTTAGTGGGCCAGAAACAAGTCCAGGCTATATTTTGGGGCCGTCCTCTCTAATACTTAGCATTGAGAGCTCTTTCGGCCCAATCAACAAACAATAGTTTTTTAGCCATCTAGGAACTCACGCCTCACAAAACTTTATGACTATAAAAGGACAAGCTCACTTGAAACCCTCATCTGATTTTTCATCCCTTCAGCCGCCGCCTGCTGTTCTGGCTTCTCAGATCTGAAGTACACAGATCTAAAAAGTGAGGAGAGTGGGCGAACTCATCCAGATTCATATCGTAGGCACCAAATGAATCTGTAGGAGGTACATTATTATCTTGTCCCATGAAGCTGTTTTGGTTTTTGCTATATTTGCTCAGATCTTTTTCCTCTTTCTGTGTGTTTATTAATATTATTAAAATTTTGACAGATCAAATGATCATCAACAAGTCCAAATTCCGGCAACTCTCTCGCCGGCAGCAGAGACAGCTGCACGCATATCTCGTTCGATCGGATGGATATGTGAATTGTCTACCGGTGAATTATTTTGGATGTTTTTTTTTTTTAATTATTGCATTTTATCTGTTCAACAAAATCTCCATATGAGGATATGTTCGGGATATTTGTGGTGTGCTATTCATTCCTTTATTTGTCATTTTTTTTCTGATTTAATTGAGCTGCACAAGGCTTGTTGATGGTTTCACAATGTCAATTTCGTGTTCTTAGCGCTATGGGAATTTGTGTTGCTAATCTTTACATAACAATGTACCATACCTTGTCTGTGTGAGTGAAATTTTGTACTGTCTATTCATTGTATTACAGACAAATTTGGATGGAATTAATATAGACTGAAAAATATGTTAACGCTTGATGAAATAAATGAGCACCTAGGAGGAGTACTACTTGAATCAATTAAATGAGCACCTAGGAGGAGTACTACTTGAACATAGTTGTATTACTTTTATGGCTCTATTCAATTCATATGATCAATTTTCCTTTCTTTATCTTCTGAAATTTTTCCACACTAAAATCCTACTCTATTCAACTTTTACTTGATATTTTTCTCTTTTGTATCTCTTTTTCACTAAGCCATCTATAATCTCGGTATGGTCATTTCTCTTTTTCTAGTTTATGCTTTCTATCTTTACATCTCTTTTTTCTTTATCTCTAGTCTTCACCAAGACTTTCCCAATTGCCTCAGAAAATGGATAATGACTGGGTCTTCAGCAGTTGGATTACTAGGTAAATTGTTCAGCATTCTTTAGAGTATTGGGAAATGAAGGTCACCTTTCTTATTTGGTTGTTGCATATATAGTTATGCATTTTCATTGATTTAATTATTCATTTTGAAGGCCTGGGCAAGTCGTCCAGATGTCAAATCCAAGCAGTGCGCAGAAGCTGACAACATATGATGCCCTCTCATATGTCCAAATTGTCCAAATTCTAAAAATAATGAAAGATTTTAAGGCTCAGAGGTAAAAGTCTCTCCTCTTTTTCCCTTTTCAATTGCAGTAAGAAACTCACTTTTGTTATTTTTAGTGATCTTTATTCCGTTTCCATGGTTGTTTGTAGGATTGATACAGATGGTGTCATACTCAGAGTGAAAGAGTTATTTCTGGAAAAGAGCCCTGTTACATTTGATTTTGTAACCAAAATTAAGGTACAAGTGCTAAAGAATTATTCCTCTACAGTTTACATTCCCCTGTGTGACTTTTTATACTTGACCGCTTTACAATTATATATATGAATTGCAGGCTAGATTCAATGATAATGTATATACAGATTTCCTGGACATTTTAAATATTTACCGAAAAAAAATAAAGTATGCAACAGAGGTTTATCAGGAGGTATGCTAATACAATTTCAAATTCTTGATTGTATACCTTGCAGTCCTTAAAATTAGGGAGGGAAGTGAACAGTTGTTATTGGTTGATGTTTCTTTGTAGGTTTTGATTCTTTTTCAAGTCCATGCAGACCTACTTGTAGACTTCATTCATTTTAAACGGAGATGGTAGTGTCTCTCCTATGGCCATAGAATGGTACACTCATGTTGAAAATGTAGTTTCTCTTCAGTGAACTTGTGGTTATTGTTTCTCAATGGAAATATATGATGCCGTTGCTACCTTTTTCAGAATCTCCATGATTTGGAACAGTCGAACCATGTTGAAAAAAATACAGCGTGAAGAAAGAAGACGGAGGCAAAAATTATTGGGAACAAGATGATAAATCCGCTCGCTGAGATGATTCAGCGACTAATCAATTTCGTCGGGGTAGAAAAGATGTCGAGTGCATTGTTTAGAATCTCCACTATTTGGAACAGTCGAACCATGTTGAAAAAAATACGGCGTGAAGAAAGAAGACGGAGGCAAGCAAAAATGATTGGGAACAAGATGATAAATTAGGTCACAAAACAAAATCCCCTTGCTGAGATGATTCGGCGACTGATCAATTTCGTCTGGGTAGAAAAGATGTTGAGTGCATTGTTTGAAATCTCCATGATTTGGAACAGTGGAATCATGTTTGATTTGGCTACATGGATTGTATTAAATTATTAAATACATTTCTCACGAGTATGTCTCTTGTACACCAGTTGTATGTTTCAATTGTACAGTACTGATACTTTTCAATATATGTTTTCTTTTCATATTATTACTTGTGAGCTAATAAGCATCAGTACTCTACTCCACGGCCCTCCTGTTGACATGCTTTGTTATCGACGGTTAATTGGCCGCCTACTCTATTTAACTGTCACCAGGCCCGATATACAGTTGGCCGTAAATTATTTAAGACAAACGTCGAAGAACATAATACAAATTCGAAAACATCAGAAGAAAAATTCGACACACATGGACTATCCCGATTCCTGACGAGCTGGTAGTTTTTTAAATTTAAGGCAGACACACACATAAATCTTATCCCATATGCTGTCAAATAACCCAAAGTATGCTTCTCTCCATGACCTCTTCAACACCAACGCACTGCATACTGCTGAAAATCCCACTGCATATCCCACAGATACCACCACATAAAGCCACTCTATCTCACCTTTATCATCGTCATCATTCTCCTCCTCTTCGACATCATCCCCATTGTCGCTGCAATTACTTGCTAACGGAGGCCCACATAAACTGTTCCCGATGAAGCTGGAAGCTTCCAGGCTCAGAAGTTGGGTGCTCTTTGGTATTTCCCCTGTTAGTTTATTGTATGAAATGTTCAAATAACTCAGAAAAGACAGAAGTGCCACACTCTTCGGAATCTCACCGGATAGAGAGTTCATTGACAAATCAACAGATTCCAGTTGCTTCATATCTCCGATTTTTCCAGGGATCGAACCTGTCAAGCGATTGTGTGACAAGTTCAATGACCTCAATTCCACTAAACTTGTCAGCTCCTTGGGAATATTACCAGACAGATTGTTCTTCGAAAGGTTAATATTGGTAACCAGATCAAGAGTGGTTCCATACTCTAATACACTTCCTTTGATGGCAACTGCTGCACTCTCCGTGAATGCACGAGGCGAAAGTTCAGATAGAAATATCTGAAGATCTAAACTTCTCTCTGTAGCCATTGAAGTGAAATTAGAAATGCACCTTGGTATTTTGCCTGAAAATTTGTTGTTGGAAAGATCCAAGATTTGAAGGGAGTTCAGGAGACAAATCTCTGGAGAGATTTCACCACTCAGCTTGTTTGAGCTAAGAATGAGAAACCTCAACTGAAGTAGGTGTGTCCCCACCCATGTTGGTATCCCTCCATCAAGCTCATTATCACCAACATCCATCATCACCAACTCCGTGCAGTTCTGCATTGTAAAGGGTATCTCACCAGAAAGCCTGTTTCTGTAAAGATTCAAAGATCTCAGATTTTCAAGAAAGCCAATGGACTCCGGGATGCTTCCAGATATGTTGTTGTTACCAAGAAGCAGATACACCAACGACGGCCACTTGAACCAACAGTCTGGCAGTTCGCCACTCAGCTGATTTCCCCCCAGATGAAGCAGTGTCAATCCATAGTTTTCATATGTGGTGTTGCAGAGAAAGTGAGATATACCTCCAGAGAATGAGTTATAAGAGAGATCAAGGTGAGTCGTCGAGTCTGCAATATGGATGTTGCCATGGAGATGGTTATGAGACAGGGCCAATATTGGGATGTTCCATATCCAGCTTGGAATATTGCCTGATATTCCAGTGTTGGATAAGTCAAGGTTCACAATATTCTTCTGCTTCTCGAGCCATGATGGAATCTCAGAGGCGACGACACCCAAGTTCCACGACGCAATTTGGAGAAGTTGGAGTTGGAACGGCGGATTCCAGTTTGGACTTACTTTCAAAGTCAGTTGATTTCCGGAGGCAGAAAGAATTTGTAACTTTGTGAGGTTGGCGAAATGGATTTCGGATACAACCCCTTCGAGCATGTTATCATTCAGGTAAAGTAGTTGCAAAGACGAAAGAAGACCGAAACTCTCAGGAAGAGTTCCAGTAAACTTGTTACCATGCAACCATAACTTTTCCAAAGATGATAACTTTCCTATGCTGGTTGGAATTGCACCGGAAAACTTGTTTCTGCCAAGGTCAAGATATCGAAGACTCTTGAATTCTCCGAACTGAGTTGTCAGATGACCGGAGAGTTTATTATTCTCCAAATTCAGATCCTCCAAAGCCTCCAAGAAGCATTCTGATATATTCTCAAATACTTCACCATAAAAATAATTGTTGGATAAGTCCAACTTTTGCATTTTGCACAAGTTAGCAATTTCTTCTGGTATTTCACCAGAAAGCTGATTGTCATGTGCAATGAGGGTGGTAAGAAAGGTCAGATTTGCGACGGAGTTGGGAATCGTGCCAGTTAGGACATTCCAGCTCAAATCAACAAACTTCAAGTCTGTACAAAGAGTGAACAACCAATCTGGAATACTGGAATTAAAATAGTTAGTAGAGAGATCAAGATGTTGGAGTTTGGTGGCATTGCTAATGCTTGGAATTGGTCCATCAAAAGTGTTGAAACTCAGATCAAGAAAATGAAGATTAGTGATTTGAAAAATCCATGGCAGGATGGTAATAGAAGATGCATAGTTACGAGAGAGATCGAGGTAGCTAAGAGAAGTCGAAGCGTTGTTACTGTAATCCGGAAGAGCCATGTGATCAAGGCTGCAAGATTGGAAATGCAGCTCAACCAAACAGGGGAGGGAGTTGATCACTTGTGGCCAGTTGCTTGCTTTTCTAAGGTTTATTGAATTCATGTTGAGATGCTCCAACTGGGATAGTCCTGTCAGCCATTCAAGGCTATCGACAGCCAGCTCGTTCTGATCCGGGATGCATTCCAAGTCTAAAGTTCGTAGATTCGAAAGATTGCCAATGGTATGTGGAACCTTCCCTTGAAATCCAGCCCCGGATAAGTTCAAATACTCGAGGTTCGCTAACGAGCCTATAAACGAAGGCATTGTGCCTCCCAACATGTCGTTTTCGCTGAGGTCGAGGTAACTCAAGTGCTTCAGATTGAGCAGTGATGGACTTATTTTGCCATCCAAAAGCATGTTTGGAAGGTGGAGTTGTTGAACATGGCCAGTTAAGTTATTGCAAATAACACCTTTCCACTTGCAACAGTTCACTTCACTATCCCAAGAAGGCAGCTGGTTTTTGGGATTTTTGAAAGAAAAATGCTTGAAGGTTAAGAGTGACAGTTTTTCAATTTCTGGGCAGAAAATAGTGTTGTTTCCAATAGAATGGCCTAATTTGAAGGAAGAAATGAGGAAAAAAATAGCAAGGGAAAATAGAGGGGAATGGGTTGGATTTGAGGCACTCATTATTAAAACTCTAGGAAATAATAGTGGTATGGGAATATTTATTTACAGAACTGATGGAACTTAGAAAAAAAAGTCTAAGTCAGAAGTTGTTATTTAATAGTTGAAAATTAAAAGCAATGGTCACAATTGCAAGAAAGAAGACAAAAGACCACAATTTTAATGGTTCGAATTAGTGATGGTATAATATTTCAACAATAGGAGACTAGTATCAATTTGGAGATGACTTGGAGAGCACCATAAGCTGCAGTGTCATGTTTGATTTGAGATTTAAATTTCCAATTTTAAAATTCAATCACATACTAAGTGTATTTAACTCATTAAATAACTCAACTCATAGTCCAGTTACACACATAGATGAACTTATACTAATAATCGAGTTTATATCTTTAAATCGTCTCGTTAAAAAATTTAACCGTCTCCCCCTCTCCCATGTGACGGAGTAGTATCTCAAAAGGAGTATGTAGTCTACCCACACCATTCTTTTCACACCTATAACAACACAAGCACCACAAGTTTTAAATTTTAGTCAACAGAAACAATGACAACACTACACAATAATTTTTCTTTTGAATAAAATTTTGTCATGTATCATATTTCCACACGAACTTTGTGTAATTGCAAAATTTGACTTTGCTTCAAATAAAGGGAGTGTTAAATTATACCCACCATTTTACTATTAAAAGAAAAGGATATGATACATTCTTACATCCAACTTCCAATAGCTATAGGTTACGGAATTAATAATGAAATTTATTTGCAACTTATTTAATTAATAGGTGTAATCCCTTTTAGCAAGGTTGTCTATTGCAACATTTGTTAACTAATTCTTGAGTATTATTAAGTCCAAATTATATATATATATGTATACTAGTGTAAGATCCACATTTTACGCGGAATTTAAATAAATTTATAATACATTTTAATGTATTAATTAAATAAATAATCTTCGAAATGTGTATAAATTGGTAAAAATTTTATTTTATTAAAATATTTGAGAATGATTTTACATAAAGATAAATGATTTTTTAATGGAATAGTTGAGAATAACATAATCAATTATTATATTATTATTAATACTTTCTCCGTTTTTAATTAAGTGTCACTTTGTCTTTTTTAATATTTTTAAAATAAGTATCATTCTACATTTTTTTTTCTTTAATTTTGACAATTTTACCCTTATAAATTATATTCCCTCCATTTTCTTTACATTGATTTAAGCTTTTTCCCTCCAATGAATATAATATAGCATAAATCATGGATAAATCATAATTATTGTATATATGAATACCACCTACATTATTGGTCACATTCATTACTAAACAAAAATTTAATATTAAAATTATTTATCATTAATGAAGGGTAAAATGGTCCATAATTTAATATCTTAATTTGTTGATTTTTTTTAAAATGACTCTTAATTAAAAATGAAGAGAGTAATAAATTGTTTTTAAAATTATGGGAGTTTGTATAAAGTGTTTTGGGATGGTATTACCCCCACCCATTATCTTATTATAAGAAGAATGTGATAATTTGATATTCTTTTATGTATTCATGGTCAATATTAATATGTAAATAATTTTAATTTAACAATTATTTAAATTAAATTGATATTTAAGATTACCCTAAATCAATGTAAAATTGATTGATTACGTCAATCTAATTAATTCTTATGGGAAATTAATTGAGATTTTAAAATATTAATACGGAGTAGTAATTTCCCAATTTTTAAACACATGTAACATAAAAAGTTAAAAACTGTGTAACTAAATAATTTGATTTCATAACTTTATATAATTAGCTGCTATTAAAAATTTAAATAAATTAAGTTTCAATAAGTTTTTAAAAAGTATCAATATATATAGCTAGTTTGACAAAAAAATAGTTTACCTTACAAATAATACTACATTCAAAATCTAGGATGTCTTCCATTTATACACATAAAATGCAATTTTATACAAATTCTATTAACTACTCATATTATAAGATACTTGATATAAGTAAATAAATAAATTCGAAATTAATTTTGGAATGCAGATAAATCTATGCAGATAAATAATATTCCACTACATTCAAAATCTAGAATGTTTTGACTTTAATTTTGTAAAGTAAATAAATTCGAAATTAATTTTGGAATGGAGATAAATCTATGCAAACATTAAGACAATATATCAATTGTAGAATTTTATATTAGGTAAGAATATGAGTAAAGTATATTGTTAAGTTTACATTCTTAGTTATTTTTTTTTCAAAATATCTAAAATTAATATAAAAATAAAAAGTATAATACGTAAATATCTAAAATTAATATTATATACTAACAATCTAATTTATGGAAATAACGCGTGGACAAATTACCCATCAATTATGTTACTATTAATTTAGTGTTATTTATTGTACAAAAATATATATATATATATATCCTAGTTACTATACTTCCAAATTAACACCATTTAAATTCTTTTCACTATTTAATGTTTATTTTAACTCTTATCTTCACTATTTAATAGATTTTTAAGAATAACATTAAACTCCTAGAACTCCTAGAAATCGAAATAATATTTACAATTATTGATGTGTTCACTGAAATTTTAATTACACTTGCAACGTTTAAGAAAATGATCTAAAAGTATAATCAATCGAAAATTGTTATGGATCAACGATAATTTTATCAGTGTGTAACCATCTTAAAGACAATTAGTGTGAATGGATGAACTGTTGCAAATGTTCATGAACTTGATGAAATTGTTGCAGATGTCTTCAAAACCTTCAAAAATCCCTTCAAAAATCTCATATGAATATGATGATATCTTGAAAGTCTTCATAAATCTTCGAGTGAATTTGATGAAATTTTGAAAATCTTCATAAATCTTTGAGTGAATCTGATGAAATCTTCAAAACCTTCACCTTCCGTCGAGTAAATCTGATGAAAATTTTCAAACCTTGGCAAACAAAAATAAAAATCAATAATTAAACTGCACATATACCAAAAAAATACAAACATGCATAATATATAATTTTTGATTAATACATAACAAAAGAAAAATTAAAAAATCAATCCTAACGGGATTACATTAGAAACATTCAAAAAAGAGAGAAAGTGTGAAAAATCCTAAAAAATTATGTAAACATTGAATAAAATGTAACATTGAGTGGTTGAAATGAAAGAAAGGGATTGAGGTTTTTAAGAATAACATTAAACTCCTAGAACTCCTAGAAATCGAAATAATATTTACAATTATTGATGTGTTCACTGAAATTTTAATTACACTTGCAACGTTTAAGGAAATGATCTAAAAGTATAATCAATCAAAAATTGTTATGGATCAACGATAATTTTATCAGTGTGTAACCATCTTAAAGACAATTAGTGTGAATGGATGAATTGTTGCAAATGTTCATGAACTTGATGAAATTGTTGCAGATGTCTTCAAAACCTTCAAAAATCCCTTCAAAAATCTCATATGAATATGATGATATCTTGAAAGTCTTCATAAATCTTCGAGTGAATTTGATGAAATTTTGAAAATCTTCATAAATCTTTGAGTGAATCTGATGAAATCTTCAAAACCTTCACCTTCCGTCGAGTAAATCTGATGAAAATTTTCAAACCTTGGCAAACAAAAATAAAAATCAATAATTAAACTGCACATATACCAAAAAAATACAAACATGCTGTTGGTCCTGAAAGGAGTATATAACAAGTGTATGGGGGGGGGGGGGAAATACACTTGTATGCAATTCTTTCCAGCTTTGATCAAACCAGAGTTCAGCAAGGTTGTCTTGGACAACTCTGCTGAAGAAGATTAACTCTTCTAAGATAATCAAACTACTAAGTACTATTGAGTACTTAGTTGAATAACTATCTAGGGGAGTTATATGTGCGGAATAGTGGTTGGCCCTTTAAGTTTAGACTCCTTTAATTTCTGAAATCACTTAGTCAATGCAACACAGTCCAGTTTTCAGGGAACTTGTCCAAATAGGTTTTTGCACAGTCTTTGAATGTTTATCCTTGAAAGATCAGTTTTGTGTGCAGTGTTGAATGTATGAAAGTACTTGGAATGTAAATCAACACAAGAAGTTATAGTGGTTCAGAGACTCAAGCTCCTACATCCACTTTCCCTGATTTAACAGGATAATTCCTTCACTCTTGGAATTAACTTGTTTTATAGTGCCAAGGTGCACTTGATCAATAACACCACTCCTTGGTGAATTGATCCCTAGGATGTCTAGAGTCCTAGTACCCTCTTCTCAACTCAGAACTGAACTGTTCTTCTCTCAACAGTCAGCTCCTACCACTTCTACTACTACAACCTTCTCACTTTCTCACTTGAAAGGGGTAAGGATTGAAGTAAGGTTCCAACTAATGAGATATCCTTTACAATGAAGATCAAGGTATAAGGATAGGATATCTCTCTAAGCTTGTGTATGGATATACAATTGGGTTCAGCTTAGAAGAAGTGTTTGAAGACTAAGATAGTCTTTGACAGCTTGAAAAGCACTTTGACTTGTAGGATAGTTGGATATTCTTGTCAAGGTTGAGGTTCAGTTGGATGCTTTCAAATGGTCTTCACACTTCTGTATTTATAGACAAAATGGAGGATTTGTCCGTTGGAGAGGCAGCCCCAAATTGCTATAAATGTCTTCCTTGAGTTCTTCAAACTGGAAGACAGATTCTTGATAGTGACATGTCCTCATTTGGGTAATAAACGGCTTGTAAGACTTTGTCTTCATTCTGCAGCACTTTTCCCAATGTTTGACTTCTTGTTAGGACTTGGACATGGCTTCTGAAGGTTGATCCAATGATAGGACAACATTCCTTATCACTGGACAACTCTCTTTATCACTATCAGCAGTTTTGCTTTTCAGCAAGGTTGGCTTGCTCTTCTTCAGATGACTTGGCTCTTCCCTTTATTTCATTCCAAGATGATCTTGGCATGTTGCATTGTATTTATTTAGGGCATGGTTGTCTCTAATTCTTCAGCATAGTTGAACTTCAACCTTTAGAGCATCTGTTCTGATTCAATCATGCTGAGACAACTCTTCTGGACAACTATTCTGATCAGCATATTTGGTCTTTTAGCATCAGAGCATTTTTCACATAGAGTTGGCTTCTCTTGACAACTCTCCTGATCAAAACCTTTGAGTAGTCTAGTCCTTTTGAGCTAGGTAAAGTTGTTCTTGCATATGGCTAGCTTTCTCTGGACAACTCTCCTGATCAGAGTCATTAAGCTTGTTCTTTTGATTTTCCCAATCTTGCATATGGACACTTTCTCTGGACAACTCTCCTGATCAGATCATCTTATTGGACTTGTCCTTTTGAGCTTTACAATCTTGTTCTTGCATAAGAACATCTTCTCTGGACAACTCTCCTGATCAGAGTATTTGGTTTTCCATAGAGTGTCCTTGCTCTTAAGTGATTGTTCCAGAATTTGAGCCTTGAGGGGACTTGATCTTGATCATCTTTAAAGCATAGGTTCCCCCTCAAATTGTGCATCTAATTGTCTAAGAGCTGCCTAACATTTCAGCTTCTCATCTAGCCTTATGCTATGTGTTCTAACATTTTTAGAACACTATCAATTGACTTAGGCATGTCTCAGGGGGTTTTGGTATTAGATCAAAACATATCTCATTTTATTCCCAACAATTTCCCCCTTTTTGATGATGCCAAAACCTACATATCTAAGCAAAAGTGACTTGTCTACACCTATTACATGTATCTTCAGAAGACATGACTAAGGTCAATATTCCTGAAAAGATAATGTGTTAGTGTATTCACTGTTTTTGTTGCAAGTAGGTTTCATAGATAGACATAGAGAATTTCTGTAGAGAATGTATCTTGATTCAAAAGTGGTTCAACTATCATTCATATAAAAAGTCATTACAAGCATGGTGATAGTTGAAGATAACTTATCAGAGCATGAAATCATTACAAATCAAGATATACTAAACATAGAATCAGAGTAAAATAAAACTTTTTCAAGTATCAGAGCTATCACATATCAGAGCTTAACTACTACAAGACATTCCAGATATCAAAGTAGAATGCATCAATTCTTTTATCAGATCATTCTAAACCATATCAGAGCAAATAGCATATCAGCAGCCTTGTCCAAATTTCAGCAGATTTGACCATATAGCAAAAATATCTTCAGATAAGATAAGTTTTTCATCCAGAAAGAGTCAGAAGACTTAGCCATTCTTAGAGATCATCCTCAGGAGGTGGGTTCATCCCATATTGTGCCCACACTCTTTTCTTGAGTTCCATGGCTTCCTGGTTAGTTCCTTTGGGTCCAAGGGTCATCTTGTTCAGCTTCAGAATTTCTGTGAACTCCCTTAGGATCCTTGCTTGGTCAATCCATCCATCAAGCTTTGGAGGAATGTAGATGATAGGCTTGGGAGCATTGAGTTCAATTCTTGCAATGTCAGCAGCTGCAAGTAATTGTTGATACAATTCTCTGTAGTATTCCAGCATGAACTCAGTGAAGGCAGAGTTTGCATCTCCTCCATTCCATCTGTCAATGACATAATAGTCATAGACAAACTCCCTTTTAGCTTCTTCCCATGTGTCATTCAGCTGAATTGGCACCCATTTATCCAAGTGTGGATATTTGGTGTCCATTGGGATTAGAAGCTGAGGCTTCATCTTGCTGTAGGTTGCTCTCCTTCTTCTTGGTTTCTGAAAGTTAGCTCTTCTCTTGTCTCTTGCTCTGTTAGCTTCTTCCATCAGATCCATTTTCTCCTGGGCCCTCATCATGGCCAGTTTCTGTTGTGTTTCACGGTCTTTGCCATACCCTTCATGAAACAGCTTTGATGGATCATGGGCTAGGACTGTTGTCTTCTTCTTAGGTTCAGGTCCAAATCCTTCAGTAAATAGCTCTTCAATGTCTTCAGTGGACTTGGGACCTTCAGTACTTTTGTCAGATTCAGAAGACTTGTCTTTTTCAGCAGCTTTGGTAGTTCAGCAATTTTGGCCTTCTTTGAGATAGGCTCATCATCAACAACTCTGAATTCAGGTGGAAGATCAAGGCTATTGGGAAAGTCAGTGAATTTCTCAACTTGTCTCTTCTTTCCTTGGGTCTTCTTGATCTTTCCTCTAGTTTGGACACCTTCAGCATCCTTGTCCAAACCAGATACTTCACCACCTGGTCTTTGTTGTAACCTCACTCTTTCCTCTTGAGCTGAGGTCATAGAGTTCTTTAATGCCAATGCCAACTGCTCCTCTTCATCCAATTCTTCCAAGTTCAGCACTGCTGGCTCTTTTCCCTTTCCTTCAGGGGCCTTGTCCTTCCCTTTTACTGGACTCCCACTCACTAAGGCACCTTTTGCCCTTGCTCTTTCCCTTTCCCCCTTTTTGGCAGCATCAAAACATTCTGGCTTCAGTTCACTCATAGTGGATGCCAGTAAGGACTGGGCTTGGGTTAGAGACTTCATTTCTTCCAACAGATATACATTCTCATCATGTATATTTTGCATCTTGTCACTGCTCAAGCTGAGAAAGGCAAGAACATGCTTCATTTTCTGTTGGACAACCTCCTCCATGGTTGCCTTAAGAGATGCATCCAATTTGGCTTTCAGGAGCTCAGTGAGGTTGGCCACTGCACCTTCAGCAATGTTGGCCAACACTTCTTGGGAAAACTTTTTTGAGGCTGCTTTGACCATAGCTAGCCTTTGCTCTTCAACTCTTTTCTTTTGCAAGGCTGTCTTCTTGCCAAGAGCTTGCTTGATTGTCAATCTGATAGCTTGAACATTTGCATTATGGTTATCTCTCAGCATCTTTTGATCCTTCTTGACCTCCTTTGAGATGTTTTCCATACTGACTTGGGCTTTGTGAACTGCAGTAGAGATGGTTTGAAGACCAGATTCTACTCCTTCAATTCTTGCTTCCATTGTGGGTAAAACCACATCTTCAGAGCCAGTTAATCTCATTTCAACAGAAGCTAGAGTTCTTCCATGCTCATCTAATGCTCCAGAAGTTTCTGCATGAGCTGTTTGAACTTGTTGAGCCAAGGAATCCAACTTCTCTGATTGCATCCCAAGCAAGGCTTGTGCTGATCCAGTGTCAACTTGGATGGGAGCATCTGTCAAGAAATCATCTGCAAAAATTTGTTCAAAGCTTATCCCTGCAATATTAGACAAGTCAAAAGCATCAGTGAAAACACACTTTTCTCCCTCATTTTATTTTTCATAAGACTCTGATACATCAGCAGTCTTCTCCTCATTTTCAACTATTTCTTTTCTTCCTTCATTAAAAGTTTCCTCACTTAAAGGAACAGGCCTCCTCTCATCAAGGGATTCTTGAAGTTCAGATTTGACTTCAAGAATAACCTGTCCTTCCTCACTTATACCACCCTCATATGTTGGTACACTCACAATCTTAGTGATAACTACCTCTCTTTCATCCATAACTCCCTCTGATTTTTCAAAACTACTTTCCTTTTCAACTCCTTCTCCTAAACCTGCAACATCTCCACCTTCAACAAGGTTCAAAGATGGCAGTTGTGGGGAGATCACAGTGCTTATATCAACAGCCACTGAGTCATCCTGAATGATTAAGGGCTGATCAGTGTCCAACTCTTCTGACACTGAATAGGCCTTAATCAAACTAGCCTCTAGAGAAGGAACCTCCACATCTTTAGGCTGTGCCTTGGGTTCAGAAGAACCTTCATTGGCAGATGTGTCCTTGGTTGTGTTACCATCCTTGGTCAACACCTCTGAAATGACAGAGCCTTTCCTATGATAGGTTCTAGGGGGGTTGGAAAGTCTTTCAGAGACAGAAGGCTTAGGAAAATTTGCTTGAGGGGTTTCAGGAGGGTTGGGTTTAGAGGGGTTTGAGGGATCATCTGGGGAGTCATCATCATTGGAGCTACTTTCAGGGTGTTTGATACCCTTAGCTTTTCTTTCCCTTTCCTCATTGATCTTGTCATTCACCAACTTTGCAAATATTTCCTCATCAGTGAGGAATCTAGTCTTTGAAACTCCAGCAAAGTGTAGCAATCTGTTTTCCTCTATTTGCCACCAGTTTGCACCCTTATCTTGGATGACTTGTGATATCTCCATCATAGATTTGTCTTTCACATCAACAAGCATCCTTAAATCATGAAAGGCCTTCTGAATTCTTGGAAATTCAGCAAGTTGTGGATACAAACTGTCCACAGTAGCCTTGGCTCCTCCTCTGAGCATACTTTCATAAGTATACTCCTCCTCATCTCCACTTGAATGGGGACTTTGGGTTATAGGGGAGTTGGCTCTGGGTTCTCCTAATGTGGCTTCAGGCAGATTAAGTTCAGGAATGTTGGCTTCAGATGGGTTGGGTACAGTAGAAGGATCTTCAGTTGCTTTTGAGAGCAATGGATCTGAAGGGGCTTTGCTCAGGGGGGTTGGCTCAAAGAGTGCAGCTTCTAAAAGCTTTGAATAATTGAGCATAGATGAGTCAAGGGGAGATTGTAACCTTGTCTCATCTATAGCTATGTCAGCTAGCACATCTATCATACTTCTCTGCACACTTCCCTCAGGAGAGTATCTCTTTGTGAGGTTAATGGGGGTGATGGGTTGATTGGTTGGGGTTATATGGGTTTCAGGGGAGTTGGGCTCAGGATTCTGAATTTCAGGGATGTTGGCCTCCATTGGTTGACCTTCAGGGACCCTGGATTCTGGAGTTCCAGAACCAGATGAGTTGGTCCTTGACTTTGATTTGGTCCTGCTTTCAGCTCTGCTCTCTCTTAGAGCAAGTTGTAGAGACCTTTCTTCCTGAAGCTCCAACACCTTGTCAGTAGGCTTGACCCTTCTCTTACTAGCTCTACTGCTCCCACTTCCTTCCTCATCCTTCTCAGGGACAACCTCCCTGATCCTCTTATCACCCCTAGACTTTTGTCTAGTCTCATTGTACTTTTGCCTTAATTCTTCTGAATGATCAGAGGGCACTTGTACACCTTCTCTAGCAACTTCTTCAATCTCAGTTGAAGCATCTGAATTCTCTTCTGAGATTTTCTGAGACATTTTCCTTGTCTTCACCACCCTTGCCTTTGTCCTCTTTTTCAACTTGGGCTTCTCCTCCTCCTTTGCTTCAGCAGGCTTGGCCATTAACATCCTTCTTTTCTCAGTTTTCTTGCTGAGCTTTCTGAATAGGATCTTTTGGGCTGGGAGGGGCTTTGCAAAGGTTTGCATCTGGGAATAGTGGGAAAACCTCTCAATCAACAAGCTTGCCCTAGTGCAATACTTGATTTTCCCTTCTAGCACCACTTTGTTGTGAGATTTCACCTTGAATTTAGCCTTTTCCTTCATCATTTCAGACATAATGAAGGTCCTCCAATCAAATTTAATGCCCTTATCACTGGCATCAATAATGGCAGCCATGATTCTGATCCTTGGATGGCTGACCTGCTCTAAGCTTCCAATGTTGCTTAAGAGGCTCTTAGCAACTACCTCAAAAAGGTTGAGAAACTCTGGCTTGAGAGTCTTCTTGTTTTGAGCTGAGGAGAGAGGGCCTGGTGTCAATAGCCATTCCTGAGCTATTTCTTCTTCATGGCCAGTGCCATAAGCTTCTGGATTTCTTCCCTCATAAGGCAATCCAAAGGCTCCTTCCAGATCTTCTGAAGAGAATTTCACTCTATGAAATCTCTCTTCTTCCTCTGCTTCTGCAATGTAAGACAATCTGGTAGATACTTCACCATCTTCAGGTTTGCCTCTCCACTTGAGGAAGGCAAAGAATTCTGCCATGTAGCTTTCCAAGCAAGAGCTTGGTCTTTCTTCCAAGAACTTTTGAAGTCCAGCTCTCCTCAACCATCTCAAGGTTGGTGTAATTTCAGGATCCTCATTCTCAAAGGATACTATTGGCTCAAAATGAAGATTGTTTTTGTTGCTTAGGTAGCCAAAATCCAGGTCTAGATCCTTGTTAGAGAAATCAACAAGCATCTCTGGTCTAACTTTGGGGGCCATTGAAAGTTACAGAGAAAAGTTTGATGGAGAATGAGAGAGTTTGAAGAAACTTAGTGCTAGGGTTTCGAATACTTGGGGAAGAAGTGTTTGAGAGGGATCTTAAGACTTGTGAATATTCTAAAAAGAATGTTTGTCAATGAGTTGGTAAGGTCTTGAAGCAATTCAAAGGTGAGCAAAAATGGAAATCCAAAATGGACGGCTAGGATTGATTTCAGGGGAGTTGTCCATTTTTGATCCAATGGTCAAAAACCAATGTAACAGTGAAAGAACTGTTTTATTCAAAACGTGGGTGGTTTTTAATGTTTGTTTAAGGCTGGGGGTTTTTCGAGATAGATCATGTCCCAAAAAGTTTAATGCAAACAAGAGTTAAATCTTGGCATTTAATGCATGGAAAGTGACCTTTTGGGTGGGAGACAAATTAAATCCCAGAAAGGTGAAAACTGTATTTCAAAGGGGCAGATTTTGAAATAGGCATTGATCACCAAAAATAGGTGCTTATCATACCAAGATTTGGTTTGATAGTCAAGACAACTTATCTGACCCTACATGGACAAGTGTCCTGAAAAGCTGTGGACAAGTGTCCTGAATAACAAGGGACAAGTGTCCTGAAGAAGTAAGGTCATCTTTTCTGAATTTCAGTAGACTTGACCAAGTCTGCTGAAGTTTGAGTTTATTTCCCCCTTAATGAATGAACTTCTTTGGACTCATTTGTCCAACTTCCCTGGATCAAGAAGTCCCAACTCTGTTGATAATTCCAGGAACCTTGCTTCTGCAAGTGGCTTAGTTAGTATATCAGCTTTTTGATGATCTGTGTGGATCTTTACCAACTTAATATCCTTCTTCTCCACATGATCTCTAATGAAGTGATGCTTGATGTCCACATGTTTGCATCTTGTGTGCAAGACATGATTTTGTGATATAGCAATGGCACTATTGTTATCACAGAATATTGGCACTTCAGTAGAGTTGACTTTGTAGTCTCTGAGTTGTTGTCTCAGCCAAAGGATTTGAGCACAACAACTTCCAGCAGCAACATATTCAGCTTCAGTGGTGGAGGTAGCCACTGTGTTTTGCTTCTTGGAAAACCAAGATATGAGTTTGTTGCCTAAGAATTGACAAGTTCCTGAAGTGGATTTTCTGTCAATTCTGCATCCTCCATAATCACCATCTGAGTAGCCAGTTAACTCAATGTTGTCATCAGCAGGGTACCAAAGGCCTAGATTTTCAGTGCCTTTGAGATACCTCAAGATCCTCTTTGCAGCCTCAAGGTGGCTTTTCTTAGGATTTGCTTGAAACCTTGCACAAACACCTACTGCAAAGGTGATGTCAGGTCTGCTGGCAGTGAGATAGAGGAGTGATCCAATGATTCCTCTATACTCAGTGGAATTGGTTGGAATACCATTTTCATCAGGATCCATCTTCCAATTAGTGTTCATTGGGATCCTTACTGGCTTGCTTGATGTACACCCAAATTTCTTGATCATTTCTCTGGTGTACTTAGCTTGGTTGATGAAGATTCCTTCTTTTGATTGCTTGACTTGTAGACCCAAAAAGAAGTTCATCAATCCCATCATGGACATCTCAAACTTGCTTTGCATGAGCTTGGAGAACTTTTCACACAGCTTCTCATTAGGGGATCCAAAAATTATGTCATCTACATAAATTTGGACAAGCAAGATGTCTTCTCCTTCAGAGATTCTGAAGAGAGTTCTGTCCACAGTTCCCTTGGTGAATCCATGATCCAATAGGAACTGTGACAATGTATCATACCAAGCCCTAGGGGCCTGTTTGAGTCCATATAGAGCTTTCTTCAGTCTGTAAACTTGGTTTCCAACTTCAAAACCTGGTGGTTGCTCCACATAGACTTCTTCTTTCAAGACTCCATTCAGAAAGGCACTCTTGACATCCATTTGGTACACTTTGAACCTCTTGTGGGCTGCATAGGCTAGGAAAAGCCTTATTGCTTCTAGCCTTGCCACAGGTGCAAAGGTCTCATCATAGTCAATGCCTTCATGCTGGCAGTATCCTTTTGCCACTAGTCTTGCTTTGTTTCTGACAATCACATCATTTTCATTCTTTTTGTTCTTGAACACCCACTTGGTTCCAATAACATCTTGATGTGAAGGTCTATCAACCAGCTCCCAAACTTCATTTCTGGTGAATTGGTTGAGTTCTTCCTGCATGGCTGTGATCCAATTGGCATCTTGAAGTGCTTCCTCAATATCACTTGGTTCTTGCTCTGACAAGAAACAACAGAAAAGAGCACTTTCACCATGGAATCTTCTTGTTTTGACTCCAATACTTGGGTCACCAAGTATTAGATCAGTAGGATGGTCTGACAACCAGGTCCTTCTTTTTCTGATCTCTTCAGTAGAGTTGTCCTCTACTGAAGTTGAGTCAATTTGATCATAGAATTCAGGATAATTGAATGCAGGATCTAATTCAGGATCATAATCAGGGGTGTTGTCCTCAATGTCAGGGACATTGGCATTTTCAACATTTTGAGTTCCCCCTTGATTATTTGACCCATTAACTACCTCAGCAGAAACTGCTTCTTCATTGGTAGTTGTTACCTGGATGTGAACTGGGATTGGTTCATTCAGTTCACCATTTCCATCTGTAGGATTTGTCTCAGGAAGGTTGCCTTCAGGATTGTTGTCCAATGTGGGTTTTTCAGGCAGATTGGCTTGAACAACATCTATGAATTCAGTGTCTTTGTCTTTTAGGCTTAATCTGGTTGTCCTCTGTGTGATTTCTTCAGGTTCCAAATGATCATTCCTGATCTCAAAGATAGATTCATCAAACACAACATGAGATGTTTCTTCCACTATAAGGGTTTTCTTGTTGTAGACTCTGAAAGCTCTACTGATTTGAGAGTATCCAAGGAATACTCCCTCATCTGCTTTGCTGTCAAAGGCTTTCAACTGTTCTTTCCCATTATTGTGAATGAAACATTTGCAACCAAATATATGAAAGTATGACACTTTAGGCATTCTTCCTTTCCAGAGTTCATAGGGGGTTTTGCCTTGCCCCTTAGTGATCAAACATCTATTTTGAGTATGGCATGCAATATTTATAGCTTCAGCCCAAAACCTCTTAGGTAAATTTGAATCAGCAATTAAAGTTCTAGCAGCTTCTTTCAAGGTTCTATTCCTCCTTTCTGCAACTCCATTTTGCTGAGGTGTTCTAGCTGCTGAGGTTTCATGAGCTATTCCATTAGATGTGCAGTACTCATTGATGTATGAATTTATGAACTCAGTGCCTTTATCAGATCTTATCTTGATAATGCTAAGGCTTTTCTCATTTGACAATCTTTTAAGAAGTTCAGGTAGTTTGACTTGTGTTTCCTTCTTATTAAGGAGAAATACTACCCATGTGAACCTAGGGAAGTCATCTACTACCACCAATGTGTATTTTCTACCATTTATGCTTGAAGGGGTAATTGGTCCAAACAGATCCATATGTAGAAGTTCAAGTACCCTTTTAGTGGAGATGACTGGTTTACCTTTGAATGAGGCTTTAATCTGTTTTCCTTCTTGACATGGCTTACACACATGTTCTTTAATGAAAACCTCATTAGGCAGTCCTTTAACTAATGCATTTCTAGCAAGTTTATTCATAGATTTGAAGTTCAGGTGGTTTAGCCTTTTGTGCCATAACCAACTTTGTTCACTAGAACTTTTAGCAATAAAACATGCAGCATCAGTAGACTTGTCCCAGTCTGCAAAATACACATTTCCCTTCCTAGTTCCAGTCAGTAGGGTTTGTTGAGTTTTATCCTTAATTAGACACTTTCCACTTGAGAACTCAACATTAAAATCTTTATCACAGAATTGACTGATACTTAGGAGATTATATTTGAGACCAGCCACATAAGATACATTGGTTACTTTGATGTTACCAATCATCAAAGTACCATAACCTTTTGTAGTTGCTTGTGAGCTGTCTCCAAAAGTAACATTTGGGCCTTCTTTTTCAATGAAGTCAGTGAGGAGTTCCTTGTTTCCAGTCATGTGCCTTGAGCATCCACTGTCAAGGTACCATGCTGTCTTTTTGTTCATGCTCCTCTTCTTGTGGCCCATTGGTACCTGCAATTAGATTGGTTTAGGTACCCTTTGAGTTTTGGGTCCTGAGTGGTTAGCTGTACCTTTGGGAACCCAAACTTGCCTAATAACCTTGATTGATTCAAGGTGGCTAAGTTGTCTTCCTCTAGCATCTACATACACTGTCTTTCCCTTAAATGCCTTTGAGAAAGTGTGTGTGAATGTGTTAACTCTATAAGTTTCAGGAGAGTTGTCAAATCTCCTGAACTTTTGAGTTATTTGTGCTACTTGAGGGAATCTTTGAGGAAAGGCTTTCTTTTGACCATTACCCTTTGGCATAAAGGGTTTTGGTTGTCTCATTTTATTTTGCCTTTGAGGAAAGTTATCCTTAGGTCTATTCAGCTGAGGCTTTCTCAGATGAGTTGGCCTAGGCTGATTATACCTTGGATAACTCCTCTGAACATTGTTCAGGAGAGTTGCCCTTCCATTGGGTCTACTCTGCTGACCAACATTCCTCTTATATTCAGGAGCTTTGGCCATTTCCTTAGGTTTTGACCTATTCTCCTGAATCACTTGAGTAGGCAGATCATCCATTTTGCCCTTTCCTTTGTTTAGTGGCTGAATCACTTCATTTTCAATTTGTGCCACTGACTTAACAAAGATTCTCTTAGTGTTACTTACAGAAGCAACACTAAGACAAGGTGAAGATTCAAATGGATCAAAACCTAATCCACTTCTTTGAGCCATAGGTCTTTGATAACTTTGAATTTCCTCTATTGCTCTAGAGGATTTGTTCAAAGCAGACATCTTTAGTTTCAGACTCTCTTCACTTGATTTAAGAATATCATATTCATGTGAGAGATTTTCAAATTTGGCATTGAGAATTTTAAGTTCAAAATCTTTTCTCTTCTGAGAGAGAAGTTGATCATCAATCTCCTTTTGTTGGTCAACTATCCTGAGATTTGCTTCCTCAAGCTCTCTCAAGACTTGTTGATACAACTCAGTAGACTTGACATCAACAACTACCTCAGAGTTTTTGGCAAGTTCAATGGTCAATCTTTCATTTTCTCTCACACAGTTATCATGAAATTCTTGTAACAAGGTGAAATCTTCCATCAACTTTCCAAGGGAAAGCTTCAAGTTGACCTCACTATTGTTCTGTGAGATGAATGATGGTGAGCTAGAAGTAGAGGATACCTCATCATCCTCAAGAGCCATGTTGCAAACATCATCATCATCATCACTGTTGGAGAATAATCCATCAGAAGAGTTGAAGCTTTCAGCACTTTCAGATTCATCACCAGCCATCATGGCCTTTCTATTGGTGAACTTTCTGTCTCTTTTAGCTTGTCTCTCTCTTCTTTCTTTAGAGCTTAGTTCAGGGCAGTCATACTGGAAGTGCCCTTTCTTTTTGCAATTATAGCACAGATCTTCATCTTCATCCTTCTTGGATTCATCTCTTCTCTTAGATGATGAAGGGTCAGCTCTACTGGATCTTCTCCTATCAGAGGACTTGTCCTCTGATCTTTTCTCTTCAGCCTTTTTGTCCTCAGCCTGATCTTTAGGGGAGTTGTATCTTCTCCTGAATTTGTTGTCTTGGTAGAATTTCTTGTATCTACCAAACCTTGTGTTGAGCTTGTCAAGCCTTCTAGCCATCAAGGCTAGTTCTTCCTTCATTTCAGTCTTAGAGACTGTCTTTGATGATCTGGGAGTGGGTTGCATTTCTGGTTCAGCAAATTTGGCTTTGAATGCCACTCCCTTAGTAGGATTTGAAGGTTCCTCAATAGGTTTTCTTCTATTGAGGTCGAACTCATAAGCTTTGAGTTCAGAGAAGATTTGTTGCATGGGCATGGTGGAAAGATCTTTGGTGTTTTGCATCATTACAGCATAGACATCCCACTTTTGAGTGAGACTTCTCAAGATCTTCAACCCCACTTCTCTCTTGGTGTAAACCTTGCCCAGTGAGTTGATTTCATTCATCACATCAGTGAATCTACCAGCAAACTTATCAATGGACTCCTCAGACTCCATTGCAAACTGTTCAAATTTCTGCACAGCAACTTGGAGCTTATTCTCCTTGATCTTTTCAGTACCCTCACACATTTCAGCAAGAGTATCCCAAATTTCTTTAGCTGTAGTGCAGTGGTAGACTCTACCCATAACTGCATCTGGAATTGTTTGATAGAGGGTGTTCATGGCAAGATAATTCAAATTATATTTCCTCTTTTCATCAGCTGTGAAGTCATCTTCATCTTTGGGAATCAGTTCCCTTATATCTGCTCTTTGCTCATCTGTCACTCTGGGGTTAGTTTGAGTAAACACAAAAGGTCCTCTTGTGATTACTCTTAGCATATCAGTGTGAAGAGATGCAAGATGAGCCCTCATTCTAATTTTCCAGAAATCATAATTGTCTATTGAAAACATGGGCAGTTTGTGATGAGAGATGTGGTTGACTGGATTTGTGGCCATATTGTCTAATCCTTGAACAGCAGGTGGAGGAACAGCATTGTTGTTGGCCATATCTCAAGAATAATCAGTAAGTCAACAAGTAATAGATTTCAGATAGAGATCAGTTCAGTGACCACACAAATATGAGTGTTTTTGAAAATCAAGATGGATTTTCAGAAGCAGTGGTCTTTGAACCCCTGCTCTGATACCACTTGTTGGTCCTGAAAGGAGTATATAACAAGTGTATGAGGGGGGGGAATACACTTGTATGCAATTCTTTCCAGCTTTGATCAAACCAGAGTTCAGCAAGGTTGTCTTGGACAACTCTGCTGAAGAAGATTAACTCTTCTAAGATAATCAAACTACTAAGTACTATTGAGTACTTAGTTGAATAACTATCTAGGGGAGTTATATGTGCGGAATAGTGGTTGGCCCTTTAAGTTTAGACTCCTTTAATTTCTGAAATCACTTAGTCAATGCAACACAGTCCAGTTTTCAGGGAACTTGTCCAAATAGGTTTTTGCACAGTCTTTGAATGTTTATCCTTGAAAGATCAGTTTTGTGTGCAGTGTTGAATGTATGAAAGTACTTGGAATGTAAATCAACACAAGAAGTTATAGTGGTTCAGAGACTCAAGCTCCTACATCCACTTTCCCTGATTTAACAGGATAATTCCTTCACTCTTGGAATTAACTTGTTTTATAGTGCCAAGGTGCACTTGATCAATAACACCACTCCTTGGTGAATTGATCCCTAGGATGTCTAGAGTCCTAGTACCCTCTTCTCAACTCAGAACTGAACTGTTCTTCTCTCAACAGTCAGCTCCTACCACTTCTACTACTACAACCTTCTCACTTTCTCACTTGAAATGGGTAAGGATTGAAGTAAGGTTCCAACTAATGAGATATCCTTTACAATGAAGATCAAGGTATAAGGATAGGATATCTCTCTAAGCTTGTGTATGGATATACAATTGGGTTCAGCTTAGAAGAAGTGTTTGAAGACTAAGATAGTCTTTGACAGCTTTAAAAGCACTTTGACTTGTAAGATAGTTGGATATTCTTGTCAAGGTTGAGGTTCAGTTGGATGCTTTCAAATGGTCTTCACACTTCTGTATTTATAGACAAAATGGAGGATTTGCCCGTTGGAGAGGCAGCCCCAAATTGCTATAAATGTCTTCCTTGAGTTCTTCAAACTGGAAGACAGATTCTTGATAGTGACATGTCCTCATTTGGGTAATAAACGGCTTGTAAGACTTTGTCTTCATTCTGCAGCACTTTTCCCAATGTTTGACTTCTTGTTAGGACTTGGACATGGCTTCTGAAGGTTGATCCAATGATAGGACAACATTCCTTATCACTGGACAACTCTCTTTATCACTATCAGCAGTTTTGCTTTTCAGCAAGGTTGGCTTGCTCTTCTTCAGATGACTTGGCTCTTCCCTTTATTTCATTCCAAGATGATCTTGGCATGTTGCATTGTATTTCTTTAGGGCATGGTTGTCTCAAATTCTTCAGCATAGTTGACCTTCAACCTTTAGAGCATTTGTTCTGATTCAATCATGATGAGACAACTCTTCTGGACAACTATTCTGATCAGCATATTTGGTCTTTTAGCATCAGAGCATTTTTCACATAGAGTTGGCTTCTCTGGACAACTCTCCTGATCAAAACCTTTGAGTAGTCTAGTCCTTTTGAGCTAGGTAAAGTTGTTCTTGCATATGGCTAGCTTTCTCTGGACAACTCTCCTGATCAGAGTCATTAAGCTTGTTCTTTTGATTTTCCCAATCTTGCATATGGACACTTTCTCTGGACAACTCTCCTGATCAGATCATCTTATTGGACTTGTCCTTTTGAGCTTTACAATCTTGTTCTTGCATAAGAACATCTTCTCTGGACAACTCTCCTGATCAGAGTATTTGGTTTTCCATAGAGTGTCCTTGCTCTTAAGTGATTGTTCCAGAATTTGAGCCTTGAGGGGACTTGATCTTGATCATCTTTAAAGCATAGGTTCCCCCTCAAATTGTGCATCTAATTGTCTAAGAGCTGCCTAACATTTCAGCTTCTCATCTAGCCTTATGCTATGTGTTCTAACATTTTTAGAACACTATCAATTGACTTAGGCATGTCTCAGGAGGTTTTGGTATTAGATCAAAACATATCTCATTTTATTCCCAACACATGCATAATATATAATTTTTGATTAATACATAACAAAAGAAAAATTAAAAAATCAATCCTAACGGGATTACATTAGAAACATTCAAAAAAGAGAGAAAGTGTGAAAAATCATAAAAAATTATGTAAACATTGAATAAAATGTAACATTGAGTGGTTGAAATGAAAGAAAGGGATTGAGGTTTTTAAGAATAACATTAAACTCCTAGAACTCCTAGAAATCGAAATAATATTTACAATTATTGATGTGTTCACTGAAATTTTAATTACACTTGCAACGTTTAAGGAAATGATCTAAAAGTATAATCAATCAAAAATTGTTATGGATCAACGATAATTTTATCAGTGTGTAACCATCTTAAAGACAATTAGTGTGAATGGATGAATTGTTGCAAATGTTCATGAACTTGATGAAATTGTTGCAGATGTCTTCAAAACCTTCAAAAATCCCTTCAAAAATCTCATATGAATATGATGATATCTTGAAAGTCTTCATAAATCTTCGAGTGAATTTGATGAAATTTTAAAAATCTTCATAAATCTTTGAGTGAATCTGATGAAATCTTCAAAACCTTCACCTTCCGTCGAGTAAATCTGATGAAAATTTTCAAACATTGGCAAACAAAAATAAAAATCAATAATTAAACTGCACATATACCAAAAAAATACAAACATGCATAATATATAATTTTTGATTAATACATAACAAAAGAAAAATTAAAAAATCAATCCTAACGGGATTACATTAGAAACATTCAAAAAAGAGAGAAAGTGTGAAAAATCCTAAAAAATTATGTAAACATTGAATAAAATGTAACATTGAGTGGTTGAAATGAAAGAAAAGGATTGAGGTTTATATAGGAGTAAGAATTAAGAATTAAGGGATGAGATTAAAACTTAAAATGAAGGGTTGAGATTATAACATAAAATTAAAATGAATAAGAGTTTAGAGATTTTGAAATTGAGAGATTTGGTGAAGAGAGAGGTTAAATAGATTAATGAGATTGTGACATGTGTCCTCTAATAGGTTTGCAAATATATATATATATAGATAGATGTATTTTGAGGTTATATATATATATATATATATATATATATATATATATTTGTGTGATGTGTGTGTGTTAATTTAAATATTTAATTGTAGATAAAATCACAATCTCTTCGAATTTTCCATCTAAACTAAATTTTTACCTACTTTTTAAGTAGCTGGACCCACGTGGCAATTTCTTTCCTTCAAAAGTCTCAAGGCGTGGGGTATATACCCCTCCAGCTTTGTTTAATGCACTCCCCTCCATTTTTTTAATTAAATATTTATGCAAAATACCTATCTTGCCCTTTTAATAAAACATGTTAAGATAAATACTCTCCCCCTACAATTTAAACACAATCCTAACCCTAACCCTAAAATTAGACAACCGACGTCACTGCCGCCGCTGCCACTACCACCTCCACCTCCGGCAGCCACCACTGCCCCAAAAAAATTTAGAAATTGAAAAACAAAACTTAGGAATTAAAAAAAAAATTATTATTTTCGAAAAATCAGTGTCGACCAAAAACACTATCTTCAACACTGGTTTGTCGATCAAACACCTTCCCGTCGACACTGGTTCGTCGAAAGAATTTAAAAAATTAAAAAAATTAAAATTTTCGACAATAAAGGATTGACCATAAACACTCTCATCGACCCTTTATTGTCGATGAAATTATTTATGGTCGACCCTTTTTTGCAGAAATTAAAAAAAAAACTGTACTGACGGAAGCGGCGACCAGAGTGGGAGGGAGGCGGCGGGAGCGTGGCTGGCTGGGGGAGAAAGAGTCGGTGGCATACATCGACAAAGGAGGTGTCGTCTCCTGTTGCGGAGAAGGAAAAAAAAAAGGGCAGTGGCGTCGCTGGGGGTGAAGGAGCAGCGACGTCTTGGGAGAGGGCGGCGACAGGGGAGGATGCAGAAAAAAAATGGAGGCGGACGATGGGCAAGTGGTTGGGGGCGGTGGGCGGGAGGGAGGCGGCGACTATGATGATTGTTGGGGGAAGAAAAAAATGTAAATGAAGAAGAAAAAGAAGTTTGGGGAACAAAAAGAAAATTAGGGTTAGGGTTAGTATTTAGGGGAGTGTAACTATCTTTGTATTTTACTTGAAGGGCAAAATAGGTATTTTGCATATATATTTAATTAAAAATATGGAGGGGGAGTGCATTAAACAAAGCTGGAGGGGTATATACCCCACACCAAGGATGAAAATATCGATATCGGTGGAAATATTGGTACCTTAAATTTATTGATAAATCGATGGAAATATCGAATATCGATATCTGTAAAATATAGAAAATTGATGGAAATCTTATTAAAATGATGAAAATTTAAGATGAAATTTTAGAAAATATTATAACTAACATTAGTACATAAATTTAGCCTAAAATCACTGCAAAATAATTTTTTTATGACACACATATTAGTAAAAAAAAAATACAAAACCAGTCTAAAGCCATACAATATATGTTCATTATTATTTCACACTAGACAATTAATACCAAAATGATAGACAAGACACAAGATACTTGCTTGTTCTGAAAAAAAGGAACAGAACAATTAAAACTCTGAAAAAATGAAACAAAACAATTCAAACCGATATTACCGATTTTTTTCGACATTTTCCGATTTTTCGCCGATATTTTGGCGATATCAAGGAAAAATTGTACTAAACATAACCGATACCGATATCGATACCGATATTTCCCGATATATCCCGATATTTTATCGATATTTTGAAAGATATCTCGTTCCGGTACATATCGATATCGGAGAGTCCAAAAATCCGAAATATCGCCGATATTTCGGCGAAATTTCCCGATTTTTTCATCCTTGCCCCACACCAAGTCTCAAACTTGGGCCGCAAAAAATGCGGGATAATAAGGCCCATATTAATGGCTGGAAAGACTGAACAATTGAGCCCAAATGTGAAAGACTAAACTTATGTTTTATAAATCAAATAATTGATCACTTTTAATAATACATCTTGTATTGTACATTAAGTCTACGTTTGATACGGAAAACAAATTTAGTATGGAAAATGGCATATAAGAGGCCCGCATACTAATTTAATGCAAAAAGTGATATATAAAGGTGTATAAAGTTAAAATCTTGTGTGATAGAAAGTACAAAAAAGTGTACTAAAAACACTATATTATTGTTAATTTTTGTGTGATAGTATGTATTAAAAGATGTATAAAATTATTTTTTGTTTGATAGAATGCATAACCGACCATATAAAAAAGATGAAAATGGTGAAAAGACATTTCTACCCTCATTATTCATCACTTTATACATTGTTTGATGCACCATATTACTTCTGAGACATCAAAATCGAACATTCTTTATTAACATTGGACATTTGCCACTCTTCGACTTCACGCACACATTTCCCGAGTTCTCCATTTCATCGTTTTACAAAGCTCCCGACTGCATGCAAGATTTTCTTCATCATTATCCATTCTCCCCGTCGTCGTTGTTTCTTTGTCACCGCTAACTGTCTGTTGTTTTTTCCTCGTTGCAGGTGCGCTCTCCATTGTTGAAGCCGTCAATGTTCCAGGTGTTTGTATCTTTGTTTTTTCTCCATTCCAGAACTCGTTGTCGTATGATGTACATTTCTTAGCTATTTAATGTCACAAACGAGTATGTTGGGTTGGTGTTTTAGTCGATGAAAATTTCATCTTCTTGTTCAATATGCCATTTGGTTCACTGTTTGCGAGGGTTTCGATGATTTACCGTTTTCCCCTTCCATTTTGTCCAAATATGTTGTAGTCTCAAAAATATTAGGGCTTGTTAAGGTTAGTTTATGATTATTGCTTTGAATCAGTTGTAGACGGAAGGTGGAGGCTCCAGTTTCGATACTACCCCACCAACGGGCAAGAAGAGGTACAAGGCACGTTCGAACAAAGTGCCAACTGAAAATAACAAGCGAAAGAGGCGAAATTGGACTGACGTAGAGGAGTCCGTTCTGCTGAGTAAGCTTAAGGAGATTGTGTTTGATGGCTGTAAGACCGAAAATGGCTTCCGGCCAGGTTATCAGAATAAACTGGAGGAGATGATGTTGATTGAAATGCCCGGCACCGACATTCGAGCCAATCCCCACATTAATTCGAAGATAATTGTTTGGAAGAGGCTATATGACTCCCTTAGCACCATGCTCAAAGATAACTCCGGAATTGGATTCAACAACACAACACAACTCATCTCATTGACTGTGACAATGAGATGTGGGAAAGGATTGTTAAGGTATCTACATAAGGTGTGTTCAAAATATATTTGTGGTTGATTCTATTATGTATTTGTATTTAAGTTGTTGATTGTTTATGTTTTAAGAAAGATCCATATGCCGCAACAATGCGCTTCAAGCCCTAGCCAATGTACGGTGATTGACTTAAGGTGTTCGGTAATGATCGAGCAACCGGATCTGGCGTTGAGGATGTGTATGAAGCTTTCAATTCCCTTGTTGATGATGATGTTGAGTATGTGAATATGGAATTAGAGCCACCGCAAGCTGGGACTCCTGTCCGTGGGGCGAACACAGACACTGAGCATCCTGATGTTAATGTTAATTGTTCGATGGACAAGGATTCTCAAACTCAGGCACCCACACCCGTCAATGGTCGTCGTCCCAATGTTTCTCGTAAGCGAAGCTCTTCGACAGAAGTTGTGAATTCTGAAGATCCGTTGATGAACGTGTTGGGTCAGATGGTCACATCCTCCGACCATCGCTTAGTCGTGATTTGTGATGCGTTTAAATATGAGTCAAATCTTGGTCTTAAGAGGAACGACATCTACAACCTTCTTGGGGACATTCCAGGGTTGACTCTTGATCAGAGGATTGACACATCGAACGTGCTCGTGCAGAACACTGCCGTCATGAAGATGTTCTTAGATTTTCCGCCTGAAGCGCATGCTCGGTTTGTGCACCGGATCATATCCGGTGATGTTCGTATATGAAGGGATGTTTGGTTGTTTTTGTTGATGGGGCTGGTGTTGTTGATCGAAAACTAATTCCCCTCCTTTTGTGGTCTCTTTGATACTTTATTACCTATGTTTTCGGTTGTTGGATACTCTATATTTTGTCAACATTCTCTACAATCGTCTGATATATTTGCGTATTTTATGGATGTTAAAGTATTTTGGTTGAATGTTGTTTTGCTAATTTTATAACATGCTCATTCTTCCTGCTTTGGTACATTTTTGAATATTTGAATGTTAGCATTGTTGTTGGAATTTGTTGTTTTGATTGGGCTGTTTGTTTATGAAGTATTGTTTACATTTGTGTGATCTTGAATCAATTGTGGGTTTGGTAGCCAAGCCCACATGTTAATGTTAATTGTGTGGGGAAGAAAGTGACTTTAAAGACAACCAAAAAAAGGAAAATGCAGAAAAAACGAATAGAAACACTATTTTTCATGACAACAAGATAGGTACCCCATTGGTTCATATAATATATATGCAACAATATAATCTTCCTACACACCAAAAAAAGTGAAAACACACAACACACATATGTGTTCATTGTGCAACAACAGATAAGAACTTCTACTGACGAAATGTATGTGTTCATTGTGCAATATCTACATCATAATCAATTTTACAAAACATGTTTTCGATTATGTCATATTACAATTGTGGGCTATTTGATTGGCGTTTGTTTAGGAAGTATTGCTTACATTTTTGTGATCTTGAATCAATTGTTTGTTGAGTAGCCAAGCACACATCATTCATTGTGTGTGAAAGAAAATGATTCTAAGAAAACAAAAAAAGGAATATGCACAAAAACGATATGTGACACTGATTTCAAAACAACAAAATGGATACTCCATTGGTTCATATAATGTACAACAATATAATCTTCCTACTAGCCAAAACAAGCATAAACACAAAACACAATAAGGAGTTCATTGTGCAAGATCATGGAACCTCTACTGACTCAATGTATGTGTTCATTGTGCAATGTTCAGGCACAACTACATCATAATCAGTTTTCATCATCAAATTAAATATTTCTTAGAAAATGGAGAATATGAGTTTCTTTCCATAGTTTTGAGTACAATTAAGTTGGAGGATATATATATTTCTGAAGAATCCCAAATGTTGGACAAAATTAAAGCTTTAATATTGTTTTTCTTCATTTGTATAATTATTATTCCAAAAAACACAAAGTGAATTATTCTAAGCATGCGATTCAAACATTCACAGGAAAAAGTCCTAATTAAAAGCTTCTTTTGACTCTTTTATTGAAGAAATTACTTTTATGTGAAGTTTGGAATCATGATTTGCATTCTATTATATGTATATTTTTTTACATACTCTTATGTATAATTAGTTTGTACACTACAAACTCCAAATATACACTAAGAATTGCAAATGTACACTAAAATTTTGAAATGCACACCGTTTTGCTCATAATATTATTAATACAATATTTTGCACCAAATTAATTAGATTAATAAAAAACTTCCTTATTTGTCTTTCGAGTAAGATTAAACCAATCGATATATTTTCAAAGAAGCCCCAAATCATGAAATTGAAGAGAGAAATATGCAAAAAATTTACAACTTCACTTACCATAATCGAAGAAGCTACAAATCCAAATCCTCAGTGCTAATTAAATTGTGTTGTCCAACAGGCTCGGCGGCATCGACTCGATCCAAGCAGGGATCCGACCCGACATCTTTGAATCCACCAAGCTGCAAATCCTTCGTTTAATTAGATGTAAACTTTTTTGAATAAAGTAAAGTAAATGATTGGATTGAGGTTAGAAGTAATGACATTAGGGTGAGATTTATGATTTTTTTTTTTTTTTGAAATGTGCAAACAATTGTGGAACGGACAAATAAAAAAATAGTAAAACCAATTGTGGTACAAAGAGAGTGTACAACAATGCCATTTTGTATAATTTTATGAATATTGTGAGGGGAGGACTATATTAATTTGAATTCCAATCTTACACTCTTGCTTTCATTTCCATGATATAAAATAAAAGACAAAAATTGACTATCCTTTTTTTGTTTCATCATTTGGGATGACAATGCATGGCCCACCTAAATTGGCATATGTCGTGAATTGTTGAATTTAATTTAATTTCTTCCTTATACAAAAAAATGGACACGAATATATAATTTTGAACATAAAGCATGTTATGACCCAAAATTGAATCAACACAAATTTTATAGATCAACATTTTTTGATCCATTAATACGAAATTAATTTGACCCATTAAGCGGTTCGATTTTTGAACATAAAGCATGTTATGTTTTTTCAATTTTAATGTGGTAAGCGCGTTTTTTTATGGGTATCGTTATACATAGTTGTATTTTTTTTAGCACATGGATGCACTCATGTACCTCCTTCTACGCAAAGTAGAGATGTGACCAACATGTTTCTTGCGCAATTGGACAATTGTTGATGTTAGCATAGTTGTAAGTGTTGTTTTTTGTTTCCTTATACGTTATTAGTGTGTGTGTGTGCTGAAGAATGTTGGAAATAATTCATGCAGACATTACTCACGTCGAGATGTTACAACTCGTGGAAACAGGCACGCGATGGTGAATGGACTTGGTATGAAAATGAAGGGCGTATACTTGAGTATGTGAACGGCCGACGACCAAAAAATGTCTACCGTCGCCCATGGTCAGATGTTCAGTCTGTGTTTGGTGTTGCAAATGTCGCGAATAACCATTGGGTCTTGTATCAGATTGTTATCCAGGACGAAACAATTAAAATTTACGATTCCCTAATGGGGCGTCGTCCGAAGCCACAACTGAAGCAACTATTCAACAAGATGGCCCATTTGTTGCCTAGTTTATGTGTAGAAGGAGATGTATGGAAGGGCCAAAGGGAACTACAGTCTTTAAAGCCGGTGTGGGATGTTTGTCTTTATCCGTGTACTCCACAACAAACAAATGGTAGTGATTGTGGAATTTTGTGCATGAAGATGATGGAATGCATGGCTACGGGACAAGATGTGTAAGACATCGTTCCACAAATGTGTGAATGTTATCGAAAGTCCTATTGTGTTGAGTAGAGCTAGCAAATCGGGCCGCCCAGCCCAGCCCATTGGGCCAAGTGATGTTCATGGGCTAGGCCGGGCTGGCCCATGAACTGGTCGGGCCTATAAAATTGGAGCCCAGCCTAGCCCATCTGGGCTACTAGGCTAGCGGGCCAGCCCAGCCCATTACATAATTTATTTATTTTTGAAAAAAATCTTTCAAAAATTATATATTACTCCTCCGTACATGAAATGTAGTCCCATTTACCTCACATTCTTTGTCCACTAAATGTAGTTCCATACACTTTATGGAAACAATCACCCCCAACCATCACTTAATTACTCAATTTGCCATCAACTTTATTCACAAACAATCACTTTATTCACAATAGACCCCACAATACCATATAATACTCATACTTTATCTACATTTTTCTTAAAACTTGTGCCCACCCTCTATGAGACTACATTTGGTGGATGAAGGGAGTAACTAGTAACTACACATAATTTATAAACGACCATAACCATTATTGCATTAATGTACACTACAAGTCCCACCCAATGAGATAAAAAAAATATTTATAGCAAAAACTATACTCTGTATATATAAACTTATTATGTATTGGTCACATTCTCACATATATTTTTTATTTATACAAATAATTATAATTAAAAATATACATTACTAATACGTTAATTATACATAATTTATAAACGGACATAACTAGTACGGAGTATAACACTACACTATATATCAAGTTCAAATAGAATTATAAATAATTCATAAGTTCAAATTTTAAAGTCAAAATAAAATTAATAACATAATAATATTTAAGTATAGAGTATTGTAATAATTTGAATTGTTTATTTACCTTAAAAAAATTGATCGGGCCAAATGGGCTGTCCATGGGCCGTCGGGCCAAAATCAGCCTAGCCCATTACGCCCATCGGGCCTATCGGGTCAGGCCAAATAGGCCCAGTTTTATATGGGCCTATAATTTTAGAGCCCAGCCCATACTAGGCTTCAGGTTGGCCGGGCCGGCCCATCGGGTCGGGCCCAAATTGCCGGCTCTAGTGTTGAGCTACTCAACGAAGACAATATTAGATTCTAGTTAATATCCGGTTATATGTGTATGCCGACTACAATGCCAATTCCTAAACCCACGCATGTTATGTTATGTTAATTTACATGAACTCTGATTTAGGTTAATTAGGCTGATGTTTGTTGTGATCATGTATGGGAATGTTGCTACGTTATGTTATTATGTGTTGCATATTCATTATCACATGTTAGTCATGTTGCATATTCGGCCTGAGGGCATTTGAAAGCCTCAAATTAAATGGCCGATTGGTTTGGGCTGAGTATAATTGTTTTTTTGGGCTTCAACATGGCATAAACTACATAACCTAATGGGAGAGAAATTTTGGCGCCAAAACCAAAACTAAACCCTAATCTACTTGGAGGGAACATTGTTACCCTTTTTGGAGGGAAAATATTTTGCACCTATATATACACAACACGATCCAACCATATCCACACTGTAGGTCCCTAAGTTGAGTTAATATCGAGGGAAGCTAAAGAAAATGTCTAGAGGGGGGTGAATAGACTTTTCTAAAATCTTTCGATATATCAGAATTACAATATGCGGAATACGAAATTAACAATGAGCCCAATTAAAGATTATACTCAACTTAATTCGAGAACTCTGTTTTATGTATACTCAGCTAATCTAGTTCAGTTATGTAATTCAATTAACTAAACAATTAATCAATTAAACAACAAACAAAACAGTAAAGTAAATCAAACACGAGATTTATAGTGGTTCGACAACTTGTCTACATCCACTCTCACAAACCCAGTTGTGAAATTCTTATTAACTCTTCCAATCGAGCAATATGTTCTTGTAGCTTTAAGTCCCAAGAAATAAGACTTAGATCTTCTCGATTATATCTCCAGATATATCTTCGATCTTACTAGCGATTTACAAGTATCTAGCAACTTGAAATAGTAAACGAAAATAAAACTTCTCTTCGTTCAGTAGTAGCCTTCTGATTTCTTCACTTGACTTGTGTAGCTTCACTTTCTGAACTTCAATCTCTGAGAGTAATTTCTTCACTTGAATCTTCAATAATGCTTGCAGTATCAATATTTCAGTAGTCTTCAAATGATAAACACCTAGAGGTATTTATAGATTCTAGAAATCAAGAACTCAGTTAGTTGTTGTTGGTCCTAAAGTTGAGTTAATAATATTGAGTAAGCTAGTGAAAATGTCTAGAGGGGAGGGGTGAATAGACTTTTCAAAAATCTTTCAATATATCAGAATACACAATGCGGAATAATCAGATTACTAATGAGCCCAATCAAGTTTATACTCAACTTTTATCTAGATCTTTATCTTTGTTAATTCTACTGTTCTTGATTAAACAATTCAAACAAATATCAAACAGTAAAGTAAAGAACACAGAATTTTATAGTGGTTCGACAAATGTCTACATCCACTCTCACAACTCCAGTTGTGAAGTTTTATTACTCTTCTTGAGCTTCTTGTGGCTTAAAGTCCCAAGATTAAGACTTTGATCTTTTCGATTATACCACCAGGTATATCTTCGATCTACTAGTAATTCTACAAGTAACTAGCACACTTGTTTTACAAAATACAAACTTTAAACTTGAAAAGTAAAACTTCTCTTTGAGTAGCCTTTGATTCTTCTCTTCAATTCAGTGGCTTCTTCTTCTTCAATCTCCTTCAACTCTGTGAATTCTTCTTTGTAGACTTGCTCTTGAATTCTCTAAGATCAGTAATTTCTCAGTAGTAGCAGTAGTCTATTCAAGTAGGAGATCATATAGTATTTATAAAACTTAGTATGACAGTTAGCAGTTTGTGAACTAACTTTCAACTAACTCTAAAACTGTTTTTGTAACTTCTTCTTATAACCGACTTTGTAACTTCCTTCTTAGTCAGCATCTCTTCAATAAATCTTCAGTTACACTTTAAATAAGCTTTCCAAACTTATTCTTCAATTTCACTAAATCAGCACAGTAACTTACTGTTCTGATTTTTACTCTTCGGATTTTACTCTGCTGATTTTTACTCTTCTGATTCAATCAGCACAGTAACTTAAAACTGTTCAAAACTTCTCCAGATTTCTTCTAAGCTCTTCTTCAACTCTTCTTGAAGTCTTCTTAGTCTGAAGTAGTCCTCTGAGTCCTCTGAGTCTTCATTAGTCTTCTGATCTTCTCCTAATCTATTCCTAATCTAGTGTTCTGATTTTACTGTTCTGAGCTTTACAATGCTGAATACAAATAGAATACAACTTTACATATATAAAACCTATCTATACATCAACTGAACTATATACAGATGAGTATATCTAAGTCCTATACTATAAGCTGTCTATACAATACAAAACATCAGCTTAGTTCCTAACAGTTCATATATCAGATCAGTAACCAATAAGATCAGTAACTCATAAGATCAGTAACTCATGTAAGTTCAATAACTTCCATATAAGATCAGTAAATATCTAAGATCAGTAAACACTTAAGATCAGTAACTTACATATCAGATCAGTAAACATATCAGATTAGTAAGTACATCAGATCAGTAACTCAGATTTTCAAATATCTCATATAAGATCACTAAAATTATTCTCAGTTTCCACACTAAGATCAGTAATCTTATTCCAGATAACTCAGTTAAGATCAGTAATTTTAACTTTGATATTACTCAATAAGATCAGTAAACTTATTCTTAATATTACTAAATAAAATCAGTAAACTTACTTCAGTTAGCATTAAGATCAGTAATCTCAATTTTAAGTTTCTCATCAGATTAGTAAGCTTATATTCAGATGACTTAGTTAAGATGACTTAGAACCACATATATCACTAACTTTAAGTTGCTTTTGGCCATCAAAACATACTTTCATCAACTAGAACATTGTTTATAGGATTCATATCCCAACAATTTCCCCCTTTTTGATGAAGCCAAAACTACTTAAATGTTAATAAATCAGTAGTTAAGTATGTAGTCTATCATAACAGTTCATCAATTCAAAATTCCAGATTCATATTCAAATAAGATCAAATATTACAAATAATCACAGAATATGAAAATCACAAAAATATAGAAATAAAGATTAAGGATAGAAATGTTATCTTCTGAGCTTTTCCTTCATCTTCATTCTGCATCTTCAAATTCTAAATGCCACATACATTCTTGCTTTGATATCCATCATGTGTTGATGATCGGTGATTCCTTCTTCCTTGATAATCTCAGCAATAATGTTGTTTATCTCCTTGTAATCAGGTTCTCCATTTTCCAGTCTTGGAGGTTCCCAATTAGGTTCTTCAGGGCACAAAATCTTAGTTCCAGCACGATTAGCCACTTGTGCTATGTCTTCCCAGAATTCTTGATCAATGTTCAACATAAATTCTTCAAAATCAACAAATTCTGCTTCCTTGCTAGAATGATCACCAAACTTCTTCACAATGAAGTTCGCAATCTGCCATTTCTTCTTCAAATTTTTCCAGTATTCCATGTGTTCTGTTAAAACAATGAAATCCACAAAGTTTTCATCTAGAAAATCTTTGTCAAACAGTCCTTCAGCTTTCTTTTTAGCATTCATCTTTTTCTTCAAAGCTGTGACTCGATTATCAAATCTTGTCTTCAAGAACTTGACATCCTTTTCTTTCTTCTTTTTCAAACTTTCTTCTTCACTTGTCATAACAGCTTTCATTTTGCTCTTTGATCTAGTCATTCTTTCAGTTTCTTCCTCTTGTTGTTCTTCATCAGATAAAACTAATTTCCTCTTCCTCTGACTTGAACTTCCTGCAATCTCAGGTCTTTTCTCAACAATCTCTTGACCTTGTTGCTTCTGTTGCTTTCTTTGCTTCAGTTTTTCATTCAGAATATGAATTTCAGCTCTTAATTCATCTTGACTTACAACCAGCTGAGCTTGTTGTGACTGTGTTTGTTCCATCACATGTCTTGTCCTGTCTTCCCCCTTTTTGGCTTCATCATGCCACTCCTTCAGGGAAGATATGTGTTGCTCCAGCTTCTTATGTAACACCTGAGACAAATTCTTCTCTTGTACTCTATGAAGGTCAAAAATCTTGGACATTGTATACTCCATTACCTTCTCATAAGAGTGTTCAGAATGCATCTTGTTCATCCTTTCAGTAGCTTCCTGAAACATTTGAACAGCAGCTTCCATCTTTGCTTGAAGTTCAGCATTCTGCCTTTTCAATTTTTCAAATTCAGACACATCAGAATCCTTCTCAACATGATCTGTTCTGATCTCTTCTTGCACA
Organism: Galeopsis tetrahit; assembly: GCA_963675135.1. Classification (NCBI taxonomy): domain Eukaryota; kingdom Viridiplantae; phylum Streptophyta; class Magnoliopsida; order Lamiales; family Lamiaceae; genus Galeopsis; species Galeopsis tetrahit. Next base: position 17,387,417 of record OY776125.1, on the reverse strand, counting down.
TCCTCAATAGGATCAGTAGGTTGAATAGGAATGCTTTCCAATTCTTCAGCATTTACATTCTGAGTGTCAACAACATCAGTTTCCTCAATCACAACAGTCTCTTCAAGTACAACAGTGTTCTCAAACACTTCTGTTGCATTGATAATGTCTTCATCAATATCCATAAAATCTTCTTCAGCAGCAGTTTCATCAACACCCTTCTCCTCACTAAATAAATCTTCATCAGAGACAGGAGTTGCAATCTTTTCAACAGTGTACTTGATCCCTGTCAATCTCTCAACAAGAAGTACAACAGATTCTGGAGTGACTTACTCAAGAAAAGAATTAACACCAGCTGCTTGCATTTGTTCTGCTTCCCAATCATCAAAGATTGAAGCACCTCCCATTCATTCCATGATAGCTAAACTTTCCTTCAAAGTACTCCTCTTAAGATACACCCAAGTGCCTATCCTAAGGAGTTTCTCAAACTCAACAGAGCTTTCATCCAATCCAGGAAATTGTTTCAACAGTGCTATCCTTAAATCAATTCTGATTCTATCTTCCTTATCACAAATAGTGTACTCCATCAAATCAGCAGGTTTGGGAGTAATAAATTCAGGTTCAGGAGAAGATGAAATATCAATGGGTTCAGAAGAAGGTTCAAATTCATGTTCAGTAGAGTGAGCATGAACCTGTAATGGGGATTGATGTGGTGAAGATTGATGTGAAGTGTGTTGTTGAGGGGTAGGAATTGAAGTAGGCTCAAAGGTAGTGAGCTGAGGTGATGAATGGGGAGTGTTCTGAGTCTCAGAAAAAGTAGTGATATGATCCTCCAGAACATGAAGGTTGAGGATTTTGGGGTTCAGGTTGGCTTGGTTCAGAATCAGAAGGGGTAGGGGAGACAACAACTAACTTCCTCCTAACACTCCTTGACTTAGTCCTCTTATGAATAGCAATTGGACTAGGAACACTAACCTCTTGCTCATCTGAGCTTGACTGCACCACAGTTTCCACAAAATAAACTGTTGGTTCCAAGGCAGCAGTAGCAGACCTTCCTCTCCTTAGTGTAGTACTGCTCGGATCATGCTTAGATTTTGATCTAACCTCAGTTTGATCATCCTCCGATTGATACATTGAAGCTCCAGACTCCTCTGCTTCAATTTCTTGAGAGTGTTCCAAGGGGTTCTCTTGTTCAAATTGAACAGACTCCTTCTTCATCAAGAATTTCCCATGATGGAATTTCTTGGGATTACTCCAATAAGGTTTCTTCACCAGCTGAGGCAGCAAGAAACTCAGCTTGTTTCCAAATCCTAACTTTGATTTCAGTGAGAATTCCAAAGTGTCCTCATCAAACAACACCTTTTCCTTTTCAGTCAATAACCTCTCCAGAAAGAATCCTTGCCAATCACCTTCCACTCTGTCAATGATCGCAGCCATAATTCTAATTTTAAAACTCGATAAGGCATCCTGGCTATGATGTTGCCCTAACAAGCATTTTCCAGCAATATCCATTAAGAACTGCAACCCAGTAGGAAGTACATCCTTCTTTAAATTTGTCAAGGTCTCTGTTTCAACACCTGTCCATCTTCCCACGCACTCCTTTTCTTCTCCAGCTTTGTAGGTCATGATATCTACTGGACCTTGTGGTAAGTCCAACATTACTTCGAGAATGTCTCTCGTAATGGTGACTTTGTGTCCAGCTAGCATGGAGTGAACACCATTTTTGTCTCCTTGGAGTTGTAAATAGAATTCCACCGCTTCCGGTTCGTAGACATTCGCGGGAAATGACTCCAGAAACTTCCGTAGGCCGCATTCTTCACACATGTTTAAGATAGCTTGATTTTCTGCACTGTGTCTGCCATTGAAGTAGACAGCGTTCTCCACGAAAATTCCTTTCTTTCGCATCCATAAACTCGAATCAAAAGTTCCTGCGACTTGGTTAGCTTCATTGATAATATTGACAGTTGCCATTTGAGAATTTTGTAGGAATCAAATTTTGCAGAAGTTAAGAAGTTAAGAATTATCCAGAAATGAATTCGTAAGAATGAAGAAGAAGAAGTGTGATTGTTTTTGTTAAATTCAAAACCAATCTAGGGCTAGGATTGAATTAGATTATTATAAAGAATGGTTGGAATTAAATCTCGAAATTCGAGTTAAACAATAACTGTTCACATTCTAGAAACATTCTTAATTTTTGGAGCCAACTAGTGTTTGATAAATACACCACAATTTTTAGGTTAAAAATAGAAGAGTGTAATAATCTTCTCTATTAGTAATCTAAAAATTTGAACAATTTTTGACTTAGAGTATTCTAAACCAAAAGACTGTTCTGATGCAAATCAGCACAGTAGTTTCCAAAACAATTTCACTTCATTTTCTTACTTATTTTTAAAGAAAATTTCACTTATCTGGATCAGCTGAGTACTGTGATCAGCTGAGTAACCTTTTTAGAAATCAGATCAGTAGATGAATCAGTAGAGTAGATTTCAGATCAGTAGATGGGTCAGCACAGTAATCCTCAGATCAGTACCCAAATTCTCTGATTTCATCTTTTTGATATCAGCACAGTAATCCTCAGATCAGTACTGTGTCAGATCAGTAGATTTCTTGTAGACAGATTTCCACAAACAAGTCTTTCTGTAGACAGATTAGTCAGTAATCAGATTAGTTCTGTAGAATAACTGAATTGTAATCAGATCAGTACTGTAGACAAAGAAACTTTGTAATCAGCACAGTTCTGTAGACAAGTCAATGTATTAATCAGAATATCTGTAGACTGATATAGTCTGTAATCAGATCAGATTAGTAGACTTCTTTAACTCTGTAATCAGATCAGTTCCCCCTTCAGTGGAGAATTCCTCTTCTGTACCTGTTTCACCTTGGTAGAAGTGTTAGTTCATGAGATATAAGTGTAAAACAGTACAGATTAGTAACAATATGTTTTAATTTAATGATCACATCAAGGTTTATGCTAAAGTGACTTAGTGATCTGAGTCAACAAAAGGATCTTTAAGAAATCACAGATTCCCCCTTAATGTATGTTCTCAGTGTCCCTCAGCTTTACCAGCTTCCTCATTGGGATTAAGGTCACTTTAGTAACCTTGTTACCTGTGTTAGTGATCTGACATAGGATTGTCTCTTCTGATTGTTGAATTTTGAGGTACTGCTCTTACTTTATGCTTTATCTTCCTCTTGGTATAGGATCAGTACCTGAAATGTTAGCACAGTTCTATATACAAACAGAATCCATATCTATCAATCCTAAACCAATGCACAATTCTCTGAATCTCACTTCAGCCAATGGTTTTGTAAAAATGTCAGCTCTTTGAATATCAGTATGAATCTTTTCCATTCTAATATTCTTCTTTTCAACATGATCCCTAATAAAATGATGCCTAATATCAACATGTTTGCATCTAGTATGTAAAACAGGATTTTGAGTGATGGCAATGGCACTATTACTGTCACAATATATAGGTACATTAGATTCTACAACATTGTAGTCTCTGAGTTGTTGTATTAGCCAAAGAAGCTGACTACAACAACTACCTGCAGCCATATATTCTGCTTCAGTAGTAGAAGTTGCCACACTTGTCTGTTTCTTTGAAAACCATGAAATGAGCTTAGTTCCTAAGAATTGACATGAACCTGAAGTAGATTTTCTATCTATTTTGCAACCTCCAAAGTCCGAGTCTGAACAACCACTTAAAGATATATCATCATCTGCAGGATACCATAATCCTCGATTAATAGTCCCCTTTAGATATTTCAATATCCTTTTAGCAGCTTCCAGATGACTTTCCTTGGGGTTTGCTTGAAATCTTGCACATACTCCAACAGAAAAAGCTATATCAGGTCTGCTGGCAGTTAGATAGAGTAGAGAGCCAATTAAAGCACGATAGTGAGGTTGGTCAGAAGACTTACCTCCTTCATCAGGATCCATTCTGTATGTAGGTTGCATGGGCACACCAACTGTCTTACAGGTTTTAATACCAAATTTATCTAGCAAATTCTTAGTATACTTTGCTTGATTTATAAAGATACCTTCTGAAGTTTGTTTTACTTGAAGACCAAGAAAATATGTCATTTCTCCCATCATAGACATTTCAAATTTACTTTGCATGAGTGTAGAAAAGCTTTCACTCAGGTTTTTGTTGGGTGATCCAAAGATAATATCATCCACATAAATTTGAACAAGTAATATATCATTACCTTCTTGTCTTCTAAACAAAGTTCTATCAACCTTGCCTTTTGTAAAACCATTTTCAAGTAAGAATAGAGAAAGAGTATCATACCATGCTCTTGGAGCTTGTTTCAATCCATAGAGTGCTTTCTTTAACCTGTATACTTGATGACTATTCACTTCAAAACCAGGTGGTTGTTCTACATAAACTTCTTCAGCAAGTATACCATTCAAAAATGCACTTTTCACATCCATTTGATATACAGTAAATTTCATATGTGCAGCATAAGCAAGGAACAATCTTATAGCTTCTAGTCTAGCTACAGGAGCAAAAGTTTCATCATAATCAATACCCTCAGCTTGAGAGTAGCCCTGAGCAACTAATCTAGCTTTGTTTCTAACTACAAGATCATTTTCATCCCTTTTGTTCTTGAAAATCCACTTAGTACCTACAACATTATGATTACTAGGTCTATCAACAAGTTCCCAAACTTCATTTCTAGTGAACTGATTAAGTTCTTCCTGCATGGCTACAAACCAGTTACTATCACTTAAAGCTTCAATCACAGTTTTAGGCTCAATAGATGATAGAAAACAACACCAGCAAAATAAAGACTTACTAGGTTCTTCCTTTGAATCAAACAATTGTTTTCTAGTTTTAACACCTATACTAGAATCACCTAGAATCAGATCAGTAGAATGAGCAGACTTCCATGTCCTTCTATTCTTAACAGTATCATCATTTACATCATGCAAATCATCATGCAGATCAGTATCATTTATATCAGCAGTTTTGTTCATAGGAGAGCAGTCATTCAATTCTTTTATTTCAGAAGTTTTAGATGACTCACCTTTGTCTTTTACCTTTTCTTTATCAGAATCTTGATCTAGAACTTTCAGGAAAGGATTATATGCTTGTACAGATTCATATATTCCTGTATCATCATCTTCATTGTTGTTTTGAAGCTGTAGTTTGTCAACTTTCTTACTGAGCTGATGATCAGCAGAGTCCTGTACATTCTCATCAAAGACAACATGGGGTGTTTCTTCCACACATAGAGTAGAGTAATTAAACACTCTAAATGCTTTGCTTGCAGAAGAGTATCCTAAGAATATCCCTTCATCAGCTTTTGCATCAAAAGCATTCAATTTATTTTTGCCATTGTTATGTATGAAACACTTACAGCCAAAAATATGAAAATAAGAAACTCTTGGTTTTCTACCTTTCCATACCTCATAAGGTGTTTTACCATGTACCTTATTAAGAGCACTTCGATTTTGAGAGTGGCAAGCTGTGTTAATAGCTTCTGCCCAAAATTTCTGAGGTGTGTTGAATTCTGCAATCATGGCTCTGCAAGCTTCTTTTAGTGTTCTGTTTCTCCTTTTTGCAACACCATTTTGTTGAGGGGTTCTGGCTGCACTTGTCAAATGCTGTATCCCAGACTTAGAACAATAGTCAGAAATGTAACAATTAATAAATTCAGTCCCCTTGTCACTCCTAATCTTGACAATGGGATGACCTTTTTCAACCTGCAATTTCTTCAATAGATCTGGAAGTAGTGTTTGTGTATCACTCTTTTTGTGTAGAAAGACTACCCAAGTAAACTTAGAATAATCATCTACAACAACTAGAGTATACCTTCTTCCATTTAATGTAGGAGGTGTGATAGGACCATGAAGATCCATATGCAAGAGTTCTAAAACTCTGCTTGTTGAAAGAGTAGGAATGGACTTAAATGAAACCTTTACCTGTTTACCTTTTTGACAGGAATCACATACTTGTGACTTGGAATAGATTTCATTAGGAATGCCCTCAACAAGATGTTCTCTAGCAATCTTGTTGATTATCTTAAAGTTTAGATGGCAGAGACGTTTATGCCAGAGCCAACTGTTTTCTTTAGGACTCTTAGTAATAAGACAGGCATTCTTAGGACAACTATTCCAGTTCACAATGTATATACTTCCTTGTCTTGTGCCAACAAGTAGAACATTGTGAGTCCTTTTATCAATTATTTCACATTTTCTGGTCTTGAACTGAACCTTGTATCCCCTGTCACAAAATTGAGATACAGATAACAAATTATACTTCAAACCTTCAACATAGGATACATCTTGGATTTCAACATCTCCATTCTTGATGAATCCAAATCCTTTTGTGATTGCTATTGAGCTATCTCCAAAGATGACTTTTGGTCCTTCCTTTTCTTGATAGTCAGTAAGTAAGGCCTTGGTACCAGTCATGTGGTGTGAGCACCCACTGTCTATATACCAGGTCTCACCAACTGAACCACCTTTCTTGTATAAGTCCAGTCGATCCTGCAAGGTAGTGATCTTAATAATTTAGGTACCCTAGTTTATTGGGGTCCTTGGGGGTTAGTAGTGAGAGGTACCCAAATGAACATTGAGGATTTGAATAAGTGGGACCTCTTCAATTTTCTTCCAAATTTATCACAAAACAGTACTTTATTAACCAATTCAGAATTATCATTAGACTTAGGATCTATTTTTCTGAGATAGCCTTTCCTTGGTTCTACCCCTTTTTCAGTAAGATCAGTAGGCCTGTGATAGTTTGAATATGGTCTTAAAGCATGTGGACCATAAGGCTTATAGATTTGCTTAGGTCTTTCCTCACCAATGATATTATAAGATAAAGGTGGAGGATAAAGAACAGGTTTGTTATGATAATGGGGCACAAATCTCCTAGGTTTAGTTGAATACAGCTGAGACTGCCTTATGAAAGGAGGTCTAGGCTGTTCCCAACTTGCCTGTGCTTGTCTTGACCTACTGTTCTGAGTTTGTCTCTTTTGATACCAGTACTGATCTGATCTGGTCAGAGGAGTATAACTCTTCTGGTATGGTCTTGACTGTACTGGTCTTAATACATTCTTCATTTTACCATTCTTGGTAGTAGGAGGGATGTATTTAGACTGTACTTTGAGTTTTGGTTCATCATCATAAGTCATAGGTTCTTTTCCTTTATCTAGTTGCAAAGAACTTGTACTAGCTCCATTAGTGTTCTTAAATTCTGAAGTAGTTGGACTAGGCAGATCAGTACATATTCCTCTTTTATCATTTGGAGCTCTATATCTGTCTGAGATTGTTTGATTAATCTTAGTAGAGTTAATCATCCCAGATAGCTTTCGATCTAGGCTCACTACTTCAGATTCTAAGAATCTATTGCGCTCTTCAAATTTTTCACATTTGATCTTTAAATCATTGAATTCATTAGTCTCTTTGGCTTGAGTTTTAAGCATACCCTGATATAGTTTGTCAATGGATGCATACTTTTCTTGGAGTTGAGACAACTCTTCTGATAGTCTTGCATTTATGACAACTATATTAGGATCCACTTGTAACTGAGCTTCTTTTAGCTTAATGATTTCTTGCTTTAAAGATATATTCTCATCACTAATTTCCATGAATGCTTTGTTAGCTTGTAGAAGGTCTTCTTCAGTCACTCCTTGGGAATGATGAAGACTACTTCCTACACTGCTAACAGCAGCATCACTTTCATCAGTGTCAGAATTGTTACAAGATTGAAATGAGTTGACAGATGATACCTCATCATTTATTTTGGCCATCATTGCCAGTCCATCATCTGCTATGAAGGCTTCATCTTCATTGCTAGAGGGGTAGTCAGATGAAGTCGATGGTAACTCTTCTGATTCCGAATCAGAGTCATTGTAAGCCACCATTGCCTTCTTACCCTTTGCATATTTTCGATCTCTTCTGGCTTTCCTTTCTTCTCGATCTTCAGAACTCAGATCAGGACATTCATATATATAATGACCTGGCTTATCACAATTATAGCAAACAGGATTGTTAGAAGTTCTTTTAGGAGGAGAATGCTTTCTGTTCCTGTCATGCTTGTCAATTGAGTTCCTGTCTTTCTTATCAGAATACTTTCTGTCTCTCTTTTCAGATGAGTTCCTGTCTCTCCTGTTTTCATTAGAGATCTCATCCCTTCTTTCAGAAGAGTTTTGATCCCTTCTGTTCACAGAAGAGTCCCTGTTATTAGAACCCTTAGATTCCTTATAGAACCTCTTGTACCTGCCATATCTCTTGTTCAGTTTATCAAATCTTTTGATCATAAGGCTCATCTGATCTTTCAGACTTAGATCAGAACCATCTAGTTCATCTTTTATGCTTGAAGCCTTTGTTTTAGATGATCTAGACCCCTTTGAAGTAGAGGCTTTGAAAGCTATGTCTTTAGAGACATCCTTATCCTTATGGATCACAGAAATAGGATCTTCTTCATCTAACTCGAACTCATGTGCCTTAAGTGTTTGGAACATAGTTTCTGCTGGCCAAGAATCAATGTCTTGTGTAGTTTTAATGATCATCTTGACCATTTTCCACCTTTCATCCAAGGCTTTCAAGATTCTCAAATTAACTTCTCTGTCAGTATAAGTCTTTCCTAATACATCAAGATCATTCATAATTTTGGTAAATCGAGTATCCAATTCATCAATTGATTCTCCTGGCTTCATCTTAAATGATTCAAACCTTTGGACAGTAGTGGATAACTTGCTTTCTTTGATCAGTGTAGTACCTTCACAAAGAATAGCCAGTTTGTCCCACATCTGTTTTGCAGTCTTACATTTTAATACTTTACCAAGATACTCATTTGGTAAGGTATGTAGAATGTAGTTCTTGGCAAGACTATCCAAATTGTTTTGTTTCATCTCTTCTGAAGTCAGTTCTGACCTGGGTTTGGGGACCAGTGCTCCAACTGGTTTAGATGGATCCAGAACAGCAGTGTTTTCCACCATGATGACAATTGGTCCTTCAGTCACCACAGACACCATCAGATCATGGGTTGAGCTAAAGATGGCCTCCATCCTAAGCTTCCAGTAGTCATAATCTGCAATTTTGAACTTAGGCAGCTTGTTCACATTAGTGTCATCCATGTTTGTTTATACAAATAGGATCAGTAGTATAGCAGATAGATTTCAAGTATTCAGATAGTAACAAGTATCAAGAATTAACAGTAAGATCAGTAAAGATAACCTTCAAGATTTACAAGGTTTATCAAGAAACAGCAGTCCCAAAGAACTACTGCTCTGATACCACTTGTTGGTCCCAAAGTTGAGTTAATAATATTGAGTAAGCTAGTGAAAATGTCTAGAGGGGAGGGGTGAATAGACTTTTCAAAAATCTTTCAATATATCAGAATACACAATGCGGAATAATCAGATTACTAATGAGCCCAATCAAGTTTATACTCAACTTTTATCTAGATCTTTATCTTTGTTAATTCTACTGTTCTTGATTAAACAATTCAAACAAATATCAAACAGTAAAGTAAAGAACACAGAATTTTATAGTGGTTCGACAAATGTCTACATCCACTCTCACAACTCCAGTTGTGAAGTTTTATTACTCTTCTTGAGCTTCTTGTGGCTTAAAGTCCCAAGATTAAGACTTTGATCTTTTCGATTATACCACCAGGTATATCTTCGATCTACTAGTAATTCTACAAGTAACTAGCACACTTGTTTTACAAAATACAAACTTTAAACTTGAAAAGTAAAACTTCTCTTTGAGTAGCCTTTGATTCTTCTCTTCAATTCAGTGGCTTCTTCTTCTTCAATCTCCTTCAACTCTGTGAATTCTTCTTTGTAGACTTGCTCTTGAATTCTCTAAGATCAGTAATTTCTCAGTAGTAGCAGTAGTCTATTCAAGTAGGAGATCATATAGTATTTATAGAACTTAGTATGACAGTTAGCAGTTTGTGAACTAACTTTCAACTAACTCTAAAACTGTTTTTGTAACTTCTTCTTATAACCGACTTTGTAACTTCCTTCTTAGTCAGCATCTCTTCAATAAATCTTCAGTTACACTTTAAATAAGCTTTCCAAACTTATTCTTCAATTTCACTAAATCAGCACAGTAACTTACTGTTCTGATTTTTACTCTTCGGATTTTACTCTGCTGATTTTTACTCTTCTGATTCAATCAGCACAGTAACTTAAAACTGTTCAAAACTTCTCCAGATTTCTTCTAAGCTCTTCTTCAACTCTTCTTGAAGTCTTCTTAGTCTGAAGTAGTCCTCTGAGTCTTCATTAGTCTTCTGATCTTCTCCTAATCTATTCCTAATCTAGTGTTCTGATTTTACTGTTCTGAGCTTTACAATGCTGAATACAAATAGAATACAACTTTACATATATAAAACCTATCTATACATCAACTGAACTATATACAGATGAGTATATCTAAGTCCTATACTATAAGCTGTCTATACAATACAAAACATCAGCTTAGTTCCTAACAGTTCATATATCAGATCAGTAACCAATAAGATCAGTAACTCATAAGATCAGTAACTCATGTAAGTTCAATAACTTCCATATAAGATCAGTAAATATCTAAGATCAGTAAACACTTAAGATCAGTAACTTACATATCAGATCAGTAAACATATCAGATTAGTAAGTACATCAGATCAGTAACTCAGATTTTCAAATATCTCATATAAGATCACTAAAATTATTCTCAGTTTCCACACTAAGATCAGTAATCTTATTCCAGATAACTCAGTTAAGATCAGTAATTTTAACTTTGATATTACTCAATAAGATCAGTAAACTTATTCTTAATATTACTAAATAAAATCAGTAAACTTACTTCAGTTAGCATTAAGATCAGTAATCTCAATTTTAAGTTTCTCATCAGATTAGTAAGCTTATATTCAGATGACTTAGTTAAGATGACTTAGAACCACATATATCACTAACTTTAAGTTGCTTTTGGCCATCAAAACATACTTTCATCAACTAGAACATTGTTTATAGGATTCATATCCCAACAGTTGTAACAAACTTTTCTTGAAAACTAACTTCTAACTGAATTTTCTTCTTTCACGCGTTTCTTCAGTTAATTAGTTATTCCTTAACTAATTCTTCAGTCTTTATCTTCAATACGCGTTTGTAACTAACTTCAAGTCGACCTGTCTTGTTTAAGTCGCGCACCTGTCTTGTCCAGTAGTAGTAGACTGTGTCTTCTACTTGTCTTGTGCAGTAGACTTCTCCAGATTACAACATAGAACTAATCTAGTCCTATCATTTAATCCTAACAAGACTATTACATTACATTAAGCTTTTATAATACAAGCTTAGTCAACTTATAAACTATACAATAAAACTAATCTATTACATATAAAAACATCATGAGCTCTATACAACATTTAAATAGCTCAGTAACAAACTTAAACAAATACTGTAAACACATATGAAGTACTTATAAACTGTACTTATCTTTTCATGTGAACTTATGTGAACTCTACTGGTCTTGTACAAGATGACTTAACTCAACTAGACTAGATCAGTCAACACTTAGAAAATATTCATACTACTTTTGGCTTTATCAAAACTTCATCTTTTATTCATCATTTAGGACTTGTTCTAGGATTCATATCCCAACAATTTCCCCCTTTTTGATGAAGCCAAAACTACTAGAACCTTTTCTCATAAGTAGACTAGTTAAGTAGTTACCTTGTTTTTTAACATCAAATAGTACTTATCTTTCATTCATTCAAAAACTAGATCAGTAGATTACACATACTTTGAATAAAAAAACTAAGTATCAGAGCAACACAAACTAATCTTCAAACAAACAAAAACTAATCTGAAAGAGTACCTCCTTCTGGATTTGGAACGCAGAATGCATCAAGGAGTCTCTTGTGAATTAGACAGATATGGTCTTCATCTTCAATCTTCTCTTTATCTAGCAGCTCTTCTTCGAATTTCTTGATCTGGTTATGATCAACTCTTTTACCTGAGCTGGTCATGGGACATTTCCATTCAGGAAATTCAGGAACAAGAATGTTGAAGTTAGCACCAGCAGAAATCCTCAAGATTAGATGCCATAACTTCCTGTGATGTCCTTCCATGAACCAGTCAAATAAAGAATATAGTTCATCTTGACTTTCAGCATCACCATACTTCCTTATTATCCAATGATCAAGTTCCCATTGACTCTTCACTTCAATCCATTCAGCTCTATGCTCATTATCTATGAAGTGATCAATGAACTTGTCTTCCATTTTGTCTTCATCAGCTTTTAACTTCTGCAGCCTTTCAATATGCTTAGTAATCTTCTTTTTGCTTGCATAATGAATCTCATCATCAGCAATTCTTTGTTTCTTCTCAATTGTAGCAGTAGCAGTAGGCTCTTCAATATCCAGCTTTCTCTTAACTCGTCTGGTCTGAATCTCTGCTTCAAGAGAAGCAACAGCTTTGCCTTTATCTAATCTCTTCTGCTTTTCTGTCTCAGCATGCTCTAGATCTGCCTTCTTCACTAATCTGCCTCTTTTAGGCCTTCTTAGTTCTTCAATCGCAGCAGCAGCTTTCATCTCCGGTTCAGCACTAGCAGATTTCACAACTTCATCTTCAACTCTACTTGTCTCTTCCCCCTTTTTGGCTTCATCACTTGCCTTAAGAGTGAAAAGAGAAGTAAAGCGAGTCATCTCTTCTTTCAAAGCTTCCTTCATGGCTTCAGCAGCTGACTCAATATGCATCTGATGTGATTTCTCATGGCTCATCTTGTCCAATCTATCAGTAACCAGTTCCAACTTCCTTGTACATGAAACTAGTTCATCGTTTAAATGAGTAGCCGTTTGACGAAGAAGAGTATTCTGTGTGGTTAACTCATTTAGAACATCCCGAGAACGCACCAATTGATCTTGTGCTTCCCGTCTCTGTTCATCAGCAATAGCAACTTTAACTCTGTAAAGTCTCTCCATTTTGCTTGACTCTTGAGCGAGTGATCGAGCAAACGAGATTGACCTCTTTTCTGAAAAATCAACCTGTTTCTTCAGAAAGTCTTCAAATTGAGCAAACATCTCCTCTCGGAAAGTCGAGTCCATCTTGTTGACTTCACCAACAAATAAGTCTCTGGATTTGTCAACAAGTGACTGATTTTGTTCAACTAGCACATCCTTCATCTTCAAGTTTAAGAACTTGTCTATGGCATTATGAACAACATTTCCTAGATCCGTCTTTAATTCATCCAGAAATCTTTCTGGAACAACTTGAGTAGAACTGGAAGTTCCAACAACTTCAGCATCAAAGGCTTTGATCTCATCCTCATCAAACATCTCAGCATCCAAGAACTCATCATCTTCTTTACCAAGCATGAGTGAGTCGACTTCATCTTCATCACTTTCAACAATTTCTTCCAATTGTTCTGAAGTCTGTACTGCCATCTCAGCTACTTCCGGCTTGATCTCGTCTTCCACCAGATCAGTCTGGGTTCCGACGTCAAATGCGAACACATCCTCAATGACACCATCCGGAATATTTAGCAGCCTTTTGACTAAATCAACCAAGGCTTTGCGAGGGAATAGCTCGGAGTGATCCTTAACTCCACTATTTTCTTTCTGTTCCATCTCCCAATCCATAAAGTTGGAGATTCCGCCCTTGCCTTGAATGACTTCAAAAAGATCATCCGTAGAAGACTTCTTCAAAGCGAACCATGTGCAAATCCTGACTAGCTTCTCAAACTGTTCAGAAGCTGTGTCGATGTCAAGAGTCGAGAGCGTCTTCTGCAGATTTCTTGAAACTCGAGCACGAATCCTCTTCTCTCTTAGACACATCGGATAATACACCAGGGAATCAAATCTAACAACAGACTGATCCTGAGTAGATGGGGTCTCTAACTCAGCTGTTGCAGTGGCAACTGGCGTCTTGTCTGAAGTAGATGGGTTGGAGGGTTCACCATATTCTGGTGAGGGAGAGGGAGTAAAGGCAGTGGTTTCTATGGGCTTTGATGTGGCTAGGTCAAGTATGACAACTGTAGGAGTATCAGTTGTATCTTGTCTGGGAGTGATTTGGGGATGACTGGCTCTAAGCGGTAATGCCGCCAGTACATGTGAAGTTGAGGATAAAGGACGAGGCCTAGATCGATATGATCTAGCCTTGGTTCGAACAGTAGAGAGAGAGAGAGAGGGAATTGACAAATTTTGTGAAGAGGTACCAACCTGGTGACTCGTCTCTTCTGGTGGAGGTGGGGTTCCAACTCTCACAAGAGTATACCTCTCAGGAACTTGTTCACTCGACTCCTTCTCCTGTAGCGACTCTTCATCTGATTGAGTCTTTTCCGAGTCGTCTGCACTGGACTCTGCTTCCTCAGACCCAGCTTGTGAAGAACTCTCTGAATCCGCGTACGGCAACACTTCAGATTCATCCAATTGAACGTGCCTAGGAGCAGCTGGCCTTACAGCAGCTTGCTTCTTCAGTGCCTCTTTCTTTAAGTAGAACTTAAGAGGATGAAATGGCTTTCCCTTGCTCCAAGTAGTCTTGTTGGACATCAAAAGTGGGAGCAAGATGCTCAGCTTGTTACCATATCCAACTGCTTGAGATACTACCCAGTTCCGAGTATCAACATCCACCCTAACACTTCTTTCGAAGTGCATAATCCTGTCAGCTATCAACTTGAACCAATTACCCTCAGTGATTCCATCATAGATGGCTGCCATAATCCTTGTTTTGACTTGGGTAACTGAATCATGAGACCCAATGGCACATAGAAGCATCTTGCTTGCTATGTCCAGTAGAGTGCGATATTTGTCCAATAGTTCACCCTTCTTGGCTGTAATAGCTTTACCATCCGGTTTCAACCTCATTTTCTTTCCACAGAAAATACTTAAATACCTCATCTCCTGTCCTTCAGCGTACTTTTCCACATCAATCGTTCCGATGGGCAACTTCAATCTTTCAAATAGAGCTTCACGAGTGATTTCCACTCGATTTGAACCGATAAATGATTCGATAACATCTCCCCTTCTGCTGGCGTTAGCATAGAATTCCAAAACTTCTTCCTCCAGAACAACTTGAGGAAACGCCTCCAAGTAGGGTCTTAGACCGCATCTGGTACACTTGGTCAAGATTTCTGCATTTCCGACCGTATGATTTCCTTCGAAAAACAGAGATGGCTCAACATGCACCTTGTTGTCATTTATATATCTGCCTAGATCAAATGGTGCCTGAATGTTGGTGCTGACATCGAAGATAGATCGATTGTCTGTTCGAGTCCATCCGGAACAGATGAGTAGGCCTAAGCTTCATAAGGCGAGTAGACTTAATTTCAAAAGACGAGTAGTCTTATGAGTATTAGTCGAGTTCCCCCTTCGACTGTGCGTGTCTATTCTGAACATCGAACAACTTTATGTACCTGTCTTATTATGTACGACAGATAGTAGAGTAGAATATTTCGAATGAATATTAATTTAAGTCAATGATCAAGGTGCAAACAAGATGACTGATACAAAACTAAAGAGTCAACATAAGGATCTTTAAGAAATCAAGGATTCCCCCTTAAATGTTTATTCCCTTAGTATTACCCTCAGCTTTACCAGCTTCCTCATCGGGTTGTTTGGTCAACTTGTCTGACCTTGTATACCTGTCTGTTGAGTGAGTAGACGAGTGCTCCGCTCCTTTCGTGGTAACTTGTCTATTTCTCCTTTCTTCTTAGGACTGTACCTGTCTGGTTAGTACATCTCTACATACTAGTAGGATCAAGATCAATTAGTCCTAGACTAATGCATAATTCACGAAATCGGGTCTCAGCTAATGGTTTTGTGAAAATATCAGCTCTTTGAAAATCAGTATGAATCTTTTCCATGCGAATATCCTTCTTTTCTACATGATCACATATGAAATGGTGTTTCACATCAACATGTTTACAACGTGTGTGCAGAACAGGATTTTGTGTAATGGCAATAGCACTATTACTATCACAGAATATAGGAACATTTGATTCACAAATATTATAATCTCTAAGCTGTTGAATAAGCCATAATAATTGACTACAACAACTACCAGCAGCCATATACTCGGCTTCAGTAGTAGAGGTAGCAACACTTGTCTGCTTTTTCGAAAACCATGAAATGAGTTTTGTGCCTAAGAATTGACAAGAACCAGATGTAGATTTCCTATCTATTCTACAACCACCAAAATCAGAATCAGAGTAGCCACTTAGAGATAAATCATCATTTGAAGGATACCATATACCACGATTGATAGTTCCTTTCAAATATTTCAATATCCTTTTAGTGGTTTCCATATGACTCTCTTTTGGATTAGCTTGAAAACGAGCACATACACCAACAGAAAATGCAATATCAGGTCTACTAGCAGTCAAGTAGAGTAATGAACCAATAAGACCACGGTAATGAGTCTGATCAGTACATTTACCATTCTCGTCTGGATCCATCCTATAAGTAGGTTGCATAGGTACTTGTTGGTCCCTGAACGAGTAGTGAATGGGATTAAAGTCTAGAGGGGAGGGGTGAATAGACTTTAAAACTTTTTCAAACAGAGTTGGGAACCTCTTCTGATTGCTATGTCAACTGGACTGCAAGTCTGCTGGTCCAGATGACTATAGTGATCTGACTGAAGAGGTTATATGCGGAAATATGGTGGCCCTGGTTTAGACTCGTTCTTGTAACTTGTTTTACTTTGTGAAACTACTCAGCTGATGCTAGTTTGAAAGTTATGGCCTTGTTTTGAAGAGTGTTGAAATCACAGTATGCACTATATAATAATGAATGTAAAAGCAGAAATTTAAAGTGCAGAAAGTAAATAACACCGGATTTATAGTGGTTCGGATATACGATCCTACGTCCACTCTCACGTCCTAACGTGATGTTTAATCCCTTTAATTTCCACAAATTACAAGGGTCTTGTCCTTTATAGTCCCAAGGTTAGGACTTTGAGATCTGAGCCGTCCTAACAGCTGCGGTCTCCACAAGTGATTGTAAGCACTTGCACTTTGAGGGGTTTCAAAAACTTAAACCTTTCGGTGAGGGTTTGGGGTTTTTGAGATGTATCCAACTAATGGTTCAAGCTTATAATTTGCTTAACCACTATGCCTAAAACAACTGATATACAATATGAATAAGTTTCAGGTTTTTAAGGGTTGGATAGGAAGCACTTAAGAGCTATGGATAATCTAATGGATTTCTGGCTCTTGGAGAATTCTTAGAACAATGTGGCTTTTTGCTTGATTGCTTGCTTAGCTTGTGAATTCTCTCTTGTTGCTTCTGTGTTTTGTGATTCCTCATCCTCTTGTATTTATAATGGAGATTGAGTGCAACTAGCCGTTGGAGTTGACTAGCCGTTTGAGCAATCTTCCCATAATAGCTTGATTCCTTGATTCCAGCCGCTTGATTGCTTCAATCCTGGGATCATGTCAATCTTCTAAATAAGGTAGGTCATCGTTTGAATTGCAAGATGACTTGGGAATCAGCCGAGTCCTGGAAGAGCACATAGTCTTCTGATCTGTACTTCTAGTCTTCTGACTACTCTTCTGGCCTTAGGTCTTCTGTCTTCTGATATCAGACGAGTACTACTCTTCTGATCTGGAAATTCTTTGTACTGCTTTAGGCCATCTTCAATCTGGGACTCCATCAGATAAGTAGGTATACAAGCACCTTAACATATCTGGTCTTCAAGGATCTTCTAGTCTTCATGTCTTCTACTCTTCTTATCTTGAGGATAGGCATGTAAGCCATGACTGTGCTGATCAGCTGCTATCAATACAGTTGATCACACAAGACTAGTCTAAGCTGTTCTATACAAGTCAGCTGATCCTATTACATTTATAAACTCTAAGTGTTTTGGCCATCAAAACTATTCTAACATCAAGTGGGGCTTAGGGTGAATTTATATCCCAACAATTTCCCCCTTTTTGATGAAGCCAAAACTATATATATGATAAATGCTCTTAATAAGATAAGATAGGAGTTTATAAACTTCATAAAAACTGAAGTATCTGATGAAGACAATGAGAGTTTGTCTTGAAAGCAAAGAGAACTAAACTTGAATATATAGAACTTTTACAGATTACAAGTAATAGTTTCTTAAGGCTTTGAAAGTGGTCTTCATCAGGTCTTCTGATCTTCAGATGCGGAAGGCAAGGTACAGACGAGATCGAACTTCTTCCATGTGCTGCAGGTCTGTAACATTCTCCTCTTCATAGATCTTCTCTAGGATCCTTTTGACTTCAATGAAGTCTGTTCTTCCAGAATCCAGAGTGGGAGGATCCCATTTGGGTTCTTCAGGAGTTAGGATTCTGCAGTTGTCAAGTTCTTTGGCTGTCTTGACTACTTCTTTCCAGAACTCTGGATCTTCAATGTTCATGAATTGATTGAACTGGAAGAATTCATCTTCATAGGTTGGGAGAGGGCCAAATTTTCTTACAATGTGGTGTTGAATTTGCCATTTCTTCTTCAGAGGGTGCCACCTTGGTAGCTCGTCTTAAAGGGCTAGATAGTCCACATAGTTGCTATCAAACACCAGAACTTTATCTTTCTGTGCCAGAGCATTTTCTTTCAGTGCTTTCTCCTTGAGAACTTTCCTGAGTTTGGCTATCTTCCTGTCAAATTTGGCTTTGACTGCTTTCGCATCTTTTAGCTTCTTTTGTTTAAGCTCTTGAGCTTCAAGCTCTTTTCTTTTCTTCAACTCTAAAGCCTCTTTCTCTTCTGCAGTAGGCTCTGCTGGAGTTGACTTCTGAGCTTGCTCATCTGCTTGCTCATCTGCCTTCCTTTTCCTAGTCATTCTTTTCTCGGAAACTTGTTCTGTAGAGGCAGTGATCTGCAGACTTTTGGCAGTTGCTTGAGTGGGAGCTTGGATGTCTTCTTGAGCAATTTCTTTGCCTTTGCCTTTCTTGCTCTTGATTTTGCTTGATAAATCACCCAAGGTTTCATTCAACTCATCTTGAGATACTACCATTACAGCTTGCTGTGCAGTAGTCTTCTCTAGAGCTTTTATCAATACATCTTCCCCCTTTTTGGCTTCAGCAAGTGCAGCCGCAAAAGGCTTCATGGCATTCAGAATCTCCACTCTAAGAGTTTGTTGAAGAGCCATGGCGTTGACTCTGCCAACATGAGTCAGATGAGTGGTGCTCTGGTCTAGAATCTGAGCATGAGAGTTGGAGGAGGAGGCAGCTTCTAGTTTAGCTGTAATTGCTTCCAGTCTGGTTGCTGTCTCCTTCAGCTGAATCTGAAGTTTTTCATTCTCTGCTGTAGCTGATTGGAGAAGAGCTCGACCTTCAGTAGCTCTTGCTTCAGCATCTTCAATTCTTGTCTTGTAGGTGTTTTCCATGCGGTTGACCTCATTGGTGTAGAGATCAGCAAACCTGGTGGAATGGTCACCTGCCATCTTCAGAATGCTGGTTAGATACTCACTTATCTGATCGTGAAGAGATTCTCCAAACTTGTCTTCAATGTCAATGATCTGGTTATGAAGACGAGTTCTCTGCTCCTTGACTGCCTTTTCAACATATCTTCCAAGTTGTAGGCCTAAACCCTTTTCAAAGTGTAGGTCTATAGCAGTCTTGACCTGTGAGCATATGTCTGCTGTATAGTCAGCTGTTGGAGTAGAAGTCGAGGCTGTACCTTGAGGCTTTGGATGGACTGTCAGGGCTTTGCCTCTTTCTTCAGCTGAAAGGTACTCCTCATTGAGAAATGAGGTAGTGGCCTTAACCAGGTGAGACATGATGGTGTCTCCTTTGTCAATGAAGTGAGATAGAGTATCCTTAGGCATGAAGTGATCAGGAATAGTGATTACTTCTCTTTCAATCTCGGTTCTGTCAGCTGGTTCAGCTGTGTCTTCCGCAGGAGCAGACGCAGCTGAGTCATTCATTATCGCTGTGCCATCTGTCTGTTGACCTGATATGCCTTCTGGGATAGAGGCATCATTAGGTGGAATTCCTAGAATTTTGTGGCATACTGCTGTAAAGGCTTCTTCGGGCAGCAGTTGAGCAAAAGATGTAACTTGAGCAACTTCTTTTTGCTCCATTTCCCAGTCGAGGAAATTAGCTTTTCCTCCCATTCCTTCCATGACCTCAATAAGGTCATCCACATCATCTCTCCTGAGTTCAATCCAGGTGCAGATTCTGAGAACTTGTTCGAACTGAACTGATTCCTCATCAATACCAGGAATAGTGGACTTGAGCAGGTTTGCTATCTTCATCCTCATTATCTTCTCCCTTGTGCACATAGGATAGTGGACCATTCTGGATTGAGGTTGAGAGGGACCAGCTTGAGCAAGGTCTGCTGGTGCCATATCTTCTGGAACAGAAGAAACAATGATGGTAGGAGTTTGAGTATTTGGGGTAGTGTCCTCTGCTGTGTGAGTATCAGCAGGGATTTGGGAAGTGATATGTTCTTGATCGTCAGTGGTCTGTTCATCAGCAGGGATTTGGGTCTGCTGGTCTGGTATAGTTTCTTCATGAAGATCAGTAGAAGGTTGAACCTGTAGATCTTGGATATCAGCAGGGGTAGGCAATAGAGATTCAGGGGTTGAGGTAGGTGGAGCTTGTTCCTCTGCTGTGTGAGTATCAGCAGGGATTTGGATATCAGTGTTTGAGTGGTCAGATGGGTTGGAGTCATCAGAAGGGTTGAAGGATGCAATCGGGGCTATTAACATGGGAGTAGGAAGCCTCGATTTCTTGGACTTTTTGTTGAAAGAAGAATTATTCTTCTTTCTCTTCTGACCCTTTGACAATTTAGAAGGAGTAAAAGAGGGAGAGGGTTTAGAGGTACCTGCCTTCTTCAAGGGAGAGGCAGTGGGAGTGGCATCTGAATCAGATGGGGAGATGAGCCCAGATCTGATTAGATATCGTCTTTGTGCTAAGGTCTGATTGTCATCATCATCATCCTCAGCAACCTTCTTCTGAGCCTCTTCTTTGGTTGGCTCCTCCTCTTCTTCAGCAGAGTCATGATCAGACTCTTGTGCTGCCTTCTCAGCCAACAGCTTCCTCTTTTCTTCTTTTAACCTTTCTGCCTCAGCAAGAGCTTCCTTTCTCAAATAATATTTGGAGATGTGAAAGGTCTTATGAGGTCCCATCTTGTACTTCTTTGGGAGAATATCTGGAAGGATGATGCTCAGCTTGTTGACAAAGCTGACTGTAGCTGCTACCTTCCATACCTTCGATTGTAAGTCCAAAGTGACTTTCTTTGCCTCAAGAGCAATTCTTTCTAAGAATAGTCCTTGCCAGTCTCCATCGATCTGATCCCAGATTGCAGCCATTACTCGAACCTTTAAAGTAGTAACAGCATCATGACTGAATGTGTTACCAAGTAACATCTTTCCTGCAATATCCAACAAGGTTTGGAATTTTGGTTCAAGTTGGGATTTCTTTAGCCCAGTTGCATCAGTAGCCTTGATTCTTCCACCAGTAAACATCTCCATATACTCCTTTTCTCTATTCATGATGTAGTTGGAAATATTTATTTTCCCCCTTGACAGGCCAAACAATTCCTGAAGAATTTCCCTTGTAACCTTGACTTTGTGTCCATTCATGACACTTTCAACATGAGAACCCTTCATCACGGCGTTTGCATAGAATGTCAGAACGTCTTGTTCATAGACATTAGTTGGAGCTGCTTCCAGAAAGTCTCTGAGTTTAAGATTGACGCACCGAAGCAATATCTCCTTGTTCTCATCTGAGTGTTTGCCTTTGAAAAACAGAGCATTCTCCGTAAAAATCTTCCCTTCCTTGGACCACTTTGCAGCATCCAAGGTGCCAGTATTCTTGGTCTTCTCGTCGTAAATTTCAATGATTGCCATAGTAGAGTCTGAGTGTTAGGGTTTGAAGGCTTGAAAGAAATTTGCAGAACGAGAGAGAGTAATGTGATTAATCGAGTAATATGAGCGACAGGGTTTGGGAGAGGTTTTAGGGGTGTGAATATATACTCCAGAAAATTTGATCTAACGGTCAGATTTGTGTTTGAATTTGGAGTAGAGCCCAAGATTTCCTTCTTTGATTTCTTAAATTTGCCGGCTGGTTATGCCATTTGGCAATTGTTGATTTGTTGGCAATATGGTACTTGAGTATTAATGACATCATTACCAAAAATAGCCGTTGAGACTAATTTATGGTAAGAATTGATCATCAAGGCCGTTTTCTATAAGAAAATTGCATTCCTTATATAAGCCAATTTGTTTAATTACATTCAGGAATAAATCTAGAATGAATTACATGATCAAGACTAGTCATTATACTCTAATTTTGTGTGATTTGATCAGCAGAGTGAGGTCTTCTGAGTTCTTCAAGATGTCTGCTGATTGTCTTTGAAAAGTCTTCTGGTCAGCTGAGTTGGTCTTCTGATCAGCTGAGTAGAGGAAACGGTGTTTGCTGTGATGATCCAACCTGGATGGATCCTTCCAGCTTTATTGTGAGTGATGATCCAACCTGGTTTGATGGATCTTTCAACTCCTTCTTTAAATCAAGTGGAGCTAGTCTAGACATAGTCCCACTGATTTAAATGTTTCTCACCATCGGATGTTCCTCATCATCAGATGAGATGTAGTATCTAATGTGCTCTTGTTGAATTTCTTCGCTTCTCTTGAAGGGGAAGGAAGGTTGAGGGGTGCTTCAATGGAGTTGAAGAGAGGGCCATGGACTCAGCCTTCATGTTCTGTTTAGACACAGTAGCTTTGTATAACAAGCTTTCCATGTAGAACTTCCTTCTGGAGAAGAAGCTCTGCTTGCTTGCTACTTTGTCCTCTGCATCTCTTCCTCCTTTAGCTTTCAACAAGAACGTCTCTTCTTCCTTTAGCTTTCATGAACATACTTATGTTGAGTAAGCCATGTATATGGATCTACATCATCTTCATTTTCTGGACAAATCTTCATCTCCTTCACCCAAGATTTTGGTTGAAGAATGATCTCCATTCCATCTCTTCTTTCAATTGTCTCCATACCTGAAATAAGAAAAGTGTTAGATGTTTTGTGTTCTTAGGTGTTCTCATAACTTCTCCTTTTATAGGGGTAGAAATGAGGTAGTGGAGAGAAAAATGACAAAACTATAGAGGTGATAGGTCTGAATTTCTGAAAAGTGATTTCTTAAGATTAGCAGTGAGTTTCTTGATCCAAGGGTGCACATTTAAAGATATTCAGACTTTATCTAATGGAATGCAGAAATTATAAATTTTGACCATGAGTTATTTGAAATTCGTACTGTGCATGCATACTGTTGAGTCGGTGAGGATGGTGTATTAATCCAGCCAAGTATGACTCAGTAGTATACTGTATTTATGTATATGAATAAAGTATTTTATGAAGAATAGTTTATTAACATACATAGTTATACATTGCTTAGAGTAAAGAGATCAAATAACTTTGTTCAAGTCTGCTATATATATATATGTATATGTATACTATGCAATGCAGATTTTAGAGTATTTCATCAAGGATTCTTAAGGTATCATTGATTCCCCCTTGATTAGATAACTCTATGTTTTCCCTCAGCTCTATCTGTCTTCATTGGGAAAGAACTTACCTGAAGATGAGGGTGTCTATTCACCTCATCTGATTCTCCTAGTCTGCTGCACTTGGGTCAGCTGAGGTTTTCAGCTGATCTTTCCTTCTTCATGTGCTTGGGTCCAGGAGTCCTAAGCTGTAACATAAGGTCTTGAACCTTTCTTCAGCTAGGGGCTTAGTCAAGATGTCTGCTCTTTGGATATCTGTGTGAATTTTCTCCATCTTGATGTCCTTCTTTTCAAGGTGATCTCTTATGAAGTGGTGTCGAATGTCGACATGCTTGCACCTTGTGTGGAGGACTGGATTTTGAGTGATGGCAATGGCGCTGCTGCTATCACAATAAATAGGGACTTCTCTTGCCTCTACATTGTAATCCTTGAGTTGTTGAACTAGCCAGAGCAGCTGACTACAACAGCTACCAGCTGCCATGTATTCTGCTTCAGTGGTGGAGGTTGCAACTGAGGTTTGCTTCTTAGAGAACCATGATATCAGCTTGTTTCCTAGAAATTGACAGGTTCCTGATGTGGACTTCCTATCAATTCTGCATCCTCCAAAGTCTGAGTCAGAATAGCCACTTAATTCTAGATTGTCATCAGCAGGGTACCATAGTCCTAGGTTGACTGTTCCTTTTAGGTACTTGAGAATCTTCCTTGCTGCTTCTAGATGACTTTGCTTTGGGTTTGCTTGAAACCTAGCACATACTCCTACAGCAAATGTTATGTCTGGTCTGCTGGCTGTAAGGTATAGTAGAGATCCAATCAGTGCTCTATATTCAGCTTGATTAACTGCTTTTCCGGACTCATCTGGTTCCATTTTGAAAGATGTCATCATAGGAATCCTTGCAGTCTTGCTTTGTAGAGCTTTGAATCTTTCTAGCAGACTCTTGGTATACTTGGACTGGTTGATGAAGATCCCTTCTGGACTCTGCTTGACTTGAAGTCCTAGGAAATAATTCATCTCACCCATCATGCTCATTTCGAATTTTCCTTGCATAAGTTCAGAGAACTTCTTGCACATTTCTTGATTTGGTGATCCAAATATAATGTCATCTACATATATTTGTACCATTAAAATGTCTTCTCCTTCTTGTATTCTGAAGAGAGTTCTATCAATTTTGCCTTTTGTATATCCATTGTCAAGTAGGAATTGTGACAATGTGTCATACCAAGCTCTAGGGGCTTGTTTTAGACCATAGAGAGCCTTCTTCAGTCGATATACTTGATCACCTTTTTCAAATCCTGGAGGTTGCTCTACATATACTTCTTCTATCAGAATACCATTTAGAAAAGCACTCTTGACATCCATTTGATATACCTTGAAGCCCATATATGATGCATAAGCTAGAAATAGTCGAATGGCTTCTAATCTGGCTACTGGTGCAAAAGTTTCATCATAGTCAATCCCTTCAGATTGTGAATATCCTTTTGCAACTAGCCTTGCCTTATTTCTAGTTATCACATCATTTTCGTCCTTCTTGTTCTTGAATACCCACTTTGTTCCTACTACATTGTGGTTTTCAGGACGATCTACCAATTCCCAGACTTTATTTCTTTCGAATTGGTTTAGTTCTTCTTGCATAGCAGTGATCCAATTGCTATCTGTCATTGCTTCTTCTATGTCAGCTGGTTCAATGTTGGAGAGGAAAGCACACCAGCAGAACATAGATGATTGAGAATTCTGATTCAGTTGTCTTCTTGTCTTGACACCTGATTCTGCTCCTCCTAAGATGAGGTTTGATGGATGGTTGTTCCTCCATGTACGCCTCACTGGAGTATCTGCATTGGATGAGTTTGGATCCTCATCTGATCTAGTGCCATCAGGAGGGTTGACTTGATTAGGTCGATCATCATCTGTATCTTGAGTGTCAAAGAGATCATTCCCCCTGGCATTTGGGATTGATGCATCTTGATTCTGGTCAGCTTGTCCTTCTTGAGTTTGAGATCTAGTGACAGGTCTATGAGGCTTATCTTCCTCTGTTTCTTCAGGGAAAGGTTCATTGACTTCAATGAACTCATCTGGTTTGGACTTGATCACTAGATGTCTCATCTGATCTGCAGCTGAGTTTGTTTCTACTGCATTCTTTTCACACGATTCATCAAAAACAACATGAGGTGTTTCTTCCACAAGAAGGGTTCGTTTGTTGAGTACTCTAAATGCTTTGCTAGTTGAGGAGTATCCTAAGAATATCCCCTCATCTGCTTTGGCATCAAAAGCATTCAACTTACTCTTCCCATTGTTGTGAATGAAACACTTGCAACCAAATATATGAAGGTAAGATACTCTAGGTTTTCTTCCTTTCCACAGTTCATATGGAGTTTTCTCATGTATTTTATGAATACCTGACCTGTTTTGAGTGTGACAAGCTGTGTTGATGGCTTCTGCCCATAGCTTCTTGGGAGTAGAAAATTCAGCAAGGAGTGTTCTGGCCGCTTCTTTGAGTGTTCTGACTCTTCTTTCAGCTACACCATTCTGTTGTGGTGTTCTTGCTGCACTTGTCTCATGCTGAATACCATTAGAAGTACAATAGGCAATTATATAAGAGTTAATAAATTCAGTGCCTTTGTCACTTCTAATTTTCACGATTGGTTCTCCTTTCTCTACTTGGATCCTCTTCAATAGTTCAGGGAGCTTCTGCTGTGTTTCACTCTTCTTGTATAGGAAGATAACCCAAGTAAACTTGGAATAATCATCTACAACAATAAGAGTGTACTTCCTCCCTGTTAAAGTGGTTGGAGTGATTGGTCCAAAGAGATCCATGTGAAGCAATTCAAGAACTCTGCTGGTTGATGCTGTCTTCTTGGTCTTGAAGGAGACCTTTGTTTGCTTTCCTTGTTGACATGCATCACAAACCTGATCTTTACAGTAGAGTTCATTAGGCAGACCATCAACTAAGGATTCCCTTGCTAACTTGTTCATAGTCTTAAAGTTCAGATGGCTAAGACGTTTGTGCCATAGCCAGCTGACATCTTTAGGGCTCTTCACAAGCAGGCATGTATCCTTAGGACAGCTGTTCCAATTTGCAAGATACATACTTCCCTTTCTAGATCCTGTTAGAAGGTTTTGTTTTGTTCTCTTATCACTTATGAGACACTCATCTTTAGAGAATTTAACTGAATAACCAGTGTCACAAAAATGAGAAACAGATAATAAATTAAACTTAAGACCTTCTACATATGATACATCATGTACCTCAATGTCACCATTTTTAAGGGTGCCATATCCTTTTGTGCTACCGTGCGCGTTATCACCAAAGAAAACTTTTGGACCTTTCTTCTCTATGTAGTTGGTCAGCAGGGTTTTGGTTCCTGTCATGTGAGTTGAGCATCCACTATCTATGTACCAAGTTTCTCCTGCTAGACCTCCTCTTCTGTATAGGTCCTTCCTTTCCTGCAAGAAAAGTTAAGTTTTAGGTACCCATTTTGTTTTGGGTCCTTGGGTGTTAGTACTACCCTTGGGAACCCACATATACATTGGTCGTTTAAACAACCTTGAACATTTGAGTTGTTTCCCTCGGGCATCACAGAACCAAATCTTACCAGTCAGCACCTTGGACTGATCTGATTTGTTCTTGGTGTCAGCTAAGTAGTAGTCAAATGGTTTCCCTTTATAGGAGTGTACATACATGATCTTTTGACTAGTTACATTCGGCCTGGGTGCATTAGCTGGTCGATGCACACGATTATATGGACCATACTCTTCTGTTCTCACAATATCATAAAAGATAGGGGGTGCAAAGAGAACAGATTTGTTTGAAGAAGATTTCTTCTTCTTGGCTGGAGCAGCATACAGCTGAGACTGTCTCAGCCGAGATGGTCTAGGCTGTTTGCTGTTCCTCTGTACAGGCTTGGGGTTAGCTTGTCCTTTACCATTTTTGGTTTTGGGATAGTTAGCCTTAGCTGGTACAGATGCCTTTTGGTTCATATTGAGTTCATTGTGTTTAGAACACTCACCCTGTTCATGTGTCTGAGTAGTGCACTTGTTAGGTGTACTACCCCCAGCTGGAGAGGATGTTGATGGATTAAGTTCATAGCCTAAACCCATCTTATTGCCATTTGATCTATAATATTCAGAGATACTTTCAATAGTAGTCGAAGCTTTATTGAATTCTGATATCTTTTGATCTAGGCATTCCTTCTCCTTTTCTAAGAGCTTATGTGTTTGGAAGAGATCATCGAACTTAGATTGAAGTATACGAAATTCTTTGGTTTCTAAGGCTTGAGTTTCTAACATCCCCTCATACAACTGAGTTGTTGTGGTATTTTCTTCCTTAAGAAGTTCCACTTCTTTGGTCAACCTTTCATTCATGGTGACTAACTCAGGGGTGTTATCAAACTTTACCTTTTTCAACCTAGCAATTTCTTTCCTTAAATCCTTATTCTCCTCTTCCACTTCTATAAAGGCTCTAGTGGCAATATCCAGATCACCTTTTACCTTTCTTAAAGATTGATAATAGGTGTCTTCTGATTCGCCTTCAGATGAGTTTATGTCATCTGTTTGTGAGAAAATAGGTGAATGGAAAGTAGTAGTATAAGAGTTTACCTCATTTTCTCCTATGGCCATCATAGCTAGGTCGTCTGAATCATCTGAAAAGATTTGATCGTCTGGTGACGTAGGGAGTTCATCACTTTGGTATTCAGATTCTTCAGTCACCATTGCCTTTTTGTCTGAGGTTCTTCTTGGCCTTCTTTCTTTCTTGTCATCCAAATCCAGCTCAGGACATTCATAGACATAGTGTCCTGGTTTGCCACAGTTGAAGCAAGATCCAGGTTTCTGATTTGAGTTGCCTCTCCTTGGAGGAGTGGCATCTCTTCTTCTAGATCCTCGGCTGTCAGATGACTCCACATCCTTTCTAGGATGTCTTTCTGGTGTTCTTTCTCTGGAACCTCTGGAGGATGAACTTGCTCTTCTATCTTTGTAGTTTCTATAGAATTTTCTATATTTACTGTTGAGGGTGTTCATCCTTTCAAATCTCTTGATCATAAGTGCCATTTGCTCTTTCAGGCTCATGTCTGATCCTTCACAGTCTTCTGTTTTCAGAGAGGTCTTGCCAGATGAGGTGCTTGCAGCTTTTGTATTGGCTGCCTTGAAGGCTACAGTCTTGGAGGTAGATGGGGTTGCAGTTGGCTCATCACTTCCTGAGTTCTCTTCTCTTTCAAGATCATATTCATGGGCTTTCAGGTTCTGAAATAGAGTTTGTGCAGACCACTTCTTGATATCTTGAGTATCTTTGATGATGGTCTTCTTGAGTCTCCATTTCTTGGTTAGAGAATCTAAGATCTTTAGATTTTTCTCTCTATTTGTGTATTTCTTGCCCAGAGATTCTATCTCATTGATGATCTTGGTAAATCTGTTGTCTAACTGATCAATAGACTCTTCTGGTTGCATCTTGAAGTGTTCGAACTTCTTGACTGCTGTAGACAACTTGGATTCTTTGATCAGCTCAGTTCCTTCACAAAGAAGTGCCAATGCCTCCCACATCTCTCTGGCTGACTCACAATGGATTACCTTTGCAATGTACTCATTTGGAAGAGTTTGCATTATGTAATCTTGAGCAATGCTATCAAGACTTGATTGCTTCATCTCTTCTGGTGTGAGGTCCTTCATGGGCTTGGGAACCAGTTCTCCAACTGGGACTTCTGGATCACCATTTGCAGTGTTGACTGTCATGATGGTGATCGGGCCTTCGGTGATTACAGACCACATCTTGTAGTGGACTGATGTGAGATTCTTCCTCATCCTGATCTTCCAGTAATCATAATCCTCCACTGAAAACTTAGGCAACTTACGCATATTAGCACTCATGCTGTATGAGTTTTCGAAAACAAGTTTTTCAAAAAAAAAGATCTGTTCAAGAGGACTACAGAGAGACTCCCTCAAGTCTTCTGATAATCTAGAGACAGTAGTCCGTTAGAACCACTGCTCTGATACCACTTGTTGGTCCCTGAACGAGTAGTGAATGGGATTAAAGTCTAGAGGGGAGGGGTGAATAGACTTTAAAACTTTTTCAAACAGAGTTGGGAACCTCTTCTGATTGCTATGTCAACTGGACTGCAAGTCTGCTGGTCCAGATGACTATAGTGATCTGACTGAAGAGGTTATATGCGGAAATATGGTGGCCCTGGTTTAGACTCGTTCTTGTAACTTGTTTTACTTTGTGAAACTACTCAGCTGATGCTGGTTTGAAAGTTATGGCCTTGTTTTGAAGAGTGTTGAAATCACAGTATGCACTATATAATAATGAATGTAAAAGCAGAAATGTAAAGTGCAGAAAGTAAATAACACCGGATTTATAGTGGTTCGGATATACGATCCTACGTCCACTCTCACGTCCTAACGTGATGTTTAATCCCTTTAATTTCCACAAATTACAAGGGTCTTGTCCTTTATAGTCCCAAGGTTAGGACTTTGAGATCTGAGCCGTCCTAACAGCTGCGGTCTCCACAAGTGATTGTAAGCACTTGCACTTTGAGGGGTTTCAAAAACTTAAACCTTTCGGTGAGGGTTTGGGGTTTTTGAGATGTATCCAACTAATGGTTCAAGCTTATAATTTGCTTAACCACTATGCCTAAAACAACTGATATACAATATGAATAAGTTTCAGGTTCTTAAGGGTTGGATAGGAAGCACTTAAGAGCTATGGATAATCTAATGGATTTCTGGCTCTTGGAGAATTCTTAGAACAATGTGGCTTTTTGCTTGATTGCTTGCTTAGCTTGTGAATTCTCTCTTGTTGCTTCTGTGTTTTGTGATTCCTCATCCTCTTGTATTTATAATGGAGATTGAGTGCAACTAGCCGTTGGAGTTGACTAGCCGTTTGAGCAATCTTCCCATAATAGCTTGATTCCTTGATTCCAGCCGCTTGATTGCTTCAATCCTGGGATCATGTCAATCTTCTAAATAAGGTAGGTCTTCGTTTGAATTGCAAGATAACTTGGGAATCAGCCGAGTCCTGGAAGAGCACATAGTCTTTTGATCTGTACTTCTAGTCTTCTGACTACTCTTCTGGCCTTAGGTCTTCTGTCTTCTGATATCAGACGAGTACTACTCTTCTGATCTGGAAATTCTTTGTACTGCTTTAGGCCATCTTCAATCTGGGACTCCATCAGATAAGTAGGTATACAAGCACCTTAACATATCTGGTCTTCAAGGATCTTCTAGTCTTCATGTCTTCTACTCTTCTTATCTTGAGGATAGGCATGTAAGCCATGACTGTGCTGATCAGCTGCTATCAATACAGTTGATCACACAAGACTAGTCTAAGCTGTTCTATACAAGTCAGCTGATCCTATTACATTTATAAACTCTAAGTGTTTTGGCCATCAAAACTATTCTAACATCAAGTGGGGCTTAGGGTGAATTTATATCCCAACAGTACTCCAGAAGATTTACATGTCTTAATACCATACTTGTCTAGTAGATTACGAGTATATTTTGCTTGATTTATGAAAATCCCTTCTGGGGTTTGTTTTACTTGAAGTCCAAGAAAGTAATTCATCTCACCCATCATAGACATCTCAAATTTACTTTGCATGAGTGTTGAGAAACTTTCACTCAGCTTTTTGTTAGGTGAACCAAAAATGATGTCATCTACGTAAATTTGGACGAGTAAAATGTATTTTCCTTCTTGTCTTCTAAACAAGGTTCTATCTACCTTGCCCTTAGTAAAACCATTTTCTAATAGAAATTGAGAAAGAGTATCGTACCAGGCTCTTGGAGCTTGCTTTAGTCCATATAAGGCCTTCTTTAGTCTATATACCTGATTACCTTTGACTTCGAAACCTAGAGGTTGTTCAACATACACTTCTTCCGCAAGAATACCGTTAAGAAATGCACTTTTAACATCCATTTGATATACAGTAAATTTCATGTAAGCAGCATATGCAAGGAACAATCGAATGGCTTCTAGTCTAGCAACAGGAGCATATGTTTCATCATAATCTATGCCTTCAGCTTGTGAATAGCCTTGGGCGACTAGTCTAGCCTTGTTACGAACAACTACATCATTCTCACCTTTCTTATTCTTGAATATCCATCGAGTGCCAACTACATTATGATGTTTTGGTCTATCGACAAGTTCCTAGACGTCGTTTCGAACAAACTGATTCAACTCGTCTTGCATAGCAATGATCCAATTACTATCAGCCAATGCCTCATTAATGGTTTTAGGCTCGATAGATGAGAGGAAACAACACCAGCAAAACAGAGATGGACTAGATTGTTCTTGCGACTCAAAGAGTTGTCGTCTAGTCTTCACACCAACAGTAGAGTCACCAATAATATTTTCAGTATTATGCGCTGATTTCCATGTATTTCTATTCTTAACAATAGTATTATCATCTATATCATGTACAGCATCATGCATGTCAACATCATTATCATCAGAAGATTTAATAGGAGTAGACGAGTCGACTAGTTTAGGCATGTCAACTGGTCTAGTAGAGTTACCTTGACCACTTACCTTCTTCTGGTCATCTGACTCGAGAGCTTTCATGAATGGATTGTATGTTTGAACGGATTCATATATCTCTGAATCTTTGTCAGATTCGATAATTAGCTCAGTAACTTTCTCACTGATCTTGTTGGCAGACGTGTCCTGTTGAGATTCTTCGAAAACCACATGTGGTGTTTCTTCCACACATAGGGTAGAGTAGTTGAATACTCTGAATGCTTTGCTAGTTGAGGAGTATCCTAAGAATATCCCCTTGTCTGCTTTAGCATCGAATGCATTCAACTTGCTAGTGCTTTATTGATAGCACTTCTATTTTGTGAGTGGCATGCAGTATTGATGGCTTCTGCCCAAAACTTCTGAGGCGTATTATACTCTGTCAGCATGGTCCTGCAGGCCTCCTTAAGAGTTCTGTTCCTTCGCTCTGCTACTCCATTTTGTTGTGGTGTCCTTGCTGCACTAGTAAGGTGCTGGATGCCACGCTTAGAACAAAATTCTTTAATATAGCAGTTAATGAATTCAGTACCCTTGTCACTACGGATCTTGACAATTGACTGATTCTTCTCAACCTGTAACTTCTTCAACAGATCAGGCAAAAGTGTTTGTGTATCACTCTTCTTGTGTAAGAAGACTACCCAAGTGAACTTAGAATAGTCGTCTACCACAACAAGTGTGTACCTTCTACCGTTCAAAGTTGGAGGAGTTATTGGGCCATGTAAGTCCATATGTAGAAGTTCAAGAACTCTACTAGTTGAGAGGGATGGAATAGATTTAAAAGAACCCTTTACCTGTTTACCTTTTTGACAGGATGTGCATACATGTGACTTGTAGTAGACTTCATTGGGAATACCTTCCACAAGGTAGTCTCTGGCTATATTATTAAGAACCTTAAAGTTTAGATGACAGAGGCGTCTATGCCAGAGCCAGCCAAGTTCTTTAGGATTCTTAGTAAGTAGACAGGTGTCCCTCGGACAACTGTTCCAGTTCACTATGTACACACTTCCTTGTCTTATGCCGACCAGTAGGACTGTGTGTGTCCTTTTGTCAATGATTTCACATTTGCGACTCTTGAACTGCACCTTGTATCCACGATCACAAAATTGTGAAACAGAGAGTAAATTGTATTTCAAGCCTTCAACATAAGAAACATCTTGAATCTCTATGTCTCCATTCCGAATGTAACCAAATCCTTTAGTAACAGCAGTGGAGCTATCACCAAATATCACTTTTGGTCCTTCTTGCTCATGGTAGCTTGATAAGAGAGTCTTGGTACCAGTCATGTGGTGCGAACAGCCACTGTCTATGTACCAAGTTTCTCCTGTTGAGCCACCCTTCTTGTATAGATCGAGTCGACCCTGCAATAGATGATATTTCATAATTTAGGTACCCTCCTTGTTTATTGGGGTCCTTGGGGGTTAGTCGAGTTCAATGGAATCCAAATGTACATTGGAGTCCTGAACAAGTTTGATCTTCTGAGCTTTCGACCATATTTGTTGCAAAATAAGACCTTGTTGTCCTTATCTGGCCTATCAGTCGAGTTCGGGTCTACTCTTTGGAGATAGCCTTTTGACTTAATCTCTACTTGAGCAGGCACTTGTCTATGATAGTCAGAGTAAGGTTTGTATGCATTAGGTCCATACGGTTTATAGACATGTTTAGGTCTTTCTTCTCCTTCGATATCATATGACAAAGGTGGAGGATATAGAACAGCTTGTGTACGATATTTTGGATCTTCCTGTCTAGGTCTAGACGAGTAGAGTTGAGACTGCCTTATAAAAGGAGGTCTAGACTCTTGTCGTCTAGTCTGTACTTGTCTAGTACTTGTCTCCTCAGGATACCAATCCTCGTATCTGACCTGATTTGGTCGTCCACGATTCCTAGTCCTTTGTTGACTTGTCTTAAACGAAACAGGCTTGTTGTTAACTTTCTTTTTACCTCCTTTGGTAATTGGAATGTTAACTCGAGCTTGTTTTGGTACAGTACCTTTAGATGGAGTATTAATATCGCATATCATTGGTTCTTTTCCTTTATCATTAGTCAAAGAGCTTGAGATGAAAATAGTAGGGTTCTTAGGAACTAGAGTAGACGAGCTTGATGTCTCAGCACCTATGCCTGTCTTGTCAGCAGGAGCCCTAAACCTATCCGACAATTCAAGATTAACTTTTGAAGAGTTAACCAGGTCAGTAATTTTAAGGTCTAAAGTGACAACCTCGGTTTCTAAGAACTTATTACGTTCTTCAAGCTTTTTGGACTTATTTTGTAAAACATTGAATTCATGTTTCTCAGTAGCATGTGTCTTAAGTAGGTCTTGATACAACTTGTCTGTCAATGCACACTTGTCTTTGAGTTGTCTCAACTCTTCTTGCAAGCGTTCATTTAGGACTGTTATATTAGGATCTACTTTAGACTGGGCTTCCTTAAGATCAATGATTTCTTGTCTTAAGATGATGTTTTCGTCACTGACTTCAATGAATGCCTTGTTGGCAAGTAGGAGGTCGTCTTCAACTGCACTAGTAGAGTGCTGAAGACTACTCCCTACTTTGCTACTGGCAGTGTTACTTTCATCAGATTCAGATTCATCACAAGATTGAAAAGAAGTAGCAGATGATACCTCTTGGTCGATTTTAGCCATGCAGCATAGACCATCATCTACTAAGAAAGCTTCATCGTGATCTTGTTCAGACGGGTAGCTAGATGAGGATGATGGCAACTCGTCTGAGTCAGAGTCAGAGTCATCATTGGCCATCATTGCCTTCTTACCACGGTTGTATCTTCTTTCCCTTCGTGCTTTGCGTTCTTCTCGATCATCGGTACTCAGGTCTGGACATTCATATATGTAGTGACCTGGCTTCTCACAGTTATAGCACAAGATATCATTAGTAGCCTTTTTAATAGGAGAGTTGTTCCTTCGTTTATCACGTCTATCAGAACGAGTAATCTTCCTACCATCAGACTCTCTATCTTGTCTGTTACCTTTCGAGACTTCGTCTCTCCTTTCGGACGAGTTTCGGTCTCGTCTGGTCTCAGACGAGTTCTTAGAAGCAGACCCTCTATGCTCTCTATAGAACTTCTTATATCTTCTGAAACGTTTATTCAGCCTATCAAACTTTCTAACCATGAGGCTTACCTGATCCTTCAGACTAAGATCAGTATCTAACTCGTCTTTCACAGAAGTAGACCTAGTTTTAGACTTAGACCTGTCTACCTTAGACGAACTAGCCTTAAAAGCAACGTTCTTAGATACAGCATGTTCTCTGTCACTGCTTACTATGGGTTCATCTTCGTCTAGATCAAACTCATGGGCCTTTAGAGTTTGAAACATGGTTTCTGCTGTCCATACGTCTATATCTTGGGTATTCTTAACAAGCATTTTTACCATTTTCCATCGACTATCAAGGCTTTTGAGAATCCTAAGATTGATTTCTCGTGGAGTATAAGATTTACCAAGGACTTCCAAGTCATTCATGATTTTAGTAAAACGAGTATCCAACTGGTCTATTGTTTCACCAGCTTTCATATGAAATGATTCGAATCTTTGGACTGCAGTGGAAAGCTTGCTTTCTTTGATTAGGGATGTCCCTTCACAAATGATAGCTAAGCGATCCCACATTTCTTTGGCAGTTTTACATTTTAACACTTTTCCCAGATACTCATTAGGAAGAGTGTGTAAGATGTAATTCTTGGCCAAGCTATCCAAATTATTCTGTCTCATTTCTTCTGAGGTTAGTTCTGACCTTGGTTTCTTGACGAGTGTACCCACGGGTTGATTTGCGTCGAGGGCAGCAGTGTTTGGGATCATGGTCACTATCGGACCTTCAGTGATGACAGAGATCATTAAGTCGTGAGTGGAACTGAAGATGGCTTCCATCCTTAGTTTCCAATAGTCATAGTCTTGTACCTGGAACTTAGGTAACTTGTTAGCGCTGATCTCAAGAGACATGATTTCAAGAAATAAGTGCTAAGTAGAGTTATGATCAAGAATAACAGATAAGTCAAGAGCAGGGAGCACGAAACAGATATAACAAGAATATTTGATCAAGAATACGTATACAAGAACAATCAAAGAACAAGACTTCACCCTAAGTCTTAAGTCGGTTATCAAGAAACAGCAGTTCGAAAACTACTGCTCTGATACCACTTGTAGGTCCCTAAGTTGAGTTAATATCGAGGGAAGCTAAAGAAAATGTCTAGAGAGGGGTGAATAGACTTTTCTAAAATCTTTCGATATATCAGAATTACAATATGCGGAATACGAAATTAACAATGAGCCCAATTAAAGATTATACTCAACTTAATTCGAGAACTCTGTTTTATGTATACTCAGCTAATCTAGTTCAGTTATGTAATTCAATTAACTAAACAATTAATCAATTAAACAACAAACAAAACAGTAAAGTAAATCAAACACGAGATTTATAGTGGTTCGACAACTTGTCTACATCCACTCTCACAAACCCAGTTGTGAAATTCTTATTAACTCTTCCAATCGAGCAATATGTTCTTGTAGCTTTAAGTCCCAAGAAATAAGACTTAGATCTTCTCGATTATATCTCCAGATATATCTTCGATCTTACTAGCGATTTACAAGTATCTAGCAACTTGAAACAGTAAACGAAAATAAAACTTCTCTTCGTTCAGTAGTAGCCTTCTGATTTCTTCACTTGACTTGTGTAGCTTCACTTTCTGAACTTCAATCTCTGAGAGTAATTTCTTCGCTTGAATCTTCAATAATGCTTGCAGTATCAATATTTCAGTAGTCTTCAAATGATAAACACCTAGAGGTATTTATAGATTCTAGAAATCAAGAACTCAGTTAATTGTAACCAACTTTTCTTGAAAACTAACTTCTAACT
The DNA here is from genome assembly GCA_963675135.1 of Galeopsis tetrahit. Taxonomy (NCBI): domain Eukaryota; kingdom Viridiplantae; phylum Streptophyta; class Magnoliopsida; order Lamiales; family Lamiaceae; genus Galeopsis; species Galeopsis tetrahit. The sequence goes on along the minus strand of OY776125.1, from coordinate 17,350,687 downwards.
GAATTTTCTTCTTTCACGCGTTTCTTCAGTTAATTAGTTATTCCTTAACTAATTCTTCAGTCTTTATCTTCAATACGCGTTTGTAACTAACTTCAAGTCGACCTGTCTTGTTTAAGTCGCGCACCTGTCTTGTCCAGTAGTAGTAGACTGTGTCTTCTACTTGTCTTGTGCAGTAGACTTCTCCAGATTACAACATAGAACTAATCTAGTCCTATCATTTAATCCTAACAAGACTATTACATTACATTAAGCTTTTATAATACAAGCTTAGTCAACTTATAAACTATACAATAAAACTAATCTATTACATATAAAAACATCATGAGCTCTATACAACATTTAAATAGCTCAGTAACAAACTTAAACAAATACTGTAAACACATATGAAGTACTTATAAACTGTACTTATCTTTTCATGTGAACTTATGTGAACTCTACTGGTCTTGTACAAGATGACTTAACTCAACTAGACTAGATCAGTCAACACTTAGAAAATATTCATACTACTTTTGGCTTTATCAAAACTTCATCTTTTATTCATCATTTAGGACTTGTTCTAGGATTCATATCCCAACACACACAACCACACAAAGTCATGTATGCTTCTTCTCCATAAAACCATGGAAAGTATGTGACATGTGATTGTGGTAAAGAGGCCCGTATATGCATTTCAAGTAACGTACAAAGTAGAGGAAGACTCTTTTACTCGTGTTATTATCCGAACGATGATGCTGGATGTGACTATTTTGTTTGGGCAGACGAACACTCAAGGAACGTGCAAGCCAACGTTCCACACAGAATGCTGTCGGGCATAGTGACGAAGTTCGACTCACTGTTGGTTGAAAACCAAGAGCTCATAAACAGGTTGAGTCGGGCAAAAGATTATGCTGAAATTTGGAAGGAATCATGTACACATCTTGAGTCAGATAATGACTATAAAACTGGACGGATTGAAGAGTAGACGAAACTTCAAAATCTTCTTGTCATTGCACTCATATTCTGTCTCCTACCTATTATGTTCAAGTTCATAGGTTGAATTTAACCCAATTATGTAGTATTCCACCTAAATTTACGCTTATTTATGAAATATCCATGTAAGCCTAAATCGTCAAAGGCTATATTAATTACAACTAGTGAATTTTCCGTATGGCCCAAACTGAAGCCTACAAAAAGGCCCATTATAAGTCGATCAACTATACACACAAAGCACACAATGAAATCGAAATATGATAACGATTGTAAATAAAAATACATTAATTAAAAACGAAAATACATTAAACGTAGACAACAACACGACAAACACAAAGGTTCAAAGACACAACAAATACGAAAACAACATAACTTGAAAGCATAACGGAAACTCAAAGACATTAGATTGCATCAGAATCACATGGCTGACTCAATGAGACTTGAACGGAAACAGCATGGGACTGGCATACCAACTTAATCATCTTAAGTCATCTTATTTTTCCCCTTCTTCGGAGACCTTGAAGAAGCACAAGACAAAGAACAAGCCTATCTATTGTTTGTACTCCATAAAGTGGTTGGAGTGCCCGGAAGGTCTAAAGGCTGGATTAATTGCTGACGAGGAGGAGACCATGACGGGGTCGACTCTTGAAGTGGTGCAACGTCCTCATATTCAGTTGATCTTGTCGGCACCCATGGGCCATAGTTAAAGTTGGGGTCTATTATCGGAGGATGGCCATGTTGACATTCATCGTCGGACACCACGAATGGTTCAGAGTTGCTGTTCTTCACATCGTGATTATTGCTGCGGCTATCGTCACTTACTTGAATAATTTCAACATCCGATGGAGGCTCGTTGAGAGCATCGGGAATTCTAAATAACATGTTAAGCTTCTCATGGTGTGGATCTCCACGATGGAAGAAGGCTTTAACGGTCTCGTCTGACTGTGACAATATGTAAATGTTAATGTAAGTAATCAAGTACTATAAAATATAAGGACGAGAATTCAATGAAACATGAATCAAGCGAATCCAATTATGTTTCGAAGTATGAACGACGTTCCATTCCGGATCCCACCAAACTTTAGGGTGTTCTTTAATCTTCTTGAAAGTGTGCTATCGACGTTCGATACCATCGATCCATGTCAACGCATGGTTGTACCTCTCATTCACGGCTTGAACGCTACTGCAGATTGCACCAAAGTTTATTACCTCGTTCGGATGCCACCACCCTAGACTCTTCTGGATAAGTAGGCTATCAATGAACACATTATCACATTCAAAGTCCCAAATGTCCGAGTACAACAAGGTTTCTTGCGGAGGGATGCTTGGGAGATTAGAGTTTGTCATTTTTTTAGTGTGTGTAGATGAGCATAGTTGGAGTGTTAGGGGAATGCAGCTTATGTAGTTGAGTAGTAATAGATGAAGACAACTTATTGCTTTGTTCTAAAAGATTGTAAAGTTGTGAATTGTCTTTTCATGGAGATTTATGTCAGAGAATATATTCCATTGTAGAATCTAACATTTGACAAGTTGATAAGCCATTTGTGCTATGCATATCTATCTTCATTTGAGTAGAATCTTGAATATATGGCATTCACAAGTTGAATAGTAAAAACCATACAAACCATACACGTCAACATCGATCCATTAAACTCTTTTTATACACACATCTCAAAAGTTCAATGAACAATTAGGAAACTCAATAAGACAATGATAGTGACAAACATAAGTACGATCACAACCAACAAACAAATGATTAGATGACTTGGGACTCCATTTAGGTTAACAACAATAGAAGATTAATTTAGTAGTTCGTTGCCACTTGTCGATATGCTATCAGTTTCATCTTCATTGGAACGCCGATGCAGTTGAGAGCCTGAATCCCGGACCAAAGGATCTGTACACGAACTTGAACACATTTTGCTTGAATTATAAGTTTGAGTAGTAAGGAATGTCGGAACATTACCAAATTTATCATTCCGATGATATTCATCACACCAATAAAAGTGCTTACTATGCTGAAGGTATCTCGGGCACTTGTAGTAGTATCTACCCGGATGCCTCGAACTTTTACCTGCGCACTTTGTGATCATAGGTCCATTTCCACAAGAACACATCGGAGGGACCATTTCCTGAAAGCTTGGCGAAACCCAAGTACAGCATATATAAGAGACGGGATAAAAATGATGCATGTAATAACAATTAAAAGCTCAAGCAGTCAACAATTACAATGCCAATCCAACACAGACACAAATTATGATCCCCAATCACAGCAATGACACAAATCCGAATGTCCAAACATGCAAATCACACAAACGAAAATGTCTACTCACAATAATTAAAAAAATAAAAAGTAAAAATGTGGTCAAGTCCAAACATGCAATGAAAGCCAAAATGTATTAGTATTAGTCTCTGGATCTCCAATAATCCCACATCCCCTGAGCCAAGCCCTCTCGCCATTCGTTAAACTGTGGCGATGACCCAACGGTGTCCACAACGTCATCATTCATTTCATCGTCGGTCGGGACATCATCTTGTAGATCAAACATTTTCTCGATTGGGTTAATAGGCATTTGAGAGCGGCAATAATTGTGAAGGAGGAAACAAGCCATGATAAGTCTAACTTGAACCTTCAGAGGACAGGACGACGGAGCTCTAAGTATCCCAAAACGCTTTTTCAATACACCAAAAGCCCGTTTTATGATATTACGTGTCCTGGTGTGTCTCATGTTGTAATGTTCATGTGGATTAGTTGGCCTGCCAGTATTGGGACCCAACTCACTTAGATGATACCGACAACCACAGTAAGGAACAAGAAATCCTTCTTTGTTGGGATAACCGTTGTCACACAAGTAGTACTTCCCTACGAAAGACATTTAGGTGAGATGCATGACTATGTTCAAGTAAGCAACATATTACACGTACACATACTTACCTTTAGGAACTTTGAGACCATGAGGCCTGGATACAGGATACAGCATCGCGAAGTATTCTACAATCGGCAGCAGACCCTTCCCACCCCGGAAGAACGTAAACGAATCGCATTTGTGTGTCGCATACCCCAAGCACATTGATAGAAATACGGCCCTTACGTGTTCTATAACGTGCTCTATCTTCGGAAGGTACATGAAGATCAATAAATGTTCCATCAAGAGCACCAAGACAACCCTATCAAAAGAAGTTGAGGATATAGTTAAAACGACAAAGATAACATAAGCAACTTATAATGCAATTCAAGAGGAAATATATACCAAAAATTACCTTGAACCATTTTCATCTTGGGTCGGTGGAGTCATCAGATACAGGAACAGGCTTAACTAAGAACAAATGATGCAATTTCAAAACAACTTTCAATACTAGGTGGACAATGGTGGATATTGTTTGACCAGACCTTTCAAAATCAAATGCCACAACCCTATTATTTTTATGGTGAGCAAGAACAGATAAGAACACTGAAACTTTCTCTTCAACACCAACATACTTTCGTCTTTTTAAGCACCCTAATTCGTTTAGTAAATAATACAAATGTGCAAATGCATTTCGATCCATCATTAGATTCGCAACACAATCAGAATCACGAGTATGGACCAGTCTATTCAAGTGTAAAACTTGCCTAGGGATTCTAGAAATCATACCCCAAGTAAGGGTGCGCCTTCTGACATTTCTGTTTCGTCTAGTTATTAGGATTACGAGTATACATGTAAGAATGAACTGTTGATGCAAGATCTCTTCAACTAAGAAGAACATCAAAAGTTTTTTTTTCATCGAAGGGGTCAACATTGTATAGGTAGGAATTACCTATACGAACAACGAATAATTAGATACTCAAACAAAAAGAGAATGAGGCAATATCAAATGACATGGGAGGGAATGAACACAGATCACACAACAATGTTCCCAGAGCACACAAGCAAAACAAACAAAATTAAAACACTTGTATAAAGATTCTCAAATCCATAAAGCCTACAATAAAAATGCACGCTAACCTGTGTGTAATAAAAAAATGCGATTGAACCCTAAGCCCACAAAGATAACCTACACGCATCCGATCTGGGTTATTAAAAATCTCCAACAAAAAATTACTAATTTGCAATAACTAAAGCAAATCGAACATTCAAGTGAACAAGCAAATCAAACCTTCAAACTTCACGGCAAGGAACCCAGCGAACAGCGAACGCACACCTAAAAACCACAAGAGAATGGTGAATACGAGTCGTACGAAAGAGTATTCATAAACAGACGACAAGCCCTAAAAGAATAATAAAAAAAATCCTTCGTTGTTGCGAGTTTCACCATTAACGGCGATGCAGCAAAGCTTGAACGCGGGAGTCAAGGCAGCCAGATGAATGTACGATGACGATATAAAACGGTCGTGGAGAACGACAGTGATGACCGGCAGCGAGGATCGACAATGGATAATCGCCAGAAAAAAAGTCGAAGAAAATGTGGAGTACAATTTCAATTTCAGTTCTGAAAATATGCGATTAGGGCAAAAATGTAGGAAAAATGAAAAATCGAGGGGCAATATAGTAATCGTGCTTATACGGGGCAAAGACCATATAGCTAATACTAGGGGGGGTTAAATTATTTTTTGAAGAGGAACAATGATTTGGGCATATAAGACCTAAATAAGATCCAAAAAAACACTTTTTTGTATGGAGCTTTTGGCCCTATTCAGGGCTGAGATATAAATCTATTTAAACTATCAAACAGCTCAGATGTTGTTATACAGGGCAAAAAATCTCTTTATTTGTCATATCAAACGCAACCTAATATTATTAAGTTTGTTTGATTGTTTGTTTTGTTTTTACTACCATAATCAAATGCGGATAATTTAGAGTATTGCATACATCAAGGGTGTGTTTGGTCGGGGGTATAAGGTGGGTGCATGATTTTGTATGTTGTTTGATAGAAGAGATATTGTATTCGATCAAACCAGGTTAAGTGGTCACTGTTAGTCCGAAAAAAAATTCTTTTTTATTTTTTTAGCATAAATCAATACCACCACCTCTTTACAACAATGTGGATTGAACAATGTATTTTACTTTCTACCAAACAACACACTATAAAATCTGTATCTCAATTATCCATATTAAAATACAACTATCTCAATTATCCATAGTATAATTTTTTGTTACCCCTACCAAATATAGCTCGAGAATCATGATTTATGAAATTGAGTTAGATATGTAGTGAGTGATACATAGTTAGGGAAAAGATAATCAGAAATGGCCTTCCTTCATAATCCCAGCAATATGTAATAGAGAAGGGTTACTGGTAAAGAAACCAACATTCCAAATATGACCCTGCAGTAGGATAATTCATTTGTTTTAGTAAATTATAATTAAAAAAAATACTCGAAATAAATTTCTACGTAAAAAAAAAAATTTGAAAAAAAAATAAAAATGAAGAGTTTACCCAGTACTGAGTATGTCAGGGTGTAATCCATATTCTCGTGCAAATACAAATGGGACTATCCCCTGGGGAAGAGCTGCCTAAATATAACAATAAATAAATAAATCAGCCAATAAATTCTAACAAAAGTGAAATAAAACATTCATTTGCACTAAGGAATCAAAATTAAATAAATAAACCTCACTCTCCATTAAATATATGTAATACTCTGTACCTATTTGGAATAATATCATTTCAGAATATGAAAATTAGTAAAACTATCAATTTCTTCTTTAATTCTTTTGCAGTTTTTTTATATGTGTGAAAATAATATATTTTTTTTAAATTGTGATTTATAAAAATATTGTTGGATAAACTGTCAATCATTATCTTAAAACGGGTAAATTCTAAATTGATAGTAGTGTATACCTTTATTCATAAAAAAATACCCTAAATTAATAGTCTTATCCACTTTCATGTCCTTAATTGATTAAAAATCCTATTAATCTGTATAACTCGTACAAAAATATGTGCAAAAAGTGTAGTTCACATATATACTATTAACAACACGCATTCATATATTTCCTAGAGTGTAATATAAAATGCAATACACACACAACTAGTACGTAATCGAAAAAAAAATTAGGAACAAATTAAATTAGCATTAATTAATGAAGGTAATTAAAAGCATGCATATATATATATATATATATATACCTGAACAATGGCTGCATGAAAATGATCGCCCTTGAGGCCCACGACGGCGGAGGCGGCGGTCATAACCGTAGGACCGGCTATGAAACGAATAGCCATAGATATGGCCGCCATTTTTGTGCCACAAGCTATAATTCGAGGTTGAAGTGCCATGAATAGCCCTACATCGATCATTTTTAAGACTCAATTTACTTTGAAAAATAATTAAATTAATATTAATAAATGTAATAATTACTACTCCATTATAGTAATAAGGAAGTTGAAGATTAATTAATTAGTGATATAAACATACCCAGGCTGAACATGGCCATCCCTAGGCCTGCATCAGAAATTATTTTGATTGAATATTTAACCAAACTTGGCATCCCCACGTTCCATCTGTACGTTCATCAAACCATGAAAAATTGCATGTTAATCAATTTAATTGGCACATAGCTAGTAACATTTACTCCTATACTTTTTCTTTTTTTTATTAAACTGTAAAGAAGATTTTATTATATCATTTGAGTATTGGGGGTACTCAACCCATAAGAATATATACCAATCTCATTAAACATTTTTTTATCTGAAAAAATAATTTTTTACTCCTTTAAATATTCTTTGTCATGTTATGTCTTTTAATCCGTACAAACAGTAATATTTTTGTAGCATTTGACTTTTATATAATGTATGAAAAAGTGAAAATTTATGTAAAAATGAGCTAAATATTTAAATAAATATGAAACGTAGTGAGTGTATTATTATAGGGTATGGGTATAATTGACTTACTTAAAAGAGATTAGGGACCATAGTAGGCCTAAGACACTGGAATATGTATTTGGATTACGAGAAAGCTTTCTTCCAACCATAATCAGTATGAGCCTCAGCATCACCAGAGCACGTGGCATCTCTTGATTGGTGCTGCTTTCCTCCACTTCAATCTTTGTGCAGTCTCTAAAGCTAAGGTCTTTTTCTGCATAAATATATACACTATATATCAATCAATTTTAATTACTTTAAACCTCTATATATTTTTAATTACTAATTATTACCCACATAAAACTTTAATTATCTGGTAAACAATTATGAAATAATTTTACAATATCGATTATTCAGCACGCGGGCGGGGCCTAATGATCAATGAATGAACCTACACCCGTTGCACCTTCCTGAGTGCTGTATTTTTCATTACTCCATTTTAGAATAAGTGCAATTTTTCATCTAATTAATAATAATAACTTATATATTGCAGTATAAATTAGATCATTGTCGTATAATACTCCATTTTTTGTTGATAAGATAACACAACCACTGTCTGAAGATACATGCTAAATAAAATTAAATTTTCATCCAATAATCGTGTCCCACACACACGATAAAAATTTGTATAAGACAGTCTCATACATGAGACAGATTACTATCACATAGTATAGTACATAATTATATGTGAAATAAAGTAAGATGTAAATTTTAAAGTAAAATTTCATCTAATACATGAAGATCCTCTCACAAAATATATGTTTTCCCTAGAATCAAAGTGAAAAAAAGAATTTATATTTTTTTGGCAAATAAAAAAGATTGGAATTTTAAAGTGGAGGTAAAATATAATTAGATTGGAATGTCATTATAAGCACTGAAGTTGACAAAGAGGAGTGGAGAAAATCATTAAATTGTTTTCATTACATTATAAAATTATTCAAATGAGCAATCATTGAAATCCCACATATCAAATCCCAATTATAGCACACGTGCTTTTTTGTAATAATGTAATCCATTAATATGAGCTTTCCCCGGTCATAAGTGTCATACTGAAAATATACCACCAGCCCAAAACAAAAAGGCAACAAACAGATAGAAAAAAAATAAAATGAATTATAATAAAAAGAAAAGGGAGAAAACAAATTTCTTCCTACACAATTATTTTTAAAACAAAAATAGTAGCAGAAAAGGCATGTGATTTAATATTAATGAACAATGTACTTGCTAGTTGCTAGAATACAGTAAAGAGTGCTAATCTATAACTCAATATTTTGAGAAGTACTCCATATCAAACCCTGTGATGAGGTTAATAATTTAACAAAAAATTGGTTTTTAATTTGTGTTTTTACTCTTGCAAGGTGTCCCATCAAATCCAATTTCTTTAAAAACTATTTTTTCTTGGCACAAAAAAGAGAGAATTTATTTAATCAATGAAGGTCGGCACTTCAAAAGTAAAAAAGAAAAAAAAGGCTTTGCTTCAGTTGCAATCGATTATTTAATATATGCAGTACACTTAACAGTCTCACCAAACCAACTATTCTAATTTTATAATTCATTTTATTGATATTGGTCTCACTAATTTATTGTAAAATACGGTATAAATTACTGCACATATGCCAAGCTGCACTATTAAAATGTTAAAATAAGCATGCTAGTTGAAAGTGATCACATATTTTGTCCAAGAGAGACCAACCTTGCCTAAAACAAGAAAGATTCTTACAATGATAAAATAATTAAAAGTATATTTTTGAACACATATTTTAAGAAAAAAATAAAAGATATTGTGAAGTTGTGGAATAATAAAGTGATTATTTCTATAAAAAGAAATAAATGTAATTTTGTTGGATAAACAAATAAGAAAAGTGAACGTATTTTTTTTTGGACAGAAGAAAAAAATAATATTCGCTCCTCCGTTCCACTATAAGTTTCCCACTTTTTTTTTTTAATCGATGTTCCACTATAAGTTTACCATTTCATTTTTGGCATATTATTTTCTCTCTCTCAATCACATCACTTATATTTTATCATACTTCATCTCACACACATCAATTATTTTTTTTTCGTCCATCACATCATTTATACTACATCTATTATTTTATCATATTCCTTAATCAAAACAACCCCAAAAGAAAGAAAGGAGAAATTTTTTTAGGGAAGGAGAGTACTAAAATTGAAATTTGTAAAGCAATAAAATGACATCAATGAAGTCGGGTCAATTCTTGTCTGTGGAGACAAAGCATTGACAGAATGAAAGCAAATGTTGAGAGTAGCTTGTGACAAAAATGTACATGCAAGCCCTACGTATAGCTTACCCTACCCCTACACCCTACATTACGTGTCTGTCTTACTTCCAATTTCTAAGCTGCCTGGATTTATCTTAATATTAATGTTTTCTTTTATACCTAGACTACGCAAAATACCTAAATCCAATATTGCATATATTTTAAGTAATATTACTCTATTCGTCCATAAAAATTATATATGCTTTTCTGATAGGACATAGATTTTAAAAAAAGTATAAGTGTGGAAAATGAGTATACTTTTTTTTTTTTGTAGACAAGTGAAGTATTTGTATAGGTATAAAGTAGAGAATAAAATAGTAAATAAATAGAGATGAGATAAAATAAAATAAGCTGAAGTATTTTTTCCATACAAAAAAAGAAACATTTTATGTAGATGGAGGGAATAAAATACTCAATACTCGTGAATTTTACACTATCTATTTTATACATTTGTCACAATTTTTTTGTTTCCTTAAATATAAAAAATTACTATCTCTACGAACTATTTTTCTTCCCAACTCAACTAATCACGTGAAAAATTAAATTCTCTAATTCATTTATGTAATTTGTAGGAATATATAATAAGATTTGACCAAATTTAATTCAAATAAACCCATGCAACAAATAAAGGCCCAAAAAATGAACATGAGAATATGACATGATTTTGACGTACCGGCACCATCATGATCTCTGAAGAGTTGTCGATCTACAGGCGAGTCCCACACCATCTTCACCGTCGGAGAGGGCAGCCGGAAAATCTTCCCGGTGGTGGGGCTGGCGGCGGCGGAATCAAGTTCGTTGAAATTGGAGGGCCGGGGTGTAGGCTGCAGCGAGTAGGCATCCGAGGAGGCGTAACCCGAGAGGCGCGGGCTAATGGGTCGGTTACCGAACCCGTATTCGTGCGGTGTGTTAATGGAGAAGATTTCGGCGTTGGAGAGGTTTGATGCTCTGGGAGTGAGGCCCATGGAGGATGATGGGGCCGCGGAAGATACGGACCGTCGGATGCGCACGCGGATGCGGCCGTTGTCGTCGATCTCGGAGTCGGTGCAGAGTGGGTCCCGCCCGTCGAGGGAGATGACGTCATTGTCGATTTCGAATTTGGTTATGGCGGCGGCGGTTTGACCCGGGAACCGGCTTTGGATCAGTATGGTGGCTGCTCTGTATTCGAACAGGAACAGTAGTAGGGTGTACCTGCACCATTAAATGTTCAATAAACCCCCCTTTTTTTTTTTTCTTTTTTCTTTTTTTAAGAAAATGTTGAATAAACCATAAAATAAATCAGGACTTTGTTACATTTTTTCAATTACAATACATATTTTAAAAGTTGAATTTTGATAAATAACCTTTAAAATCACATAACTATTTTCTAACAAGATCTACCACTAAAGGGTCAAAGTATGAAATTGGAAAAATATTAAAAATTGACATGTGTATATAATTGACATCTTAAAAGTTATGTATTCAATTGCAATTTTTTTTTTAAAAAAATATTGTAATTACGAAAATATTAAAAGTTCATACTCTTTCCGTCCACCTATAAATTGAGCACCGAGATTAAAAAAATGATTAAATAATAAATATAGTACATGTAATGTAATTGACAAAAAGAGATAGAGAAAAAAAAATAAGATATAAAAGTGGAAAGTAACAATAAAAAAATTAAAAGACATTTATTAAAAAAAGTATGATAAGCTTATAAGCAAATGCACTAAAATGACAATTAACAATAAATTAAATAATATTGTGAAATATATTATCATTATTTATTAAAAATTTGTGAGAGATACGGAAAGATTAAAAATATTAAAAATTGACATGTGTATATAATTGACAGGAAATTAATAGTACTATATATGATATAATTCAAACCATTTTAAAAGTTATGTATTCAATTGCAATTTTTTTTTAAAAAAAAAATTGTAATTATGAAAATATTAAAGTTCATATTCCCTCCGTCCTTTTATAAGTTTCTTGTTATTTTTTAGTACAAAGATTACATAATATATATAGTAAAGTGTTGTGATAGAGAAAAGGAGTAAGGTATAAAGTGAAAGGTAAGAATAAAAAATTTAAAATATATTTTTTAGAAAAAGTATGAAAAAATTATAAACAAACGTACCAAAATGATAAAATAGAAAATTAATATGCGGAGAAAGTAAATGCAAATAACAATAAAAATAATATTGTGAAATTTTTATGTTATTTAAAATTTGTGAGAGAGAGATATGAAGATAAATTTTTAGGAATCCAAGGTGAAAGTGACAATGTGGAACATAGAGTGGTCAAAATAAAAGTGAAGCATCACATCTAGCTTATTTATCCTTTTAGTGTAGCAACAATACAAACTTTGCACACATCTTTTAGGTTAAAAATTCATTTCACTTTATTGCTGCCCCCTTTATGTTTGACTTATGTCCCCCACCTCCCTTTCAACCCCAAACCTAGCTAGCTACCTTCATCTTCACTTCAATCCAATTTACAAATATTTAATTTGTGATCATATTATTAGTAATTAATAATTTATAAACTTTTATTAACAGATTAATTATGATGTTTTATTTTTACTTTTTAACTTTAAATTACAATATCAAATTTAATTAATATCACTGTGCCATTAGCTCATATAGATCTGTGTGGGTAAATTATGAAAAGATTAGGTTTTCATTTAGAAGTGACACGCAACATTGATGTATATATATATATTCAGCATCTCATGTGCTCCTTGTTCAAAATTGACGTCCCTAAAATGGACGAGAATGAAACCATGAATTGAATTGAACCAAGTTCACGTGAATGAATTATATAAAATTAATTGTTTAGACTATAAAATTGGTAGAATAAAATAAAATTTTGAAAAAGACCACAAAAACTTATAGCTAAATAAGATAATATGAGGAAAAAAAAATAACAGTTGTAAAATATTTCACACAAATGTTGCTCAAACGTACTAACCAGATAATGCATTGAAGAACGACGAGTTGAACCATGATGCTTCGAGTGAATTCACCGTACATAGCTTCGAGTAAAGGAATGCCCATAACCAAAGTATTTGGGAGAGTGGAAACAGAAAAAAGGGTTATAAGCCAGTCCAAGTGGCCTTTACAAAAGCACCAAAGGGAGAGCAAAGTTAGCACAAATGCTTTGGACAGAGTATCTGCCAATATGAATTTAGTGTCCATCTCGTACGGATTGTTTTGGGCAATGAAGTGGAAGGACAGAACGGGAACAGCGAAAACCGCGACGAATCGGTTGATGCCGGAGCACTGGTCCGGCGAGAAGATGCTCCACCACTTGACGGAGGCGTAGGCGACGAGCATTGCGAAGTAAAGAGGGACCATTGCGCACATTACTTTGTAGAAATCATCTCCGGTAATCATATTTTCTGTTTGCCCTACTAGTACTACTACAAAGTGTGATTTTTGAGTGGGGGCTATATACTTGTTTTATTCAGTGAGTGTGTGGGTCTTTTTTTTTTTTTTTCTTACTTAGATATATACCATACGCACACGTATGCACATATAAAAGAATAGATGAATAATTAATATTTTCTCCAAACCTGAAAAGCTTGCAGTGTTTTTTTTTTTTGGCACGGAGTTTAAAAAAATGTAACGACTAGAGTGTTGGGGGTAATTTTATAAACTTTTTATATGCGGAGTATAAAGTAATTGATTGAGTGTATGATTAACCTTAAAAATAATAACGTGGAGGATAAATATGTGTATATTGTGGGTATCAAATTTTTTGAGAGATAAACTAATTAAAAAAGAAAGTATGAAAACTTTAATTTTGAGGAACGTAGAAAGTACTACTTTCTTTGTCCCGACTTGCACACTTTGACCAGATCACTTTTTTTTTTAAAGTAAATTTAGTGGGGTCTAAGATCAAATAAAGAATGAGTATTTTGAGTGGTTTTGTCAGGTGTAAATGAGATTTATTTAAATGTAAATGGAATTTAGTGAGGTGTGCGAAAAATGATTTTAATTTGTAGACTTGTGAGGATATTAATTTTATAGATTATTTTTATATTAAGACCGTACGTTACATCTACATATTTGGCCTTGAAGAGCTTTTAGAAGAGTTCTTCAAGTGGAAGCTGTCCAAGCTAAATTTAAGGGCTCTTCAAGTGTAAAAAGAGCTCTTCAAGTGCAATTTAGCTTGGACAGCTCCCACTTGGAGAGCTCTTAGAAGAGCTCTCCAAGGCCAAATATGTAGTAGTCTCCGCCCCCATTCATATGATCGGATCCGGGTATTTAGGTACCCGTACCGCCCCATTGTCATCCTCCCGCGTCTGCCCGATTTCTGCCCTAGAGATTTATATAAAATGGTTTTGCTTTTGAGTGGTCTTCGACGAATTGGAATGGGAAGTGATTATATATGGGTGGTCTTCATTCATACATGTTTTCGTAAGAAGGTTATATAAGTTTTTTATTGTGATATATGAATAGACGTACGGTATTAAATTTTACACATATATAAACAGATGAATATTTTTCTAAACACAATACGAATTTAAATAATAAATTATAATGAAATAGATAAATAGAAAATAAGACAGGAGATTTAGACGTGTGTCTTGTGGGCATCTAGGATTTTATTTTAATTTTACATTAAAAAGAAACAGAAAAACGAGAGATTTAAAGACGTTTGTCTTATGGTCTATTGGTCTTGTTGGATTTTCAAAATTAAATCAAACATTTCATCAGCATATATCAAAATTAAATCAAATATTTCAATTTATGAAAATTATTGATACATTAGGGGCCCAAACCCAAGTAAAGTTTGAAGAATTTAATTGTTATTACTATATTTTTTATAAAATAAAATGTGTTGTAATTAAATGATGCACATTTGTAAAAGATCGGTTGTTGTATATTAGGAGCAGCTTTTAAAGCGTGACAAAATAAGGTCTGAATTTAATCTACTCCAATCATTGATATCAAATTCCTATTATTTCTTTTTAACCTTTTTGTTTGACAAACCAAAAAGTCACTGAGAAATTGAGAAAACTACTCAACGGTTTATGGTATATTAATAAAGCTAATCGACTTTCCAGGATATAGAATTGCTTTTTACTTTTAATTATGGCCTTGTTCATCATTCATTTGTTTATTTTTATTTTAAACTTAATTATATTTATGTCAATAGCTTCCAAAAAAACATGTTATGAATTAGGGGTGTAAGTGAACACGAGTTATTTGTGCTTGACTTGAATTTAATCGACCTCGAGCTCAACAATAGTAGGTTTGTTAGGCTCGCATGCCTAATCAAGCTTAATCGAAGTCACATAATTTTACAATTTTACCCCTTATTATGTTGATTGTATATAAACATACTGTATTTAACTATAAATAAAATATTTAATTAATGTTAGGTAGGAGTAAGATATTGAGTCGAGTCAAACTCGAGCATTTCAAGTTTTTCCTCGAGTTAAGCTTTGAGTTTAAAAAAAAGTTTGATTGAGTTTGAATCGAGTTTCGAGCTAATTTTGAGTTTTCTAAACGAGTTGATTCGAGTTCAACACTACTCGACTCGACTCATTTACAAATATTGACTTTCAAACATGCTGATATTTCATGTCTCATGCAAGAAAATGTTGTTATATGAAAATATTTTTTATTTTTTCCAATCTATACAAGCTTATATATTAATTAGTTTAAAAAATGTAAATGAGATCGATAATGAATTATGAAACTAAACGTTATCTGTGGATATGAAGTTAAACTTTAACATACATTACTTATTGTGTTATAAAACATATACTGTTAATTTGCACCATAAAAATGATTTGGTTGAAGGTTATGGAATGACTGAGTCGGGATATGATTATTGGGAGTCTTAGAAAATTATTATAAATAAATTGATTTTAATTTTTTTAATAAATTCAAAGGTGTAGATGAAATGAACGCTTTTCATAAAGGAGGTAGTTAATTGAGATGAGGTAATTGATTAACTTATTTTGAGTTTCTCTGCTTCATAAAAAATAAATTAATTATTTTTAATTCTCATTAATTACCACTATCATTCCGATAATTAAAGAGGGTGGAGAAAAAGAAGGGTATAAATAGAGTTTGGTGGTGTGCTGGAAAATAAGGGACAAAGTTTTGACAGATTGTCGTCTGTTTGAAAATAATACGAAAGCGAAAAGACAGTGGGCCTTCTCTTGGGCCCATCCAAACCTACCCGCATGCGCTGGCCCATCACAATCTGCCTGCCTCTCTTCCTCGTTTATTTACGAAATAACCGTGCAATATTTTCACACGTTATCTATGTCACGGTCCGATTTGGCCCCCAATATTATAGGACGTTTTTAATATGACACATATCATCATGTAGAACATGAAAACTGAAACGGGTGATTTCAGAAAGATATAATCCAATGGTGTCAAACCGAATTTCTTGTTTTACTTTTACCAAAAAGTACAATTGTCCGAAAGCACCACACCCAACTAATAAAACAGTCGTAGAATTAATCACATATATTGAAACATGATGAAGTTATTTTTTTTTTTTTAACAGTAAAGAAGAGTTTATAAACTCATTTGAGTAAAAGGGTACTCAACCCATAAGAATATACAAGTAAAAATCTAAAGACTGAATAAACGTGATATCCGCCTAGCTAACACATGTTTTACTCAATTATACAACTCATCGGATCAAGACACCATGCTACGACTGAGGAGTTTGGTGTAATTAGATTATAACCTCCTAGCCAAGTCCACATCCCTATTTTGATATTTTCAACGGCTTTCTTTGTTGACTGTTGTTCATCGTTGAATCTTTTAGCATTACGACACTTCCAAATTTCCCACATGATACAGTTCCATAGGCTATTCATGAATTTTTTCTTCACTTTCCCCCTTCCGAGCGACCCGCTAAATTGCACGGCGAGCTCCCTAATATTTCCGTGAAGTGCAGCTGAAATTTTTATCCAATTAATACATGATGAAGTTATTAATTTCCAAGCAGAAGTTGAAAATTAATCTGCTCCATTAATTTCATGTTTCCCAACAGCTGTGAAAATTCACACGATACATATACACATATAAATCAGTCATCAAAATTGGTGGCAAATTTATCATTCATGACCGTCGGAGTGTTACAAACATAAATGGCAATTGCCTATGGCTACATACTTGGATCTGCCCCAAAACTAGATTATTTCAACTTCTAGCAAGTATCTCTGGATTCCCAAAATTAGCCTTACACATGAAATATAATACTCCTAGGTTATTTAGTAAAAGAACCGTAAATAGATTTTCATGTTTGAACTAGCTTCGCCAATATGCCCATGTCTAAGATTTTAACATCTAGGGTAACATCGACTTTCACGATTCCATCAGTGCCATCAATACCGATAAGCTTGCCTGTCGCCCCGCGCTGGGTCCCACCCATGATCGTAACTTTGTCTCCCTTTCTTGGAGTTGCTATCTCTATTTCATTAGCAAGGGCCGTGACCGTTTCACCATTTCCGCTTGATCCAAGTGCTACCATACATGAGCCATCCTAGACGACAAAAACAAATGACTCGTTTAGCAACCTAAATACATTATTACAATAAATTCACTACTCACTAATCAAGAAAATAGCAACACTATTGTGCATCCCGGTGAAGGGATTTACTACCAGTTAAATCATACAGCAGAGATTATATACTTGAATTGAAAATGATTTTACAATCGGGTCAAAAACTTCTACGAACTAGTTGTACAATGTGATGATTGGTGAATTTTTTTTACCCAAGTTTGACTCATTCACAAAAAAAATAAAAAATCATACATGTATTCAGTTCATACTTGAAAGTGTGAGTTTGTTGGCTGAACTATATAAGTACTTTTTCAGTATACAACTAATATTTTTCATCATATGACAAAGTCTTGTATGCACCAGGTGCACAGTGCAACTCAAATGCATTTTTAAATGGTATTAGTTGGTCAGTATTAATTGTGTTCACTGAACAATATTAGTTGTTTTGACTGAAAAGTATTAGTTGTGTACAGTTGCACCGTATAATTGGTGTACAAGAGACGTACTCATGAACAAGTACTCATGAACAAATACTTTTAGACCGCCTTTTTTTAAGTCAAAATTGCACCAGTTGTGCACAAAAGTGTTACTCACAATATGATGTGTGCCCATGTAAATAGCCAATAAGGTATTATAAAGATAGGAGAAGAGAATACCGGTAGCACTTCTTTTATAACTGCCACAGAACTGTCTTCACCGGACCTATGGGCATTGACCAAAATATCAGGCAAGAGCCAAGGGCCTTCATTCTCCGCACCTGAAATGGAGCAATATATCAATTCAATTTCACAACACCTAAGTATAAAATTTGCATAAAGCTTTGCAAAGATTTTAAAAACAATGATGTATGAAAAAATATATGTAGGATAGAGAACAGACCTCCTACAGGAGACATCATATCCAAACCACCACTTCCAGGTGTCATCGGCTGCCCAGGAGTACCAGGTAAATATGCTGAACTTGGTGTCATTGGTGGCTGCTCACCAGGAGTAGAAGGCAAGTACGGGCTCGGAGCATTTGCTGAAACAAAGTAGACAATTTTTTTACATGGAAACTCGATATAGAAAACCGTAAGGTTGTGTTTAGTGTTTAGAAGGATTTGATGATGAATTTGAAATCCATCCACAATCAAATTCCAAATAAATTTTTTTAGTGATTTGGGTAGATGTGTGGATTTGAATCAAATCCATCAATCAAAATACAACCAAGGGTTTTAAGACAATAAGAGACGGTGTCTAATTACCATAAGAGGAACTACTATCCTTAGGAGTGCCAGCATCATTATAATTGCCAGTTCGAGAATTTGACCAACCAGAACCAGGTGTAGGTGCATCGTATGCTCGTGGACTTCCTGGCTGGAAGATGACAAGGGATATTGACAATTAAAAAAAAAAAAGAGTTCCCAGAAAAAATTTATGTACGAAAGTTACCTGATATCCTGCACTAGTTCCCCAAGAAGCAGGATTTGCATCTTCCCAATTGTCCCTGGCATTTCATATTTTAAAACTTCACATTCTTATAAAAGGTTATACAAACAAATAGACACAACGATTAACAAGGATAATCTCTTTATTGGTAGAACAATCTCAATAAGTTTCCACATTTACTAATAAATAAATACACCAATATAGTTGCGTCTAATTCACCCAGAAGGTACCTTGGTGGACTCATAGGTGTGTATGGGTTCCATGCTCGGTCGGGCCTAGGAGTCCTCATCCCATCATGATAAGAAATGGCTTCAAAAGGACCAGAGTTCAATAATTCAAAATATACAAAAAAATCGTTTTTTTTTTAAATAAAAACCAAATCATAAAATATACCTCCAGAATCTCTCATAGGAGTCATATATGGATGAAGTGGAGTTCGAGAAGGATGAACTGGGGTCTCGCTGCCACTTCCATACCTAGATGTTTCCCTGATATAATTTAGCAAATTAGAAACCTTAAATTCCAAAGTTCATATAACAATCAGAAAACATTATGCTTACCTGTATGGTGTTGAAACATTCACATTGTCTGAAATGTGACTGCGGTCAACTGCATTCAAAAATGTTATGACATCATATTAATCTACCAATAGAAACGATATGGGAAACATTCAAGCCAGAGAGAAATTAAGGACTTGCCTGCAACAATCTTCATTTGAGATTCTAATTCCACCCTGACTGTTGCACCTTTGACATCTATAACACGCCCCTTACATCCCTTATAATGGCCCAGACGAATTTTAATAGAAACTCCCACTAAAGAATCACGACCTCTTCCACCTCCATGCCTTCCCCCAACTGTTGATAGATATATAATAAGCATAAACATTAATAAAATACTCAACTAAAAGATAAACCACCCTGAAGGATATGAATGTAAATGAGCCGAGTCCAGTAGTGTTAAGCTCAAACTCGACTTGATTAAAAAACTCGAAATTTGACTCGAATTCAATCGATCTCAATTCTTTTGAACTCGAGCTCAACTGATTGATAGCTTACATAAAATTATTTAGATATTGTTATTTTATTTATAATTAGAATATATTTGTAAATAATTAGCATATTATGAGTAAGATAGTAAAATTATGTGAGCTCAATTAGGCTCGCGAGCCTGATGAGCCTAGTATTATTGAGCTTGAACTCGAGCTCGACTCGATTACATTTGAGTCAATTTCGAGCCTTTTCCGAGTCAAGCACGAGTAGCTCATGAGCTGGCTCAACTCACTTTCACCCTTACTCAGGGACAAAGAAGATGGATGACCAAGACGAAAGATGTTATAAGGACATCATGAGAGAGAAGTTACTTGTTACACAAATACATACAAAATCACAGGGTACAATAAAAATCTCTTGGCTTACAATTCGAAGGACCCCCTCCTCTATGTGATCTCATGGGAGACTGAGGGACACGAGGTGGTGGTCGGAGGTGTGAAAATTTTGATGATGGAGCATTGACCTACAGAAATGGCAAGTTAGATTGCAAAGTAAATGAAGCATTACATTATATTCAATGAGCTTGAGAAGTAGAACCAACATTTCTATCACCGTTTGCCCGTGATCCACCCACCATCATGCATGATTCAGATTTTACACAAATAAAACCTGCATGCTCGAGGTGATGCCGATCAATTATAAACAAAATCCCTTTGTAGATGTGCTCAACAGGACCTTGTTTCCCCTGATACAGAAAAAGTAGCAGTGCATCGTCAATTTAGATCAACATATTGTAATCAGAATTACAGAAGTTAAATAGAAGAGCTAGAGACCGCACCCTAGATGGACCCTCCAGAATTTTTACTACATCTTTTGCAGATAATGTGTTTCTGTGTCGATCTTTAGCATATATTTTCTTGCTGATTTTGTATTTGATCTCTCTTAATCTCACAAGTGCAACATCAGGTCTCTCAGGAACACCTTTAAGGACCTGAGAATCATAAACAAAGTTTAGAATGGCAATGCACAACATTGTTCAGAGTTTTTTTAATTTATGATAGTCACCTGAAAAGCTTCACTCTCGATACGTATAATCACGCCAAAACTATTATCACTGCAAGAAACAGGTTTTTTTTTTACTTTTGGGAATTCACAAGGGAGAAAACTGAAAAGGAAAAAGTAGATTTTTTAAAATAAAAACGTACTCTAGTAACACAAGGTCATGAAGCTCATAATCACCAATCTGAGTGATGCCAGTTGTTACTTCGGAGCTTTCCACAACATTGTCGGCAAACACACGGAGCTAAAGAATCAGAGGATAACATGGAATTAAGAGACTTGCTCAAAATGGAAAAAAGTAAAGGTATACTATAAATTATAAGATGAGTTAAATACAAGTTCTTTGGTTGTGTCGGATACTATGTTCACCACATGACCTTCAACTGAAACAACCATACCAGTTGCGCCTTCTGTAGCACCGGATACAACCTTAACATGATTTCCTGGTTCAAAGTATTTGCATAGCTCTTTATCACTCATAGCAAGAGTTTTCTGAAATAAGGTCAAATATTAATACTCCATTCAAACCTACACATGAGGTATTGAAAATGAAGATATATTCCATTTTACTCACAGGAAGGCCACTTTCACTTGGTTTTATATGCACGGTATCTTCCTCAACTTTTTCCACCAATCCTTTCAAGTTTCTAAGATCTCCTTTCACAATTATAACCCTGTCACCCTTCAAAAAATGGCCTTTCTTTCTGCTTGTAAAGAGCGTTGACAAACTTGACGCATCACCATCCCCAGCCTCACCAGGCTGCTTAAATTTCTCAAGTTCATCAAAAGTTGGTTGTACATTCTGAGTGCTGAGGGATCTCAATGATACATTTTTATACAGCAAACCATCCTTGAACATCATTCCCTCGATTTTTTCATAATAATCACCAGTGGCTGGATCTCTTTTACGCTCTACACGAATATGCAGCTCTCTGGACCAAACCAAAAAGGTCAAACAAATTTTTTTTGAAACAAAGCGCATTTCAACGAGGCTACATTCAAATTTTACTGAGGCAGCATAATTACCTAGCTTCATCAATATTCATAAAACGTGCAGGGGGGGTAAATGCCTTTTTCTTTGGAACTTCCCTTCCTTCCTGATACATGGCCAACATAATTTGTCAGTTGCCACTAAATAAACACATCTAAAGCTGATTTGATTAAAAAGACAGATTTCTTGTATTATACATGCTGTTCATCCCAGACTTTGAAAATTCAGACACAAAAAGGCATCAATCTTAGCAGCTACTTTACCAGAAGATAAACTATATCTTTGATATCTTGCAACAACAGGGGAAACTAAGTAATTACATGGCAAAATAAATAACCATGAGCCTAAATCATGTTCAGAATGGTAAAAATTTACAACATTCCTACAAAAAATAACAGATACTAACCAATTTGTTAGCCAGTGCCTGCAAGTCAATCCTTGGGATTAACTTCACTGTTGCTCTCAGCCGCACATTGTCAACATCTACAACCTTACATTGTCAAAAAGATAAAGAAGTGTGAAGCACGTAACATCGCTAAGAGAAACAGATCAAAGCTATTTATTTAAAACACAAACACACAAAGTATCTCAGTCTGTATACCTTTGCAAGGTCCCCCTTATACATACCAATCTTCATTCTAACCCAGGTATCCCTAGAAATATCAACTGTTTTCCTTTCAACTGTAAGAACATCAGTCATCTCCTTGATTGGGACGAGCATTATTTTAGCGGGATATATGTTACGCATTCCCCTGACAGCCTATATCAAAATACAACATCACGCTTCAAAAGAATTACCAGCCTCTCAATTTCAATCATAAAAAACAACACCAATAAAAGAGGAATTAGCTGATGCATACCTCCCGCACATGGGTCTCTTTGTGTGCCTCAATATATATAAAATTTTTCAGATGATCAAGTGCTATTGCTGATCTAATATTTATTTCAGACCCTTTATCAATGCACTTCTGCATTAAGCAAACAGCCACCTCCCTTTCATGGCCAATCTATGTTACATGAAATGAAATCATATGGAATGCATTAGAGAATGAAGAGTGAAGAAATCAGAAGGCTTACATTATGAATTTATTTTAAGTTATATAGCAGCATCTTATTATCATACCGCACATTTCACCATCCATAATTTTGGATCCCTAACAGAAGGCAGTAGAGCTTGCTGCTCAACATCAGTCGCCTCATCATCATACTCAACATTGGCGCTCCGAGCTGCATATCTCTCCTGAATCCTTCTCTCAATTTCCTCGACATCCTCCTCCTGCTCATCCTCACGTGGAAGCAGAGGTCGACGGTGAACTCTTACCTCATCATCATCAGGTATATCCGCTCCAGGATCGATAAAATCTACACATCCAGATCCACAACCAACAGACAGTAGGTGATGAGATGATATAATCAACATATACAAGATATGGCTAAGAGTAGATAAATATATAATTTTGTTATAAATAAATGTTCAAAAGGACTAGCTTACTCAAAAGAAATGAATCACCACCTCAATTCCAGATATAAGCAATTGAAAAATGACCCAAGCTTTGCAACTAAACAAGTAATACTACACCATATGAAGAGTTGAATATTTCTAAAGGTTTAACTTCTCCTGAATTTTCTAAGTCCACAAATTTATAACCTTTGTGGCTCTGTAGAAACAAAAGTATTTCTGACATGCTTTGGTTGCATAGGCATATTTACAGCAACAATAACCTAAACATGTTAACAATTTATATTTGAATCCAGAGTCAAATCATTGATAATACCATGTTAACATGTTAAGCATTTGATCTACTCCAAAATTCTTCACATCTCAAGTAAGCAAGCAAACAGCTACATTATTTTCATTCTCTAGTTGGCACCAGTTACACCAAAGTTTATAATATGCCAGTTATATATCACACCAAAGATATATCAAGGTATAATGAATAGACTAGGATGAACTGACCACAAATAATACAATTGTCAATCAGGCGACAGTTGGAAAATAAGCCCTCGTTTAAGCATAATCAAGTCTGCCTAGGTTACTTTCCACTTTCAGCAAGAAAAAACAAATGAGTGGTTTTGAATTGTAAATATTTGTAATACTGGAAATTCATGAATTCAATCAATGGTTGAGTTCAAATAAAATGACAAGCAAAAATAAATATTGCAAAAAATCTGACAAATTCACACACCCAATAGGTGTCACAAAAATCTGACAAAAAATAAATAGCGACTTGTAAAACATTTCAGGTAAATAAGTTCAATTCATAACTTGTTTCGTCTCCTTTTTAATAAGGACTTCAACCCCACCACCTTCTCCATTCATCATCCATGAATTTTATTTGTTAAGCTCATATATTTTTAGCTTACAGCCAGAAAAATATCTACAGTTAAGAAGAATAAAAATTATAAAACACAATCTGGCATTTAAATTTAACAGAGATAAATGGCAGAAAATCTCCTGGTTTTCCAAGCATGCCACAATTTACCCTCCCAATTACCAACTCAAAAATCACTTCATAGATACAAAAAAATATCCCCAATAATTGAAAACAAATTTTATTAACAATTAAAACATGCAGAAGACTAAAAATCCCCTAGAGAACGAAAGAATACTAACCATCTTCGCCTTCTTCCTCGTCCTCCTCCTCATCATCGCTGTCAACAGCCGCCTCCTCGTCAAAGAAATCCGAAGCCGTCCTCCTACGCCGCTTCCCTCCGCGCTTACTACCTCCTCCTCCTCCTCCGTAGTCCTCATCATCGTCGTCGTCCTCTTCCTCGTCATCTTCTTCTTCTTCCGCATAATCGTCGATAAAATCGGATCTACTCCGCTTCTGTTTCCCCTTCCCGTGGTTCGCATACTCCCCTGCTTCCTCACCGTCTTCATCAACGGCGTCGTACTCGTCTTCCGAGCCCTGCTCCAACTCGTCGTCTTCGTATTCGTCCCTCCGCCTCGGCATGGTGGATAAAATCAGAATTCTGTGTGATCAAATTTGGGGAGAAATGACAGATTTTGAAGGAATTTGTGTCAAGAGTAGTGGTGAGATAGGTATTTATAGGTTTTGCGAGAGTTTAGAGAGCGGCAACGGATTTTGAGAAAATCTTAGGAAAGTGGGACAGGAGAGAGAAGAAGCAGAATTGGGCTTGTCTATAGGTTTGTTAGTTTGGGCTTTTTTCATAGAGGCCCATAAACTAATGGGTCGGGTTCAAATCAGATTCATTTAAACGGATCGGATTCAAAATATTATTTTGCATCCAATCATTAATTACAATATGGATTTTCTTATCATGGGATTTATCAAAATAAACACACATATTAAAAAATATATAATAATAAGTGTAGTTAAAGTGTAGTTTTGAGGGGTAATTTTATAAAATTTTATATTTAAAGTAAAGAAATTGATTGACTTTTGTGTATATGTGGAGAAAAAATAATGACATTTGTGTAAAATTGAGAATATTGTGAGAGTGGAGTTTATAAAAGAGTTTTTCATAAGGGTGTGAAAGCTATTGTGTGGAACATTCCGAAAATAAAAATAAAAGTGTGAAAATAATTGGGGAACTGAAAGTAAAACTTATCATTTACTCCATTTATTTGACATTTGATATGTTTCATTTATTTATTTTTGAAGCATATGCTTCATTTATTTAGATGGCATAAATTTTGAAATTTATATGATTCTTACATTTAGCAGAATCTTCACATATCAGTCAAAGATTGGTAAGACTATAAAAAAAAAACGTCATGAAAATCTCAATCCAGGTCAAATAAAGAGTGTTTAAATATCGTTTGTACTTTTAATAAAATGGGCTTATTCCGGTCAGATACTTCCGTCACGTAGCATGCAATTAAAAAATTACGGAGTACTAAAATACATTATAGAAAGATATTTGAGTGCAATTGATTACACACATACTATTGAAATTGAACTTCAATAAATTAAGTCGAGTGTTAAGATCAAAAATTAAATTGAGTAAATTAAAATTTAAATTTAAATGTATCTATATATTCAATTGCATAAAAGAATTTCCTTAAAATAAAATAAAAATAGGCAAAGTACTGTGTTGTGTGACTTGTGTCAAAAGAATATCTAATGTCATAAAAGATAATACTAGTAATTAAAACATCAGGTTCACAAATAAAAAAATAAACAATTCCCACCATCCAATCTTCAACAAGAACAGCCTCAGAAGAACACAACTTTTCCTTCCCAGTTAAATCTTTCACAAAATTAAGAACAATTCGGGAAAAAAAAATCTTCAATCTCTACCATATTCAGTGTAGAGATAAATGGGCATAATAGTACAATCAACCTCTTGCCTTCATTGGAAGAACAACCTGCAGTTTCTCTATCCATCTCAAAATGTGATTTCACAAGAAAAAACTCAAACAAGAACAAGAACAGCTGCAATTTCAACAGAAAATCTTAGCAAAACCGTAAAAAACGAGGAACTTTCTAGCGTGATTAATCGTAGAAGAGCTATAGCATCTGGGGTTGCTTTAGTTTCATCAGCAGCTTTTGGATTCCCAGGAGATGGAGTAGCAGTAGTGAAACAAGGTCTTCTTGCAGGGAGAGTTCCAGGCCTATCTGAACCTGATGAACAAGGTTAGTCTTACTGTTGATTTCTTCTCTTTGAACTTTCGTCGAACACAAAGACGCATTGTTTTTAGTTTTAGATTTGCATAATGAAAGACAGAGTATGAAAGTTTTGCAGTGTTATATTATCAATTTCTTGTCAATAATTTCGTGATTTAGTGCAATGACGTAGAAGAAATGTGGATTGATTTTGATAGTATAAGGCAATTATTGATGTTACAGCAGGAGAATCATAACGAAAGCAGTATAATCATCCATGAACATAGAGTTTTTAGCTTTGACACCATAAGAATAGACTGAAAAAAGTCACATAATCCAGATTTTTTGTCTCGAGATTGTGAAGAAGTTGGAATCCATAACTCTATTTTGAACTATTTTTCGACTAAAAAACTTTTATGAGACGGTTACATGCATGAGAGTGATACTTCTGTTGGATTTTGTAATACTTTTGAAAAGGAGTATCATAAAAACAAGCTAGAGTATCACGTCTCAGTCTCGTGCAAGACTTCCTCAATTTTCGACTGATTTTACAATCGAATCGCTCAATACAGATGAAATATTACCTTCTTTATATGTCAAGTGAATGTTATCTTAATAGAAGAAAATGCTCAGACAGGTTGGAGAACATACACCAGACCAGAAGATAAGTCCGGGGGTCATGGTGTCGGCTGGAGTCCAATCATCCCGTATAAATTTTCTGTGCCTGGTGATTGGGATGAGGTAATAACATGAGTAATATGGAGGGCTTAATGAGCAATTTCACATGTATAAAGTTTGTGTCTCTCATGGTTGATTATAACTGATCCATCAGGTTCCTGTGTCGATTGCTGATCTAGGAGGTACTGAGATTGATCTGAGATTCGCTAGCCCGAAAGAAGGACGCCTCTTTGTGATCGTTGCACCTGTTTTAAGATTTTCAGATGGTTAGTATCCTTTCCAATAATGCACATAAAAGAGTGTTCTTCCTACAGATCAAACAAAAAAAAGAAGGGAAGATAGATTTTTTAGTCTGGTAATACTCCTATTTCAAGTTTCAGTCCTGTCTACTTTTACAAATTGAAGCCAATACCTTTTAATTGTTCGACATTTTAGTTTGATAACCTGCTATACGAGGTGAAACGTGGTAGTGTGTCTGATTTGTCCACATGGTAGAGTCTGATAGGTCCAATCTACTAGTTACCAGACTAGAATGTCCAAAAAATTAAAAGTCATAGGACTATTTTCAATTTGTGAAATTAAAAGAATGAAACTGAAATAGGAGTAACTTACCGGACTCAAAAAAATTATTTTCCCAAAAGAGTACATAGATCCAGCACAATGTCTCAGGTAAAAAAAGATGTCCTAATCTTGAATTTACTACAATTTGCAGATATTGGTGATAATGCCACGATAGAACGAATCGGGACACCCGATAAAGTGATAAATGCATTCGGGCCAGAGGTAATTGGGGAGAATGTTGAAGGGAAAGTTCTAAGTTCTGAAGTAGCAGAACACTCGGGAAGAAAATATTACCAATTTGAATTGGAGGCTCCTCATGTTCTAATTACAGCAACAGCAGCTGGAAATCGCCTCTATTTGTTCAATGTTACTGGAAAAGGTAAGGATTCATTACTTCATCCACAGAATGCAAATTTAGCTTTTGCAAAGAAGTCAAAAGATTACTTACATATGTATGTATATTTATATATTTGGTTTTCAGGTCTTCAATGGAAGAAGCATTACAAGGATTTGAAAAGGATAGCAGACTCTTTTCGCGTCGTCTAACACAACAACACTTTCCAAAAAAGGCTAGTAACTGCATGAGAATTTAAGAAACTCAATTTAGTATACCAGAGTAGATATTCTCTTATCTTGTGGATCATAAATAGACTGCAAAGTATGTATTCTCTACATTTATGTCTCTTGATTCTCCCTTCGATACTAATTTATTGAAATATTTCTACTGAATAATTGCTTTTACACGGTTAGCAGTAGCAACCAACAAGCTTCCCCTATATTGTCTATGAATAAAATTACTAATAAACATACCTCAAAATTTAAATCAAACTTTCACATAATTATATTTTCTAGAAACATTATGCCAAACACTCAAAACCAAATAAAAACGAAATCAAACAAGTTAGAAACACTTAGTGTAAGGCTGACAGACTACCCTGATTCCTCTCACGACCTTGGACCTGATAGTTTGTTAAATTTAATACAGATATACCCATAAATCGTGTTCCAAATAAATTCTAAAAACCCAAAATAAGTATCTCTCCATGACTTGTTCAACACCAGTGTAGAACACACAGCTGAAAACCCCACTGCATATCCCAAAGATAAGATTACATAAAACCACACTATCTCTGATTCATCATCTTCACTCTCATCCTCTTTGTCTCCATCCCCATCACTGCTGCAATTGGTGGTTAACGGAGGGCCACAAAGATGGTTCCCGATGAAGCTCGAAGCATCCAAGCTCTGAAGTTGTGCACTTTTTGGTATTTCCCCTGTCAATTTATTGTAAGAAAGTTTCAAATAATTCAAAAAATATAGAAGTGCTAAGCCATCTGGAATTCGACCGAACAGAGAGTTTCTTGAGAAATCAAGAGATTCCAGTTGCTTCATATCTCCAATGTTGTCTGGGATCGAACCTGTCAATTGATTCTGTGACAAGTTCAATGATCTCAATTCCAGTAAACTTGTCAACTCTTGGGGAATATTTCCAGACAGGTTGTTCTTTGAAAGGTTAATGTTGGTAACCAGAGAAAGAGTAGTTCCATACTGAAAGTCACTTCCTTTGATGACTACTGATGTACTATCTATTATGGTCCAAAAGTACAACGCGTAAGAGTATTTATAACTAACTAAATCTCTCTTTGTAGCCATTGCAGTGAAATTATAAAGGCACCTTGGTATAGTACCTGAAAATGTATTGTTGGAGAGGTTCAAGATTTGAAGAGAGTTTAGGTGGCATATCTCCCTAGAAATATTACCCGTAAACTTGTTTGAACGCAGAATGAGAATATTCAGTTTGAGTAGGTCTGTCCCCCACCCATGTTGGTATACTTCCATCAAGACCATTATCACCAAGGTCAATCTTCACCAATTCCCTGCATTTATGCATTGTAAAAGGTATCCTGCCAGAAAGTCTGTTTCCGTAAAGATTCAATGACTCCAGATCAACAAGATACCCTACGGAATTTGGGATGCTTCCAGACAAGTTGTTCCTGCCTAGATTCAAATATTGCAATGAAGGCCATTTCATCCAGCAATCTGGTAATTCCCCACTCAATTGATTTCCCCCTAGATGAAGATAAGTCAATTCATAAGTTTCATATGTCTTGTCACACAAAAAGTGAGCAATACTTCCTGAAAATGAGTT
The DNA here is from genome assembly GCA_963675135.1 of Galeopsis tetrahit. Lineage (NCBI taxonomy): Eukaryota > Viridiplantae > Streptophyta > Magnoliopsida > Lamiales > Lamiaceae > Galeopsis > Galeopsis tetrahit. The sequence continues at coordinate 17,320,638 of OY776125.1, read as the reverse complement.
ATTGGAGAGATCGAGTTGTTCAACAGTGTCACCAATTCGAGGTAATGAACCTCGGAATTGATTAGAACCTAAGTTGATACACTGATAGTCAGGGCCTTGTAAGTATGGAATCTTACCATGGAAGCGGTTATGTGATAGAGACAAAACTTGGATGTTCCAAACCCAGCTAGGAATATTGCCTGAGATTCCAGTATTTGATAAATCAAGTACCTCAATATTCTTCTGCGTCTCGAGCCATGAGGGAATCTCAGCTACGCCCAAGTTCCATGATGCTATTCCGATATGTCTAAGTTGGAATGGTGGATTCCAATTTGGACTTACTTTCAGACTCAACTGATTTCCAGAGGCAGAAAGAACTTCTAATTTAGTGAGGTTGGAAAAAAGGTTTCGGTCACAACCCCTACTAGCATGTTATCCTCAATGTAAAGTGCTTCTAAACTGAAAAGTTGACTCAAACTCTCAGGAATTGCACCAGACAATGAGTTACTGGCAAGATAAAGATTTTGAAGACTCTTAAATTCACCAAACTGATTTGTCAGATGACCAGAAAGTTGATTATCAGCCAAATTCAGAATCTCTAGAGTTTCTAAGAAGCACTGTGAAATATTCCCAAATGCATCTGATATTTCTCCTTGGAAATTATTCAGGTTTAAGTACAAATTCTGCATTTCGCACAAGTTGGCAATTTCTTTTGGAACTTTACCAGAAAAGTGATTGCCTGAAGCAAAGAGGGTGTTGAGAGAGGTCAAATTTGCTATGGAGTTGGAAATTGTACCACTTAGGAAATTGTCCCTCAAATCAATGAACTCCAAGTCTTTACAAAGGTAAAACCAATCTGGAATACTGGAATATAATTCGTTAAAATAAAGATCAATATGGTGGAGTTTTGTGGCATTGCTAACGGTTGGAATTGGTCCTATAAAACTGTTACTGCTTAAATCAAGATAAACAAGATTGGTGAGTTGAAAAATCCATGGCATTATAGTAATAGAGGGCTGGTTATCAGATGCAAGATTCGAAATGTAATTCTAACAATGAAGGGAGGGAGGTGATCACCTGTGCCCAGTTGTTTGATTTGCTAAGGTTCACAGAATTCATGTTGAGATACTCCAACTGAGAAAGCCCTGAGAGCCATTCAAGGCTATCAACACTGGCCAGCTCGTTATTGCTACTTTCCAAATCTAAAGTGTGTAGATTTGAAAGATTTCCAATACTATGGGGAACCTTCCCATGAAATCCAGTGCCGGATAAATTCAAATACTCGAGCTTTGCAAATGATCCAATAAAATAAGGGATTGTTTCTCCAGACAAGTCATTTTGGCTGAGATCAAGATATCTCAGATGTTTCAGATTGACAAGAGACGGATTTATTTTTCCCTTCAAACCTTCAATGTTTGGAAGATGGAGTTGATGAACATGACCTGTCAAGTTATTGCAACTCACACCTTTCCACTTGCAACAATTGAGTGTACCGTCCCATGAAGACAGTCGATTCTTTGGATCTTTCAAAGATTGCTTGAAGCTTAAGAGCGATTGTTTTTCAATTGGTGGGCAAAAAATGGAGCTATTTCCTCCAATACAATAGGTTAATTTGAAGGAAGAAACAGAGAAGACAATGAAAAAGAAAACTGCATGGGAGGCACTCATTATTTGGAACTAAATTAATTGATTTTGAGTATGATGGGGAACAGCCATGACATGAGGATATAAATAGATCTGGTGAACATATACCTTGTTTCATTTCATCAATTTTGTGGTAGCTGTTTGATTAATTTAATTAGGTTTTTCCTAATATTTGCAAGCAGGCAATGACAACTAAAATGATAGTACAAATTTATTTTTATGAATTGGTCATGCATGGTATCAAAATCTTCCCCTGCTACCAAACAAGCATGAACTTGGAATTGCAAAGGACAAAACCATAACAATATGCCATTTGGCTTTATCTCATGAAATCTAACCATATTCTCATTATCTAAACCTGACTGAGATTCTACCTACAAAACAAATTCATTGCAAATAATCATTCAAATCAAACAATAAGCAAACTATTGTAAAATAAAAACGGAAAAACAAATTACACATGGATAAGTGCAAGGCGAAAATCTCTAATGCTGGTTTCCTTCCCTATTCTATCATTTAGGCAGGACTAATGAAGTAAATGTTTTTTGCACGTTCACTGGTCTTAGGTTGGAAAAAAAGAATAGGATGCAGGTCCAGATATAATTTTCAAAATTCTTGTGTCAAAATTAAAAAATCTGATATATTTTCGCTTTTCCTTTTATTGGTTTTTTAAAAGCTTTCCTTTCACTGGGCTTGAATTATATGGTCAAAACATTATTGCTCAATTTCCCATTTCGAAAGTATCACGAAAATCCTGTAAACATACCTGGTGGTATACTCTGTTTTAGTAGTTGTGACTAGTTGGTTCCTATAATCATCATCAACGGCACATGAAAGATCTTCAACACCATCTTTCAATAATATAATGAAGTTACAATAGAGATAAATATCCTCTATTTTCTCATGGCAATGGTATTAAATTCCTTAAGACATAAGTACACTGTATCCAGGGGTCTTCTCAGACCCTGTAGCTGAAAAAGCACTACGCACTCCCTCAGCCATCTCCCATCTCTCAGCAGCTGCATAAATGCTCGATAATACCAAATAATGTGCATCATTATAAAAAACATGACCAGAATTCAGCTCATCGATCAATTCCAACACATTCTTTGCCATAATTGTGTCAGAGTGAATTCGACATGCCCCAAGCAAAGCCCCAAGAACTGTTTCATTCGGTGCCATTGGCATCTCTTTCACTAGATCAAAAGCCTCTTGCAGTTTACCTCCACGTCCCAACAGATCAACAAGACAACCGTAGTGCTTAATGTTCGGTTTCAACCCATATTTTTCCATCTTAGCAAATGCTTCTAATCCTTCTTCCACTAAACCTCCATGTGCACAAGCAGATAAAACAGAGAGGTATGTCACATCGTTGGGTTTCACACCTGATTCTTCCATTCTTGTAAAGAATTCAATGGCCTCCCTACATTTGCCATGAATTGCAAATCCTGTAATCAAACTATTCCAAGTTGCATCATTTTTTACTAAGGCCCCTTCAAAGATCAATCTTGCAGAGACTATATCCCCACATTTTGCATACATGTCAACTAATCCATTCACAATGAATTCGTTCAATTCAATTTTGTTCTTGATGATACTCTCATGAATCTCTTTGCCAACATCGAGCATCCCTGATTGAGCACAAGCTGACAAAACACTAGCTATCGTAACCTCATTCGGTTCAAACCCCTCTTCTTGCATTTTCCTAAATGCATTATAAGATTCCTTGCTCATCCCATTTTGTGCATACCCAGAAATCAATGAATTCCAATTCACCAAATTCCTAACACCCATCCCATCAAAAATCTCCCTAGCCTTCACCACATCACCTTTCTTGAAATACCCTGTAATCATCACTGACCACGCGTAAAAATTCCTCTCTGTCATTTCCTCGAACACTTCCCTCGCAGCCTCCATATCTCCATTACTAGCATACGCATCAACCATCACAGTCCACGTCACCACATTCTTCAAACCCTCAGGAACACTATCAAAAACCTGTTTTGCCAACACCATATCCCCATTTCTGGCATACCCAACTATCATCTCATTCCAAGTAACTGATGTCTTTACTTTCATAGTTTCAAACAAAGCCGATGCAATTCGTGTATCTCCGTTTCGCATATACCCTCCGATCATTGCATTCCAAGACACCACATTTCTCTCAGGCATATGATCGAACACCTTGCGGGAACATAAAATTTCTTGACATTTACCGTACATGTCGATCAATGAAGTCCCCACCATAACATCACATTCAACTCCCAACTTCACGATTTCCGAATGCAAAACTTTGCCGAATGTAAGCATTGGAAGCGAAGCGCAGGCTTTTAGGACTAATGGGATGGCTCCGGTGACATTGCTTCCACTGCTGCGATTGCGGATGTATATCAATATTGCTGCTTTGAATTTTTTCTGAGAGATGCAGTTTCTCATGGAGTAATACCAGCTTGATGATGGGTCTTCCATGCGATATTTGGTTTTGTAAAATAAATAAAAGAATTTAACAAAAATGAGTTGACTAGAAAAAAAAACAGAGGGAGTATTAATAACACCCCAAAACATGTTATACACACCCCCAATCAATTTAAAAATAAAAATTAATAATTGTAAAATGACTAAGTAACCCTTATACAAATTAAAGATAATTTTTTTAAAAAAATTGAAAAAATCTTAAAAAATGTAATTAAAATCTGAAAATTATTTTAAAAGATAAATAAAATCTTAAAAAATAATTAATTTAAATAAATCAAATATTTTTTAAAAAGAAAATAAAAAAATTATTCAAATAAAAAAATTCAAAAATCAATTAAAAATAAATAAATTTGTAAATATTTTAATAAATCGTAAAAAAAATTTAATTAAAATTAAGAATTTGAATAATGATAAATAAAATCTAAAAAATTAAAAATCACCGAAATCTTACAAATTAATTATAAATATTAAAAATATAATTGATTTAATTATTTTTTAAAATTTAATTGAAAATTTTAATTTTTATTTAGCTTTATTTTATTTTTAAAGATTTTATTTTTTTAATTTAATATTGAGTTGATTTTTCTTTATTTAAAAAAAACGTTTATCCTTAATTTTTTTTATTTAATTTATTTTTCAGATTTTATTTAAATTTAATTATTATTATTATTTTCATTTTTTTTATTTTCTTAATTTTTTAATTAACTAATCCATTTTTTAATGATTTTTAAAATTTAGCTGATTTTATAAAACATTTTATTGATTTGTTTTTCTGTTAATTAAATTTTAAATTTTATATGTTTTTAAAGATTTAGTTAGTTTTTATTAGTTATGAGTGTTAAATGGTAAATATGAAATAACTGGGGTATGTATAGTAATAAAAATTGAATTTTAAATTTTAATGAGGTGTGTTTAACATTTGGGGTGGATATAACATTTTATGGGGTGTTATCAGCCCCCACCCAGTATTAATTACTCCATAAAATCATAAAAAAGTTATCATCGGAAGAATTCAGCCTATCAGTATCTTCTTGTTCCTCGAGGAAACGGTAAATCATATCACCCATGAATGGCAATGGAACAAACCTTGCAGTTATCTTGCAGAAATGCCGAGGAATCAAGCAATTGAAACAGACCCACCTTCAAATACTCATCAATGGCTTAAAAGATAACAACTTCTTAGCATTCAATCTCGTATCACTCTCCTCAGACTTGATTTCCCTTGACTATGCAAACAAAGTGTTCAACAATTTACCCAATCCCAATCTCATTTCTTACAACACTTTGATCAAATGCTCAATTGGGAAGTCCCATAAAATCGCAGCCTTTGCTTTCAACAGAATGCGCGAGTCCGGCATTTCGTCGAACACTTTCACCTTCACATTTCTGCTCAGGTGTTTTGCGTCGTTCCTTAAGTTGGAAGGTGGTGCAATGGTGCACTGTCATGTTCTGAAGTCCGGATTTGTCTCGAGTATGTTTGTTATGAACACGCTTTTGGATTTTTATGCTAAATGCGGGGGAGATTTATCGGTTGTAAGAAAGCTGTTTGACGAAATGCCTGAGAGAGATGTCGTTTCATGGAACACGATGATGAAAACATATATGAGCTATGGGGGGATAGATTCTGCGATCAGAATGTTCGAATCAATGCCTGAAAGGAACTTGGTGACATGGAATTCTGTTGTTTCTGGGCTTGTGAAAAGCAACAATATGGAATTGGCGTATAAGATGTTTGAACAAATGCCAGAGAAAAATAGTAGTTCCTGGAATGCGATGATCTCAGGGTACACTAAATCAGGCGACATGAAAAGGGCCAAGGGTGTTTTCGATCAGATGCCAGAAAGGAGTGTAGTTTCTTGGACAACAATGGTTTCGGGTTATGCAATGAGTGGTGATATTCAATCAGCAAGAACATTGTTCAATCAAATGCCAAACAAAAATGTGATCTCTTGGAATGCTATGATTGCTGGATATGTGAACAACCACATGTTCAACGAAGCTCTCTCCGTTTTTCATCAGATGTTAACTGAAGCAAAATGCAAACCAGATCAATCTACTCTAATCAGTGTTCTCTCCGCCTGTACACACTTGAATTCACTTGAGCATGGGAAATGGACAGAGTCCTACATCAGGAAAAACATGTTCGAATTGTCACTTCCTCTAGGCAATGCTTTGATAGATATGTTCGCCAAATGTGGGGATCTTGAAAACGCCGAAAACATCTTCAACAAAATGGTTAAAAGATGCATAATCACTTGGACCACAATGATCTCAGGGTTAGCTGTGAATGGGCATTGCAGAGAAGCCTTAAAACTGTTCGATGCCATGATTTCAGAAGGTCAAAAACCCGATCATGTCATCTTCATCGCAGTCCTCTCAGCTTGCACTCATGGAGGACTAGTGGAAGAAGGAAAAAAGCTGTTCAATCAAATGGTGCTTGATTATGGCATTGAGCCACGTATCGAGCATTATGGTTGCATGGTGGATGTTCTGGCTCGAGCTGGGCGGTTAGAAGAAGCCATCAGGTTTATAGAAACTATGCACTTAGAACCTAATCCGGTCATTTGGGCCACTCTATTATGCGCTTGCAAGTTTCATGGAAACGGAGTTTTGCTCGAGTCTTTGATTAGAAAGATCTTGGATCAAGAACCTGATAATCCGAGTTATCTGAGGTTGGTTACGAATTTGAGTTCGTCAGCTGGCTTATGGAAAGATGCTTTGAACTATCGTGTTGCTGATAGAGATCGAGGAACGGAGAAGGTGCCAGGTTGTAGCTCAATTCAAGTAGGAGAATGTGTCCATGAGTTTGTGGCGAAAGATACTAGCCATCCACAAAGGAAGGAGGTTTATCGAGCTTTAAGGAGATTAAATCGACATTTGAAGCCGATACATGATGTTTACACAGAAATGGCGTATTTGGGAGCATATCAGGCAACTTGTAAAACACTTGAGGAGTAACAGATTGGACGCATTATTTGTTATGTTTGCTTGTTATTGTTTAGAGAGAAATGATAGGTTCCAGGGGGCTTATCTTTGTCTAATTTGCAAATATCTTGTTACAATTCGTAAATCTGGAAGGGCAGTTTCTATAAGTAGATTAAACCTTTGTAGAATTCGGTCGGCCCCCCGCAGTGCGACCACACTGATTGAAGTGCACTCAATAAGTGGAGACTAGTAACTGGAGTTGAAAAACAAATCAAGTTATTCAATATTCGATTTGTGATCGTTCGGTAAAAGCTCGTTTGAACTCGGTTCAACATAGATATCAAACAACAGTTTAAAGCTGGACTCGAGCTCATTAAGTAAAAAGATAAAATAAATGTTTGATCTCTGACTCATTTAATTATCCAAACAGTTCAAAGCTCGATAATATTTTAACAAACTTAAACTACATTGCTTTCGGTTTGATTAGACTCATTTACAGTCGTACTAGTCACGCACCTAGTAACTAGTAAGGTTCCATCCTAAAATCGATTGGTGATAGGAGGAGTAGCTCACTACAATTTTTTGACGTGAGATAACTCACATGTGAAATCCATTATCCATTAAATATATAGGTACAATTTTAACCATAGTTTGACTCATTCACAAAAAATAGTGAAAACAAAGTATTGTATACATCATTCAACTTAAATTTATTTTTAAATGGTATTAGTCATTTTTCTAAAAGGTATTGTTGATCAGTATTAATTGTTTTTATGAAAAAATATGTATAGTTGCAGAAACTTACCCAAAACTGAAAGATATAATGAGAATTATTAGTTCTTTTAAAAAATGCATTAGTTCAATATGTAAAAATGTAACTAATGTTTATCATAGTATTAGCTTATACTTTTCATCATATGGATTAATACTTTTCGACCATTTTTTTTCTTCTAAAATTCGTGAAAGTATATAAAAAAATAGTATAATTGAAAGTGCGTCAAAGTGTTGCTCTGGAAATAATTACTTGTGTTTAGAGACGCAAACCAACCCCCTTCAAAATCTGGATGATATTTTTTCTAATATGGAAATGAATAATATCATATATTGGTGATCAATGTCACAATGTCCTTAACAGAATTACACAACAGCGAGAACAAACAACAAAACAGTGCATCACAGAAATAACAATATATAAAGAGTGAAGTTGCACTATTTGCAGTATGGTGTACAGACCGTAGTTGAACCGTCTTTACTGAGAAATGATTTTGAAGAGATGCAACGAGTAAGGTTGCAAGAGCACTGAGAATGAGCTGTAGTCCAATAGAATGGTTTTGCATGACAAAAACTCAGTGTTGTATCGATCTTGAAATCTGCTGGGAATGTCTTTTGTGCAGCTTTATCAGATGTCATGTTTGATGGAGATTTCGTCCAACTTAACATTGTAAGAGGACACGGATAATCAAGGTCCAGAAATGAGCTCCTTCAAAGAGGTGAAAGGCGAACTGAGACCGTGAGCTTGTGCATCCCTCCAAAATGTCAACCCTAAGACAACATGAAATTATGATGCACCATTGTTACAAAATTGGTCAGGGATGAAAAGAGGACCAACTAACGCGAAAAGAATTGTCATTCAATTTGATATATAGGAAACGGAATTATAACATGTGCTTCATGAATAGCTAAGTTGAACCTTTAGATTGTATCAGGACCGTTTGATTTAAATTTTCAAAATGGGAATGGTAATGATAATTATAGAATAGTGAATTACAATGAAAATGATGGTTGGACGAGGAAGAGCGGCATGATTGAGGAGAAATTATTATAGGAGGAGAGAACATATAATAAAGACTATTTAACTCAAAACGTTGATAAAAAGTAGTAAACACGCGCACCTATCCACACAAGAAAGCCAGCAGTTGAAGCAAAGAAGAACTCCTTGCTGATACTGTTAAGGCTGAAACCACAACAGATTCTAGGTTAGCCTGAGAAAAACTGCTACAGATGTACGGTTGCATATACCATTATAAACAAATTACCAGTACAAACATATAAGGTTCCCCCATCCGTAGAAGATAGATCCCCAGGCTGAACCAGTGAACCTGCACATATCTGATAATTAACTTTCCCTTTCTCGCACAAAAGACTTGGTCCAGATTGCAAATAGCATAAATAAGTTACTTTTGATTCCTCATTGCAATGAAGAATCTGATGTTTCAATATATTACATGAAGTGCCATCTGAAGAATCTCTCTTCTCTGATGAATCAAAGTATTATAAGGGGAAATTGTTTTTTAGTCCTATAAGTTATCCCTATTTTGGTTTCAGTCATGTCGACTTTCATGAATCGAAAGTTATACGACTATTTCCAATTCGTGAAAGTCAACAGGACCAAAATCAAAATAAAGGTAACTTATAGGACTAAAAAGACTATTTTTTACCTGTATTATAATTCAAAAAATATAAGTGAAACTTTCCCCTTTTCTGATGGAAACCGTATTGGAATTCTTTTCAAGTGAAGTACGAGCTAGGTAAGATTTTTCCATATCCATTTACTAGAAAAGTAGTCAATAGTGCATTGTAAAACTAACATACCACATAAAATCTCGGATAAATAGCGCACGTGGAATCATAAGTCCATTGCCAATCATAGCCAGCAACATCGTGATAGCTGACAAACCTTTTATGTTGTCAGGATTCAGAAGATTTGTCCACTGAAAAATGAATTTTTTTCGATCAGAAAAAACTTTGGACAATCACCAAACTACCAATAGGACTAACATATCTATCTATATACAGAGAGGAAAACAGTAACCATTTGCGAAACAGCCATCCACATGAAAAGAAGAGTAGCGGTCCAGCCAGCTACTAATCCAAGAACTTTGACGCCTTTCTCTGAGAGCTTTCCCATGCGACCCTGAAATATTAAATCTGCTTAGTTACAAGAATTTCAAAATTAGACCGTCTGACATAAATCCATACCAAAAAATCTAAGTTTTTTCCATCTAATTATTCCCACAAGACAACGCTTAACTACCTATCAATGTGTTCATCTGACACATATAACCAATTTTAACTATGATCTCTCAATTTATTCTTCACCCATTTATTACAGTACTAAACCCACTATCACCGAAATTGCACCTAAACCACCTAACTATGCAAACTATCATATTTTACCCATAAACAGGTATTTCCATCAAATATTGTATATTAAGCACAAACTAGACCGTGAGGGTATGTTTGATTTGGTACTAGAAAATCAGGTTTGGGATTTCGAAATCGAAATACCGTTCTACTTTAGGATTACAGAATCTGGTTTTCAAAAAACCCCAATATGACTCATTAATGCAAATATGATTTTTTTAGTCCCTCTCTTCTTTTATTTATAAGTTTTCACACATTTACAACGTCCAATAAAACGTATTAATCATTAATATACAACCATCCAATCATTGCAATTACAATCAACAATAATATAATAATACAACATCACACACTCTTACACACCAATTTTATATAAAGTTAAATCACACCCTACTTAAATCTCAAATCAAACACACACTATTATTACTTATCAGGATTTTGAAATCCACTAGATTTCGAAATTCAGTTTCAAAATCCAGAAAATCCTAAATCAAACATACTCTGAGGCTTGCATTGGTATGACCTTCCTTAAGAATCTAGAGCACAAGGGACAGTTAGAAACCCTAAAGCAGAGCAACTACATATTACTGTATTTCATGCACATATAGAGATTTGGGCAATCAACCAATATCAGAAAATGCCATCTTACCATAAGAACAGCAATCAAAGCAGTAGCAAAGGTACATATCCCAGGCAGGATAGTATTTGGGACATAAGGAATGAAAGTTGACCACATGACCTGTACAAACCATGGAAGACGATTATCAAGAAGTTTAAAACTAATATTCCCTCCATTCCAATTTAACTGACTTTTTTGGTGTTTCACGTAATTTAAAATGACTAGTATACCCTTTTGGGTGTTTCACACAGATTCTTGTATCTCAATAAATGATACGCATCACCAAAAAAAAAGGGAATGGAAAATTTGGAAAAAAAATTAATTTCTCTTGGTAAACCAAAAGCACAGATATTTTGGAACAATGTTTTCTCTAAAACGATAGTTAAATAGGAACGGAGGGAGTAGTTAGTAAACAGGTAAAACTATAAATCATCGTGAAAGAAGAAAGATTTTTACTTGTATAAGGGTGGAGAGCCCGGCTACTGTCATGAAGTCTTCCCAAAGCCTCCAGATTTTCGGGTGGAGAAAATTAAAATAATGCGTAAAATTTATTATCAGACCAGAAGCAACCACTACTGAAGTTATGATAAATTGAGGGAGAGGCATAGCTTCACCCATAGCCAGCTGCAACATCACAACATACGTGGAAATAAATCCTAATGTCTGCACAATTACTGCTTCAGTTTCCCTCTTCTTAATAAAGTATGAGGCTAGGCAAAGATTCCCAAGCAATCCTGTAAGCATACCCTATATTATAAGAGGGATTAATATACTGTTTCAATATCCCAAATCCTAAAGCAATAATAAGGGCACACAAAACCCAAGTACCAGCCAAGGAACAGCCAGAAGTGCAGGCGTATTCCCTTCCAGAAGATTCCGGGTATTGAGCACGATCTGAGGCAGTTGCAACAACAAAAATGGTAGATTTGCAGCTCCTGCTAACTTTGCTGACATTGAATCCCATTGCTCAAAATCCTTTTCCCTTTTCAACTGCACTGGTTCCTTTATTTTATTTTGATTATTAAATCAGTAACCATAACAGGTCCAGAAAGCTTCAAGTTTCAACTATATGAGAAGAAACATAAAGGCGGATTTCACAATTTTACTTTGTTCACAATTAAAATTAAAGATGATCAATCAACTTCATCATACTTCGTACGAGATTCGTCATTACCCCATTTTGATTAACAACTTCTACTCCTATAATCATTTCTCCTCAATCACTCCACTATAACTCAACCAACAGTCATTTTTGTCCCTAATTATTCAAAGATTAGAGCTAAACACATAACAATATAACCATCATTTTCATTGTAAATTTGTAATCCACTATTCCATAATTCTGATTACTATTCCGATTGAAAATTTTGACCCCCTGAATCTACAATATGTTATCTTCAAGATAAATTTGAACTAAATACCTCACTAATGGGATGTGCATCATCTGAGCTAAAAGAAGAAACTTTTCTGAGCCTATGACAACTCAATGACTGGCCAGGGAAGACCGCCTCCTTGAAGAGAAGCTTGTTCTTGGCAACCCGTCGTAAGTTTATTCGAGGACAGGAAATCAACTCTAAACTTTGTGGATCAGAAGTGATAGAACGCCTGTTTGATGGTCTACAAGTATGCAGCGGTATCTTACCCAAGACCATCAATACACCCGCCATTGATTAAGAAAGTGAAATTATCACAATCTTCTTCCCTGGTGTTCAAGATACGAGGGTAGCTAATAACTTCATAATTTGAACTCAGAGGAGGTTTGCAAGGAATTAATTACCTATGAACAGAGACAGAACAAATTAAGGACACTATAATTGTATGAAAAACTGCATACAAAACAAAACAAATCAACTTTTATAACCACTCTATCTTACTTTCTAGATGAATTCTACTATTAAAAGAAGAGAATTCAAGTTTTAACAATCAATTTTTCTCATTACTAATACTATGCCAGGTAAAGAAACGTCTCCACAGTTCTTGTGGGCATTTTAACAAGCACGTGAACTACTCGAGAAAGAAAAACACTTAAATTAATCACAAATTTCAGGGGAAAAAAAACATAACTTACCAATGTACAAAGCTTCTAGAGAGTGAGCTGCAATGTCGTAGATTCTAGAATTTTTAATCGAAGAGGTCGTGTAAGAGAAAATGGTGGAGCAGAAAGTTGTGAGATATCATAAATTGTGGGCGGTGAGTTGTATGAATCTGGAAGGAAAACAACGGTTCAATAAACACAAAACGTTGTTTGTACATTTCTGTTTTAAAATATCTCGTCGAGATTCACAATATTTATGTATTTTTGGGAGAAAGGGGGATTTAATATTTTGCGAGACTTTTCTTGATTTCCGTTGAATTCCCCTTTTTTAATTAATTTACAATTTGGATTTTAATTGTATACTTCATTTTACTATTCAAATTATAGTGTACTAACTATACTAAATAAATCTACAAATTGTGTTATCATGTTGTGTTTCGTGTCGACATGAGAGTGATAAATACGAACACAGCACAATAAAAATATGCATCGACACAATACGATATTTTTCGTGTCAACATGACACGACATAATAACAACACGATAAGATAATAAATAAATTTTAAAATGCATTTAAATATATAAAAAAATGTTTAAATGAAAAAAAATATTGTGTCATTATCGTGTTACTATTATCATATATGTGTCATTGTCGTGTCGTATGAGATAAATAACAGATTATTAGGTTACCTGTTAATTTTATTGTACTTAACGGGTCAACACGAACACTACACACACTAACCCGTAATTTTCGTACCGAAAATGGTCATATCATCTGATGCAGATTAATTGGAAATTATGTTGTTAATTTTAATATTGATTAGATGTTATTTTTGGTTAAGTTTTTAATTTATGCAATAGTTTCCTTTTGAATTCATTTTCCTTTTTGGTATAAACTCACGACAGTGTTGGGCCGTAAGACTAGGGTTTTGATGTTTGCTTATTTATAGTTTTGGTGTTTCACAATGTAAGAGGAGGAGTTGATTGAATAGAAAAATATTGAGTTTTATCTTGACTTGTTTTATTTGTGTTCTTCCCGTATTCATTTTGAATCAATGGATTATCACTTAATTTATATATTTAAATATAATCATGAAAGAAATATTATTTTAATATCTAAATTATAATGATAAAATCAGAATTATTATAATGATAAGATGTGGATGAAGTGTTAACGTAAGGATGAGGTGGAATGAGTTTTAAGGGATGGAATGGGCTTAATGATACAATTAAGGGGATGAATTAAGGGATGTGACATGTCAACGTCGAATTCATAGTTGTTCATTTCAAGATGGGACGTGTCAACGTCATATTCATCTATTTTGCGGCGATGAAGCAAGCAAGAGGCGTTGGGAGGCATTGTTCATTCCCAATGAGGAGTGGTGAAGCAAGCAAGATACGTTGAGCAGCAAGAGGCGTTGTTCATTCCCAGGATGAGACGTGTCAACGTCAGATTCATCTATTTTCGTTGTTCATTCCCCGTATCTCTATCAGCACAAAACTCATTCTCATTTTCTTTGTTCATCTATTTATCCTCCATTTAATTTTAAAAAGGACATGGCTATAAGGGAGTAAAGTAAAAAAAAAAAATCAAAAAATATAATTAAAATTTGAAAATATTCAAAATAATATGTCAATTAATTTTTTTGAAAAAAAAAAACTGAGAAGATTTAATAAAATCGAAAATATTCAGAAATAAATGAATTAAAACAATCAAATAAAAAATTAAAAAAGATAAATAAAATCGTAAAAATATTTAATAAATTATAAAATATATTTAAATTAAAAAAAATAAGAATTCAAATTAATATAAAAAAGATAAATAAATCAAAATGTAAATTTAAATTATAAAATTGTTGAGAAAATTTCGTTTTACGTCCTGTACCTTAGGCCTAATCCAGAATATATCCTTTAAGTTTTCACATTTTCAATTTACGTCCTAGGGTGTCCAATTTACATCCTTTTCGGTCCAATTTACGTCCTTTCCACCGGAAAATTGGAAATCCGGTCAAATAGTCTAATTTACATCCTTTATGTTTGAAAATTAAAAATTAATAATTAAAAAATTCTGAAAATCTCATTAAAAATTTAAAAATCTCATTAAAAACTTATAAATTGTGTAAAATAAATATAAAAAATCTAAATTTTTTTATAAATTGTACAATTCAAAAAATCCGAAAATGTGTAAATTTATTTTTTTTTTTCTTCTAAAAACTCATAAAAATAAATAAAAAATCTATAATTTCTACAATTAAAAAAAATCTGAAAATATGTAAAAAAAAAAAATCTTTCTAAAAGCTCATAAAAATAAAAAAAATCTATAAATTAAAATTTAAAAAATATTTAAAATACAAAATTCCACAATTTTAAAAATATCGTGAAAATGAATTTAGGACGGTTCCAAAATCGATCAAGGTATAAATGGAACTTCCACTTAACCTCGACGGTGAGTTGGAAAATCTCGTGGGACCCAAATTTTTAGGAGTTCGAGCAAAACTTTAATAGCAAACGAGTATGAATCAAGTCTGGTTTTTAATGAAATGTTAATAATTTTTATTATTCCTATTAGATTTTTAGAATTAGTAATTTTTAATCTACACATTTTTAATAAATTAATGAGATTTTTTGAGTTTTTAGAAATTTTAATGAGATGTTGAATTTCTTAATTTTTAAATTACACGTTTTTCATTCTTTCAATTGTAGAATTTTTTATTTTTTGTATTTTCAAAATTTTAGAATATTTTATTTTTGTTTTACACATTTTATAATTTGTAATGATATTATTCAAAATTTTATTGATATATTTTGAATTTTATTTACACATTTTTTTTTTAATTTTAAGGAGATTTTTGGATTTTTAATAATATTTTAGATTTTTTAAATCTTTAATGGGATTTTTAGAAAATTTTAATTATTAAATTTTAATTTTCAAACTTAAAAGGACGTAAATTGGACTATTTGATCGGAATCCCAATTTATTCTTCACATTCCGGTGAGTTTTAAAATTTTCCGGCGGAAAGGACGTAAATTGGACTAAAAAGGAAGAAAATCGAAAAAGTAAAAACTTAAAGGATATATTCTGGATTAGGCCTAAGTTGACGTAAGATGAAATTTTCTCAAAATTGTTGGACGATGTGCAATCTCGATGTAGTGCGTCGTTGAGTAAGGAACGGCTAGAACGCCCAACGAAATTCGAAAATAAATTTATGATGTGATAAATTTTACAGTAATTGACGCACGTTTACCACTACTCCTTTTTTTTCTGGGTTAACTTAGGACATTATAGTGATAATTTTTTGGCGAAATTAATTTAAAATTATATTTTACAAACATGTAATTCTTAACATATCAACAAAATTAATATAAAAGGAGCACGTAAGCAAAATTAATACTCCCTCCCTTTTCTTTTTATCTGGTACACAAATAACTGATGTTTTAAAAAATTTACACTATTTATTTCCATTATGCCCTCCTTAAATCTTCTAATTTCTAACTTACTATGTAAGTGTATACTTGTCCATACATACCCTTTCTTAATTTCAACCAATTTTATGAAAACAAGTAGAACGGAGGACGACACATAAACATTCTTATTTTACCGTCTTAGGTAGTGCTGTTATTCGAACCGAGCCTTAACGAGACTCGGCTCGACTCGATAAGGCTCGACTCGTTTAGCTTAATAGCCGAGCTCGAGCTCGTTAGATACTCGATTTACTAACGAGTCGGTCGAGCTTGACTTGTTAGGCTCGATAATTAATTTTTTGTAAAAAATTCCATTAGGCTCGGCTCGACTCGATAGGCTCGTTAAGCTCGTTAGACTCATTAACGAGTCGAGCCGAGCTCGAACCTCAAATACTCGGCTCGAATAACAGCTCTAGTCTTAGGACAATTATCATAAATGTTTCTATCTTTGGTGACTATGTTCTTGCTTGTAGAGCGTTACTAAACCAATTCACGAACGTAACGGTGGCATGGGTTAAAAGGTGTGCTAACTATGTAGCTCACACTTGGCTCGAGAATCCCGTCGATTCAATAGTTTTTTTTATTGGGTTGACCCACCATCTATTGTGGTTGGGCTCCCTTCTCATCTCTGCACTTGTAATAATGGGAGCTAATTTGTCATGATTTCAAAAAAAAAAAAATCAAGGTAGGTGCATATTTTATGTGCAACTAAATGATTTTGGAAATTCCATGAAATTAATGTCTTATTTTGGTCAATATGTAGAGGCATAACTCCTCAGCCACACACAAAAAAAAAATCTGAACCGTTGATGATATTTAACTCTATTGGTCTGATACACTTTTTGTTATAATGATAAGTAGGACCAGCCGAAGATTGTTGCTCATAATTTATTGATTGCAGTAAAAAGACAAAAGTAGTCCCCATGTTACTTTGGGCCCAACTTTTTTTTAAGGAAGGCCCAACTATATATTTTTTTTTAACATAAGGCCCAGCTATTTTGAAAGATACATATTATCTATTAATTTCATCTGCCATTACTTTTTTGTCATTGTCTTCTTCACCCTGCCGTCCCCACCGCCGCCGGCCCCGTTCCGGCGTTCCCCCACCCCCACCGCCGCGAACCCAAGCTGCCGTCAACCCACACCCGTCGCTTCTCCTCCATCTTCATCTTCTGCCGCTCAAACCCGTCTCCTTCTTTATTTTTTTCTACCGCCCCTACCCCACCGTCGCCGAACCCAAGCCCCCGTCGACCCACCCCCATCGGAACCAGGCCCCCGTCGCCCCTCCTCCATCTTTTTACCTTTTTTTGTCTGCTGCCCATCGTGCCGCCCATCGCCACCGCCCGTAAGTTTCTCTCCATTTTTTTTCCTCTTTTTTTTTTCGGTAACAGCAAAGGGTTTTTTTGAGCTTAAAAATTTATTTTCGAAAATATTCTAATTTGTTAATTGAATTTAATTCTTGCTTTATTTTTTGAACTTAAGAATCAATTGGTTATTTTGTTTAGAGTTTCGGCTTAGATGTTTCATTTAATCTTTTGTTTGGACTATGTTTGGATTCAATTGTATTTTGTGTACTTTTAATATTTTGTTTTTATAGTTCAGATTCTTATTTTTAAAAGGCAGATTCAGTTTTTGAATATCTATCTATATCTATATATATTATATATAATACGGAGTAATAGAATAGCCTCCATTTTTGTCAACCTCTATTTCTGATTATTTTTTAATTTTAACTGATACTTTATCGATTCTGATGTTCAGCATTATTTGTGGAGTATTAAGTTGATTTCTTAGGCAGATAAAGCATAGCAGACTGTTGGGTTTCCCAAGTTGAATTCAATTTTGCATATAAGGAATGCAATTACATTTTTAGGCTGAAAGCAAGCAAGATTTTAATTCATACTCCTATTTTAATTAATTATAAACATGTCTACTCCCCTGTTTGCTTATTCTGCACATCCCACTGTTCTCCAAACTTCAATGGCTCTATTATGTCTTTGATTTTCAATAAGTTATTGATTTGTTTATTTTTCTATTTCAAAGATTTAGATTTTGATTTTCTGCCACTATATTCTCTGATTTTTTATGATGCATTTCCATTTTCATCCCCTCAGGAAAGCCCACGTGTTGCCAGAACTATTTTCGATGGCAATGGCTCCCTGAAATTTGTTGAAGACGAGAGACCTTAGCCATTTAAATATACATTGATATATTTGCTAATTTGGCTTATGAGTAGTCTTTTCACCTTCTGCATACTATGTGTCTGATAGTAAGTGGGGATACTCTTCTTTTGTATGGTTGCTTTACTTTCATAGTTCATTTTCATTTTCTCTATTTCAAAATATTTTTCTGGTGGTTTACAAAGTTAAGCCATTTTGCAGAGATTTTCAACCGAAGTCGGTTATGGATCTTCAAACCGGTTTAATAATTCCTTCGTATCTGGCTTCTTCTTCCACAGAGGTAAACAATTATCCTTTGATTTGTTTTGATTTTTGAAATTTTACCTAAATTTTTGGACGAAAAATGAAAAGCTTTTTGTGTAGCTACAAGTAAGGCTCACTGTTCTAAGTCCAAGCGAAAACTCTTTTGAGTAGCTTAGAGTTGAACCCAAAAATCTAACTGTAATTATTTTATTATTTTATGGGAGAGATTGTTGCATAGAAAACTCGAATGACTGATGGTTGCTATTAATGTCTTCTACTTTTAAAATAAATCATACTTATGGTTCATTTTAAATTTCTATAAAGCAAAACATAAAAACTAAATTAATGACAAGTGACTTCTTTTCCATTTTAAATTTAATTCGGAGTCTCTCCATCTTCCTCTCAACAATCATAATCCATTTTATTTTTAGTAGTTTCTAATTTAACCTAAATAGCAAATATCAAAATATATTCAATGTGTTGAGGATAGTGAATGAAATTGATTTCTCCGAATTTGAACTGACTTTAGTGGATTTGGTCAGAGCTCACCAAGTCCTTGCATTAGAAAAAGAAGAAATAGATGGAAAAATAATTCCATAATTTGGAGGTAAACTTATTATTAGTAGTATATATATATATGTTTATTAGTGCATTATTTTGTCATGATTATTATTTTATTAAACTTTTTTTGTGATTCAATGTGTAAGGTTGTATGCTACAATTAACATTAACAGAGGTTGTCTATAGAATCAACTTAAAAATAAGTAAGAATACTTTGAACTTTTTTATTACTCTTATTTTAAAATTTTATTTTGCATCAAGAAATTCGAACATTTAAGTTATAAATCTATATTCCACTAAAAATAACACTTGGATTTTCCTGCCCTTATTATATTTAGAACAGAGTTTTGTCTATATTTTTTAATATTAAGTTAATTTATTTTCTTGATAAAAGACAGCAACATGGTCTTTTTTTTCTTCTAAGAACTGATAGCATGCTTCTTGAAATTATATTTATCGCTTTAAACAAATGACTTTTGGAGTTTTTCATGTTGTTCAACAATTCAGATTAAATTTGTAGACAAGACAGATAATTTTATGTTACAGTGTATAAATATTGTTGTAGTGGACGGATTAAGGTATTTACATTTCTTGGTGTACTCTCTGTTCTTTAAAATTGTTCTTTACAAATTCATGAATTTATGTGCTCGCCTTTGGGATATCTGCAAGGGTCGGAATTTATATTGATTATCAGATTTTTCATCTCAGTTGCTTTTGTAGGTTTATTATCATGATTTTGATCAAGCTCGATTCAAGACTGTATCATTTTAGAGTACCATATTTTTTAGGTTTGAATTACAGGTAAAATGTTACTGTTGGATGAAAATAGAGTAACAAAGAGATGAGTGTAATCATCTAATATTTGAATCAGGCATGTGTATTCAAATAATTTAGATTGTAGAAAGAAAACGAAATACAAAATATTTTTTCTTCTTCCATTATGTCGTCTTATTCTTTCCTATGCTCACTTTTCTTCTTCTTAATAATTTTCTTTGTTTAGGTTTATTGAGAAGAAGATCCATATTTTTTTATTTGTGGAAAAGTTGTAGTTTGAAAGTTAATAGTTCTTTAAATATTGTTCTATCATTTTCTTCCACGCTGCTTTAAAAGTTACAAACTTTGTCAATTTTCTCTTGGTTAGGGCTGTATAATTTCTTTGTTGATTCATAGTAAAGGAGTTGTGTATTTTATAAATGAAATTTCTTTTGAATTTTACAATTCCTATAAAATTTTGCAACTATTGAGATGATGTATTTTTTTTGTTTGTAGTTGTTATTTCAATTTAATGTAAAATTCATTTCATTTTAGAAACTATTGTTTGGAGATTACCAGAAAGTCAGATATATGTTTAAGAGGAACTATTTGTTTAGAAATTAGCTATGTTATCAGTTATCACCACCGTTTATTAATTAAAATAACAGATTATCATGTTGAATAAAAATTGATCCGTTTATTAATTAAAATAACAGATTATCATGTTGAATAAAAATTGATAAAATGCACAGAGAAAAATTATTTTTATTTGAAGAACAGGTTCATAAACATATTTAATATATGTGTTTAAAAAAATCATATATTAATGAAAATCAAGTTGTTATTCAAAAGAAAAAAGTTCGATTTGTTTGGATGTGACATTCCCCTTTTTATTATGACTATTTAGTATGCATGTTTTTTTTGCTAAACATGTATTTATTCGAAAATAGTGATTTATTTTTTATTAAATGATAAATATAAACCCAAAATATTAAGTGTAAGAAACACCCTGTTCTTTTGGTGCTTTAGAAGATTAACACTCATTTACATAAAATTTTAAATATGAATTATGTTGTACATATTTATAAAATTTATTTTCATACAATGTGTAATTAAAAATACTTCCGTGCATCGCACGGGTATACTACTAGTATATATAATAACAGGATAGTCTGCTATAAATAGTTTCCCGTCCATTTTTACATTCTATTTCTGGAAAATTATTTTTTAAATCATTTTATTCTGTACGCGTAATACTTTTTTTGTTGGCTTTAATTCTTTTATGTACTTCATTTTTTCAAAATCACATTCTAAAAAGCGGTGTATTCCCATTTTTCAAGAAAACTTTTGGCTTCCTCCTCACTCTTCAAATTCCATCTCTTTTATTTTTTATTTTAACAAGAGAAGAGTAGTGCCGCTGTCTTCTTCCTCTCAATCTTTGAGAACACATTTTCATCTCCCTTGATATTTTTTTTATGGAAGATCAATCCTGCTAGAGTAGCTCCTTCCCCTTCACCAACCTTCGAATTTTTCTTCCCCTTCACCATTTTCAACCTCACGAACACACATTTATGCGCAAATGACTTCTCTTTTTCTCGGAGTTGGAGACCCTCCATTCATTCCTCCAGCATCCGCCCGCGCTTAAGAAGTCAAGATTTTCATACGCCTGTTGTTGGAGTAGTCTACGGCGACGGTCCGAGATAACAAAATCCAAAGAAAGTGTGAGTTTGAGCTTCTCATTTTCGATTTCGTTTACATTATTATATATTCTGTTATTTTCCTTAATTTGTGGGTTTCTCAATTTGGTTCTCTTTTCTTACCCTTCCACAGTAGAAGATTTATGGTAATATTTATTTCTCATTAGTTCTTGAGGTTGTTTGTGTAGGAAACAAAGTAGGATCTACACTACAGAGTGTTGAATCAAAGGATTTCCATGGACTTATACTGCTATTCTCGAATTTGTAAGTATTTGATTCTTAATATTTGTATTGTATTAGATTACACCGTTCTTTTTTTTTTTTTTTCTGCTGAAGTAAATATATTTGTTTTTATATGTCTTAGTGTTACGTTGTTTTATGTTTCATTTCCATTTTTTCTTTGCCGCCACTTTTATTGGTTTACATAGTATTAGTTTTACATGTATGCATTGCATTCTGAAATAATATGTCAATTAGTATTTTAAGTACTTTAAAATTGTCACTAATGCAAAATAATATTTTGTTCAATCCCTTTGCTTCGTTTTTAGAAGATATTAGTAATATGAATATATATGAATTTATTTTACAAACCCATCTCACACTCTATGTTTTTTTTGTAAATAATTTTTTTTTTCCGGATTCATTTATTTTGCAAACCCATCTCACACTATATACTTTTTCCGGATTCATTATATTTTTGCTATTTTCAGAGCTTTTAATATTAAATTGATTTGTTCACCAGATAATGTATGCTTTTAGAATTTTTAGGATACTACTGCTTAAATCGAGGTGATTGATGAGGACTTTTCATGTTTTCCAGCAATTCAAATTCAAATTTCAGACAAAATGATTTCATTTACAGTCTAAACTGTATTATTAGAGGGAGGTGAACTGTTTTCCGTTGTTAATTACATAAAAAACACACTAAATACTTATGGATTATCTGTTATGATTCCGTTGATTTTGAATCTATCTACTGAGCTTTCAGTTCCGATATAGTCTTGATTGCTTGATGCAGGAAATGACGTTTGTTGTTCAACTTGGAATTCAATCAGATTGATATGAATTCTGAGGGTAACCATCCTCTCCGATGGACCACACATCTTTCACGCTCCGAATGCGTCGTGTTTTCCTCCCGACTTCATTGAGTATGTGGAAGCGAAAAAGGTCGTTGTTCTGGGTATATGTTAGCCGGACTGCAATTGATTGAGTAGCTGGATTATTGAACAACTTTTTTATTTGTTTAATATCGATTCTAAAAAAATCATGAATTTTGTTATGAATTATGTCGTTGGGTTTTTTCATACTTACTCGACAGAGCTTTCTTGGATAGGCGTAAATGTGTGTTCGTGGGGGAATTTTCATATTATTTTTTTTGCATTCAATTTCGTCATTCTACCTGTTTCTTAGTGATACACGTGTTATGCAACACTAAATAAACAACCGCAAGTATACGACGTCTATTGTAGCATGATAAGCACGAGGTCGATCCCACGAGAAGGTTAAAGCATAAAAGTGGAGTTTGCTAGTCGAATTCTAAGTAGACGTGATCGAAATTTTGAATAAAATGTTTTACTCTAAAGTTACCTACCAAGTGTCACGAATAAGCAACAAAGAGCAAAGATAAAATCGATCAAATGGCATACAAATCACAAAACGAAAGTAAAATGGATGTAAACTCAAAGAGAAAATGTGGGTTCCAAGGCAATTGTAGTATTTAGACGTCCGTTTATAAGAGTTATCTCGTTTAAATGGCCATTAAGGTTATCTCAAATAGGGTGATCACACAAGAAGAACTAATCGATCTCTCGATACAAATTAATCCAAAGACGCAATGTAATATAAGCTCGTATGTCTACATCACAAACATTACATCATCTAAAATAGCTCCTAAGACCATTCGATTCCCTCTCCGATAATTAATCCTCTCTCTAGATCATAATAATACCGGGTTGCACATTCGCATACGATTAAATTGAATAAATCTCTCGATACCACCCCAATTAACAATGAATCAAGCAAATCATTATGGCCACTAACAACATGCTTTGCAATGGATAATTGAATATGCAAATAAGAAATAAACACCAATTAAAGCAAGAATTTACTCATAAACATCAATCCAAATCTCTACAATGCCTTAGAACCACAAGTTGTTTAGCTAACTACTAACATAATCAAATTACAAAATCCAAATGAAATAACTAAATAAAAAGGAAAAGAAAGAGAAAGCTTAGTCTAGAATGTGGTAGGGAATGGAATTTGGGAGCTATTGCATCCTTTCTTCCTTGATTTGGTGAAGAATTGAGAGAGGAATGGCCAAAACACCTCCAAGTATGTGTAACTATGTGTGGAATTGGGGGAGAATCTCTTGGGTTTCAAGAATGAGGTCTTATATAGTGTTTGGGAAGGGTTTGGATGGCATATTTGCAAGTTGATCCCTCAAAATTGGAGAAAATACAAGTTTGGCACCGAAAATGGGGTTACTCGGCCGAGTTGAGGTCACTCGGCCGAGTGGAACACTTAAAGAAACGTGTTAGCGATTTTGTTCAGTCCTTACTCGGCCGAGTAAGCTCACTCGGCCGAGTGATGTCCAAATCCAGTGGCTACGTAAATCCTTACTCGGCCGAGTAAGGTCACTTGGCCGAGTGCGCAGTAGAGCTCCAACTCGCAGATTCGGCCGAGTAAGGTCACTCGGCCGTGTGCGCAGTAACACCCAAAGTCGCAGATTCGGCCGAGTACGGTCACTCGGCCGAGTTGCCTTGCACCTCGATTTCGGCCTTTTCTCGTTTCGTGCATAACTTTCGCCTCGAGTGTCGGATTGACTTGATTCCTTCGGCTAATCCACTCCGTTTTCCGCGACGAATCCAACCGTGCACTCCTTTTTCCGGTGCGATCACTCGTGGTATGTGTTTTGCTCCAAATTCCATCGTTTTACCTACAAAATCAACAAAACACAACCTTTCTCTCATTTCGGCTTAAACAATCATATTCCATGCATAATTCAATGAAATCCATATCAAAATACACTTCACATGTGCCCCTAAAACGCGTAAATTCCACCCGAATCAAACTCCCCCAAACTTAAAATGTTGTTTGTCCTCAAACAACTAAGCACTTAAAGCAATGAGGGTGGAATGATCACAATGGAATATTCAATGTAATTCACACATGCAAAGTAGGATGTAATGATATCTCTTTCTCAAAGTGCATTTCTCAATGAAGGTCATAAGCTCACTATTGCAATTCACACTCATGGATCAAAGAATGCACAAACATATAACACATTGTGAATGGGAAACATAATCCAAATGCTCAAGTCCTCTACTCACATGACAAAGTGTTTCTCTCAAACACACAAACAAATTAAGGACATTAATGCACTCATCAACCAAGTTATGCTATGCAATCACCATATGCTTGCCCAACTACTTTCTACACACACTCAAATGCTCAACAATGTGATCAATAGGACTTTATCAAGGATGTAACATTGGCTCTTTGGATAAGGCAGGATGAATTTGGGAATTGTGACTCTTCTAGTGGAGGGCAAAGCTTGTTGTTTTACAATGTGTGCTTTCACTTTCAAAGCTTTACAAACTCCATCCTCACTTTTCATTTTCCATTCTTTTTCAAGCATTCATCACCTCATCTTTTGAACCATTTTTCTTTTCAAGCTTTTGGTGCTCTTTGTCCCTCTTTTCTTTTCCTTGATTTTCTTTTCATCTTTCTCTTTTTCTTCTTTCAACTTTTCCAACTTTTCTTTTCACCAAAGATATTCATTCAAGCACATGTTTTCCACTTTATCTTTTATCCCCCACTAGATATAGGTATCAAAAGGCTCAAAAGGCTAAGTGGTTAACATTGTAGTTTGCCAAGAAAATGAGGAATTAGGCTCAAGGGGCTAACTACGGAAAATTACTTCGGTTTTGGGAAATTTGGCTAAGTGACTCTTTTAGAACAAGATGGCCTATATCACATCACAAAGTTTCACACAATCATGCTTTCACACAAGAACTTAGGCAAGTTCTAGGATTACTAGCAATAACATAGTCCACTCTCAAATGAACTAAACCGAATTACATGCTCGATTTAAGGCTCAATTCTCACCGGTTTATTCAATAGGACTCTCACAATCATCAAATGTTCCCAAACAACAATACATCATGCATCCATGCTATCAAAGATCACAACTATGAACACAACATGATACTATTCTCCAACACCAATCATGCATACATTCAAAGCAAATAGACATCACCACAACTACTCAACCATGGATTCCAATGATTATTCATGCTCACATTTCACCAAATGTCTACTACCCAACATATGATCAAAACCAACTTGACCAATATAAACATGTGAAAAACCAAGTGTGCGCCGGTGCAAAATGTGACACAAGTAGAATGACGAACCGGTGCAAGGGTAACAACTTGTAGAAAAATAAAAGAAAAAATAACTCCCCCAAACTTAGAATTTTACTATGTATAAATTCTAAGTTTGGGGCTACAAGTTGTTACCTTCCTCCTTGCACATCCAATGCTCTTCAAAGATCACCATTGCACCACTTGCTCCCTCTTTCCAAAGTTGGCTTTGCTTCTTTCTCCATTCTTCAAGATGTGATGTCCATAGTGTTCTTCATCCATACCTACAAAATAAACCAAGCTATCAAAACTACTAAAGCAATAAAACCTTGGGTTGCCTCCCAAGAAGCGCTATTTTTAACGTCCTATGCCGGACGATTCTTCCTTGAGGGGAATATCAAGTCACCCCCTTGTCATCCTTGTTCTTGATTTGGGGGAGTTTTTGAAGAAAACTCCCCCAAACTTGGCCTTCTTACCCAACTTCAACTCATGCTCTTCCACTTGGGGGTCCTCTTTCACAACATTGACCTTCAAATCTTCTCCTAGCTCGGGTGATCATAGGCCATGTCTAGACAAAAGTTCAAAAGAAAGTAAGAATCGCAAGTGGATTCAAAGTAAAACACACAAATATTTTTGGATTTTTGAGAAAAAAGGAAAGCAAGTAAAATGTCTAAACTAAAACTCTATTAACCTACACTCTAGAGCTATAAAAACCTCCCCGGCAGCGGCGCCATAAACTTGATACACGTGTTATGCAACACTAAATAAACAACCGCAAGTATACGGCGTCTATTGTAGCATGATAAGCACGAGGTCGATCCCACGAGAAGGTTAAAGCATAAAAGTGGAGTTTGCTAGTCGAATTCTAAGTAGACGTGATCGAAATTTTGAATAAAATGTTTTACTCTAAAGTTACCTACCAAGTGTCAGGAATAAGCAACAAAGAGCAAAGATAAAATCGATCAAATGGCATACAAATCACAAAACGAAAGTAAAATGGATGTAAACTCAAAGAGAAAATGTGGGTTCCAAGGCAATTGTAGTATTTAGACGTCCGTTTATAAGAGTTATCTCGTTTAAATGGCCATTAAGGTTATCTCAAATAGGGTGATCACACAAGAAGAACTAATCGATCTCTCGATACAAATTAATCCAAAGACGCAATGTAATATAAGCTCGTATGTCTACATCACAAACATTACATCATCTAAAATAGCTCCTAAGACCATTCGATTCCCTCTCCGATAATTAATCCTCTCTCTAGATCATAATAATACCGGGTTGCACATTCGCATACGATTAAATTGAATAAATCTCTCGATACCACCCCAATTAACAATGAATCAAGCAAATCATTATGGCCACTAACAACATGCTTTGCAATGGATAATTGAATATGCAAATAAGAAATAAACACCAATTAAAGCAAGAATTTACTCATAAACATCAATCCAAATCTCTACAATGCCTTAGAACCACAAGTTGTTTAGCTAACTACTAACATAATCAAATTACAAAATCCAAATGAAATAACTAAATAAAAAGGAAAAGAAAGAGAAAGCTTAGTCTAGAATGTGGTAGGGAATGGAATTTGGGAGCTATTGCATCCTTTCTTCCTTGATTTGGTGAAGAATTGAGAGAGGAATGGCCAAAACACCTCCAAGTATGTGTAACTATGTGTGGAATTGGGGGAGAATCTCTTGGGTTTCAAGAATGAGGTCTTATATAGTGTTTGGGAAGGGTTTGGATGGCATATTTGCAAGTTGATCCCTCAAAATTGGAGAAAATACAAGTTTGGCACCGAAAATGGGGTTACTCGGCCGAGTTGAGGTCACTCGGCCGAGTGGAACACTTAAAGAAACGTGTTAGCGATTTTGTTCAGTCCTTACTCGGCCGAGTAAGCTCACTCGGCCGAGTGATGTCCAAATCCAGTGGCTACGTAAATTCTTACTCGGCCGAGTAAGGTCACTCGGCCGAGTGCGCAGTAGAGCTCCAACTCGCAGATTCGGCCGAGTAAGGTCACTCGGCCGTGTGCGCAGTAACACCCAAAGTCGCAGATTCGGCCGAGTAAGGTCACTCGGCCGAGTTGCCTTGCACCTCGATTTCGGCCTTTTCTCGTTTCGTGCATAACTTTCGCCTCGGGTGTCGGATTGACTTGATTCCTTCGGCTAATCCACTCCGTTTTCCGCGACGAATCCAACCGTGCACTCCTCTTTCCGGTGCGATCACTCGTGGTATGTGTTTTGCTCCAAATTCCATCGTTTTACCTACAAAATCAACAAAACACAACCTTTCTCTCATTTCGGCTTAAACAATCATATTCCATGCATAATTCAATGAAATCCATATCAAAATACACTTCACATGTGCCCCTAAAACGCGTAAATTCCACCCGAATCACTTAGCTTTATTGTTCAATTTTAATTGGATTTCTCATTCCCCGATGCTCAAGTTTACTGGCTATGTTTTTTACTTTTCGTTGGACTTTGAATGGAAATTGGTTCTTTATTTCAGTTAGTTTTCTAATAGAATGGGTTCAGGTTGAAGTTATGTTATTTCTTGAGTTAACAAATTAATTACAAGTGTGTTATAGTTCATGTGTTGTTCTTAACTCATAATTTAGATGTTTAATTTTCTGATAATTGTAAGTTCATTCTTGGTTTAATTTAAATTCAATTTTGGACGTGATTGAGATCGATTTTCTTTTAAAAGGTAATGGTGCTACTTAATAAATAGAGCATAAGGTGTGCTTAAACCTAAGAGTACAATTTACAATTATCTGCTGGAGCTTAACCGAAGGTAGATAGCCGCATGCATCATGGGACATCCATGAGGAAATTGGTGGCTTTAGATTTTAATTTTGGTTTACATAAGTCCGTTTTAGAATTCAATCATAATTATGTGATTGTTAATAGTTATCTATCTCATTATTGTCGTCTATACTAACAGTACCTGGAGAATGTTTTGCAATTCAACTTATTTTTCAACACTTTCATTCCTCTTTGTTAATAATATATCTTCCTCTTATTTTTTTATACAATTTCTATTGCATTTAAGTACTTTAAAATTATAATGTTATTGTGGTTATATGTTTGTACAAATAATAGTAATATATGTTAATTCTTTTACTGCATTATTAATGATATAATTATTTCTATTTATTTTTTGGGTGTGGATGGTGGAAACACTTGCAAATGACAGTAAAAAAATATATATTAATGGTATTTGAAATTTTCATTGAAAATAGTTACTATAAAATAAAATTGTGATTTAGTGGTGTGAGTAAGACATTTAATAATATAAGAAAATATTTAAATAAATTAATTGTAATTGTGAATAATTATAAAAATATATATTGTTGTTAAAAAATTATAGATATTGTTAGATATATTTTAATAAATTTCATTTTCTTTTTGAGGAAAAAAGGGATAAAGTCATTACGTACAAAAAAAATATGATTGATGTAATTTTTGTTGTTGAGTTTTCAACGTGATATATAAGTTTGACTTCAGTTCTTATAAAATAAATTTGGAATCTGTAAAATTTTATTAATGGGTATAAGAAATACACAAAACTTTCAGATCACAAACAATACAAAATTAAAAGCAGATTCTATCTCTATCACTATAACTATTTCACACATAATTTAGGTTCCCTATCCAAATTTTGAAAAGAATTCTAAGAGTTAGGCATATTTTTAGCTTTAAACCATCTAAAGGAAGAAATTTTGATATTCTCCACAACTCTACTTGCTAAAAATATGAAGGGGAATTGTCAAGCTTCACCCAGCCATAAAAGTAATATGTGCTGCTTAGTAATACAATTATAGTTAGGTTGTGTTTGAATAAGAAGATTTAATTAGACATTTCAAATAAAATAATTTAAAAATACATGAATTTTGTAAGTATTTAAAATTCTCTCAATTTTAACTTTAAAAAAAATAGATTAAAATTTAAGTATTTATAATTAATTCATTTATTTTTTTAATTCAAACAAGTAGAGTTTATTTTGATTGTAAATCTATAGCCTAAATTTTTTCGTCCAAATGGAGCCTTAGTGAGATTTTTATAAAAATATTATTTTTTATATTTCATGTATACATGTAATTTAATTCATTTTCTATTATGTGGGCAAAAGATGGAGTGTAAATATATGGAGGATGGAGAGAGGAAATATTATTTTAATACTAAATCTTTTTAAAATACATTTTCGTGCATCGCACGGGTGAAATACTAGTTAATAGTAATAGTCTAATAGATTTATGCAAACTAGATTGAATTCAAATATCCTATTTTATTTTATTAAATATATACAAATATATATCAGCA
The DNA here is from genome assembly GCA_963675135.1 of Galeopsis tetrahit. NCBI lineage: Eukaryota > Viridiplantae > Streptophyta > Magnoliopsida > Lamiales > Lamiaceae > Galeopsis > Galeopsis tetrahit. The sequence goes on along the minus strand of OY776125.1, from coordinate 17,290,226 downwards.
TGACGAGTGCAGATAAAAAATGAGAGAGAGAATGTTAAAATACAGTGTGATATTCAATATCATATAATCAGAAGATAAATAATACTCCAATATAGAGAGTAATTAATTTCCCTGCACCACATAATTAAATAAAAAATAACAAAGTTCATTTTTTCTCCATACTTTTATTTGCATGCACAAACCACTTGTTACTAACAAGCTTTCATCATTGCTTGTACTCTGCATAATGATTTGCAGAAGAATCTCCAGCTTCAATATCAATTTCACCACTTTTTCCCACCACCTTCTTCTCATTCTTGCTAATCCTTTCTTCAAAATGCTTATCTTTCTCCATGGTTATCACCACAGATTCTTTCCCATGGGGGCCCTGTACAATATCCTCCTTCACTTTGAAATGTTCATCGTCACGAATGACCTCAGTTTTTTGAACACTTTCCTTCTTCTTCTTCTTGATCAAGAAGAACCACATAGCAAACAAGCAGCAGCCGAAGAGGAAGAAGCAGCCGAATGAGACGAATACGAAGATCACGACTGTTACAGCCATTTTGGAGCTTCTAAGAATCTGATATGATTAGCTTGTTTGTTTGTTTTGGAGATGTTGATGAAAAAGTGTGTGTTTTTTGCTCCTTATATTCTGGTCTTTGATTCATGTTGCTTAGTACTATGCTTTCAAGATTTGAAAGACTTAACTCTCATGTTAAGTTTTGTATTGATTGTAGTGGAAAACACCCTTCCATTCTTTCACAAGGCAAACATTTTTTTCTACTGATGTTTATGTTCAATCTTTTCAAAAAACGATGAAAAACTCTGGATTATGGGATCTCTGAGTGACATTTTCGAAGGTTATAAAGAGAAACAAATGATGTTACAATAATCGCGCAAAATGTACGCCTCTGTAAAAACCTTGTATTTTAAAGTCCGTACCGTTTTCACAATGATCAAAACACTAAGTGAAAAGAAAGGTTGATTAATTTGATGGAAACAGCAAGAATTACTTTCTCTGATCTTTAGAATTTTTTAAGATACTATAATTTAATCATTTAATTAGGATGAAGATGCAAGTGTAGTCCTTACAGCAGGTGTAGTTAAGATTTGTCTATCATATCATATGTTCAAAGATGAGACACATTAAAAGCAATTGTGATGTTAAATGTACAAAGGCTTACAGTCAGATCTGTGTGCTCAAAAGGGCACCTACTTTCACAGATACATGATTCAAAATCAAACCAAACAGGACCCATCTCTGAGTGGTCCATTTGTGAAAACAAACTTGTAACAATAAATTTGGGTATTTATGGCAGGAAAATAGAAAGAAAGATGAGAAATGGGGAAAGATTCATCTGCTATCATGTTCAAATAATACAAACTGATAATTAGAGCTAAAAGTTCAAGAAATGTTTTCCTGAAAAAGACTGCAGTTCCAAAAACTATGCTGAAAAACTAAGATAAAAGTCATACACAGCTCAAACAACTCAATTATAACAAACCAACAATCAGAGAGAAGAAGAAATGGTTCAAGAATCTGTCTTTTGAGCACGGCCCACATATGCCTGCAGGTACAGAACACACAAGTTAGCATGACAAATTACCAGAGGAATGAATAACATGGTCACATACAACTCTTAATTAACATAACAGATCACAAGTTATGCTTTAAGGGTGTTTTTTTTTCCTGGTATGCTTCTTTCAAATCTAAATCTTCATTTATCAATCCTTATTTTGGTGTTGGATTTCAAATCCTATAAAATTCCTATAATACGCTTATTTTACTTTTTTCAAATAGAATCCTCTCTCTCTCTCTCTCTCTCTCTCTCTCTCTCTCTCTCTCTCTCTTTTACAATATAATAATCTCACTATCACCTACTTTTTCAGAATCCTACCCTATCCAATGATGAGATTTTAGTGTATTTCTACCATTCTATTCTGTGTTTCTATATCATTTTCTTTCTCCATAAGGGAGAATATTTGAAAGATAACAAAAGCAAGTACCAATCACATCTTTTACCAGTTTGTGCTACAAGACTGAACTCACATATAACTAAGACTAACTATATAACAAGGTAATACCTGTACAAGTTTGGCAATTTTGGGTTGGGAATATGATAGATACTGATCAACTTTTTCTTGAGTCTTCGGAATGTGATCAACTTGAATTGTACTGGATACTTTGTCAACCACCTTTTTCACAATAGTTTTGTGAACGTCCCGACTCATTTTGCCTTCTTTCCACGTAGGCTTCAAGATCTCCTTTACAAACTCAATCAGAGCATTTTTAAATAATCGCGTCCCTTTATCCTCCTTGTTAGCATTGCTCTCTTCATTTTTCCCATGGCCATCCAAAGTTTCAGTACGCTTATCGTTTTTATCACCCTTGTTATCCTCACCAGTGACTATTTTACCCTCATCAACTTCTGCATTTGCAACTACAGGCTCTTGCTTCAATTTTACAGAATGAACTACTCCTGAGTTTTCAACTTCCCCACCAGCAACAGGTAATGGAGATGATCGTTCTATCTGCATTTTATTGTCTTCTTCTGTAGGCTCACCTTGCTCATTAGTACCTCTTTCATTCTGTATGGAATTAATTGGAGCATCAGAGACTTTAGCCTGATAAGCTTGCATATTGGTTGTTTCAAATAGAGGCATACCCATGGGATTCGGGACTTGTGCATCTACATCTTTTCGGGAGTGTTCATTCTCAGGTCCCTGAGTTGGAAACGTAATAGGGTTTATGAATTGAGGAGTGCTCTCACTGGCCACTGTTTTGGGAAAGAAGTCTAGAATCCTTGTCTCTAATACATCTGTTGTTTGAATAGCTTTTTCGTGGATCTGCATCTGAGGCTGCAAATTCAAATCAGCAGCAAGGTGTGATGGGTTGGGGTAGGGTATGTTCAGCCCAATATGAGTTTCACTGGGAATCAGAGAGTGGCCTGGAAACACATCTTCCCCATTTTGAGTTAAGTTTTCTCCCGTGAGAACAATTGGAACAGTGGCTTTTCTGGGGTCCTTCAACTCAACAAGAACATCAGATCTAAATGAACTCGCTGGATTATTTTCTACAACTAAATGATTCAGCTGTTGAATTTGTGAAACTGGAGAAGGCTGTTGAATATGTGAAACTGGAGAAGGCTGTTGAATATGTGAAACTGGAGATGGCTGTTGAATATGTGAAACTTGAGAAAGGTCTGACCAGGGTTCCCAGGGCATCTGTTGGTCTACCTCCAATCTATTCGGTCCTTGAACTTTAAAATCACCGTCCTGATTTTGGAACTGTGTGAGTAGTTCTTGTTTCTTATCGATATTTTCCATAACGATAGATTCAACAGCAGCTAATTCTCCACCATAAGTGACATTTCTGGCAGGTCGATTACCCCTATCAATTGAATTGTGTATCCCTCCTGGTATTTTCCAATTCCTGTTCTCATTTCCCAAACTACCCTTGCCAGTAACTTTACCTTGTCTGCCTTCTAGACTGTTAAATCTCGAATCCTCGTGAGATTCACCCGCAGCTAAGTCTCCACCATAAGTGACATTTCTAGCAGCCCGATTATCCCTATCAATCAAATTATGTGTCCGTTCTGGTATTTTCCAATTTCTGTTCTCATTTCCCAAACTACCCTCATCAGTAACTTTACCTTGCCTGCCTTCTAGGCTGTTAAATCTTGAATCCTCATGAGATTCACCCACGGCTAAGTCTCCACCATAAGTGACATTTCTGGCAGATCGATTATCCCTATCAATTAAATTGTGTTTTCGTTCCGGGATTTTCCAATTCCTGTTCTCATTTCCCAAACTACCCTCGTCAGTAACTTTGCCTTGCCTGCCTTCTAGGCTGTTAAATCTCGGATCCTCATGAGAGAACCGGCAATTATCCCGATCACACCTCCCTGCTGCAAAATATTTGCACAGAGGTTTCCCGTTTTTGTAAGGCTGTTGCTCATCAGAAGCAAAATGGTGAGAGAATCTGCAAGCGTCTCCCCACCTACAATTACCTTTGATAAAGTCTTTGCAAGGAATCGCACTTCTACTTTTGTTCTGAAATTGATCATCCTCTCCATAATAGGGATCAGAAACATCATCTCGTAATTCAGAACGAGAATTTCTGCTGCTGTAAGAATGTCGAGAAGTATGGCCATGAGCTGTCCTATTTCTCCAACTTTCTGCCATGTCATCACCTCTGCTTCGACTCCTACTCCTGCTCCTGCTCCTTCCCCTAGCTCGTTCTCTTTCCCTTCCCCTACTCAAGCTCCTACTTGGACTCCTGCTCCTGCCTCTTCCTGGGTACCTAGAGTAACACAAAAAACTTTATTTGCTAAAATGCCCCCAAGGAAGACTTCATTTGACGAATGAGATCTATTTCCCCTCATATACCAACTTATCACTTAAAAGTAAGTATGTCGAACCACTAACTCTTAACCACTACTATCAAGGGAATTACTTTTGAAGCAACTATATAAGCATACTAAAGCCATTAACTGTTTCAGCTATCATTTTCTTACACCGTACCACTAAGATAGGTTCCTTTCAAATTTCTTGTGTCCCAAATAACAGGTTTGTTTCTTTGTTAAAGGCATTAACTATTTTCCAATTGACCAAAATAATTACCCTATTTAACACACTTGCTTTTAAAAAAATAAATGAACATTTAATTTTGTATCACCTTGTGTAAGGATAAAATAGGAAGAGTGTAATTCCATAAACATTTAATGTCTTCTTAAACATTGAGAATTTGTTCAAGCCTATCTTAGTGTACAGAGGGAGTAACATTTTATTTCTAAGTCAAACTGGAAACTTCAAATAGAGTTGGAAGTACAGTTTTGGGGAAATGGTAAACAAAGAAAAATTAGCATAAAATTGTATGGTAAAAGCTTGTACAAGGAAAATAATTGCCCCGCGTCTTCTTATCTTGTAATATGATGCCAAAAAAATTCAAGGTTCAACATAAATACCCAAAAAAGTATACAATGCTATTGAAGATTATTCCAGTAAAGACATGGTAAATGAGAAATTTCTGTTAGCATAAAGCAAGGTAAGTCTGAATTGATTGGCAGATGTCACTTGAGATAAAAGGATAAATATTATGCATTTAGGTCATCACTTCCCAAGTACATATAAAATCACTGACCTGTAAGAATGACTTCGATCATTTCCAAGAGATTGATTACTTCTAAAATCAGGAGACATTTTCTGGTAATATCTACTTTCTCCACCCATTTCCCTTCCTTCATGAACTCTCTCTCTACTTTTGGTGAAGCTGCCATTCATTGGAGCAACTGGGTCATCTTCAATTGTTTCCAAAGATGGCTGTCCAGAATGATATCTGAAATTAGGTGATCTATAAGATCCCGATGAAGAAAATTCACGGTACTGGCCACTGTCATGACTTGAATGGTGTTCTTTTCCTGTTCGATAACTATTTTCACTCATCCCAGAAAAATGTTTCGTCTCTGCTTCCTTATCCCACAAGGAGTTGCGTTTTCTCCGTTCAGCCATAGAGATGAACCCTTGCTAATAAACACCTGCAGCACTTGTCTTGGCTCATGCAGCTAAATCAGTTCAAAGAAAGCAATATAGGTAATTTAGTATTCATGCTCCATTTCAGATTATTATTAATTTCTAAACTGTTATCTTTTGGAGCATATACCCAATCACGTACAGAAAGAAGCACAATCAAATGAAAATAATTTTCAAGTCAACAAATAACACTGAATAAACCAATTAGCATGTATCAGGCCAAAGTATAGTAACTTTATATTGATCATTTTTTTAAAAAAAATATCATGACTGCTTGGACCTCCCTGTTAGTATAACGAATATGGTTAAGTAGTTAATTTGTAGTTGTAACCATCAGTTGGTTACTTGAGTTAGTTACCTATCAACTTGTATAAATAAAGGCCTAGTGCCATCATTATTGTTCAATGAAAACATTCTATTCATCATCACACTCCCCCTAGACAATGCAACCCAAATTGACAAGTAATGCCAGTGAAGCCAAAAAACATCTACGAAAAAATGTCTCCAATCAGTTTAGCTGTCAAAGATGCACTTAGATTAACGTGACAGTTATGTAGACAAGCTTATTGGGCAATGAGGAACAGCCCTTACAGGCTTACACGCACTTAAATCTCTCCAAAATCCTGTTTTTACAACAAGGCAGTAATGCATCAAGCTCACTCACAAATCACAATTACATTGTCCATTCTGCAGACTTATCCTGGAAGTTCTTTCTTTGCCACAAGCTTAGTACAACAATCAAACAAAAGTCGTCCTCTGATATATCTTACATCCTAGGAAGTGAATGTGTGGTAATTTGCTATCGTTGTAGATTAAAAGATCCATAATTTGAGTCAAACTTCAAGAAATATCATTTCAACTTGTAAGTTCAAGATTTTCCAGCTTCTCAAGAAGTTCCATAAGAGCGAAAATATTGTGGGTCACAGTGAAGTGATTTAGAGCAGACGACAACATTAACTTGTCCGTTTTTCAGGGTCCATAGACTTAGTACTGGGCAACAAGTGAGAAGCTAGGCATCTTCACATAAAACTCAAGCCCAGCTCCAATAATTGTAAAATTAGGTTTTAACAAGGCAAATCTTTAGTTTCAAACAATCGATTCAGCCGTTCATAAATGTGTTAATTATGGGCATTGAACCAAAAAGGGGTTTGCAGATGATGGCTCTTGACTTGAAGAATGTCATGTGTCTCAGGAACCATCCATCTACATGTGTAAAAATAAACAGAAGCAGAATTATGAGCAAATTTAGTTACTGTTTATAGCAAGAAACATTAAAATCTTATACAAATTGAAGTTACAAATAAGGAGACAAGCAAGCACTGACTCAGGCTCAAAATAAATTAGGAACTTTATACCCCTCTATTCTTACAAAAAAAGCCACAAACACTTTAAAAGGTAAACACAAAACCCAGCAGAGAAATCATGAACAGCACAAATAAGCTAAATCACTAAATCACAAAGAAAAAAAATTAAACAGAGAGGGCTAAATAGTTACAGAAACAGAGATGAAAGAAGAAGCACAAAAATCTAACCTTTGAATCGAGCTAGCAAACCCTCGGGAGTGGGCGAATCGCCATAGAAGAGAAAAAGGGCTCGGTTATACGAAAAATCGACTCAGTAAAAGTCGTTGCTCTCACTTTTATACTTGTTTAGGAATGACTATAAAAAATACTGCACTTTTATCCCTGCAAAAGGCCAAGCCTATTTGCAATTTTGCTTAAAACAAGAATTCTTTATTTTTCCCCCACCCCCCATTTATGGTAATAATTAAAAAGTTATATTAATTAAAAAATACATTTATAGGGTGCAATAAAAAACCAATTATTTATGAGTTATTTCTTTAATTAGATTAAATTTTTTGATTTAATTAAAGATTAACCATATCACATATATTGTTGATTGATTGGTTTCCTTGTCTAATTTTTTTTTAAATTAATGAAAAGTTCAGAATAATAAGAAAATTAAAATTTTAATGAATAGGATTCTTTTAACCTATTCCATATTTTTTTTTTTAGCTTTCTATAAATATTTTATCTTTTTCCCATAGTATTTTTTAAAAAAGTGGCATATCTTCATATATTGGTAAGTTTGTATAGAGAGAAGACTTACCATATGAGATAATCACATAATTAATAAAGGTAAGTTAGAAATTATGAATATTTTCTAAAGTTAAAAAATTGATAAAATTGGAAGAAATTGTGAAAAAAAATGTTAAATCGTCATTTAATGGCACGAATATATAATGTCAAAACGTCAATTATTTGTGAATCGAGTAGTTGATTTTAGGTTTTCTTTTTCCAAAAAATTTGTTAAATATTTTAAATATTATGATTAAATGTTGATAAAACTTGTACTCCCTCCATTTTAATATTTTAATATACATGTCGTTTTAGAATTTAACAACAATTACATTTTTATGTTAAAATTATTACTGTATTAATTAATTTTGATAGGAGCATGATCAACAATGTAATCAGCCCACTCTTATTCACTATTGGAGCATGATTAACAATATATTAGCCCGTTTTGATGGGTTAAATTAACAATATTGTGTGAAAATGTTTTATGAAACATATAAATTAATTTGAGCATAATGTTTTAAGTTACCTTCTACATGTAGTCAAAGTGTCGTAAGGTGTCGTAATGACTACCATAGTCAGTTAATCTAACCCATTAAAAATCTAATCTAAAGGCTTAAATTTGATGGTATGTTACCTTTTGTAAATTTTACGATATGTATTGTCGCAATGTGTCATAAATCTGCATTTTCTATTAAAAATAACGTGTCAAACATGGAAGTTTTTGTTTTGTAAATAAGGATATTATTTATCAATTTATAATTATCAATAATTTACCATAAATAATTTATATTTATAATTATTTCTAAAATTAGAGTGTGCACGGTCTAGAATTCGTGCATTACCCATAACTTACCATAAATAATTGATATTTATAATTATTTGTAGGAATTACAATTATTTCCAAAATTAGAGTGTGCACGCCTGCACGGTGTAGAAGTCGTGCATTACCAATAATTTACCATATATAATTAATATTTATAATTATTTGTAAAAATTACAATTATTTCCAAAATTTAGTTGTGCACGGTCTAAAAGTCGATATGGGTCGTTCTCTCGTTTATCGGAGTATTCAACACATGTTATACGTTGATATCCATGTTTTACACAATACTCGTATAAAATATCACATGGATCTAGGAGAATGGTCGGTAAGGTGTCGTTAGTGACGGTAACGACCTTCGTTCCGTTATAATGTCACACGGGTCGTTATCTCGTTTTCGTGTGTCAAATATGAAACTTAAGTTTCCCGATATCATCATTTTACAACCTAAACATGTTTTTAAAAATAGAACGACATGGTTAACCCCAAATTTAACGTGTTCGAAAATTTTACAACCTAACATGTTTTTATCTAAATTTTAAAACATGTATTTTATGTTGTTTTTAGGCCGCAATATTTGAACGGGGTATTATTATTCTTTTTTTCTAAATTTCAAGAGATGTATTTCACGTTGTTTTTAGGCTGTAATATTTTAAAAAGGTATCCTTATTAGTAACGTTGATGCAAAAAGAATAATTTGAAATGACTACATTCAAAAAAACCCCTTGTTGCTTCTTGGAGTGAGCGAGTCGAGATTGTAGATTGGAGAAGCAGAATCAGTGAGAAAAACTCATTCTTGCTTCAAACCTAATGCTTCAAACCTGATAGTGGATTGAATCAAGGATCATACGGATTTAATTGAGCGACCCTCGAAGAAAAGCCCCTTCGTGAGCGAGTTCGATTGTAGAGTGGAGAATTAGAATCAATGAGAAAGATTCATTCTTGCTTCCAACCTAATGCTTCAAACCTGCTTGTTAATGGCGAATCAAGGGACAGGGATCGCGAATTTGTGAAAACTCTTAAGAATGTGCGGACTAAATTGAGGAAGACAAAAGACCTAATTACTAATTTAACAAATCTATTTTTTAATTATTAGTATTTGGATTGATTTCATTAATTTTTAAAATAAGAATAATTGTATTACAAAAGGTTAGAACAGTAATTTTACTTAATATATATATATGTATATATTTTAAAAATAATTTAAATAAAAGAAGGGTAATATAGTAAATAACAAAATACAATTTAAAAAATAATATAAATAATTTAAACCTGTATAACAGATAGTCGGTCGTTACGACGTTTACGATGCCACGTGACGCGATTTAACAAAGTGACTATGTAGTCACTTTGTAAAATGTGACTATGGTAAGAATTGCCCATATTTTAATATTAAAAAAGAAAGTATACTGGAGTATAATTTATAATCCATCTTACTCAAGTCTCTCTTTTTTTTTGTTGGGAGCTGCCTCTTTTGCTCTTGAGATTAAAGGGATTCTAGCATGATCTCAACGATTGCCATTAAGTTAAGTTTGTTTATTTTTTTCATTAATTGTTAAATAATTTTATTTGATATTAAATTGAATCAATTGTTAAAAATTATTAAAGAAAAGTATCTAATTAGAAAACATTAATATCTTACCTAAATAAAGGGTCACTAAAAATTATATGAACTCAGCTAGTAAAAGAAATTAAATTGCATTTTATTATGTCAGTGTTTTATTGAGAAATTAAAAAGAGATATACTCCCTCCGTCCAAATTCTATTATGTTAATATTTTTGGACACGAATTTTAATAAGTAGTATTAATTATTTTATGTATAAAGTATAGAAGTTGGAAGTACGAGGATGTATTATGGATTCCACTTATAAATAAAGTAAACAATAATTTGAGTAAATAAGTGATGATTGAAGTTAGGATTGCAAACAAATATAATAATTTTGATCGTGATATTCATATTTGAAATTTTGTTATTCGAATTCATATACAATTTTTTTATTCGATTAGTAAACAAATTCAAAATTATATATATGTTTAAGTTATGAAAATAAATTATAAATATAAATAGTTGATGAATGATTGTGAAGAGAAAAAATGATTTGATAGTAGGACCCATTACATTTGAGTGGTGTTTGGTTAGAGACCGTAGTGAATTGAATTGAGATCGAGATTGAAAAAAGTGGATTGGAGTAATTCATGAATAGTAATTATATTTAAATTGTGTTTAGATGGAGATTGAAAAGTAGGGGTAATGTAGCTTTATTATCAAATCAAAAGTAATGTTGTAATGTAATAGTATTTTACTAATGGGTAGAAAAATAACAAGAGAGAGAATGAAATTAAAAAAAAAAAATTGTGATGTGATTATATAAAAATAGGTGTGTAAATGTATTATTGGAATAATTTGGCATTTAAATTATAAGAGATTGAATTATGAATGGGCAATCCAAATCCAAATTGGTCAATCTCAAACTAAACACAACATTGGGGTAGAATGCATTGAAAGATGTAGAAGTTTTTTTTTTTTTTTTTTTTTTTTGAGATGTCAGACATATGGCTAACTTAAAATTTAAAAATTCTTACCCACATTATGGATGCTCTAATTGCAAGTCCAATATTACACGTGTCATAATTACATCTAAAATAACCCTTATACCTCATTTATTCTAGAATAATACACATATATTAAGAAATCAATTAATTTCTTTCAATACCCTCTAACTATTTTATTAAAATAACACATTTGTTTAAATTTTAAAGTATTTCAAGGGCAAATTAAAAAAATACACATTAAAAAGTGTAAAACCCTTGCAAAAAAAGTAAGACACTTATTATGTTCAGGAGGGAGAATAAATGTCTCACTTTCACAATGGAAACTTTATTTCTATAAGAATACACTCATTTTACACCTAAGTGAATTATATAACGAAAAGTCCAACAGGCTGAGTTTGTATTAGGTCGAATGGAGAAGATGAAATTGGTCTACATAATTATTTCATGTTACATATTTATTCAAAATGTATATATAAACCTGAAATTTTATTTCTCAAATATTCCAGCTACAAGTTGTAGTTAGAATCAGGAAATACATAACAAAGGTACATATCAAAGCATTACATGACTTTGCAGACAAAGGAATAAATTAGGCAAATTACACACAGACATCATTTTTCTAAACAGCTGCAGGGATCCAAACTCAAAAGAGCAATTATTTTCCTGTTCGATAACTGTTTTCACTCATTAAGGTACTCCTATATTCAAAATTACTACAGTGCTTCAATCACAAAAACAGTGTGGAACAAAATTATTAAATAGAAGACAAAATCAAAATTAAGGTGCTACAAGAATCACATATAATCACGTGGACCAAAATAGTAGCAAAACCATAGAACTTAAGTTCATCAAAATACGAAAACATTCATCTAAAGTTCAAACAAAAGAAAAGAAAGCTTCCCTCTCTAGTTTAGGTGGATGTAGAAACAGATTGCAAAGTTTTACCCATCTCCCTTTCTTTGTCTGAAACAAAGTAATCCTGCAGAGCCGTCATTTCAATCTTGTTGCTTCTCAAGCTCTTGATCGCCTCAGCCGTAGCCAAAGCCCCCGCCACTGTAGTTATCACCGGAATCTTGTAAGAAAGCGCCATTCTCCTAAGCTTACGCCCATCAATCTGATCGAGCTGATCCCCTGAACTCGTGACCACCATCATCTGAATTTGCCCGTTCGCAATCAAATCACCCGCGTTAGGACGCCCTTCGTGCATTTTCAGCACTCGTTCAACAGGAATACCTTCGAGCTCGAGAATATGAGCTGTTCCGGAAGTCGCCACGAGGGTAAAACCAAGGGCAACAAAAGCTCGGGCCATGGATGCAAGGTGGGGTTTTGTCAAATCGTTCAAGCTAAGAAAAACAGTCCCCGAAAGCGGTGGCTTTTGCCCAGCCGCTATCTGCGCCTTCGCAAAGGCAACAGACGACTCGAAGTGGATGCCCATAACCTCACCAGTACTACGCATCTCCGGGCCGAGGAGCACGTCAGCTCCTTGGAATTTTTCAAACGGGAGGACAGCTTCTTTTACGGATACATGTTTCGGAATGAATTCTTCCGTGAAATTCAAATCATGAAGAGACTTACCCGACATAACGAGTGCAGCATACTTTGCTAACGGATGACCAATTGCCTTCGACACAAACGGGACAGTTCGAGACGCACGAGGGTTCGCCTCGAGCAAGAATACATCCCCAGAAGCCGTGATGGCATACTGACAATTCATCAATCCACACACATTCAACCTCTTGGCAAGTTTTGTAGTCCAAGATCTAATTGTTTCCAAGCATGAAGCCGATATGGTTTGTGTGGGAAGCATACAGGCTGAGTCACCTGAATGAACACCAGCTTGCTCAATGTGCTCCATTATTCCACCGATCACAACATTGCCATGTAAGTCGGCGAGGGCATCAATGTCAATCTCAACGGCATCAGACAAGTATTTATCGACCAAAACGGGGCGCTCGGGATCCACATCGACAGCCGTTTCAAGATAAGTAGCAAGCTTCTCGTCACTATAAACAATCTCCATTGCACGGCCACCTAAGACGTACGAAGGTCGAACTACAATGGGGTACCCAATTTCTGCTGCAATTGCTAGGGCATCTTCTTCACTCTTTGCAATTCCTCCTTTCGGTTGCTCAATCTGTAACTCGGTCAAGATTGCATTAAATCTCTTTCTATCCTCAGCAGCATCGATGTTATCGGGGGATGTGCCCCAAATTCTAACAAATCCAGAACCACTACTGCACTTGGGCTTATGCTCGTCTAGATATCGCTGAATGGGAAGAGACAATTTTAGTGGTGTTTGCCCACCAAACTGGACGATAATGCCATCAGGTTTTTCCAAGTCGATGATGTTAAGAACGTCTTCCACTGTGAGAGGTTCGAAGTATAATCGATCACTGGTGTCATAATCTGTGGAGACTGTTTCAGGGTTGGAGTTCATCATGATTGTTTCAAAGCCTGCATCCTGCGAAATAGAAGAAAAGAGCAGAATATATGAAAAAAGAAGAACAGACTTGTAATCAAATTGATGAAAATAAATAAATAAATAATGTAACAGAAGAAAAGAACAGATTATATAAAGAAAGAAGAATAAAAGACTTGTAATCAAATTTATGAAAATAAAATAATTTCAATGTAGAACCCTGTATAATCAAATTGTACGAAATCCCTTTGGTTTTACATAAATAGACCAATGAAGCTTGAACTCAATCCCGTCTATCCAATGAGCTTACCAAACTGAATTGAGACTGAAACCTTTGGCAATTGCAATTCTTCAATTACAAAACAAAAACAATTATCCTACAGCTATACGGATCACAGTTCACCATCATGTCAAGACAAAACAAATTCTTCAATAATTCTATTACAAAAGCTAAAAATATTCATTTCAACATAATACAAAAGTATGATTGTTTGCTACTAGCATTACCTAAATCAAATAAGTTCACCCACTTCGAGAAGGATATGTGAGGCCTTAATGTGATCATAATTACTTGGTGGAACTTGCATAAAGGCAGCAATTCAACAAAGGTTATAATTTTACAAGATGTAACCAGGTTTCAAACGAATCACTTTTAGCCTAGTCCTACATATGTTACTTTTCAAGTAAGATTCAATGTTAGAGGTGAGGATGTATAACATGAGTATGAATCACAATTAGTTAATCAACAAAGGACCACAAGAACTTTTCATAATTCTTTGCACTTTAACCCATTGAAGAACACCGAAGCTCATTAAGATCATGAAAATCAACTGTCAAAGAAAATCATGTAAAAGAGAAGATCCATAGCAGCACATAAAGTAATTTTTTAAGAAAAGAAGGCACAAACCTGAAGGGCAAATGATGTATGACAGCAGCAGTAATCAAATTCAATACCCTGTCCAATACGATTTGGTCCTCCACCTAAAATCAAAACCTTTCTCCTATTGGTGGGAAGTGATTCACACTCAACCTCATACGATGAATACATGTAAGGAGTATCAGCCTCAAACTCTGCTGCACATGTATCAACCCTTTTATATGATGGTTTGACACCTAAAGACAGCCTCTTTAATCGAACTTCTGTCTCAGTGGACTTTAGAGCAAAAGCTATTTGTTTATCACTGAACCCTCTTCTCTTAACTTCCCAGAAATCATCTTTCGTCAATTGTGACAAATTCCTTGCCAAAAGAAACTGCTCCACATCTACAAGTTCTTTAAACTGGGTTAGGAACCATTTGTCAATAAAACTCAACTCATGGATTTCATCCACCTTCATTCCTCGTTTCATTGCAGCATAAATCGAATGAATACGATCTGGTGTGGGTACTCTCAGGTTGTATTTCAACTGCTCCCAATCCCAATCAAGTTCTTTGATCTTTGCACAACCCCATCCAGAAAAGCCACACTCTAGTGAACGCACCGCTTTCTGAAAAGATTCTTGAAATGTTCGGCCCACAGCCATCGATTCACCAACAGATTTCATCTGTGTAGTCAAAATTGGCTCTGAGCCAGGGAATTTCTCAAAGGCAAACCTGGGAATCTGCATATAAACAGAGAGAATTCATGATAATTCAATAAAAGTCACAAAAATTAATTAATACATAGATATAAAAATAGGAAATGAGTATTACCTTGGTGACAACATAATCTATGGAAGGCTCAAAACTTGCTGGTGTTTTCCTTGTGATGTCATTAGGAATCTGATCCAACGTGTATCCCACTGACAACTTAGCAGCCATCTTGGCTATTGGGAAACCAGTTGCTTTTGATGCCAAAGCGGATGATCTAGAAACTCTAGGGTTCATCTCAATGACCATCACTTCTCCATCTGCAGGGTTAATAGCAAACTGCACATTCGAACCACCACATTCAACTCCAATTTCCCTGATAATAGCAATAGAGTAATCCCTAAGCCGTTGGTACTCTCTATCAGTCAGGGTTTGAGCTGGAGCAACAGTAATGGAGTCTCCCGTGTGGACTCCCATAGGATCAATATTCTCAATCGAGCAAATAATCACCACATTGTCAGCTAAATCTCTCATAACTTCAAGCTCGTACTCTTTCCATCCCAACAAAGACTTCTCCACCAAAACCTGAGTCGTCACACTAGCAGCAAGCCCCGATTTGCAAATGGCTTCAAATTCCTCCCGATTATAAGCAATCCCACCTCCTGTCCCACCCAGCGTGAAAGCAGGACGGATAATCAAAGGGAACTCCCCAATTGAATTGGCTATGTCAAAACATTCCTCAAGTGTTGTCCCAATCCCTGAAGGAGGCGTTTTGAGCCCGATATTCCTCATTGCCTGTTTGAACAAATCCCTATCCTCAGCTTTCTTGATTGCCTCAAGTTTTGCCCCAATCAACTCCACCCCATACCTCTCTAGTGCACCACTCTCTGCTAATGCCACAGCAAGATTAAGGGCTGTCTGCCCTCCCATCGTGGGCAACAAAGCGTCAGGCCTCTCCTTTTCAAGGACTTGTTCGACTAATTCTGGGGTCATCGGCTCAATGTAGGTCCTATCAGCCAAATCCGGATCAGTCATTATAGTAGCAGGGTTTGAATTAATCAGAATCACCGTATACCCCTCTTCTTTAAGGGCTTTGCAAGCTTGTGTTCCCGAATAATCAAACTCACAGGCTTGCCCTATTACAATAGGCCCAGCTCCTAAGATCAAAATCTTCTTAATATCAGTTCTTTTGCCCACACTTGAAGGAATAAACGCCCCTCCATTGGATAAATCAGTGGTGTTCTTAACACCCCCCGCCTCATTTCGAGGCTTCACACAATTCGATACCAACGGACGGGATGAAAAATGCAATTTGTTTAAATTTGAATTCTTCTTCGATGATAGTCTCGATTGCTGGAAAAAGAACGGAGAAGGCTTTGCTGACGGTAAATATCGATTGGTTTGAACAAACTTACAGAAAGCACTATTGCATTGATGCACGGTATGACTCATCTCGTCTCAAATACCACCTTTTTCCTCTATGAATTTGTTTCAGGTGCCAATAAATCTGCGATAAAATCAATGCAAAACAAAAAACTGAAATCAGTAATTATACGGGAGGAAACAAACGATTGAGAAGCGGCGGAGAGTATACCTGGGGAGCGGAGAGTGGCGGTGGAGAGTGGCAGTGAGGAATGAGGATGTGCAGGAAATACTATACTAGTATTATCTGCTGTTTCTTATTTTAGTGAGACTAGGGTTTACGAAAGGTACACACATGTGGCGAAAATAACTCGTGTGCATCCATCTCTCTCAGACAGTTGGAGATAACAAACAAATTCATAAAGAATAGGTATTACACGGTCAAGAAAAATAAATTATGAAAACACTTCTTATAAATTAATTCACTTATTTTTTTATTTTATTTTTACAATTTTACCCTTTAAAAAATGTCTAAATTGTCCTAATTAGATATATATCCATTTTCCCGTAAAAAAAAAATTATATATATATATATCCAATTTTTTCATCAATCAAAATTCACCATATATAAAAACTCACCTCTTTTTTTTGCAGAAAATTACAAGTGCCCAACCTCTTTTTACGGCAATATGACATTTTTTTTTTTCGTGAGATACAAAATTATGGTGAACACTATTGTTTTCAAACAAAAATAAGTTACTCCTACGTGTCGCCTATAAGTTTCTCATACTTTTTTTGAAAGTACTTTTTCTTACCTTTGACTTTATATCTTATTTTTTATCTATATCTCTCCTCTCTCTCAATCACATCACTTTTTTAATCACTTTTCTTAATCTCTGTGCCAAAAAGTAACGTTAAGCTTATAGGCGGACGGATGGAGTATATTTTTGTTACTTTCTAATAGTTTTGTAGTTCTCTTAGGGGTGTTTATTTTGGATTTTGGGTGGTTTTAAAAATCGAGTTTTTGAAATGCTGATTTTTTAAATCCCTATGAATAGTAATATGAGGTTGTGTTTGGATGGGGGGATTTGATTTGAGGAGGCATTTCAAATGAAGGGAGTTAAAAATTCATGGATTTCAAATAACATGGTTTTAGTGAAGATTTGAAATCTTCCTCAATTTTAACTATAAAAATGTGAGAACACAAATCTAAAGTATTTGAAATCCATTCATTATCCAAACATGTAGAATGGATTTGAACTGTGGATTTGAAATCCATAAGTCCAAATCCACTCAATCAAACGCAACCTGAGTGTTTATTTTGGGTTTTGGAATACTGAAGAATTTAACTTTATGTCAAATTAAGTTGTAAGATTGAATTAGTTTGTATTATTATGTTATTGTTTGATGAGATTATAATGATTAGTTAAGTGTGTAATGATTAAATTTATTATATTATTATAGTATTATTATATTATTGTTGAGAAATAATATAATTATTGAAGTAATATTAACTTTATGTCAAATCAATATATTTGATAGGGGTGATTTTGAGTATACTTTAAAAACCAAATTTTAAATTTCAAAGTAAAACGGATTTTGGATCTTAAAATCCAAAACTTGATTTTTAAAACCAAAATTAAACATACCCTTGCAGTATTTTTTATTTGTCAAGTTTGAATTGTTTTCTGTAAGAAATATCTATATCGTTACTCTAGTTCTTACTACTTTTTAGGCTTTCAGTGTGCTATTTTTAAGTAAGGGTAGTATTTGGTAGTTTAGAGAGGTGTGTAAAAATTTTTTTTCAGTAATAAATTTATTTAGGGGTGAATTAATTTATAAGAAATGTGGGTGTTAATATCCGATGCCTTATGAAAAATTAATAAAACACATTTTATATCTGTAATAAATTTATAAAATATAATACAGTGTTTATTTCATGTGATATTCATTGACATTTTTTCAAAAAAAAATAAAAATTGATATTATCTCAATATTAGGCTTGACATTGTTGTTGTATGTTAATATTTTGTATTTTTGCACATCGAATTCACCAATGACAAATATATATATTATAGAAATGCGTTCTTACCTCCAATTCAACTTTAAATTGCATTTTGAAAAAAAAATTAAAAAATTGTGTATTGAGTTTTGTTGGAGTTTTTTTTTAACGGAGAATACAAGGTTTTCTCTTAAAATTGAAGAAGATTTGAAACAATTTTTATTGAATAAAACTAGTCAAATTAGTTGATGGCTAAAATAAAATATTAGGTTATATTTGATTTATCTCACTTGCTTTTTTTTTTTCTTTTTCGAACCCTCACTTGCTTAATTGTGTAAGTAGAATTTGTTGTCTCATTTGGACTGTGCTAGTTGTGTAAATTAAAATGTGAGATTATATTAAATTTAAAACATGTAAATTAATATTAACTAAAACGTATAAATAAAGAGTTTATATACATGTGCATATATTATAGAGAAAATATCAATTTAGTTTTGAACTTAGGTGGAGTTCAATTTTAATCATGTAACTTTGCATTTTCTTAAATTTAATTTTGACAATATTAATTTTTATCTTATAACTATACACTTTCTCAGCTTTAGTTATGTAAATTTACACTTTCTAAATTTCAGTGCAAAGTTATCAAACAAAAATTGAGAAAGTATAAAATTATAGAACTAGAATTTGATTCGGTCTAAGTTATAAAACTAAAATTGACATCGTCATGACTAAAATCGAGAAAGTACAATGTAACAAAACTAAAATTTAGCTCGACCTAAGTTACAAGACTAAAATTGATATTTTCATGTGACAACTATCAAACACGACTTTTTTTTTTCTACTAATGTCGAAAATATAAATGACCTCGGAATAAATTTATAAATCAGATCTTGTACAAACTAATAATAATGATTTAATTATATAAAAAAAACTAACGATTTAACAAAATTAATTTAAAGAGCTACCTTAAAGGGGCTAAATTCCAAAATATATAAATGACAAATATTTATATGAATGCCATGTTAATGAATTCGAGTTCAAAGTTCAAATTCATCATGCAATTTGTCATGATCCTAATATGTTTGTTGATTTGGTTCCCCAATGTTATAATAAAGTGAAATTTTATGAAATTAATTTAAATGGAGAGGTCATTTATACACGATATCATTCAATATTAGTCTTTAAAAAAATCTATATTAGTACGACACAAGATTTTGTATTAAAATTAATCATTATATAAAAAACCTGATACATTTATTCTTGAGATTTTGTATATTTTTTTAAATGTATTTTATTTGTTATTGGTCGGAAAAGTTGTCAATTGATCCAATTCCACGCTTTTATTAGAAGCAAACCGATCCAAGAGGACCGAAACTCCGAGCTGCCACGACGTCGTATTGGACTTTCTTCTCCAAATTTCATCTTTGATCTGCTTGTTTCAAATCTCTCCTCCAAATTTCATCTTTCCAATTCTTAAACCCTATCAGAAATTGAAACAGTATTCTGATCAGATCGATAGTAGAAGTGAATAGTTTGAAAAAGGGAATAGAAATGGTGCTGATCACTGCAGTTCGAGATTACGTAAATCGTATGCTACATGACATTTCTGGCATGAAAGTTCTCATCCTCGACTCTCAGACGGTGATTTTTCATGCTCTGTTGCCATTGTTTCTCTTATATATTCCATCCAACTAGGTGTTTTTGATTTACTTTGCTATTGTGCTGGAATTTTTGGGTCTTAATTGGTTCATGAGCGTTTTTCCTCTAACTTTTGATGATAAGCTGAGATTTAAATTAGAAAATTGGTATTCTATTGTTGCTGAGTTATTGGTGACGGAATTATGAGACTCGTGTATCCGTAATGGAAGATCACAGTCTGTAAATTGGAACTCGAAGTTAGCAATGGAATTATTGTAACTGCAACGCGCATTAGTGTAAACTCAAAAAGGGTTCAGTAAACTGATCACTGGTTATCAGAATTGATGTGCATGACAATTTTTTTTTATGGAAGTTTCCTTGTGCTAATATATATTTCTAATGGAATGTCTTCAGACTCTACTAAAGTCTATCTTGAATATTTGAGCCAACCATAGCAGTGTAGAAGTATTTTGCTCTATTTCTTTTCTTTTTGTTAATTTTATGTTAACGGACTCATAGAAGCATTGAATAAATAAATCTATAACTTGTCGAATAGGGAAGGACGACTCTGGAAGTTCTTATACAGTTAACAACAAACTGATTAAGTGTATATTTTTTATTGTTTGATTATTAGTTTAAGTTGGTTTTGTAATGGACTGCAGGTTAGTGTTGTGAGTGTAGTATATTCACAATCAGAGCTTCTTCAAAAAGAAGTGTTTTTGGTGGAACTTGTAGACTCCATTTCCAAGTCAAAAGAGTCCATGTCACATCTCAAAGCTGTTTATTTTCTACGTCCAACATCCGAGAACATTCAGCTTGTGAGACGTCAGCTAACTTCTCCTCGGTTTGGAGAGTATCACCTCTGTAAGTATAATTTGTCACATTGCAAGATAGACATCGCAAAGAGTAGGACATAATTTGTTAATTTGCTTTCGGCCTTTTAATTTGGTTGAGGAATTTGGACCCTATGGATTTAAGTCCACAGCTAACTATTCAACATGTTTAGTTAAAAAATTACAATTGGTTTTATCCCTTTTCATCCTTTTTTTTTCCTCTAAAAAAAAGACTGCATCTAAGGAACCTGGTCATTTCAAATCCGTGATCATCACATTTCACACTACACTCTCTTTTGGACACTCGTCACTGTGCACTCTTCATTCCTGTAGTTAGTGTCCTCTCTCTGTTTAATTTAAACACTTAAAGACAAAAAATGGAGATTTTAGATGCTCCATCAAACTTTGGCCAAATTAATTTGAAATCTTTTCACAGATTCACATGAAATCCGAAGAAGGGATCTCAAATTCAGTGGATTTTTAATCGAATGAGTTCTAAATCCATTCATTTCAAACTCTTGAGAATTTAAATGTCTCAGTCCAATTCCAAACACAGCCTTTGAGTTAACTCCACAAGTTGTTGATTTTTTTAAGTTAAGGAAGTTGGTGACTTCTACTTTTTTACTGGAATGTATCTGAAAAGGGAGATTGAGGTATCTGATTACTGGTCATGTTGTACAGTTTTCTCCAATATGTTAAAAGACACCCAGCTTCACAATTTAGCAGATGCAGATGAATATGAAATAGTTCAGCAAGTGCAGGTACTTAAAACTCCTGTTAAAGTCTTTCTCTAGCTCCCTTTTTTATTGACTGATCCTCTTTTTTTCATTCAAATTGCCTAGAAAGTCAGATATTAAAGTATTATTTTTAATTGGTTTTTACTGTGAAATAGGCTGGCATTTTTTCAAAATATATTCAATTCATTTGGTTTGCGTCCTGGAGATAGATGTTGGCTATGGTTTTTTCCTTGATATGCAGGAGTTCTATGCTGACTTTGTTGCAGTTGATCCCTATCACTTCTCTCTAAACATTGCATCAAATCACATGTATATGCTTCCAGTTGTGGTGGATCCATCTAGTTTACAGCACTTCTGTGACCGCATTATTGATGGGATTGCTGCCATCTTCCTGGCGCTAAAGCGAAGGCCAATTATTCGTTACTCACGAACATCTGATATAGCGAAAAGGATAGCACAGGAAGCATTTGTGAGAAACTTGTCATTCGGCTGCTTCAAGAAACCTAATTCTAATGACAGAAATATAATCTGTCTTTCTTACTGTAATGTACTATAGAACTGATTTTTAGCTTCTTGTTTGCGGTTTGCAGAAGCTGATGTACCAGGAGGAAAGCGGTCTTTTTGATTTTCGACGTTCAGAAGTTTCTCCATTGTTGCTTGTTATTGATAGGCGAGATGACCCTGTGACGCCCCTGCTTAACCAATGGACATATCAGGTTACTTGCCTTCTCATTGAAAGGATTTTTTTTTTCTTATTGTATTCTAGATAAATACCTAAAGTGGCTGCTTATTTTCTATTGTTATCCATAGGCAATGGTTCATGAATTAATAGGAATTCAAGACAATAAGGTCGACCTCAGAAACATTGGAAAGTTATCAGACGATCACAAGGTTGTTCTTTTTTTAATGTAGCATGTCTTTATACTTTGTCATTTTCAATGCACGGTGAACATTGAAACTAAAGGTAAATTATTCCCTCTCTCAGGAGGTTGTACTGTCTTCAGAGCAAGATGCCTTTTTCAAAGTCAACATGTACGAGAATTTTGGAGATATTGGGATGAATATCAAAAAGTTGGTGGATGATTTCCAACAAGTTGCAAAAAGTAATCAGAATATCCAAACAATAGGTTCGTGTTCAGTCATACTTGTTTTGCTAAAAGATAATCCATCACGTTTTTCTTCTTTCTGGTTCTACAGTTCTTTATGTTTTACAGCTGGCGACAATCTCAGACATGTTGACATATTTGAATTTTTGCAGAGGATATGGCTAAATTTGTTGACAGCTACCCAGAATACAGGAAAATGCATGGCAACGTTTCCAAGCATGTAACATTGGTTACTGAAATGAGTAGGATTGTTGAAGAACGAAAACTAATGTTGGTTTCACAAACCGAACAAGAATTAGCTTGCAATGGTGGGCAAGGGGCAGCATTTGAGGTACTGTGGTATTCCTTCTAGGTTTATAGTAAAATTATAAATGGCCATCTCAAATGCATAGGTCTTATATGGTTCTGAAATTTCGGATGTTTCTCACAGAAATCCTTTTGCGTCATACCATCACTGCATCGTAAATGAAGGTAGGACTTTATAGATTGACAATCATGCAGATTGATTGGTAGAATAATGAAGAGGAAAGTGGGTTGGAAGGGTGTTAACTTTACTAAATACACTCATGTGCGGAGAAACTGCATTGTGCTCCTTTCAGTAGTTCATATAAGTTATACGAGCAATTCAGAGAGTTCACATGTTTATAGATCACCCTTACATTTCCCAGGTAGGAAAAAATTCTGTAGGTTTGTACTGAAGGACCAAATGCTGCTGTTTTATACTTGAATACATAAAATCAATCGAAAAAAAAATGCTTGAATACATTAATAGCCATATGTATAACCGCATTTAAGGATGTCTAATGTCCCATTTGATTAAATTTTGAAGCTGTATATTCAGTTTCCTAGTAATCAATTGGACTCTAGATGCGTCACCTGTCAACTGAAGATGGTACGGTACTATCTTTGCAACAACAAAAAATCTTATTTGATGTATTTTGCTCAAGCAATGGACCATCTATCTCATGAAGATTTTGTCTGACTGAAGCAAACCTTCTACAACTTGACTAGTTCACATAGTGACATTGATCCCAACTCACTAGCCTTTTATGTTCCTGCTTTAATTCCTTTTTTCTTTTTAATGTTATGGTTCAGTATTGTGATGAATGAATTGACAATGCCCCAGGTCTGGGTTGAGAAATAATGGTTTCTTCTTAGCTGTTCTGATTTAAAGAAGAGAATCTCTGTAACTGTCTTCTACTGCATGCTCATATGCAGGCTGTCACAAGTTTGTTAGAAAATGAAAATGTCTCGGACATTGACCGTCTACGCCTAGTGATGCTGTATGCTTTACGATATGAGAAAGAAAGTCCCGTTCAGCTGATGCAATTGTTTAATAAATTGGCATCCCGGTCTCCCAAATATAAACCAGGGGTATGTCATTTTTTAAATATTGATGTGGGTTATACATCTGTAGCCTTTTGACTGCTCTACTTATTCATATTTTTCTGCAAAGGGAGCAAGTGCAAGTGGAGTGGGATAATTTGTTTCTTGTTTCTTCAGTTTACTTTTGCCTGCTAGTATAATAATATTCCTGTGAATGCTTGTTACTTTGTCTTTTGGTTGTGAAGCCACCACCTTAGGGCAATTTTTCTGTCCAATAATTCTACAATATGCATGACATTTGCTATGTTGGATTGACAGCTCGTGCAATTTCTACTAAAGCAAGCTGGGGTTGATAAGCGAACCGGGGATCTTTATGGAAATCGAGACCTGCTTAATTACGCTCTTAACATGGCCCGTGGCCTAAAAGTTTGTAATTTGTCTATAATCTTTTACATCCATTTTTGCTTACACAACTGGTTCTATATTTCAAAAAGGAATTATATGTTTTTTCAGGGAGTAGAGAATGTGTACACCCAGCATCAACCTCTGCTATCTCAAACAATGGAAAGCATTGTTAAAGGACGTTTGAGAGACGTGGACTACCCTTATATTGGAAATCATTTCCAGCAAGCTAGGTGGGATTTGCAAATTGTTTTTTATATGGAGTTGTGTGGTTTCTGAGAGATCTAATTGTGAATTAGATCTAGTACATATGAAAATTGCTGGACAATTTTATTTTATATTGTTTATATGATAATCATCTTTGGATATATTTCTTTTTGACAGGCCACAGGATGTGATTATCTTCGTTGTTGGGGGGACTACTTATGAGGAGGCACGTTCAGTTTCTCTACAAAATGCTACCAACTCTGGAATTCGTTTCATCCTAGGTGGCACTTCAGTCCTCAATTCGAAGAGGTATGTGTCTTTTAGTTAATTCTACAAATTTTGTCAATTCAGGACCTTAAAAATAATAAAAATATGGCTTGAAAGTTTTTGTTCTTATCGATTTGAGACCTGAAAAATAGGAAACTATCAATTAGGACATACAAATTTTAAGGCCATATATATGTAATTATTTTTTTATTCCAACTTCCTTTTCTTATTTTTTCCACTCGCGTAAATAGATCTTTTCTTTTTTCTCAATTGTAATCTATAAAAATATTGTTGGATAACTAGAAACTTTAAGGTGTCAAGCATGGTCTTAAAATGTGTGTGTCTTAAACTGGTAGTTTTTATCTATCGGGCCTCGAATTGATCATTCTTATTTTTCAGGTCATGAATGGATTGGGAACAATTTTCAGGTCCCTAATTATTAGTTTAACTATTTTTCAGGCCCTGGATTGATAAAACTCCTTTCATTATAATGCTTTTCCACAGTTGACAAATGTAGTTCTGAATAATTTACAACTGTTCTCTAATTATATTCATTTCTGCTTGAATTATAATGCAAGTGGACTACTTTCCATCCTTCCCATTTTACTTAATTCTTTCAGTGAAATTTATGTAAATGGAAAATGTGTAGGTTTTTGAAGGACCTTGAAGAATCTCAGAGAACTATTCGAACAAGCAGTAATGTGATATGAGAGCATGAGCAATGTAAATTACCTGTTTTTAGAGTTATCGTTCATCACGATGATTATACGTGCTGATCAATTTTGCAGTACAGCTGAAACTGAATTTGTATGACGACGAAAATGATAATAGATACGAAGAGGGTGATATTGACCCCCTTCTGTTTGGATGATTTTAGCTGTGATTATTTTTACTGTATGATACAATGTTGATTGTGTATGTAGTAGATGTAATTGTATTAGTACTGTGTTCTCCTTTATACAACAAAACAAATTGCTGGTGCAATAGAAATTCATTTGTTATTGAAATAGTTGCATATATCTATCGATATACCAAAAATATTTTGACTTTTTGAGTGTTGTGTTTTTTCACATTTCCTTTTGTGGACTACAACTGATGAATTATGCTAGGAATTTTTTTTACTATTCCAGCTAAAATATTCTCCCTCTGTACACCAATAATATGTTTGTTTCTTTTGCACTGTTTTTCCTAAATCCTGTGCCACAAAATGCAAGCTTTTTAGGGAGGGAGTTAGTATTATTTGTTTCTTGTTAATGATTTGTAGCAACAAAACTAAATGCAAGGTCCTCTCAAAAAAAAATGCAAGGTAGACAGATGGTAGAGAATAAAAGATGTGAAATATTTCCAAGAAGATTGCTGGTACTTTCTCATCATTTAAAGTGTCGAGAATGCATTTAAAGTCATTTTATTACTCCGTATAATTTATTTTTTGTTTTTCAAATAAGCCATGTTAGTTCCACATAGGCTCCGGGTATAATTGATTTTTTTTCTAAGTTTTAACTGATGCCTTTTCAAAACTTAATTAGGTCCCTAATCTCAACTCTCAAGCTCTAAATCGATCATAGATCGAAGAGAAAGAAGATTGGGATGAACTTCATCTTCCAGCCAATAATTTGACATTCAAAATCGCACCTCACAATGCGATTCTCTCTCTTTCCGACAAGGGAGGCAGGCGAGGGAAAGAGGCGCTTAGAGACCGCGAGACGGTGAAGTGAAGCGGCAAGTGTTCAGAATTACTCCGTATTTTTTTTTTGATGGAGGAATTATTATTTTTTAATTTCTGGGTTTATGCGTTTGCGACTTCTGATTTCTTAAATTCGTGAATTTTGGGATTACATATATCATTTCATTCATTTGTTTAGTAGATTTTGTGTTGTTTGTGTTGATTAATTCGCGGGTTGATTCGTAATAAGTTTCTAAAGAATGCTGTAAATTGTGAATCAGTGAATATGAAAAGAATTCAAAGAATGCTGCAAATTTTAAACACCTTAATTAGAGAATCCCTTCTTTAATTTTTATTACCATTTTCTGGTTTGATTTTTTCGAATAAAAATGTTTTGGGGGTTGCGATTATTTGATTTTCTTTTTTAATGTTAATTGATTATTTCTAGCTATTATATGGTTTAAGTAAAACGTTATTTAATGTTCCTTTTTAAAGTTTTAATTTATGTGGTGCTCCATGTAGACTCTCACGTGGCAAAGATAGCGTTTTCGACGGTCACATATAATTAAGTTAGATCGGAAAATTAATCGGTGTATTAAATTGTAAAACTTAAAAAGATTGTATATTAAATTGCAAAGAAAAAAGAGATAGGTTGTAATTGATAAACATCATAAAGGTATGATTTTTTTTGCAATTAACTCTAATATTTTTTAAAATTATAAAATTCTTTTGATAATTTGGACAAATAAATACAACATATAGTACAGTATGTAAGATAACGACTCATAGTGTAATTAGTATTTTATTTTCATTAAAAAAGATTATTATTATTACATATCAATATTCTTAATTATTTTTATATGCTAAACTTTAATAATTATTTTAAAAAAAAATCCCATAATAATGAGAAACTTGTTGTCCAATAAAAGCACCGACTGTGCCTACTGTTAGGTTTATTCTTTCCAAGAACATCATTCTACCTCTATTTAATTTACAACTCCAACTCATCTCTCGTTTAATAAAATTATTGCTGCTGCCTTTACTTTTTTTTTTTAATGAAAAATGGTACTCATATAATAGCAGCATTATTTATTTATTTTTTTAATAAAAAAAAGTACTACTATATAATATAAAATCAATATTCTTTCTCTTAGAGCACCCAATGGATGTATGAATATTCTCTCTTCTCCACATTATTTATTTTTAAATACTTAATGGTTTATTAATTATTCATGATCAATTCATATATAAATATAGTTAAATAGATCGATTTCTTGAGCTTAAAAGACCTACGAAAAAAGTCCGAGTCTGTCATATTTAACTAAACAAGCTTGAGTCTGACTTATTTATTAAATGAATCGAGTTGAGCTTTAATAAATCGAACCATAGACCTCTGAGTAGTCTGACACATTCCCAACTCTACTCGTAATTGATGGATCCCACCATCATTTTACCCTCTCTCACAAAAAGCGTAGAAATTACCAAAGATCTGGAAGCAAAAAATAGGATAACATGGATGAGAAGAAATTGTCGTGGAAGATCGTATGAAAGTATGAAAAATATTTATCTATATATGTAAAAAATTAGTTAATGATATACTTACGCATATTCTCATTTCTGAATAGGGTTGGCAACGGGGCGGGTATGGGACGGGTTTGGCCTTTCCCAAGACCCGCCCCGTCAAAATTTTTTAGACCCGTCACCCGCCCCGCCCGCCTCAATACCCGCCAAAAACCCGCCCCGCCCCGTGAACCCGGCGGGTAAACCCGCCCCGCCATTACTTTTGTTTTAAATTTATTTATTTAAATAAAATAACACATTAAAATCAACTCTTAAAACTACAATAAAACATCAATTCCAACATCAAATAAAACATAAAATTTTAAATATAACATAAAGTTATAACTCATAAACAACTAATCACAAAATAAATAAATAATCTAAGGATCTACTTCTTTTTTGAAAATGGAGTAAATCGGCTGCAATTTTAGAAGCCATCCTAAATCGGCATAAATAAAGTACAGTAAATCACTAAATCCTAATTAGTTAAAATCCTAATTAGTTAAAATTGTTAGATGTCTTACCAATGGAGAGGGGAGAATTAATAAATTAATATTATATATATATTAAAAATTAATATATATATATATATATGTATATATATACGGGTCGGGGTCGGGTCGGGTATATGCAATCCCATTACCCGTCCCATACCCGGCGGGTATTCGTTGATCGGGTCGGTTTTATGCGGGTCCGGGTTTTTACCCGCCCCAACCCTATTTCTGAATACCGCGTGTGTGTCTTTGTCAATACTTTATTTGATTAGTCTACAAACACATTAAATTAAATATTCGATATTAATTTGATTAGTCTAGTCTCATAAGCCTAATTTGCAGATGAAAACGAAATTTATCCAATTTAATTTCACATCTGCTATCTATGATCTATCCACATATATTTTATGTATATTAAAATCCACTATCGATTGGGGTTTGACAAAAAGTCAAAATTTGCACCAATTAATATGAGGTAACGATGATGACAGTTAGTTGCCTTTACATAACCAGACAAATTTCATCTTCCTGGATAATATTCTAACTTGAAACCCAATTAACAAACTATATATATATATATATATATATATATATATATATATATATATTTATTGGATTTTAATATATATTTATATTCTAACTTGAAACCCAATTAACAAACTATATATATATATATATTTCCCACCATTAAAGTATAATTAATTTATAATCTTGGGTTTTTTATACTTAATTTGAAGCAAGCTAGTGCTTCTGATGGTAAATTGCAAAAATATGTATACAAAATTAAATGATTGGACGATTGGTGCCCCTCCAAATACTACGATTTACTTACCATTTTTTTGCGTTAATATTTTGTATTTTTTATTCCCCTGAAAATATGAGTGGCATAATTCCAGATTATCAAAATCTGGCACTTAAAAATAATAAAGACATTCCATGTTTATATAAGACTTTGTGAACAAGTCAAGCATATATGTAGTTTTGTACACACTTCCAACTTTTACATCAAGATAACATAAACAAAACAGATTAAAAATTAAACAAGTAGATTATATTGCAAATAACCATTTAATAATGGAACTACAGAGTCTCCCTGTAACTTGTAAGCATCACTGAACAAGAACTCACAAAAACTGATCAATTCCACCTACAAAAGTCAACTATCTCATCAAAATGGCTCCAAAAAACACATAATTCCAACTTCTTTTAACAAAATATCATAAATTAAGAGTGCCCATTTTCTGAACTTTGAGAAAATCCTGAAAACAGCCATTTGGAAAAGAAACCCTTTTGCAGTTGTCAGAAAGCCATTTAGAGTGCATATAACTAGCTCTCCTCCATGGCGGAATATGCAGGCCTGTTTCTTTAAGGGACTGTTTGGCAGCAGAGCAAATCAGAGATATCAACTTCTCCAGCTTTTCTTCAGTTCCCACAAATACCAATGGGAGTGCATTTATCAATTCTTGATAATTTGGTGTAGCCCTTGCTAGTGCAAACTGTCTTCTGAAATCTATGTCCACTATTAATCTCTTCTCTCTCATTATCACCTCCACATATTCATATTCACCTCTAAATTGAAAAACTGCAAAAAAAATACAACTGATACTTTATAATGAAACAAGTAATACTTTTTAATGAAACAAGTGATACTATTTTGTATCTTGGTGAATACCTGAGGGTTTGCCGAAAGGAGCAGACCAAGAAGTTTGGCAAAGATGAGCTTCATACTTATCAATTTCCAATCTAAAAACAATCCATTTTTTGAGTATGTTGAGTTTCTCCATGGATTTGTTGTTATCTTTCAAGTATGACATTATTTTGTTATGTATTTCATCTTCTTCATCTGGGGTTTCCTCCATGATCTCCTGAAACATATATATTCATCATCAAATTAAAAAAAAATCTTATCTTTAAAAAAAAAGGGAAAAAAAAACAGAGAAGGCAAAAAGTAATACTTGTAAAGAGAAATAGTAAGTGGGATTGTGATCATGAGATTGAGATGGAAGAAAAAGGCAAGAGTCTGGGGCGGTTGATCCAATCTCAATATAATCTTTGATCATTTGTGAAAGCCTTTCATCTTCTGAGACACAACTCATGATCTTGAAAAAATGTTGGTTGTGTGAATATGAATATTAGAGGAGAGGGGAGAAGAGTTGTTGATATAAGTGAAAATGTGATGATGGAAAGAATCTTAATAATTGTGATGGGGAGATAAGTTTGATGTCAGCATCAGTGATCTAATATTGTTGCCAGTTTTGGTAAAGAGGGAGAATGATTGATTAGAGGGATAAATGGCCACACCTACACTGCACTGCTTCTCACTGGGCTCAAGGCTACCCCCTCTCTCTCTCTCCAATTGAAAGAAGCAGCAGGCTGTGAAGTTGGTGAAAGCGGCCGTCACTATTCAAAACACAAATTCCCCCTTATAAATCTAGTATACATAAATGTGGAATTATGTCATGTGTTTGGCCTTTTCAGACTTTACATTCTAATTAATGAGCTTGGATTTTTTTTTTTTTTTGGGAATATGTCGACATAATGTAAGAAACAACAAACATTTTGTGGGTCTAAAATCTGAAGAAATCCAAACTTCGTTTAATTTGGACTAATTTTTAACACAATATCCTACCAATACTGGAGTGGCGCACATCACATGATGAATGTGGATAGAGTTGAAAATCAAAATAAGATAAAGTATGTGTATTAAAGTCATAAAATAAAAGTATTGTGAAAATAAATAATGACATAAAATAAATAAGTGTAAATTTTAAAAATAAAAGTTGAGAAAAATGATGCAGCGTGTGTGATCAAAAGAAAGAACCACAAGAATTGTTGATTCACAGAATACCCGAATCTTGATAAAACGAAGAATAATTCTTCAATAATAATTTCAATCTGCAAAAACTGCTCAACAATGTTTGGAAAACGAGAATAAAACCAAACCCTAGTGTACGCAATTAGGAAATTACAAAAAAACCCCAAAACAATTAAAAATTGCAAAAATAACACCCAAAAAGCAATAAAACACGTTTTTGACCACTCAAACGATGGAATTTGACCAAAAAGCGTCGCATGTCACAACGAGTGAGTTTGACTTGTAGCATCGATTCCACCCGAAAAAGTGTGCTCACACGCCAAAATCAAGTTCCAGCTCCCAAAACTTCAAAAAAATTTCGAATGCTCTCATTTCTTCAAAAATTGCAACGCATGTTGAAGAATAGGAAACAGTAGCATGCAAACCCTCATTCTCATGCGTACATATATATACATGCATGCAGCCCATAGTTGTAAATACACACACACCTATACATACAAAGTGTATACATATAGAAAGGTAGTTAGATTCCTAACAAACTATTGTTAGATAGAAGGCTCTAGAATGTGTAGCCTCTATATATAGTGTACTCCTCACACTTGTAAAACTTGAGTTGAAAATATACATTTTAAACATGGTATCATGAGTTCAATTTTTCTTTTGATTTTGATGTGAATTTTGCAAACTACCTTTCATTCTTCTTCATCTTCATTCGTTTTTGTTTTTCCAGAAACCGTTGTGTTCGTCACAGCCTTCACATCTTCATCTGCTTCTTCATATCTTCATCTGCCTCCAACCGTTTTTCTCTTCTCCTGTTCATCGTGTAACCGTTTCTGTTTCTCACATCTTCAACTCCCATTCTATTCCACTTGTTTCTGCTGCGTACTACTCTGATCTTTCATCCATGGCTAATCTCAGCTCTTCTCCCTCTCTGCCTCGGTTCATTACTTTGTCGATTCGCCTTGATAACGACAATTATCCGTTCTGGCGTAATCAGGTGCTTGCTTCGGCTCGTGCACATAATTTTGAGGATGTTCTCCTCTGCACAGCAGTGCCTCTAAACTCTACTGAATCTACTCCGGATTCCATTTCATGGCAGAGAAAGGATCAGTTTCTCCTCAGCTGGCTCTTAAGTTCGGTATTTGAGTCCATGCTTGGCCATGTTAGTCGGTGTGAACATGTTTTTCAGCTATCGATGGTCTTTGAGCTCTTGTTTCAATCACAGTCAAGTGCCAAGACCATGATCTTACGTTTACAGCTACAAACTCAGAGGAAGGGTGATATGAGTATTGATATGTTCATCCTGAAGATGCGCTCTATTGCTGATGGTCTATTTCATGCGGGACAACCAATCAAGGATGATGAACTGGTACTGTATATCCTTGGTGGCCTAGGTGCTGATTTTGATGCTGTGGTTGTTTCACTTACAACTAGAGGATCTATTCCATCTCTTCCTGAAGTTCAATCCATTTTGCAAGCGTATGAGGTTCGTTTGCTTGGCCACAACTCTCACTCCATTCAGCTTCAAGGAGGTAACATTTCCTCTTCTATTGAACCTTCAGCCAATGCTGTTTGTAGAGATCATAGAAGCAATGGAAAAGGCAGGGGTTACCCCAAACCTAGGGTTGTATGTCAATTATGTGGTCGTAAATATCATGTTGCAGCTAAGTGCTACAAAAGGTTTGATCAAAACTATATTGGCCTTGAAAATTCCAGATCATTCACTCTAAACTCCAACTCTATGGCAAATACTCGACCTTCTATATCCACTCCTTTTCAAGCTCACCTTACCCAATATCAGCCTACTTACTCTCACTCCAGTGCATCACAATATCAGCCTACATATCCTCACTCCAGTGCATCACCATCTGCTCTTACTGGCTATGTTCATCAAGGTGCATCTAATTCTGGTACCTCTACTCCATGGTTTGTTGATAGTGGAGCAACACATCATGTTACATCACAGCTTGCCAATCTGAATATCAACTCACCATATCAAGGTATGGCCTCTCTTATTGTTGGAAATGGTGTCTCATCTCCAATTCTACATACTGGCTCTTTCAATATTCCATTGAATGATGGCTCTAGCTTAGTTGCTATGAATAATGTACTGCATGTACCAGCTATTACTAAGAATTTGATGAGCATTTCTCAGTTTCTTAAAGATAATGATGCTGTAATTGAGTTTTTTGCTGATTGTTGTCTTGTTAAGGATCTGAAGTCTCACAAGATACTATTGAGAGGGGTGCTTAAGGATGGTTTATACATGCTGGATTTTGGATGTTTGAAGGTCAATAAAGAGTCTGCTCTTGATCACCAGTTGTCTAGTTTTTGTACTGGTGTTTATAATAAATCTCAATCTGATGTTAGTGTCAATCAGGTTGCTAGTGTCAATAATGTTGTTAGTGATGAGAATAAATGGAGATTGTGGCATTGTAGATTGGGACACCCTAGTGATTCTACATTGTATAGTGTTCTGAGAAGCATCAACATCCCTTGTAATCCTTCTCCTGCTAGTTTTTGTGATGAATGTAAAATTGGAAAGATGCATATGAAACACTTCTCTTCTGTTATTCATCATACTACATCTCCATTTGAACTAATACATATGGATGTCTGGGGTCCTGCTTCAACTGTGTCCATAGAAGGCTATAGATATTATCTGTATATTGTTGATGACTACACAAGATTTGTATGGATCTTTCCTCTTCTGGCCAAGTCTGAAGTACTATCAGTATTTACTCAGTTTAAGAGTCTTGTTGAAAGACAATTTGGTAAACAAATCAAAGCAATTCAACATGATATGGGTTCTGAGTTTCTACCTGTTGCAAAGTTGGTTAAACCACTTGGTGTTATTGTGAGACTATCTTGTGCATACACTCACCCTCAAAATGGATTGATTGAAAGAAAGCATCAACATGTCACTGAAATTGGTCTAGCCTTGCTTGCTCGTTCAAAACTCAATATGTCTTTCTGGTGGCATGCTTTCTCCACTGCTACTCACATTATCAATATGCTTCCCTCTCCTGTCACTCAAAACATATCTCCATTTGAGCTCATTCATTGCAGGCCACCTGACTACTTGTCACTCAGAGTTTTTGGATGTGCTTGTTTCCCATTCCTCAGGCCATACAACTCATCTAAGTTACAGTTTAGAAGCTCCAAATGTATCTTTCTAGTCTACAACACATCTCACAAAGGTTACAAGTGCCTTCATGAATCTGGCAAGATCTTTATATCAGCCTCAGTTCAATTCAATGAGGCTGAATTTCCTTTTTTCTCCCATGACAAACCTACTCCTCCAAATTCTCCACTCTTCTCTGCTCAGATTCCAATATCTTGTCTTCCCTCTCCAATCACTTCTCCATCTCCAATGTCACCAGATACTCTCAATTCCTCATCTTCTGCTTCGGTCTCAAATCATCAGCATACCTCTCATTCCTCTTCTAGCTCCTCAAGATACATGCTTCCTCCTACATTACACTCCCCTCCTTCATCAAACCCTAATGTCCAAATCACTCCATCTCCTTCATCACCCCCTATTCAGAATGCTCATCATATGCAAACCAGAGCTAAATCTGGTATTTACAAGCCTAGAGCACTTGTCTCTACTACACTTACACTTGTTCCTGAACCAACTTCTGTCACTGAGGCAAGCAAAAGTTCTGATTGGAAAAAGGCTATGCAACTTGAGTATGATGCTTTGATTCAGAATGGTACTTGGACACTTGTTCCCCCTTCATCAGATATTCACCCCATCACCACCAAGTGGCTCTTCAGAGTCAAGTACAACAAAGATGGTTCCATTGAAAGATACAAAGCCAGATTAGTGGCAAGAGGCTTTCAACAACAAGCTGGTGTTGATTATTTCAGTACCTTCAGTCCAGTTATCAAACCAGTTACTCTTCGCATTGTATTCACTCTAGCTGTCACAAAAGGATGGCCTATACAACAGGTTGACATCAATAATGCCTTTCTCAAAGGGTTGCTACA
Source organism: Galeopsis tetrahit (assembly GCA_963675135.1). Lineage (NCBI taxonomy): Eukaryota > Viridiplantae > Streptophyta > Magnoliopsida > Lamiales > Lamiaceae > Galeopsis > Galeopsis tetrahit. The sequence continues at coordinate 17,254,865 of OY776125.1, read as the reverse complement.
TGAAACAGTATACATTGCACAACCAGAGGGCTTTGTTCAACCTGAGCACCCCAACTATGTTTGCAAACTGAGAAAAGCTCTCTATGGTCTAAAGCAAGCTCCCAAGGCTTGGTATGATACCCTCAAGGATTTCTTGGTTCAGCAAGGCTTCATACACTCCACTTCTGATCACTGTTTGTTTCACAGAGTTAGTCAAGGCAAAATGACTCTATTATTGGTCTATGTGGATGATATTCTGATCACTGGTGATGATACAGCTCTTGTGCAGCAGCTTATTCATGCTCTCCACACTCAATTCTCTCTCAAACACTTGGGGGAGGTTAACTACTTTCTGGGCATAGAAACTTATTCCACTCCTTCTCTTATCAAGCTCACTCAGTCCAAGTATGCAAAGGACATCATCTCCAAAGCTCACTTAAATGACTCAAAGCCCTGTCCAACTCCAATCTGCCCCTCTTCCAAGCTCTCTCTCTCAGACAGCCCTCCATTTGAGAATCCCACCTTATATAGAAGCATTATTGGAGCTCTTCAATATCTTACTCTAACCAGGCCAGACATAGCATTCAGTGTCAACAAACTATCCCAGTTTTTGCAAAATCCATCTCAAAATCACTAGAAAGCTTGTAAGAGAGTTCTTAGATATATCAAAGGCTCCTTAACTCATGGCATCTCCTTTTCTCCTATTTCTGATTTCAGGTTACAAGGATTTGTGGATGCAGACTATGCTTCGAGCATCGATGACCGACGCAGCACCTCAGGCTTCTGTATTACTCTTGGACAAAATCTTGTATCATGGAGCTCGCGCAAACAATCAGTTGTGGCTCGGAGCAGCACAGAGGCAGAATACATGGCCCTTGCCCTTGCTACAACTGATCTCATCTGGATTGCTAGCCTCTGCAACGACCTTCACATTCCAATCACCACTCCTAGTTTACGTTGGTGTGATAATCAAGGGGCTATTACTTTGGCTTTCAGTCCGGCATTTCACTCCCGTACCAAACACATTGAGGTGGACGTACATTTTCTTCGAGAGAAGGTGCAAAATGGAATGCTTGATGTTCGATTTATCGCATCTGAAGATCAACCTGCTGATCTTCTCACCAAACCAATCTCTCCAGCTCGGTTTACACACCTTCTACGTTGGTTCAAACTGTCGTAGATCACCATGGCTTGGCTTCTTCCGGGGCATGTTGAAGAATAGGAAACAGTAGCATGCAATAGCATGCAAACCCTCATTCTCATGCGTACATATATATACATGCATGCAATGCATGCAGCCCATAGTTGTAAATACAGACACACACCTATACATACAAAGTGTATACATATAGAAAGGTAGTTAGATTCCTAACAAACTATTGTTAGATAGAAGGCTCTAGAATGTGTAGCCTCTATATATAGTGTACTCCTCACACTTGTAAAACTTGAGTTGAAAATATACATTTTAAACAACGCAACTCGTGCTACATCAAAAAACTACTCCCTCCGTCCGCCTATAAATTTTCCATTTTACCATTTTTGTCCGTCCGTCTATAAGCTTCTCATACCTTTTTTGGTAAGTATTTTTTCTTACACTTCACTGTATATCTTACTTTTTCTCCTTATCCCTCTCCTCTCTCAATCACATCACTTGTACTATATCTATTATTTAATCACTTTTCTTAATCTTTGTGCTAAAAAGTAACGTGGAGCTTATAGGCGGACGGATGGAGTGATTAAATAAGTTTGATCATACACTTTTTTTTTGAAATTGAGTGATTAAATAAGTTTGATCATACACTTTTTTTTTTCAGTACATCTATTTAATTAAGCTCGGATCAAGTAATTAAAAAACGTAAGAAATTAAACATGAAATACAAATCTTGATAACATTTTAAATAAGTTTAAACTTAAAAGATATAGATATTGAACTCGACTCATTTACATTTAACTGTGAAATAAATTTATTTAATAAAAAAAAAAAAAAGGAAAAAGAGAGGTTGGAAATCGAGGTGCTGGAATTGTCCTAGCTTGTTGAAGCGCGCACGCAAATGAGTTGAAAAATTAGAAATTGGACCTGCTTGGATCCACTTGGGATTAGTACCATTTCAAAGCTTAATCCAGTTAATATTTTTAGTTATTTTTGTCAAATGGATTTGGATCTCTTATCCAGTCGGCATGTTAATCCAAACATTTTGGGCATGTCAAAGAAAAGTAGTGAAGACTTCTTTTGGTATATAAATTAAGAACTTCTAGATTCTGTCCTGAACATCTTCTTAAGGTCAATGTATTTTATGTAGCATGTACCAGTCTTCCATTTTGATCGACTAGGATCTTACCCATTTTCTTCAACCTTTTATATATGTACTTATCTTGTAGTACTCCAGTAAAAAATAACTGTAGTGATATAATGAAGTGTAAATTAAATTTATTGAAGTTTTAGGTAAAATGCTGATTTAAAATTAGCGACAATTTTGAAAATATAATTATATTGTGAGAGTATTGATTTGTGTGTTATTTGTATATTGAGTGTGCATAAATAATTTTTAAACTGAGTGTGTGTAAATAATTTTTAAACGTGTAAATTAATTGTGAAACTAATGAAATAATATTTATTAATAGAAATTAATTAATTTAAAATAAGAGAGTATTATAACTTATAATAGCTCAAGTGGTTAGAGCACCACTACCTAGCCTTAGGTCTGAGTTCGAGTCATGGGGAGGGGAAAAAAGGGATGAATATTTAACTTCCATAAAAAAAAAAAAAAAAAAAAGATAGTTAACATCCCGCGCATCAATTTAATTTTGAAAAATAAATAAATCTAACAACTTTTTAATTTTTGACATCATACAAAAATATTATTTCATACAATGAAAAATCCGCTCATATAATGAAAAATAACAGTAGTAGGAAAAAACTAACCAATAAGAAGGTAATATTAGTAAAAGTAAACGTGTTAGGACAAAATAACTCAAAATAGTGATCTTTAAATTATTAGTCATATGTAAGCAAGAATGAAAATAAAGAAAGTGACAATTAATCCAACCAATTAAATCCAAAATCCAATGGCCAAAGAATTGACTTCAGCCAATTAAATTAAATTTGAAAAAGAAGGCCCAAGTCTTTGGTGATCCTCCAAGAACTTTTATTGTACCAGTTGTACGTGACTTAATGCGATTTCATAACCATGCTTCTAATTTTATATATTAATTTGAAGTAAATTGCGATAAAATTATTTGCACAAATATATATATATATATATATATATATATATATGTCGAACTGTATGCTATGAATCTAATTTTATTAAAAATTGATTCGTGTATGAGATAAATCTATTTTAGATTGCGTATAAAACAAAAAAAAATGTAATTTACTATAGTTGGTGTATTTAATTCACTTCTAAATAGTAGGTGGCTGATGGAGCGTTATTATTATGTTTGATGTGATGTGATAGTATTCTTTTGTATGAAAAGATGTTTTAGCATGAATATATATAATACTGTATGTAATTAATTAAATTATGGTGTCTACAGAGAGCCCTTATCGTTGGTTTAATGTACTTTGATGAATCATGGAAATATTCGCAAATCCAACTCTATGAATCATGGAAATATTCGCAAATCCAACTCTATGAATAACTCAGTCTTCAAGTTTTGCAGTGAATCCTGCAACCAAATAATTTGACTTTATTACCAATGACACTCAATGTAAATTCAAATTTTTTAAATGAGGTAAACTATTTCATAATATAAAAGTAAATATAGGATACTAATTAATGGGTGGTTAAATAATTTCACTGTATAAAGGGATAATTACAATAACAAATTATGAAAAATATTCTACAAGACGCAAAAAGATACATTCAAAAAATATACTCTAACATAAAAATTTATATCTCATCTAAAAGTTATAATTTTAATTAATAAATAATTTAATGAATAATGAATCTACGAATATTTAAATTAATGCAAGAAAACAGATGAATATAATTAAAATACTAAACCATTGAATTAGAAATTAAAACTTATATTTGCATAGTCTGCAATGAACTTTCCATAATACGAAAAGGAACGAACAATGTGAAAAAACAGAAAAGTGAAAACTGTTTCTGGGATGGAATAATATGATATGAAAAAAAACATTGTACACCCTAGTACTCATAACCCATAATATTTTAAATACACCTTATAATTTTTTTAACAAAAATATTCGTACATAAAATATATGACAGTTACACCTATGAAATATACATAAAATAAATTTTCGACTCTGACAAGTATACAAAATATTAAATATACGATTATGTGAACCGAACAGATTGAAGAAAGTAGGACCAAAATGTAGATCGAATGCATCATATGATGTTAGAAGAAATTTAGAATATGAATTGTGACCATCAAATACAAGTCTCCTAAAAAAATGTTAAAGCAATCTCATTTAACTATGAAAGTAAAAGTAAATAATTAAATCCTCGTGGACTTCAGTATTAATTATAGTCTCAAGCTCGTCAATTAATCATAATAGGCCCAAAGCAAATTTTAGCCTACTTCCACTCTAAGCCTGTTAATTGGTTCCTACACTAAAACATGACTAATTCAATCTATAGACTAATAATACCACATCAATAACTATATTTTTAATACAAAAAGGTTAATGGCTAATAATGTTATTAATGATTTTTATTAAAACAATCCATATCTATATGTATTTATTGACATTCTTATATACCAACAAGTCAACCCAGAGGCGGACCTATGAAGTGACATGGGGATACAACTGTACCCCAAAATTTTTTATATTTTTTTAATATATATTTATATATGAAAATATTATATATATATATATATATATATATATATATATATATATATATATATATATAGAGTACTGATATAGAACCAACCTTCGGGTTTTTTATGGAACCAGATTTATTAGCTGTCACGCCACATCATCATCCGCATAATTCTTATTAATATATTTTAAATTATATTTAAAACAAATATTATCCATTAAAATATATTTTAATTTTTTTAATATCTAATTTCCCACTTAACCTATTTTAAATCCAGAAAACATCTCCAAAGCAAATCAAATCTTTCATCTGCACCACCACCAACAATTTTTTTGCTTACAGGAATGAATATTATAATATAAAATATGTAATATTATATTTAGAGACATCCCATGAATTTGAACAAAAATGGTGTGAGGTCAAAATTAGAAGATGATGAGTGGTTGAGTGGTTACAAAACGTTATGATTTGCATAGTTGATGGGTCCGGTCAACGAGCAACTCGTTAATGGATTTTGTTACTTCCAGAAACAAGTATGAGAGCATCGAAATCTTTTATACAACAAGCAATTCAGATGACATGGTGTCATATTTTTTCAACATGAATAATTTTGACTCAATATGATTTTTTTTTTTTTTTTTACTTAATGATTTTATGATTTGCATGGTGCAATTGATTCAATATTATTATTTTTTTAATCATTTTATTGCTAAATTATAAATTATGTCATTTATCACTTTTGTGTTACTAAATTGAAAAAAAAATCATGGAACTTGTCCATTTTATACAAGTGAATTTTCTAATCTATTATACATCAAATCAAAATCGTTGGTGGTGGTGCAGATGAAAGATTTGATTTGCTTTGGAGATGTTTTCTGGATTTAAAATAGATTAAGTGGGAAATTAGATATTAAAAAAATTAAAATATATTTTAATGGATAATATTTGTTTTAAATATAATTTAAAATATATTAATAAGAATTATGCGGATGATGATGTGACGTGACAGCTCATAAATCTGGTTCCATAAAAAACCCGAAGGTTGGTTCTATATCAGTACTCTATATATATATATATATCCCTAATTCTGAATCTTATTATAGGCTTCTCAAAAATCCTCCGTTTTACAATATCTTAAATTCTGTAATTTTGATTTATTTAAAAAAAAAAAAAAATTCTCTTTCCTCCCCCTTTTCTCTCCCTTGCAGTTTCTTCAATCTTCTCTCTCCTCCAACTTCTTTTTTTACATTTTTTTTAACTTTTAAATTTCTGTTTAAATTATTCTTTTTATATATATATATATATATAAACGGTATATGTATCGTGTATCCGTAATATGTGCATAACAGTTGATAGAAATTAAAAGACCCAAAATAATTAGTTATTAGCCCAAAGCCCATTGAAGTTGTGAGGTTGGACTGATTTCCAATAAATAATCCCACCAGTACATTTTTAATTAAATTAAAAAAAAAATGCTTTAGTTTTCAAATTTGACTCCTCCTCCACGAATACTCTTTCTGGCTTGAGCGCCGTGTGGCTGTACTGCCATTGATAGTGAATTTACTGAGGTAAAAAAAAATTATTTATTTTATCAATTTTAAATTATAATACTGTTTTATTAAATTTCTAAGTTATTTAATTGATATTGATGCTAAAAAAATTAGTGTTTGTTTAATTGTTTATATTTTACAACTGTGTGTACGTATTTCTTGTGCGTTCTTTTTTATAGATTTGTAGAAGTTTAGTGTAATATGTGATTGTATTCTCGTTTTGTATAGTTTAATTAGGAAAAAAAATAAAGGCCATGAGAAAACAATCCGATCTTAGACAATTTATGCTTATAAAATTGAAATTTTAAGAAACTTCTTGTCTCATTCTAATGTTTGTGAGTTTCCTTCTTCTAGGGATTTTATTTAGACTTTATGAAATTATCAATTGATTGTACCCCCAATTTTAAATTCCTGGGTCCGCCACTGAGTCAACCAAATAACAATGAACATATAATTCACTATCATTAATGTTTTGCATAACACATAAACTTCCATCAAAATTTAGTTAAATCCCCTTATATACTAATAGGGAGTTTAAATTAATAATGTCTCATTTTGTGGTTAATTTGATTTATGTATCATTTTGTGGTTGATTTGACTTATATGTCATAATTTAATGAAGTTGTTAATTTTAAAAAGTATGATGTGTAATTAAATTATTGATGAAGATATGATTCATAAACTCTTTCCAAATATTATATTCTTATTAACTATTTCTTATTATTTTAATGTTGACTAATTAAATTAATTTTTATTTTATTTACTTAACTTTATTGTAGTATTCATTTTATTCTTTAGTTTAATTTATTTTTGAACTATTTAATGTACTTTTGAGTAAAATACAATTTAAAATGTATTTTTATTGGGGTGTACAATTCTTTATTTAATTAGTTATTAAAATAATCTTTTATCTTATATCTCAAGTAATTTTTTCTGTAATTATTTTAAATTTATTATAAGTTTAATGTATTTAAAAAATAGAGCTCAAAAATATATATGTAAAACTTATTATATAATTTTATACATAATATTTAATATGTAAATAATTATATTATTTTACAAGATTAACAAATTTGTTATATATACATAATACACTACTTCTATAATATAGAATGGGTTAGTTATTAATAAGGTCATCTCACTCTAAGATTAGTCTAATCAAACCTCTAATATTGATTCTTGTCTAATAGAGTCAAATTGGAAAATACAAGACAATTGTACCCTTTCAATCATTTTAAAAATTCGAAATACTGAATTCAAATTAACAAAACAAATAATTTCCATAATTATACATTTAAACATTGATATCGAATTTTGCGAAATTACAGGATTTCTAAATTTCAAAACTTTCCTAAATAGTAGGTAAGCACATTAAATTCGTTTAGTTGTTTGAGCTTTGGGGTTTTACGATTCTGCAACTTTCCGGCGCCGATTGTTTGAGTTTTAACACCATCCTCCGACGGCCAGTTTGACAGTTACCAAAAATCAGGTAATAATATCATATGCATGTGTAACTGTGAGCGATTTCTGTACAGCAACTTACTTTAATCAGTTAAAAAGATCTGTTGTATAACATACATGAACAGAGGGCTTCTGTAGGTAAACTGCATGTGTTGTTTTCTATTTTTTTTTTGAATCTTTGATCAAATAAGTATATAACATTTACTTACGACTGATATAAACCCTTACTTACGACTGATATAAACCCTAGGAATCTATGTTTTACTATATTGTTTAGTTGATAGTGTCAATCATCTTCGGTTTTTATGAAAAAAGAATAGAATGGGTCTGGGATGCATAGTTTTCTAAAATACGGGTTGCAATTTATTCTGCATATGTACGATTAGGAGCTTTGTGTATTGTTACATTGAACTTATATATATATGTTACAGATGGCTAGAACAAAAAAATCGGGTTATCGATTGGGAGAGGGATCAAGCAGGGGAAGTGGGAAACAAAAAAAGGCTACTGAGGACACTGTCCGGCGTGTAGAAACAAGAGGTAATTGAATAAACTATACATTTAAGTCAATTAAGATCAATAAGAATGAGGTATTTGGAAAAATTGCTTCATAACATATTTCTATTGTTGTTCATTAACAGGATCTTCTGAAAAGCGTAGGAGGGAGGAAAGGAGAGCTGAAAAACGTAAAGGTTTATGTACTAATGCATTGCTTACGTTGTAGGTCAATTTGAACTGTGTATTGAAATCATAGCTTACATAATATAGATATTCTGCAGATAAAAGGCCATCAAAGGTGTCCCGTGTCGTATCAGATTCAGGTTATGAAATTGTCATTTTCCTTTGTCAGAGATTGTGATTATTTTAGTATTTAGTAGTTAATGACTTTTAATAATAACAATATTATTTCCTGCATAAATAGATTTTGAAAGTGATGACGGGAGTAAAGATAGGGAAAGTAAATACACCACGTCTGATTCAGAAGGTGATTGTATAGTTTCTTAAATAACTCATATGATTATGGGCTTGCATATAGTAATTGTTTTTTAAATTGCAGAAAGTGATACATCAAGGGACGAACGGGTACGAAAGCATGCTAGGAAGGAGAAAGAATTACCAGAAATAAAGCCTGAAAAGTGTTTTGGTAATATTTTGTAACCATTTGTCTTGCTAGTATAATAGATATATGAAATAATATTTTATATAAATATCATTCAAATTGTTTCAGCTGGTGTGGAAGTAGACTTTAGTGAGACCTATTATAGGTCAAATCTGAGGACAACTATCAATGACTTGAAGGGAATTCCATTCACAGACCAGCATATATTACATCTGAAGAAAACTCCATTCTGGCTTTTGTTTAACTCTGTTTGCCTCAATGTTAGTCCATCGCTAAAGAAGAGATGTTTCAAATTCGAGAGTGACATTGTTGAAATTGTTAGAAGGTTTGACTTTGAAACGGAGAGTTTTGTAATTGGAGGAACTAGGGTAGCATTGTCAAGGCATGATGCAGAGCTTATTTTCGGAATTAGCTGTGGAACTGATGAGATCAGGCACCGAGTAGAAGATTATGAGCATCCTCCATGGGTAATGCGATGTTTCGGTAATGATATGTTAGCAAGACCAAGACACTATAACTCTCTGTATAAACAGCCTGTCCTTTTAAAGTTAAAGGAGGTTGTGAAACAATAGTACGATGAAGCCAATCGCGATGTGGCTAGATTACTTTGTTGTTATCTGCTGGTTGCTCTTCTCTGTCCAGTTAGGAGCTCAGCTGTACCATGGCATTTGACACATTACCTGGAAAACATCTCAGAGATTTGCAGATACGACTGGAGTACATTCATAGTTGATCAACTGAAAAGTCAACTAAAAAGAAGCAAACATCTGAAGTCCGGTGGTTGTGCTATGTTGTTGCCGGTAAAATTATTTCTATTATTAATTCTTAAAACTATTGTTTGGTTTATATTGGTTTAATGTATTTATACATTGTTTAAATGATCTGGTATTGTTTTTTAGTTCTGGTTATGCGAGCATACAAGGATTGTTAAACCACACAATCCATCTGCTTTTCCTCGGTTCCTAAAATGGGATACCACTAAAGTGCATGGTGCAATCATAAACGATAAGCTGACTCGCAGAACAAGGGTAAAGATTTCATCATATACTTAATTTATTATTATACTATGATCATATGCTTGATTCGTTATTGTTCTTTTATGGTATATAAGGTTTTCACGGAGGAGCCTAAACCTACGACTGACGAAAAGGAACAACTCTCAGAAGTTCGTCGTTTTAGATGTGAAGAAACCAGCTCAGGGTTAGGAGGAACTAGAACGCCTGATACTGATGGAAAGTTGTCATCTGGTATGGCAAAGTCACCAAAGGAATTGCAGACAGAGATGAATGTGGCGGTGGGGCAGAGTGATATTTTCCAGAATTCATCATCAAAAGTGTTCGAAGTTGGATCCAGTTCAGGAGCAAATAAGAGCTTTACGGTTGAATGCCCATCATTCGATATTGGGCTTGACAATGAGGATCAAGTTATGAAGGTTTGTAAGGAAATCAATGGAGAAACTGTCAATGTTGGTGATCTGAAAGGAGCCGATGTAGATTGTAATCTAAAGGATACGGAAGAAGGCAATATTGGTTTAGACAAGACAGTTAATTCAGAAAATAAGATCGATGCACCTATCAGTGATGTTAATCAACCTACAATGGTTGATAATTATGTGGTTGAAATAGGAATTCTGCAGAAAAAGATACTAGATGTGAGAGTACGTTGTGATAAAGAACTGATGGAAAAGAATGTAGAAATTCAAAAGCTGAAGACAGAAAATGATCAGTATTCTAAAAGGATTGAGGAGTCTGCTTTTGAGTTGAATAATATGAAGAAGGAATTTGAAGATGTGGCTGCAAGGTTCGAACAACAATCAAGAATTAAGGACGATGTCATCATAAGTCTGAAAGCTGAGAATCAAAGATTGAGCAGGAACCTAGAAATTACATCTGAATTTTGTTCAAAAACATTGATTGATGAGGATGTTTTTCAAGGGGATTTTGACAGTAATGCAGAGCAAACGATCATTGAACAATCTGTTGATAAGGAAAATGAGGAAGTGTTAAGGACACCTAAACGGCCAGTGAAGAAGAAGACCACGTATATATCGCCAAGTTCATTAGTTGAGAGAATTAAGGGTCGAACGATAACAGATGATCGTAAACCAATGATTATATCTCCTCAACCAATCACAAAAGAGCTTGTAGTGTACCATGAAATCAACGATGACGATGACGATGCTTCAAAGAATGTAGAGTTGGATAACAAACCTAAAGGAGTGGTCAAGTATCCGTTCAACAATAAATTGTCAACTGTGAGGAAGTGTTCTAAGTATGTTAGAGACCAGATATTCGAAGAACTAAAGACCAATGGTCCACAGTAAGTAAATAGTTTATAGTACGTAATTCTTTTGTAATATGTTTTTGTCTATATATATATATATATATTGAGTTGTGGATTTTTTTAATTGTGCAGTTGCATTGTTTGGCACGCTGATATACCACTAGCTGATGTGTCAGTACAGATGCTGATCGACATTTTAAATAATGGTCTCATTACAAGTCAGGTATACTACATAATATATACATGTATTATTGATTTTTATATATTTATATGATAACACTTTGCATACATTTAGGTAATCAATGCATGGGCTGATATATTGCGATCTGTTCTGTTCACATCAAGGCCAGATTCTAGACGAGTGAGGGTGTTTACTTCTACGTGCTGGGTATTTTAAAAAATCCTTTCACTATTTCGTGAAGATTATTTATTTGTTCTGTTAAGTGAATAATTATATATCATTTTGTTGTGATCGCTTATTTTGTAGGCAATGATCACCAATAGAAACATTTCAAAACAGAATAGTTTCTACACCCTTGTAGACAAAGTTATTGAGGATAGCTTAGACAGAAGCATCTTTTTATTCCCAATCAATGTATGTGCAATGGGTTCATCGAGTGGTTCAAAAGAAGTGGACCATTGGACACTTCTCAAACTTGATCTGACCACGAGGGAATGGACATTTTACAACTCACTTCCCCCAAGAACAAAGGCACACGAGGATACATGCTTGATGGAGTCCCTAAATGTGGTTAGTTCATCGAATATGACATTATTTTTTTTGGAATTACTTAATTTATCATTGATAATAATTGTAAGGATAGTTGATTTTTTTTATTATCTAAAATAATTATAGGTGAAGTATGTAGATGCAAAATTGGTCAGCCTGTTGAAAGCAAAACAGCATAACCATCCCTTCTTAAAAATGCCGTTCAAATACCCAATTCCAGCTGATACTTGGAGACAGGGATCAGAGTCAGTAGACTGTGGTGTAATAGTTTGCAAGGAAATCGAATATATTTATAAAAGTGAAGATCCGCAGTCGGGTGAATTTGGCAAACTGGCATCAAGCACAATGCGAGCTAGAATCGTAGAATCTTTCGTTGACCCAATGCATATGAGTTTTGATTAACTACATGTGTGGAAGTTTAGACTATTTAACCTTTGCTACTTACTAAAAATCATATTTTGCTAGACTGTTTAAGTATTTATGTTTCTTTTGGATAAAGACTAAAATGTTAATTTTTTGTAGTATAATGAAACTATTAGCCATCTTCATTACTCATGAATTGGCAGCTTTCTATTGAGATATAATATGGTTTTGTGGATTTATATTTTATGTACTTTGTGATAATAGGTACTTTTTCCTAAATGTGACATTTGTAACAAATATATGATTGTATTTGTTATATAGATAGGGTCACTAGTATAGATTTTGAGTATTGAGTTTCACATACATAAAAAATACGTCTGTAATGAACTTCAATAAATTAAATTATTACAATTATAGTCAACAAAAATCAATTTAAAGAACTACCATAAATAAGTTTGTAAACTACTATAATGAACAATTTATTGATGTAAATTAAGTTAGATGTCAATGTAATATACAAATTAGTTATGGCAGTGTACAATATGCCTTCGTTTTGCACCATCAAGTCAGATGCGGAGTTAATACATAACATTGAATCGATTGGTTTCTATTGTAATGTACGGTAAAAACTTGGGAAGAACACAATCACATCATGTTACAATAAAAACGAAAAAAATCACATCATGTGTCTCAACTAGGGAAGAACAAAAAAACTGTGAATTTACATACCAAATGAATATAATAATATTGAAGATAAATCAAGATACAAAAAACCAAGATATAGGTACTATCATCTACACTATGCAATATGCATCCGTTTTGCAAGATCAAGTCAGATGCGGTGTTTAAGATATATGAACTGTAATCTACACTATGCAATATGCATTAATTTTTCACGATCAAGTCAGATGCACAGTTAATACTTCAATATGAATCGATTGGTTTCTATTCTAATATATTATCAAAACTAATAATAAAACAACACAAGATTAGCATATATAAATGATTTAGATTAGGTGTATTACAAAAATAGAAACTAACAACATCACACCATGTATCTAAACTTGGGAAGAAGAAAAAAACAATGAATTTACGTATGACATTAATATAAGTATATTGTATATAGATCAAGATACCATAAACAGAAATATACGTAATATGATATACAATATGCAATATGCATTTGTTTTGCATCGATACGTTTCCATTCTAATATACGGTATAAAGTATAACAAAAATATTACAAATTATTCTATAAAACTGAATTAGATTAGATGTATTACAAAAAATAAAAAATATAAACATCACATAATGTGTCTCAACTTTTGAAGAAAATAAAAACAGTGAATTTACATACCAAATAAAGATAAGTATACTCAAGATACATCAAGATACCATAACCTAGCATATATGTACTATGAACTGCACTATGATGTAACAGTCATATGCACATTTAATACATAACTTTGCATCTATTCGTTCTATTATAATATACGAACAAAATTAAAGATAAAATAACACAAGACTAGAATAGCAAAATGATTTAGATCTGATGTATTACAAAAATAAAAACTAAAAACATTCCATCATGTATCTCAACTTGGGAAGAACAAAAGCACAGTGAATTTACATACCCAAAAAATATAAGTATATTCAAGATACATCAGCATACCATAAACTATAATATATGTACTATGAAACACACTATGCAATTTAATTGCGTTGAGGTGATACAAGAGACTGTATATACTTGTATGATTTTGCACACCCTGGCCATGATTCAATGCCCACCATCCTTTCAAAGTTCCTTGAGATAATGTCATACGAGAAAAACGTACCATAGGGCTTAACACTAAACATTAATTGTGTCCTAGCGGTGTTTAAGAAACAGATTGGCTCTAGTGCAAAACCAGCTGGCAAATTTTCCTCTTTGAAGATTGTAAACCTAGACCAAGTTCTAGTCCCATTCGAATAATGCAGAAGATGCACTTCATTAAAATACCGACAGACACCAAACTCATCCACAGAAAGTCGATCAGCATATATAGCTACGGTGTTGTCGTCAAGCCCCTCCATCTTACAAGTCCAGGGTTGAAGAATAAAAGCAGGTACATCAAATTGATCATAGAGTTGGGATTTGCAATCAAAAGTAACAATTGCATGACCATCCAAGGTTTGTACTTTCCAATGAAAAAGACCCCCAACATAAAATGCATTTTCAGAAGGAGGGTTAACAAATGGAAATGGAGGTAGTGAAAACCAGGTATTAAGATTTCGAGAGTACAACATAACTAACGAAGTGTACCCTACTAATTGCAAAAAACGAGAAACCCGCATAATCAAAAAGTCATCTTGCATGTCATCATATCCAAGGCCAAAAAAAGCACTCTCTTCTCCTAAATTAAGTCTTAACATTTCTGGAACAGGGGGTAACACGATTTGTTGATTCGTACATGGGTTTGACAAAATAAAATCATCATCAATATTACAGATGAGAACTAACCCGTTATACGATCCGAGAATCTCAAAATCGTCTGACTCTTGCTTAATATATCGCCTCGTACCAGACCTTCCATACCCCACAGGCAGGTAACACACTGGTGGGTTAGACACCTGATCCTTGTGTAGAAATGAGTACCTTTGCTTATTTTTTGCAAGAATCAGATGAAAATCGACGAAAGCTTTGGAGGATATTAACTGATTCCAGTACCTGTCAACACATTGAAAACGGGAAAGTGGTTTTGGATCTAGTGATTCAAGAAATTTGTCTTTGATTTCAGGGGGGATAAACATGTCGCTGGCCTGGTTGTTCATTGCTTATGGATGAGAAATTAAGTTTTGATAACTTAATGAAGAAGATTGAGAAATTGTATAGATTTGAGAGAGATAAGTAATAAATACAGTTTGAAGAGGCACAATACAAAATCAAAACCTTTCAACTTCCATCATTGCTTATTTAAATGAAGTTGTCTAATCTGGATTTAATGGAAGCGGTTTACGAGGCCATGCAATACATTAATTTGAAATAAATTAAGGAAAATCTATCCATCAACTATATATATGTTTTATAATTTATCATATGTTTTATGTCAAAAATACAATATAATATAATACATTTGGATGAATAACAAATTAAAACAATTAGTTGCATTAATTCGTTTTTTTTTTTTTTCCATATTTTAATTCTATAAACTCATGAAATGTTTAGTTTTTTGTTGTTTTTATGCAATAGTGGTACATAGCATATGTTTTGAAAATCAATATGCATTATAAAAACTGATGGTGTATAGTAATAAATTTAAAATTAAACGGAAACAAACAACAAAAATTAATAATGAGACTATTACTGTTGGTCCCAAGTTGAGTTAATAACGAGTAAGCTAGTGAAAATGTCTAGAGGGGGGTGAATAGACTTTTCAAAAATCTTTCGAAATATCAAAGTACAATATGCGGAATACGAAATTAACAATGAGCCCAATTCAAGATTATACTCAACTTATTTTCGAGAACTCTGTTCTATACTCAACTAGTCAAGTTCAGTTAAGTAGTTAAACCAATTAATCAATTTAAACAATCAAAACAGTAAAGTAAATCGAACACGAGATTTATAGTGGTTCGACAACTTGTCTACATCCACTCTCACAAACCCAGTTGTGACGTTTCCACTAAACTCTTCCGATCGAGTACAAGTGTATGTTCCTGTCTTTAAAGTCCCAAGAAGAAGACTTAGATCTTCAACAGACTATACCTCCAGATATGTCTACGATCTAACTAGAAATTTTACAAGTATCTAGCACCTTGAAAATAACAAAACAAAAACTAAAAACTTCTCTGATCTTCAGTAGTAGCCTTCTTGATTCTTCACTTGTCTTCTGGCTTCTATCTGAACTTCAATCAACTCTGAGAGTAAACTTCGAATATATCTCTATTTTGAGTATGTAGATTTTCAGTGTATCAGTAGTCTTCAAATGATCATCACCATGAAGTATTTATAAACTTCTGAAATCAAGAACTAATAAGTTGTAACCAACTTTTCTTGATAACTACCTTCAACTGAATCTTCTTATCCATACACGCGTTCCTTGTTGTGAATTAGTTATTCCATAACTAACTTTTATATCTTTAACTTTTCACGCGCTTCTAACTAACTATCTTCACGTTGACTTGTCTTGTGTAGACTTGTATGTACTTGTCTAGTCTTGTAGTCCTTCTGTCTTGAGTAGTAGACTTCAACTCTTCTTGTCTGGTCTTCCTTGTTCAAACAGTAGACTATACTAAACCTATCAAGACTATTACATTACTTTAAGCTTTCATAATACAAGCTTAGTCAACTTATAAACTATACAATAAAACTAATCTATTACATATAAAAACATCATGAGCTCTATACAACATTTAAATAGCTCAGTAACAAACTTAAACAAATACAAATAACAAATATGAAGTACTTATAAATCGTACTTATCTTTCAATAATACTTGTCATTTAAAAACTAATACTTGTTTTTTGAATTCTACTGATCTGCTCAAGATGACTTCAACTTAACTAGACTAGATCAGTCAACACTTAGAAAATATTCAAGTCTTCTTTTGGCTTATGAAAACTTTATCTTTTATCTTTTATTCATCATTTAGGACTTATTCTAGGATTCATATCCCAACAATTTCCCCCTTTTTGATGAAGCCAAAACTACTTGAATCTATTCATAATAGTAGACTAGTTAAGTAGTTATCTTGTCTTAATCATCAAATAGTACTTTATCTTTTCATTCATTTAGAAATAAGATCAGTAGATATTACAAATACTTACTCAAAACAAAACTAAGTAATCAGAAAAAAACTAATCTGAAAGGGTACCTTCTTCTGAATTCGGAACACAGAATGCTTCTAGGAGTCTCCTGTGAATAACACTTATATGATCTTCATCTTCAATCTTCTCTCTATCAAGTAGTTCTTCTTCAAATTTCTTGATTTGATTAATATCAACTCTTCTTCCTGAACTGGTCATAGGTGACTTCCATTTTGGAAAGATCGGTACCAAGATGTTGAAGTTTGCAGCAGCAGATATTCTCATAATCAAATTCCAGAGTAATTTGCTTTGACCTTCCATGAATTTGTCAAACATGGCATACAACTCGTCTGGACTTTCAGTCTCACCGTACTTTCGAATAATCCAGTGATCCAGTTCCCATTGTCTCTTTACTTTGAGCCATTCTTGACGATGCTCTTTGTCAATAAAGTAATCAATGAACTGGTCTTCCACTTGTTCTTCATCTGCCTTCAGCTTCTGCAATCTTTCAATATGTTTTTCTATCTTCTTCTTGCTTGCATAGTGAGATTCATCACTTGAATCAACAACCTTCTGCTTTTTCACTTTAGTTGTTGTTTCCATCTCTTTAGGCTCTTCTATCTGAATAGATTTCCTTTTAGATATCATTCGAGTTTGAACTTCAACTTCAGGCGATGCAACAGCTTTGCCCTTCTCCTTCTTCCTTAATTCTTCTGCTTCAGCTTTAGCTTGCTCAACTTCTGCAGTTTTAACCAACCTGCCTCTGCCTCTCTTAGGCCTTCTGAGATCTTGCATAGCTTCAGCAGCTTCCTTTGCTTCTGGCTCAGCACTGGATTTAGATTTTTCAATTTCAGCTTCAGCACTAATCTCAGCACTAGTATCCATTGGTTTTGTCTTCTTCGTCTCTTCCCCCTTTTTGGCTTCATCAGTAGCCTGGAGAGAGAAAAGAGAAGTGAAACGAGTCATCTCTTCATACATAGCTTGTTTCATTTGACTCGTAGCTCTTTCAATCTGCTTCTCATGCGAATTGTTTTGACTCAACTTGTCCAGCTTGGTCGCCACCAACTCCAGCTTTTGAGTAGACAAGTTCAACTCATTCTTAAAATGTGTTGCGGTCAAACGTAACTTCTTATTTTCATCAGTCATAGCAGAGATAAGTTGTTGAGCTTGAGTTAACTGATCATAAGCTTCCTTCCTCTGAACATCAGCAACCTCGATTCTTGCTCTATAGACTCTTTCCAACTTCCTGGATTCAGTAGCTAGAACGCGAGCAAAATCGACTGAACTCTTCTCTGAGTATTCTACCTGATCTTGGAGAAATCCTTCAAGTTGCTCAAACATATGCTGTCTGTATTCATCATCTATCTGATTGACTGCATTTACGATCAAATCTTTTGAACTTGTCACAAGGACATTGTTTTGTTCAATAAGAGTCTTCTTGACATCAGATTTGAGAAAGTCATCAATGGACAATTTTATAACACCTTTCAAATCAGCTTTCAACTCATCTATGGAAGCAGTGGAAAATCCTTGAGATGACTGACCAACTTCAGCATGAATTGTTTCTTCCATGATCACATCATCAGCAATAGATATCACCTCAATCAATTGACCTTTTGTAGCTGTAGTTAAGACCTCGTCTTCTACTACCTCTGAATCTTGAAACACACTTCCAGCTATGGCTTTCAGACTCGGAAACGGACAGTAAGGCACTATAGCGAACTTAGCTTCCTTAGCCTTCCATATAGCTTCAGCCAAGTCCTTCCTTAACAAAGCGTGCAACTTTGCCATGTATCCACAAAGTTCAAAGGGAAGTAAATCATCAGAATAACGATTGATAAAAGCAAAATCTGACCTTGGACAGTTAGCATGATCTACTTGAAACCTGAACACAATGCCTCTCAACTGATTTGAGACATTGTCTAAGTCCAATATAGGATCAGTAGACTGGAATTCTTCAGCTTGTGTGGCTTCAGTCATAACCATATCATTGTCAAAATCTGAATCTGAAACTTGAATGCCCACATCAAATTTCGATTCTGAGCACATCAAATCATCAGGAATGTTTAGCAATCTCTTAGCAAGATCAGTGATGGCATGAGCTGGGAATAACTCGGAGTGATCTTGAACACCACTGGTCTCCTTCTGTTCCATTTCCCAGTCCATAAAGTTTGAGATGCCTCCCTTTCCTAAGATGACTTCGAAAAGATCATCCGTGCCAGACTTCTTCAATGCCACCCAAGTGCATACTCTTAGAAGTTTTTCAAACTGTTCTGATTCATAGTCGACTTCAATAGCCGAGAGCTTCTTCTTCAAGTTTCTGCTCATCTTCGAACAGATTCTCTTTTCTCTTAGGCTCATAGGGTAATATACCAAGGATTCAAATCTAACTTCAGACGGGGGCTGAGTAGGTGGGGTCCCTATCTAATCGTTGCAGTGGCAACTAACGTCTTATCTGAAGTAGATGGGTGAGGAGGTTCAACATATTCTGTTGAGGATAAAGAGAGATTTTGGACTGTGGTTTCTGTGGGCTCCAATGTGGCTTAGTTTGGTGTGACAACTGTCGGAGTATCAGTTGTATCACTTATGGGAGTGTATAGGGGATGACTGGCTCTCAGCGGTCGTGCTGCCAGTGCTTGTGAGGTTGGGGGTACAGGTCGAGGCCTAGATCTATGTGATCTAGCCTTGGTTCGGATAGAAGTAGATGGGAGAGAGAGAGGAATTGAAACAGATTGAGTAGAAGAACCAACCTGTAAACTCGACTCGACTGGACGAGTAGGCGAATCAACTCTCACGAGAGTGTACATCTCAGGTATTTGTTCACTCGACTCCTTCTCTTGAGTCGACTCTTCATCTGACTGAGTCTTCTCTGAGTCGTCTGCACTGGACTCTGCCTCTACAGACTCGGCTTGTGAAGAACTGGATGAATTGGCATACGGCAACACTTCTGAATCATCAATTTGAACCTGCCTTGGGGCAGCTGGCCTTGCAGCAGCCTGCTTCCTCATCGCTTCAATTTTTAAGTAAAACTTAAGAGGATGAAATGGCTTTCCTTTGCTCCAATCACTCTTGTTGGGCAGCAAAAATGGAAGTAGTATACTCAGCTTGTTTCCATATCCAACTGCTTGAGATACTACCCAATTTCGAGTATCAACATCCACCCTAACACTTCTTTCGAAGTACATCATCCTGTCAGCTATCAACTTAAACCAATTACCCTCAGTAATTCCATCATAAATAGCTGCCATTATCCTTGTTTTGGCTTGGGTAACTGAGTCATGAGACCCAGTGGCACATAGAAGCATCTTGCTTGCTATGTCCAGCAGAGTGCGATATTTCTCCAAGAGTTCACCCTTCTTGGCTGTAGGAGCTTTACCATCTGGCTTGAGCTTCATTTTCTTTCCACAGAAGATACTCAAATACTTCATCTCCTGTCCTTCAGCATACTTCTCCACATCAATCGTTCCGGTGGGTAGCCTTAATCTTTCGAACATCACTTCCCGAGTGATTTCCACTCGATTCCCATCAATAAAAGATTCTATCACATCTCCTTGTCTATTGACGTTGGCATAAAATTCCAGAACCTCTTCCTCCAAAACAACTTGAGGAAATGCCTCTAGGTAGGGCTTTAGACCGCATCTGATGCATTTGGTCAAGATTTCCATGTTTCCTTCCTTGTGATTGCCTTTGAAAAACAGGGATGGTTCAACATGCACCTTGTTGTCATTTATGTATCTCCCGAGATCAAATGGTGCCTGCATGTTGGAACTTACATCGAAAATCGATCGAATAGACATGGTGAATGATTTGTTATGAATAAGGGAATAGATTGTGCAAGAAATCAACTGTCAGCAATTAGTAGAGTTATGAAAACGTGGGTAGAATGTGTGTAAGTGTTGGGTTTTGTTTAAAACTGTCTTTTTGATCCAACGGTCAAGATCGAAGGATTAGATCCAACGGTCGGGACCCTTGGCATTCGGTTACGGAACCGAGACAAAAAATGTGATTTGATTTTGTAAAAATTGAAATCCGCCTTTCTTATTGGTAGAATGAGGAGTGTACTCATCTGACCTAACATATTCATATTTTGGCGCGAATTGAATGTGTACACCTCATTAACTGGGAGTGTATAAATCCAATTTCTAGGATATTCAAATTTTAACACTATCAAATTACTTTAATATCCTTAATTTGTTTTGATTAAACACTTAGCATTGTAGAATAAAAACTTAGCTTGTCTGTTCGAGTCCATCCAGAACAGACGAGTAGACTCAAGCTTCACCAGACGAGTTGGCTTAAATACACAAGACGAGTTCCCCCTTCATCTGTGCATGTCTATTCTGAACATCGAACGATTTCATGTACCTATCTTATCACATTCAACGTGTAATTGATGGTACCAGTAACAATAATTATAAAGAATATCAATCTAAAACAGTGATCAAGGTTTCGAACAAGATGACTATTGACCAACATAAGAGTCAACATAAGGATATTTAAGAAATCATAGATTCCCCCTTAAATGTTTATTCCCTTAGTATTACCCTCAGCTTTACCAGCTTCCTCATCGGGTTGTCTGGTCACCTTGTCTAGCCTTGTATACCTGTCTGTTGCATGAGTAGACGAGTGCTCTAGTCTATTGATCTTGTCTCCATACTTCGTTTGATGTACCTGTCTGGTTAGTACACAGCTATAGGCAAGTAGAGTCTAGATCAATTAGCCCTAAACTAATGCATAATTCACGAAATCGTGCCTCAGCTAATGGTTTTGTAAAAATATCAGCTCTTTGAAAATCAGTATGAATCTTTTCCATGCGAATATCCTTCTTTTCTACATGATCTCGTATGAAATGATGTTTCACATCAACATGCTTACAACGTGTGTGTAATACAGGATTTTGTGTAATGGCAATTGCACTATTACTATCACAGAAAATAGGAACATTTGATTCACAAATATTATAATCTCTCAGCTGTTGAATAAGCCATAATAACTGACTACAACAACTACCAGCAGCCATGTACTCGGCTTCAGTAGTAGAGGTTGCAACACTTGTCTGCTTTTTCGAAAACCATGAAATGAGTTTTGTGCCTAAGAATTGACAAGAACCAGATGTAGATTTCCTATCTATTCTACAGCCACCAAAATCAGAATCAGAGTAGCCACTTAGAGATAAATCATCATTTGAAGGATACCATATACCACGATTGATGGTTCCTTTCAAATATTTCAGAATCCTTTTAGTGGTTTCCATGTGACTCTCTTTTGGATTAGCTTGAAAACGAGCACATACACCAACAGAGAATGGAATATCAGGTCTACTAGCAGTCAAGTACAGTAATGAACCAATTAGACCACGATAATATGTTTGATCAGTACACTTACCTTGTTCGTCTAGGTCCATTCTGTATGTAGGTAGCATAGGTACGCCAGCAGACTTGCATGTCTTAATACCATACTTATCTAGAAGATTTCTAGTATACTTTGCTTGATTTATGAAAATCCCTTCAGGGGTCTGTTTTACTTGAAGTCCAAGAAAATAATTCATTTCACCCATCATAGACATCTCAAATTTACTTTGCATGAGTGTTGAGAAACTTTCACTCAGCTCTTTGTTAGGTGAACCAAAAATGATGTCATCTACGTAAATTTGGACGAGTAAAATGTCTTTCCCTTCTTGTCTTCTAAACAAGGTTCTGTCTACCTTGCCTTTCGTAAAACCATTTTCTAATAGAAATTGAGAAAGAGTATCGTACCAGGCTCTTGGAGCTTGCTTTAGTCCATATAAGGCCTTCTTTAATTTGTATACCTGATTACCTTTGACTTCGAAACCTGGGGGTTGTTCAACATATACTTCTTCCGCAAGAATACCGTTAAGAAATGCACTTTTAATATCCATTTGATATACAGTAAATTTAATGTAAGCAGCATATGCAAGGAACAATCGAATGGCTTCTAGTCTAGCAACAGGAGCATATGTTTCATCATAGTCTATGCCTTCAGCTTGTGAATAGCCTTGGGCAACTAGTCTAGCCTTATTACGAACAACTACATCATTCTCATCTTTCTTATTCTTGAAAATCCATCGAGTGCCAACTACATTATGATGTTTTGGTCTATCGACAAGTTCCCAGACGTCGTTTCGAACAAACTGATTCAACTCGTCTTGCATAGCAATGATCCAATTACTATCAGCCAATGCCTCATTAATGGTTTTAGGCTCGATAGATGAGAGGAAACAACACCAGCAAAACAGAGATGGACTAGATTGTTCTTGCGACTCAAAGAGTTGTCGTCTAGTCTTCACACCAACAGTAGAGTCACCAATAATATTTTCAGTATTATGCGCTGATTTCCATGTATTTCTATTCTTAACAATAGTACTATCATCTATATCATGTACAGCATCATGCATGTCAACATCATTATCATCAGAAGATTTAATAGGGGTAGACGAGTCGACTAGTTTAGGCATGTCAACTGGTCTAGTAGAGTTACCTTGAGCACTTACCTTCTTCTGGTCATCTGACTCGAGAGCTTTCATGAATGGATTGTATGCTTGAACGGATTCATATACCTCTGAATCTTTGTCAGATTCGATAGTTAGCTCAGTAACTTTCTCGCTGATCTTGTTGGCAGACGTGTCCTGTTGAGATTCTTCGAAAACCACATGTGGTGTTTCTTCCACACAAAGGGTTGAGTAGTTGAATACTCTAAATGCTTTGCTAGTCGAGGAGTATCCTAAGAATATCCCCTCGTCTGCTTTAGCATCGAATGCATTCAACTTGCTTTTCCCATTGTTATGGATGAAACACTTACATCCAAATATATGAAAATATGAAACTCTGGGTTTTCTACCTTTCCATACCTCATAGGGCGTCTTACCTAGTGCTTTATTGATAGCACTTCTGTTTTGTGAGTGGCATGCAGTATTGATGGCTTCTGCCCAAAACTTCTGAGGCGTATTATACTCTGTCAGCATGGTCCTGCAGGCCTCCTTAAGAGTTCTGTTCCTTCGTTCTGCTACTCCATTTTGCTGTGGTGTCCTAGCTGCACTAGTAAGGTGCTGGATGCCACGCTTAGAACAAAATTCTTTAATATAGCAGTTAATGAATTCAGTACCCTTGTCACTACGGATCTTGACAATTGACTGATTCTTCTCAACCTGTAACTTCTTCAACAGATCAGGCAAAAGTGTTTGTGTATCACTCTTCTTATGTAAGAAGACTACCCAAGTGAACTTAGAATAGTCGTCTACCACAACAAGTGTGTACCTTCTACCGTTCAAAGTTGGAGGAGTTATTGGGCCATGTAAGTCCATATGTAGAAGTTCAAGAACTCTACTGGTTGAGAGGGATGGAATAGATTTAAAAGAACCCTTTACCTGTTTACCTTTTTGACAGGACGTGCATACATGTGACTTATAGTAGACTTCATTGGGAATACCTTCCACAAGGTAGTCTCTGGCTATCTTATTAAGAACCTTAAAGTTTAGATGACAAAGGCGTCTATGCCAGAGCCAGCCAAGTTCTTTAGGATTCTTAGTAAGTAGACAGGTGTCCCTCGGACAACTGTTCCAGTTTACTATGTACACACTTCCTTGTCTAATGCCGACCAGTAAGACTGTGTGTGTTCTTTTGTCAATGATTTCACATTTCTGACTCTTGAACTGCACCTTGTATCCACGATCACAAAATTGTGAAACAGAGAGTAAATTGTATTTCAAGCCTTCAACATAAGAAACATCTTGAATCTCTATGTCTCCATTCCGAATGTAACCAAATCCTTTGGTAACAGCAGTGGAGCTATCACCAAATATCACTTTTGGTCCTTCTTGCTCATGGTAGCTTGATAAGAGAGTCTTGGTACCAGTCATGTGGTGCGAACAGCCACTGTCTATGTACCAAGTTTCTCCTGTTGAACCACCTTTCTTGTATAGATCGAGTCGACCCTGCAATAGATGATAATACATAATTTAGGTACCCTCCTTGTTTATTGGGGTCCTTGGGGGTTAGTCGAGTTCAATGGAATCCAAATGTACATTGGAGTCCTGAACAAGTTTGACCTTCTAAGCTTTCGACCATATTTGTTGCAAAATAAGACCTTGTTGTCCTTATCTGGTCTATCAGTCGAGTTCGGGTCTACTCTTTGGAGATAGCCTTTTGACTTAATCTCTACTTGAGCAGGCACTTGTCTATGATAGTCAGAGTAAGGTTTGTATGCATTAGGTCCATACGGTTTATAGACATGTTTAGGTCTTTCTTCTCCTTTGATATCATATGACAAAGGTGGAGGATATAGAACAGCTTGTGTACGATATTTTGGACCTTCCTGTCTAGGTCTAGACGAGTAGAGTTGAGACTGCCTTATGCCAGGGGGTTTGTTTAATATGGGTGGTAGTATTTTTTTAGAGCTGGACTCAGTTGCAAATTCAAAACGTTCCGTCTCTGGCACAGGAATCAAATCTTCTTCATAACATTGCTTGTATGTGGACGTAAAGAAACAATCCTCTATGAGGTTGGACACGGAATTACAATGCTTCTTAATAACAGCAACAGCATGTGCGCACGGAAATTCGGTGATCTGCCACTGAAAACAAGTACATATTTTGCAATCCAAATCAACTGTGACAGACGTCCTTGACCTAACCTCAAACTGACCATTAGGATAAATTGAAACACCCCACGCTGCACTGATGTTTCCAAGCTCGTTCCACAGATCTTCCTTGCTAGGGACAAGCAACCCGGTCCATTTATTAGATTTTTCACGTCTGTCTACAAACCACTGTGATATCTTTTTTCTAATAGAGTCTAACATATAGGTAATTGGAAGGCCTCTAGCCTCACTAATCCACATGTTAAAAGACTCAGCTGCATTAGACGTCATTTCACCATATCGCTTGATGTGAGGTGAATATGCTACTGCCCACTGTTTGTAGGGCATGTCTTCAAGCCATTGTTCTGCAATCTGACCACCTACTGTTTTAAAAACCTCAAGTTTCTCTTTAAAAACAGTGATGGTTGGAGCATATGCACATTGCTTGAATAGATCAGCCATGTTATCGCGGTGTTGGGTGTTCCAACCTCCACCAAATCTGCCTCTGAGATTTAAAAGTAGATGATACAAGCAGTAGAAGTGGGCAGGATCATTCCAGACATCATAAAATGCTGACATCAAACCCAGATTCCTGTCTGATATGTAAATGATCTTCTTTTCATGAATGATAAGATCACGCAACTTGGTTAAGAACCATGCCCAGTTGTTCCTATTCTCAGCAGATACTACAGCAAATGCAACGGGGAAAAGGCCTGGATAAAGAACATCATAATGGAAGATATATAAGACTGAAATTATAATATAGTTGATGCAATGAAAACTGTGATTCGTTTGGCAAATATAATTCTGGAAAAGGAGTATTAACCAAGTAATTTGAAATGAAACAATATATAGTTGAAATGAAATTAGAAGGAATATGTTACCGTTATTTCCATCCTTTGCAGTGGCAGCAAGCAACACCCCCTTTGACCTACCCTTCATAAATGTGCCATCTATGAATAACATTGGCCTGCATTTTTTAAAACCCTCCTTGCATGCATTAAATGAAACAAAAATACGCTCAAATCGGTTGGTTGTGTCATTCTTCTCTAGATCTACTATGCTTCCGGGGTTCGTACGCTTCACTGCCTCACAATACCAACGCAATTGGTCATAAGATTCATCATAACTACCAAATATATCATATCTTGCTGCTTCTATTCCACGCCACACCTTCCAATAAGGCAGTGCAAAACCGTATCCCTCATTTACATGGTGGGTTACATCCTTCACAGACACAGTAGGATTGGATTTGACAGAATCGATAACAAGTTCCTTAACTATTTTCGGTCCAAACCTGTTCCTTTTTTCACGAAGTAGGTTGCCAACACAATTATGTACTAGATTCGCTTTATCAATTACAAAGCAGCTATTCATAGGAGTTTTCTTGGCCTTGATGAACCATGTGCAGTTGAGTGTTGATGTCTCATTGCATACAACATATACATACCTAGGGGAATTCTTTTTATACTTGTACTTAAAGTTGAGTTTAGTAGAGTATTTAATCAACTCTTTCCTAAATTCAGGGGCGCCCCCAACAAAAAATGTCCCCACACCACCTTCCATTATATTTACCCAATGGTCGGATAAATATGACTTTTTTTTTTCAACTGGACATATATCAAAACTAGGTATACTACCAATTCCCTCAAAATCTATTCTATGATGGTATTCTTCATCAAAGTTTCTTGAATGATTTGATAAGGAATTTTGTACTACGAAGGAGGGACTGACATGTAATTGTTCCGTTCCTAGATAGTCATTGGCATTTGAAGACTCAACCATTTCACTGGACAATGGGACTTGGTTACTAACGAAAACTGATATATTAACTATTTTTTCGGAAGTAGCCTGACAGAACTCTACCATACCATTCAAGTCGGAATCAGATTCTATACAGATGTTATTGAGGCTGGAAACAGAATAAGCAATCGATAGATTACCTTGAGAAGTTACAGGACGCATATTGTTTATTTCAGCCAACAAATCTGCAAATGATGATGATTCTGTCAATCGAATCAACTTATTCTTCCCATTGAAATCAACCTTGCCAAAAATTATGTAGTCCATTGTCAAAGCACGATATAGACGGCCTGTACAAAGCTAGAACATTCAAACAACAATTAATTAATGAACCAAAATACCGAACATAAAATGCAAAAACGACAAAACAAAATAGAAATTTTACAAGGTGAGATGTGATTTTACATTTAGATAAACAACATTGACTGCATATGAGTCAATAGACAAGAATTGATTACTTACCATAAACTGGAAATATAATCAAAATGTCTAACCAAATTCAGAATTCAATGCATAATCGAAAGTGGGAAAATTGAGATCGAGTTTCATAACAACAACGACTGCATATGATTCAATATACAAGAATTGAATACGTACCAGAATATGAATAGATAATCAAAATGTCGATCCAAATTCAATTGTCATTGCATAATCGAAAATGGCAAAATTGAACTCGAATTCAAGAAACCGAGTAAATAAAAATACTATTGATTCGAATTTGATAATCAGAATTTGGAAAAATGAAATTGATGGTTGAATTTGGGAGATTTCCCGAATTTGGGAGATTTCCTAAATTTGGTTGGTTTTGGCGATAAACAAGAAATCAAGATTTAAACTTTCGAATTTGGAAAGTCAAAATTTCCTAAAAATCTAAATTATAGGAATTAATTATAATATAAGAATATATTTAAAATAATGTTTTAGAGGGTACCATGGGTATTTTGGCTTTGACTTAACTCTATTAGAAAAATATTCATATTGGTGACTCTATTAGATTAACAGGTTGTAATAGTGGACTTATTAGGCAATAATCTCATATAGAATCCACTTATATGGAGTAATATGGAGTTTAAATTGATGATGTGTCATTTTGTGGTTAATTTGACTTATGTGTCATTTTGTGGTTGATTTGACTTATGTGTCATAATTTAATGAAGTTGTTAATTTTAAAAAGAGTTAATTGCAAATTAAATCAAGACTTTTCGCTCATTTGCAATCTAATCTAAACCTTAAAAGAATTACAAATAAATCACAAACTTTAAATATTATTGTGAATTAGACTTCTTATAAGTCTACTTTGTCCCTAAATCATACCTTTTGATATTTGGTTTGATTGAAAAACAATATTGTTTTATTAAGGTGTTGTTATGTCATTAAAAAGTCTAACTTATGTTAGATTCGAACACAATTAAAATTGTCAAAAAGACTAAATTGCAACTATATTTAAAGTTTGTGATTTATTTGCAATTATCTTAAAGTTTAGATTAGATTGCAAATGACGAAAATGTTATGATTTAATTTACAATTAACTAAAATATTTATTTATTTAAGGTGTTGTGGTTGATATTGAAGGTTGACTTACAATTTATTAAGATTTATTTTAATATTATTTAAATTATTTGTTTTCGAAATTTTATAATTTTTTAAAAGTTATTTTATCATATTTATTAAATGTCAACGTCTCATTTCGTTTGATTCTTACAAATTTTCTTTGAAATTTATTTTATAAAATTAACTAATATAAGTGTAATTAGTTTATATAATTCAAAATATTATTTTAGTTAAACTTTTATATTATAATACAATGTTATAATAAATATAATTGAAAAAAATGTTAATTTTTTTTAACAAAATAATTATAATTTTGAGAAATTATTTTTTAAATATAATTATAAATATATGAAAAATTAAATTAAGTAAATAAATAAAAATTTATTATTAAATATTTAAAAATATATTTAAAATTTCGTGTAATATACGGATTTTACACTAGTTTATATATATATATATAAAAACAGAACTCTAGTAAAAAGGAAAAAATCTAGGCCCCTGCAACAAACCATTTGAAACATATACTTATATAAACCGGATTTTATTTTTAATAAGAGTTTTCGGAACAAAGTTTTAAGTATATGTCTCAACTTCTTATCTAACATGTGAATTTATAATTTTAGATTTTTTTTTCTTGTTATTTTTATACATAACTTTATTTTGAAACTTATAAAAAACAGTAGAATTATATAATAATCACATTTTCTAACTTTCAAGATTTGATTATTTCAAATAGAATAGATATTTCTATTAAAAAAATATACATTTGAAAGTACTAACATTAGAATATTATTCTCACATGCCGATAATAACATCAATTTATTTCATTTGTTGAATTTCACCTGAATCTTTCATAGTTCCAGATATTAGTATTACATACACATCTGATTTTGTTAATTTTAAAAAGTTATGGTTAATACTTCCCAACTCAAATAATTCAAGTTGGTCAAATAAAAGTTAACACTTTTTTTAAACACTCAAATCAATTTGTTTGCCAAAATATCCAGTGAGTGTGTAATTTCCGTAAACATGAAATCTTGCTGAGTAGATCTCTTGTATATCAATGGAAGTTGTACACAATTAATATTATTTAAAATAACTAATATATAGAAAAAAGTTAAAACAATTAAATTTATTTAAAAACACCACTGGTCCACTCTTTAAATTTGTTTGATAATTATTTAACCAAAATTAGATTTCGTCAATTGCATAGTGCACCACTGCAATTAGGGGGTGTAAACGAGTCGAGTCGAGTAGTGCTGAGCTCGAAACTCGACTCGATTATTATACTCGAAGCTCGAAACTCGACTCGACTCGGTCGAGCCTAAAATTTTAAAGATCGAGCTCGACTCGATAAGAAACTCGAGCTCGGCTCGACTCGATTACCTATAAAATTTTTAAAACATATTTTTTTCTAAAATAAACTCGAGCTCAACTCGACTCGATTACTCGTATATAAATATAAATTATATATTTGGCAAAATAGTAAATATTGTTCAAGCTCGATTAGGCTCGCGAGCCTTTCGGGCCGAGTATTTATGAGCTCGAACTCGAACTCGGTAACTACTCGAGTAGCTCGAAACTCGACTCGATTAATTTCGAGTCGATTTCGATCTTTTTCCGAGTCGAGCACAAATAGCTCGCGAGTAGGCTCCACTCACTTTCCCCTAACTGCAATAGGCCTAGATATTGTCAAATTTGTTTGATAATTATTTAACCAAACTTTAAAAAGTGTGTGGTGATCTTTTCAATAAGTCGTCTTATAATTATCTGTACATTTTAAAATTTAATTTTTTTTATAAATTTTATGTTCACAATATTAACATTATGAAGTATATATATATATATATATTTTTTTAAATTTGTGTACAAAAAATATTATGCAAACAATTGCGAGGCAAAAAAAAAAGTGCGAGGCAGTAGACGACAGGGTTCCCAAATCCAAACTAGCCACATAAGAAGTTGCAACGTATTGAATCTGTGAGTCACTGGGGGTGCTGTCACGGTTACCTTAGCAACTCGGTGTCTTCCAAGTTTTCAACCGTCGAAGCAAAAATCGATGAATATACATACATACAAATTACGAAAATACTACTCATATACAATAATATATCCCTATACACACGCTCATCGTTGAGATTCGATATTTTCTTAAAAATCTGAGCCGAATTTAATTAATAATTCCGTGCCCTTAACAACCACTTTCAAAAGAGGCAAACGGAAATCTCGATTCTTATTTTTTTAGAATTGTTATCTCATCGGTTAATGTGTGGGATAATCGGCTTCAGAAGAGGTTCGATCCTGACCTGTAACTCATTATCGTTTGATTTTGTGGAATTAATGCGCTGAAGTTTATGTTAGGGGTTTGTTCGCTTTATTGACTGCTGAGTTGAATTTTTTTAGCGTAATTTGTGGTTTAAGTTTGTTTTTAGATGAAGGAAATTGTTGTTAATTGGTAAAGTTGGTCATGCTTCACACACCCACTTTGTAGTTCTGATTCTCCACTAGATATTACATCCGTAATCGGATTCCTTTAATTTTCTGATAGGAAACGAGACTATCGTGTGTTCTGATCGGTGGTGATCCGGTGAAGCGAGTTACTGTGGATGCTGCTGCGGCCTTCTTTTGAGTTGGATTTTATCAATTGACCAATATTTTTTTGATTTAGGTTGGAAGGTTTATTGAGGTATTTACCAGGAATTTGGGTTCTTATTGATGGAACAGTAATTTTGTTGATGTGCTGGGAAGCTTGGATGATCTGCAATGAGGTGGAGAGGGGTTTTAGTTATGTTTTTATATCTTGCCGCTTTTGGGGAATCCACTGATAGATTATCAAAAATTTGGGCTGTAAGTTCGAGTGATGGGACTTCTTCACTCTACAACTTGGCCATTACCAGTGCTGGCATATTTGTGGCAGTGGCTCTTGTTCTTTCCATGTTCCTTATCTTCGAGCATTTAGCTGCGTATAACCAGCCAGAGGTTAGTCTTGGCTTTTGCTTTTAGGATTTCTTCTAATTTAATTGCTGAATATCATTTGTTAGTTAATCCCAGCCTTCCTTACAAATGACTGCTTTTCACCAACTTTTTGTGTAATATGTCCAAGAATCTGCCACTACTGCTGTACTTTACACATAGAGTTGGCTTAGTTCCCTTCCATTTTATTTTCTGCCTTAATAAATGTTTCTTCTTTCATTTCAGGAACAGAAGTTCTTGGTTGCTCTAATTCTAATGGTCCCTGTTTATGCAGTGGAGTCGGTAATGATACCTTTCCATTTGCAATTTTATTTCAATGTTAGAAAATTATGTTATTTATTGTAAGAGGTATCTGGTTATAATATATATGTGATGATGCAGTTTAGGTGTTCCACAGATAATTAGCACCGTTTTCTTTCTTTCTTGCCCTATTTTTATCTGATCAACTGATCAAGCCACCTTCTATCATGTTAGGCAACAGATTTGGATTTCCCCCCATCATTTGAAAAGTAATCTGGTTTTGCTGCATGTGGGGTGGTGGTTGCGGCATTTGTTGATATAGCTTTATGATGTAGATGTGATTTACTTCCCTGATTTCTTGGCCCTTCTCCCAAATAAGAAACTTGTCTTTTAATGAGTACAAATAGTAGTATTTCACTTTTGATATCAAGTGGATTTGAGGTTTTAAAATTGTGGGTTCCTGGAGTTCTTATCACAAGATTAATGGGCATAAGAAGTGCTAAAGTATGATTCCTTGGATACACTTTGTAAAAAATCTGATGTTTGGTTGTCATTCTCCTCTGCTCTATACATTAATAATAGTTTTCCAGTATTACTTTCTGACCATTATGTATTGATGTGCTTTCATGTTGTGAACAGTTTTTGTCATTGTTAAACTCCGGTTCTGCTTTCAACTATGAAGTTATACGAGATTGTTATGAAGCTTTTGCTTTATATTGCTTTGAGAGATATCTCATAGCCTGCTTAGGCATGCCCATCTATGAAGCTTGCTCTCTGTTATTACCATTTTGCGAATTCTGCTTCGTCTTGATTTTTTTTTTCCCTTTGTAATATTTCTTCCACTTCCTCTCTCCATATATTTTTTCATTTTCCTTGACCAGTTCTTATTTTTGCAAAGAATAATGTCTCAACTTTCAAATTATTATGCTAGCAAAATATCTTATCATTTCTTGTTTCTTTTCTTTATGTAATATCTATTTTTCCTTAGTCATGACTCATATTTATGACTGGGTTAGTAAACCAGCAATTATGTTATGATTTCGATTGCACATGGATGAACTTGATTTATTGATCTCAAACAACTAGGTTGCCTTTCTATTGGTCAATTATATGACTTTCTTTATATTTTTTTTTGATTTCACGAAGTGAAGCAATATGCTAAGTCTGGTGAGGTATCCTGACTTGCAGGTGGGGAGGAAAGTACCATTGAATTCATGGAAAATCACAACTTTGCCACTTCTAGTGTACCGCTTTTGGATGAAACTTATGCTTATGGAATTGTTGAACATCCTTTTCCGTTGAATTGCTGTCTGGGGAACTGGAAGCTTGGTTCTGAATTTTATCAAGCCGTGAAAATTGGCATCGTCCAATATGTGTGCACTTCTTTTTAGATACTTGAACAAGTAATGTTAATTTCTATATGTGAATGATTGTAACTAACCTATGTTCTTATGATTGCAGATGATATTAAAGATGATATGTGCATTATTGGCAATGTTTTTTGAGTTTTTAGGTGTGTATGGAGAAGGAAAGTTCGAATGGGGATACGCGTAAGTTATTACCTTTTCACTGCTTGCTCAACTGACTTCTTCAACATATTTGCCTTCTTTTTTTTTTTGGGTAAACATTTTTTTCCCTTTAAATTTCACCGATTTTGGTTTTAATCCACAAACTTTTTTGACTTTGAAAATAATCTTTTAAGCTTACTAAATTTAATGTTTTTGTCCTTTACCGGCTAAACCAGGTTAACAAATTTCAATATTTTCGTCCTTTTAGCTGGGCTAAAAGGATGAAAAAATTGAATTTGGTAAATTTAAGTGGCGAATTTCAAAGTCGCAAAAGTTAGTGGACTTAATACAAGCTATAAGGGATTAAAAAAACATTTACCTATTTAAAAATAAATAAATTATAACACAATTGCTTAATCTTGAGTGATTGGTATCTCTGGTTGAAGAGCTAAATGTTTGTCTTTCCAACCCCGTAAAATAAATATATGAAAGCTTGTAATCTGGTTGCAGGTATCCATATTTAGCTGTAGTTCTCAATTTCAGCCAGACTTGGGCCTTATATTGCCTTGTGCAATTCTATTCGGTTATCAAGAATAAATTGGCACCAATTAAACCCTTGGCCAAGTTTTTGACATTTAAGTCAATTGTATTCCTGACATGGTGGCAAGGTATTGCTATTGCTTTTCTTTTCTCCTTTGGAGCCTTGAAGGGATCATTGGCGCTGGTTTTGAAAACACGCATACAAGACAATATCATCTGTATCGAGGTTTGTAAATGCATTTCACTCCAAAAAACTCATTTTAAATATCAATAGAAGGTGTGTTTGAGTAAGTTATGCGATCTTTCTTTAATATTAGACTTGTGATTCAGATGGGTGTTGCTGCTGTGGTACATCTTTATGTTTTCCCCGCTGTACCTTACAAACGTGGAGAGAGATGTGTAAGAAATGTTGCTGTGATGGCAGATTATGCATCTCTAGGAACACCCCCAGATCCTGAAGAGGTTCAAGACTGTCAAAGAACCACCAGAGGTTCCTCTACTCGGCAGGAGGAGAGAGAGAAACGTCCCAAATTCCATCAAAGTGTTCGTGATGTTGTCATCGGAAGTGGTGAAATTGTAAGATCAATGTCCCTTACTCTCTGTTTGTTCTTTTACAATATTTCTTTCTTCTCTATACTGTGTTATAGGGTGTATAATTAGATGAACAACCCCTTAGGCCTTAGGTGTATCATAATTATATAAATTCATCCAACTATTTAAAAAATTACAAATTACACCCTTGACATATACTCCCTCCGTCCCACAAAGATAGATATGTTACTATATTTAACATATCATTAATTTTCCATTTCCATCTTTGTCCCTGTATAATGTATCTTGTTTTTTCCAAATCAATATCTAGTTACTACTAATTGTCGTGGGAAATGAGTAACAACATAATGGCAAAATGAGAAAACAAAGCAAACGTTTAATGTTTTAACTTTAATAACTTTCCTTTCTTAATCCGTGTGAAAATAACTATAGGTCTATCTTTGTGGGACGGAGGGAGTATAATATATATTTATACAAATACGGTTTTGATATGGAGCCCAACATCATCATAAACCACTTGTACATTGTATCATGGTACAAGAAGTTTTTGCTGATGTTGGAGTTAGGCTCAATATCATATACCCAACATATATAAATTTGGGTTGGGGGGTTGGGGAGTTGTTGTTTCTCAGAAATAATGGAAACTCTAATGGGTGATTGTAATACCTCAAAGGGTCATGTGTAATTTTGAAAATAGGGGCTTCTTTTAGATAGGCCAAAGGGAGTTGTTGTTTCTCAGAAATAATGGAAACTCTAATGGGCGATTGTAATACCTCAAAGGGTCATGTGTAATTTTGAAAATAGGGGCTTTCTTTTAGATAGGCCAAACATCGGGAAATCTTTGTAAATTTTGTTTGTTATATTATAAAATTCTTTTTGAATCATCCCCCTTTTCTTGCAATATTTACTAACTTGTTATGTATTGTTAGATTGTTGATGACATGAGGTTTACAGTAGCACACGTCGTAGAGCCAGTTGAAAGAGGGTTTGCAAAAATCAACAAAACATTCCATCAGATATCTGAAAATGTCAAACTGTTTGAGGAGCGTCACAAGTTTTCCAAGGATGATAGCCATCTTGTCCCCTTAAAATCTCGGACAAAAGAATTCTCTGATGTGCATGACGATTTTGTTGAAGGGAGCGTGAGTGACAGTGGTTTATCTGATGTGAAGAGACCTCATTATAGATCTAGAGGATCTTCTCGCTTGAATAACAGATAACACATCTTTTACCTTGTCCAGACGTTCGTATACTAGTGGCTATCTCTGACTACGTATTTAACCTCTGACGTCTCTTCTTACAGTAGCAAGGGCATTGTGAACCTTCCCATACATTGAATATATACGATTTAGATTGTGAGTAAGTATGCAGGAAGATGTATAATGTAACTCTGACAGAACACTAGGGTTGTAAAATGGTGATGAGGCATCAATTTTAGGGTGTCGATTCACAAGAAATATGCTATTGAAGATTGAGGACATATGCACTGTTATACATGACAGTTGATCCAGTTTTGGGGTCTATAAAGCTTAATATTTAAAGTGTAAATTTTGTGTATGGATGGCTTACAGGTTATTTTCTTTGTCTTTTGGATAAGTGCTTACATGCTTTTGATTCTAAGCTTGCACTACATCTGTAACAAATTATTTGTTTGATTCTATTCAAAATGATGGTTCTTAATTATTTGTCTGATTCTGTTCAAAATGATGTTTCTAATTATTTCTCATTTTACTAATATCAATAATATTTTCTTTTCTCACCAATATCCCTAGTAATTGCTAACTATCTTCTTGTAATTATAAGTTTATTATTAATAGAATCAATTAGTAATAAATAAGAGTGTAATCAATTAGTAATTAGGAATGGAGCTACTATGCATTTTTTTTTGACAAATGCTACTTCTTGAATTATTTTCGAACAAATGATTTTTTTTTTTTTTTTTTTTGCAATTTTGATCGCCTCCTCCATTTTCTGGGATAGATATGTGAGTGAATTTCAGCAAAAAAGTATATTAGGTAGGTGTCCTCAACAATCGCGTGTGTGCGTATAACTGTGCCCTTTATTTTAGGGTTTGACTATATGCACCTCCATTTCGGAGAGATGTACTCCCCCGATTTATACACTCCCCGAATTTTAGGTCACACCTCCCCTCAAATGTCATAAATACCCCTCCTTCATAAAAATCATTTTACTACCCACACCCCCCAAATCCTCAATTTCTTCTTTCATCTTCTCCCCCACCCCTCACCACCACCGCCGGCGACCTGCCCCTCCACCACCCGTCGCCGGCGACGCCAGCCCCTCCCTCCCTTGCCAAGCCCGTCGCCCCCCCCCAACCCCCACCGCCTGTAAAAAAAAAAAAAAAAAAAAGAACAGATCTTGGCCGCCGCGGCCGTCCCCTCCCTCCCTCGCCGAGCCCGTCCCCCCCCCCCCCAACCCCCACCGCCTGTAAAAAAAAAAAAAAAAAAAAGAACAGATCTTGGCCGCGCGCGGCCGTCCCCTCCCTCGCCAAGCCCGTCGCCCCACCCCCCCAACTGTAAAAAAAGTCGCGACCGTCCCCTCCTCCTCTCTCCCTCGTCGAGCTCGTACCCCCTAACTGTAAAAAAAAATAAAAATGAGCAGATCGCGGCTGCCCCCTCCCCCCTCCGACGCCGCCACACTCCACCCCACCAGGTTTTCCCCCCTTTCCCAATGTTAGGGTTTTCTGCATTTTTGCAGAAAACCCTAGTTTTTTTTTTTTTTTTTTTTTCAATTTTCGACCGTATAAGGTCGATTACATACACCTTCGTCGACAAATTGTTGTCGACGAAAGTGTATATGGTCGACACTGATTGGTCGAAAGTTGAAAAAAATTTGTGATTTTTTGGAGTATATGGTCAACCATTTCTGTTTTTTTTTTTTTTTTTTGAGTTGATGGTCGCCGGCGACCGGAAGTTGTGTGTTAGGGAAAAGTGAAAGAAATGAAGTGGGGTGCATCTAGTATAGTGTATATTTAATGAAGGGTATTTTAGGTTTTTTACCTATTATTTTATTAATAAAACTGAAAGGGGGAGTGCATCTCTCCAAAATGGAGGTGCATATAGTCAGACCCTTTATTTTATGATGAGATATAAGATTGGGTTCATAGGCCCACATCGCTTGCAAAATAGCCCAATAGTGACTCAAGGATTAGGGTTTTGAATCGGCCACTTTTCCTCATCAGCTATAAGCAAGCAGGCAGCTATTATAAATACAGAAACTCTGCTTCCTTTTTTCTCAATCTCATCTTCTGTCTCAGTTCTTCAACTCACGAATCTCTCTGGGTCTTTTTTTTTTTCTTTTCTTTCTATCGATTGATTATGTAATTTGATTTTGAAGGAAGGGGCTGTGATGAGACTTATTGATTGTCATGCACCACTCTTACGTTTGCGAGTGATGAGAAATTCTCTTACCCATATTATTTCTGAGCCCTTCCCCGTCTCAAAATGTCTTTAATTCAGCTTATTCCAATCGTCATTTTTGTATTTAATTAATTTAGGGCATATGATATTTCATGAAATTGGGTATGAATGAGGAACCAAGTGATGCGAACTTTCGAGTTCGAACCATGATGCGGACCGTAATAGCTAAATGCTCTGGGGATAAAAATTGGTCTCTGATGGTTCCTCTTTCTGCTTTTCCTTCTGCTTTTGTTTTGCCATATTTTTACAAACGTATTCTTTTTTTTAATTTAATTTTATTGAAATATATGGATTTTTGACTAATTTGATTAACAAATTAACTTCAGGATAAAAAAATTGTTTCTTATTGATATATATATTTTTTTTTGACAACCTTACAAGGGTACATAAAACAACCTACTCTCATAGATGATTAAGCAAGTCCTTGTAATATTGAAGACAAGCATCTTCATTCCAATCCTGAGGAGATGAAGTGTTAATAGATGGTTTTGTCAATTCATGAGCAATTCGATTATATTCATGCGGTACTTGTTGGCAATCCCATATCAACATCTTCCGGAGTAAAGCCTTAACCTCCATAGCTATTCCGCATTCCAGCATTCCTAAGTGCTCATCTGTTTCAATAGCATTAATGGCATCCATTGAATCCGTTCGGATTGAATCAATCTTGATGTTATGGAGAACACCCTTCTTGATCACGACTAACATTGCCTTAAGCTCTGCTCCACAAACCGAACCCGGATGATCCATCCTTTCTGCTCCAGCAAAAATAATTGTATTCCTCGCGCCAATGATCACCCATCCTATTGCAAAGAAGTTTTTATTCTCATTAAATGCCGCATCTGTAAACAAAGTATTACCTTCCTTGCGATTATAGAATAACTCTTTTTGTTTGGAGATGAAATCCACATTAGTGTTGTTGATGTTCCTCAAGCTCTGGAAGTCTGTCCAATATGCAATTGCCCATTTAACATTGAAATTCATTTGTCTATCCACACTGCCATGGCTTTTGATTTCCTGATGTGTATAATCACATCTTTCTTTCCATATAGCCCATGCTATCATGATTACCAATGCCAACACCTCCACTTCCAGATTTTGCATACACCAACCCAGAAAATCCATCCCATTACCCATAGTAGCAGCACAGATGCTATTCCACATGTCAACTTCTTTCCATGTTTTTTTAGATATAACACATTTGAACAAACAATGCATTTTATCAGCCATAAAAGCCCCACAACACTTACAAGTTGAACTAATTGGCACATGATGTAAAGCAAGATTACCTTCAGATGGAATCATATTCATTGCTATCTTCCAGCAGAAAATCCGGACCTTCTGTGGCACCTGTACCTTCCACATTGTATCATACATCTTGCCACATATTTGAGAATTAGAGGGTCCTTCCATATTACGCATCATCTGCTGATTAAGGCTATCAAAAGCCTTGAAGTACCTCGAGGCCACTGAATAGGTACCTGTAGATGTGTATGGCCAGTAGAGCTGATCAGATATATGGGTGCCAAAAGTAGGAGTGTGTAATATGTGCTCTGCTTCATATGCATAGAAGGCTTCCCTAATAAGCTTTTCATTCCAATCTCCATTTATGAGCATAAAGCGATTGACATTAGAAGCACTAGTCAATCTTGAGTTTATCCTACCTCCCTCAAGGCCACCAACCCATCTATCCTTGAATAAATGAACACCATTGACATTAGAAGCACTAGCCAATTTTGAGTTTATCCTACCTCCCTCAAGGCCACCAACCCATCTATCCTTGAATAAATGAACACCAGTACCATTCCCTATTCTCCATCTAGCACCTTCTTCCAACAATTCCTTGCCCTAGTACAAAGATCTCCAAACAAATGATGGGTTAGAACCTATATCAATATCTGAAAGGCTCAAACCTTTTATGTATTTTGCATGAAAAATTCCACCCAACATTGTATCTGGCTTTGTAATTCTCCATAATTATTTATTGATATATCTGAAAGGCTCAAACCTTGCCCCAGGCTCAATTCTTATTGATATATTGAAATCAAGTAATATGAATTAATCTTTTCGGTTTATAATTGCAAAATTATTTTAAATTAATTCTAAATTATTTTATCGTTTTTCTTTATTAATTTAATAATTATTTACTACGTTGTACCCAAAATGTTGAATATTTCTCAGTTTTTTGCAAAAGTAAAAAATGATTAATCTATACATTGTTTTAGTTATTCCATAGAAAATATTCATTTACAAACTTTAGACTTTATCAATAATTTTTCTCTCAAATGCGTGACTTACATATTTTGTTCATCAAGTATATGCTGTTGAAGCTGAGACCGAAGTTTGAACAAGTTGGGTGCTGTTTGAACTTAGACATCCATATGGATGTTGATTGATATTTTTGAGAGACATAATTAAAAAACATTTCAGAATCCTAGTACACTGGCGACTTCTTTGAACGTTTGGACCTGTTTGAAATTAAATATAGATTTGAATTGATATTTCAGCGTCATGTATTAACGTTGGAATTTAAAGACTAAGAAGTTTAATTTCAAATTATAAAATTGTAAGATATAACTAAAAATTAAACTGGTGAAATTTTGACAGATGAAAAAGCAAACACAGATAGAATATTTTTGCAAAAATATATTTCTCCAATATCAGCTCTATTTAAAAGAAATTAATGAATATCTCCTCAAAAAAAGAAAGAAGTTAATGAATATAAAGAAAAAAAATAAAATGAACATGTCTGTTGAATTAAGCCCATGGTAGGGAGCCTGGAAATTGTGAGCTTCCACAATATTTGAACAAGGCTTTGATTTCGGGACATCCATTAGGGTAAGGGATTGAACGGTGAAATGGATCCCGACTCAGTTTCTTTCGATACAACGAGCCTAAACATCCATATGGATCTTCTTCAAACTGAGTTCTCACCAATGCTTCACCTTTCACTGCTGCTTCCCTTGAGTTGTCCGACGATGCTGTTCCCGAGTAAAAGAACCTACCTTCCGGAAACCTAATAGCCGAGCGATGCAGATTTACGAACCTTTCCTCCTTAAAATCGTAACCTACGACCTGTGTCACACCCAAAACAGAGTTAGTTTAAGGTTGTTAGTGTTAACTTAGCACACTCAACATAGAATGTTTAATAGCCGGTCGAAGTTAAATTTTGAAAGTTAAAGGGACGAAATTCAATTCGACAACATGAACTTACAGAGTTACAGGACTTACGACGTTCAATTCATCAAAGAAACAGGATAAGCAACATAAGGAACAAATTGAAGATCTCAAGTGTGTGTATATGCTAATTAGGGAATGACATGCATAGAGAGAAAATTAAAATACTGTAATTTATGTGTGTATTCCCGGTATGTGTGACCAAGCATTCATTCATTTTGATTCGAACCCCGAATGCCACTCAGTATGTAGTTATTAGTTCAAAGTGTTAATAAGTAAATACAATGCCATGGCTAAAGTAACTTCAGTTTGTGAACTTCAAAATAGGAAGAAAACTTACAGTTATATTGTGTGGATATTTTCCAGTAAGCTCCCGGAAACGGCACACACTAAACAGAAGATTCTCAAAGCTATCTCTAGCATGTTCTTCAGTGAGTGCTCTATTTCTCACACTGTCTGTCATGCCTTCACAATTTCGACAAGGAAATAGACGATGAGAATAATTATTAAATGCATAATCACAATATAATTCACAATCATACATCAAGATACATTTCCTTATAATGTAACAGCAACCAACAGCTAAGGGAAAATCAAAGTAACATTCATTTACAGTAATACTATTCGAGTCTAACAGGTTCATGTAGTTCAGCGATAAACATCAGTCAAAGAGAACTAAAGAATTATATGATCGAGGTCAAGTACCTCACGTAACAAATCTTGAGCAAAAGGATTCCAAACAATCTTATGACTGATGTTTGGTTTGTTTGTGTGTGTGCTTGTGTGTTAGAGAATTCATATTCCCTCAACTAAAATTTCTTGAAAATTCTTAAACCGTTCAACAGAAGTCCCCAACTTTATATAATTCTTCAAAATTTCTAAACCTATTCGGTGAGTTAAAAGGTCATTAGCAATCAGATAGTGCTCTTCAGCTGGTGAACTTTTGCTGTTTGCTGGACAAAAAACCCATTCCATGAAGATTCTGCATTTCTGCATACGTGCTTGTTTTCTTACTACAAGTAATTGAAAACCCACAAAAGCAAAAACAACAATTTTCAGTTTATGAGTGATTTTCTAGTCTCAATTGTCTAGAAAGTTGAATTCTCTCACTGAACATGCCTAGTTTCTAAGAGGGTTAATTTTTTTTACCACTTTATTAAGGTATTTCCTTAATGAAGTTACATACAAGTATAATATGAGAACAAAAATGTGTTTCACAAAACAATAAACTTATTGTGGTATATATTCATGATATAAGTATACATGTTAACAACCCTAACTTAGTAATGGGAGTATAAACTTGAGAAACTGTCACAGGTTGGCTATTAAAATTTAGTTAAGAACCAGTGATTCAGATATGTCAGTTTCGTTTAGATTTCGGTTCAATAGCATCTCAATATCCAATTGGAATTTTAAAACTCGACCCAATCCCCTTTGTAATTAATCCAACTTAACCTGGCTTTAGATAGAGGGAATACATGTATACATATAAATATTTTTCCTCCCAAAAAGTACACCATGGTTTCTACTCTATGTAATTCCAAATTCCACAAGGATAACAAAGGTAAACCATTTGGTTTGAGCAATGATTTGTAAAAACACTAACAAATTTGGAGAGCTCCAATAGTGCCTTAGTATAAAAGCATTCAAAGGTTCACAAAAACGAATACAAACTTGGTACCACTTGTAGCAAAGAGGATCAAAAAGTCAAACTTGGCACCACTGTAACGATGAGGCATTTTCAATTTTTCTCAAGGGAAAGTAGTACTAGTTCAATAACTAATAAAAACATAAACTGAACAAACTGATAGAAGCTTCAGAAAATATCATCCCTCTACACCATAAACATCTATCTTTTTTAGTATCTTGAAACATCAATGCTTTAGTAATAAATATTAATATTAATTCCATCTCATCAAAGCATTCCAAAGAATTCAAACTCAAACATATGAATCAAGCGCACAAACAGAAAAGAACATCATCTAATCTAATACATTAACATCTATGCCACTTTTACTATCTACAAACTGACAAACATCAGAATGCTACAAGATCAATCATGAACACTAATTCAAATTCCACCCAAACATTCCAAAGAATCCACCAAAGGCTATGAAACAAATACTATAAAGTGACTCACCAAACTATAAGTGAATAAAGAGTTCCCAAACAGAAACGGACATAATCTAAATTTTCTAATATAACAGGTTAACATCTATGCCACTTTACTATCTTCAAACATCAGAACTCCATAAGATCAATCACGAAGACTAAGTGGGTGTTCACAAGACCTTCTACCAGGTTTTAATCATAAAGCTGATTATGCATGACACTATGACTTATATCTAATTATTTACCACACACTTCAAACTCAAGCTTTTAAAATGTTTTGGCAAACTCAATCAACTTTTACTATTAAGCAATTTTTCCATAATCACTAATTTTAATCACTTCTTCAAAAGTATATTTTTTTGCAAACACCCCCTAATTCACATCCCATCACATCCAAACATTCCAAATAATCAAACCAAAAGCTATGAAACAAAAACTATAAGTTACTAACCAAACCATTGTTTCGACTCAGCGACGATCCAATAGCTCTGAGCTTCACTACGCGGGCCA
Organism: Galeopsis tetrahit; assembly: GCA_963675135.1. Classification (NCBI taxonomy): domain Eukaryota; kingdom Viridiplantae; phylum Streptophyta; class Magnoliopsida; order Lamiales; family Lamiaceae; genus Galeopsis; species Galeopsis tetrahit. Next base: position 17,210,794 of record OY776125.1, on the reverse strand, counting down.
GCATCCTTTCGAGTCTCACCACCACTAAAAACAAGCAAAGCATCATCATCATCAGCCGCAATCTCCACACCCTTCTGTATATGTGAAACAAAAGTTGCAGCCTGTCCTGTATGCCTCTGGTACGATTCCAAATACCAAGCATCCTCTTTATCAACCTTCTCACAACTACTACTCGTGTAAACCGAATGGCCCGCCACCATTACAAGATTCCTAAAGTTAGAAAACGGATAACGATCAAGATTGCCCTCATCTGCCCTATAATAAGACACCGTTGTAAATTGACCTCCAAATATTATCAGAAAGAGAACGGTGATCCCAATTGAAAAGAAAATCATGAGTAGCAAAACAGGATGAAGTTTATAATAATGCCGCATCATTCTCAAGGGATTACTTCTAGGTCTTCGGGATTTTTTAGGAATTCCTGTTTCTAAGTCAAAATCTCCCCTCGGATACGCCTGGAATGACTTCGGGCTATTGTTACTAGAACCAAACGAATACGTTGTCTTCATAGATTAGTGAATCTCACTAAATAGATAGCGAAAACGTATAACAAATCAAGAGAGACAGAATTACAACCATCACGCGTTTGTAAATAATCAGGGAAACGACAAGAATTTCAATTTTCACCGGTGAAATTGGGGGTTTGACGCAAGCCCATATGAGATATCAGTGAAAAAAAGAGAGAATTGCAGCGAAATTAGGAGTGATTAGGAATCTTAAGCGAGCCCGGATGAAAAAAATTGCAGTTGAGATCATCGTGGATCCTAAATTGAGATTGTGTTCATGTTCAACAAAAGAGAGTGGAGGAGTGATGAGCTGTTTGGAAAGAGGGAAAAATCAAGAAAATCATGTCGAAGACGAAGGATGATTTGCAATATTTGTTACTGGGATCTGTGGATTATAGTCAACTATTTAATATTTATATTATAATTAGATGTATAAAAAATTACTAAAAAGAATATAATTATGAATTTGAAATACGAGGTTGCGAGATTCCCGTCGATTAATAATTAATCATTCGGGTAAGTTCAAACTCGATTTTATTGGGTAAACCTTAAAATACGAAGAGATATTTAATTCTAGAGCAAAACATGGTATATTGTTATAGTTCAATTAAGTTTAATATCAATCGGTTCAAAATACGTTAGAAAAAAGTTTTCTAAACAAGTCTAGATTCAAATTCATATTCAAATCATTGTTCAAAACTTCAAATATACATTTCACAAAGTATATCAGACTAATCTTGATCAGAACAGATTAGATTAATGAATTGTTATCCACTCATTATCAACATAATCAATTATAATTTAAAATAAATAATAATATTTTATTCATTTAAATATAATTTTAAAGGTAGATGCAAATCTTTTTCATTTAAATATATTTTTTTAATTTCTTATCTTTTTTCTCCCACTTTCATTAATCATTCCTGCAAAATCAAAAACTTTTCAAATCAGAATTTATAGTTCTCTCTTTTAAAATTACTTTGACAATAAAATCATCTCAACCTGAATTTGAAATTTATTGTTATATCTAGATTTGTTGATTGTATCTAATAAAATTATAAATTGTGAATGTAGATTAACAAATTGATCCAAAAAAATGCTTCACAATTTAGTGGGGTAATCACTTGATAGAGATCGTCTCTCTTTTATTTTATGTATAATAGTTAAAATTGAGGATTATGATTCCAATTTATTATTATTATTATTATTTTGTTTCCATTTTCCTCATACTCAATTTTGAAATGAAAGTCTTTTTTACTATTAAAAATAGAGTTAATCTCTACGATCAACCCTTATTACATATAAATAGCGATATATTAGAACAATGTAAATGATAGTGCAACGGTTGCAATATTATTGCCCAAGAATGAGGCACAAGGTCGAGACTTATGGCCTCCATTTAAAAATTTTATTTTTTATTAAAAGAAATCGATTTTTTTAATTAATTTTTTTAACACTTTTTAGTATTATGAAAAACAATTTTCAGTATTATTAAACAACACTTTTTCAAAAAATATTTTTATTAAAAAAAAAAATTTTTAATTAACACTATAATTAAAAAATAAATTTACAAAAAAATCGTTTTTTAATTTTTAGTATTTTTAAAATACATTTTTTATTAAAAAATAGTTTTAATTTTCACCCAACCGCTGACGCTTTTCGCGAGGTGAACACATTTCTTTTTTCTCCTGCAACTTAGCCGACGCCATCCTTCGCCCTGCCCACCCAACCTAGGGCCACCCCAACCCCTATCCAAGCGTCGATCGCTCTCCTCTGATAAATTATAAGTTATTGTCGACAATAGTGTATATTTTCGACAAACGTATTGTTACGATTGTCAATGATAATTCAACTTCGATTAGACGTCTCCAATCACAAGCAAAATAATCGGCCAATATTCAATCCAACGAAAGCATGGCAATTCACAAATATAAACGAAAACAGAAAAACAGAGCACAAGAACGATTTAAGTGGTTCGATCAATGTGATCTACATCCACTGGACACACGACTTCAATTTGATTAGTTCAAGAGATGTTTACACACTCATCACCCGGAAAGGGAATTTATTCTCACTTCACTCGTGAACTCTCAACTTTCAAAACGAATGCTCGTACGCGTCAAAGATTACAATTACAAGCAATGGGGTATTTATAGGTTGCCAATGGTGATTGCAGCATGTGCGGAAAACGTGAAGATTGTCACGTGGATTCTGTTACAACCATGTAACAAACTCACACCTTCTGCGTGACCCAATCTGAAATGACTTCCCTGCCCTTCACTTATTCTTGCAAACAAGACGAGTCAACACTTAGCCAAAAAATCAACCATGCTAACAGAACTCGACTGATCTGGTCCAACCTGTCTGGTCTTCCCAACTCGTCTGATTCTACGCAACCCCATCTCATCTGATTGGACTCCTCCACATCATCTGATCTGGTCTGAGTTAACTTGTCTGACTCCACCAGCTGATACGCCCAACAGCTGAGTCCTTCAGAAGACTTCTATCAACTAAGTACCTCGACTGATCTGCCCAACAGACGAGTACAGTAGTAGACTAGAATCTACCTGATCCTTACCAGACGAGTCGAACCCGTCTGGTCTTGGAGATTTGAGATAAACCAACCTCACACATGTATAAAAAAAATTTAATTTTTTTTTCGACTAGATAGAGTTGACAATAGTGTATATTTATAAATAAATCACCGGCAACGCCATCCCTCCTTTGCCCATCGCCGCCTCTTCCCTCACGTCGTCACCCTGCCTTCCACAATTGCCCGTCGTCCCCTCCTCCCTCTTTTGATTTTTTTTAAAAAAGATTTGTAACTCTATCGGTGGCGCCGCCGCCCATCCCTCGCTAAGCGCCGCCGCTGCTGTCTCCTCCCTCGCCAAGGTCGCGCCCCTCCCTCACCCAACCGCCGCCGCCGTTTCTGCCACATGAACCCTAAAACATAGGTTTGCTTGTTTTTTTTTCTTTTTTTTTTTTTTTAAATTTCGACAACTCTTAGTTGAAAATATATACAATCGTCGACAACTATTTGTCGAAAAGAGTATTTTTCGTCGACAAATCAGTGTCGAAAAATGTATTTTTTTTAAAAATTTTTGGTGAGGTGGCGACGACAGCTCCATCAATTAGGGTTAGAATTTTAATTTTTTAAGGGAGGTGCATCTATCTATGAATATTTTACTAGAAGGGTAATTTAGAATTTTTACATGTATATTTAATTAATAAATGTAGAGGGAAGTATATTTAACAAGTATGGAGGGTATATAGCTGCTTGGTTGCGGACGGAAGGTATTAAGCCCAATGGTTTACCAAACTCTAAACTCAAAGGGCCAAGCTATATACCCCTCCACACTTGTTAAGTATACTCCTCCTTCCCATTTATTAATTTAATAATCATGTAAAATACCTGAACTATCCTTAAACTAAAATAACCCTGATAAATACACCCCTCCACTTTTCAATCTTAAACTGTAACCCTAATTGAAAAGCAACAGCTGCCACCGTCACACCACCACCACCTCCGGCCGCCGCCGCACCACCAGAAAAAAAAAACCTGGATTTAAAAAAAAAACACATATTTTCGACACTGGTTTGTCGACAAGAGTGTTTTTCGTTGACATTGTCGACAACTTTTATTGAAATAATTTTTTTTTTAAAAATCAATATTTTTGACAACTTATGGTCGATAATATACACTATCGTCGACAAAATATTATCTACGATAGTATATACTTTCGACCAAGAGTTGTCGAAAAAAAAAGGAAGAAACCTGCAATGCAATAGAGAAATGGAAAAAAGAAGAGGGGCGGCCGTGGAAGTGAGGGAGGAGGGGGCGGAGACGATTGCCAAGGGAGGGAAGCGGCGGTGGCGTCGCCACCGCGTGAGCAGAAAAAAAAAACAATAAACCTACCTGGTCGACGGCGGCACTGAGGAAGGAGGAAGCGCGCGGGGAGGAGAGAGAGCGGTGGGCGGTGCTGGGCGAGGGGGTGCCGCCTCGAGCAAAAATAATAATAAAAAAAACAAAAAAACTTACCTGTAGGGGAGGAGACGCGTGACCTTGAGTAGCGGAGGAGGCGGCGCGGCCTTGGGCACGGTGGCCTGCACGACGGCTTTGGGTAGGGGAAGAAAAAAAAAGAAGAAGAATACGTGGGCGACGCGGCGGCACGCGGCGACCGGCAGGGTGAGAGGAAGAAGAAGGTGGGGAAAATGAGGAGAATTAGATTTATGGAGGTATATGTATCAATTATATTTTAGAGAAAAAAAAAGGTACTCCCTCCGTCCCGAAATAATTTACACACTTTGACCGTCACGTTGTTTAAAAAAAGTGGATTTAGTGGTTGATGATGTAAGATAAAAGAGGGGTGTTTTAGGTAATTTGATGATATGTAAAGTGGATTTAATGATGTGTAAAGTGAAATGTATGAAAAAAATGAGTGACAAATTTGAAAATAAAATGATGTTGTGAGGTTATTAATTTTGTAGGGTATTTCTATATTAAGAGTGTGCAAGTAATTTTGGAACGTCCCAATAAAGAAAGTATGCAAGTAATCACGAGACGGAGAGAGTATAATATATTAATTTAGGGGTGCATGGGGGGAAGTATATTTAACAAGTGTGGAGGGGTATATAGCCTGACCCAACTCAAAAGGGTGGAAAATTGGGCCTGATCAAGATAGATACTGGGCTTTGAAATCCATTTCAAAAATGGGCGCGGTTAAAGACACCCACCGACCTATTGAGGACACCCACGCGATGAGGACACCCACACTTTCGATGAGGACACCCATGTGGAAAATTCGAGAGTGCCCTTCAAATTTCTTTTCCTCCTTTTCCTCCCTTGTTTTCGTTTTCGGTACACCCACCCCTCCCATCTTCCCCACTCCATCTCTCACCCACACTCCATTTCAACCTCCATTTCCACTCTTGAAACAACGACGTCAAACAAGACAGAGAGAGAACACGGGCGCGTTGTTTTTTTGAGAAGAAGAGGAGGACGCATTTTTTTTTTTTTTTTGCAAAAATAGTTAAAAGTTAGTTTTTCTTACTTATATTTGAGAAGAAGAGGAGGATGCGCGTTTAATTTAGATTTTTGTTGATTGAAACATTGATTTTATTGTTGTAGGGTTTCATGATTTATGTTTTATTTTTTGAATTTTGTGTTTTCATGAATGTGTTGATTAAGGTTGATTTTTTGTGTTATAATCATGTTTATGTGACAATTTATCAATATTTGATGTGTTAGGATGGAAATAAATCAATGGGCATCTAATTGGCATGGTTTAGGAAGAAACTAAACGTTTTTTTACTGATTTTTCGAACATGGAGGAGATGCCCGGAACTAATTTTTGAACATGGCTTGTTTATAAATTTCGGATGAGAACACCCACAATTTTTTATGTTTGGATGAGTACACCCACAATGTACGGAATAAATTTTCAAACATTGAGCATATGTTCGAAAATTTGTTCCCAACATAGGGTTTTGGGTTGAAAATTCGACCAAGTAAAACATGCGGAACAAATTTTCGAACATTGCAATCATGTTGGGAACAAATTTTCGAACATTGCTATCATGTTGGGAACAAATTTTCGAACATTGCTATTAGGTTGGGAACAAATTTTCGAACATTGAGCATATGTTCATGTTTTTTTTTCGGACAAAGAATCGTTGTCCGAAAAAAAAACACGAACATGATCATCTTCTTCGCGAAACCAGACGCGAATAAGAGTTTTTTTCGATTCAAGCAAATGCCATTCATATTGTCAAAATGTATGTTCTAAATGCATACTATTTAAACTAGATACCATTATAAACTCATATTATGCAAAAAAAAAAAAAAACAAGATTAAACTAACAAAACACAACAAAACCCTACACATAAAAAAACTTCCATTTTCAAAATAAAAAAACCTTCAAAACATGTTAAAAAACTTAAAAATGAATATTTGGCACCCCACAAGTCACTCAGCCATTTTCGAGTTCTTCCACACTGAAAATCGTTTTTACAATTTTTGGAAAGGTTTGGAATAAGAATTTTGATCGACCCTTCTTCTTCTCGCGATAGATACAGTGGTGGGTGTACTCATCCGCAAATTTTTTAAAATTTTCAAGGAGAGGTAAAATTGACAATTTACATACCCTTTTTTAAAAAAAAACTCTTAGGGCATGTTTGTTTTGGGATGGGAAATCCGGATTTGGGATTTCGAAACTCCACCCCCGTTACAGTTTGGGATTTTGATTCAGGATTTCAAAATCCTACCCTATAAACCCTATAAAAGTCAACCCTATAAATACCTACAAATCCTATATAAATACCTATAAAACCTATAACTCTATTCTATAAAGTTAAATCCTACCCTACATAAATCCCAAAACAAACACAAAACATAAAAAGCATTAGGGCATGTTTGTTTTGGGATTTTGAGGATTTTGAAATCCGGATTTCAAAATCTAGTGGATTTCAAAATCCTAATACTTTTTATGTTTTGTGTTTGTTTTGGAATTTATGTAGGGTAGGATTTAACTTTATAGTATAGGATTATAGGTTTTATAGGTATTTATATAGGGTTTGTAGGTATTTATAGAGTTGACTTTTATAGGATTATAGGATGGGATTTTGAAACGGGGGTGGAGTTTCGAAATCCCAAATCCGGATTTTCCATCCCAAAACAAACAAGCCCTTAGGATTTTAAAATCCACTAGATTTTGAAATCCGGATTTCAAAATCCTCCAAATCTCAAAACAAACATGCCCTTAGTGGGTGTCCTCAATAGGTCGGTGGGTGTCTTTAACCGCGCCCTTGAAAAATATTATGAGCCAGACCCATATCACAAAACAATTAATCAGAAAATTTTATAAGAGGTCAAACAATCAAAATTGGGGTGTACTTTATAATACACAGGAGCTCAAACGGCTGTATAACTAATAATAGCATGATTAAATACAAATATTTTATGTAGGTGTTGGTATCATAAAAAATCTACAATCGATTTCTATATTATTACTCGACATGTATCATTTTCTATGTTATCAGACATACTTTTGATATTAAAATATGAAACATCATTAGAATCAGATTTCAAATTGACTAGTTACTACTACTTGCTAGTACTGTTTTATTTATTATATAGCCTAACCATTTGTCCTTTGCGATATGTGGTTAGACAGTAAATCATTTATGAGATTTTATACCAAATGTGATTCATTTGCTGTTAGATATTTACAAAATGAGCTTCAAATAAATTGCAATTATTATTACCCATGTGCCACAATAATAAAACCCAACCAACCTACCACCATCATCATCATATCACACTCCTCTTTCGGTTAATTGTGACAGCTAACTCCAAGAATTACAGCTCAATTTTAAATATGTCATTATAGACTTGTAATTTATGTAATATTGATTTATGATTTTTGAGATATTCTATTATGAGACCGTGTCCTAAAATTAAATTAATGTGTAATTAAATAAATAAAATACATCCAATTCAATCAATATCACAACTTATCTACAATTATCTCACACACACAAGAATTTATCATGATCCATAATTTAAAATTGATATTACTTCTGCAACCATGTAGTAAAATATGAAATGGAGCAAAGTTCTATGACAGGTTCTTCAATTTGTATGGTCTCAAATTCAAGAATGAAGAAAAAAACAAAAAAGCTTAGTTTTTGGGAGTATTTGCAACACAAATACAAACTTCAAGACTTGTTTTTATATATGTACCTCAAAAGGGTACTTATAACTCTAATATAATAAGATTTTTTCTTCAACATATACTTAAAAAAAGATTAAAAAAAAGAAATTCCAGCTCAGGTATCTAAAAATCTTCATAGCCAGAGAGATCAAAGGAGCCCCAATTGTCAGTGACTAGATTTTCAGACATTCTCTGATCAAACCCTTCAAATTGTTGCACCATTAATGGCTCATCTTCAGATCCAAAGCTCTGCAAATCTGTACCTTCTGACCATAACCCTCCCACCTCAAAACTCTCAAAATTCTGGTACACAAAATCTTGCCCATCATTTATCTCTTCAAACAGAGCACTACTCTTTCCAGTAGTCTGCACATCCTCCGATAGCCCGAATCCCGAGGATTCATAATTCTCGGGATTCTGGCTAGAATATTTGGCATAGACTGCTGAAATATCGATATCGATATCAATATCAATGTTCCCGCCGCTTTCTGACCCATTCGTGGGTTCCAGGGAGGGCGGCGGGAAATCCTCCTGGGTGCTGCGGCAACGGCGGCTCTTCCTGCATCCGCCCCCGATGGGGACGTTGCGTAAGGAGCCGCCCTTGGTCCAGTACCGGCGGCAGGATTTGCAGAAGTACCTTGGCTGTGAAACGCTGTAGTTGTTGTAGTAGCAGAATTTGGTGTTTGATGAAGAACATCTTGGGCAATTTGGTGCTATTTCAATTTTGTTTGGCTTCCATTTTATTGTTTTCTCCATCATTACCAAAGGGGGTCTAATTGGAGAGAATTCAAGAATTCTGTGGTTACTAGTTGACATGTTTACAGTGAAGATTTTGATAGTGGGGTGTGGGTGATCATATTTTGGGATGGGAGTGAATATATATAGATACATGTGGAATTATATATATAGGGGGTTGGTGATGGAAATCATCTAGCAGATTTGGATTCGGTGCAATACAACATTGTCCCGTGCAATATAACTTAAGGTTATATTGGGGATTTTGTATTGCACAGGAGAGTGTTGTACTACACCGATCCAAATCCCAATTTTCATGTGTTACATTTAACGAAAAATGTAAAATTGTATATAACGATCTTGTGCTTCACCGAATCTGAATCTGAATCTAATTTTACATATGCTATGTTGAAGAAAAATGTGAAATAGGTCCCTGACTATTGAGCTAGTGATTTGCTTCTGAAGAACAGATTTAACTTAAATTGATTCATTTAGGAAAATTAAAGGTAAGAAAAAAATATCTATTATGCTTTATATCATTAGTTTGATTTTTATTTGAATTAAACAGTTTTAAGTTGGTCTATGGTAATCATCTTATAAATCTAATTAGTCAAAACAATGGAAAATCTTTTAAACTAGTGATTTCAATCTACCAATCTAAGTATAACTTGCAAACACTTCGAAGTATGGTAAAATTGGAGGAAACACCACCGCTTTAAAGAATTTCATATTTCTTAAATATATATGGACCCCAAAACATAAAAATTAGTTGTTGGATGGGATCCATGAACCTAGATAAAATATGTATAGCCTTTTCCATCCCCTTTCTTTGAAATTGAATTTGGATTCTATTGAATAGTACAAATCTCACTTTATTTCTCTCTTTCGTCCCATAATTCTTTCACATAAGAAAGAGTAATGAGTATGACTTTGATAAATAATTTTATAAACAAGTAAATTTTTTTTGTTGAATTGTGTGTACTAAATAAAATTTACCATTTGTTAATGTAGTTATTTACTGATTTAGAATAAGGTAATAAAGTCATGAAAGCGACTCTAAGTATCATGAAGCATACACATATCAAAAGTTGGCATACCTCCTCTTCACACCATCCTTTACTAGGCAAAATAATAGATGTAAATTGAACAAACGTTTCCATCTAACTTCCCTCATTGTACACATCACTTAAATTCTTGCAAAGACGTCACAACTTATGTTCAATTAGTAGTTGTGGTCTTTTGACTTTTGTGCAAAATGGAAATTCTCATGAGGGCAACAAAATACATGTGGGGTGTTTTTAGTCATTTTCGTGCGTGGCACGTGCGAGAGGATACATAGATAAGCCTTCGACCGTTTTTTATTTTTAATATTCAGTGCACATACAATATCGATCATTTGTTAAATGTGACGAGTTGATGATCAAGGTAGCTTCCACGGCTCAACTAGTGACAATTTTTCCTACACTATGACATAGAAAACGCAAGCTACCTACTCTTGATTCCTCATTTTACTAATTCTAGAAACTTATTCTACATTTCAATAGATGTGACATGTAATAGAAACCATGTTCATTGTTCAATGTGTGAGAAATTCACTTTGCTTATATCAATGCTTAAAAAGTTGCATGTGAGTGGTTCTTTGTTTAGAAGTGGCCATGCACAGAGGCCCCAAAATTCTTGAGATGTAAGTAGTGGTGCCTTTTTAGTCAATATGTTTGTTATGAGAGTCATGTGCACAATTCTTCTTGACATCTTGGACAAAGCATCTATATCTAGACCTGTCAAGACGGGCCAGCGGGGCGGGGCGGGCCAAAACCGCAAAAACCCGTCATTTGGCGGGGCGGGGCGGGCTAGCCCGTTTGGCAAGCGGGCTGTCAAACCCCCAACCCAACCCAAAAATGGGCGGGCCGCGGGTTTTGGCGGGCTAAGCCTTTTTTTTTAATATTTATTAAATTCATCAATATAGTTCATCTAACAAAGTCAATTAAATTACAGATAATATCATAAATTCATAATTATAGTCTTTACGCATAATATCATAAATTCATAATTACAGTAACTGATAATATCATAATACTCATAAAAATATAAAATAATTGAAAATACAATTTGACTTACCTAGAGTCTGAGACTGAGAGTATACAGAATAGAGATAATTTGAAGCTTGAGCGGCGTCGTGGGAGACTCGCAAGTCGCAGCGCAGGAGGGGCGCAAGCATCGCAGACTCGCAAGTGGGCGCGTCGCGGGAGACTCGCGTCGCAGGTGGGCGCGTCGCGGGAGACTCGCGTCGCAGCTGGGACGGGCAGGAGGCGCAAGCGGCGCAGGTGGACGGCGTCGCGGCTCAGGTCAGTAAAGACGCAGTAGAGAATGGAGATTGTGAGCAGATTTGGAAAAAATTAAAAAACGGCGTGTGTGAGCAGAATGAAAATGAATACCAGTGCTAGAGTTTACTTTTACTTTCATTTAATATTTTATTTATTTCAATTATTTAATATTTTAATATTAAAAAAGAAAAAAAAGGGCGGGCCAGCCCGCCAAAAGCCGCCCCGCCCCACCAAAAACCGCTGTCCAAACGGGCCGGACCGCCTGGGCCCGCCTCCTGGCGGGCTTAGAAAATTCTGGCCCAACCCACTATTTTTAGTGGCGGGGCGGGCTGGCCCAACGGGCCCAGCCCGTTTTGACGGCTCTATCTATATCTATACTCTCCTTCCATAATATTACAATCTATAAATAAAAATTTCAATTAGCTAATTTTATATGTTGGGTTTGTTTTAAATTGGAGGATATTAAATTTGTAGTGCTAATATGAGGGACTAATTTCAATCAATTCATCATAATCCAAACAAAAACACTGATAGATAATGACAATTATTAGTTATCTATACAATAAAACCTTAGTTATCAGACTTGATGTTATCTATGACCCTCACTCATAGATAACAGATGCATATCCTTTATCTATCTCAAAATAAAAAGGACAATTTCTCATATGCAATTGAGTGTATAAAACACTTTAATTTTAATGTTTAGTTTACTCAATTTAATCTTTGACTCAAAATTTAACCCAATTTACTAGAGTTTAATTCCAATTGTATAGGTGCAACCAATTGCACCCAAGTATCACTCTGAAACTCTCCTCGAGTTCTCTCACGGATCCTCTTTGGTAAGATTTCACCTATCTAGAAATCTTACCAAAGATTACACCTCTTTGGTAAGATTTCACACAAGAAAAATCAAATAAACTTCTTGAAAGACAGGAAATTATAATTACATGACCTGTCAACCTCATAAACAGATCAGCAAAAAAAATTGAAATGGCAATCTGTTCACAGTTCATACTATAAGGAATAATTCAAGCCCAAATTGTAGGAGTCACAGGACATGAGTTTCTTTAGGAAATCAGGTTCCTTTGAAATAGTTATAAGCTACACTAAGGCAAGAACTTTCTAGGTTAGTTTAAGAAAATATTTTCAGGAACTAGTTTCATCACTATTTCCTATATTAATCATACAGTCGACAAAGATTTTTGAGATATAAGGAGTAACCTGGTCCCAGCCTTTAAGTGATGTAGCACTATAAAAATTTCAGGGGTGGGGGCAATCAACCTCAGATTGTATTGACTGAAAGAGTCCGGAGATCCCATACGTGCAAATGCTAATCATCTCCAACTGAACCAAACAAGTATTCATGCCTGAGATGGCATGCTACATTGAGTCTTATTTCTCTTAAATGGTTAAGCAACAGTAAAGGCGAATAAAAAAGAAGCTAATATATCAACTCAATACACATCTTAAACCCAATACATTTGGCACATTTATAAGACCAACTAAACATCTGACACAATCAGTAGAATAAGTAATACAGTAACAATTAAAAAAAGATTTTTTTACCAGAAATCCAGGAGTAAATCAGTAGTTACAAATTCTGCTCGTCAATGCCCTGAATAAAGCAAAATTATATTCAAAATAGCAAAGTGCATTGGATGTTGATTGATTGTCTAGAGGGAGCATTATGAAAAACTGAAACAATTGTGAATACAATGTATATGTAAATTTAGAGGTTTACTAACTCTGAGATTGTATATGTAAACAATAGAAAATTTTGACTGCATGATTTATAGAAATCCAACACACAATATCCTAATAAAAAATCAAGGTCTATATTACTAAAAATCGAGGTTAACGCCATTATGCATCAGGATAACTTTGACCTGCATCTGGGTCTGCGCTTCATTTATATAAGAATACAAGATTTATAAATATCCATTAGGCTATAAAGAAAAGGCAATTAAGCACAAAGAGTGTCTCATTCTAAATGAACCGAGAATGACTGCAGATCCTATGGTACTAAGTATTCATTGAAGATCTGCCAGCTTTGCATCAACACTTGCTTCTGCACCCATGCTAGGACCAACTAAATCTTAATCCCTTTGAAAGTATAGCAAAGTTACAAGAATTTTCTAGCAAGTTAATACACCATTTCAAGAAAAAGAATGTGATAATTTTATCATAATGTTTGGTGATGAATAAGTACTTGACATACTCAAATTTAGAAATGATCAACTGAGAATCTTATCTATGTACCTTTTCATATGACAAAACTTTCCGTATTGTTAAATTTATCTAGAAGAGATATCATCCACAACATTGACTTCTAAGCTTTGTACAGGTGCTGAAACATCAGGTTTGTAAATAACTCTGTTTGAAATCAAATAAAAAATTCAATAAAGTTATGAACGAGCCTAGCCTAGTAAACAATGACAAAGGGAAAATAAAAAAAACAACTTCAAAAAACTAAAATCCATATCCTTGCATAAACAAATAGCTAATGCACTGTTGCATAGCTAAGTAACACTCTCAACATTTTGGGCCCCTACCACAAATCAAAGTAATAAGCTATTAACATCATTATAATCATCATACTCAATAGCAAAAAGCAAAAAATAACTCATGAATTAACCTAAACCAAGAAGAACCTTATTTCATATGTACGCATATATGGATAATTAAACTTGATACCATAATACTTACACATGACAATAAAATCATATGCAACCTCCACTCAATTATCCCGTAGACCTTAACAAAAATTCAGTCACTATCATTAGAAAAAAAAACCACAAATACAATCATTGTGCATATGCCTCCAATCAAGGCTATGCATTAAGACTAATCTAATTTGAGCAGATTCCTTTCCATCATTATCAAATCCTGTATGCTACGCCAAAAATTAAGTATACCAAGCATCTAAATTTTGCAGCACTTAACTGTCAATGATCTAAAATAAAACCTAAATGAAATATCAAACTGCTTATGAATTGACATTAACTTCTCAGAAAACAACCCAGAAACAGGGAAGAAGATGGGACTACCAAAAGATAAGCTCCCCTACACACTGAAAAAACAATCTAACTCAAAGCAGTTAATACCTTAGCCCAAATTCAGAAATGAAAGTTAAATTCGTTGCATATGAACTTCTTTCCTTAATATATATTACAAAATTATATGAATGCAAGCATTGTGAGTGTCAGTCGTCAAAAACAAAGTATAAACACTCAAATAAAATCTTGCCACAACAGAAAAGGTATTGTGATTTAGCAATACAATGACTATTTCCATAAGATTATCACGGTGTACGTAAGATTATTCAATGCAATGGTATGAACAACAACAGTAATGCATATCAGTAGAAACCAATACTTTCAAAACACCAAATCTGTAAATATCACATCAATATCATCACCAAATGATCCTCAAGGATAATATTCTTAGTATACACAATCAAATGATTTAGGAAATTCTACTCCTAACAAATTGAAGAACACGCCAAAAGTTACCACTGAAATGAAGAAATGAACACCCATATGACAATTCTCACTCAATCTTCCTCTTTTGGCGATTCTGTTTTTGTTGCACAATTCCTTCCGGCTGCTCCGAAAAAAAATAGCCCCCCGACATTCCCCTTTCTATTTCAATGTGAAGTGGGCTTATTTTATTTTTTTGGTGGGCTTTTCATTACTTTTGTGGGCCTGATAAATAGTGGCAAGCTTAAATGCTCCCTTTATTAAGGCGTGGGGTATATACCCCTCCAGCTTTGTTTAATACACTCCCCCTTTATTTTTATTAATTCAATATATTTGTGAAATACCAATTTTGCACTTTTACTAAATCATGTTAGATACATACACTCCCCTATAATTTAAACACAACCATAACCCTAGAATTAGACAGCCGTCACGGCCGCCGCCTCATATAAAATTTAGAAAAAAAAATCTTACTATTTTTAAAAAACACTCCGGTCTACACTGGTTTGTCGACCAAAAATACTCTGGTCGACACTAGTTTGTCGACCAAATTTCGAAAGAAAATTTTAAAATATATATTAAAATGATTGAAATTTTCGACCATTATTGATCGCCCAAAAACACTCTCGTTGACAACCTATTGTCGACGATAGTGTTTTTGAGCGACCAATAATGGTCGAAAAAAAAAACCTAAACCTGTTCTCTCTCAAGGCGGAGGAAGGCGGGGGCGAGATGAAGCGGCTGGAATGTCGCGACGGGGCGTTGGAGCGGCGGCGAGCGCTAAGGGAGGAAGCGGGCGAGCGCTGGGGGTGGGCCGTGATGGCCGAGGGCGAGCTGGAGGGCGGCGTCGAGCGCTGGAGCTGCTGGGGAAGACAAGAATTAAAAAAAAAAGAAGAAGAAAGAAGATGGGCGGCGGCGGCGGAGGCGAGGAGGTGAGGAGGAGGAGAGGAGGGCTGCGGCGAACGCAGGCGGCGGTGGATGGGAAGAAGGAAGAGAAGTGTGGGAGGAAAATAGAAGAATGAGGAAGAAGATGAGAAAAATTGGGGTTAGGGTTATAAGGGGTGTGTATGTATCTATAATATTTTACTAAGGGGCAAAATTGGTATTTCATATATATATATTGAATTAATAAAAATGAAGGGGGACTGTATTAAACAAAATGATTTTGTAGGAATTTCATTGACAAAACTGGATTTGTGCATGAATATAAATAGAAATCGCGAAGTTTTTCAATCATTGAAACCCAAAATGAATCCCTTTACGTTTATATTCAAGTTTCTTCAAAGTTTCAATTTTTTTCTGAATGAAATTTTTGGAGGGAGAAGTGTAATGAAATTATGTGGGTTTTGCTGAACTGGTTTGAGCACGAACAGCGAGGGCAGACCCACGAAGATGGCGGCGGCGCAGAGGACGACGGTGGCCGACTGAGTGGAGGTGTGGAATCTTTACTAATTCACCAAGATATACTCGCTAACAGGCTGACCAAATATAAGAGCCCACGCAAAGGAAGCGAATCACAATCTGTACGAACAACAATAGATAAATGGCGGAGGCGGCCGACGGCAGAACCAAGCTCTGATACTACTGTTGGGTTTCGATGCCGCCGACCGCCAATACACTTGAGTTGTACACGAGCTCAGACTCCTCGCCCGATGACGGTGTACGTGTACAAGAACCCCTCTCCCCCCTCTCGTCTCACAAAGCACACAAAGAATCTCGTATTCAACGTATTAAACCATATCGACAAAGTGGGATAGCTCAAGTGGTTAGAACACCACTACCTAGGCCTTAGGTCCTGGGTTCGAGTCATGGGGAGGGTAAAAAAGGGATGGGTATTTAACTTCCATAAAAAAAAAAACGTATTAAACCATATCAACCAACATTATTAATATAGTATCATAAGACCACGATTTCCGCCTAATTAGCCACTATTCCCGGACCCCGGTTACAGGAATGGTAAGTAAATCGTTGTCTAGTAGGAAGGTCAAAGATAAGGAAATGTAATGAAATTATGTGGGTTTGTTGGATTTGGTTCAACTGTATTATACCCTAAAGCCCATTACACACACCTCCTCTCATTTCATTTCTTGTGATTGATAATTTTCATATCTTTGACCTTCCTACTAGACAACGATTTACTTACCATTCCTGTCACCAGGAATAGTGGCTAATTAGCCAGAAATCGTGGTCTTGTGATACTATATTAATGACGTTGGTTGATATGGTTTAATACGTTGAATACGAGATTCTTTGTGTGCTTTGTGAGACGAGAGGGAGGAGAGGGGTTCTTGTACACGTACACCGTCACCGGACGAGGAGTTTGAGCTCGTGTACAACCCAAGTGTATTGGCGGCTGGCGGCACGCCGGCACCGAAACCCAACAAGAAGGGAGAAGGAAATACACAAAATTTTCGATTTTGTGTTTTTTGGGTGAGGGTGAACTTAGTAACAGGGATAGTATAAGTCATTTTACTCAAAATTTCAAAAAATAAATTGAAGTGAGGTGAAGACATAAAAATATGGGACATTTAACCGTGGGCTTTTTTTTTTTTTTTTTTTTGAAACTAGTAAAGCTTAACTTCTATTATTGCATTGACAAATAGATGTAGGAAGCCCAACCACAAAAGTCGGTGGGTCTAACCAAGTAAAATTATTATCGTAAAGTCGTGAGTTTCTAGCTAAGGTATGTGCCATCACATTAGCACCCCTTTTGACATAAGTAACCGAAACATTATTAAAACTTGCCAATATTCTTTGACCCTCGAAAACGAAATCTCCAAAGGTGGAGGCCCAGATCTTTGTGCCACTGATAGCATCCACTACTCTCTTGGCATCTCTTTCAACCAAACAATTGTCCATACCCTGTTCCTTAAGCCAAGATAAAGCTTAAAAAAACCCCATTATCTCCCCTACATCAACATCATAACAGCCTCGGATAATCCTGCTTTTTGCCATAATAAACGTACCTTGATCATCTCGGAGGACCATGCCTAGCCCCGTTTGTTGTGTGTCATAAAAAATACAGCATCCGTATTTATTTTCCGCATACCAGCACCCGGTGGGTGCCATGCAGTGCATGTGTTTTTTAGATTGCGTCGTGCAGCATTGTGATTCGAATGACCATGTGATGCAGCAGTCCATTCCAGTCAAAAACCTGCTGATTTGTGGACAGCCTCAATAGGTGTGTTGCAAGACCCGTTCCAAAAATTTGAGTTTCGTTCCTTCCAAATCTGCCAACGAATCATCCCAATATTAGACCTAATGGCCTCAGTTTCAGCACTCAACATAGCAAACACTGCACTCTTAATATCTTCAGCATTCTGCCCACAACCAGTGACCCAAGGCAGCAAGCCTGCTGCTGTCCAGCAGTCCTTTGCATAGGAGCATTCGAAAAAAATATGCCAGCAATTCTCCTCCCCGTTTCCACATAGTTCGCAATTTGATTCATCAAGTACGTGTTTAAGCATTAAGTTGCTCTTAGTTGGAAAACAGTTCCTTCCCAGTCGCCACAAAAAATCTTTCACACGAGGGGGTGATTCACGTATTCTACAACACTAGAATAAACGACCGCAAGTATACGACGTCTATCGTAGAGAAGTAAGTACGAGGTCGATCCCACAGGGAAGGGTTAGTGTAAAAGTGATATTTGTTGGCACGATTCTATCTAGACACGATTGATTTGCAAGGAGGGTTTAAAAACTAAGACTAATTCTAATGCTATCTATAAATGTCACTAAGAAAGCAAATAAAACTAGTCAAATCCAAATCAATAACAAGCTAATGAAATGAAAATAACAAAAATAATCAAGGAAAAATGTGGTTCCAAGGCATATGCAATATTTAGATAGGGTTGATCACTAAATAATGAATTAAAAGATTTTTCAATCCAATTAATTCAAAGGAAATGTCACACAAGAATGTATTTCTACCAAGCATGCATCATATAACCCTAAATAGCTCCTAAGATCATCAATACCCTCCCAATAGTTAATCCTCTTTCGAGCTCATAATAAATTGAGTTGTATGCTTATATTCAATTAATGGAATAAATCTTTCAATCTTACCCCAATTAACGCAAAGTGGCTTTGTTACCTATTCCGTTAGGAACCGCGGATTTTTTGGTACATCATATTCATGCATTTACGATTCATGTCACGGTATTGATACTCCTGAAAGGTGTTCTCTTTGCTCGCAGCTCCCGTTTGATACCAGATAAAGCAAATCTTGGTTTTCGTTTTCCTTGTAATAGATAAAACATATTATAATGGCCACTAATAACATGCTTTCAAATAATAATTAAGTACACAAATAAAAGACAAACACCATTTAAAGTAAAATATTAATCCATAAACTTCAATCCAAATAACTACAAGCCTTGAAACCTAAAGTGTTTTACATAATCTCAAATACAATAAAAAGATAAATAACTAGAATTAATAAAAGGGATAGAGAAAGTTTAGATAGTGTAGGCGATGGAGTGTGAAAATCCCAAGCTAATCCACCATTTGAAGCATCAATGGAGAAACACCTTCCACTAGGTGTGGGTGTGTGAAATCGCAGCTGCCCTTTTTCCCCTATTTTCGCCCAATATCTTTGGGCCCTCTGCGACCAAAATTGTATGCCATGCACCCTCTCAAATTAATTAAATGGGCTTGAGGCCCATGACTCCTCTTAAGTCTGCTCACGGCAACGGCCCCTCTTATATGCTTGCCCTCCTGCTTGCTGAAATATATATATATATATATATATCTATGCGCCCCATTCAATTCCAATTAAATGTGCCAAACAATTAATTGGCCCAAATAATTTCCAATCTCAATTTCTACTCGTTTTGCTCTCGATTTCATTTTCTCCCTCCGATTGACTTCACTAAAAATTAGGTGAGTGTTTTTACCTTCAAAATAACCATTTTTCCTACAAAATACACAAAACACCACCTTTCTCTCTATCAAGTGCAATTAGCCAAAATTAAACAATAAAAGCATGAAATCTTAGGAAAATTGAGCTCAAAATGTGTCATAAAAATATGCAAATTCCACCCGAATCAGGGGGAACAAATAGTTTCCAAATAATAAGCCATTCCTCTTCAACTGTTAGGTCTGGGGACTCAGATTGAGAGCACGCTAGCTTGTAAGCAGATTGGACAGTGTAATCGCCTTTGCAAGAAGGATCCCAAATTAATTTATCAGTGCCCCTTGTCGGCGGTAGAGGCATATCAATAATCTTCCCTACATCCAAAGGCAGAAGGTCGCGGATCAGGCCCTCATCCCACATTCTCAAATCAGCATTGAACAAAGCAGCAACATGGAGCGATTCAAGCCCCTCAACCGTATTAGATAAGGCCATAAAATGCCTGTCATTCCGTATCCAGGGGTCGCCCCAAATTCGAATTGAATCACCATTTCCAATTTTTCACCTGGCCTCTGCTTTAATTAACTCTCTACTTGCATGTATACTCTTCCACGTACAGTATAACTGGGATTCCATCCTAACTCAGAATTTAGGAAATCACCACGCGAAAAATAAAGCGCTCTAAGAACTTTGTAGACTAAGGCTTCAGGATCAGTGGAGAGCCTCCAACCCATTTTCCCCAACAGAGCAAGATTAAATTTGTTTAAATCTCGAAAACCCCTACACCCGCCTCTTTATCAACACAAAGCTTATCCCATTTCATCCAATTAATCCCCTTCGAGGCATCCGTCGAATTTCCACACCAAAATTTGTTTATCATGACCTGCAACTCGTGTAACAAGGTCGATGGGAGCAAAAAGGTTGTCATACAAAACGTAGGAATGGCTTGGGCTACAGCTTTGATAAGAATCTCCTTCCCGGCCTTGGATATTTTCCGTTTACTCCATCCCTGCAATTTCTACCAAAGCATGTCCTTAATATATGCGAATATATCTCGCTTCTTCCTGCCAATTAAAGACGGCAGCCCTAAGCATCTGCCAGTATTTATTTGGTTTTGCACCCCTAAAATCAATTTAAGAGCAGCCCTCCTTTCATCGTGCACATTCTTGCTAAAATAAATCCCTGATTTTTCGTAATTTACCGCCTGGCCAGATACCTGTTCATAATCATTGAGAATACTCTTGAGGTGTGCACATTCTTCCTCCGTGGCTTGGCAAAACAATAGGCTGTCATCAACGAATAGCAAGTGAGTAATTTCGGGGGCACGTCTACAAACCCGATTCCCATGCAAAATTCCTGTCGATCTTGCATGATTAAGAGCCGCCGAAAGCCCTTTCGAGCATAGAATAAACAAATAAGGGGATAAAGGATCCCCTGGCAAAGGCCTCGTCCCGGCACTATCGGCCCCACTAGGTCCTCATTCACACAAATCGAATACTTTAAGGTTGTTATACACAAAAGCATCCACTGCACCCATTTGTCATTGAAGCCTAATCTCCGCAAAATATCTTCAAGATAGGGCCAACTCACTCTATCATAGGCCTTGGTGATGTCAATCTTTAACGCTACATCTCCCCGTCCTCCAACCCGTCTATTCTTCATGGCATGAAGGGTTTCGAAAGCAATCAGGACATTATCCTGGATCAACCGTCCCGAGATAAAAGCGGACTGGGCTCCGTCAATAAGCCCGGGGAGCACCTCTTTCAGCCGATTACAAAGGACCTGGGATATGATTATGTAGAGAACGTTGTAGAGGGAGATGGGACGAAGATCACGAACCGATTGGGGAGCCTCCACTTTCGGAACGAGGGTAATATTTGTATTATTCAAGCCTTGGGGAAACGACCCCCTCTCCAGCTAATCAACCCCTGCCAAAAATATATCATTGCCCAGAATTTCCCAATTGTGTTGGAAGAAGGAAGGGTTGAAGCTATCCGGCCCGGGGGCCTTATCGCCTTTCATCTGTTTTAGTGCACAATCAAATTCTGATTTTGAGAATTCCCTAGTGAGCTTACTGTTCTGCTCTTCCGTGATCACCCGTGAAATAGATCCTAGGAAGACTGCATCATCCTCCACATTATTTGTCGCCGTGAATAGGTTTGAGAAATAATTACTAACCACCTCACACAAATCTGCTTGCTGATTTTTCCATACGCCTTCATCGTTCATTAGTTGGGCAATACAATTTTTCTTCTGTCGACTCGTAGTAGATTGATGGAAGAATTTCGTGTTGAGATCCCCATCCTTCAACCAATGTACCTTGGCTCGTTGGCGCCAATATATTTCCTCTTTGATTCGGGTGGAATTTGCATGATTTTAGTGCACACTTTGAGCTCAATTTTCTCACAATTTTACGATTTTATTACTCAATTTGGATAAATTCACTTTATTTGGAGAAAGGTGGTGTTTTATGCATTTTGTAGGAAAAATGGATATTTTGAAGGCAAAAGCACCTACTTAATTTTTGGTGGAGCAACGAAACAAAGAAATTGAGATCGAGGGAAGAAATCGAGTTGGAGAATGAGACGGGCCAAAATTCTCAAATCGGGCCACTGCCTTTCCAATTTTCGAGGCCCAATTAAAAGCCCATTTGCAATTTTCTTGGAAGCCCATTCATTAAATTAAGTGTAGGGGCAGGAGAGAGAGAGAGAAGTCGCAGACAGAGAGAGAAGACGCAAGCTGGCCAAGTGTTGAGGAGAGAGAATACAAATTAATTGTGACCCCCATTTCTTTATTAAGTGGAGTAATTCATGCAGCATAAAAATTAATTGAAGAAAAAGGTTAGCAATTTGCATGCTTCTCGAGGAAGAGAGAGGGATGGTCATTAATGCAAGAAAGAAGAAAAAGCTGCTGATGCGGATAAAATATGTCGTCCTCGGAAATAACGACACGTGGATATGAGATGAATTAAATTAGTATTAGTAAGGGCAATGGGCTTGGAGGCTGGATTAATACACTCCCAGGCCCAAAGAGGGAAATAAGAATAATTGGGCTTTTAGCCCTATACTTGAGGCTTATTGGCCCTTGGGCCGAACATTCTAGCCCATGAAGGAGAGGTTCAAGGTCTGTTTTTGATAGAAGAAAGTCAAAACAAGTATATAGGGCCGGTCTCGTGAAGGACCGGGTCTTTTGGGGATAGTGGAGGAAAAATAGGGAGAAGGAGTCTCCCTCTCTCCCGCGAAATCAGGAAGGATATATATAAGCAGGTGGGTTTCCCTGAGGAGAGGTACATTTTTTATATTAAGAATACATATTATTAACATGCTTGATGAGAAATATATGGAATACACATTGAAAAACACAGAGAAATCCCCTTTGATTCTCCTGAGAAAGATTCTGACTTGAGCGTCGGAGATTCCACGTCGGAATCCCCTCCGGCGTGTTTTTGCAGGTCTTTGAGGAGCTTTTGAAGGAGGATTATTCGTAGATAAGCTTGCGTGAAAATGACGATCGAAGTCCACAACCGCAGTAATCCAGATAGGGAGATTCGATATCCCTACTCGTTATTTTTTGACGCAACAACTGGCGCCGTTTGTGGGAAACCGAGCTAAGGCGTGAGGATTTCCTGAATTTTGGGAGGGGCTGTTCCCAGAAATCTTTTGTAATTGAAGAGATAAGCACACCGTCTGCGTTGATGATAAATTCAAAGCCATATCAGCCACCACCTCGGCACCTGTGACTTCGCTATCGACGAATCGACCGCTATTTCACTGTTGTGGCGTGTTTTTTGCCGCTGTATAACGATGTTGTCAAGCCTAAGTCCGCGCGCTGCCTCCGTGTAGGTGGAGGAGGCAGGCGCAACCGTCGTGTCTGGTCCACCGGCGAGCACTGCCGTTGGGTTCACTGGCGTCTGAATCCGGCGCTGCCTCACGCACCGGCCATTACGCTGTGTCGTCCAAAATCTCCGACTGGAGGCGTTTCGAATATTAGCA
This sequence comes from Galeopsis tetrahit, assembly GCA_963675135.1. Taxonomy (NCBI): domain Eukaryota; kingdom Viridiplantae; phylum Streptophyta; class Magnoliopsida; order Lamiales; family Lamiaceae; genus Galeopsis; species Galeopsis tetrahit. The sequence goes on along the minus strand of OY776125.1, from coordinate 17,187,194 downwards.
ATGGAGAGATCGACGGTGTGGCATGTGACTCCGGATTTTTGTCACCGCTTTTGATCTATCGCCCACCGCAAAGCTGCCGCTCAACACCCTCACAACTAATTGTTCTGTCATGCTGAGTAAAATCATAACAGCAGTGAACCTGTGTAAAGAATCAAGATCTGAAGATCCTGATCTGGTGCACATGCAAAAAGAAATTGATCATCTCTCAAAATATGGAATTAAGGATGGACTACTGCTCAGAAAAGTCTACGGGCAGTCCTTTGCCCAGGTTTTACAGGTTCTTTCCAGTTTTCTCACCATATGCTGCCAATAATCTTACATGTTCGATATGGATGTTGACGATTGTGTTAGTAACAAAGATACTTTGGAAAATAAAAATAAATTGAGTGCTCTCCTAAAGCAAATAGTTAGTCATAATATCATGATTAAACATACCTGAAATTAGAAGGCCTTGTTTTGTGCAAAAAGATTAAAGGACTGGGTAAATTGCTCGCTATTTTGACTGAGTTTGTTAGTAAGCTTAAGAATTTATCTATGTTATTGAATAATATGAAATGATGAGATTTGAATATTCGACTTCATATTCGAATATTTCTATCCCCGTTTGATGTATGGTGTCACGCACACCACATGCTTGAAATAATACCTTAAAGAAGAATGACTCTACCTAATTGAATCAGTGATACTTTGAGGTTTACTCGAGCCCCTTGGAAATCTCTGGAATGCATATGCTTGATGTCACTGAAATTTCTGCTAGTATTAAAATGCGCATTGAAATGGTAATTGTGTTGTAATGGATAATATTTTCGAGACGATCTGGCTTCAGGAATTTGAACAAAATTCTCTATGTATATTATTACGTGAATTAAGACGAGAGAGACCGTAATCCGGTATCCTCTGATTCTCAAAAGAGATATGAAATTATCCACAGTGAGAAGCGGCTTAAATTAAAATATTAATGGATAAGATTTGAGCATGTGTGTTTAATTAGTCTGTGATAACTAATATGTACATTTTTTAGAGGTGTTTGGCATCACGTTGGAAAGATTCATTGTATATTTGCTGAATTTTTCTTTAATATATGACTATGAGGTCTTGAATGAGATTAATTATGTGTCTTGGATGAAAGATTAAGCGCATGGAACGAACAATAATGTGTTGAGAGAAAAAGATTGAGGACACGATGTTGTCCAATATTTTATATGAATGATGGAACATGTAAATTCTTGTTAGTTTTACATGATAAAATGGGCATTTAAAGTTGTAGAGCTGATAATAACCTATAATTTATAAGCTAATGTGGGTTCTTTCTATTGATCTATGCAAATTGGAGTTAACAATTTATACAGAAGTGTACATGATCCGGGATAGGATGTAGATGGCTAATTACTTGGTTTCTACCTTAACAATCTTTAAGTCGAGAGGGAGATATGCATATATACATTGCGTTATCTTTATTTTGGGAGCATTGAGTTTTTATTTTTATTTCCTTTACAAGGAAGAAGATTTGTACACTAAAACTGAATATATCTAATGAATTCTGGACTTAATTATTGAAATGCGAATGATTTAATCACCCAATGGTTCACATGCTTTTTTCCGAGAAAAATGTTCATGACTCGTGCATCGGAAAAGAGAGCAATGTCCGGGGGAAATGTGAAAAAAGAGGAAGATGAATTTCGCTTCACAAAAAAGGAGGGGGAATGAATGCTCTCAACCGATGCATACTTGACAACTTAAGGGAGGTATCTCTACACGTTTTATGTGAATCGAAATTGAAATATTACGTGAGAATTCATTTTTGATTAATGAGTTAGTTGTTAAATACTTCTGGAAAATCAGCTTGTATAAAAAACATAGGTCTATAATGAGAACATGTGTGCAGTCTGCTAAAAGGTGATTATGTTAATATTTGCATCAACAGTCATTTCTGACTATTATGTTGAAAAATGTGATATATGAGGTAGCATGCATTGTCTTGGCTAATTGATTGATACTAATCTGATACTTGAATGAGACTCGTCGATGTGATGAATTTGAGTGAGAGGAATAATTTACCTGTGATAGATAGAATCGTGATAAACTATTATATGTTGTGATTTGCATAAATGACTACTCCTTAACTAAGATGTTGTGGAGAATGATTTTACTCTATTTAGTTTAGCATGGATGTTAATCGTTTCAATCAATATGTTGCGAAAATATGAGACGTATTGTATATGTGGAAAGATTCGCACGAGAATACACCTTTTATTGAATGAGTACTAGAATATTGATAAAGCACGTACCAAATCTCGGTACAAATTGTTATTTAACCTTTTTGTTTCGAGAAATTTTGAGGAGGTCCAGCCCAAAAACCCTTAACAACTCTGGGAGTGCTGAAAACGCAAGAGGTTCTGGAGGGATATTCCAGTCCCCGAGGGCTGGCAGAGATATGAAGTATTCCAGTCCATGAGGGCTACCAGAGATATGAACATGAATTGGCCAGGACCTAAGAGCCCAGGTCCGTGAGGGCTAGTAGAGATATGCTGAGTACATTAGTACCACTGGTTAGTACAAGTGTTAATTCTTGTAGATATTATTATGAGCATGTCTTTAAGAGATTGACATATATGATACGAGGCTACTCCTTTCCGTCGAATTAAGAAGGGTCCCCTTAAGCTTACACAATTGATTTATGTAGATATTTTATAAATGATATTGGAATTGAGAATTACTTGAAATCTTAGAAGCATGAGTAGGTGATTCATATATTGTGTATGATTGACATGTTTCTATACTTTAGATATGATTTCAAATTATAGATTGAGCTTATTCAGGTCCTTGAGATCAAAAAAAAAAAAAAAAAAAAAGAAAAGTGCTACTTCTTACCTTTTGATCTTTATACAATGATATGTCTTGAGTTATGTCCTCGTTTAGGACCTTGAAGCTTGCGTGTACTAGAAATACTCATTTATGATGAAACGTGGAGAATTGAATATTCATTGTAATTTTCATTTGAAGAGACTATTTGAGAGAGCATGATCCACTTATTTTTTACTTTTAGAGTTAACAAGTTAATTCATATTACTTGTGATTGTTATGTTCCGATAGCCAGGAAATTTATGGCTAAGATGCCTAAGACAAAGATGGAAAATACTTGACTGGCTATGAAGTCAACTTAGTATATCTGTGGGGCAATACCCCTGAACGGCCAAGGTCAAAGACCATATCCCTGGAGGACTGAAAGTAATATCCCTGAAAAGGGGACAGAATAAACCTACAGGTACCCTAATTCAGGAGCGAAAGACACTCTAAGATCGCGAGGCCAAGAGAAGTTAGAGAAACTGCGAGGTTTACCTCACCCTGCGAGGTTTACCTCACCCTGAGGAATTGCGAGGTTTATATAAACCTCACCGGAAGAGACAACGAGATTTACACCAACATACGAAGATCCGAAAAGGAAACACCTAAAGTTATGTGATTAAAGATCTTCATGCACGATATCCTCTAAAGCTAGGGGGAGTAGGAGATACGGAGGGTAAAATATGATTAATATGCCAATTACCAAATGATTAATCATTTATTTGTTTTGTTGTTAAGGGAAACACATGTGGATCATATCCTATTAAACCTCAGTACGAAAGGAGCCTGGATCAGAGAAGAGTTAATTCACTTTATTACGGGAAGAACTCTTACGAGTATAAACAACTTCAGGGAGAGTATAATCCCTAAGAACTCTTACGAGTATAAACAACTTCAGGGAGAGTATAATCCCTAAGAACTCTTACGAGTATAAACAACTTCAGGGAGAGTATAATCCCTAAGAACTCTTACGAGTATAAACAACTTCAGGGAGAGTATAATCCCTAAGAACTCTTACGAGTATAAACAACTTCAGGGAGAGTATAATCCCTAAGAACTCTTACGAGTATAAACAACTTCAGGGAGAGTATAATCCCTAAGAACTCTTACGAGTATAAACAACTTCAGGGAGAGTATAATCCCTAAGAACTCTTATGAGTATAAACAACTTCAGGGAGAGTATAATCCCTAAGAACTCTTACGAGTATAAACAACTTCAGGGAGAGTATAATCCCTAAGAACTCTTACGAGTATAAATAACTTCAGGGAGAGTATAATCCCTAAGAACTCTTACGAGTATAAACAACTTCAGGGAGAGTATAATCCCTAAGAACTCTTACGAGTATAAACAACTTCAGGGAGAGTATAATCCCTAAGAACTCTTACGAGTATAAACAACTTCAGGGAGAGTATAATCCCTAAGAACTCTTACGAGTATAAACAACTTTTGGGAGAGTATAATCCCTACAAACTCTAACTTTTGGGAGAGTATAATCCCTACAAACTCTAACTTTTGGGAGAGTATAATCCCTACAAACTCTAACTTTTGGGAGAGTATAATCCCTACAAACTCTTATGAGTATAAATAACTTTTGGGAAGAGTATAATCCCTACGAACTCGCAGGAGGATAAATAACTCTTAAATAACTTTTAGGGGAAATTGTGAGCATCATCAAATCATCAAGTAAGTACAGAAACCTGAATTCTATAAAGTATCATAGCGTATGCATGTACCACAGAAGAAGGTAAAATACAGCGAGGCAGTTAAAACCATTTAAGACCAGGGATATATGACCCTAGCCCTCCATAGAAAAACTTAGAGGTATAAAAGTAGGATCAGAGTTTCTTACAATCGGAGAGTGACCACAAAGCTGAGGGGAATTAGAGAACCCCTCACAATTCTGAGGTTCAAGGATGAGCTTGATTTGAAGCCATGAGGTCAGGTTATTAAGTGAGAGCTCCACTCCTGATAGGCTTTAAGGCCTGGGGGGAGTAGGGGTCGTGCTAAGTTGTTAAAACTATCAAACTCCAAACAAGAGAAGGCCAAGAAAAGGCATATGAAGAGAAAAGAAACAAGAGAAGTTATGGAGAAGGCTAAGAAAAGCCTCAAGTGATACGCTTGAAGACACACTTTCCAGGGTTATACAACATGCTTCCTGAAATTGAAAAATGATGTTGACCAGGGCAAGGGAACATTCCGCTTAATTCATCTTATCTTCTCTTCCTACTCTCATAAAATTACGAGCACTTTTACAAGAGTAGGGGGGAGTAGTTGATGCAGATAAAATATGTCGTCCTCGGAAATAACGACACGTGGATATGAGATGAATTAAATTAGTCTTAGTAAGGGCAATGGGCTTGGAGGCTGGATTAATACACTCCCAGGCCCAAAGAGGGAAATAAGAATAATTGGGCTTTTAGCCCTATACTTGAGGCTTATTGGCGCTTGGGCCGAACATTCCAGCCCATGAAGGAGAGGTTCAAGATCTGTTTTTAATAGAAGAAAGTCAAAACAAGTATATAGGGCCGGTCTCGTGAAGGACCGGGTCTTTTGGGGATAGTGGAGGAAAAATAGGGAGAAAGAGTCTCCCTCTCTCCCGCGAAATCAGGAAGGATATATATAAGCAGGTGGGTTTCCCTGAGGAGAGGTATATTTTTTATATTAAGAATACATATTATTAACATGCTTGATGAGAAATATATGGAATACACATTGAAAAACACAGAGAAATCCCCTTTGATTCTCCTGAGAAAGATTCTGACTTGAGCGTCGGAGATTCCACGCCGGAATCCCCTCCGGCGTGTTTTTGCAGGTCTTTGAGGAGCTTTTGAAGGAGGATTATTCGTAGATAAGCTTGCGTGAAAATGACGATCGAAGTCCACAACCGCAGTAATCCAGATAGGGAGATTCGATATCCCTACTCGTTATTTTTTGACGCAACAGCTGCGACCCTGCACCTCGAGCTATGTGCGCGTCAATCAGATTGAATTTTGACTTTCAATTGGGATTCAAATTAAACAGATTCAATCGGCTGTCCGATTGATTCCAAACGGGTGATCGAGTGGCTGCCTCTTCTAGTAAAATTTCTATAACTCCATCCAACTCGGTTGATCGATTTAAATCAATCGGTTGACCGAGTCAACACCTCCATTTGTGCGGAAAATTCAGAAATTTCACATTTTCGAGGGACTAATTTGCAAATTCGAAGCAAGCTTTCTCCCTACACTTTAAGTAATATTCTTATCAGATTTTAGGGAATTCCACCCCAAGCCACCAAAAACCCTCACATACAAACACACACTTGAAGGTGTTCTACTTCCACTTTCTTCATTTTCTTCACACTTTGGAGAAGAGTTGGAGCATTAGCTTTGGGATTTCTTCCTCCACCATCTATTTAGACTAAACTTTTCTTTCCCTTTCATTTATTTAGCTTTGGATATTTATTTTGTAATAGTTTAGAATATGTTGGTATTTGGCTAGAATCATTTTGGTTCTAGGGCTATGTTTACACTTTGGATGATATTTATGAATTAATTTCTTGTTTATTTGGTGTTTGTGTTAATACTTCTATTTGAATGTTTGGTTTTTATTGCTAGTATGTCATTAGTGTACATGATGATATGCTTATCTTTTGTTAATTGAAATTGGATTGAGAAATCTTTTTCATTAATCGAACTCAAACATTCCACCTAATTTATTGTGAGCTCGAGAGAGGATCAACTATTAGGAGGGTGTGTGATGATCTTAGGAGCCTTTTTGGGTTTTATTGTGCATGCTAGGTAGAAATACTTGTTTGTATAATATTTCTCTTGGATTAATTGGATCGAAAGAATTAACTTTTAATTTATTATTTAGTGATCAACCCTATAGGAACAAACACAACACCATTTAAATAGGATTTTATCATGAATTGACCCCTTAGTGTGACATATGCTTTGGAACCTACCTTTTCTTAATTGAGTTTAATCCATATTTTTCTTATTTTGTGATTTGCATGAGTTGTTTGATCGAATTTACTTATTGCTTTTAATTGTTTACTTGTGATAAATTTGGTAGGCAATTTAGGGTAATTCAACATTAAAAATTTCGATCATTGTTTATTTAGAACTCGATCAACAAACGCCACTTTTACACTCTCCCTCCCTGTGGGATCGACTCGTACTTACCTCAATACGATTTACACCGTATACTTGTGGTCGTTTATTTTAGTGTTGTAAAATACGCGAACACTCTTGTCGCAACAACAACCCCAATTCACCCCTCGTCTCATGATACGCTTTCCTCCCTGCTAAACTAGTGTTCCCCTGCAACTCTAGAATTCAATTCTCTAATACTTTCTTGGATGCTCGGAAGTTAGAATCAACACGTTTCCCCAAACATTTAGGGTTTCACTGGTTGCCAAGAGCCTGTGGGTGATGTCCAGGTCTGCAAAGCCACTCCAACATTTGCGAATTAATGTTCTAAAATTTGGCTCTTGAAGCCATCTGTTCTCAAACCGGAAGGGACGGTGTCGGGATCAGATGGTAGCTGGAGCAGTATTCAAAAAAATTGGGTTATGATTCGAGACCGGGTCTACAAGATTGGTAAGTTCTGCATTGGGAAAACGCACGTGCCAAGAGGGTGTGCCCATAGCCCTATCCAAACGCTCTTCTGTTGCATTTTCCAGGTTCCTTCCACGAAACCATGTGAATTGATAACCTTTTAGGCGGACATCAGTTAATACGAAATCCTCAACTGCTTCTCGGAATCCCTGAATTAAATAATTTGGGTGAGGGAGTCTGCCTCGCTTTTCATTTACCGAGAGTAAATCATTAAAGTCACATATACAGACCCACAGTACCGAGTGTGAACTGGCCAAAGATCGCAACAAATTCCATGATAAACGCTTGCGGTGTCTCTCGGGAAAATCATAAAAGCCCGTGAGACGCCAATCCCCTTCATTGTCAAAAACCATGGCATTTATGTGGTTCGAAGAGTAATTCAAAATGGTGCATTTAGCAGTATTATTCCAAAAAAGAGTCAAACCACCACTGCGGCCTACACAATCGACAGTAAAATAACAATCAAAATTTAGCTTAACACGCACAATTTCTAGTCTAACACCAAAAGAGTGAGTTTCTGAAAGAAAAACAATATCAGGTCTACGAGCTCGAACAAGCTCACACAACGCCGGAACCTTAGTCGGTTGACCCAAGCCCCTACAGTTCCAACTTAAGATCCTCATAAGTCCCGGCTGGCCTCCGAGCCGGGACCAGTCGATAAAAAATGCATCTCATTGGTTTGTTCTTTGGTAAGCATTGACCCTTGCAAGGTAGCCGCTCGTTTCCGTTTTCTGAGTTCTCCAAGGGCAAATTCGTCTTCTTCACTTTGCTCATTAGTATCATAAATTGGATTTGAATGCATGGGTGTAACCTCTCCATAATTGACTCTCAGTTCAAAATTTTGTAACTGATTTCTAACGGCTGCATGCTCCTCTCCCGCAGATTGAGTATTGACATCATTTCTGGAGCAGTTCCCGTTTGCATTAACTCCACCAGCATTGAATGTGTTTCCGGAACCGTCTCCCCCACCTCCTGTCTCAGCCATTTGTCACCGGAAAGTTTTGGTTTCCGGCGATACGGGGCTACTAGATCAGGCCCCCATTCCCAAGCTGCAGCCGTGGCATTGGAGTCAAAAGCGTCCACACAGAAACTAACTGCATGACCAATCGTCCGCAGAAGAAATAAAACCTGGTGAGCCTCTCGTACTTAAAATTCACCTTCGTCGCTGTCCCATCGTGAAGGCGGAGAATTTTGTGGCGTCGCAGTGGTCGAGCAACGTCTACCTCCACTCGAATCCGAATGAAAGGTTTCCACAAGGCTCCTTTATTTGAGGCATCGTAATCCATGAATTTGCCCACATAATTACCAAGAGCCTGACCCACGGGTTCTATGAAATATCCAACTGGAATATCATAAATTTGGACCCAAAAAGGGACACTTTCCAGCGGTACTTGATGCGGAATCTCCCCTAGGCGAAGCTCATGAAGCAGTATCATGTGAGATTCAACCGTCCAAGGTCCTCCATTCATCACCCGCTTAAGATCCATTAGGTGGTTGAATTGTGTAATGAATCTCTCCTGCCCAATGTCTCTAATGCTCATCCCACGGACCAGTTGCCAAAGGGTTGCAATCCGATTGCGGGTGAGGTTGAAATTCACGCCTGGGTTTGTAAGGAAACGACTAATCAAACTCAATCCCACCCTACCCTCATTGCCCGCAGTTGCATTGTCCCCAAGCACCAATTCCTCATCGTCTCCCGAGATACGAAGGTTTTCAATATCAAAAAGTATGAAGAAACTGTGTAGAAAAGATAAACGAACCTCCGGTATATAAAGTAGTCAGATAGTACCAGAAGAGGATCACGCAATCCCTAATACTACGTCTGAGTCATAAAACCAAAAAATCACACAAAAGAAAGCAAATCCCAGGAATCAAGCGATTTGCTGATTCAGAAAATCCCGGCTCCCAACAGCGGGGAAAAATTGATTATTCCAAACATAAATAATACTTCAATTCTACGATTTCTTACCAAATAAGCGACTACATGCGACCCTAACCGTGGACTCTTTTATTTACAAATTATAATGGTGCATATTTATATATATTTGTATTTAGTTTCATATATTTTTTTAACAACACTTATTCTAATTTTCTACTCCTTCCGTCCCAAGATTTTATGCACACTTTAACCGGCACGAAAATTAAGAAAATTGAATAAAGTGATGTGTAAGGTAAAATAAATGAGGGGTATTATTGGTAATTCATTAACTAAAGTGGGAGGGATTTGACTAAAAAGAAAAAAGATTTGACTAAAGATAAAATAAAGGAGGGGTATTATTGGTATTATTGTTTCATTTTTTGGAGTGTGTAAAAAATATTGGGACGTCCCGTTAAGGAAAGTGTGCATAAAATCATGGGAGGGAGGGAGTAATAAATAAATGAAGTGGATTAAAAAATAAAATATGAATTCCTATACATAGACTTTTAAACGGCGTTAGGTTGCCGGGATTTGAACTCAGAACTAGTCGATGAAGTAGATAATTTCTTTAATTGTTATGTTAACTAAACCACCCCCCAAGCCATGCTTGTATCTTTATAGGATATGCTTCAAACAGTAGTGCCTATCGATTTCTGATTCACAAATTTGAAATACCTAATATGACAGAAGGTACTACAATAGAGTCAAGGAACGTTGTGTTCTTTGAAAATATTTTCCCGTTTAAGGAAAAAGAGGAAGTGAGTTCGAATAAAAGAACTCATGAAGCAACAGATGACACTGCAGGTTCTTCCACTCAAGAGAGTGAGGAACCAAGACGCCGTAAGAGAGATAGAATTGATAAGGACTTTGGTTCAGACTTCATTACATATGTATTGGAGGAGGATGAACCTAAAACTATCAAAGAAGCTATGGCAAGACCAGATGCACCCCTCTGGAAGGAAGCCATAAAAAGTGAATACGATTCACTTCTGCTAAATCATACATGGGAGCTGGTTGATCTCCCTAAAGGTTGTAAGCCCTTAGGATGCAAGTGGATCCTTCGAAGAAAGTACAAAACAGATGGATCTGTTGACAAGTACAAAGCTCGTCTAGTTGCAAAGGGCTTTAAACAAAAGGAAGGGTATGATTTCTTCGATACATATTCACCAGTGACAAGAATCACCTCCATTCGTGTATTAGTCGCTATTGCTGCATTGCACAATCTCGAAATACACCAAATGGACGTTAAGGCTGTGTTTCTTAATGGTGAGATGGATGCTGAAATATACATGGATCAACCTAAAGGATATGTTGCTCCTGGAAACGAGAAAAAGGTGTGCAAACTCGTTCGATCACTGTATGGACTTAAGCAAGCTCCAAAACATTGGCATTTGAAATTTGACAATACGATATTGTCAAATGGGTTTCGAATTAACGAATGTGATAAGTGTGTATATGTGAAAGATACACCAAATGGATTTGTTATCGTATGCTTATATGTCGATGACATGTTAATCATGAGTAACAATCACAATATCATAGTTAATACGAAGAACATGTTAAATAGAAACTTTGACATGAAAGACATGGGATTAGCAATTGTGATTCTTGGAATCAAGATAGAGAAAACGTCTGATGGAATTTCCTTGACACAATCTCACTATGTGGAGAAGGTACTAAAGCAATTTAATGCCTTTGACGATCCACCTGCTAAGACACCTCTAGAACTGAATGTTCACTTGAAAAAGAACAGAGCAGAACCAGTAGCTCAACTGGAATATGCAAGGATCATTGGAAGTGTGATGTACATCACGAACTGTACACGCCCTGATCTTGCATGTTCGGTAAATAAGCTGAGTCAATACACGAACAATCCAAGTCAAGAGCACTGGAAAGCACTGAAAAGGGTCCTAAGATACTTGAAGTACACCCTTGAATATGGGAATCACTACACGAGACATCTAGTTGTAGTCGAAGGATACAGTGATGCAAATTGGATATCAGACACTAAAGACTCGTTATCCACTAGTGGATATGTATTCACTATTGGAGGAGCAGCAGTGTCGTGGAGGTCCAAGAAACAAACGTGTTTTGCCCGTTCCACAATGGAATCAGAATTTATCGCTTTAGACCTAGCCGCTGCAGAGGCTGAATGGCTGCGAAACTTTCTGGAAGACATTCCATGTTGGAACAAACCAGTACCTTCTGTGACGGTACACTGTGACAGTCAAGCTGCCATTGGCAGAGCTATGAATGTCATGTACAACGGAAAGTCGAGACACATACGTCGTCGACACAACTCCGTTAGAGAATTGATCTCAACTGGAGTAATGTCCATTGATTATGTGAAATCAAAGGACAATATAGCGAATCCGCTCACGAAGAGTATAAACCGAGATCAATTGAACAAGCTCGTAGAAGGAATGGGTCTGTAGATGTTGTTAACTCTTAAATGCTTTAACATTATCAACAACATCTTAATTTGACCTTCCTTGATTTTTTCTAAGTCTTCTCAGAAATGTTACATTAAATGTTGAGCTAAATGCTATCACATTTCAGGCGGCGATCTAGAAGGTTCTACAAGAGTCTGGAACCTGGAAGATTCCAGAACCTAGGAGAACGTGCTAGAAGTGCTAGAAGAGCCTGGAAGCAGCTTAGAACGACCTGGAACATTGTGGAAGGATCTAGAGAGTCATGGAAGTTAAGATCCTAAAAAATAGGATCTCAAGTTGGAAGCCTCTAGAATTCATTTTTCTCTCTATAAATACAGAAGGAAGGCTCCATAATTCAGTGTATTCTATTCGATCAATTTCCTAGACCGAGCGTTGATCCCTGTTAGGAATTGTGGCCAATAGTTTTACCATTTAGTTCATACGAAGTATCCCACCCGTATGGCTGTGTGTCTTGTTATCTATTGAGAGTGTAATCATAGATAGACTAGGCATTTCAACAGTGTGTAATTCTTATACACTTAGTTCGTTTACAGAACTTGGCACCTGCCTCGTTTATAGTTTCAATTGTGAAGGTTATTGTTGTAACATTTCACACAACATTTGTACTTGAAGATAAGTATTTATTTACGCCATAAGGCAGACATAGATTTTTATTTATAAAATCTATGTTAAAAATATTTCCATTGTGTCACATTTGTTTTTAGTGTTTCAAGTCTTCCGCTGTGTATCTTTATTTCTGATATTCTGTTAGAGTCAGTGTTGTACAATTTGTCTCAACATTTAGTACAACATTATTCTGTTTTTCACTTAAACACTAGATACTATACCCTACACACTTTCAGGGTCTAAAACCCACAAGAAAAACCAAAGCAGTGGAAACCCAACCATGATGACTGGAGATCCCAAGAACTTGGTTCAATGGGAAAACGAAATTGTGGAAGTTAGTGATACAACACTTGAAAAACATGGATAGTATAAGTCATTTTACTCAAAATTTCAAAAAATAAATTGAAGTGAGGTGAAGACATAAAAACATGGGACATTTAACCGTGGGCTTTTTTTTTTTTTTTTTTGAAGCTAGTAAAGCTTAACTTCTATTATTGCATTGACAAATAGATGTAGGAAGCCCAACCACAAAAGTCGGTGGGTCTAACCAAGTAAAATTATTATCGTAAAGTCGTGAGTTTCTAGCTAAGGTATGTGCCATCACATTAGCACCCCTTTTGACATAAGTAACCGAAACATTATTAAAACTTGCCAATATTCTTTGACTCTCGAAAACGAAATCTCCAAAGGTGGAGGCCCAGATCTTTGTGCCACTGATAGCATCCACTACTCTCTTGGCATCTCTTTCAACCAAACAATTGTCCATACCCTGTTCCTTAAGCCAAGATAAAGCCTAAAAAAACCCATTATCTCCCCTACATCAACATCATAACAGCCTCGGATAATCCTGCTTTTTGCCATAATAAACGTACCTTGATCATCTCGGAGGACCATGCCTAGCCCCGTTTATTGTGTGTCATAAAAAAATACAGCATCCGTATTTATTTTCCGCACACCAGCACTCGGTGGGTGCCATGCATCATTTTAATTCGAATGACCATGTGATGCAGCAGTCCATTCCAGCCAAAAACCTGCTGATTTGTGGACAGCCTCAATAGGTGTGTTGCAAGACCCGATCCAAAAAATTGAGTTTCGCTCCTTCCAAATCTGCCAAAGAATCATCCCAATACTAGACCTAATGGCCTCAGTTTCAGCACTCAGCATAGCAAACACTGCACTCTTAATATCTTCAGCATTCTGCCCACAATCAGTGACCCAAGGCAGCAAGCCTGCTGCTGTCCAGCAGTCCTTTGCATAGGAGCATTCGAAAAAAATATGCTAGCAATTCTCCTCCCCGTTTCCACATAGTTCACAATTTGATTCATCAAGTACGTGTTTAAGCATTAAGTTGCTCCTAGTTGGAAAACAGTTCCTTCACAGTCGCCATAAAAAATCTTTCACACGAGGGGAAACAAACAGTTTCCAAATAATAAGCCATTCCCCTTCAACTGTTAGGTCTAGGGACTCAGATTGAGAGCACGCTAGCTTGTAAGCAGATCGGACAGTGTAATCGCCTTTGCAAGAAGGATCCCAGATTAATTTATCAGTGCCCCTTGTCGGCGGTAGAGGCATATCAATAATCTTCCTTACATCCAAAGGAAGAAGGTCGCAGATCAGGCCCTCATCCCACATTCTCAAATCAGCATTGAACGAAGCAGCAACATGGAGCGATTCAAGCCCCTCAACCGTATCAGATAAGGCCGTAAAATTCCTGTCATTCCGTATCCAGGGGTCGCCCCAAATTCGAATTGAATCACCATTTCCAATTTTCCACCTGGCCCCTGCTTTAATTAACTCTCTGCTTGCATGTATACTCTTCCACGTACAGTATAACTAGGATTCCATCCTAACTCAAAATTTAGGAAATCACCACGCGGAAAATAAAGACCTTTAAGAACTTTGCAGACTAAGGCTTCAGGATCAGTGGAGAGCCTCCAACCCATTTTCCCCAACAGAGTAAGATTAAATTTGTGTAAATCTCGAAAACCCCTACCACCCGCCTCTTTATCAACACAAAGCTTATCCCATTTCATCCAATTAATCCCCTTCGAGGCATCCGTCGAATTTCCACACCAAAATTTGTTTATCATGACCTGCAACTCGTGTAACAAGGTCGATGGGAGCAAAAAGGTTGTCATACAAAATGTAGGAATGGCTTGGGCTACAGCTTTGATAAGAATCTCCTTCCCGGCCTTGGATATTTTCCGTTTTCTCCATCCCTGCAATTTCTACCAAAGCCTGTCCTTAATATATGCGAATATATCTCGCTTCTTCCTGCCAATTAAAGACGGCAGCCCTAAGTATCTGCCAGTATTTATTTAGTTTTGCACCCCTAAAATCAATTTAAGAGCAGCCCTCCCTTCATCGTGCACATTCTTGCTAAAATAAATCCCTGATTTTTCGTAATTTACCGCCTGGCTAGATACCTGTTCACACTCATTGAGAATACTCTTGAGGTGTGCACATTCTTCCTCCGTGGCTCGGCAAAACAACAGGCTGTCATCAACGAATAGCAAGTGAGTAATTTCGGGGGCACGTCTACAAACCCAATTCCCATGCAAAATTCCTGTCGATCTTACATGATTAATAGCCGCCGAAAGCCCTTTCGAGCATAGAATAAACAAATAAGGGGATAAAGGATCCCCTGGCAAAGGCCTCGTCTCGGCACTATCGGCCCCACTAGGTCCTCATTCACACAAATCGAATACTTTAAGGTTGTTATACACAAAAGCATCCACTGCACCCATTTGTCATTGAAGCCTAATCTCCGCAAAATATCTTCAAGATAGGGCCAACTCACTCTATCATAGGCCTTGGTGATGTCAATCTTTAACGCTACATCTCCCCGTCCTCCAACCCGTCTATTCTTCATGGCGTGAAGGGTTTCGAAAGCAATCAGGACATTATCCTGGATCAACCGTCCCGAGATAAAAGCGGATTGGGCTCCATCAATAAGCCCGGGTAGCACCTCTTTCAGCCGATTACAAAGGACCTCGGATATGATTATGTAGAGAACGTTGCAGAGGGAGATGGGACGAAGATCACGAACCGATTGGGGAGCCTCCACTTTCGGAATGAGGGTAATATTTGTATTATTCAAGCATTGGGGAAACGACCCCCTCTCCAGCTAATCAACCCCTGCCAAAAATATATCATTGCCCAGAATTTCCCAATTGTGTTGGAAGAAGGAAGGGTTGAAGCTATCCGGCCCGGGGGCCTTATCGCCTTTCATCTGTTTTAGTGCACAATCAAATTCTGATTTTGAGAATTCCCTATTAAGCTTACTGTTCTGCTCTTCCGTGATCACCCGTGAAATAGATCCCAAGAAGACTGCATCATCCTCCACATTATTTGTCGTTGTGAATAGGTTTGAGAAATAATTACTAACCACCTCACACAAATCTACTTGCTGATTTTTCCATACGCCTTCATTGTTCATTAGTTGGGCAATACGATTGTTCTTCTATCGACTCGTAGCAGATTGATGGAAGAATTTCGTGTTGAGATCCCCATCCTTCAACCATTAATGTACCTTGGCTCGTTGGCGCCAATAGATTTCCTCTTTGATTCGGGTGGAATTTGCATGATTTTAGTGCACACTTTGAGCTCAATTTTCTCACAATTTTACGATTTTATTACTCAATTTGGATAAATTCACTTGATTTGGAGAAAGGTGGTGTTTTATGCATTTTGTAGGAAAAATGGATATTTTGAAGGCAAAAGCACCTACTTAATTTTTGGTGGAGCAACGAAACAAAGAAATTGAGATCGAGGGAAGAAATCGAGTTGGAGAATGAGACGGGCCAAAATTCTCAAATCGGGCCATTGCCTTTCCAATTTTCGAGGCCCAATTAAAAGCCCATTTGCAATTTTCTTGGAAGCCCATTCATTAAATTGGGTGTACGGGCAGGAGAGAGAGAGAGAAGTTGCAGGCAGAGAGAGAAGACGCAAGCTGGCCAAGTGTTGAGGAGAGAGAATACAAATTAATTGTGGCCCCCATTTCTTTATTAAGTGGAGTAATTCATGCAGCATAAAAATTAATTGAAGAAAAAGGTTAGCAATTTGCATGCTTCTTGAGGAAGAGAGAGGGATGGTCATTAATGCAAGAAAGAAGAAAAAGCTGCGACCCTGCACCTCGACCTATGTGCGCGTCAATCAGATTGAATTTTGACTTTCAATTGGGATTTAAATTAAACAGATTTAATCGGCTGTCCGATTGATTTCGAATGGGTGATCGAGTGGCTGCCTCTTCCAGTAAACTTTTTGTAACTCCATCAAACTCGGTTGATCGATTTAAATCAATCAGTTGACCGAGTCAACACCTCCATTTGTGCGGAAAATTCAGAAATTTCACATTTTCGAGGGACTAATTTGCAAATTCGAACCAAGCTTTCTCCCTACACTTTAAGTAATATTCTTATCAGATTTTAGGGAATTCCACCCCAAGCCACCAAAAACCCTCACATACAAACACACACTTGAAGGTGTTCTACTACCACTTTCTTCATTTTCTTCACACTTTGGAGAAGAGTTGGAGCATTAGCTTTGGGATTTCTTCCTCGACCATCTACTTAGACTAAGCTTTTCTTTCCCTTTCATTTATTTAGCTTTGGATATTTATTTTGTAATAGTTTAGAATATGTATGTATTTGGCTAGAATCATTTTGGTTCTAGGGCTATGTTTACACTTTGGATGATATTTATGAATTAATTTCTTGTTTATTTGGTGTTTGTGTTAATACTTCTATTTGAATGTTTGGTTTTTATTGCTAGTATGTCATTAGTGTACATGATGATATGCTTATCTTTTGTTAATTGAAATTGGATTGAGAAATATTTTTCATTAATCGAACTCAACATTCCACCTAATTTATTGTGAGCTCGAGAGAGGATCAACTATTAGGAGGGTGTGTGATGATCTTAGGAGCCTTTTTGGGTTTTATTGTGCATGCTAGATAGAAATACTAGTTTGTATAATATTTCTCTTGGATTAATTGGATCGAAAGAACTTTTAATTTATTATTTAGTGATCAACGCTATAGGAACAAACACAACACCATTTAAATAGGATTTTATCATGAATTGACCCCTTAGTGTGACATATGCTTTGGAACCTACCTTCTCTTAATTGAGTTTAATCCATATTTTTCTTATTTTGTGATTTGCATGAGTTGTTTGATCGAATTTACTTATTGCTTTTAATTATTTACTTGTGATAAATTTGGTAGGCAATTTAGGGTAATTCAACATTAAAAAATTCGATCATTGTTTATTTAGAACTCGATCAACAAACGCCACTTTTACACTCCCCCTCCCTGTGGGATCGACTCGTACTTACCTCACTACGATTTACACCATATACTTGTGGTCGTTTATTTTAGTGTTGTAAAATACGCGAACACTCTTGTCGCAACAACAACCCCAATTCACCCCTCGTCTCATGATACGCTTTCCTCCCTGCTAAACTAGTGTTCCTCTGCAACTCTAGAATTCGATTCTATAATACTTTCTTGGATGCTCGGAAGTTAGAATCAACATGTTTCCCCCAAACATTTAGGGTTTCACTAGTTGCCAAGAGCCTGTGGGTGATGTCCAGGTCTGCAAACCCACTCCAACATCTGCGAATCACTATTCTAAAAAAAATCGGAAGGGACGGTGTCGGGATCGGATGGTAGCTGGAGCAGTATTCAAAAAAATTGGGTTATGATCCGAGACCGGGGCTACAAGATTGGTAAGTTCTGCATTGGGAAAACGCACGTGCCAAGAGGGTGTGCCCATAGCCCTATCCAAACGCTCTTCTGTTGCATTTTCCGGGTTCCTTCCACGAAACCATGTGAATTGATAACCTTTTAGGCGGACATCAGTTAATAAGAAATCCTCAACTACTTCTCGGAATCCCTGAATTAAATAATTTGGGTGAGGGAGTCTGCCTCGCTTTTCATTTACCGAGAGTAAATCATTAAAGTCACATATACAGACCCACAATACCGAGTGTGAACTGGCCAAAGATCGCAACAAATTCCATGATAAACGCCTGCGGTGTCTCTCGGGAAAATCATAAAAGCCCGTGAGACGCCAATCCCCTTCATTGTCAGAAACCATGGCATTTATGTGGTTCGAAGAGTAATTCAAAATGGTGCATTTAGCAGTATTATTCCAAAAAAGAGTCAAACCGCCACTGCGGCCTACACAATCGACAGTAAAACAACAATCAAAATTTAGCTTAACACGCACAATTTCTAGTCTAACACCAAAAGAGTGAGTTTCTGAAAGAAAAACAATATCAGGTATACGAGCTCGAACAAGCTCACACAACGCCGGAACTGTAGTTGGTTGACCCAAGCCCCTACAGTTCCAACTTAAGATCCTCATAAGTCCCGGTTGGCCTCCGAGCCGGGACCAGCCGATAAAAAATGCATCTCATTGGTTTGTTCTTTGGAAAGCATTGACCCTTGCAAGGTAGCCGCTCGTTTCCGTTTCCTGAGTTCTCCAAGGGTAAATTCGTCTTCTTCACTTTGCTCATTAGTATCATAAATTGGATTTGAATGCATGGGTGTAACCTCTCCATAATTGGCTCTCAGTTCAAAATTTTGTAACTGATTTCTAACGGCTGCATGCTCCTCTCTTGCAGATTGAGTATTGACATCATTTCTGGAGCAGTTCCCGTTTGCATTAACTCCAACGTACCAGCATTGAATGTGTTTCCGGAACCGTCTCCCCCACCTCTTGTCTCAGCCATTTGTCACCAGAAAGTTTTGGTTTCCGGCGATTCGGGGCTACCAGATCAGGCCCCCATTCCCAAGCTGCAGCCGTGGCATTGGAGTCAAAAGCATCCACACATAAACTAACTATATAACCCAATCGTCCGCAGAAGAAATAAAACCTGGTGAGCCTCTCGTATTTAAAATTCACCTTCATTGCTGTCCCATCGTGAAGGTGGAGAATTTTGTGGTGCCGCAGTGGTCGAGCAACGTCTACCTCCACTCGAATCCGCATGAAAGGTTTCCACAAGGCTCCTTTATTTGGGGCATCGTAATCCCTGAATTTGCCCACATAATTACCAAGAGCACGGGTTATGTGAAATATCCAACTGGAATATCATAAATTTGGACCAAAAAAGGGACACTTTCCAGCGGTACTTGATGCGGAATCTCCCCTAGGCGAAGCTCATGAAGCAGTATCATGTGAGATTCAACCGTCCAAGGTCCTCCATTCATCACCCGCTTAAGATCCATTAGGTGGTTGAATTGTGTAATGAATCTCTCCTGCCCAATGTCTCTAATGCTCATCCCACGGACCGGTTGCCAAATGGTTGCAATCCGATTGCGGGTGAGGTTGAAATTCACGCCCGAGTTTGTAAGGAATTGCCCGCAGTTGCATTGTCCCTAAGCACCAATTCCTCATCATCTCCCGAGATATGAAGGTTTTCCATATCAAAAAGAATGAAGAAACTGTGTAGAAAAGATAAACGAACCTCCGGTATATAAAGTAGTCAGACAGTACCAGAAGAGGATCACGCAATCCCTAATACTACGTCTGAGTCATAAAACCAAAAAATCACACAAAAGAAAGCAAATCCCAGGAATCAAGCGATTTGCTGATTCAGAAAATCCCGGCTCCTAACAGCGGGGAAAAATTGATTATTCCAAACATAAGTAATACTTCAATTCTACGATTTCTTACCAAATAAGCGACTACATGCGACCCTAACCGTGGACTCTTTTATTTACAAATTATAATGGTGCTTATTTATATTTGTATTTAGTTTCATATATTTTTTTAACAACACTTATCCTAATGTTCTACACCCTCCGTCCCTAAATTTTATGCACACTTTAACCGGCACGAAAATTAAGAAAATTGAATAAAGTGATGTGTAAGGTAAAATAAATGAGGGGTATTATTGGTAATTCATTGACTAAAGTGAGAGAGATTTGACTAAAAAGAAAAAAGATTTGACTAAAGATAAAATAAAGGAGGGGTATTATTGGTATTATTGTTTCCTTTTTTGGAGTGTGTAAAAAATATTGGGACGTCCCGTTAAGGAAAGTGTGCATAAAATCATGGGAGGGAGGGAGTAATAAATAAATGAAGTGGATTAAAAAATAAAATATGAATTCCTATACATAGAATTTTAAACGGCGTTAGGTTGCCGGGATTTGAACTCAGAACTAGTCGATGAAGTAGATACTTTCTTTAATTGTTATGTTAACTAAAAAAAAAAAAACTCCCCCCAAGCCATGCTTGCATTTTAATATGCCTAATTAATATAATTTCTTATTTTAGAAAAATATTATCAGGGAAATAATGAAGTAGATAATTTCTTTGTTATTTTACCGACAAAACGTTTGTGGGTATAGCTTATTTTATGTGAAGTAAAATTAACGCGAAAATAACATTTTCAACCAAGTTGTTGTCGCTAATTACTACAAAATACCGATAACACTTTATTCTAGCCGGTAAAGACATTGCCGAGAAGGCTTGTTGTGACGGACAAAATATCGGTCGGTAAAACTTCTTTTTCGACCAATTATTTTTTGTCGAAAAAACCATTTTTTCTTGTAGTGGAAAGTAGTCCCTAGACATATTACTATGCAATTATGGTGTAATAAATTCGTCTCAGCGGAAGCTGGAATTGCGTGGAGAATACCTGAAGCCCTCATTCAACATATCCAATCCTTCCTGATTGGAAAGAAGTTGCTCGAACCTGTATCCTTTCCAAATCTTGGTACTACACTTTGTTAACTCACCCACCTTCGATATTGACGAAAGGTACTTATAATATTCATTTATGGTCGTTTTGAAAGTTCGTTTGGAATTCGTGAATAAGACTGTGCAAATGTATGGGTAATTGAACCTAAAGGTCGAGAGTGTAAGGTTAAATTTAGTGGCGACCGATGTACTCTATTGTATTGCGAAAACATGCAGTTATTCTCTTGCAAGTTAATTTAGTCTGAAAGAAATTAATCAAGATGGGTGCTATTGATCTAGATTTTAAAAATCATTGCCAAGATATTGTAATTACTTTGCCAAATGAAGTGCTTGGATCCGAAAACTTTATTAGGTTATCTGTGGGTGGCTGCAAATTTGATTTAGGGGAAGAAGGATAGGTTAGTCGAAACTTAAATCGATCTCTTAGTTTAAACAATACGTACGTGTATCTAAAGGGTGGTATAATTTGAAATAAAATTTCAAGCTGCCCCTTGATTTTGAAGTTGTTTCAATCCAATTGTAGACTCTTGTTTGAAATCCTGCTATTATTGTTGTCTTAATTAGTATTAGCAGGCTGGTGTTTAGTAGTTTATTGAGTCTGGTAAACGTAATGTGTTATCGGTTGTTGTGGGCTGAGCATTCTGCATGTGTTTCGTAATCTGAAGTGTTTGTTTTTGTCGTCTTGGATTGATGTTGATACCTTGTTTTTCGACGATTAAGGTATCAAAAAACAAGGTATCAACAACATTGATCCAAGACAAAACAAACAATTCAGCTTACAAAACACATGCAGAATGCTTAATCCCAAAACAACTGATCCCACATTACGTTGTCAAACTCAATAAATGAACTAACACATGCAGAATGCTCTTAATTGAGACAACATTAGAAGCTGGGTTTGAAACAAGAGTCTACAATTGGTCAAGAAAACTTCTCAATGAAAAAGCAGATCGAAATTATATTCCAAAATATAACACCATTTGATTTAGATACGTACACATGCATTGTTTAAACTGAGAGATTTAAGTTACGAACAACTAACCTTTCCTTCTTGCCCTAAATAAATTTTGCATCCACCTACAAATAGCCTGATAAGGTTTTCAGATCTAAGCACTTCCATTTGGAAATGTAAATACACTAGGGTAAATTGTATATTTGGTCCCAAGAGAATTTTTCAAAAAGAGTTTTGGTTCCAAGTTCTTTTATGGTCCTTTTTTTTTCAAAAACAGTCCTAGCCGTTAAATATTTAATAGTTTTGGTTTCCAGAAACATTTTTGGTCCCAAAACTCAGTTAGTTTTTTACTTGTGAATTCGTATGGGACCGTTTTTGTTCGAAAAAGGACAACTTTCGTGAGCCGAAATTCTCATGGGACCAAAATGGCATTTTAGCCATCTTGGTAGTGATTTTTAATTAAAATCGAGAATAATAGCACCCATCTTAATTGCTTTCAGAATAAATTCATTTCCAATAACTACAAGTTTTCGCAATACCATAGATTGCATTAGCCAGCTGCTACTAACTTTAACCTTAAACTTTATATCTTTAGGTTCATGAATTCCTCATACCTTTGCACAGTTTTAATTATTAACGAATTCCAAGAACCTACTTTCAAATTGACCTTAAACGAATCTTATAAACTACCTTAATTGAATCAAAATCGAGAGTGGAACGAGTTTACCTGGCGTGGTACCTTGATTTGAAGAAGATATTTGTTCGAGCAGCTTCTTTTCCACTCTGGAACAATTAATGGATATGTTGAATGATAAATGGCTTAGGGTAATTATTGGATTTCTGCTTCATATTTCTAATGTCTCCACTTCTTCAATGCCGATGGATGGCACAATCACCGGGGAATCATGCTGCTCTTCACCGCCGCCTGACAGATGTGTCTATTTCCAATTGATAACAGCGCCACGTCGACGCTCACCAGATTCACTGTCCGCCTGCTCGAATCAAAATGCAGAGATTGGAATAAAGGTAAGACAGACAAAACAAAATTAAGAAAAAACCCATATGGAGAAGACACATTAATTCATAATTAATTTTGATAATTAAGTGACAAGGGTGTTTGTTGTGATCAGTCTTTCATCTACGGGAAGTTTGACACCAACTAATTTATCTCAGACAATAATCATATAATGATGCAAATAATTAATTACAGATATGGATGAGTTTGCCTAATTTCCTAGCTTTTTAGATTGAAATAACTGAATTAGAATACATCTTGTTCTCAAATTTGAAGTGGCAGAATAGGGGGGTGGCAATTAACATCAAAAGGGTCAAAAAATATTTATTCTTTTATCATAATTGAAATTGTACTATGCATAGTAAATAAAACAAAATAATAAATAAAAATATTTATTCTTTTATCATAATTGAAATTATACTTAGCTACATAGGAATTAATCATGCATCTAGAAAATTCTCTCTTGAATGCTCCTTGAAACAATTAGAAGATAATAGTAAATTTCCTTACATATTTGTTGAAGAAATTAGATCTTTACGCGGTAAATTTAAATTAGAACTCAACAAAACAAGTTAAAATTAGATTTTATCGCGGCAAATTCAAACAAAACACTGCTCCGTACGTACTGTCCGAATTCCAAACTATAAAGTGTGTTTGATCTTAATTTCTGAAAGAAAAGGAAATACTTACACCAATTACCTCCGATGGTAAATAGTTGGCCACTGTGTTCCATATATGTCTGATCTCGGAAGCATTCGATCTACTATAAATTTCGATATTTTCATCCACACGAAATCTGACATTAATGATTCAAAGAAATAATGAAGAAAATGTATGTCGTAAAAACAAATGAATATCAACAAGCATCAAGTCCTCACCTTGAATCCAACCCAGAATTGGCTATTTCCTGTACATAGAGTAAGAATGCTTTCTTTATTGACATTAGCAAAAAAAACACACACAAAAGAGTAAAAATATATAAGTTAGCCAGAACCCCTATATATATATATAATGGCATACCTTGGATATGGATCTCGCTGATTTTGGCTGATTTGAAGGGGAGCGCAGCACAACAAGAGAGACTACAGCTGAAGGAAGAAAATTCAGATTAGGGTTTGTAGGTAGGGAAGGGAAGGGAGGTTTCCTTTTATAGGGTGCGTGATTTTCTAGGGTTTGTCGCCACCACCCACAAAAGGCTCCTTCTATTACCTACTTATTCTAAATTTAACCCTAAACTATTCACCATTCCAAAATGTGCCCCAATTCAAATACATTCCCATTTTCAATTAATGAAATAACCAATAATTGCGAATCTGATGAGTAGAAAAAAAAAATTAATAATGCAATTAATTGAGTTCCATATTCCCTCCTATTCAAAATGTATGTCACTTCTTACTATATTCTTAATTAATTAATTGCTCTAAAATTCTACATTATACATTAAAAATTATTCCTATCTAAGTTATTATTAATTAGTTTGAAGGTAATTTAGAAAAAAATATAATTAATTTGCATTGAAAAGTGCAAAATGTTATTAAATTTACAAAGAAAACAAAAGGTCAAAACGTCATACATTTTGAATAGGAGTGAGTAGTTGTTAGAAATTAGTCCATAAATTTAATTGGAAGGATAAAAATGAAAGAAAGAAAAGAAAAAAACATTAAAAAAACCCCAAAAAGTGGTCAACCAGAAGGAAAAGACAGGAAAATAAAGAGTAATAAATCCCACCAAAAAAATCTGGTAAGGAAACAGAAAAAGAAGTGTGAAAGAAGGAAAACAAATGGAAAGATGGGTAGAAAGCCAAAAAAAAATCTGGAAAGGAGGAAAAACAAAAAAAAAGAGAAAAGGCGTTTTAAAATATTGTGAAAAGAAAGAAGAAAAAAAGAAGGTGATTTTTTTTTTGCAACGGCAAGGAAATATGTTGCAAATTCCGTCAGAATTTGCGACCAATTTCCAATTGGGGGTGCAAATGACATTATATTGTTTTTAACTATACTCGTATATATAATAATTTAATTATTTTAATGTTTAATCTAGATGAGTGGACAAGACGGCAACGTCCCCCCCCCCGAACTTGAACATAAGTCCCTTTCGTTGACGAAAGATCGAGGACCGGTTCACTCAGACAAACCTCTGCTGGCCGATCCTCGCCGGAGGGTACCCCATCCTCCTTCGCAGACTCACAGTCTCCCTCTTGGGTCATGGGTTATGATCAATTTTGCGACGAAACATGCTGTAAATTAGTGATAGAAACTGTCGTCGGAGTTCACACCAAAGAGCCATAAGAGATATGTTGAGTGATTGATAAATCCCTGATTTCATGTAATCTATCTTTGGCATGTTCACTTGTGTTTTGGAGGAATATCTGTATATATATATTTTTTTGAATTACAATATACTGTATACCCATCCCTTTTTCCGACTCGAACACAGGATCTAATTGGAGGAATATCTGTATATATTTTGTATCACACACAATTGTAAATCAATACAAATCATTTACATAATTCTATAAGAGCCACCCAAAATTCGTCTGCTAAAGAAAATATATAAAACTCAATTTTAGGCAAAAATAATAATATAAATATGCAGTAATCTTAATATATATTTAAAAATACTACTCGTATTAGCTGATTACCATTAATTACCGCCATTTATAACTAGTAAGAACATATATACTGAGATTCAGAGATGTCAATGAAAATTCTTTCCTGTGCTCTCTTATAGTACTAATTAATCTTCATTTCAATATATCTTTGATAATTAAAAAGCAATTGCGGCCATTAAAAAGCAATAGCGATTACAAACGATATATGGCTGCAGATTCTTATGCCCACTTTTGCCCTCTTAATTATGTCAAATGGCTGCCCAATTTTCTACAGGTGATTTTATTTGTGTGAATTCTTACTCTATTTAGCCTTGCACTGTATGTGTTCGACAAAATATCCAAGTGAGAATTTGTTAAGGATATTTGTGGGCTGCTATTCATCCCCTTATTCATAACAATGTAGCATATATACCTTGTCCGTGTGAGGAAAAATTGTGTTTTACTTAACGTTTCTGAGGAAATTGTGTCCAGTATTGTAAGAGTTAGTAGTGAAATCACTCATCAAAACTACAAACATATAACCGAGTGCTAGCTTAGGATGAATTTCAAATCTGTTAAACTACAAACATGAAATATGCTTGCGTTTTTGGGGAAATTTTGGTTCAGTATCTAATGTGTTAACAGTGAAATCACTTATTAGAACTGCAGTACTTAAGAGGAGTACTAAGTGAATTAAATAAGTATTCGAATATCAGAGCTTCCCAAATTTGCCTAGTGCACCTTCCACTAGTAGTATTATTTTTCATTCAATTACTCTTTTTTCCTTCCTAAATCATCATCTTTTTTCCTTTCTTTCCTCATGTTTTCATTGCTGTTGACCAGCATAGATTGATTATATCTGATGCACTTATGAAGATATCTATGTAATTAATGAAGCAATCCTGAAAATGAGCCAAAGTTAGTTCGGCTCACTGATGATCACAGTATGTAATGAATATATTTTTATAGGATTGCACATTGATTCAAGAAATCTAGATGACATTAATGCATTATAAATTGGGGATATGCATTACATATTAGATATAATAATAATGGATGCATTAGCTAGTAGATGTGAAATTAAGAGAAGCATGCTTAAAGGGGAAAGGAGAAGACCTAAAAGGAATTGGACACCATTTGAAGAAAAGAGAAATACTTAAATATATTATATGAAAACAGTTGCTTTGGCAAAAATCCCTAGTGATATATGATTCAAATAGCCAACAAGCATGGTGGGATCGATATGGTACGAGTACTCCTATTAGGCCAACATTGTTAAGAAATAGAAGAATATTAAACTAAATATATATAAGTACATTTGTTTTGACTGAACACCATAGAAAAATATGACCAATATAGTCAACTGGGATAAAGGCAGGATCCCTGAAAAAGTGACTTTTTGCGTTAAACACGGAGTAGTGGACGGAAATATTTATTACAGTAACTTCTGGAAAGGGGAGGACTTTTTCTATCGCTTTATTTTGTAACTCCCATCGCCTATATATAGAACAGTATAAACACATTGACATACACATCTAGCGTATTATACACACACACACAGAGAAACACCGAGAAGAAGAAGCATAGTTCTAAGGATCTGGAGGCTAGGACCCGTCTAGTGGCCTTTCCCTAGAGCTCCCTATGATTAATTGTAACAAAGGTACTCTATTGGTTGTGAAATAAATTTCTTTTTATTTGATTTAATGAGCATATGATTGCTTTATTGATGTTTTATCTGTAACTTTGGCCAAGTCCAACTTTAGTCTTGAAGGTATCAGTTTTTTAGTCTGACAGTATCAATTTTAATTCTGTAACTTAGGCCGTTCAACTTTAGTCATGCAACTTTGCACTAAAATTGATATCGTCAGGACTAAAATTTAAAAAGTGCAAAGTTACAGGACTAAAGTTGGACTCGACCAAAGTTACATGACTGGATTAATATTTTCTCGGTAGATTAGTATTTGGAGAATACTGCATGTGGAATTTTGTAGAATAAAATGAAGATCTGGTAAGTTTATGTTGCATCTGTTTACTTGGATCAATCTAAAAATTGCCAAATTAATGCTTGAGCAAAAAAAGGAGTAAGAAGAAAGATGATCACAAAGAACTGAGTGTTGAATGTGTTGGATCTTGGTTTTAAGTTTTATTTTGAAAGACCAGTGACTATGATATGTGATTTTGGATTAATTTTAATTTGATATTGTTTAATTAGCTAATTTTAGGAAAGGGGTGTTTTATTGTATGCAAAACTTTCCTTACATCGTTGTTACTATTTTTCTCTTTTGTATATCTATGTTACACCTTGCCATTTAGAATCTTCACATGTTCAGATGTTTTTCTAGTTTATGATTTATTACAATGGTCCATTTGTTCTTGAAAATGGATAATTTTCTTAATCAGATGTATGTCTTCCAAAATTAACAGCTCATTTTTCTATATCTCTAGTCTTCAACAAGGTTTTTCCGGCCAGTATCCAAAATAATGGACACAGATTGGACATTCGTCAGCCGATCCTGGTTGTGGGAAGACGATTCTGGATTTCAAAAACCATTATTTGTTTCAAATTGGACTTGGGAGGAGGACAGGGCCTTCGAGAATGCACTAATTGCAGTCCATCCCAACGATGTTGATTGGTGGGAGAAAATAGCCTTGGCAGTTCCAGGAAAAACAAATGAAGACCTAAAACTTCATTACGAAGCCTTAAGTGGTAATGAAGCAGCAGTTGAGGCTGAAAAGGCCGGTGTTTGTAATTCCTCGGCAGTAGTGCCAGCTTGTAGCTTAATCACTACTTCGTTTGCAAGTCAGCAAATTCAGAAGCCATGTTGTTCAACTGGGATGGCTGCAAATCCTCCTTTAATTGCACCAAGACAGGATAATTGTGGCGTACCTTCTACATCCTGCCCCGAGTATATAGATCCGGAAGAATTCAAAAACTTTCCACACTTCCTTGATTAAAGTAATTGGCTTGTAAATAATATGTTTTGTGCTTAGAAGTTCCTGAGCAATAAAAAAATAGAGAATTATAAGATGTAAGATAATCACGAGGAATTTAGTGCTTTGTGTAGTGTTGAATTTGGGATTTTAAGTTTTATTTATAATTAAGAGCCCTCACTAATATTAACTTTAAAAATAAAAATAAAACTAATTCTAAAATTTATTAATATAATTTCAGAGTGAGATGTTTATTATTGCCGACGAGTATTCCTTGGGGAGCAAATTTCGGCAGCTTCCCATGTCACCCCGTCAATATTGAAAATCAATTGCAATGTGCTTCACACGAGAATGAAAGACTGGATTCGAGCACAAGTACGTGGCCTCCACATTATCACAATATATAATTGGGGAAGCCGAAAGAGAAACCCCAAGTTCTTGAAGGATGGGCTGGGTCCACTAAAGCTCCGCAGCGGCCGAAGTAATGGAACGATAGTCGGCCTCTGTGGAAGAGAGAGCCACTATCTGTTGTTTTCGAGAGGAACAAAAGATGGAATTGGACCCAAGAAACACAACATATGCACCCGTAGAGGTGTGATCATCACTATTGCCATCCTAGTCAGGGTCAATGAAGCAGTGGCGAGTGAGAGGAGAGGATGACCAAAGAACGACACTCATATCTCGAGTACCATGAGATATTTTAGTAATCATTTGACCCCCCGTGAGTGGACATAGGAGCATGCATGAAATGGGAGAATTAATCACAGTGAAAGCAATGTCATGCCTAGTAAACTGAAGATAATGTAAGCTATCAAGAACCTGGTGATATAGTGAGGCATCGGCCGGAGGGGTGCCATTAAATTGGACCTTTCATCAGAATCCCCAATTCATTCCACATGTTTGAGCCGTATGCTCACATTTACGCCGTATTTGAAAAAAAAATCGACAAAAATGATGTGAATTGGATAAAAAAAAAGGACGTAAATTGAAAAAGTGAATACTTAAGGGGATGTTTGATTTGGTATTATTTAGAATGGGGAAATCTTGGATTTCAAAATCTTGATGAAAAGTGATTGTGTGTGTGTGTGTGTGGTTTTGGGGGATTTTGAGTAGAATATTATGTAACTTTATGTCTAATAAATTGTGTAAGAGTGAGTTGGATTTTTAGTTTTTTCGTCCCATAACTTTTCACTTTTTTTCCAAATTGGTCCCAAAATATATAAATGTACGAATCTAGTCCCAATTATTTTTTACATCCCGAAGTTGTCGAAATCTTCGGAAGGACATCATTTTTGGTTATGTACTTGGCACGTGGGCGGTCAATTTCGACAAAGTTGCTAATAAAAAAATGACATCATTCCGAGAATTTCGACAACTTTAGGATAAATTGGACCTTTCATTAGAATCCCCAATTCATTCCACATGTGTGAGCCGTATGCTCACATTTTCACCGTATTTGAAAAAAAAAATCGGCGAAAATGATGTAAATTGGATTAAAAAAGGACGTAAATTGAAAAAAGTGAATACTTAAGGGGATGTTTGATTTAGGATTATGTA
This sequence comes from Galeopsis tetrahit, assembly GCA_963675135.1. Lineage (NCBI taxonomy): Eukaryota > Viridiplantae > Streptophyta > Magnoliopsida > Lamiales > Lamiaceae > Galeopsis > Galeopsis tetrahit. The sequence goes on along the minus strand of OY776125.1, from coordinate 17,157,017 downwards.
GAATGGGGAAATCTTGGATTTCAAGATCCTGCTGAATAGTGATTGTGTGTGTGTGTGTTTTTGGGATTTTGAGTAGAATATAATGTAACTTTATATCTAATAAATTGTGTAAGAGTGAGTTGGATTTTTAGTTTTTTCGTCCCATAACTTTTCACTTTTTTTCTAAATTGGTCCCAAAAAAATATAAATGTACGAATCTAGTCTCAATTATTTTCTACATCCCAAAGTTGTCGGAAGGACATCATTTTTTATTATGTACTTGGCACATGGGCGGTCAATTTCGACGAAGTTTCTGATAAAAAATGACGTCATTCCGAGAATTCCGACAACTTTAGGATGAAATTGGTACATATAAAAAAAATGGGACTAGATTCGTACGTTTATATTCTTTGGAACTATTTAAAAAAAATATTAAAATTTACAATAAGAAAAAAGTTATATCACGCAGGATTTGTAGGTATTTTTAGGGGGAAGTGTATATTTAAGTAAATGAAGTTTAGGCAAATAAATGATGGTTGAGAGTTAATGATAAAAATATTATTTCCGTTTTGAGATATACATATTAACTTTGGACGGAAATACTTACATACAAACTTTGGACGATGGAGTATAAATTTTATAAAAAAATATCAGATTTAAGTAAATATCTCAATATAAACTTTTTTCCTTTCAAAAAAAAAAAAAGTAAATATCTAGATATAGTTTTTAGAAAGTCCAAACAATAAATAGGAAGGAATTAAAAGAAATAAAGAATAGATTTTAAAAGCCCCAAAACGTTTTTAATCAGAAGGAAAAGGCATGAAAAAAAGAGAGTAAAAGCCACCAAAAAAATCTTGAAAGTAAGGAGAAATCTAGGCGTGAAAGAAGGAAAATAAAAGTAAAAGAAGAGTAGAAAGCCAAAAAAAAATATGGAAAGGAGAAAAAAAGGTGAAAATCGTTTTAAAATATTATGAAAAGAAAAAAGAAAGGAGAAAAAGAAGAAAGAAGAAAAAGGGTGAAAAGTGAAACAGGAGGAAAAGAAATGAAATAAATATTTAATTGGAAAAGAAATGAAAAAAGAGTGTAAAGAGTCCAAAAAAAATAAAGGCCTGGAAATAAAGGAGAAAAAAGAGGGGATTGAATTCATTTAATACAAAATTAGGTAGATTTTTATTAGAGGAAAAGCACCCACGAAAATCAGGGAGAAGTATTTTCAATGGCACTTAGTTTTGTATCGCCCACCGCCTATATAAAGGACAACAAACACATAGAAATAGACACATCTAGAGAGTATCATAATATTCATATATCTATGGATCGGGAGGCCTTTCCCAACATCTCTTTACCTTTAATTGCCACAAAGGTACTAGTGTAATTTATTTCAATTTGTTTTAAATAATATTCCAATTCACAACTGACTTTTCCCAATTTCGTAAAAGATGGATGCTGCATTCAAGAAACCATGTTGTACTTCTGAAGAGGAACATAGGTAAATCGTTGTTTATCACATTGTACATATACTGAATATTTAAGAAATCTACACTTTACCTTGCTGATTCTTGTTTCATTGTTTTTGTCACTGAACTTTAATTACCTTGCCCACTTTTCTATATCTCTAGTGTTCAACAAGGTTTTTCGGGCCAGTATCCAAAAGAATGGACACAGATTCGACATTCGTCAACCGATCCTGGTTGTGGGAGGAGGACGATGCTGCATTTCAAAAACCATCATTTGTTTCAAATTGGACTTGGGAGGAGGACAGGGCCTTCGAGAATGCACTAATTGCAGGAAAAACAAATGAAGACCTAAAACATCATTACAAAGCCTTAAGTGGTAATGAGGCAGCAGTTGAGACTGAAAAGGCCGGCGTTTGTAATTCCTCGGCAGTAGTGACAAGTTAATCACTACTTCGTTTGCAAGTCAGCAAACTGTTCAGAAGTCAGGTTGTTCAATTTGGATGACTGCAAATCCTCCTATAATTTCAACAAGACAAGATTGTGGCGTACCTTCTACGTCCTACCCCGAGTATATAGATCTGGATCTGAATTCAAAAAAATTCCGCACTTCCTTGATTGAAATAATTGCTTGGAAGCAATATGTAATTAGAAGTAGTTTTCTTCTTTCTGCTTTTATCTCCTGAGAACTTATTTAAGGAACTCAATGTTAACATATATAATTCAAACATTTTTCTTAGGGTATAATTTAAATTTCCTTACATATTTATTGAAGAAATTAGATCTTTACGCCGGAAATTCAAATTAGATCTTTATTTAAATTAAAACTCAACAAACAAGTTAAAATTAGATTTTATCGCAGGAAACTAGTGTGTTCCAACTTCCAGGCAAGGCTCCATATGTCTCTCGGAAGCATTTAACTATAAATTTCAATGAGAAATGTTGTTGCCAATGCACGGTATTTAGCCTCCGTGCTGATCCTAGCAACAACAGACTGCTTCCTTGAGCACCACGCCAAGACATTCGAGCCAATGGATATACAGTAACCACTTGTACTTCGACGATCATCAAGCGAGGAAGCAAAGTTGGCATCCGCGAATCCTTGCAATTGAAATTTTGAAACTGAAAATAAAAATAAAAAATGCCCTGAAGTGAAGTATCCTTTAAGTATCTAAGAACTCTTTTGCATGCTTGCCAATGGTTTTGAGTGGGAGCCTGAAGAAACTGACTCAGCTTATTAGAGAAAAAAATTATATACATCCGTAACTTTCATCTTTTTTTTTTCTTTACAAATTATAATAGTGCATATTTATATTTGTTTTTAGTTTCATATATTATAATTTAGCAACACTTATTCGAATTTACTATAAATAAATGAAGTTGATTCAAACTATGAATTGGAGAAAAATGCACTTTTGGTCCCACCATCCACGGGCACTCATGATTTTGGTCCCAACATTCTGAATTTTGGTCTTGAAAGAGAAAAACTTGACACATTTGGTCCCAAAATCGAAAAAGCAAACACATTTGGTTCCACCCACGTTAAATGTTGACGGAACAACTCACGTGTGTGTCATGTGGTTATACGCACACACGACTTTATTGAGGAGCGACGGCTAGGGCCACAGACGGCAAGGGCGACGACCATAGCGTTCTTCCATCTTCACTAACGGCGACGGCTAGGGCGGCGGAGTTCAAGGCGGACGACTGGAGGAGCACAGATCTTCACTCCAAGGCATCTTCACGACAGTCAGATCTTCGTCTTCACGGCATCTTCGTTCAAGGCGATGGAAGCTCGGTGGCCATGGCGAAGGCCAACATCTTCGTCGGAGAAAAGCTTTATAGCAGCAGCGGCGGCGGCGGCTATGGAGGCCCGGCGGCGGCGATGGAGCCTCGATGGCCATGGCGAAGGTTCGCCGCCGACGTTCAAGGCGATGGGGGCATGCTGCTTCGGAGCTCCGTCTCGGCGGCCATGGTGGACGACGGCAGCGGCGGCCATGGTGGTGATTAGGGTTTGGGAGGCATGGGAGAGATTTTAAGAGAAATGGATTGTAATGAGGAATTTGATACACAAATGAGGATGGTTTTGAAATTCAAATTGAAAGGGCAAAAAAAATAAGGCTTTATGGTGGATAAGGGTATTTTTGTACTTTCTTAGGGTGTGTACTCATCGAACAGGGGGTGTGTTAAGCGAATGGGAAAATAATTACTGGGACTAATACCGCCAAGGTTGACTAACGGTCAACTAACGGTTGACTAACTTTGGGACTAAATGTGTCAAGTTTTTCTCTTTCGGGACCAAAATTCAGAATGTTGGGACCAAAATCATGAGTGCCCGTGGATGGTGGGACCAAAAGTGCATTTTTCTCCTATGAATTGCTATACAGAGAATTTTAAATGGCAGTAGGTTGCCCGGGATTCAAACTCAGAACTAGTCGGATGTGTAGATAATTTCTTTGTTATGTTAATTAATCAACCCCCCAAGCCGTGCTTGCATTTTAATATTCCTAATTAATATAATTTCTTATTTTAGAAAAAATATTATCACGAAATTAATGAAGTAGACAATTTCTTTGATTTTTACCGAGAAAACGTTCATCGGTATAACCTATTTTATGTGAAATAAATTAAAGCGAAAATAACCTTTTCAACCAAGTTGTTATCGTTGATTACTACAGAATACCGATAACACATTCTTCTAGCCGGTAAAGACATTGCCGGGCGAGAAGGCTTGTTGCGACGGAATATAGCAATGAAATATCAGTCGGTAATACTTCTTTTCCGACGAATTATTTTTGCAGAAAAACCCTTTTTTTCTTGTAGTGGAAAGTACTAGTCCTTAGACATATTAATTACTATGCAATTATGGTGCAATAAATTCGTCTCCAAAGGGTCGTCGTTGGGCAGCAGTAGCCGGTATTGCGTGGAGAATATCTGAAGCCCTCATTCAACATATCCAATCCTTCCTGATCGGAAAAGACGTTTCTCAAACAAATATCCTCTCCAAATCTTGGTACTACACTTCGTTAACTCTCCCACCTTCGATATTGACGAAAGGTACTTTATAATATTCGTTTATGGTCGTTTTGAAAGTTCGTTCTTGGAATTCGTGAATAAAACTGTGCAAATGTATGGGGAATATATGGTGCAAGAGTGTAAGGTTAAATTTAGTGGCGACCGATGCTCTTGAAAATAAATTTAGTCTGAAGGAAATCAAGATGGGTGCTATTGATCTAGATTTTAAAAATGAAGTGCTTGGATCCGAAAACTTTATTAGGTTATCTGTGGGTGGCTGCAAATTTGATTTAGGGGAAGAAGGATAGGTTTGTCGAAACTTAAATCGATCTCTTAGTTTAAACAATACGTATATCTAAAGGGTGGTATAATTTGAAATATAATTTCAAGCTGCCCCTTGATTTTGAAGTTTGATTCAATTCCAATTGTATAGGTGCAACCAATTGCACCCAAGTATCACTCTGAAACTCTCCTCGAGTTCTCTCACGGATCCTCTTTGGTAAGATTTCACCTATCTAGAAATCTTACCAAAGATTACACCTCTTTGGTAAGATTTCACACAAGAAAAATCAAATAAACTTCTTGAAAGACTGGAAATTATAATTACATGACCTGTCAACCTCATAAACACATCAGCAAAAAAAATTAAAATGGCAATCTGTTCACAGTTCATACTATAAGGAATAATTCAAGCCCAAATTGTAGGAGTCATAGGACATAGAGTTTCTTTAGGAAATCAGTTTCCTTTGAAATAGTTATAAGCTACACTAAGGCAAGAACTTTCTAGGTTAGTTTAAGAGATATTTTCAGGAACTAGTTTCATCACTATTTCCTAGATTAATCATACAGTCGACAAAGATTTTTGAGATATAAGGAGTAACCTGGTCCCAGCCTTTAAGTGATGTAGCACTAAAAAAATTTCAGGGGTGGGGGCAACCAACCTCAGATTTTATTGAGTGAAAGAGTCCGGAGATCCCATACGTGCAGGTGCTAATTAATCATCTCCAACTGAACCAAACACTATTCATGACTGAGATGGCATGCTACATTGAGTCTTATTTCTCTTAAATGGTTAAGCAACAGTAAAGGCGAATAAAAAAGAAGCTAATATATCAACTCAATGAACATCTTAAACCCAATATATTTGGCACATTTATAAGACCAACTAAACATCTGACACAATCAGTAGAATAAGTAATAACAATTAAAAAAATAATTTTTTACCAGAAATCCAGGAGTAAATCAATAGTTACAAATTCTGCTCGTCAATGCCCTGAATAAAGTAAAATTTCATTCAAAATAGCAAAGTGCATTAGATGTTGATTGATTGTCTAGAGGAAGCATATGAAACATAGAAACAATTGTGAATACAATGTATATGTAAATTTAGAGGTTTACTAACTCTGAGATTGTATATGTAAACAATAGAAAATTTTGACTGCATGATTTATAGAAATCCAACACACAATATCCTAATAAAAAATCAAGGTCTATATTACTAAAAATCGAAGTTAACACCATTATGCATCAGGATAAGAAAAAATTGACCTGCATCTGGGTCTGCACTTCATCTATATAAGGATACAAGATTTATAAATATCCATTAGGCTATAAAGAAAAGGCAATTAAGCACAAAGAGTGGCTCATACTAAATGAACCGAGAATGACTGCAGATACTATGCTACTAAGTATTCATTGAAGATCTGCCAGCTTTGCATCAACACTTGCTTCTACACCCATTCTAGGACCAACTAAATTTGAATCCCTTTGAAAGTAGAAATGATAGCAAAGTTACAAGAATTTTCCAGCAAGTTAATACACCATTTCAAGATAAAGAATGGGAGAATTTTATCACAATGTTTGGTGATGAATAAGTACTTTACATACTCAAATTTAGAAATGATCAACTGAGAATCTTATCTATGTACCTTTTCATATGACAAAACTTTCCGTATTGTTAAATTTATCTAGAAGAGATATCATCCTCAACATTAACTTCTAAGCTTTGTACAGGTGCTGAAACATCAGGTTCGTAAGTAACTCTGTTTGACATCAAAAAAAAAGTTCAATAAAGCTTATGAACTAGCCACTACAAAAAATGCTTTGATTAGAGACCAAAATAGAGACTGATTTGAGACCAATCCAAAAAAAAATTGAGTTTTGAGACTGTTTTCAATTTGGTATTTAATATTATGTTTTCAGACCGCTTAGCCACCAAATTTCAGTCTCTAACCCGAAATTAAAATTATGATTTTGAATTTTGTTTAGAGATCGACAATTCAGTCTTTAATTGGTATCAAAATTCTGAATCCTTAAATTTTTAATTGACTACCAATTTTGACCGCTAGTTTAGAGACTATTTTCAGTTCGGTCTTTAATATTATGTTTTTCAGACCGCTTATCCACCGAATTTCAGTCTCTAAACCAAAATTAAAATTCAGATTTTGAATTTTAATTGGAGACCGAAAATTTAGTTTTTAATTGGTATAAAAAAATTTGAATCCTAAAATTTTAATTAACCATCAATTTTGTCCGCCCATTTTAAAACTGTTTTGAGAATTCTGTGTCTAAACCCTATAATATAAAATGTGTCCACTTTCCTTTCAGTCTTAGATGCCCAAATCCCTCTCTCTCAAAACAAAACTTTTCAATCGACGTATCCCCTCTTAATAAACGGTACGACGAGCCGCCGTCCTAATGAATATTAGTCGTTGCCGCCGTTGCCCTTAAGGTTTTCAACTTGACGAGTCGCCGCCAAGCATTTTAGTCGTCGCCGCCGTGAAGACCTGGCTGGAAATACTCCGCCGCGACCTCTCGTGTACTGAACTCCGCCGCCTCTAGTTGGGTCGCCAATCTTATATTTTTCATCTTATTGCAAAAATTAAGGAACTCGCTCCCCATCTTATATTTTTTCACAAGAACAATTCTCCTACATATGGATTGTCAAAATATATAGATAGATAGAGAAATGATATGGAGCCCATTAATAGCCTACTACTTATGCAGCCAAATGATAACGTGGCATTATCCAAGTAATCATATTAACTTATTTAATTAATCTAAAATATGAAAAATATATAATTACACATATATCTCAACCTCTACCCATAAAATAAAATTAGGAAATAAAATATTTAAAGATTTTAAAGACTATTTTTAACGCGTTTTAGTATTACATAATTATTAAATATCACACGTTTAATTTATTTATTCTACTTTACATTAAAAAAAATTATTCATTTATATATTTTATTTTTTTAATAATAGTTTAAAAAATAATGACTACATTAATTTACTTAATTCTAAACCCTAAACCCTAAAATCTTAAACCCTAAAACCCTAAACCCTAAAACCTTAAACCTCTAAACCCTAAAACCCTAAAACCCTAAAATCTTAAACCTAAAACCCTAAACCCTAAAACCTTGAACCCTAAAACCCTAAACCATAAAACCCTAAAATTAATGATCCTAAAATTAATGATTTATGATTTAGAGGATTAGAGTTTTTGGGTAAATTAATGTAGTCATTATTTTTTATAATTTTAATTTTTTATTATTAAAAAAAATTACATAAATAAATGAATGTTTTTTTTTTTTAAATTAGAGTATAATAAATAAATTAAGCATGTAATATTTAATAATTATGTACTAATAATAAAACCCATTAAAAATAGTTTTTAAAAAATCTTAAAAAATTTTATTTTCTAATTTTATGGAAAGAGGTTGAGATTAATTATATATTTTTCATATTTTACGATAATTAAATGAAAGTTAGTATAATGATTTGGATAATGCCAAATAATTATTTGGCTCCATAAAGAGAGCCCATTATAATGCTCCATATCATTTCTATATATATATTAGTTGTGACATTATTATTTAGATGTGATGAAATAATGATATGTTAGAAAATATCTTTCGATTAGACCTAACACTTCTGGAACCCAATTTGATTTGAGTAGCACTCAACTCAACAGTGTAAACCCCAAATAATGGTTGCGTAATTGTTAATTTGTCATGCTCACCGACATAACGCCCCTTTTCAATTTTTTCCACTTTAATTGATTATATATTAAAATTCACATTAATCAAGTTGTCATTACACTATGACCAAATTCAACATAACGTTTCTCATATTAATTAATTTATGAAGTGTTCGTTGATAATTTTATTTTCATATAGTTAACTTAATTTGTCACCCTCCCAAATTCAACATAACTTTGAGATCTTTTTACAATTAGCAATGCTTCTTCTATTTGTAATAACTCATTTTCTTCTATTTGTAATAACTCATTTTCTTCTATTCACATGGGTGGAAATCTTGTTCTTCTTAAGCCGATTGGGGTTGAGCCTCTCGCGCCTGTGATTGAGGGATTCGAAGATTGGTCAGCCCATTGGTTTGACTCAATCTCTTCATGGGTGCGGACGGATGTTAACAATCAAAGAATGCCTTGGATCAGATTATATGGTGTACCATTGCATGCTTGGAATAAGCGTTTCTTCAAACGTCTCGCCCTTCTCTTCGGGTGCCTTGTGGAAATTGATCAGCAAACAGAATCTAAGTTATTCCTTGGTTTCGCTAGGATTCGAGTCCTTCTCGCGGGCCCTTGTATCTCTAATCTTTGTATATCTCCAACAATTGACGAAACCCCTTTTAATATCAGAATTCTGGAGGAGCCAGAGGAATTGATTCCCCTCCCTGGGGCGTCCTCCTCTGATTCGGATCTCTCTGATTCCGACTCAGATGATTTATGGACGGCGGTGGATACAAAAGCGTCATTTTCCGGCGAACCAGAGGTTTCGGCCCACGATTCCGTTGACGGTGTCTCGATTAACGGCGGGGCCCACTGCTCGGACGAGTTATTAGACTCCTCGTCTTTCGTCCCAAATTCATTGGAGGCTTTTAATTCCTCTTGGAAAGAGGAGAATATCACGCGTGATATTAATGATATATCGGAGGCGCTTAATTCCTCATGGAAAGATGAGAACTCCACGCGTGTTGTTAATGCTCCGACTATTATTGGGGCGGTGGATGTGGAATCCCGAGGGATTAACATTAATGTTGAATTTAATGGCGGAATTAACGGCTCCCCTCCCTCTAATTCTAATTTTGATGAGAACTTCACGCGTGTTGTTAATGCTCCGACTATTATTGGGGCGGTGGATGTGGAATCCCGAGGGATTAACTTTAATGTTGAATTTAATGGCGGAATTAACGGCTCCCCTCCCTCTAATTCTAATTTTGAAATGGGAGACCCTTCCTCTGGTCCTATTTTTGATTTGGCAGATCCCCCCTTGGATCCCTGTATCACGTTGATGCCATCCTTACCCCTTGTGCCCCTTGCACCCTCCCTTGATCCCGTACCTGTTCTTGCTCCCCAGCCTGCCCTTTCTCTCCCCCTACATGGTATTGATACCCTGATTCCCTCCCCCCGGCGAATCTTCAGTCCCCACACGCTCCTCCTCTTAATATTCATCCCCCCGCCCCCCATCACTCTGGTGGCGCGGTCCAGGTCCCCTTTGCCCCTCCCTCATCCCTGGAACCTGGCCCCGAACACCCCTTCCCCCCCTTGGCCCCTCGCCCCCCCAAGAAAATCAAGATTCCTCCGAGCAAAAAGAAAAAATTGGCCAAGGCAGAGTGGGAGGCGTTCGCAAAAGGCTTTGATGACCAAGGTGAAGAAGCTTCCCTTATCAACATTCGTAATTTCGGTTGTCAGCCATTTACCTTAAATCTTTAGGTCATAAGTTCGAGACCTTGTAACATCAATTTTTTATTTAAAATAATCCACTTTTCATTTTTAATTATTTAATCAGTCTCAATTTTTTTTAATTAAAATAATTCACTTTTCAATATATATAAATAAAGAAATAATATTATTAAATATTACCACTTTTCAAAATAATTTAATCAGTCTCAATTTTATATTTTTTTTAATTAAAATAATTCACTTTTTAATAACAGGAATAACATTTTTCTCTAATTAAACTTACTACTTTTCACTACCACTTTTCAGTAACAAAATTATCACTTCAGTAACACTTTTCAGTAACAAAATTATCACTTCAGTAATATTACCACTTTTCACTAGTAATAGTTACCATTTTTTTCGATAACAAAATTATCACTTCAATAATATTACCACTTTTCACTAGTAATGGTTACCATTTTTTTCGATAATAATAGTTACCACTTTTCAGTAACAAAATTACCATTTTTAATTAATAATAGTTACTACTTTTTCAGTAATAATAGTTATCACTTTTCAGTAACAAAATTACCACTTTTCACTAATAATAGTTACCACTTTTCAGTAACAAAATTACCATTTTTCATTAATAATAGTTACTACTTTTTCACTAATAATAGTTACCACTTTTCAGTAACAAAATTACCATTTTTCATTAATAATAGTTACTACTTTTTCAGTAATAATAGTTATCACTTTTCAGTAACAAAATTACCACTTTTCAGTAACAAAATCACCACTTTTTAATAATAATAATTACCACTTTGAAAAGTAACAAAATTATCACTTTTCAAATTCTAAATCGAAACCTATATCTATTTCAAATCTACCAAAATCACCCCTTGAACGAAAGCAAAGGGGAAGCAGAAGTGAATATTCATACCTAACCTATCAATCAAGAAACATGATAATTCTGGGACATATCGCATAATCTGAGACTAACACTTCAAAAGTTTAAAATCAAATTCAATAACAACAATTACCACTTTTAAATAACAAAAATCATCACTTTTCAATAACAAAAATCACCACCTTTCAATAATAAATTTACCACTTTTTAATAATAAATCATAATAAATTTACCACTTTTTATTTTTTCCAATAAGAACAATTACAACTTTTCAATAATAATAATTACCACTTTTCACTTACAAGAGTTACACTTTTCAATAATAATAGTTACCACTTTTCAGTAACAAAATTACCATTTTTTAATAATAATAGTTACCACTTTTCAGTAACAAAATTACCACTTTTTAATAATAATAGTTACCACTTTTCAATAACAAAATTACCACTTTTCAATAATAATAGTTACCACTTTTCAACAACAAAATTACCACTTTTCAATAATAATAGTTACCACTTTTCAATAATAAAAGTTACCACTTTTCAACACCTCACTCATCTCTGTTTTTTGAAGAAAAAAACCCCCAAATTTCATATTCTGCTTTCAGCTATAAGAGGTATCCAGAAGCATAAAAACATACATACATAGAGTTTACAAATTTGAGCAAAGTTCTCACTATTGCATTAGCTGTCAAAACAATTACTATGATTAATTCTCCAATTTTCAAAGGAGTAATTTTGTTGCATTGGCACCCTTGCTGTTATCCATTCCCACATACTTCCTTTCACCTCCTCTACCCCACTCTTGGATCCACTTCCCAACTCAGATTGTTAAAGATATATTACCCACACAATGCACACCCACAGACATATCCTATCCCACTTAACCCATGCTACTTTGCCATTGTTCTCGCTCCCACTCCAAAGAAAGTTTTGTTGTAAGGAAATTAAATCACTCAAAGTTCTTTTTGGTAGCATGTAGAAGGATATAGGTATACACCTGATTTTTCAATATGAAAACAATTGCGCAGGGTATTGAAGCAGAAACTCTAACTTCCAAAATCCTAACCAATTCAAACCAGTAAGTTGCTAATTAAAAAAAAAAAAAAAACCAGCTCCTTATAGTACACATTTCTTCAGATTCCCCAAAATCTATATGAAAATGCAACTAGAGAGAAGATCGAAGTATGTTCATGTTTAAGATACTGCAAAATTAAGTATGCTTGTCTAATAAGCATTTATTCAAACACATGGAGGGCATTAATCAACTAAATTGAAATTAAAAAACTCTGCTAAAAAACGAAAATGAAACTTCACCTTTAAATCAAGATGTTTTTCTCAACCACAATACACTTGCAAATCAAGATCCAGCTCCTCGATGAGATATACCAACATTCTCAAGTTAAAACTGCACACACCATTCCCTTGGCACGTCATCAGGAGACACCGGAATCACTTGCGGCTCAGAATGCGTAAATCTCGCGATAATCGGTGCGCAGAGCTGCACAACTCCGCGACGGCTCTTCCTGACAGGCGACAGCTTGCTCCAAAACTTTGGTTTCAAAGCCAAAACTCGGCCTAAACTTTTCCGCTCGGCTCTGCAGGGCATGATTCACCGCAAATGCGCCGTGAATTAGCCGCGTCACTACCACTTGCGCCATTGTTGAAGTAGCTTTGAGAGAGAATGAGCAGGGAGAGAAAGTAAAAAAGAGGAGGGAGTGTAAATTGAGAGACAGTTTGAAGAGATGGTCGATAAATTTGGAGGTTTAGTCTTCCTTCTTGTTTATACTTTTTAAATATAAAAGCGTGTGCACCGATGTTATTTCGGTGCACACAGTGCATTTAAGACTTTTTCTAAAATTAAATACTATTAAAAGTGTAAATTAAATTTAAAATATCTCAATAAATATCTAAAAATCTAATTAAAAAATGATAAAATTTGTAAAAAAAATATACGTTTCTAAAAATAAAAAATGTGTAATTTAAAAATTAAAAAATCTCTCATTAAAATTAAATATTATAAAAATGGTAAAATTAAATTTAAAATATCTCAATAAATTTCTAAAAATCTCATTAAAAAAAATAAAAATGTGTAAAAAAAAAATATGCGTTTCAAAAAATAAAAAAATGTGTAATTTAAAAATTAAAAAAATTTCTAAAATCTCATTAAAATTTTAAAAATCTCTCTTTTTTTTAAATGGGTAGATAAAAAATTAAAAAATCTAAAAATCTTTTAAGAATAATAAAAAGTATGGAGTAATATTTTATTTAAAACAGATTTGATTCGAACTCGTCCACCATTAAAGTTCTGCTCGAGCTCCTAAATTTTTTAATGAGATTTAAAAAAATTATTTTTAATTTACACATTTTTTTCGATTTTTTAAATTGTAGAATTTTTAAATTTTTTTATTTTACACAATTTAAGGAGATTTTTAGATTTTTTAATGTGATTTACAGAATTTTTAATTATTAATTTCTAATTTTTGAACTTAAAGGACGTAAATTGGACTATTTGACCAGAATTCCAATTTTCCGAGCAAAAGGATGTAAATTGGACCGAAAAGGATGTAAATTGAAAAAGTGAAACTTAAAGGATATATATTGGATCAGACCTAAGTTACAAGATGTAAAATGAAGTTTTCTTGTTTTTTTACCGAAAAAACGTTTTGGGGTGTAGCTTATTTTATGTGAAGTAAAATTAACGCGAAAATAACATTTTCAACCAAGTTGTTGTCGCTAATTACTACAAAATACCGAGATAACACTTTATTCTAGCCGGTAAAGACATTGTCGAGAAGGCTTGTTGTGACGGACAAAATAACGGTCGGTAAAACTTCTTTTTCCACCAATTATTTTTTTATCGAAAAAACCATTTTTTCTTGTAGTGGAAAGTAGCCCCTAGACATATTACTATGCAATTATGGTGCAATAAATTCGTCTCCAATTGGGCAGCGGAAGCCAGAATTGCGGGGAGAATACCTGAGCCCTCATTCAACATATCCAATCCTTCCTGATTGGAAAAGAAGTTGCTCGAACCTGTATCCTTTCCAAATCTTGGTACTACACTTTGTTAACTCACCCACCTTCGATATTGACGAAAGGTACTTATAATATTCATTTATGGTCGTTTTGAAAGTTCGTTCTTGGAATTCGTGAATGACTGTGCAAATGTATGGGGAATTGAACCTAAAGGTCGAGAGTGTAAGGTTAAATTTAGTGGCGACCGATGTACTCTATTGTATTGCGAAAACATGTAGTTATTCTCTTGCAAATAAATTCAGTCTGAAAGAAATTAATCAAGATGGGTGCTATATATTGATCTAGATTTTAAAAATCAATGCCAAGATATTGTATTTACTTTGCCAAATGAAGTGCTTGGATCCGAAAACCTTATTAGGTTATCTGTGGGTGGCTGGAAATTTGATTTAGGGGAAGAAGGATAGGTTAGTCGAGACTTAAATCTCTTAGTTTAAACAATGTGTATCTAATTAAGGGTGGTATAATTTGAAATATAATATCAAGCACCTAATTGATTGAGAAGTTGTTTCAAGCCAATTATAGACTCTTGTTTCAAATCCTGCTTTTAGTGTTGTCTTAATTAGTATAATTAGCAGGCTGGTGTTTAGTCTATTTATTGAGTCTGGTAAACGTAATGTGGGATCGATTGTTTTGTAATCTGAGCATTCTGCATGTGTTTCGTAATCTGAAGTGTTTGTTTTTCTCTTGGATCGATGTTGATACCTTGTTTTTCGACGACTTCTTTTCTAATTAAGGTATCGAAAAACTAGTTATGAACATTGATCCAAGACAAAACAAACAATTCAGCTTACAAAACACATGCATAATGCTCAATCCCAAAACAACTGATCCAACATCACGTTGCCAAACTCAATAAATGAACTAAACACCAGTCTACAATTGGTCAAGACAACTTCTCAATGAAAGAGCAGATCGAAATTATATTCCAAAATATAACACCATTTGATTTAGATACACATGCATTGTTTAAACTGAGAGATTTAAGTTACGAACAACTAACCTTTCCTTCTTGCCCTAAATTAATTTTGTATCCACCTACAAATACCCTGATAAGGTTTTCAGATCTAAGCACTTTCATTTGGAAATGTAAATACACTAGGGTAAATTGTATATTTGGTCCCAAGAGAATTTTTCAAAAAGAGTTTTGGTTCCAAGTTCTTTTATGGTCCTTTTTTTTTTTTTTTTCAAAAACAGTTCCAGCCGTTAAATATTTAATAGTTTTGGTTTCCAGAAGCATTTTTGGTCCCAAAACTCAGTTAGTTTTTTTCTTGTGAATTCGTATGGGACCGTTTTTGTTCGAAAAAGGACAACTTTCGTGAGCCGAAATTCTCATGGGACCAAAATGGCATTTTAGCCATCTTGGTAGTGATTTTTAATTAAAATCGAGAATAATAGCACCCATCTTAATTGCTTTCAGAATAAATTCATTTCCACTAACTACAAGTTTTCACAATACAATAGATTGCATTAGCCAGCCGCTACTAACTTTAACCTTAAACTTTATATCTTTAGGTTCATGAATTCCTCATACCTTTGCACAGTTTTAATTATTAACGAATTCCAAGAACCTACTTTCAAATTGACCATAAATGAATCTTATAAACTACCTTAATTGAATCAAAATCGAGAGTGGAACGAGTTTACCTGGCGTGGTACCTTGATTTGAAGAAGATATTTGTTCGAGCAGCTTCTTTTCCACTCTGGAACAATTAATGGATATGTTGAATGATAATGGCTTAGGGTAATTGGATTTCTGCTTCATATTTCTAATGTCTCCACTTCTTCAATCAGTGACGATGGATGGCACAATCACCGGGGAATCATATGTCTGGCAAGCACCATCTTCACCTCCGCCTGACAGATGTGCCTATTTCCAATTGATAACAGCTTCACGTCGACGCTCACCAGATTCACTGTCCGCCTGCTCGAATCAAAATGCAGAGATTGGAATAAAGCTAAAACAGACAAAACAAAATTAAGAAAAAACCCATATGGAGAAGACACATTAATTCATAATTAATTCTGATAATTAAGTGACAAGGGAGTTTGTTGTGATCAGTCTTTCAAATCCTGTACAATTAATCAAACTAATCTCATCTCAGACTAATCTCGGCAATCTCATGTCAGATTTGATCTTAATTTCTGAAAGAAAAGGAAATACTTACACCAACTTTCAATGGTAAATAGTTGGCCACACGAAATCTGACATTAATGATTCAAAGATATAATTTTAAGAAATGATGAAGAAAATGTATGTCGTAAAAACAAATGAATATCAACAAGCATCAAGTCCTCACCTTGAATCCAACCCAGAATTGGCTATTTCTCATAACATTAACAAAAAAACACACACAAAAAGAGGAAAAAGATCTAGCCAAAACTTCAAAGAATTATATATATACCTTGGATTTTGGCTGATTTGAAGGGGCAGCAGAACAGGAGCGACCTTCTATTAGGGTTTGTAGCTAGGGAAGGGAAGGGAAGTTTCCTTTTATAGGGTGCGTGATTTTCTAGGGTTTGTCGTCCTTCTATAACTATTACCTACTTATTCTAAATTTAACCCTAAACAATTCACCATTCCTAAATGTGCCCCAATTCAAATAGTTTCCCCATTTTCAATTGAAATAACCAATAATTGCGAATCTGATGAGTAGAAAAATTAATAATGCAATTAATTGAGTAACAATGCTATTAAATTGATATTCCCTTCTATTCAAACACTACAAGAAAAAAGGTTTTTAGCATCGGATTATTTTTGATACCAAAGATGAAATATTTGATACTAAAGGGTATTGGTATCAAATGTATTTTCGATACAACTTCCGATACCTATACTCCCGATCCTAAAGACTTTGTGTCAGAAAAAAAAGTCTGATACCAAAGGATAACCCTTTATTATCAGAAATGTATAGTATCAGAATTGTATTTAGTATCAGAAATATATAGTATCGATAAATTTTTTTGATACTAAAGGATTGAACTCTTTAGTATCAGAATTGTATTTAGTGTCGGATTATTGTATCAATTTTTTTTGACACAACAATGTATTTATATTATCATTAACTTTTACCGATACTAAAAATATAGTATCAATAAATATTTTCTAATATTAAATGATTGAACACTTTAGTATCAGAAATAATATTTTGTATCGGATAATGGTATCAATTTTTTTTTGATACTACATTATATTTTTAATATCAATTTTTTTAACGATACTAAATATTTTGTATCAATAAATATTTTATGATACTAAAAGATCTAACCTTTAGTATCAGAAAAATATTTAGTATAATTTTTTAGTATCAAAAAAGCCATTTATATTAATTTTCAAATATTCAATATGATTCAAATCTAATTTTATTTGTCCTTCATAGTACTAATTCAAATAACAAAATAATATTTATCAACAATGAACCACAAGTACAATGAATCACAAAGTACATTAATTTCATATACAAAACTAGTATATAAGCTCTATTACAAAATATCTAACGTGTTTTTCACGCACTTCATGACACAGTTGAGATGTAAGTAATATTCTTGCTCTTATTGTCCAATGTCTGTAGACATATTAAATATCCTGCAAATATATTATACATATGTTAACACATAATGGCATAGATCTAGTTTCATTTTATCAACCCAATTTTTTCCAAAATAAAGACAAAGACAGTTGCAATCAAGCCCTATCAAATTCATCTTCAACCACTTTAAAATATTATGCAAGTTACATGGTCAGGGCAGTTTAAGGCAACAAACAAAATAGGGATATCAGCTAACTTGAAGAGACAAAAAACCACTGAAATACAAATTCTAAATAATTTATGCATGCATACCCCACAATTAGTCGAAGATACACAAGGAGGTGGTTCCTTATGAAGCAAGAATTGTAGCCAAACTGCCACTGAAATAAAAGACAAGCTCCTCAGAACATCTCACTTAACTTGACTATATAACTTAGAAAATAATGTGTTTCTAAAACCGCCTGAAAGTAGTGATCTTGTGTGTGTCAGTTAGCTTATCTAAGAATTCAAAGAAAATAATGTGTTTCTAAAACCGCCTAAAAGTAGTGATCTTTTCATGTCAAATCTTTGATTGAATGAGAAGGGGGAAGACGAATTATTTACCAAGAACCAGAAGAATGAAGCAAGCCCAAACACATTCTGCAGAATTAACATAAAAAGGATAAAATGAATCAAGGACAACAAAGGTTCTGGCTTATTGAACCAAAATCTCAAGAACTAATTCTAGTTCTAAAGTAAGACGATAAATCTTTTCATTTCCATTTTGAACACTTACAGTGACTTGGGATAAGTGCAATCCAGAAATAGAGATTAGATCCTACAAGTTAAACTGCAACACGTTAGTAAGTTGGAACATGTTTACACATCACATTAACATCAGTGAGGAAACTTGCGGATACTTTTAACTTACTAACCTTTTACATTGAACAACATAAAAGCAACAATGAATCCCCAGAGTGGAGCACTGTAAATTTCAGCAAAGATGAAATCTTAAAAAACATCCAGAAAGCAAAAAAATATTTATTTGAACTAAAACGGGATAGAGATTAGGCTATGGCAAAAAGTACAGCTGAAAACAAGAAGGAAAGCATCAGGCAAGTTACCTGATCAATTCCACGTATCTTCAAAACTACTGATGACAACTTTGACTTCTTTTCTGGTTATATATTTACTCTGAACCCTTGAATTTGTTCATCAATCAGCATATTCCTTGAGCTATCATAGCACGCCGGAGATCTACCAGGACTGCTACTCCAACTAGAGCTTCTACTACGTCCGCTATTAGGCGTTGTTTTGGTGAAGTAGATAACATTTTTTAGGCAAACAATTGACATAATTAAAGGAAAACAACTGTTTAAGCACCTTAATTGATTGTAGCTCTGGTGACCAAGCAAGCAGAGACCGTATGTAGAAAAGCAGGGTATCCATCACCCTTCTGGGTTCCATTTTACGAATAAAAGCAAAAACAACATCTCTTATTTGAGCAAGGATTTCATGCTCTCTAGAAGCACCTGCCTTAATAACTGCAGCCAAAACCTACCACAATGAAAAATACACAGTTTTCAGGAAAACTAAATTCCATGAAAAGAGACATTAAGCAAAATATGGCAAACAGCCTGTCTATTCACACTTTTCTATGTTGAGATGTATATCAATACATGATACTGTAAGAAGAGTGCAAGTACACTAAACAAATAGTGTAGCTTGCTATAACCATCCCCAGCAACCATCAAATATTAACAAATGCTTCAGAATTAGGACTCGTTTAGAATGTCGAGGAAAGAATCAATGGACATATATTTCTCTATGAAGTATTAATAGTAGGTGTTCAATTAGAAGATGTTTAAGAAGGGATGTAAAACATTAATTTAATTGCATATGCTCAAACCAAGCTTCTTTTTTAATCTTCCATGACATGTTCAAGCCAGTATGTTCATGTGTCTCATCATCACAATCAAGTTTAGCAAATTTTCAATCTTAAAACTCTCATTTATCGCTATAGCCCTGCATCATTGCTTATTACAGTATGCTAATAGCAATAGTAAAAGAATTGCATACTCTTATATATCCAATTAGAGGACCCAGGGGATGACGAATTATTTCAGAACAATAAACATGGAAATAAAGATCTAATTCATGGAGTCAACATGGACAAAAAAAATGATTAAAACTGATTAATACATAAAATTAACATTCTCACACAATGTCAACAAACAAGATGACAAGTCTTCAAAAACCAATTAAAACTGTAAGTCCTCAAATATATTCTCCATAACAGAGAGAAAGTACCTATGCCAATTGTGTGAATTCAGGAGTAGCCAAATCTCCCTTCAAGGTCACCAACATGTCTTTCTCGTAAACCTGGATCCGTAATCACCTAATAACAACAACATTCACGATTCTCCATTCATGAGTCTTTTTAATTAAGCCTTAATTGTCTTAAACAATACTACTGAAAACAGATATACTGAAAATCCATACCACATTTAGATAAATACATAACACATTATTGCAAAAATAAGCAACAGAACCGAGTTTACATTTGTATCAAGCACACTAACACCCAATCTAGAGCACATAATATTATGAACTCAAAATCATGAAGTTAGTCAACTTAAACACACAAACACAAGACAAAGAAACCAAAACCTAGATAGAACGCAATAAATATCACCACAAATTTTTTCCATAGAGAAGCATTGTGTAAATTTACTTATTATCATTGCCACTTCAATTAAGTCCACTCTTGATATGTTTACTTCAAAAGAGAAAGCATCTTACATCAAGCGAAAAAAGATGATCATCAGGTAAATTCAACAATCTTTCAAAGGAACACCAAGCTTATGCAGGCACAAACTAAACTACTAAAAAAAATCCAAAGCAATCCTGAAAGCAAATAAAATTAAAAATTTAGAGGGGAAAGCCAACAACCTGGTAGAGGTGCGCCGCCCAAATCATTTAGTTCCAGATCGGAAGTCGTAGAGCCTAACTCAAGTCTAAGGAAAAGGTTCACACAGTCGATACAGGCCGCCACCGCCGCTCTACATAAACATGTTGTGTCGTATACAGAGGATGCAAGTCAGATCAAAGTGCAATTTGGAGAATCGCAAAATCAGAGGCCACGACTCTAAAAACTTAGCAACACATCTTGAGACGGAGCGAAACGTGAACCGACCGAGCCTTCAACTAAAATCAGTCGCCAAATTGTACAATGCCTCCATGGAGAATACAATGAGTTGCTCTGAAATCGCGATACAAAAATCGCTTAGAGAACGCGAAAGATCTCTGGAACGTCACCGTACTGTATAACAGTTTCGTCGTTGCTGGAGTAAAACACAAGCACGGTTGTTGCTTCTGGAGTGTGGAAATGGAGATCGCCCTGTTTTGCCTGCGAGGGTTCATAGACAATTTGGGGAAATCTATTATACTTGTTGGAGGAGAGAGATGTTTAATACATGCAAATAGCATAGGGAGCAAAGATATTAGAGCAATTGGTATCGGAAAATTAATTTCGATGCAACGTTAATAAATAAATTGTTAATATTAAAATAATACTATAAATAAATTACGGAGCATTAGTATTATAATTGTATCAGAAAATAATGTCCCATACCAAAGATAAAATTAACAGTATTAATTATTAATACTAAAAATTAAATTAATAGTATCAAAAATTAAACTTTTGATACCAATGATAAATAATATTAAAAAAATTATTTGATAAAAACAATTACTAATACTAAAAATTAAATTAATAGTATCAAAAATTAAATTTCCGATACCAATGATAAATAGTATCAAAAAAATTAGCTGATACAAAAAAATAAGTGGTATCAATAAAACAATTATTAATACTAAAAATAAAATTAATAGTATTAAAAATTAAATTTCCGGAACCAATGATAAATAGTATAAAAAAATTATTTGATGCAAAAAATAATGATAAATAGTATAAAAAAATTATTTGATACAAAAAATAAGTGGTATCAATAAAACAATTACTAATACTAAAAATAAAATCAATAGTATCAAAAATTAAATTTCTGATACCAATGATAAGTAGAATCAAAAAAATTATTTGATACAAAAAATAAGTGGTATCAATAAAACAATTACTAATACTAAAAATAAAATTAATAGTATCACAACTTTAATCTCCGATACCAATGATAAGTAATATCAATAAATTTATTTGATACAAAAAATAACTGGTGTCAATAAAAAAATTACTAATACTAAAATAAAAATAATAGTATCGAAAATAAAGTTTCTGATACTAATGATAGTAGTATCAAAAATATTATTTGATATAAAAAAGAAGTAGTATCAACAAATAAATTACTAATACAAAAATAGTAATAGTATCGATAAAGTGATGGATACTATAAAGTTAATGGTATCAGATTTTAAATTTTCGATACCAATGATAAGTGGTATCGAAAAAGTATTTGATCCTAAACTAAATAGTATCAATAAACAAATTTCTGATGCAAAAACAATATTAGTATCACTAAATAACGGATACTATAAATTTAATAGTATCAAAAAAAAAAAAAAATTGATACCAAGAATGAAGGTAGTATCATAAGATTTTTAGTTGATACCAAAGGTAAGATTTAGTATCAGAAAATGCAACAGATACAAATTTTCCGATACTAAAAACCTCTTTTCTTGTAGTGAAAATGTATACGAAAATTAATGACTTCTTACTATATGTTTAATTAATTGCTCCAAAATTATACATTATACATTAAAAATTATTACTATCTAAGTTAAATATTATTAATTAGTTCGAGGGTAATTTAAGAAAAAGTGTAGTTAATTTGTATTGAAAAGTGTAAAATCTCTTATAATTTACAAAGAAAATGAAAGGTCAAAACGCCATACATTTTGAATAGAAGGGAGTAGTTGTTAGAAAGTCCATAAATTTAATTGGAAAGATAAAAATGAAAGAAAGAAAAGTAGAAACATTAAAAAACCCCAAAAAGTGGTCAATTAGAAGGAAAAGACATGAAAATAAAGAGTAATAAATCCCACCAAAAAAATCTGGTAAGAAAACAGAAGAAGAAGTGCGAAAGAAGGAAAACCAAAGGAAAGTAGAGTAGAAAGCCAAAAAAAAAATCGTGAAAGAAAGGAGAAAAAAAAGGTGAAAACCCCATTAAAACCGAAGGAAAAGGGTAAAATTAAAGCCAAAAAAGAACACGGAGTTTAATGACAGGGTATTTGCAACGACAAACATTTCGTACGGATTTGCGACGAAACTGGTCAAATGGCTGAAGTCAACAAAATTTTCAACGGCAAGGAAATCTGTCGCAAATCCCGTCAGAATTTGCGACGAATTTCCAATTGGGGTGCAAACGACACCGTTTTTTTTTGGGGGGGGGGGGGGGGTTGGACGGAAAAAATGGTATTATTACTAGAGTACCAGGGGTACTCAAAAGTTTAGAGTAATTACATAGTTTACGAGAGGAAATATTACAGGTGCTCTATGAGCTGCAACTCCTATATTGATCTAGGATTGGCACACGAATCTTTGAAAGAAGAAGATGGTTTGCACAGTTTATGAGTCTGTATCAAATTCCACACCATAACTCTTACTTCGTCAAACAATTTCTCCGGCTTGCTTTCCTCCTTTGCGAAAATTTTGTTGTTTCTTGCCTTCCATATGTGCCAAACAATGCAGCACCACAGTCCCTCCATGACATGTTTTTTTCCTTTTACCTTAAACATACCTCTATGTTGGTGGAAGTGAGCTTCTGCCTTTAAAGGAGTGGCCATGGGAGAGTTGAACCATGAGTGACATAGTTCCCATACTATAGACGAGAACTTACAATTAAAGAATAGGTGTTGCGTCGTTTCGTTTTCAGTGCTGCACAATCCACAAGATACGTCGCCGTTTGCTCGAGGATACGTCGTTTTCTCAGCGCCGTGCGTGTGGCCAGCCTCCCCTTGAGAACTCTCGTCCATCGTAAACAGATTTCGAGGAGTATCTCCCGTCCCCCGATAGCTTCCATGTCCATCTGTCCGAGGTGTGTTCTGCAGATTAGTGGTTGCCAAGGAATCTAGCAATTGATGCAGTGCACATATCATCTTCCCTAACAAGTAGATCACGTCTCCAGTTTAATTCCCAAACCCATTTACCCAGCTACCCATTTCACTAACTTTAGACTCCTTATTTGCACATAATGAGAATAATCAAGGAAATGTCGTACATAATTTCGAGTCTCCCAGCCAACAATCTTTCCAGAAAAAGGTAAGACTCCCATCCCCCAATTTTTTTGACATATTAGATTCGAACCAATTACAGTTGGGATTTGAGAAAAAGAGCTCAAAAATATATTTCCACCATTTTGAAAAAGAATTAGAAGGTGCTCTACACAATGAATCAGTAGATGAAGTTACCCCATATTTTGATTCGAGTATCCTTACCCATAAAGTATTGGGTTCAACCCGAATCCGCCATGCCCACCTGCCAAGAAGAGATTTGTTAAATAATTCCAAATTTTTTACTCCAAGGCCGCCCTCAGCCTTTGGTTTACAAATATCGTTCCACGAAATCCATGGTATTTTCGGAGAGTTCACACCCCCTCCCCGTAGGAAATTTCTTTGAAGCCTAACTAGTTCTCTCAAGATTTTCTTTAGTAAAGGGTAG
The DNA here is from genome assembly GCA_963675135.1 of Galeopsis tetrahit. Classification (NCBI taxonomy): domain Eukaryota; kingdom Viridiplantae; phylum Streptophyta; class Magnoliopsida; order Lamiales; family Lamiaceae; genus Galeopsis; species Galeopsis tetrahit. The sequence goes on along the minus strand of OY776125.1, from coordinate 17,132,756 downwards.
AAGGATAGATAATAAATAGGCAACGAATTGAGTACCGCATTAAGAAGGACAATTCTGCCCCCGGCCAAGTGAAATTTGACGATCCTCCCAAGTGCCTAATCTACTTTTAACTTTTTGTATTACACCCTTCCACGTTTCAGATTTGTGATGGTTGCTGCCCACTTGTATGCCGAGGAAGTTCATCGGGAGAGAGCCCACTTTGCACCCAAGGAGGGAGGCCATTTCATTTTGTACATCTCCATCAACATTAACTCCCAAAAGAGTGCATTTTGAGAAGTTAATCTTAAGCCCAGAAATGAGCTCAAAGTTAACCAGGATGCATTTTAGTGCCCAGATGTTCTTAGGCGTTGCTTCTCCCACTAAAATGGTGTCATTGGCGTACTAGAGGTGTGAGATCGGAACGTTGTGCAGCCCTACTTTTGCAGCGTCGAAGAGGCCGGTAGTCACTGCCTTGTTAATGAGAATGCTGAGGCCTTCCGCAGCGATAATAAAAAGCAAGGGGGAGAGAGGGTCCCCTTGCCTCAGTCCGCGTTCAAGCTTGAATTCTTTCGTTGGACTTCCATTCACGAGGACCGACGCGGATGCTGTGGTGTCACATTCCATTATCCACTTACACCATAATGGATCGAATCCCATAGATTTCATCATATTGTTGGGAATATTTATTCAATTACAGAAATATACATGTAGTACAACAAATATCCTAGATGCGGAAATTCTAGGACAACAACACGCTCATTGATTAAGAATTAGTGGATTTAGTGAAATACCTGGATCCATAGCAATATTTTGTATAGGAAAAGCCTCACCAATTTTGTTCGATCGATGGGGTGGTTTTATGGCCTTCCTCAACTAAATCTCCGTATGGGTCCTTCGTTTCACTCTTGATGGGGAGAGTAGAAAACTGTATGCGATTTAGTGTGTTGGGGGCCATAACCATGATGCTCTTTATATAGTACTGAATTAGGGTTCCCATAATTCCCGTAACAAAGTCCTATTTGGTATCTACTCATAAATCCATATTAATTTTAATAGTCAACCGTATCACAATAATAGATATAAATATAAATGACTAATATAATTGCATTAAATATGTGGCCCATATATATATATATATATATAAATATATATATATATATTAGGAAATAATAATTTCCTAATATATAGGAAATAATAATTTCCTAACAATCTCCCACTTGGGCTACATATTAACCTTAAGCAATTATATTTCCTTATGTGCACAACTTTACGTCATTCATTTTTTGACTATTGCCTTACAATTTCGTCCATCTCATATACTAGAAATGAGACTATCACAATTTTCATCACATCATATATTGTGACTAAACCATGATAATCACCATACTAGTACACTCAATGACATAGATCAAATATGGTGAGCAGCATGGAAATTTCATGCAATGTGATCTTAATCATGCCTATTTCCAACTGACCCAATTGTAGTCTTTACCGAGATCAACATATGCAATGTAAAATATCACATATTAACACATAATGAGTTCAGAAATAATATAGCCATCAACTTTATTCTGCAGAAAAGAGATTCGAAGAAAACCCATAGAACATTAACTCCTACTAAACTAAGGTAAAGTTTTGAACAACACCCATATGAGCAGTATGCTCGTGAAACAATTTTGGTGTTACTGCCTTAGTTAAGGGATCCTCTAGCATATAATCCGTCCTAATATGTTCTATGGAAATTTGTTTATTCTGAACTCTCTCCTTAACAACAAGAAACTTGATTTCAATGAACTTCGACTTTACAGAGCTCCTGTTGTTATTCGAGTAAAGAACGGCTGAGCTATTGTCACAATAAATCCTTAGCGGCCGTTCAATGCCGTCAACCACACGCAGCCTAGTGACAAAATTCCGCAACCATATCCCATGGTTGGATGTCTCATAGCATGCAATGAATTCTGCAGCCATGGTGGATGAGGCTATGAGAGTCTGTTTAACAGACTTCTATGAGATAGCTCCACCAGCCAATGTAAAGACATATCCAGATGTGGAGCGTTTGCTATCTTGACATCCAGCAAAATCGGAGTCAGAGTACCCAATGATCTCCAAATTGTCTGGTCTCCGATAAGTGAGCATGCAATCAATTGTTCTCTTCAAGTATCGCATTACGCGTTTGGCTGCCTTCCAATGTTGCTCTCCTGGATTGCTCAAGTATCTTCCTAATACTCCCACTATAAATGCCAAATCAGGACGAGTACAAACTTGAGCGTACATAAGGCTTCCCACTGCCGACACATAGGGAATCTTTTGCATCTCTCTTCTTTCAAAGTCATTATCAGGGCACTATTTAAGACTAAACTTGTCTCCTTTAGCGACAGGGGTATCCGAAGGTTTACAGTCTTTCATGCCAAATCTACTCAAAACCTTATCGATATAGCTCTTTTGCGATAATCCAAGAATACCTTGAGAACGATCTCTAAGTATTTGGATTCCTAATACAAAAGAGGCTTCACCAGGATCTTTCATCTCGAATTTCTTCGTCATAAATCTCTTAGTTTCACACAATAAGTCTATATCGCTACTAGCAAGTAGAATATCATCGACGTATAAAAATAAGAAAATGTATTTACTCCCACTGAACATGTGATATACACAATCGTCAACAACATTCACCTCGAAACCATATGAAGTAATGACTTGATGAAATTTATGATACCATTGACGGGATGCTTGTTTAAGCCCATAGATGGATTTATTTAATTTTCAAACCATAGACTTCGGATCTCCGGATACAAAGTTTTCCGGCTGCGCTATATAGATTGTTTCTTCAATGTCACCATTGAGAAACGCAGTCTTTACATCCATCTGGTGTAGCTCGAGATCAAAATAAGCTACCAGTGCCATAATAGTTCTAAAAGAGTCCTTCGATGATACTGGAGAGAAGGTCTCTTTATAGTCAATACCCTCCTTTTGAGTAAAGCCCTTAGCGACCAGACGAGCTTTATATCTTTCGATATTGCCCTTTGAATCCCTCTTGGTTTTAAATATCCATTTACAACCAATGGGTTTCACACCTTCAGGAAATTTGACAAGATCCCAAACGTCATTATCACTCATAGACTTCATCTCATCCTTCATGGCATCAATCCACTTTTGAGAGTTAGAACTACATTTGGCTTGTGCAAAGGTGATTGGATCATCCTTTGTCAAACCTATGCCATCCTCGTGTTCTTGGAGAAATGCTACATAATCATTCAAAATTGCACTTCTCATTTCTCTAGTGGATTGCCTTAATGGCACCTCTTGAGGTTGATGAGTTTGTATTTCAGCTAATGGAGGAAGAATCTCATTGTTGTCTTGATTTGGAATGACGTTAGGAACATCATTCTCTACCACTGGAATTGTGTTTTGAGCAGCAATAGGTATAGAAACCATATCACTATCAATAACAGATTCCTCCTCAAAGACAACATTCCTTATGATCTCTTCCCTCCCAAACTCAATATCCTCAAGAAATCTAGCATTTCCCGTTTCAAAAAAGGTTCTTGATGTGGGATGGTAAAATTTATACCCCCGAGAATACTCAGGATAACCAACAAAGTAACAACTAACCGTTCTTGAGTCCAATTTTCCTTCATGCGTCCTGTAAGGTCGCGCCTCAGCTGGACAACCCCAGATGTGCTAGTGTCTAATATTAGGTTTCTTGCCCATGAAAACTTCATAGGGGGTTTTGGTAACTGCTTTGCTAGGTACCCTATTGAGAATATGTACTGCGGTCTTCAAAGCTTCTCCGCAAAGTGACTCTAACAAGGATGAATGAGAAATCATACTCCTTACCATATCCTTAAGAGTTCGGTTTCGCCTTTTGGCAACACCATTAATGCTGGGGGACCCCGACATTGTGTATTGTGGAACAATTCCACACTCTTTGAGGAAAAGTGCGAAGGGCCCGGGACGTTGTTCTCCCGATCCATCATATCGTCTATAGTATTCACCACCACGATCCGATCTAACAGCCTTAATTTTCTTTCCAAGTCAAAGTTCAGCTTCGGCTTTAAAAGACTTGAAAACGTCCAAAGATTGGGATTTCTCATGTATCAAATATAGGTAGCCGAATCTAGAGTAATCTTCTATGAACGTAATGAAGTATCGTTGTCCATTCCAAGATGTTGTAGGGAATGGACCACAAATATCAGTGTGAATAAGTTCTAAGACATCCTTAGCTCTTTCGACACCTAATTTTCTTACTTTTGTTAATTTCCCTTTGATGCACTCAACACAGATCTGAAAATCTGTCAAATCTAGGGGATCAAGGATTCCATCTAACACAAGCCTTTGCATCCTCTGTTTAGAGATCTGCCCTAAGCGCTTGTGCCACAAAATGGCAGAATCCTCACTGAATTTCCTTTTTGTACTTTTAGAACTTGTTTGCAGTATAGTGTTATGGGAAGTAACAACATCAATTATATATAGATTATCAATTAAGGAACCAGTACCAATGAGATTTGAATTTTGAAAGAAGCTAACTTTATTATCTCCAAAAGCACAAGAAAATCCCAATTTGTCCAAACAGGAAATAGAAATTAAATTCCGTCTAAATGACGGTACAACGAATATCTCAAATAAATCCAAATAAAAACCAGTCCTTAAATGCAATCTAAAAGTCCCTATATCCTCTACTGCAACTTTATTGCCGTCGCCCACATAGATGAATCTTTCAGCATCACTTGGCGGTCGACTCCACAGGCAACCCTGCAAAGATATACTTATGTGAGTAGTAGCACCAGAATCTACCCAACTGAAAATAAAAATAAAAAATGCCCTGAAGTGAAGTATCCTTTAAGTATCTAAGAACTCTTTTGCATGCTTGCCAATGGTTTTGAGTGGGAGCCTGAAGAAACTGACTCAGCTTATTAGAGAAAAAAATTATATACATCCGTAACTTTCATCTTTTTTTTTTCTTTACAAATTATAATAGTGCATATTTATATTTGTTTTTAGTTTCATATATTATAATTTAGCAACACTTATTCGAATTTACTATAAATAAATGAAGTTGATTCAAACTATGAATTGGAGAAAAATGCACTTTTGGTCCCACCATCCACGGGCACTCATGATTTTGGTCCCAACATTCTGAATTTTGGTCTTGAAAGAGAAAAACTTGACACATTTGGTCCCAAAATCGAAAAAGCAAACACATTTGGTTCCACCCACGTTAAATGTTGACGGAACAACTCACGTGTGTGTCATGTGGTTATACGCACACACGACTTTATTGAGGAGCGAGGCTAGGGCCACAGACGGCAAGGGCGACGACCATAGCGTTCTTCCATCTTCACTAACGGCGACGGCTAGGGCGGCGGAGTTCAAGGCGGACGACTGGAGGAGCACAGATCTTCACTCCAAGGCATCTTCACGACAGTCAGATCTTCGTCTTCACGGCATCTTCGTTCAAGGCGATGGAAGCTCGGTGGCCATGGCGAAGGCCAACATCTTCGTCGGAGAAAAGCTTTATAGCAGCAGCGGCGGCGGCGGCTATGGAGGCCCGGCGGCGGCGATGGAGCCTCGATGGCCATGGCGAAGGTTCGCCGCCGACGTTCAAGGCGATGGGGGCATGCTGCTTCGGAGCTCCGTCTCGGCGGCCATGGTGGACGACGGCAGCGGCGGCCATGGTGGTGATTAGGGTTTGGGAGGCATGGGAGAGATTTTAAGAGAAATGGATTGTAATGAGGAATTTGATACACAAATGAGGATGGTTTTGAAATTCAAATTGAAAGGGCAAAAAAAATAAGGCTTTATGGTGGATAAGGGTATTTTTGTACTTTCTTAGGGTGTGTACTCATCGAACAGGGGGTGTGTTAAGCGAATGGGAAAATAATTACTGGGACTAATACCGCCAAGGTTGACTAACGGTCAACTAACGGTTGACTAACTTTGGGACTAAATGTGTCAAGTTTTTCTCTTTCGGGACCAAAATTCAGAATGTTGGGACCAAAATCATGAGTGCCCGTGGATGGTGGGACCAAAAGTGCATTTTTCTCCTATGAATTGCTATACAGAGAATTTTAAATGGCAGTAGGTTGCCCGGGATTCAAACTCAGAACTAGTCGGATGTGTAGATAATTTCTTTGTTATGTTAATTAATCAACCCCCCAAGCCGTGCTTGCATTTTAATATTCCTAATTAATATAATTTCTTATTTTAGAAAAAATATTATCACGAAATTAATGAAGTAGACAATTTCTTTGATTTTTACCGAGAAAACGTTCATCGGTATAACCTATTTTATGTGAAATAAATTAAAGCGAAAATAACCTTTTCAACCAAGTTGTTATCGTTGATTACTACAGAATACCGATAACACATTCTTCTAGCCGGTAAAGACATTGCCGGGCGAGAAGGCTTGTTGCGACGGAATATAGCAATGAAATATCAGTCGGTAATACTTCTTTTCCGACGAATTATTTTTGCAGAAAAACCCTTTTTTTCTTGTAGTGGAAAGTACTAGTCCTTAGACATATTAATTACTATGCAATTATGGTGCAATAAATTCGTCTCCAAAGGGTCGTCGTTGGGCAGCAGTAGCCGGTATTGCGTGGAGAATATCTGAAGCCCTCATTCAACATATCCAATCCTTCCTGATCGGAAAAGACGTTTCTCAAACAAATATCCTCTCCAAATCTTGGTACTACACTTCGTTAACTCTCCCACCTTCGATATTGACGAAAGGTACTTTATAATATTCGTTTATGGTCGTTTTGAAAGTTCGTTCTTGGAATTCGTGAATAAAACTGTGCAAATGTATGGGGAATATATGGTGCAAGAGTGTAAGGTTAAATTTAGTGGCGACCGATGCTCTTGAAAATAAATTTAGTCTGAAGGAAATCAAGATGGGTGCTATTGATCTAGATTTTAAAAATGAAGTGCTTGGATCCGAAAACTTTATTAGGTTATCTGTGGGTGGCTGCAAATTTGATTTAGGGGAAGAAGGATAGGTTTGTCGAAACTTAAATCGATCTCTTAGTTTAAACAATACGTATATCTAAAGGGTGGTATAATTTGAAATATAATTTCAAGCTGCCCCTTGATTTTGAAGTTTGATTCAATTCCAATTGTATAGGTGCAACCAATTGCACCCAAGTATCACTCTGAAACTCTCCTCGAGTTCTCTCACGGATCCTCTTTGGTAAGATTTCACCTATCTAGAAATCTTACCAAAGATTACACCTCTTTGGTAAGATTTCACACAAGAAAAATCAAATAAACTTCTTGAAAGACTGGAAATTATAATTACATGACCTGTCAACCTCATAAACACATCAGCAAAAAAAATTAAAATGGCAATCTGTTCACAGTTCATACTATAAGGAATAATTCAAGCCCAAATTGTAGGAGTCATAGGACATAGAGTTTCTTTAGGAAATCAGTTTCCTTTGAAATAGTTATAAGCTACACTAAGGCAAGAACTTTCTAGGTTAGTTTAAGAGATATTTTCAGGAACTAGTTTCATCACTATTTCCTAGATTAATCATACAGTCGACAAAGATTTTTGAGATATAAGGAGTAACCTGGTCCCAGCCTTTAAGTGATGTAGCACTAAAAAAATTTCAGGGGTGGGGGCAACCAACCTCAGATTTTATTGACTGAAAGAGTCCGGAGATCCCATACGTGCAGGTGCTAATTAATCATCTCCAACTGAACCAAACACTATTCATGACTGAGATGGCATGCTACATTGAGTCTTATTTCTCTTAAATGGTTAAGCAACAGTAAAGGCGAATAAAAAAGAAGCTAATATATCAACTCAATGAACATCTTAAACCCAATATATTTGGCACATTTATAAGACCAACTAAACATCTGACACAATCAGTAGAATAAGTAATAACAATTAAAAAAATAATTTTTTACCAGAAATCCAGGAGTAAATCAATAGTTACAAATTCTGCTCGTCAATGCCCTGAATAAAGTAAAATTTCATTCAAAATAGCAAAGTGCATTAGATGTTGATTGATTGTCTAGAGGAAGCATATGAAACATAGAAACAATTGTGAATACAATGTATATGTAAATTTAGAGGTTTACTAACTCTGAGATTGTATATGTAAACAATAGAAAATTTTGACTGCATGATTTATAGAAATCCAACACACAATATCCTAATAAAAAATCAAGGTCTATATTACTAAAAATCGAAGTTAACACCATTATGCATCAGGATAAGAAAAAATTGACCTGCATCTGGGTCTGCACTTCATCTATATAAGGATACAAGATTTATAAATATCCATTAGGCTATAAAGAAAAGGCAATTAAGCACAAAGAGTGGCTCATACTAAATGAACCGAGAATGACTGCAGATACTATGCTACTAAGTATTCATTGAAGATCTGCCAGCTTTGCATCAACACTTGCTTCTACACCCATTCTAGGACCAACTAAATTTGAATCCCTTTGAAAGTAGAAATGATAGCAAAGTTACAAGAATTTTCCAGCAAGTTAATACACCATTTCAAGATAAAGAATGGGAGAATTTTATCACAATGTTTGGTGATGAATAAGTACTTTACATACTCAAATTTAGAAATGATCAACTGAGAATCTTATCTATGTACCTTTTCATATGACAAAACTTTCCGTATTGTTAAATTTATCTAGAAGAGATATCATCCTCAACATTAACTTCTAAGCTTTGTACAGGTGCTGAAACATCAGGTTCGTAAGTAACTCTGTTTGACATCAAAAAAAAAGTTCAATAAAGCTTATGAACTAGCCACTACAAAAAATGCTTTGATTAGAGACCAAAATAGAGACTGATTTGAGACCAATCCAAAAAAAAATTGAGTTTTGAGACTGTTTTCAATTTGGTATTTAATATTATGTTTTCAGACCGCTTAGCCACCAAATTTCAGTCTCTAACCCGAAATTAAAATTATGATTTTGAATTTTGTTTAGAGATCGACAATTCAGTCTTTAATTGGTATCAAAATTCTGAATCCTTAAATTTTTAATTGACTACCAATTTTGACCGCTAGTTTAGAGACTATTTTCAGTTCGGTCTTTAATATTATGTTTTTCAGACCGCTTATCCACCGAATTTCAGTCTCTAAACCAAAATTAAAATTCAGATTTTGAATTTTAATTGGAGACCGAAAATTTAGTTTTTAATTGGTATAAAAAAATTTGAATCCTAAAATTTTAATTAACCATCAATTTTGTCCGCCCATTTTAAAACTGTTTTGAGAATTCTGTGTCTAAACCCTATAATATAAAATGTGTCCACTTTCCTTTCAGTCTTAGATGCCCAAATCCCTCTCTCTCAAAACAAAACTTTTCAATCGACGTATCCCCTCTTAATAAACGGTACGACGAGCCGCCGTCCTAATGAATATTAGTCGTTGCCGCCGTTGCCCTTAAGGTTTTCAACTTGACGAGTCGCCGCCAAGCATTTTAGTCGTCGCCGCCGTGAAGACCTGGCTGGAAATACTCCGCCGCGACCTCTCGTGTACTGAACTCCGCCGCCTCTAGTTGGGTCGCCAATCTTATATTTTTCATCTTATTGCAAAAATTAAGGAACTCGCTCCTCATCTTATATTTTTTCACAAGAACAATTCTCCTACATATGGATTGTCAAAATATATAGATAGATAGAGAAATGATATGGAGCCCATTAATAGCCTACTACTTATGCAGCCAAATGATAACGTGGCATTATCCAAGTAATCATATTAACTTATTTAATTAATCTAAAATATGAAAAATATATAATTACACATATATCTCAACCTCTACCCATAAAATAAAATTAGGAAATAAAATATTTAAAGATTTTAAAGACTATTTTTAACGCGTTTTAGTATTACATAATTATTAAATATCACACGTTTAATTTATTTATTCTACTTTACATTAAAAAAAATTATTCATTTATATATTTTATTTTTTTAATAATAGTTTAAAAAATAATGACTACATTAATTTACTTAATTCTAAACCCTAAACCCTAAAATCTTAAACCCTAAAACCCTAAACCCTAAAACCTTAAACCTCTAAACCCTAAAACCCTAAAACCCTAAAATCTTAAACCTAAAACCCTAAACCCTAAAACCTTAAACCCTTGAACCCTAAAACCCTAAACCATAAAACCCTAAAATTAATGATCCTAAAATTAATGATTTATGATTTAGAGGATTAGAGTTTTTGGGTAAATTAATGTAGTCATTATTTTTTATAATTTTAATTTTTTATTATTAAAAAAAATTACATAAATAAATGAATGTTTTTTTTTTTAAATTAGAGTATAATAAATAAATTAAGCATGTAATATTTAATAATTATGTACTAATAATAAAACCCATTAAAAATAGTTTTTAAAAAATCTTAAAAAATTTTATTTTCTAATTTTATGGAAAGAGGTTGAGATTAATTATATATTTTTCATATTTTACGATAATTAAATGAAAGTTAGTATAATGATTTGGATAATGCCAAATAATTATTTGGCTCCATAAAGAGAGCCCATTATAATGCTCCATATCATTTCTATATATATATTAGTTGTGACATTATTATTTAGATGTGATGAAATAATGATATGTTAGAAAATATCTTTCGATTAGACCTAACACTTCTGGAACCCAATTTGATTTGAGTAGCACTCAACTCAACAGTGTAAACCCCAAATAATGGTTGCGTAATTGTTAATTTGTCATGCTCACCGACATAACGCCCCTTTTCAATTTTTTCCACTTTAATTGATTATATATTAAAATTCACATTAATCAAGTTGTCATTACACTATGACCAAATTCAACATAACGTTTCTCATATTAATTAATTTATGAAGTGTTCGTTGATAATTTTATTTTCATATAGTTAACTTAATTTGTCACCCTCCCAAATTCAACATAACTTTGAGATCTTTTTACAATTAGCAATGCTTCTTCTATTTGTAATAACTCATTTTCTTCTATTTGTAATAACTCATTTTCTTCTATTCACATGGGTGGAAATCTTGTTCTTCTTAAGCCGATTGGGGTTGAGCCTCTCGCGCCTGTGATTGAGGGATTCGAAGATTGGTCAGCCCATTGGTTTGACTCAATCTCTTCATGGGTGCGGACGGATGTTAACAATCAAAGAATGCCTTGGATCAGATTATATGGTGTACCATTGCATGCTTGGAATAAGCGTTTCTTCAAACGTCTCGCCCTTCTCTTCGGGTGCCTTGTGGAAATTGATCAGCAAACAGAATCTAAGTTATTCCTTGGTTTCGCTAGGATTCGAGTCCTTCTCGCGGGCCCTTGTATCTCTAATCTTTGTATATCTCCAACAATTGACGAAACCCCTTTTAATATCAGAATTCTGGAGGAGCCAGAGGAATTGATTCCCCTCCCTGGGGCGTCCTCCTCTGATTCGGATCTCTCTGATTCCGACTCAGATGATTTATGGACGGCGGTGGATACAAAAGCGTCATTTTCCGGCGAACCAGAGGTTTCGGCCCACGATTCCGTTGACGGTGTCTCGATTAACGGCGGGGCCCACTGCTCGGACGAGTTATTAGACTCCTCGTCTTTCGTCCCAAATTCATTGGAGGCTTTTAATTCCTCTTGGAAAGAGGAGAATATCACGCGTGATATTAATGATATATCGGAGGCGCTTAATTCCTCATGGAAAGATGAGAACTCCACGCGTGTTGTTAATGCTCCGACTATTATTGGGGCGGTGGATGTGGAATCCCGAGGGATTAACATTAATGTTGAATTTAATGGCGGAATTAACGGCTCCCCTCCCTCTAATTCTAATTTTGATGAGAACTTCACGCGTGTTGTTAATGCTCCGACTATTATTGGGGCGGTGGATGTGGAATCCCGAGGGATTAACTTTAATGTTGAATTTAATGGCGGAATTAACGGCTCCCCTCCCTCTAATTCTAATTTTGAAATGGGAGACCCTTCCTCTGGTCCTATTTTTGATTTGGCAGATCCCCCCTTGGATCCCTGTATCACGTTGATGCCATCCTTACCCCTTGTGCCCCTTGCACCCTCCCTTGATCCCGTACCTGTTCTTGCTCCCCAGCCTGCCCTTTCTCTCCCCCTACATGGTATTGATACCCTGATTCCCTCCCCCCGGCGAATCTTCAGTCCCCACACGCTCCTCCTCTTAATATTCATCCCCCCGCCCCCCATCACTCTGGTGGCGCGGTCCAGGTCCCCTTTGCCCCTCCCTCATCCCTGGAACCTGGCCCCGAACACCCCTTCCCCCCCTTGGCCCCTCGCCCCCCCAAGAAAATCAAGATTCCTCCGAGCAAAAAGAAAAAATTGGCCAAGGCAGAGTGGGAGGCGTTCGCAAAAGGCTTTGATGACCAAGGTGAAGAAGCTTCCCTTATCAACATTCGTAATTTCGGTTGTCAGCCATTTACCTTAAATCTTTAGGTCATAAGTTCGAGACCTTGTAACATCAATTTTTTATTTAAAATAATCCACTTTTCATTTTTAATTATTTAATCAGTCTCAATTTTTTTTAATTAAAATAATTCACTTTTCAATATATATAAATAAAGAAATAATATTATTAAATATTACCACTTTTCAAAATAATTTAATCAGTCTCAATTTTATATTTTTTTTAATTAAAATAATTCACTTTTTAATAACAGGAATAACATTTTTCTCTAATTAAACTTACTACTTTTCACTACCACTTTTCAGTAACAAAATTATCACTTCAGTAACACTTTTCAGTAACAAAATTATCACTTCAGTAATATTACCACTTTTCACTAGTAATAGTTACCATTTTTTTCGATAACAAAATTATCACTTCAATAATATTACCACTTTTCACTAGTAATGGTTACCATTTTTTTCGATAATAATAGTTACCACTTTTCAGTAACAAAATTACCATTTTTCATTAATAATAGTTACTACTTTTTCAGTAATAATAGTTATCACTTTTCAGTAACAAAATTACCACTTTTCACTAATAATAGTTACCACTTTTCAGTAACAAAATTACCATTTTTCATTAATAATAGTTACTACTTTTTCACTAATAATAGTTACCACTTTTCAGTAACAAAATTACCATTTTTCATTAATAATAGTTACTACTTTTTCAGTAATAATAGTTATCACTTTTCAGTAACAAAATTACCACTTTTCAGTAACAAAATCACCACTTTTTAATAATAATAATTACCACTTTGAAAAGTAACAAAATTATCACTTTTCAAATTCTAAATCGAAACCTATATCTATTTCAAATCTACCAAAATCACCCCTTGAACGAAAGCAAAGGGGAAGCAGAAGTGAATATTCATACCTAACCTATCAATCAAGAAACATGATAATTCTGGGACATATCGCATAATCTGAGACTAACACTTCAAAAGTTTAAAATCAAATTCAATAACAACAATTACCACTTTTAAATAACAAAAATCATCACTTTTCAATAACAAAAATCACCACCTTTCAATAATAAATTTACCACTTTTTAATAATAAATCATAATAAATTTACCACTTTTTATTTTTTCCAATAAGAACAATTACAACTTTTCAATAATAATAATTACCACTTTTCACTTACAAGAGTTACACTTTTCAATAATAATAGTTACCACTTTTCAGTAACAAAATTACCATTTTTTAATAATAATAGTTACCACTTTTCAGTAACAAAATTACCACTTTTTAATAATAATAGTTACCACTTTTCAATAACAAAATTACCACTTTTCAATAATAATAGTTACCACTTTTCAACAACAAAATTACCACTTTTCAATAATAATAGTTACCACTTTTCAATAATAAAAGTTACCACTTTTCAACACCTCACTCATCTCTGTTTTTTGAAGAAAAAAACCCCCAAATTTCATATTCTGCTTTCAGCTATAAGAGGTATCCAGAAGCATAAAAACATACATACATAGAGTTTACAAATTTGAGCAAAGTTCTCACTATTGCATTAGCTGTCAAAACAATTACTATGATTAATTCTCCAATTTTCAAAGGAGTAATTTTGTTGCATTGGCACCCTTGCTGTTATCCATTCCCACATACTTCCTTTCACCTCCTCTACCCCACTCTTGGATCCACTTCCCAACTCAGATTGTTAAAGATATATTACCCACACAATGCACACCCACAGACATATCCTATCCCACTTAACCCATGCTACTTTGCCATTGTTCTCGCTCCCACTCCAAAGAAAGTTTTGTTGTAAGGAAATTAAATCACTCAAAGTTCTTTTTGGTAGCATGTAGAAGGATATAGGTATACACCTGATTTTTCAATATGAAAACAATTGCGCAGGGTATTGAAGCAGAAACTCTAACTTCCAAAATCCTAACCAATTCAAACCAGTAAGTTGCTAATTAAAAAAAAAAAAAAAACCAGCTCCTTATAGTACACATTTCTTCAGATTCCCCAAAATCTATATGAAAATGCAACTAGAGAGAAGATCGAAGTATGTTCATGTTTAAGATACTGCAAAATTAAGTATGCTTGTCTAATAAGCATTTATTCAAACACATGGAGGGCATTAATCAACTAAATTGAAATTAAAAAACTCTGCTAAAAAACGAAAATGAAACTTCACCTTTAAATCAAGATGTTTTTCTCAACCACAATACACTTGCAAATCAAGATCCAGCTCCTCGATGAGATATACCAACATTCTCAAGTTAAAACTGCACACACCATTCCCTTGGCACGTCATCAGGAGACACCGGAATCACTTGCGGCTCAGAATGCGTAAATCTCGCGATAATCGGTGCGCAGAGCTGCACAACTCCGCGACGGCTCTTCCTGACAGGCGACAGCTTGCTCCAAAACTTTGGTTTCAAAGCCAAAACTCGGCCTAAACTTTTCCGCTCGGCTCTGCAGGGCATGATTCACCGCAAATGCGCCGTGAATTAGCCGCGTCACTACCACTTGCGCCATTGTTGAAGTAGCTTTGAGAGAGAATGAGCAGGGAGAGAAAGTAAAAAAGAGGAGGGAGTGTAAATTGAGAGACAGTTTGAAGAGATGGTCGATAAATTTGGAGGTTTAGTCTTCCTTCTTGTTTATACTTTTTAAATATAAAAGCGTGTGCACCGATGTTATTTCGGTGCACACAGTGCATTTAAGACTTTTTCTAAAATTAAATACTATTAAAAGTGTAAATTAAATTTAAAATATCTCAATAAATATCTAAAAATCTAATTAAAAAATGATAAAATTTGTAAAAAAAATATACGTTTCTAAAAATAAAAAATGTGTAATTTAAAAATTAAAAAATCTCTCATTAAAATTAAATATTATAAAAATGGTAAAATTAAATTTAAAATATCTCAATAAATTTCTAAAAATCTCATTAAAAAAAATAAAAATGTGTAAAAAAAAAATATGCGTTTCAAAAAATAAAAAAATGTGTAATTTAAAAATTAAAAAAATTTCTAAAATCTCATTAAAATTTTAAAAATCTCTCTTTTTTTTAAATGGGTAGATAAAAAATTAAAAAATCTAAAAATCTTTTAAGAATAATAAAAAGTATGGAGTAATATTTTATTTAAAACAGATTTGATTCGAACTCGTCCACCATTAAAGTTCTGCTCGAGCTCCTAAATTTTTTAATGAGATTTAAAAAAATTATTTTTAATTTACACATTTTTTTCGATTTTTTAAATTGTAGAATTTTTAAATTTTTTTATTTTACACAATTTAAGGAGATTTTTAGATTTTTTAATGTGATTTACAGAATTTTTAATTATTAATTTCTAATTTTTGAACTTAAAGGACGTAAATTGGACTATTTGACCAGAATTCCAATTTTCCGAGCAAAAGGATGTAAATTGGACCGAAAAGGATGTAAATTGAAAAAGTGAAACTTAAAGGATATATATTGGATCAGACCTAAGTTACAAGATGTAAAATGAAGTTTTCTTGTTTTTTTACCGAAAAAACGTTTTGGGGTGTAGCTTATTTTATGTGAAGTAAAATTAACGCGAAAATAACATTTTCAACCAAGTTGTTGTCGCTAATTACTACAAAATACCGAGATAACACTTTATTCTAGCCGGTAAAGACATTGTCGAGAAGGCTTGTTGTGACGGACAAAATAACGGTCGGTAAAACTTCTTTTTCCACCAATTATTTTTTTATCGAAAAAACCATTTTTTCTTGTAGTGGAAAGTAGCCCCTAGACATATTACTATGCAATTATGGTGCAATAAATTCGTCTCCAATTGGGCAGCGGAAGCCAGAATTGCGGGGAGAATACCTGAGCCCTCATTCAACATATCCAATCCTTCCTGATTGGAAAAGAAGTTGCTCGAACCTGTATCCTTTCCAAATCTTGGTACTACACTTTGTTAACTCACCCACCTTCGATATTGACGAAAGGTACTTATAATATTCATTTATGGTCGTTTTGAAAGTTCGTTCTTGGAATTCGTGAATGACTGTGCAAATGTATGGGGAATTGAACCTAAAGGTCGAGAGTGTAAGGTTAAATTTAGTGGCGACCGATGTACTCTATTGTATTGCGAAAACATGTAGTTATTCTCTTGCAAATAAATTCAGTCTGAAAGAAATTAATCAAGATGGGTGCTATATATTGATCTAGATTTTAAAAATCAATGCCAAGATATTGTATTTACTTTGCCAAATGAAGTGCTTGGATCCGAAAACCTTATTAGGTTATCTGTGGGTGGCTGGAAATTTGATTTAGGGGAAGAAGGATAGGTTAGTCGAGACTTAAATCTCTTAGTTTAAACAATGTGTATCTAATTAAGGGTGGTATAATTTGAAATATAATATCAAGCACCTAATTGATTGAGAAGTTGTTTCAAGCCAATTATAGACTCTTGTTTCAAATCCTGCTTTTAGTGTTGTCTTAATTAGTATAATTAGCAGGCTGGTGTTTAGTCTATTTATTGAGTCTGGTAAACGTAATGTGGGATCGATTGTTTTGTAATCTGAGCATTCTGCATGTGTTTCGTAATCTGAAGTGTTTGTTTTTCTCTTGGATCGATGTTGATACCTTGTTTTTCGACGACTTCTTTTCTAATTAAGGTATCGAAAAACTAGTTATGAACATTGATCCAAGACAAAACAAACAATTCAGCTTACAAAACACATGCATAATGCTCAATCCCAAAACAACTGATCCAACATCACGTTGCCAAACTCAATAAATGAACTAAACACCAGTCTACAATTGGTCAAGACAACTTCTCAATGAAAGAGCAGATCGAAATTATATTCCAAAATATAACACCATTTGATTTAGATACACATGCATTGTTTAAACTGAGAGATTTAAGTTACGAACAACTAACCTTTCCTTCTTGCCCTAAATTAATTTTGTATCCACCTACAAATACCCTGATAAGGTTTTCAGATCTAAGCACTTTCATTTGGAAATGTAAATACACTAGGGTAAATTGTATATTTGGTCCCAAGAGAATTTTTCAAAAAGAGTTTTGGTTCCAAGTTCTTTTATGGTCCTTTTTTTTTTTTTTTTCAAAAACAGTTCCAGCCGTTAAATATTTAATAGTTTTGGTTTCCAGAAGCATTTTTGGTCCCAAAACTCAGTTAGTTTTTTTCTTGTGAATTCGTATGGGACCGTTTTTGTTCGAAAAAGGACAACTTTCGTGAGCCGAAATTCTCATGGGACCAAAATGGCATTTTAGCCATCTTGGTAGTGATTTTTAATTAAAATCGAGAATAATAGCACCCATCTTAATTGCTTTCAGAATAAATTCATTTCCACTAACTACAAGTTTTCACAATACAATAGA
Source organism: Galeopsis tetrahit (assembly GCA_963675135.1). Lineage (NCBI taxonomy): Eukaryota > Viridiplantae > Streptophyta > Magnoliopsida > Lamiales > Lamiaceae > Galeopsis > Galeopsis tetrahit. The sequence goes on along the minus strand of OY776125.1, from coordinate 17,114,984 downwards.
TTGCATTAGCCAGCCGCTACTAACTTTAACCTTAAACTTTATATCTTTAGGTTCATGAATTCCTCATACCTTTGCACAGTTTTAATTATTAACGAATTCCAAGAACCTACTTTCAAATTGACCATAAATGAATCTTATAAACTACCTTAATTGAATCAAAATCGAGAGTGGAACGAGTTTACCTGGCGTGGTACCTTGATTTGAAGAAGATATTTGTTCGAGCAGCTTCTTTTCCACTCTGGAACAATTAATGGATATGTTGAATGATAATGGCTTAGGGTAATTGGATTTCTGCTTCATATTTCTAATGTCTCCACTTCTTCAATCAGTGACGATGGATGGCACAATCACCGGGGAATCATATGTCTGGCAAGCACCATCTTCACCTCCGCCTGACAGATGTGCCTATTTCCAATTGATAACAGCTTCACGTCGACGCTCACCAGATTCACTGTCCGCCTGCTCGAATCAAAATGCAGAGATTGGAATAAAGCTAAAACAGACAAAACAAAATTAAGAAAAAACCCATATGGAGAAGACACATTAATTCATAATTAATTCTGATAATTAAGTGACAAGGGAGTTTGTTGTGATCAGTCTTTCAAATCCTGTACAATTAATCAAACTAATCTCATCTCAGACTAATCTCGGCAATCTCATGTCAGATTTGATCTTAATTTCTGAAAGAAAAGGAAATACTTACACCAACTTTCAATGGTAAATAGTTGGCCACACGAAATCTGACATTAATGATTCAAAGATATAATTTTAAGAAATGATGAAGAAAATGTATGTCGTAAAAACAAATGAATATCAACAAGCATCAAGTCCTCACCTTGAATCCAACCCAGAATTGGCTATTTCTCATAACATTAACAAAAAAACACACACAAAAAGAGGAAAAAGATCTAGCCAAAACTTCAAAGAATTATATATATACCTTGGATTTTGGCTGATTTGAAGGGGCAGCAGAACAGGAGCGACCTTCTATTAGGGTTTGTAGCTAGGGAAGGGAAGGGAAGTTTCCTTTTATAGGGTGCGTGATTTTCTAGGGTTTGTCGTCCTTCTATAACTATTACCTACTTATTCTAAATTTAACCCTAAACAATTCACCATTCCTAAATGTGCCCCAATTCAAATAGTTTCCCCATTTTCAATTGAAATAACCAATAATTGCGAATCTGATGAGTAGAAAAATTAATAATGCAATTAATTGAGTAACAATGCTATTAAATTGATATTCCCTTCTATTCAAACACTACAAGAAAAAAGGTTTTTAGCATCGGATTATTTTTGATACCAAAGATGAAATATTTGATACTAAAGGGTATTGGTATCAAATGTATTTTCGATACAACTTCCGATACCTATACTCCCGATCCTAAAGACTTTGTGTCAGAAAAAAAAGTCTGATACCAAAGGATAACCCTTTATTATCAGAAATGTATAGTATCAGAATTGTATTTAGTATCAGAAATATATAGTATCGATAAATTTTTTTGATACTAAAGGATTGAACTCTTTAGTATCAGAATTGTATTTAGTGTCGGATTATTGTATCAATTTTTTTTGACACAACAATGTATTTATATTATCATTAACTTTTACCGATACTAAAAATATAGTATCAATAAATATTTTCTAATATTAAATGATTGAACACTTTAGTATCAGAAATAATATTTTGTATCGGATAATGGTATCAATTTTTTTTTGATACTACATTATATTTTTAATATCAATTTTTTTAACGATACTAAATATTTTGTATCAATAAATATTTTATGATACTAAAAGATCTAACCTTTAGTATCAGAAAAATATTTAGTATAATTTTTTAGTATCAAAAAAGCCATTTATATTAATTTTCAAATATTCAATATGATTCAAATCTAATTTTATTTGTCCTTCATAGTACTAATTCAAATAACAAAATAATATTTATCAACAATGAACCACAAGTACAATGAATCACAAAGTACATTAATTTCATATACAAAACTAGTATATAAGCTCTATTACAAAATATCTAACGTGTTTTTCACGCACTTCATGACACAGTTGAGATGTAAGTAATATTCTTGCTCTTATTGTCCAATGTCTGTAGACATATTAAATATCCTGCAAATATATTATACATATGTTAACACATAATGGCATAGATCTAGTTTCATTTTATCAACCCAATTTTTTCCAAAATAAAGACAAAGACAGTTGCAATCAAGCCCTATCAAATTCATCTTCAACCACTTTAAAATATTATGCAAGTTACATGGTCAGGGCAGTTTAAGGCAACAAACAAAATAGGGATATCAGCTAACTTGAAGAGACAAAAAACCACTGAAATACAAATTCTAAATAATTTATGCATGCATACCCCACAATTAGTCGAAGATACACAAGGAGGTGGTTCCTTATGAAGCAAGAATTGTAGCCAAACTGCCACTGAAATAAAAGACAAGCTCCTCAGAACATCTCACTTAACTTGACTATATAACTTAGAAAATAATGTGTTTCTAAAACCGCCTGAAAGTAGTGATCTTGTGTGTGTCAGTTAGCTTATCTAAGAATTCAAAGAAAATAATGTGTTTCTAAAACCGCCTAAAAGTAGTGATCTTTTCATGTCAAATCTTTGATTGAATGAGAAGGGGGAAGACGAATTATTTACCAAGAACCAGAAGAATGAAGCAAGCCCAAACACATTCTGCAGAATTAACATAAAAAGGATAAAATGAATCAAGGACAACAAAGGTTCTGGCTTATTGAACCAAAATCTCAAGAACTAATTCTAGTTCTAAAGTAAGACGATAAATCTTTTCATTTCCATTTTGAACACTTACAGTGACTTGGGATAAGTGCAATCCAGAAATAGAGATTAGATCCTACAAGTTAAACTGCAACACGTTAGTAAGTTGGAACATGTTTACACATCACATTAACATCAGTGAGGAAACTTGCGGATACTTTTAACTTACTAACCTTTTACATTGAACAACATAAAAGCAACAATGAATCCCCAGAGTGGAGCACTGTAAATTTCAGCAAAGATGAAATCTTAAAAAACATCCAGAAAGCAAAAAAATATTTATTTGAACTAAAACGGGATAGAGATTAGGCTATGGCAAAAAGTACAGCTGAAAACAAGAAGGAAAGCATCAGGCAAGTTACCTGATCAATTCCACGTATCTTCAAAACTACTGATGACAACTTTGACTTCTTTTCTGGTTATATATTTACTCTGAACCCTTGAATTTGTTCATCAATCAGCATATTCCTTGAGCTATCATAGCACGCCGGAGATCTACCAGGACTGCTACTCCAACTAGAGCTTCTACTACGTCCGCTATTAGGCGTTGTTTTGGTGAAGTAGATAACATTTTTTAGGCAAACAATTGACATAATTAAAGGAAAACAACTGTTTAAGCACCTTAATTGATTGTAGCTCTGGTGACCAAGCAAGCAGAGACCGTATGTAGAAAAGCAGGGTATCCATCACCCTTCTGGGTTCCATTTTACGAATAAAAGCAAAAACAACATCTCTTATTTGAGCAAGGATTTCATGCTCTCTAGAAGCACCTGCCTTAATAACTGCAGCCAAAACCTACCACAATGAAAAATACACAGTTTTCAGGAAAACTAAATTCCATGAAAAGAGACATTAAGCAAAATATGGCAAACAGCCTGTCTATTCACACTTTTCTATGTTGAGATGTATATCAATACATGATACTGTAAGAAGAGTGCAAGTACACTAAACAAATAGTGTAGCTTGCTATAACCATCCCCAGCAACCATCAAATATTAACAAATGCTTCAGAATTAGGACTCGTTTAGAATGTCGAGGAAAGAATCAATGGACATATATTTCTCTATGAAGTATTAATAGTAGGTGTTCAATTAGAAGATGTTTAAGAAGGGATGTAAAACATTAATTTAATTGCATATGCTCAAACCAAGCTTCTTTTTTAATCTTCCATGACATGTTCAAGCCAGTATGTTCATGTGTCTCATCATCACAATCAAGTTTAGCAAATTTTCAATCTTAAAACTCTCATTTATCGCTATAGCCCTGCATCATTGCTTATTACAGTATGCTAATAGCAATAGTAAAAGAATTGCATACTCTTATATATCCAATTAGAGGACCCAGGGGATGACGAATTATTTCAGAACAATAAACATGGAAATAAAGATCTAATTCATGGAGTCAACATGGACAAAAAAAATGATTAAAACTGATTAATACATAAAATTAACATTCTCACACAATGTCAACAAACAAGATGACAAGTCTTCAAAAACCAATTAAAACTGTAAGTCCTCAAATATATTCTCCATAACAGAGAGAAAGTACCTATGCCAATTGTGTGAATTCAGGAGTAGCCAAATCTCCCTTCAAGGTCACCAACATGTCTTTCTCGTAAACCTGGATCCGTAATCACCTAATAACAACAACATTCACGATTCTCCATTCATGAGTCTTTTTAATTAAGCCTTAATTGTCTTAAACAATACTACTGAAAACAGATATACTGAAAATCCATACCACATTTAGATAAATACATAACACATTATTGCAAAAATAAGCAACAGAACCGAGTTTACATTTGTATCAAGCACACTAACACCCAATCTAGAGCACATAATATTATGAACTCAAAATCATGAAGTTAGTCAACTTAAACACACAAACACAAGACAAAGAAACCAAAACCTAGATAGAACGCAATAAATATCACCACAAATTTTTTCCATAGAGAAGCATTGTGTAAATTTACTTATTATCATTGCCACTTCAATTAAGTCCACTCTTGATATGTTTACTTCAAAAGAGAAAGCATCTTACATCAAGCGAAAAAAGATGATCATCAGGTAAATTCAACAATCTTTCAAAGGAACACCAAGCTTATGCAGGCACAAACTAAACTACTAAAAAAAATCCAAAGCAATCCTGAAAGCAAATAAAATTAAAAATTTAGAGGGGAAAGCCAACAACCTGGTAGAGGTGCGCCGCCCAAATCATTTAGTTCCAGATCGGAAGTCGTAGAGCCTAACTCAAGTCTAAGGAAAAGGTTCACACAGTCGATACAGGCCGCCACCGCCGCTCTACATAAACATGTTGTGTCGTATACAGAGGATGCAAGTCAGATCAAAGTGCAATTTGGAGAATCGCAAAATCAGAGGCCACGACTCTAAAAACTTAGCAACACATCTTGAGACGGAGCGAAACGTGAACCGACCGAGCCTTCAACTAAAATCAGTCGCCAAATTGTACAATGCCTCCATGGAGAATACAATGAGTTGCTCTGAAATCGCGATACAAAAATCGCTTAGAGAACGCGAAAGATCTCTGGAACGTCACCGTACTGTATAACAGTTTCGTCGTTGCTGGAGTAAAACACAAGCACGGTTGTTGCTTCTGGAGTGTGGAAATGGAGATCGCCCTGTTTTGCCTGCGAGGGTTCATAGACAATTTGGGGAAATCTATTATACTTGTTGGAGGAGAGAGATGTTTAATACATGCAAATAGCATAGGGAGCAAAGATATTAGAGCAATTGGTATCGGAAAATTAATTTCGATGCAACGTTAATAAATAAATTGTTAATATTAAAATAATACTATAAATAAATTACGGAGCATTAGTATTATAATTGTATCAGAAAATAATGTCCCATACCAAAGATAAAATTAACAGTATTAATTATTAATACTAAAAATTAAATTAATAGTATCAAAAATTAAACTTTTGATACCAATGATAAATAATATTAAAAAAATTATTTGATAAAAACAATTACTAATACTAAAAATTAAATTAATAGTATCAAAAATTAAATTTCCGATACCAATGATAAATAGTATCAAAAAAATTAGCTGATACAAAAAAATAAGTGGTATCAATAAAACAATTATTAATACTAAAAATAAAATTAATAGTATTAAAAATTAAATTTCCGGAACCAATGATAAATAGTATAAAAAAATTATTTGATGCAAAAAATAATGATAAATAGTATAAAAAAATTATTTGATACAAAAAATAAGTGGTATCAATAAAACAATTACTAATACTAAAAATAAAATCAATAGTATCAAAAATTAAATTTCTGATACCAATGATAAGTAGAATCAAAAAAATTATTTGATACAAAAAATAAGTGGTATCAATAAAACAATTACTAATACTAAAAATAAAATTAATAGTATCACAACTTTAATCTCCGATACCAATGATAAGTAATATCAATAAATTTATTTGATACAAAAAATAACTGGTGTCAATAAAAAAATTACTAATACTAAAATAAAAATAATAGTATCGAAAATAAAGTTTCTGATACTAATGATAGTAGTATCAAAAATATTATTTGATATAAAAAAGAAGTAGTATCAACAAATAAATTACTAATACAAAAATAGTAATAGTATCGATAAAGTGATGGATACTATAAAGTTAATGGTATCAGATTTTAAATTTTCGATACCAATGATAAGTGGTATCGAAAAAGTATTTGATCCTAAACTAAATAGTATCAATAAACAAATTTCTGATGCAAAAACAATATTAGTATCACTAAATAACGGATACTATAAATTTAATAGTATCAAAAAAAAAAAAAAATTGATACCAAGAATGAAGGTAGTATCATAAGATTTTTAGTTGATACCAAAGGTAAGATTTAGTATCAGAAAATGCAACAGATACAAATTTTCCGATACTAAAAACCTCTTTTCTTGTAGTGAAAATGTATACGAAAATTAATGACTTCTTACTATATGTTTAATTAATTGCTCCAAAATTATACATTATACATTAAAAATTATTACTATCTAAGTTAAATATTATTAATTAGTTCGAGGGTAATTTAAGAAAAAGTGTAGTTAATTTGTATTGAAAAGTGTAAAATCTCTTATAATTTACAAAGAAAATGAAAGGTCAAAACGCCATACATTTTGAATAGAAGGGAGTAGTTGTTAGAAAGTCCATAAATTTAATTGGAAAGATAAAAATGAAAGAAAGAAAAGTAGAAACATTAAAAAACCCCAAAAAGTGGTCAATTAGAAGGAAAAGACATGAAAATAAAGAGTAATAAATCCCACCAAAAAAATCTGGTAAGAAAACAGAAGAAGAAGTGCGAAAGAAGGAAAACCAAAGGAAAGTAGAGTAGAAAGCCAAAAAAAAAATCGTGAAAGAAAGGAGAAAAAAAAGGTGAAAACCCCATTAAAACCGAAGGAAAAGGGTAAAATTAAAGCCAAAAAAGAACACGGAGTTTAATGACAGGGTATTTGCAACGACAAACATTTCGTACGGATTTGCGACGAAACTGGTCAAATGGCTGAAGTCAACAAAATTTTCAACGGCAAGGAAATCTGTCGCAAATCCCGTCAGAATTTGCGACGAATTTCCAATTGGGGTGCAAACGACACCGTTTTTTTTTGGGGGGGGGGGGGGGGTTGGACGGAAAAAATGGTATTATTACTAGAGTACCAGGGGTACTCAAAAGTTTAGAGTAATTACATAGTTTACGAGAGGAAATATTACAGGTGCTCTATGAGCTGCAACTCCTATATTGATCTAGGATTGGCACACGAATCTTTGAAAGAAGAAGATGGTTTGCACAGTTTATGAGTCTGTATCAAATTCCACACCATAACTCTTACTTCGTCAAACAATTTCTCCGGCTTGCTTTCCTCCTTTGCGAAAATTTTGTTGTTTCTTGCCTTCCATATGTGCCAAACAATGCAGCACCACAGTCCCTCCATGACATGTTTTTTTCCTTTTACCTTAAACATACCTCTATGTTGGTGGAAGTGAGCTTCTGCCTTTAAAGGAGTGGCCATGGGAGAGTTGAACCATGAGTGACATAGTTCCCATACTATAGACGAGAACTTACAATTAAAGAATAGGTGTTGCGTCGTTTCGTTTTCAGTGCTGCACAATCCACAAGATACGTCGCCGTTTGCTCGAGGATACGTCGTTTTCTCAGCGCCGTGCGTGTGGCCAGCCTCCCCTTGAGAACTCTCGTCCATCGTAAACAGATTTCGAGGAGTATCTCCCGTCCCCCGATAGCTTCCATGTCCATCTGTCCGAGGTGTGTTCTGCAGATTAGTGGTTGCCAAGGAATCTAGCAATTGATGCAGTGCACATATCATCTTCCCTAACAAGTAGATCACGTCTCCAGTTTAATTCCCAAACCCATTTACCCAGCTACCCATTTCACTAACTTTAGACTCCTTATTTGCACATAATGAGAATAATCAAGGAAATGTCGTACATAATTTCGAGTCTCCCAGCCAACAATCTTTCCAGAAAAAGGTAAGACTCCCATCCCCCAATTTTTTTGACATATTAGATTCGAACCAATTACAGTTGGGATTTGAGAAAAAGAGCTCAAAAATATATTTCCACCATTTTGAAAAAGAATTAGAAGGTGCTCTACACAATGAATCAGTAGATGAAGTTACCCCATATTTTGATTCGAGTATCCTTACCCATAAAGTATTGGGTTCAACCCGAATCCGCCATGCCCACCTGCCAAGAAGAGATTTGTTAAATAATTCCAAATTTTTTACTCCAAGGCCGCCCTCAGCCTTTGGTTTACAAATATCGTTCCACGAAATCCATGGTATTTTCGGAGAGTTCACACCCCCTCCCCGTAGGAAATTTCTTTGAAGCCTAACTAGTTCTCTCAAGATTTTCTTTAGTAAAGGGTAGAAGGATAGATAATAAATAGGCAACGAATTGAGTACCGCATTAAGAAGGACAATTCTGCCCCCGGCCAAGTGAAATTTGACGATCCTCCCAAGTGCCTAATCTACTTTTAACTTTTTGTATTACACCCTTCCACGTTTCAGATTTGTGATGGTTGCTGCCCACTTGTATGCCGAGGAAGTTCATCGGGAGAGAGCCCACTTTGCACCCAAGGAGGGAGGCCATTTCATTTTGTACATCTCCATCAACATTAACTCCCAAAAGAGTGCATTTTGAGAAGTTAATCTTAAGCCCAGAAATGAGCTCAAAGTTAACCAGGATGCATTTTAGTGCCCAGATGTTCTTAGGCGTTGCTTCTCCCACTAAAATGGTGTCATTGGCGTACTAGAGGTGTGAGATCGGAACGTTGTGCAGCCCTACTTTTGCAGCGTCGAAGAGGCCGGTAGTCACTGCCTTGTTAATGAGAATGCTGAGGCCTTCCGCAGCGATAATAAAAAGCAAGGGGGAGAGAGGGTCCCCTTGCCTCAGTCCGCGTTCAAGCTTGAATTCTTTCGTTGGACTTCCATTCACGAGGACCGACGCGGATGCTGTGGTGTCACATTCCATTATCCACTTACACCATAATGGATCGAATCCCATAGATTTCATCATATTGTTGGGAATATTTATTCAATTACAGAAATATACATGTAGTACAACAAATATCCTAGATGCGGAAATTCTAGGACAACAACACGCTCATTGATTAAGAATTAGTGGATTTAGTGAAATACCTGGATCCATAGCAATATTTTGTATAGGAAAAGCCTCACCAATTTTGTTCGATCGATGGGGTGGTTTTATGGCCTTCCTCAACTAAATCTCCGTATGGGTCCTTCGTTTCACTCTTGATGGGGAGAGTAGAAAACTGTATGCGATTTAGTGTGTTGGGGGCCATAACCATGATGCTCTTTATATAGTACTGAATTAGGGTTCCCATAATTCCCGTAACAAAGTCCTATTTGGTATCTACTCATAAATCCATATTAATTTTAATAGTCAACCGTATCACAATAATAGATATAAATATAAATGACTAATATAATTGCATTAAATATGTGGCCCATATATATATATATATATATAAATATATATATATATATTAGGAAATAATAATTTCCTAATATATAGGAAATAATAATTTCCTAACAATCTCCCACTTGGGCTACATATTAACCTTAAGCAATTATATTTCCTTATGTGCACAACTTTACGTCATTCATTTTTTGACTATTGCCTTACAATTTCGTCCATCTCATATACTAGAAATGAGACTATCACAATTTTCATCACATCATATATTGTGACTAAACCATGATAATCACCATACTAGTACACTCAATGACATAGATCAAATATGGTGAGCAGCATGGAAATTTCATGCAATGTGATCTTAATCATGCCTATTTCCAACTGACCCAATTGTAGTCTTTACCGAGATCAACATATGCAATGTAAAATATCACATATTAACACATAATGAGTTCAGAAATAATATAGCCATCAACTTTATTCTGCAGAAAAGAGATTCGAAGAAAACCCATAGAACATTAACTCCTACTAAACTAAGGTAAAGTTTTGAACAACACCCATATGAGCAGTATGCTCGTGAAACAATTTTGGTGTTACTGCCTTAGTTAAGGGATCCTCTAGCATATAATCCGTCCTAATATGTTCTATGGAAATTTGTTTATTCTGAACTCTCTCCTTAACAACAAGAAACTTGATTTCAATGAACTTCGACTTTACAGAGCTCCTGTTGTTATTCGAGTAAAGAACGGCTGAGCTATTGTCACAATAAATCCTTAGCGGCCGTTCAATGCCGTCAACCACACGCAGCCTAGTGACAAAATTCCGCAACCATATCCCATGGTTGGATGTCTCATAGCATGCAATGAATTCTGCAGCCATGGTGGATGAGGCTATGAGAGTCTGTTTAACAGACTTCTATGAGATAGCTCCACCAGCCAATGTAAAGACATATCCAGATGTGGAGCGTTTGCTATCTTGACATCCAGCAAAATCGGAGTCAGAGTACCCAATGATCTCCAAATTGTCTGGTCTCCGATAAGTGAGCATGCAATCAATTGTTCTCTTCAAGTATCGCATTACGCGTTTGGCTGCCTTCCAATGTTGCTCTCCTGGATTGCTCAAGTATCTTCCTAATACTCCCACTATAAATGCCAAATCAGGACGAGTACAAACTTGAGCGTACATAAGGCTTCCCACTGCCGACACATAGGGAATCTTTTGCATCTCTCTTCTTTCAAAGTCATTATCAGGGCACTATTTAAGACTAAACTTGTCTCCTTTAGCGACAGGGGTATCCGAAGGTTTACAGTCTTTCATGCCAAATCTACTCAAAACCTTATCGATATAGCTCTTTTGCGATAATCCAAGAATACCTTGAGAACGATCTCTAAGTATTTGGATTCCTAATACAAAAGAGGCTTCACCAGGATCTTTCATCTCGAATTTCTTCGTCATAAATCTCTTAGTTTCACACAATAAGTCTATATCGCTACTAGCAAGTAGAATATCATCGACGTATAAAAATAAGAAAATGTATTTACTCCCACTGAACATGTGATATACACAATCGTCAACAACATTCACCTCGAAACCATATGAAGTAATGACTTGATGAAATTTATGATACCATTGACGGGATGCTTGTTTAAGCCCATAGATGGATTTATTTAATTTTCAAACCATAGACTTCGGATCTCCGGATACAAAGTTTTCCGGCTGCGCTATATAGATTGTTTCTTCAATGTCACCATTGAGAAACGCAGTCTTTACATCCATCTGGTGTAGCTCGAGATCAAAATAAGCTACCAGTGCCATAATAGTTCTAAAAGAGTCCTTCGATGATACTGGAGAGAAGGTCTCTTTATAGTCAATACCCTCCTTTTGAGTAAAGCCCTTAGCGACCAGACGAGCTTTATATCTTTCGATATTGCCCTTTGAATCCCTCTTGGTTTTAAATATCCATTTACAACCAATGGGTTTCACACCTTCAGGAAATTTGACAAGATCCCAAACGTCATTATCACTCATAGACTTCATCTCATCCTTCATGGCATCAATCCACTTTTGAGAGTTAGAACTACATTTGGCTTGTGCAAAGGTGATTGGATCATCCTTTGTCAAACCTATGCCATCCTCGTGTTCTTGGAGAAATGCTACATAATCATTCAAAATTGCACTTCTCATTTCTCTAGTGGATTGCCTTAATGGCACCTCTTGAGGTTGATGAGTTTGTATTTCAGCTAATGGAGGAAGAATCTCATTGTTGTCTTGATTTGGAATGACGTTAGGAACATCATTCTCTACCACTGGAATTGTGTTTTGAGCAGCAATAGGTATAGAAACCATATCACTATCAATAACAGATTCCTCCTCAAAGACAACATTCCTTATGATCTCTTCCCTCCCAAACTCAATATCCTCAAGAAATCTAGCATTTCCCGTTTCAAAAAAGGTTCTTGATGTGGGATGGTAAAATTTATACCCCCGAGAATACTCAGGATAACCAACAAAGTAACAACTAACCGTTCTTGAGTCCAATTTTCCTTCATGCGTCCTGTAAGGTCGCGCCTCAGCTGGACAACCCCAGATGTGCTAGTGTCTAATATTAGGTTTCTTGCCCATGAAAACTTCATAGGGGGTTTTGGTAACTGCTTTGCTAGGTACCCTATTGAGAATATGTACTGCGGTCTTCAAAGCTTCTCCGCAAAGTGACTCTAACAAGGATGAATGAGAAATCATACTCCTTACCATATCCTTAAGAGTTCGGTTTCGCCTTTTGGCAACACCATTAATGCTGGGGGACCCCGACATTGTGTATTGTGGAACAATTCCACACTCTTTGAGGAAAAGTGCGAAGGGCCCGGGACGTTGTTCTCCCGATCCATCATATCGTCTATAGTATTCACCACCACGATCCGATCTAACAGCCTTAATTTTCTTTCCAAGTCAAAGTTCAGCTTCGGCTTTAAAAGACTTGAAAACGTCCAAAGATTGGGATTTCTCATGTATCAAATATAGGTAGCCGAATCTAGAGTAATCTTCTATGAACGTAATGAAGTATCGTTGTCCATTCCAAGATGTTGTAGGGAATGGACCACAAATATCAGTGTGAATAAGTTCTAAGACATCCTTAGCTCTTTCGACACCTAATTTTCTTACTTTTGTTAATTTCCCTTTGATGCACTCAACACAGATCTGAAAATCTGTCAAATCTAGGGGATCAAGGATTCCATCTAACACAAGCCTTTGCATCCTCTGTTTAGAGATCTGCCCTAAGCGCTTGTGCCACAAAATGGCAGAATCCTCACTGAATTTCCTTTTTGTACTTTTAGAACTTGTTTGCAGTATAGTGTTATGGGAAGTAACAACATCAATTATATATAGATTATCAATTAAGGAACCAGTACCAATGAGATTTGAATTTTGAAAGAAGCTAACTTTATTATCTCCAAAAGCACAAGAAAATCCCAATTTGTCCAAACAGGAAATAGAAATTAAATTCCGTCTAAATGACGGTACAACGAATATCTCAAATAAATCCAAATAAAAACCAGTCCTTAAATGCAATCTAAAAGTCCCTATATCCTCTACTGCAACTTTATTGCCGTCGCCCACATAGATGAATCTTTCAGCATCACTTGGCGGTCGACTCCACAGGCAACCCTGCAAAGATATACTTATGTGAGTAGTAGCACCAGAATCTACCCAACTGAAAATAAAAATAAAAAATGCCCTGAAGTGAAGTATCCTTTAAGTATCTAAGAACTCTTTTGCATGCTTGCCAATGGTTTTGAGTGGGAGCCTGAAGAAACTGACTCAGCTTATTAGAGAAAAAAATTATATACATCCGTAACTTTCATCTTTTTTTTTTCTTTACAAATTATAATAGTGCATATTTATATTTGTTTTTAGTTTCATATATTATAATTTAGCAACACTTATTCGAATTTACTATAAATAAATGAAGTTGATTCAAACTATGAATTGGAGAAAAATGCACTTTTGGTCCCACCATCCACGGGCACTCATGATTTTGGTCCCAACATTCTGAATTTTGGTCTTGAAAGAGAAAAACTTGACACATTTGGTCCCAAAATCGAAAAAGCAAACACATTTGGTTCCACCCACGTTAAATGTTGACGGAACAACTCACGTGTGTGTCATGTGGTTATACGCACACACGACTTTATTGAGGAGCGAGGCTAGGGCCACAGACGGCAAGGGCGACGACCATAGCGTTCTTCCATCTTCACTAACGGCGACGGCTAGGGCGGCGGAGTTCAAGGCGGACGACTGGAGGAGCACAGATCTTCACTCCAAGGCATCTTCACGACAGTCAGATCTTCGTCTTCACGGCATCTTCGTTCAAGGCGATGGAAGCTCGGTGGCCATGGCGAAGGCCAACATCTTCGTCGGAGAAAAGCTTTATAGCAGCAGCGGCGGCGGCGGCTATGGAGGCCCGGCGGCGGCGATGGAGCCTCGATGGCCATGGCGAAGGTTCGCCGCCGACGTTCAAGGCGATGGGGGCATGCTGCTTCGGAGCTCCGTCTCGGCGGCCATGGTGGACGACGGCAGCGGCGGCCATGGTGGTGATTAGGGTTTGGGAGGCATGGGAGAGATTTTAAGAGAAATGGATTGTAATGAGGAATTTGATACACAAATGAGGATGGTTTTGAAATTCAAATTGAAAGGGCAAAAAAAATAAGGCTTTATGGTGGATAAGGGTATTTTTGTACTTTCTTAGGGTGTGTACTCATCGAACAGGGGGTGTGTTAAGCGAATGGGAAAATAATTACTGGGACTAATACCGCCAAGGTTGACTAACGGTCAACTAACGGTTGACTAACTTTGGGACTAAATGTGTCAAGTTTTTCTCTTTCGGGACCAAAATTCAGAATGTTGGGACCAAAATCATGAGTGCCCGTGGATGGTGGGACCAAAAGTGCATTTTTCTCCTATGAATTGCTATACAGAGAATTTTAAATGGCAGTAGGTTGCCCGGGATTCAAACTCAGAACTAGTCGGATGTGTAGATAATTTCTTTGTTATGTTAATTAATCAACCCCCCAAGCCGTGCTTGCATTTTAATATTCCTAATTAATATAATTTCTTATTTTAGAAAAAATATTATCACGAAATTAATGAAGTAGACAATTTCTTTGATTTTTACCGAGAAAACGTTCATCGGTATAACCTATTTTATGTGAAATAAATTAAAGCGAAAATAACCTTTTCAACCAAGTTGTTATCGTTGATTACTACAGAATACCGATAACACATTCTTCTAGCCGGTAAAGACATTGCCGGGCGAGAAGGCTTGTTGCGACGGAATATAGCAATGAAATATCAGTCGGTAATACTTCTTTTCCGACGAATTATTTTTGCAGAAAAACCCTTTTTTTCTTGTAGTGGAAAGTACTAGTCCTTAGACATATTAATTACTATGCAATTATGGTGCAATAAATTCGTCTCCAAAGGGTCGTCGTTGGGCAGCAGTAGCCGGTATTGCGTGGAGAATATCTGAAGCCCTCATTCAACATATCCAATCCTTCCTGATCGGAAAAGACGTTTCTCAAACAAATATCCTCTCCAAATCTTGGTACTACACTTCGTTAACTCTCCCACCTTCGATATTGACGAAAGGTACTTTATAATATTCGTTTATGGTCGTTTTGAAAGTTCGTTCTTGGAATTCGTGAATAAAACTGTGCAAATGTATGGGGAATATATGGTGCAAGAGTGTAAGGTTAAATTTAGTGGCGACCGATGCTCTTGAAAATAAATTTAGTCTGAAGGAAATCAAGATGGGTGCTATTGATCTAGATTTTAAAAATGAAGTGCTTGGATCCGAAAACTTTATTAGGTTATCTGTGGGTGGCTGCAAATTTGATTTAGGGGAAGAAGGATAGGTTTGTCGAAACTTAAATCGATCTCTTAGTTTAAACAATACGTATATCTAAAGGGTGGTATAATTTGAAATATAATTTCAAGCTGCCCCTTGATTTTGAAGTTTGATTCAATTCCAATTGTATAGGTGCAACCAATTGCACCCAAGTATCACTCTGAAACTCTCCTCGAGTTCTCTCACGGATCCTCTTTGGTAAGATTTCACCTATCTAGAAATCTTACCAAAGATTACACCTCTTTGGTAAGATTTCACACAAGAAAAATCAAATAAACTTCTTGAAAGACTGGAAATTATAATTACATGACCTGTCAACCTCATAAACACATCAGCAAAAAAAATTAAAATGGCAATCTGTTCACAGTTCATACTATAAGGAATAATTCAAGCCCAAATTGTAGGAGTCATAGGACATAGAGTTTCTTTAGGAAATCAGTTTCCTTTGAAATAGTTATAAGCTACACTAAGGCAAGAACTTTCTAGGTTAGTTTAAGAGATATTTTCAGGAACTAGTTTCATCACTATTTCCTAGATTAATCATACAGTCGACAAAGATTTTTGAGATATAAGGAGTAACCTGGTCCCAGCCTTTAAGTGATGTAGCACTAAAAAAATTTCAGGGGTGGGGGCAACCAACCTCAGATTTTATTGAGTGAAAGAGTCCGGAGATCCCATACGTGCAGGTGCTAATTAATCATCTCCAACTGAACCAAACACTATTCATGACTGAGATGGCATGCTACATTGAGTCTTATTTCTCTTAAATGGTTAAGCAACAGTAAAGGCGAATAAAAAAGAAGCTAATATATCAACTCAATGAACATCTTAAACCCAATATATTTGGCACATTTATAAGACCAACTAAACATCTGACACAATCAGTAGAATAAGTAATAACAATTAAAAAAATAATTTTTTACCAGAAATCCAGGAGTAAATCAATAGTTACAAATTCTGCTCGTCAATGCCCTGAATAAAGTAAAATTTCATTCAAAATAGCAAAGTGCATTAGATGTTGATTGATTGTCTAGAGGAAGCATATGAAACATAGAAACAATTGTGAATACAATGTATATGTAAATTTAGAGGTTTACTAACTCTGAGATTGTATATGTAAACAATAGAAAATTTTGACTGCATGATTTATAGAAATCCAACACACAATATCCTAATAAAAAATCAAGGTCTATATTACTAAAAATCGAAGTTAACACCATTATGCATCAGGATAAGAAAAAATTGACCTGCATCTGGGTCTGCACTTCATCTATATAAGGATACAAGATTTATAAATATCCATTAGGCTATAAAGAAAAGGCAATTAAGCACAAAGAGTGGCTCATACTAAATGAACCGAGAATGACTGCAGATACTATGCTACTAAGTATTCATTGAAGATCTGCCAGCTTTGCATCAACACTTGCTTCTACACCCATTCTAGGACCAACTAAATTTGAATCCCTTTGAAAGTAGAAATGATAGCAAAGTTACAAGAATTTTCCAGCAAGTTAATACACCATTTCAAGATAAAGAATGGGAGAATTTTATCACAATGTTTGGTGATGAATAAGTACTTTACATACTCAAATTTAGAAATGATCAACTGAGAATCTTATCTATGTACCTTTTCATATGACAAAACTTTCCGTATTGTTAAATTTATCTAGAAGAGATATCATCCTCAACATTAACTTCTAAGCTTTGTACAGGTGCTGAAACATCAGGTTCGTAAGTAACTCTGTTTGACATCAAAAAAAAAGTTCAATAAAGCTTATGAACTAGCCACTACAAAAAATGCTTTGATTAGAGACCAAAATAGAGACTGATTTGAGACCAATCCAAAAAAAAATTGAGTTTTGAGACTGTTTTCAATTTGGTATTTAATATTATGTTTTCAGACCGCTTAGCCACCAAATTTCAGTCTCTAACCCGAAATTAAAATTATGATTTTGAATTTTGTTTAGAGATCGACAATTCAGTCTTTAATTGGTATCAAAATTCTGAATCCTTAAATTTTTAATTGACTACCAATTTTGACCGCTAGTTTAGAGACTATTTTCAGTTCGGTCTTTAATATTATGTTTTTCAGACCGCTTATCCACCGAATTTCAGTCTCTAAACCAAAATTAAAATTCAGATTTTGAATTTTAATTGGAGACCGAAAATTTAGTTTTTAATTGGTATAAAAAAATTTGAATCCTAAAATTTTAATTAACCATCAATTTTGTCCGCCCATTTTAAAACTGTTTTGAGAATTCTGTGTCTAAACCCTATAATATAAAATGTGTCCACTTTCCTTTCAGTCTTAGATGCCCAAATCCCTCTCTCTCAAAACAAAACTTTTCAATCGACGTATCCCCTCTTAATAAACGGTACGACGAGCCGCCGTCCTAATGAATATTAGTCGTTGCCGCCGTTGCCCTTAAGGTTTTCAACTTGACGAGTCGCCGCCAAGCATTTTAGTCGTCGCCGCCGTGAAGACCTGGCTGGAAATACTCCGCCGCGACCTCTCGTGTACTGAACTCCGCCGCCTCTAGTTGGGTCGCCAATCTTATATTTTTCATCTTATTGCAAAAATTAAGGAACTCGCTCCTCATCTTATATTTTTTCACAAGAACAATTCTCCTACATATGGATTGTCAAAATATATAGATAGATAGAGAAATGATATGGAGCCCATTAATAGCCTACTACTTATGCAGCCAAATGATAACGTGGCATTATCCAAGTAATCATATTAACTTATTTAATTAATCTAAAATATGAAAAATATATAATTACACATATATCTCAACCTCTACCCATAAAATAAAATTAGGAAATAAAATATTTAAAGATTTTAAAGACTATTTTTAACGCGTTTTAGTATTACATAATTATTAAATATCACACGTTTAATTTATTTATTCTACTTTACATTAAAAAAAATTATTCATTTATATATTTTATTTTTTTAATAATAGTTTAAAAAATAATGACTACATTAATTTACTTAATTCTAAACCCTAAACCCTAAAATCTTAAACCCTAAAACCCTAAACCCTAAAACCTTAAACCTCTAAACCCTAAAACCCTAAAACCCTAAAATCTTAAACCTAAAACCCTAAACCCTAAAACCTTAAACCCTTGAACCCTAAAACCCTAAACCATAAAACCCTAAAATTAATGATCCTAAAATTAATGATTTATGATTTAGAGGATTAGAGTTTTTGGGTAAATTAATGTAGTCATTATTTTTTATAATTTTAATTTTTTATTATTAAAAAAAATTACATAAATAAATGAATGTTTTTTTTTTTTAAATTAGAGTATAATAAATAAATTAAGCATGTAATATTTAATAATTATGTACTAATAATAAAACCCATTAAAAATAGTTTTTAAAAAATCTTAAAAAATTTTATTTTCTAATTTTATGGAAAGAGGTTGAGATTAATTATATATTTTTCATATTTTACGATAATTAAATGAAAGTTAGTATAATGATTTGGATAATGCCAAATAATTATTTGGCTCCATAAAGAGAGCCCATTATAATGCTCCATATCATTTCTATATATATATTAGTTGTGACATTATTATTTAGATGTGATGAAATAATGATATGTTAGAAAATATCTTTCGATTAGACCTAACACTTCTGGAACCCAATTTGATTTGAGTAGCACTCAACTCAACAGTGTAAACCCCAAATAATGGTTGCGTAATTGTTAATTTGTCATGCTCACCGACATAACGCCCCTTTTCAATTTTTTCCACTTTAATTGATTATATATTAAAATTCACATTAATCAAGTTGTCATTACACTATGACCAAATTCAACATAACGTTTCTCATATTAATTAATTTATGAAGTGTTCGTTGATAATTTTATTTTCATATAGTTAACTTAATTTGTCACCCTCCCAAATTCAACATAACTTTGAGATCTTTTTACAATTAGCAATGCTTCTTCTATTTGTAATAACTCATTTTCTTCTATTTGTAATAACTCATTTTCTTCTATTCACATGGGTGGAAATCTTGTTCTTCTTAAGCCGATTGGGGTTGAGCCTCTCGCGCCTGTGATTGAGGGATTCGAAGATTGGTCAGCCCATTGGTTTGACTCAATCTCTTCATGGGTGCGGACGGATGTTAACAATCAAAGAATGCCTTGGATCAGATTATATGGTGTACCATTGCATGCTTGGAATAAGCGTTTCTTCAAACGTCTCGCCCTTCTCTTCGGGTGCCTTGTGGAAATTGATCAGCAAACAGAATCTAAGTTATTCCTTGGTTTCGCTAGGATTCGAGTCCTTCTCGCGGGCCCTTGTATCTCTAATCTTTGTATATCTCCAACAATTGACGAAACCCCTTTTAATATCAGAATTCTGGAGGAGCCAGAGGAATTGATTCCCCTCCCTGGGGCGTCCTCCTCTGATTCGGATCTCTCTGATTCCGACTCAGATGATTTATGGACGGCGGTGGATACAAAAGCGTCATTTTCCGGCGAACCAGAGGTTTCGGCCCACGATTCCGTTGACGGTGTCTCGATTAACGGCGGGGCCCACTGCTCGGACGAGTTATTAGACTCCTCGTCTTTCGTCCCAAATTCATTGGAGGCTTTTAATTCCTCTTGGAAAGAGGAGAATATCACGCGTGATATTAATGATATATCGGAGGCGCTTAATTCCTCATGGAAAGATGAGAACTCCACGCGTGTTGTTAATGCTCCGACTATTATTGGGGCGGTGGATGTGGAATCCCGAGGGATTAACATTAATGTTGAATTTAATGGCGGAATTAACGGCTCCCCTCCCTCTAATTCTAATTTTGATGAGAACTTCACGCGTGTTGTTAATGCTCCGACTATTATTGGGGCGGTGGATGTGGAATCCCGAGGGATTAACTTTAATGTTGAATTTAATGGCGGAATTAACGGCTCCCCTCCCTCTAATTCTAATTTTGAAATGGGAGACCCTTCCTCTGGTCCTATTTTTGATTTGGCAGATCCCCCCTTGGATCCCTGTATCACGTTGATGCCATCCTTACCCCTTGTGCCCCTTGCACCCTCCCTTGATCCCGTACCTGTTCTTGCTCCCCAGCCTGCCCTTTCTCTCCCCCTACATGGTATTGATACCCTGATTCCCTCCCCCCGGCGAATCTTCAGTCCCCACACGCTCCTCCTCTTAATATTCATCCCCCCGCCCCCCATCACTCTGGTGGCGCGGTCCAGGTCCCCTTTGCCCCTCCCTCATCCCTGGAACCTGGCCCCGAACACCCCTTCCCCCCCTTGGCCCCTCGCCCCCCCAAGAAAATCAAGATTCCTCCGAGCAAAAAGAAAAAATTGGCCAAGGCAGAGTGGGAGGCGTTCGCAAAAGGCTTTGATGACCAAGGTGAAGAAGCTTCCCTTATCAACATTCGTAATTTCGGTTGTCAGCCATTTACCTTAAATCTTTAGGTCATAAGTTCGAGACCTTGTAACATCAATTTTTTATTTAAAATAATCCACTTTTCATTTTTAATTATTTAATCAGTCTCAATTTTTTTTAATTAAAATAATTCACTTTTCAATATATATAAATAAAGAAATAATATTATTAAATATTACCACTTTTCAAAATAATTTAATCAGTCTCAATTTTATATTTTTTTTAATTAAAATAATTCACTTTTTAATAACAGGAATAACATTTTTCTCTAATTAAACTTACTACTTTTCACTACCACTTTTCAGTAACAAAATTATCACTTCAGTAACACTTTTCAGTAACAAAATTATCACTTCAGTAATATTACCACTTTTCACTAGTAATAGTTACCATTTTTTTCGATAACAAAATTATCACTTCAATAATATTACCACTTTTCACTAGTAATGGTTACCATTTTTTTCGATAATAATAGTTACCACTTTTCAGTAACAAAATTACCATTTTTCATTAATAATAGTTACTACTTTTTCAGTAATAATAGTTATCACTTTTCAGTAACAAAATTACCACTTTTCACTAATAATAGTTACCACTTTTCAGTAACAAAATTACCATTTTTCATTAATAATAGTTACTACTTTTTCACTAATAATAGTTACCACTTTTCAGTAACAAAATTACCATTTTTCATTAATAATAGTTACTACTTTTTCAGTAATAATAGTTATCACTTTTCAGTAACAAAATTACCACTTTTCAGTAACAAAATCACCACTTTTTAATAATAATAATTACCACTTTGAAAAGTAACAAAATTATCACTTTTCAAATTCTAAATCGAAACCTATATCTATTTCAAATCTACCAAAATCACCCCTTGAACGAAAGCAAAGGGGAAGCAGAAGTGAATATTCATACCTAACCTATCAATCAAGAAACATGATAATTCTGGGACATATCGCATAATCTGAGACTAACACTTCAAAAGTTTAAAATCAAATTCAATAACAACAATTACCACTTTTAAATAACAAAAATCATCACTTTTCAATAACAAAAATCACCACCTTTCAATAATAAATTTACCACTTTTTAATAATAAATCATAATAAATTTACCACTTTTTATTTTTTCCAATAAGAACAATTACAACTTTTCAATAATAATAATTACCACTTTTCACTTACAAGAGTTACACTTTTCAATAATAATAGTTACCACTTTTCAGTAACAAAATTACCATTTTTTAATAATAATAGTTACCACTTTTCAGTAACAAAATTACCACTTTTTAATAATAATAGTTACCACTTTTCAATAACAAAATTACCACTTTTCAATAATAATAGTTACCACTTTTCAACAACAAAATTACCACTTTTCAATAATAATAGTTACCACTTTTCAATAATAAAAGTTACCACTTTTCAACACCTCACTCATCTCTGTTTTTTGAAGAAAAAAACCCCCAAATTTCATATTCTGCTTTCAGCTATAAGAGGTATCCAGAAGCATAAAAACATACATACATAGAGTTTACAAATTTGAGCAAAGTTCTCACTATTGCATTAGCTGTCAAAACAATTACTATGATTAAT
This sequence comes from Galeopsis tetrahit, assembly GCA_963675135.1. Classification (NCBI taxonomy): domain Eukaryota; kingdom Viridiplantae; phylum Streptophyta; class Magnoliopsida; order Lamiales; family Lamiaceae; genus Galeopsis; species Galeopsis tetrahit. The sequence goes on along the minus strand of OY776125.1, from coordinate 17,092,281 downwards.
TCTCCAATTTTCAAAGGAGTAATTTTGTTGCATTGGCACCCTTGCTGTTATCCATTCCCACATACTTCCTTTCACCTCCTCTACCCCACTCTTGGATCCACTTCCCAACTCAGATTGTTAAAGATATATTACCCACACAATGCACACCCACAGACATATCCTATCCCACTTAACCCATGCTACTTTGCCATTGTTCTCGCTCCCACTCCAAAGAAAGTTTTGTTGTAAGGAAATTAAATCACTCAAAGTTCTTTTTGGTAGCATGTAGAAGGATATAGGTATACACCTGATTTTTCAATATGAAAACAATTGCGCAGGGTATTGAAGCAGAAACTCTAACTTCCAAAATCCTAACCAATTCAAACCAGTAAGTTGCTAATTAAAAAAAAAAAAAAAACCAGCTCCTTATAGTACACATTTCTTCAGATTCCCCAAAATCTATATGAAAATGCAACTAGAGAGAAGATCGAAGTATGTTCATGTTTAAGATACTGCAAAATTAAGTATGCTTGTCTAATAAGCATTTATTCAAACACATGGAGGGCATTAATCAACTAAATTGAAATTAAAAAACTCTGCTAAAAAACGAAAATGAAACTTCACCTTTAAATCAAGATGTTTTTCTCAACCACAATACACTTGCAAATCAAGATCCAGCTCCTCGATGAGATATACCAACATTCTCAAGTTAAAACTGCACACACCATTCCCTTGGCACGTCATCAGGAGACACCGGAATCACTTGCGGCTCAGAATGCGTAAATCTCGCGATAATCGGTGCGCAGAGCTGCACAACTCCGCGACGGCTCTTCCTGACAGGCGACAGCTTGCTCCAAAACTTTGGTTTCAAAGCCAAAACTCGGCCTAAACTTTTCCGCTCGGCTCTGCAGGGCATGATTCACCGCAAATGCGCCGTGAATTAGCCGCGTCACTACCACTTGCGCCATTGTTGAAGTAGCTTTGAGAGAGAATGAGCAGGGAGAGAAAGTAAAAAAGAGGAGGGAGTGTAAATTGAGAGACAGTTTGAAGAGATGGTCGATAAATTTGGAGGTTTAGTCTTCCTTCTTGTTTATACTTTTTAAATATAAAAGCGTGTGCACCGATGTTATTTCGGTGCACACAGTGCATTTAAGACTTTTTCTAAAATTAAATACTATTAAAAGTGTAAATTAAATTTAAAATATCTCAATAAATATCTAAAAATCTAATTAAAAAATGATAAAATTTGTAAAAAAAATATACGTTTCTAAAAATAAAAAATGTGTAATTTAAAAATTAAAAAATCTCTCATTAAAATTAAATATTATAAAAATGGTAAAATTAAATTTAAAATATCTCAATAAATTTCTAAAAATCTCATTAAAAAAAATAAAAATGTGTAAAAAAAAAATATGCGTTTCAAAAAATAAAAAAATGTGTAATTTAAAAATTAAAAAAATTTCTAAAATCTCATTAAAATTTTAAAAATCTCTCTTTTTTTTAAATGGGTAGATAAAAAATTAAAAAATCTAAAAATCTTTTAAGAATAATAAAAAGTATGGAGTAATATTTTATTTAAAACAGATTTGATTCGAACTCGTCCACCATTAAAGTTCTGCTCGAGCTCCTAAATTTTTTAATGAGATTTAAAAAAATTATTTTTAATTTACACATTTTTTTCGATTTTTTAAATTGTAGAATTTTTAAATTTTTTTATTTTACACAATTTAAGGAGATTTTTAGATTTTTTAATGTGATTTACAGAATTTTTAATTATTAATTTCTAATTTTTGAACTTAAAGGACGTAAATTGGACTATTTGACCAGAATTCCAATTTTCCGAGCAAAAGGATGTAAATTGGACCGAAAAGGATGTAAATTGAAAAAGTGAAACTTAAAGGATATATATTGGATCAGACCTAAGTTACAAGATGTAAAATGAAGTTTTCTTGTTTTTTTACCGAAAAAACGTTTTGGGGTGTAGCTTATTTTATGTGAAGTAAAATTAACGCGAAAATAACATTTTCAACCAAGTTGTTGTCGCTAATTACTACAAAATACCGAGATAACACTTTATTCTAGCCGGTAAAGACATTGTCGAGAAGGCTTGTTGTGACGGACAAAATAACGGTCGGTAAAACTTCTTTTTCCACCAATTATTTTTTTATCGAAAAAACCATTTTTTCTTGTAGTGGAAAGTAGCCCCTAGACATATTACTATGCAATTATGGTGCAATAAATTCGTCTCCAATTGGGCAGCGGAAGCCAGAATTGCGGGGAGAATACCTGAGCCCTCATTCAACATATCCAATCCTTCCTGATTGGAAAAGAAGTTGCTCGAACCTGTATCCTTTCCAAATCTTGGTACTACACTTTGTTAACTCACCCACCTTCGATATTGACGAAAGGTACTTATAATATTCATTTATGGTCGTTTTGAAAGTTCGTTCTTGGAATTCGTGAATGACTGTGCAAATGTATGGGGAATTGAACCTAAAGGTCGAGAGTGTAAGGTTAAATTTAGTGGCGACCGATGTACTCTATTGTATTGCGAAAACATGTAGTTATTCTCTTGCAAATAAATTCAGTCTGAAAGAAATTAATCAAGATGGGTGCTATATATTGATCTAGATTTTAAAAATCAATGCCAAGATATTGTATTTACTTTGCCAAATGAAGTGCTTGGATCCGAAAACCTTATTAGGTTATCTGTGGGTGGCTGGAAATTTGATTTAGGGGAAGAAGGATAGGTTAGTCGAGACTTAAATCTCTTAGTTTAAACAATGTGTATCTAATTAAGGGTGGTATAATTTGAAATATAATATCAAGCACCTAATTGATTGAGAAGTTGTTTCAAGCCAATTATAGACTCTTGTTTCAAATCCTGCTTTTAGTGTTGTCTTAATTAGTATAATTAGCAGGCTGGTGTTTAGTCTATTTATTGAGTCTGGTAAACGTAATGTGGGATCGATTGTTTTGTAATCTGAGCATTCTGCATGTGTTTCGTAATCTGAAGTGTTTGTTTTTCTCTTGGATCGATGTTGATACCTTGTTTTTCGACGACTTCTTTTCTAATTAAGGTATCGAAAAACTAGTTATGAACATTGATCCAAGACAAAACAAACAATTCAGCTTACAAAACACATGCATAATGCTCAATCCCAAAACAACTGATCCAACATCACGTTGCCAAACTCAATAAATGAACTAAACACCAGTCTACAATTGGTCAAGACAACTTCTCAATGAAAGAGCAGATCGAAATTATATTCCAAAATATAACACCATTTGATTTAGATACACATGCATTGTTTAAACTGAGAGATTTAAGTTACGAACAACTAACCTTTCCTTCTTGCCCTAAATTAATTTTGTATCCACCTACAAATACCCTGATAAGGTTTTCAGATCTAAGCACTTTCATTTGGAAATGTAAATACACTAGGGTAAATTGTATATTTGGTCCCAAGAGAATTTTTCAAAAAGAGTTTTGGTTCCAAGTTCTTTTATGGTCCTTTTTTTTTTTTTTTCAAAAACAGTTCCAGCCGTTAAATATTTAATAGTTTTGGTTTCCAGAAGCATTTTTGGTCCCAAAACTCAGTTAGTTTTTTTCTTGTGAATTCGTATGGGACCGTTTTTGTTCGAAAAAGGACAACTTTCGTGAGCCGAAATTCTCATGGGACCAAAATGGCATTTTAGCCATCTTGGTAGTGATTTTTAATTAAAATCGAGAATAATAGCACCCATCTTAATTGCTTTCAGAATAAATTCATTTCCACTAACTACAAGTTTTCACAATACAATAGATTGCATTAGCCAGCCGCTACTAACTTTAACCTTAAACTTTATATCTTTAGGTTCATGAATTCCTCATACCTTTGCACAGTTTTAATTATTAACGAATTCCAAGAACCTACTTTCAAATTGACCATAAATGAATCTTATAAACTACCTTAATTGAATCAAAATCGAGAGTGGAACGAGTTTACCTGGCGTGGTACCTTGATTTGAAGAAGATATTTGTTCGAGCAGCTTCTTTTCCACTCTGGAACAATTAATGGATATGTTGAATGATAATGGCTTAGGGTAATTGGATTTCTGCTTCATATTTCTAATGTCTCCACTTCTTCAATCAGTGACGATGGATGGCACAATCACCGGGGAATCATATGTCTGGCAAGCACCATCTTCACCTCCGCCTGACAGATGTGCCTATTTCCAATTGATAACAGCTTCACGTCGACGCTCACCAGATTCACTGTCCGCCTGCTCGAATCAAAATGCAGAGATTGGAATAAAGCTAAAACAGACAAAACAAAATTAAGAAAAAACCCATATGGAGAAGACACATTAATTCATAATTAATTCTGATAATTAAGTGACAAGGGAGTTTGTTGTGATCAGTCTTTCAAATCCTGTACAATTAATCAAACTAATCTCATCTCAGACTAATCTCGGCAATCTCATGTCAGATTTGATCTTAATTTCTGAAAGAAAAGGAAATACTTACACCAACTTTCAATGGTAAATAGTTGGCCACACGAAATCTGACATTAATGATTCAAAGATATAATTTTAAGAAATGATGAAGAAAATGTATGTCGTAAAAACAAATGAATATCAACAAGCATCAAGTCCTCACCTTGAATCCAACCCAGAATTGGCTATTTCTCATAACATTAACAAAAAAACACACACAAAAAGAGGAAAAAGATCTAGCCAAAACTTCAAAGAATTATATATATACCTTGGATTTTGGCTGATTTGAAGGGGCAGCAGAACAGGAGCGACCTTCTATTAGGGTTTGTAGCTAGGGAAGGGAAGGGAAGTTTCCTTTTATAGGGTGCGTGATTTTCTAGGGTTTGTCGTCCTTCTATAACTATTACCTACTTATTCTAAATTTAACCCTAAACAATTCACCATTCCTAAATGTGCCCCAATTCAAATAGTTTCCCCATTTTCAATTGAAATAACCAATAATTGCGAATCTGATGAGTAGAAAAATTAATAATGCAATTAATTGAGTAACAATGCTATTAAATTGATATTCCCTTCTATTCAAACACTACAAGAAAAAAGGTTTTTAGCATCGGATTATTTTTGATACCAAAGATGAAATATTTGATACTAAAGGGTATTGGTATCAAATGTATTTTCGATACAACTTCCGATACCTATACTCCCGATCCTAAAGACTTTGTGTCAGAAAAAAAAGTCTGATACCAAAGGATAACCCTTTATTATCAGAAATGTATAGTATCAGAATTGTATTTAGTATCAGAAATATATAGTATCGATAAATTTTTTTGATACTAAAGGATTGAACTCTTTAGTATCAGAATTGTATTTAGTGTCGGATTATTGTATCAATTTTTTTTGACACAACAATGTATTTATATTATCATTAACTTTTACCGATACTAAAAATATAGTATCAATAAATATTTTCTAATATTAAATGATTGAACACTTTAGTATCAGAAATAATATTTTGTATCGGATAATGGTATCAATTTTTTTTTGATACTACATTATATTTTTAATATCAATTTTTTTAACGATACTAAATATTTTGTATCAATAAATATTTTATGATACTAAAAGATCTAACCTTTAGTATCAGAAAAATATTTAGTATAATTTTTTAGTATCAAAAAAGCCATTTATATTAATTTTCAAATATTCAATATGATTCAAATCTAATTTTATTTGTCCTTCATAGTACTAATTCAAATAACAAAATAATATTTATCAACAATGAACCACAAGTACAATGAATCACAAAGTACATTAATTTCATATACAAAACTAGTATATAAGCTCTATTACAAAATATCTAACGTGTTTTTCACGCACTTCATGACACAGTTGAGATGTAAGTAATATTCTTGCTCTTATTGTCCAATGTCTGTAGACATATTAAATATCCTGCAAATATATTATACATATGTTAACACATAATGGCATAGATCTAGTTTCATTTTATCAACCCAATTTTTTCCAAAATAAAGACAAAGACAGTTGCAATCAAGCCCTATCAAATTCATCTTCAACCACTTTAAAATATTATGCAAGTTACATGGTCAGGGCAGTTTAAGGCAACAAACAAAATAGGGATATCAGCTAACTTGAAGAGACAAAAAACCACTGAAATACAAATTCTAAATAATTTATGCATGCATACCCCACAATTAGTCGAAGATACACAAGGAGGTGGTTCCTTATGAAGCAAGAATTGTAGCCAAACTGCCACTGAAATAAAAGACAAGCTCCTCAGAACATCTCACTTAACTTGACTATATAACTTAGAAAATAATGTGTTTCTAAAACCGCCTGAAAGTAGTGATCTTGTGTGTGTCAGTTAGCTTATCTAAGAATTCAAAGAAAATAATGTGTTTCTAAAACCGCCTAAAAGTAGTGATCTTTTCATGTCAAATCTTTGATTGAATGAGAAGGGGGAAGACGAATTATTTACCAAGAACCAGAAGAATGAAGCAAGCCCAAACACATTCTGCAGAATTAACATAAAAAGGATAAAATGAATCAAGGACAACAAAGGTTCTGGCTTATTGAACCAAAATCTCAAGAACTAATTCTAGTTCTAAAGTAAGACGATAAATCTTTTCATTTCCATTTTGAACACTTACAGTGACTTGGGATAAGTGCAATCCAGAAATAGAGATTAGATCCTACAAGTTAAACTGCAACACGTTAGTAAGTTGGAACATGTTTACACATCACATTAACATCAGTGAGGAAACTTGCGGATACTTTTAACTTACTAACCTTTTACATTGAACAACATAAAAGCAACAATGAATCCCCAGAGTGGAGCACTGTAAATTTCAGCAAAGATGAAATCTTAAAAAACATCCAGAAAGCAAAAAAATATTTATTTGAACTAAAACGGGATAGAGATTAGGCTATGGCAAAAAGTACAGCTGAAAACAAGAAGGAAAGCATCAGGCAAGTTACCTGATCAATTCCACGTATCTTCAAAACTACTGATGACAACTTTGACTTCTTTTCTGGTTATATATTTACTCTGAACCCTTGAATTTGTTCATCAATCAGCATATTCCTTGAGCTATCATAGCACGCCGGAGATCTACCAGGACTGCTACTCCAACTAGAGCTTCTACTACGTCCGCTATTAGGCGTTGTTTTGGTGAAGTAGATAACATTTTTTAGGCAAACAATTGACATAATTAAAGGAAAACAACTGTTTAAGCACCTTAATTGATTGTAGCTCTGGTGACCAAGCAAGCAGAGACCGTATGTAGAAAAGCAGGGTATCCATCACCCTTCTGGGTTCCATTTTACGAATAAAAGCAAAAACAACATCTCTTATTTGAGCAAGGATTTCATGCTCTCTAGAAGCACCTGCCTTAATAACTGCAGCCAAAACCTACCACAATGAAAAATACACAGTTTTCAGGAAAACTAAATTCCATGAAAAGAGACATTAAGCAAAATATGGCAAACAGCCTGTCTATTCACACTTTTCTATGTTGAGATGTATATCAATACATGATACTGTAAGAAGAGTGCAAGTACACTAAACAAATAGTGTAGCTTGCTATAACCATCCCCAGCAACCATCAAATATTAACAAATGCTTCAGAATTAGGACTCGTTTAGAATGTCGAGGAAAGAATCAATGGACATATATTTCTCTATGAAGTATTAATAGTAGGTGTTCAATTAGAAGATGTTTAAGAAGGGATGTAAAACATTAATTTAATTGCATATGCTCAAACCAAGCTTCTTTTTTAATCTTCCATGACATGTTCAAGCCAGTATGTTCATGTGTCTCATCATCACAATCAAGTTTAGCAAATTTTCAATCTTAAAACTCTCATTTATCTCTATAGCCCTGCATCATTGCTTATTACAGTATGCTAATAGCAATAGTAAAAGAATTGCATACTCTTATATATCCAATTAGAGGACCCAGGGGATGACGAATTATTTCAGAACAATAAACATGGAAATAAAGATCTAATTCATGGAGTCAACATGGACAAAAAAAATGATTAAAACTGATTAATACATAAAATTAACATTCTCACACAATGTCAACAAACAAGATGACAAGTCTTCAAAAACCAATTAAAACTGTAAGTCCTCAAATATATTCTCCATAACAGAGAGAAAGTACCTATGCCAATTGTGTGAATTCAGGAGTAGCCAAATCTCCCTTCAAGGTCACCAACATGTCTTTCTCGTAAACCTGGATCCGTAATCACCTAATAACAACAACATTCACGATTCTCCATTCATGAGTCTTTTTAATTAAGCCTTAATTGTCTTAAACAATACTACTGAAAACAGATATACTGAAAATCCATACCACATTTAGATAAATACATAACACATTATTGCAAAAATAAGCAACAGAACCGAGTTTACATTTGTATCAAGCACACTAACACCCAATCTAGAGCACATAATATTATGAACTCAAAATCATGAAGTTAGTCAACTTAAACACACAAACACAAGACAAAGAAACCAAAACCTAGATAGAACGCAATAAATATCACCACAAATTTTTTCTATAGAGAAGCATTGTGTAAATTTACTTATTATCATTGCCACTTCAATTAAGTCCACTCTTGATATGTTTACTTCAAAAGAGAAAGCATCTTACATCAAGCGAAAAAAGATGATCATCAGGTAAATTCAACAATCTTTCAAAGGAACACCAAGCTTATGCAGGCACAAACTAAACTACTAAAAAAAATCCAAAGCAATCCTGAAAGCAAATAAAATTAAAAATTTAGAGGGGAAAGCCAACAACCTGGTAGAGGTGCGCCGCCCAAATCATTTAGTTCCAGATCGGAAGTCGTAGAGCCTAACTCAAGTCTAAGGAAAAGGTTCACACAGTCGATACAGGCCGCCACCGCCGCTCTACATAAACATGTTGTGTCGTATACAGAGGATGCAAGTCAGATCAAAGTGCAATTTGGAGAATCGCAAAATCAGAGGCCACGACTCTAAAAACTTAGCAACACATCTTGAGACGGAGCGAAACGTGAACCGACCGAGCCTTCAACTAAAATCAGTCGCCAAATTGTACAATGCCTCCATGGAGAATACAATGAGTTGCTCTGAAATCGCGATACAAAAATCGCTTAGAGAACGCGAAAGATCTCTGGAACGTCACCGTACTGTATAACAGTTTCGTCGTTGCTGGAGTAAAACACAAGCACGGTTGTTGCTTCTGGAGTGTGGAAATGGAGATCGCCCTGTTTTGCCTGCGAGGGTTCATAGACAATTTGGGGAAATCTATTATACTTGTTGGAGGAGAGAGATGTTTAATACATGCAAATAGCATAGGGAGCAAAGATATTAGAGCAATTGGTATCGGAAAATTAATTTCGATGCAACGTTAATAAATAAATTGTTAATATTAAAATAATACTATAAATAAATTACGGAGCATTAGTATTATAATTGTATCAGAAAATAATGTCCCATACCAAAGATAAAATTAACAGTATTAATTATTAATACTAAAAATTAAATTAATAGTATCAAAAATTAAACTTTTGATACCAATGATAAATAATATTAAAAAAATTATTTGATAAAAACAATTACTAATACTAAAAATTAAATTAATAGTATCAAAAATTAAATTTCCGATACCAATGATAAATAGTATCAAAAAAATTAGCTGATACAAAAAAATAAGTGGTATCAATAAAACAATTATTAATACTAAAAATAAAATTAATAGTATTAAAAATTAAATTTCCGGAACCAATGATAAATAGTATAAAAAAATTATTTGATGCAAAAAATAATGATAAATAGTATAAAAAAATTATTTGATACAAAAAATAAGTGGTATCAATAAAACAATTACTAATACTAAAAATAAAATCAATAGTATCAAAAATTAAATTTCTGATACCAATGATAAGTAGAATCAAAAAAATTATTTGATACAAAAAATAAGTGGTATCAATAAAACAATTACTAATACTAAAAATAAAATTAATAGTATCACAACTTTAATCTCCGATACCAATGATAAGTAATATCAATAAATTTATTTGATACAAAAAATAACTGGTGTCAATAAAAAAATTACTAATACTAAAATAAAAATAATAGTATCGAAAATAAAGTTTCTGATACTAATGATAGTAGTATCAAAAATATTATTTGATATAAAAAAGAAGTAGTATCAACAAATAAATTACTAATACAAAAATAGTAATAGTATCGATAAAGTGATGGATACTATAAAGTTAATGGTATCAGATTTTAAATTTTCGATACCAATGATAAGTGGTATCGAAAAAGTATTTGATCCTAAACTAAATAGTATCAATAAACAAATTTCTGATGCAAAAACAATATTAGTATCACTAAATAACGGATACTATAAATTTAATAGTATCAAAAAAAAAAAAAATTGATACCAAGAATGAAGGTAGTATCATAAGATTTTTAGTTGATACCAAAGGTAAGATTTAGTATCAGAAAATGCAACAGATACAAATTTTCCGATACTAAAAACCTCTTTTCTTGTAGTGAAAATGTATACGAAAATTAATGACTTCTTACTATATGTTTAATTAATTGCTCCAAAATTATACATTATACATTAAAAATTATTACTATCTAAGTTAAATATTATTAATTAGTTCGAGGGTAATTTAAGAAAAAGTGTAGTTAATTTGTATTGAAAAGTGTAAAATCTCTTATAATTTACAAAGAAAATGAAAGGTCAAAACGCCATACATTTTGAATAGAAGGGAGTAGTTGTTAGAAAGTCCATAAATTTAATTGGAAAGATAAAAATGAAAGAAAGAAAAGTAGAAACATTAAAAAACCCCAAAAAGTGGTCAATTAGAAGGAAAAGACATGAAAATAAAGAGTAATAAATCCCACCAAAAAAATCTGGTAAGAAAACAGAAGAAGAAGTGCGAAAGAAGGAAAACCAAAGGAAAGTAGAGTAGAAAGCCAAAAAAAAAATCGTGAAAGAAAGGAGAAAAAAAAGGTGAAAACCCCATTAAAACCGAAGGAAAAGGGTAAAATTAAAGCCAAAAAAGAACACGGAGTTTAATGACAGGGTATTTGCAACGACAAACATTTCGTACGGATTTGCGACGAAACTGGTCAAATGGCTGAAGTCAACAAAATTTTCAACGGCAAGGAAATCTGTCGCAAATCCCGTCAGAATTTGCGACGAATTTCCAATTGGGGTGCAAACGACACCGTTTTTTTTTGGGGGGGGGGGGGGGGTTGGACGGAAAAAATGGTATTATTACTAGAGTACCAGGGGTACTCAAAAGTTTAGAGTAATTACATAGTTTACGAGAGGAAATATTACAGGTGCTCTATGAGCTGCAACTCCTATATTGATCTAGGATTGGCACACGAATCTTTGAAAGAAGAAGATGGTTTGCACAGTTTATGAGTCTGTATCAAATTCCACACCATAACTCTTACTTCGTCAAACAATTTCTCCGGCTTGCTTTCCTCCTTTGCGAAAATTTTGTTGTTTCTTGCCTTCCATATGTGCCAAACAATGCAGCACCACAGTCCCTCCATGACATGTTTTTTTCCTTTTACCTTAAACATACCTCTATGTTGGTGGAAGTGAGCTTCTGCCTTTAAAGGAGTGGCCATGGGAGAGTTGAACCATGAGTGACATAGTTCCCATACTATAGACGAGAACTTACAATTAAAGAATAGGTGTTGCGTCGTTTCGTTTTCAGTGCTGCACAATCCACAAGATACGTCGCCGTTTGCTCGAGGATACGTCGTTTTCTCAGCGCCGTGCGTGTGGCCAGCCTCCCCTTGAGAACTCTCGTCCATCGTAAACAGATTTCGAGGAGTATCTCCCGTCCCCCGATAGCTTCCATGTCCATCTGTCCGAGGTGTGTTCTGCAGATTAGTGGTTGCCAAGGAATCTAGCAATTGATGCAGTGCACATATCATCTTCCCTAACAAGTAGATCACGTCTCCAGTTTAATTCCCAAACCCATTTACCCAGCTACCCATTTCACTAACTTTAGACTCCTTATTTGCACATAATGAGAATAATCAAGGAAATGTCGTACATAATTTCGAGTCTCCCAGCCAACAATCTTTCCAGAAAAAGGTAAGACTCCCATCCCCCAATTTTTTTGACATATTAGATTCGAACCAATTACAGTTGGGATTTGAGAAAAAGAGCTCAAAAATATATTTCCACCATTTTGAAAAAGAATTAGAAGGTGCTCTACACAATGAATCAGTAGATGAAGTTACCCCATATTTTGATTCGAGTATCCTTACCCATAAAGTATTGGGTTCAACCCGAATCCGCCATGCCCACCTGCCAAGAAGAGATTTGTTAAATAATTCCAAATTTTTTACTCCAAGGCCGCCCTCAGCCTTTGGTTTACAAATATCGTTCCACGAAATCCATGGTATTTTCGGAGAGTTCACACCCCCTCCCCGTAGGAAATTTCTTTGAAGCCTAACTAGTTCTCTCAAGATTTTCTTTAGTAAAGGGTAGAAGGATAGATAATAAATAGGCAACGAATTGAGTACCGCATTAAGAAGGACAATTCTGCCCCCGGCCAAGTGAAATTTGACGATCCTCCCAAGTGCCTAATCTACTTTTAACTTTTTGTATTACACCCTTCCACGTTTCAGATTTGTGATGGTTGCTGCCCACTTGTATGCCGAGGAAGTTCATCGGGAGAGAGCCCACTTTGCACCCAAGGAGGGAGGCCATTTCATTTTGTACATCTCCATCAACATTAACTCCCAAAAGAGTGCATTTTGAGAAGTTAATCTTAAGCCCAGAAATGAGCTCAAAGTTAACCAGGATGCATTTTAGTGCCCAGATGTTCTTAGGCGTTGCTTCTCCCACTAAAATGGTGTCATTGGCGTACTAGAGGTGTGAGATCGGAACGTTGTGCAGCCCTACTTTTGCAGCGTCGAAGAGGCCGGTAGTCACTGCCTTGTTAATGAGAATGCTGAGGCCTTCCGCAGCGATAATAAAAAGCAAGGGGGAGAGAGGGTCCCCTTGCCTCAGTCCGCGTTCAAGCTTGAATTCTTTCGTTGGACTTCCATTCACGAGGACCGACGCGGATGCTGTGGTGTCACATTCCATTATCCACTTACACCATAATGGATCGAATCCCATAGATTTCATCATATTGTTGGGAATATTTATTCAATTACAGAAATATACATGTAGTACAACAAATATCCTAGATGCGGAAATTCTAGGACAACAACACGCTCATTGATTAAGAATTAGTGGATTTAGTGAAATACCTGGATCCATAGCAATATTTTGTATAGGAAAAGCCTCACCAATTTTGTTCGATCGATGGGGTGGTTTTATGGCCTTCCTCAACTAAATCTCCGTATGGGTCCTTCGTTTCACTCTTGATGGGGAGAGTAGAAAACTGTATGCGATTTAGTGTGTTGGGGGCCATAACCATGATGCTCTTTATATAGTACTGAATTAGGGTTCCCATAATTCCCGTAACAAAGTCCTATTTGGTATCTACTCATAAATCCATATTAATTTTAATAGTCAACCGTATCACAATAATAGATATAAATATAAATGACTAATATAATTGCATTAAATATGTGGCCCATATATATATATATATATATAAATATATATATATATATTAGGAAATAATAATTTCCTAATATATAGGAAATAATAATTTCCTAACAATCTCCCACTTGGGCTACATATTAACCTTAAGCAATTATATTTCCTTATGTGCACAACTTTACGTCATTCATTTTTTGACTATTGCCTTACAATTTCGTCCATCTCATATACTAGAAATGAGACTATCACAATTTTCATCACATCATATATTGTGACTAAACCATGATAATCACCATACTAGTACACTCAATGACATAGATCAAATATGGTGAGCAGCATGGAAATTTCATGCAATGTGATCTTAATCATGCCTATTTCCAACTGACCCAATTGTAGTCTTTACCGAGATCAACATATGCAATGTAAAATATCACATATTAACACATAATGAGTTCAGAAATAATATAGCCATCAACTTTATTCTGCAGAAAAGAGATTCGAAGAAAACCCATAGAACATTAACTCCTACTAAACTAAGGTAAAGTTTTGAACAACACCCATATGAGCAGTATGCTCGTGAAACAATTTTGGTGTTACTGCCTTAGTTAAGGGATCCTCTAGCATATAATCCGTCCTAATATGTTCTATGGAAATTTGTTTATTCTGAACTCTCTCCTTAACAACAAGAAACTTGATTTCAATGAACTTCGACTTTACAGAGCTCCTGTTGTTATTCGAGTAAAGAACGGCTGAGCTATTGTCACAATAAATCCTTAGCGGCCGTTCAATGCCGTCAACCACACGCAGCCTAGTGACAAAATTCCGCAACCATATCCCATGGTTGGATGTCTCATAGCATGCAATGAATTCTGCAGCCATGGTGGATGAGGCTATGAGAGTCTGTTTAACAGACTTCTATGAGATAGCTCCACCAGCCAATGTAAAGACATATCCAGATGTGGAGCGTTTGCTATCTTGACATCCAGCAAAATCGGAGTCAGAGTACCCAATGATCTCCAAATTGTCTGGTCTCCGATAAGTGAGCATGCAATCAATTGTTCTCTTCAAGTATCGCATTACGCGTTTGGCTGCCTTCCAATGTTGCTCTCCTGGATTGCTCAAGTATCTTCCTAATACTCCCACTATAAATGCCAAATCAGGACGAGTACAAACTTGAGCGTACATAAGGCTTCCCACTGCCGACACATAGGGAATCTTTTGCATCTCTCTTCTTTCAAAGTCATTATCAGGGCACTATTTAAGACTAAACTTGTCTCCTTTAGCGACAGGGGTATCCGAAGGTTTACAGTCTTTCATGCCAAATCTACTCAAAACCTTATCGATATAGCTCTTTTGCGATAATCCAAGAATACCTTGAGAACGATCTCTAAGTATTTGGATTCCTAATACAAAAGAGGCTTCACCAGGATCTTTCATCTCGAATTTCTTCGTCATAAATCTCTTAGTTTCACACAATAAGTCTATATCGCTACTAGCAAGTAGAATATCATCGACGTATAAAAATAAGAAAATGTATTTACTCCCACTGAACATGTGATATACACAATCGTCAACAACATTCACCTCGAAACCATATGAAGTAATGACTTGATGAAATTTATGATACCATTGACGGGATGCTTGTTTAAGCCCATAGATGGATTTATTTAATTTTCAAACCATAGACTTCGGATCTCCGGATACAAAGTTTTCCGGCTGCGCTATATAGATTGTTTCTTCAATGTCACCATTGAGAAACGCAGTCTTTACATCCATCTGGTGTAGCTCGAGATCAAAATAAGCTACCAGTGCCATAATAGTTCTAAAAGAGTCCTTCGATGATACTGGAGAGAAGGTCTCTTTATAGTCAATACCCTCCTTTTGAGTAAAGCCCTTAGCGACCAGACGAGCTTTATATCTTTCGATATTGCCCTTTGAATCCCTCTTGGTTTTAAATATCCATTTACAACCAATGGGTTTCACACCTTCAGGAAATTTGACAAGATCCCAAACGTCATTATCACTCATAGACTTCATCTCATCCTTCATGGCATCAATCCACTTTTGAGAGTTAGAACTACATTTGGCTTGTGCAAAGGTGATTGGATCATCCTTTGTCAAACCTATGCCATCCTCGTGTTCTTGGAGAAATGCTACATAATCATTCAAAATTGCACTTCTCATTTCTCTAGTGGATTGCCTTAATGGCACCTCTTGAGGTTGATGAGTTTGTATTTCAGCTAATGGAGGAAGAATCTCATTGTTGTCTTGATTTGGAATGACGTTAGGAACATCATTCTCTACCACTGGAATTGTGTTTTGAGCAGCAATAGGTATAGAAACCATATCACTATCAATAACAGATTCCTCCTCAAAGACAACATTCCTTATGATCTCTTCCCTCCCAAACTCAATATCCTCAAGAAATCTAGCATTTCCCGTTTCAAAAAAGGTTCTTGATGTGGGATGGTAAAATTTATACCCCCGAGAATACTCAGGATAACCAACAAAGTAACAACTAACCGTTCTTGAGTCCAATTTTCCTTCATGCGTCCTGTAAGGTCGCGCCTCAGCTGGACAACCCCAGATGTGCTAGTGTCTAATATTAGGTTTCTTGCCCATGAAAACTTCATAGGGGGTTTTGGTAACTGCTTTGCTAGGTACCCTATTGAGAATATGTACTGCGGTCTTCAAAGCTTCTCCGCAAAGTGACTCTAACAAGGATGAATGAGAAATCATACTCCTTACCATATCCTTAAGAGTTCGGTTTCGCCTTTTGGCAACACCATTAATGCTGGGGGACCCCGACATTGTGTATTGTGGAACAATTCCACACTCTTTGAGGAAAAGTGCGAAGGGCCCGGGACGTTGTTCTCCCGATCCATCATATCGTCTATAGTATTCACCACCACGATCCGATCTAACAGCCTTAATTTTCTTTCCAAGTCAAAGTTCAGCTTCGGCTTTAAAAGACTTGAAAACGTCCAAAGATTGGGATTTCTCATGTATCAAATATAGGTAGCCGAATCTAGAGTAATCTTCTATGAACGTAATGAAGTATCGTTGTCCATTCCAAGATGTTGTAGGGAATGGACCACAAATATCAGTGTGAATAAGTTCTAAGACATCCTTAGCTCTTTCGACACCTAATTTTCTTACTTTTGTTAATTTCCCTTTGATGCACTCAACACAGATCTGAAAATCTGTCAAATCTAGGGGATCAAGGATTCCATCTAACACAAGCCTTTGCATCCTCTGTTTAGAGATCTGCCCTAAGCGCTTGTGCCACAAAATGGCAGAATCCTCACTGAATTTCCTTTTTGTACTTTTAGAACTTGTTTGCAGTATAGTGTTATGGGAAGTAACAACATCAATTATATATAGATTATCAATTAAGGAACCAGTACCAATGAGATTTGAATTTTGAAAGAAGCTAACTTTATTATCTCCAAAAGCACAAGAAAATCCCAATTTGTCCAAACAGGAAATAGAAATTAAATTCCGTCTAAATGACGGTACAACGAATATCTCAAATAAATCCAAATAAAAACCAGTCCTTAAATGCAATCTAAAAGTCCCTATATCCTCTACTGCAACTTTATTGCCGTCGCCCACATAGATGAATCTTTCAGCATCACTTGGCGGTCGACTCCACAGGCAACCCTGCAAAGATATACTTATGTGAGTAGTAGCACCAGAATCTACCCAACTGAAAATAAAAATAAAAAATGCCCTGAAGTGAAGTATCCTTTAAGTATCTAAGAACTCTTTTGCATGCTTGCCAATGGTTTTGAGTGGGAGCCTGAAGAAACTGACTCAGCTTATTAGAGAAAAAAATTATATACATCCGTAACTTTCATCTTTTTTTTTTCTTTACAAATTATAATAGTGCATATTTATATTTGTTTTTAGTTTCATATATTATAATTTAGCAACACTTATTCGAATTTACTATAAATAAATGAAGTTGATTCAAACTATGAATTGGAGAAAAATGCACTTTTGGTCCCACCATCCACGGGCACTCATGATTTTGGTCCCAACATTCTGAATTTTGGTCTTGAAAGAGAAAAACTTGACACATTTGGTCCCAAAATCGAAAAAGCAAACACATTTGGTTCCACCCACGTTAAATGTTGACGGAACAACTCACGTGTGTGTCATGTGGTTATACGCACACACGACTTTATTGAGGAGCGAGGCTAGGGCCACAGACGGCAAGGGCGACGACCATAGCGTTCTTCCATCTTCACTAACGGCGACGGCTAGGGCGGCGGAGTTCAAGGCGGACGACTGGAGGAGCACAGATCTTCACTCCAAGGCATCTTCACGACAGTCAGATCTTCGTCTTCACGGCATCTTCGTTCAAGGCGATGGAAGCTCGGTGGCCATGGCGAAGGCCAACATCTTCGTCGGAGAAAAGCTTTATAGCAGCAGCGGCGGCGGCGGCTATGGAGGCCCGGCGGCGGCGATGGAGCCTCGATGGCCATGGCGAAGGTTCGCCGCCGACGTTCAAGGCGATGGGGGCATGCTGCTTCGGAGCTCCGTCTCGGCGGCCATGGTGGACGACGGCAGCGGCGGCCATGGTGGTGATTAGGGTTTGGGAGGCATGGGAGAGATTTTAAGAGAAATGGATTGTAATGAGGAATTTGATACACAAATGAGGATGGTTTTGAAATTCAAATTGAAAGGGCAAAAAAAATAAGGCTTTATGGTGGATAAGGGTATTTTTGTACTTTCTTAGGGTGTGTACTCATCGAACAGGGGGTGTGTTAAGCGAATGGGAAAATAATTACTGGGACTAATACCGCCAAGGTTGACTAACGGTCAACTAACGGTTGACTAACTTTGGGACTAAATGTGTCAAGTTTTTCTCTTTCGGGACCAAAATTCAGAATGTTGGGACCAAAATCATGAGTGCCCGTGGATGGTGGGACCAAAAGTGCATTTTTCTCCTATGAATTGCTATACAGAGAATTTTAAATGGCAGTAGGTTGCCCGGGATTCAAACTCAGAACTAGTCGGATGTGTAGATAATTTCTTTGTTATGTTAATTAATCAACCCCCCAAGCCGTGCTTGCATTTTAATATTCCTAATTAATATAATTTCTTATTTTAGAAAAAATATTATCACGAAATTAATGAAGTAGACAATTTCTTTGATTTTTACCGAGAAAACGTTCATCGGTATAACCTATTTTATGTGAAATAAATTAAAGCGAAAATAACCTTTTCAACCAAGTTGTTATCGTTGATTACTACAGAATACCGATAACACATTCTTCTAGCCGGTAAAGACATTGCCGGGCGAGAAGGCTTGTTGCGACGGAATATAGCAATGAAATATCAGTCGGTAATACTTCTTTTCCGACGAATTATTTTTGCAGAAAAACCCTTTTTTTCTTGTAGTGGAAAGTACTAGTCCTTAGACATATTAATTACTATGCAATTATGGTGCAATAAATTCGTCTCCAAAGGGTCGTCGTTGGGCAGCAGTAGCCGGTATTGCGTGGAGAATATCTGAAGCCCTCATTCAACATATCCAATCCTTCCTGATCGGAAAAGACGTTTCTCAAACAAATATCCTCTCCAAA
Source organism: Galeopsis tetrahit (assembly GCA_963675135.1). Taxonomy (NCBI): domain Eukaryota; kingdom Viridiplantae; phylum Streptophyta; class Magnoliopsida; order Lamiales; family Lamiaceae; genus Galeopsis; species Galeopsis tetrahit. Next base: position 17,073,117 of record OY776125.1, on the reverse strand, counting down.
TCTTGGTACTACACTTCGTTAACTCTCCCACCTTCGATATTGACGAAAGGTACTTTATAATATTCGTTTATGGTCGTTTTGAAAGTTCGTTCTTGGAATTCGTGAATAAAACTGTGCAAATGTATGGGGAATATATGGTGCAAGAGTGTAAGGTTAAATTTAGTGGCGACCGATGCTCTTGAAAATAAATTTAGTCTGAAGGAAATCAAGATGGGTGCTATTGATCTAGATTTTAAAAATGAAGTGCTTGGATCCGAAAACTTTATTAGGTTATCTGTGGGTGGCTGCAAATTTGATTTAGGGGAAGAAGGATAGGTTTGTCGAAACTTAAATCGATCTCTTAGTTTAAACAATACGTATATCTAAAGGGTGGTATAATTTGAAATATAATTTCAAGCTGCCCCTTGATTTTGAAGTTTGATTCAATTCCAATTGTATAGGTGCAACCAATTGCACCCAAGTATCACTCTGAAACTCTCCTCGAGTTCTCTCACGGATCCTCTTTGGTAAGATTTCACCTATCTAGAAATCTTACCAAAGATTACACCTCTTTGGTAAGATTTCACACAAGAAAAATCAAATAAACTTCTTGAAAGACTGGAAATTATAATTACATGACCTGTCAACCTCATAAACACATCAGCAAAAAAAATTAAAATGGCAATCTGTTCACAGTTCATACTATAAGGAATAATTCAAGCCCAAATTGTAGGAGTCATAGGACATAGAGTTTCTTTAGGAAATCAGTTTCCTTTGAAATAGTTATAAGCTACACTAAGGCAAGAACTTTCTAGGTTAGTTTAAGAGATATTTTCAGGAACTAGTTTCATCACTATTTCCTAGATTAATCATACAGTCGACAAAGATTTTTGAGATATAAGGAGTAACCTGGTCCCAGCCTTTAAGTGATGTAGCACTAAAAAAATTTCAGGGGTGGGGGCAACCAACCTCAGATTTTATTGAGTGAAAGAGTCCGGAGATCCCATACGTGCAGGTGCTAATTAATCATCTCCAACTGAACCAAACACTATTCATGACTGAGATGGCATGCTACATTGAGTCTTATTTCTCTTAAATGGTTAAGCAACAGTAAAGGCGAATAAAAAAGAAGCTAATATATCAACTCAATGAACATCTTAAACCCAATATATTTGGCACATTTATAAGACCAACTAAACATCTGACACAATCAGTAGAATAAGTAATAACAATTAAAAAAATAATTTTTTACCAGAAATCCAGGAGTAAATCAATAGTTACAAATTCTGCTCGTCAATGCCCTGAATAAAGTAAAATTTCATTCAAAATAGCAAAGTGCATTAGATGTTGATTGATTGTCTAGAGGAAGCATATGAAACATAGAAACAATTGTGAATACAATGTATATGTAAATTTAGAGGTTTACTAACTCTGAGATTGTATATGTAAACAATAGAAAATTTTGACTGCATGATTTATAGAAATCCAACACACAATATCCTAATAAAAAATCAAGGTCTATATTACTAAAAATCGAAGTTAACACCATTATGCATCAGGATAAGAAAAAATTGACCTGCATCTGGGTCTGCACTTCATCTATATAAGGATACAAGATTTATAAATATCCATTAGGCTATAAAGAAAAGGCAATTAAGCACAAAGAGTGGCTCATACTAAATGAACCGAGAATGACTGCAGATACTATGCTACTAAGTATTCATTGAAGATCTGCCAGCTTTGCATCAACACTTGCTTCTACACCCATTCTAGGACCAACTAAATTTGAATCCCTTTGAAAGTAGAAATGATAGCAAAGTTACAAGAATTTTCCAGCAAGTTAATACACCATTTCAAGATAAAGAATGGGAGAATTTTATCACAATGTTTGGTGATGAATAAGTACTTTACATACTCAAATTTAGAAATGATCAACTGAGAATCTTATCTATGTACCTTTTCATATGACAAAACTTTCCGTATTGTTAAATTTATCTAGAAGAGATATCATCCTCAACATTAACTTCTAAGCTTTGTACAGGTGCTGAAACATCAGGTTCGTAAGTAACTCTGTTTGACATCAAAAAAAAAGTTCAATAAAGCTTATGAACTAGCCACTACAAAAAATGCTTTGATTAGAGACCAAAATAGAGACTGATTTGAGACCAATCCAAAAAAAAATTGAGTTTTGAGACTGTTTTCAATTTGGTATTTAATATTATGTTTTCAGACCGCTTAGCCACCAAATTTCAGTCTCTAACCCGAAATTAAAATTATGATTTTGAATTTTGTTTAGAGATCGACAATTCAGTCTTTAATTGGTATCAAAATTCTGAATCCTTAAATTTTTAATTGACTACCAATTTTGACCGCTAGTTTAGAGACTATTTTCAGTTCGGTCTTTAATATTATGTTTTTCAGACCGCTTATCCACCGAATTTCAGTCTCTAAACCAAAATTAAAATTCAGATTTTGAATTTTAATTGGAGACCGAAAATTTAGTTTTTAATTGGTATAAAAAAATTTGAATCCTAAAATTTTAATTAACCATCAATTTTGTCCGCCCATTTTAAAACTGTTTTGAGAATTCTGTGTCTAAACCCTATAATATAAAATGTGTCCACTTTCCTTTCAGTCTTAGATGCCCAAATCCCTCTCTCTCAAAACAAAACTTTTCAATCGACGTATCCCCTCTTAATAAACGGTACGACGAGCCGCCGTCCTAATGAATATTAGTCGTTGCCGCCGTTGCCCTTAAGGTTTTCAACTTGACGAGTCGCCGCCAAGCATTTTAGTCGTCGCCGCCGTGAAGACCTGGCTGGAAATACTCCGCCGCGACCTCTCGTGTACTGAACTCCGCCGCCTCTAGTTGGGTCGCCAATCTTATATTTTTCATCTTATTGCAAAAATTAAGGAACTCGCTCCTCATCTTATATTTTTTCACAAGAACAATTCTCCTACATATGGATTGTCAAAATATATAGATAGATAGAGAAATGATATGGAGCCCATTAATAGCCTACTACTTATGCAGCCAAATGATAACGTGGCATTATCCAAGTAATCATATTAACTTATTTAATTAATCTAAAATATGAAAAATATATAATTACACATATATCTCAACCTCTACCCATAAAATAAAATTAGGAAATAAAATATTTAAAGATTTTAAAGACTATTTTTAACGCGTTTTAGTATTACATAATTATTAAATATCACACGTTTAATTTATTTATTCTACTTTACATTAAAAAAAATTATTCATTTATATATTTTATTTTTTTAATAATAGTTTAAAAAATAATGACTACATTAATTTACTTAATTCTAAACCCTAAACCCTAAAATCTTAAACCCTAAAACCCTAAACCCTAAAACCTTAAACCTCTAAACCCTAAAACCCTAAAACCCTAAAATCTTAAACCTAAAACCCTAAACCCTAAAACCTTAAACCCTTGAACCCTAAAACCCTAAACCATAAAACCCTAAAATTAATGATCCTAAAATTAATGATTTATGATTTAGAGGATTAGAGTTTTTGGGTAAATTAATGTAGTCATTATTTTTTATAATTTTAATTTTTTATTATTAAAAAAAATTACATAAATAAATGAATGTTTTTTTTTTTTAAATTAGAGTATAATAAATAAATTAAGCATGTAATATTTAATAATTATGTACTAATAATAAAACCCATTAAAAATAGTTTTTAAAAAATCTTAAAAAATTTTATTTTCTAATTTTATGGAAAGAGGTTGAGATTAATTATATATTTTTCATATTTTACGATAATTAAATGAAAGTTAGTATAATGATTTGGATAATGCCAAATAATTATTTGGCTCCATAAAGAGAGCCCATTATAATGCTCCATATCATTTCTATATATATATTAGTTGTGACATTATTATTTAGATGTGATGAAATAATGATATGTTAGAAAATATCTTTCGATTAGACCTAACACTTCTGGAACCCAATTTGATTTGAGTAGCACTCAACTCAACAGTGTAAACCCCAAATAATGGTTGCGTAATTGTTAATTTGTCATGCTCACCGACATAACGCCCCTTTTCAATTTTTTCCACTTTAATTGATTATATATTAAAATTCACATTAATCAAGTTGTCATTACACTATGACCAAATTCAACATAACGTTTCTCATATTAATTAATTTATGAAGTGTTCGTTGATAATTTTATTTTCATATAGTTAACTTAATTTGTCACCCTCCCAAATTCAACATAACTTTGAGATCTTTTTACAATTAGCAATGCTTCTTCTATTTGTAATAACTCATTTTCTTCTATTTGTAATAACTCATTTTCTTCTATTCACATGGGTGGAAATCTTGTTCTTCTTAAGCCGATTGGGGTTGAGCCTCTCGCGCCTGTGATTGAGGGATTCGAAGATTGGTCAGCCCATTGGTTTGACTCAATCTCTTCATGGGTGCGGACGGATGTTAACAATCAAAGAATGCCTTGGATCAGATTATATGGTGTACCATTGCATGCTTGGAATAAGCGTTTCTTCAAACGTCTCGCCCTTCTCTTCGGGTGCCTTGTGGAAATTGATCAGCAAACAGAATCTAAGTTATTCCTTGGTTTCGCTAGGATTCGAGTCCTTCTCGCGGGCCCTTGTATCTCTAATCTTTGTATATCTCCAACAATTGACGAAACCCCTTTTAATATCAGAATTCTGGAGGAGCCAGAGGAATTGATTCCCCTCCCTGGGGCGTCCTCCTCTGATTCGGATCTCTCTGATTCCGACTCAGATGATTTATGGACGGCGGTGGATACAAAAGCGTCATTTTCCGGCGAACCAGAGGTTTCGGCCCACGATTCCGTTGACGGTGTCTCGATTAACGGCGGGGCCCACTGCTCGGACGAGTTATTAGACTCCTCGTCTTTCGTCCCAAATTCATTGGAGGCTTTTAATTCCTCTTGGAAAGAGGAGAATATCACGCGTGATATTAATGATATATCGGAGGCGCTTAATTCCTCATGGAAAGATGAGAACTCCACGCGTGTTGTTAATGCTCCGACTATTATTGGGGCGGTGGATGTGGAATCCCGAGGGATTAACATTAATGTTGAATTTAATGGCGGAATTAACGGCTCCCCTCCCTCTAATTCTAATTTTGATGAGAACTTCACGCGTGTTGTTAATGCTCCGACTATTATTGGGGCGGTGGATGTGGAATCCCGAGGGATTAACTTTAATGTTGAATTTAATGGCGGAATTAACGGCTCCCCTCCCTCTAATTCTAATTTTGAAATGGGAGACCCTTCCTCTGGTCCTATTTTTGATTTGGCAGATCCCCCCTTGGATCCCTGTATCACGTTGATGCCATCCTTACCCCTTGTGCCCCTTGCACCCTCCCTTGATCCCGTACCTGTTCTTGCTCCCCAGCCTGCCCTTTCTCTCCCCCTACATGGTATTGATACCCTGATTCCCTCCCCCCGGCGAATCTTCAGTCCCCACACGCTCCTCCTCTTAATATTCATCCCCCCGCCCCCCATCACTCTGGTGGCGCGGTCCAGGTCCCCTTTGCCCCTCCCTCATCCCTGGAACCTGGCCCCGAACACCCCTTCCCCCCCTTGGCCCCTCGCCCCCCCAAGAAAATCAAGATTCCTCCGAGCAAAAAGAAAAAATTGGCCAAGGCAGAGTGGGAGGCGTTCGCAAAAGGCTTTGATGACCAAGGTGAAGAAGCTTCCCTTATCAACATTCGTAATTTCGGTTGTCAGCCATTTACCTTAAATCTTTAGGTCATAAGTTCGAGACCTTGTAACATCAATTTTTTATTTAAAATAATCCACTTTTCATTTTTAATTATTTAATCAGTCTCAATTTTTTTTAATTAAAATAATTCACTTTTCAATATATATAAATAAAGAAATAATATTATTAAATATTACCACTTTTCAAAATAATTTAATCAGTCTCAATTTTATATTTTTTTTAATTAAAATAATTCACTTTTTAATAACAGGAATAACATTTTTCTCTAATTAAACTTACTACTTTTCACTACCACTTTTCAGTAACAAAATTATCACTTCAGTAACACTTTTCAGTAACAAAATTATCACTTCAGTAATATTACCACTTTTCACTAGTAATAGTTACCATTTTTTTCGATAACAAAATTATCACTTCAATAATATTACCACTTTTCACTAGTAATGGTTACCATTTTTTTCGATAATAATAGTTACCACTTTTCAGTAACAAAATTACCATTTTTCATTAATAATAGTTACTACTTTTTCAGTAATAATAGTTATCACTTTTCAGTAACAAAATTACCACTTTTCACTAATAATAGTTACCACTTTTCAGTAACAAAATTACCATTTTTCATTAATAATAGTTACTACTTTTTCACTAATAATAGTTACCACTTTTCAGTAACAAAATTACCATTTTTCATTAATAATAGTTACTACTTTTTCAGTAATAATAGTTATCACTTTTCAGTAACAAAATTACCACTTTTCAGTAACAAAATCACCACTTTTTAATAATAATAATTACCACTTTGAAAAGTAACAAAATTATCACTTTTCAAATTCTAAATCGAAACCTATATCTATTTCAAATCTACCAAAATCACCCCTTGAACGAAAGCAAAGGGGAAGCAGAAGTGAATATTCATACCTAACCTATCAATCAAGAAACATGATAATTCTGGGACATATCGCATAATCTGAGACTAACACTTCAAAAGTTTAAAATCAAATTCAATAACAACAATTACCACTTTTAAATAACAAAAATCATCACTTTTCAATAACAAAAATCACCACCTTTCAATAATAAATTTACCACTTTTTAATAATAAATCATAATAAATTTACCACTTTTTATTTTTTCCAATAAGAACAATTACAACTTTTCAATAATAATAATTACCACTTTTCACTTACAAGAGTTACACTTTTCAATAATAATAGTTACCACTTTTCAGTAACAAAATTACCATTTTTTAATAATAATAGTTACCACTTTTCAGTAACAAAATTACCACTTTTTAATAATAATAGTTACCACTTTTCAATAACAAAATTACCACTTTTCAATAATAATAGTTACCACTTTTCAACAACAAAATTACCACTTTTCAATAATAATAGTTACCACTTTTCAATAATAAAAGTTACCACTTTTCAACACCTCACTCATCTCTGTTTTTTGAAGAAAAAAACCCCCAAATTTCATATTCTGCTTTCAGCTATAAGAGGTATCCAGAAGCATAAAAACATACATACATAGAGTTTACAAATTTGAGCAAAGTTCTCACTATTGCATTAGCTGTCAAAACAATTACTATGATTAATTCTCCAATTTTCAAAGGAGTAATTTTGTTGCATTGGCACCCTTGCTGTTATCCATTCCCACATACTTCCTTTCACCTCCTCTACCCCACTCTTGGATCCACTTCCCAACTCAGATTGTTAAAGATATATTACCCACACAATGCACACCCACAGACATATCCTATCCCACTTAACCCATGCTACTTTGCCATTGTTCTCGCTCCCACTCCAAAGAAAGTTTTGTTGTAAGGAAATTAAATCACTCAAAGTTCTTTTTGGTAGCATGTAGAAGGATATAGGTATACACCTGATTTTTCAATATGAAAACAATTGCGCAGGGTATTGAAGCAGAAACTCTAACTTCCAAAATCCTAACCAATTCAAACCAGTAAGTTGCTAATTAAAAAAAAAAAAAAAACCAGCTCCTTATAGTACACATTTCTTCAGATTCCCCAAAATCTATATGAAAATGCAACTAGAGAGAAGATCGAAGTATGTTCATGTTTAAGATACTGCAAAATTAAGTATGCTTGTCTAATAAGCATTTATTCAAACACATGGAGGGCATTAATCAACTAAATTGAAATTAAAAAACTCTGCTAAAAAACGAAAATGAAACTTCACCTTTAAATCAAGATGTTTTTCTCAACCACAATACACTTGCAAATCAAGATCCAGCTCCTCGATGAGATATACCAACATTCTCAAGTTAAAACTGCACACACCATTCCCTTGGCACGTCATCAGGAGACACCGGAATCACTTGCGGCTCAGAATGCGTAAATCTCGCGATAATCGGTGCGCAGAGCTGCACAACTCCGCGACGGCTCTTCCTGACAGGCGACAGCTTGCTCCAAAACTTTGGTTTCAAAGCCAAAACTCGGCCTAAACTTTTCCGCTCGGCTCTGCAGGGCATGATTCACCGCAAATGCGCCGTGAATTAGCCGCGTCACTACCACTTGCGCCATTGTTGAAGTAGCTTTGAGAGAGAATGAGCAGGGAGAGAAAGTAAAAAAGAGGAGGGAGTGTAAATTGAGAGACAGTTTGAAGAGATGGTCGATAAATTTGGAGGTTTAGTCTTCCTTCTTGTTTATACTTTTTAAATATAAAAGCGTGTGCACCGATGTTATTTCGGTGCACACAGTGCATTTAAGACTTTTTCTAAAATTAAATACTATTAAAAGTGTAAATTAAATTTAAAATATCTCAATAAATATCTAAAAATCTAATTAAAAAATGATAAAATTTGTAAAAAAAATATACGTTTCTAAAAATAAAAAATGTGTAATTTAAAAATTAAAAAATCTCTCATTAAAATTAAATATTATAAAAATGGTAAAATTAAATTTAAAATATCTCAATAAATTTCTAAAAATCTCATTAAAAAAAATAAAAATGTGTAAAAAAAAAATATGCGTTTCAAAAAATAAAAAAATGTGTAATTTAAAAATTAAAAAAATTTCTAAAATCTCATTAAAATTTTAAAAATCTCTCTTTTTTTTAAATGGGTAGATAAAAAATTAAAAAATCTAAAAATCTTTTAAGAATAATAAAAAGTATGGAGTAATATTTTATTTAAAACAGATTTGATTCGAACTCGTCCACCATTAAAGTTCTGCTCGAGCTCCTAAATTTTTTAATGAGATTTAAAAAAATTATTTTTAATTTACACATTTTTTTCGATTTTTTAAATTGTAGAATTTTTAAATTTTTTTATTTTACACAATTTAAGGAGATTTTTAGATTTTTTAATGTGATTTACAGAATTTTTAATTATTAATTTCTAATTTTTGAACTTAAAGGACGTAAATTGGACTATTTGACCAGAATTCCAATTTTCCGAGCAAAAGGATGTAAATTGGACCGAAAAGGATGTAAATTGAAAAAGTGAAACTTAAAGGATATATATTGGATCAGACCTAAGTTACAAGATGTAAAATGAAGTTTTCTTGTTTTTTTACCGAAAAAACGTTTTGGGGTGTAGCTTATTTTATGTGAAGTAAAATTAACGCGAAAATAACATTTTCAACCAAGTTGTTGTCGCTAATTACTACAAAATACCGAGATAACACTTTATTCTAGCCGGTAAAGACATTGTCGAGAAGGCTTGTTGTGACGGACAAAATAACGGTCGGTAAAACTTCTTTTTCCACCAATTATTTTTTTATCGAAAAAACCATTTTTTCTTGTAGTGGAAAGTAGCCCCTAGACATATTACTATGCAATTATGGTGCAATAAATTCGTCTCCAATTGGGCAGCGGAAGCCAGAATTGCGGGGAGAATACCTGAGCCCTCATTCAACATATCCAATCCTTCCTGATTGGAAAAGAAGTTGCTCGAACCTGTATCCTTTCCAAATCTTGGTACTACACTTTGTTAACTCACCCACCTTCGATATTGACGAAAGGTACTTATAATATTCATTTATGGTCGTTTTGAAAGTTCGTTCTTGGAATTCGTGAATGACTGTGCAAATGTATGGGGAATTGAACCTAAAGGTCGAGAGTGTAAGGTTAAATTTAGTGGCGACCGATGTACTCTATTGTATTGCGAAAACATGTAGTTATTCTCTTGCAAATAAATTCAGTCTGAAAGAAATTAATCAAGATGGGTGCTATATATTGATCTAGATTTTAAAAATCAATGCCAAGATATTGTATTTACTTTGCCAAATGAAGTGCTTGGATCCGAAAACCTTATTAGGTTATCTGTGGGTGGCTGGAAATTTGATTTAGGGGAAGAAGGATAGGTTAGTCGAGACTTAAATCTCTTAGTTTAAACAATGTGTATCTAATTAAGGGTGGTATAATTTGAAATATAATATCAAGCACCTAATTGATTGAGAAGTTGTTTCAAGCCAATTATAGACTCTTGTTTCAAATCCTGCTTTTAGTGTTGTCTTAATTAGTATAATTAGCAGGCTGGTGTTTAGTCTATTTATTGAGTCTGGTAAACGTAATGTGGGATCGATTGTTTTGTAATCTGAGCATTCTGCATGTGTTTCGTAATCTGAAGTGTTTGTTTTTCTCTTGGATCGATGTTGATACCTTGTTTTTCGACGACTTCTTTTCTAATTAAGGTATCGAAAAACTAGTTATGAACATTGATCCAAGACAAAACAAACAATTCAGCTTACAAAACACATGCATAATGCTCAATCCCAAAACAACTGATCCAACATCACGTTGCCAAACTCAATAAATGAACTAAACACCAGTCTACAATTGGTCAAGACAACTTCTCAATGAAAGAGCAGATCGAAATTATATTCCAAAATATAACACCATTTGATTTAGATACACATGCATTGTTTAAACTGAGAGATTTAAGTTACGAACAACTAACCTTTCCTTCTTGCCCTAAATTAATTTTGTATCCACCTACAAATACCCTGATAAGGTTTTCAGATCTAAGCACTTTCATTTGGAAATGTAAATACACTAGGGTAAATTGTATATTTGGTCCCAAGAGAATTTTTCAAAAAGAGTTTTGGTTCCAAGTTCTTTTATGGTCCTTTTTTTTTTTTTTTCAAAAACAGTTCCAGCCGTTAAATATTTAATAGTTTTGGTTTCCAGAAGCATTTTTGGTCCCAAAACTCAGTTAGTTTTTTTCTTGTGAATTCGTATGGGACCGTTTTTGTTCGAAAAAGGACAACTTTCGTGAGCCGAAATTCTCATGGGACCAAAATGGCATTTTAGCCATCTTGGTAGTGATTTTTAATTAAAATCGAGAATAATAGCACCCATCTTAATTGCTTTCAGAATAAATTCATTTCCACTAACTACAAGTTTTCACAATACAATAGATTGCATTAGCCAGCCGCTACTAACTTTAACCTTAAACTTTATATCTTTAGGTTCATGAATTCCTCATACCTTTGCACAGTTTTAATTATTAACGAATTCCAAGAACCTACTTTCAAATTGACCATAAATGAATCTTATAAACTACCTTAATTGAATCAAAATCGAGAGTGGAACGAGTTTACCTGGCGTGGTACCTTGATTTGAAGAAGATATTTGTTCGAGCAGCTTCTTTTCCACTCTGGAACAATTAATGGATATGTTGAATGATAATGGCTTAGGGTAATTGGATTTCTGCTTCATATTTCTAATGTCTCCACTTCTTCAATCAGTGACGATGGATGGCACAATCACCGGGGAATCATATGTCTGGCAAGCACCATCTTCACCTCCGCCTGACAGATGTGCCTATTTCCAATTGATAACAGCTTCACGTCGACGCTCACCAGATTCACTGTCCGCCTGCTCGAATCAAAATGCAGAGATTGGAATAAAGCTAAAACAGACAAAACAAAATTAAGAAAAAACCCATATGGAGAAGACACATTAATTCATAATTAATTCTGATAATTAAGTGACAAGGGAGTTTGTTGTGATCAGTCTTTCAAATCCTGTACAATTAATCAAACTAATCTCATCTCAGACTAATCTCGGCAATCTCATGTCAGATTTGATCTTAATTTCTGAAAGAAAAGGAAATACTTACACCAACTTTCAATGGTAAATAGTTGGCCACACGAAATCTGACATTAATGATTCAAAGATATAATTTTAAGAAATGATGAAGAAAATGTATGTCGTAAAAACAAATGAATATCAACAAGCATCAAGTCCTCACCTTGAATCCAACCCAGAATTGGCTATTTCTCATAACATTAACAAAAAAACACACACAAAAAGAGGAAAAAGATCTAGCCAAAACTTCAAAGAATTATATATATACCTTGGATTTTGGCTGATTTGAAGGGGCAGCAGAACAGGAGCGACCTTCTATTAGGGTTTGTAGCTAGGGAAGGGAAGGGAAGTTTCCTTTTATAGGGTGCGTGATTTTCTAGGGTTTGTCGTCCTTCTATAACTATTACCTACTTATTCTAAATTTAACCCTAAACAATTCACCATTCCTAAATGTGCCCCAATTCAAATAGTTTCCCCATTTTCAATTGAAATAACCAATAATTGCGAATCTGATGAGTAGAAAAATTAATAATGCAATTAATTGAGTAACAATGCTATTAAATTGATATTCCCTTCTATTCAAACACTACAAGAAAAAAGGTTTTTAGCATCGGATTATTTTTGATACCAAAGATGAAATATTTGATACTAAAGGGTATTGGTATCAAATGTATTTTCGATACAACTTCCGATACCTATACTCCCGATCCTAAAGACTTTGTGTCAGAAAAAAAAGTCTGATACCAAAGGATAACCCTTTATTATCAGAAATGTATAGTATCAGAATTGTATTTAGTATCAGAAATATATAGTATCGATAAATTTTTTTGATACTAAAGGATTGAACTCTTTAGTATCAGAATTGTATTTAGTGTCGGATTATTGTATCAATTTTTTTTGACACAACAATGTATTTATATTATCATTAACTTTTACCGATACTAAAAATATAGTATCAATAAATATTTTCTAATATTAAATGATTGAACACTTTAGTATTAGAAATAATATTTTGTATCGGATAATGGTATCAATTTTTTTTTGATACTACATTATATTTTTAATATCAATTTTTTTAACGATACTAAATATTTTGTATCAATAAATATTTTATGATACTAAAAGATCTAACCTTTAGTATCAGAAAAATATTTAGTATAATTTTTTAGTATCAAAAAAGCCATTTATATTAATTTTCAAATATTCAATATGATTCAAATCTAATTTTATTTGTCCTTCATAGTACTAATTCAAATAACAAAATAATATTTATCAACAATGAACCACAAGTACAATGAATCACAAAGTACATTAATTTCATATACAAAACTAGTATATAAGCTCTATTACAAAATATCTAACGTGTTTTTCACGCACTTCATGACACAGTTGAGATGTAAGTAATATTCTTGCTCTTATTGTCCAATGTCTGTAGACATATTAAATATCCTGCAAATATATTATACATATGTTAACACATAATGGCATAGATCTAGTTTCATTTTATCAACCCAATTTTTTCCAAAATAAAGACAAAGACAGTTGCAATCAAGCCCTATCAAATTCATCTTCAACCACTTTAAAATATTATGCAAGTTACATGGTCAGGGCAGTTTAAGGCAACAAACAAAATAGGGATATCAGCTAACTTGAAGAGACAAAAAACCACTGAAATACAAATTCTAAATAATTTATGCATGCATACCCCACAATTAGTCGAAGATACACAAGGAGGTGGTTCCTTATGAAGCAAGAATTGTAGCCAAACTGCCACTGAAATAAAAGACAAGCTCCTCAGAACATCTCACTTAACTTGACTATATAACTTAGAAAATAATGTGTTTCTAAAACCGCCTGAAAGTAGTGATCTTGTGTGTGTCAGTTAGCTTATCTAAGAATTCAAAGAAAATAATGTGTTTCTAAAACCGCCTAAAAGTAGTGATCTTTTCATGTCAAATCTTTGATTGAATGAGAAGGGGGAAGACGAATTATTTACCAAGAACCAGAAGAATGAAGCAAGCCCAAACACATTCTGCAGAATTAACATAAAAAGGATAAAATGAATCAAGGACAACAAAGGTTCTGGCTTATTGAACCAAAATCTCAAGAACTAATTCTAGTTCTAAAGTAAGACGATAAATCTTTTCATTTCCATTTTGAACACTTACAGTGACTTGGGATAAGTGCAATCCAGAAATAGAGATTAGATCCTACAAGTTAAACTGCAACACGTTAGTAAGTTGGAACATGTTTACACATCACATTAACATCAGTGAGGAAACTTGCGGATACTTTTAACTTACTAACCTTTTACATTGAACAACATAAAAGCAACAATGAATCCCCAGAGTGGAGCACTGTAAATTTCAGCAAAGATGAAATCTTAAAAAACATCCAGAAAGCAAAAAAATATTTATTTGAACTAAAACGGGATAGAGATTAGGCTATGGCAAAAAGTACAGCTGAAAACAAGAAGGAAAGCATCAGGCAAGTTACCTGATCAATTCCACGTATCTTCAAAACTACTGATGACAACTTTGACTTCTTTTCTGGTTATATATTTACTCTGAACCCTTGAATTTGTTCATCAATCAGCATATTCCTTGAGCTATCATAGCACGCCGGAGATCTACCAGGACTGCTACTCCAACTAGAGCTTCTACTACGTCCGCTATTAGGCGTTGTTTTGGTGAAGTAGATAACATTTTTTAGGCAAACAATTGACATAATTAAAGGAAAACAACTGTTTAAGCACCTTAATTGATTGTAGCTCTGGTGACCAAGCAAGCAGAGACCGTATGTAGAAAAGCAGGGTATCCATCACCCTTCTGGGTTCCATTTTACGAATAAAAGCAAAAACAACATCTCTTATTTGAGCAAGGATTTCATGCTCTCTAGAAGCACCTGCCTTAATAACTGCAGCCAAAACCTACCACAATGAAAAATACACAGTTTTCAGGAAAACTAAATTCCATGAAAAGAGACATTAAGCAAAATATGGCAAACAGCCTGTCTATTCACACTTTTCTATGTTGAGATGTATATCAATACATGATACTGTAAGAAGAGTGCAAGTACACTAAACAAATAGTGTAGCTTGCTATAACCATCCCCAGCAACCATCAAATATTAACAAATGCTTCAGAATTAGGACTCGTTTAGAATGTCGAGGAAAGAATCAATGGACATATATTTCTCTATGAAGTATTAATAGTAGGTGTTCAATTAGAAGATGTTTAAGAAGGGATGTAAAACATTAATTTAATTGCATATGCTCAAACCAAGCTTCTTTTTTAATCTTCCATGACATGTTCAAGCCAGTATGTTCATGTGTCTCATCATCACAATCAAGTTTAGCAAATTTTCAATCTTAAAACTCTCATTTATCGCTATAGCCCTGCATCATTGCTTATTACAGTATGCTAATAGCAATAGTAAAAGAATTGCATACTCTTATATATCCAATTAGAGGACCCAGGGGATGACGAATTATTTCAGAACAATAAACATGGAAATAAAGATCTAATTCATGGAGTCAACATGGACAAAAAAAATGATTAAAACTGATTAATACATAAAATTAACATTCTCACACAATGTCAACAAACAAGATGACAAGTCTTCAAAAACCAATTAAAACTGTAAGTCCTCAAATATATTCTCCATAACAGAGAGAAAGTACCTATGCCAATTGTGTGAATTCAGGAGTAGCCAAATCTCCCTTCAAGGTCACCAACATGTCTTTCTCGTAAACCTGGATCCGTAATCACCTAATAACAACAACATTCACGATTCTCCATTCATGAGTCTTTTTAATTAAGCCTTAATTGTCTTAAACAATACTACTGAAAACAGATATACTGAAAATCCATACCACATTTAGATAAATACATAACACATTATTGCAAAAATAAGCAACAGAACCGAGTTTACATTTGTATCAAGCACACTAACACCCAATCTAGAGCACATAATATTATGAACTCAAAATCATGAAGTTAGTCAACTTAAACACACAAACACAAGACAAAGAAACCAAAACCTAGATAGAACGCAATAAATATCACCACAAATTTTTTCCATAGAGAAGCATTGTGTAAATTTACTTATTATCATTGCCACTTCAATTAAGTCCACTCTTGATATGTTTACTTCAAAAGAGAAAGCATCTTACATCAAGCGAAAAAAGATGATCATCAGGTAAATTCAACAATCTTTCAAAGGAACACCAAGCTTATGCAGGCACAAACTAAACTACTAAAAAAAATCCAAAGCAATCCTGAAAGCAAATAAAATTAAAAATTTAGAGGGGAAAGCCAACAACCTGGTAGAGGTGCGCCGCCCAAATCATTTAGTTCCAGATCGGAAGTCGTAGAGCCTAACTCAAGTCTAAGGAAAAGGTTCACACAGTCGATACAGGCCGCCACCGCCGCTCTACATAAACATGTTGTGTCGTATACAGAGGATGCAAGTCAGATCAAAGTGCAATTTGGAGAATCGCAAAATCAGAGGCCACGACTCTAAAAACTTAGCAACACATCTTGAGACGGAGCGAAACGTGAACCGACCGAGCCTTCAACTAAAATCAGTCGCCAAATTGTACAATGCCTCCATGGAGAATACAATGAGTTGCTCTGAAATCGCGATACAAAAATCGCTTAGAGAACGCGAAAGATCTCTGGAACGTCACCGTACTGTATAACAGTTTCGTCGTTGCTGGAGTAAAACACAAGCACGGTTGTTGCTTCTGGAGTGTGGAAATGGAGATCGCCCTGTTTTGCCTGCGAGGGTTCATAGACAATTTGGGGAAATCTATTATACTTGTTGGAGGAGAGAGATGTTTAATACATGCAAATAGCATAGGGAGCAAAGATATTAGAGCAATTGGTATCGGAAAATTAATTTCGATGCAACGTTAATAAATAAATTGTTAATATTAAAATAATACTATAAATAAATTACGGAGCATTAGTATTATAATTGTATCAGAAAATAATGTCCCATACCAAAGATAAAATTAGCAGTATTAATTATTAATACTAAAAATTAAATTAATAGTATCAAAAATTAAACTTTTGATACCAATGATAAATAATATTAAAAAAATTATTTGATAAAAAC
This sequence comes from Galeopsis tetrahit, assembly GCA_963675135.1. Classification (NCBI taxonomy): domain Eukaryota; kingdom Viridiplantae; phylum Streptophyta; class Magnoliopsida; order Lamiales; family Lamiaceae; genus Galeopsis; species Galeopsis tetrahit. The sequence goes on along the minus strand of OY776125.1, from coordinate 17,056,214 downwards.
AATTACTAATACTAAAAATTAAATTAATAGTATCAAAAATTAAATTTCCGATACCAATGATAAATAGTATCAAAAAAATTAGCTGATACAAAAAAATAAGTGGTATCAATAAAACAATTATTAATACTAAAAATAAAATTAATAGTATTAAAAATTAAATTTCCGGAACCAATGATAAATAGTATAAAAAAATTATTTGATGCAAAAAATAATGATAAATAGTATAAAAAAATTATTTGATACAAAAAATAAGTGGTATCAATAAAACAATTACTAATACTAAAAATAAAATCAATAGTATCAAAAATTAAATTTCTGATACCAATGATAAGTAGAATCAAAAAAATTATTTGATACAAAAAATAAGTGGTATCAATAAAACAATTACTAATACTAAAAATAAAATTAATAGTATCACAACTTTAATCTCCGATACCAATGATAAGTAATATCAATAAATTTATTTGATACAAAAAATAACTGGTGTCAATAAAAAAATTACTAATACTAAAATAAAAATAATAGTATCGAAAATAAAGTTTCTGATACTAATGATAGTAGTATCAAAAATATTATTTGATATAAAAAAGAAGTAGTATCAACAAATAAATTACTAATACAAAAATAGTAATAGTATCGATAAAGTGATGGATACTATAAAGTTAATGGTATCAGATTTTAAATTTTCGATACCAATGATAAGTGGTATCGAAAAAGTATTTGATCCTAAACTAAATAGTATCAATAAACAAATTTCTGATGCAAAAACAATATTAGTATCACTAAATAACGGATACTATAAATTTAATAGTATCAAAAAAAAAAAAAAATTGATACCAAGAATGAAGGTAGTATCATAAGATTTTTAGTTGATACCAAAGGTAAGATTTAGTATCAGAAAATGCAACAGATACAAATTTTCCGATACTAAAAACCTCTTTTCTTGTAGTGAAAATGTATACGAAAATTAATGACTTCTTACTATATGTTTAATTAATTGCTCCAAAATTATACATTATACATTAAAAATTATTACTATCTAAGTTAAATATTATTAATTAGTTCGAGGGTAATTTAAGAAAAAGTGTAGTTAATTTGTATTGAAAAGTGTAAAATCTCTTATAATTTACAAAGAAAATGAAAGGTCAAAACGCCATACATTTTGAATAGAAGGGAGTAGTTGTTAGAAAGTCCATAAATTTAATTGGAAAGATAAAAATGAAAGAAAGAAAAGTAGAAACATTAAAAAACCCCAAAAAGTGGTCAATTAGAAGGAAAAGACATGAAAATAAAGAGTAATAAATCCCACCAAAAAAATCTGGTAAGAAAACAGAAGAAGAAGTGCGAAAGAAGGAAAACCAAAGGAAAGTAGAGTAGAAAGCCAAAAAAAAAATCGTGAAAGAAAGGAGAAAAAAAAGGTGAAAACCCCATTAAAACCGAAGGAAAAGGGTAAAATTAAAGCCAAAAAAGAACACGGAGTTTAATGACAGGGTATTTGCAACGACAAACATTTCGTACGGATTTGCGACGAAACTGGTCAAATGGCTGAAGTCAACAAAATTTTCAACGGCAAGGAAATCTGTCGCAAATCCCGTCAGAATTTGCGACGAATTTCCAATTGGGGTGCAAACGACACCGTTTTTTTTTGGGGGGGGGGGGGGGGGTTGGACGGAAAAAATGGTATTATTACTAGAGTACCAGGGGTACTCAAAAGTTTAGAGTAATTACATAGTTTACGAGAGGAAATATTACAGGTGCTCTATGAGCTGCAACTCCTATATTGATCTAGGATTGGCACACGAATCTTTGAAAGAAGAAGATGGTTTGCACAGTTTATGAGTCTGTATCAAATTCCACACCATAACTCTTACTTCGTCAAACAATTTCTCCGGCTTGCTTTCCTCCTTTGCGAAAATTTTGTTGTTTCTTGCCTTCCATATGTGCCAAACAATGCAGCACCACAGTCCCTCCATGACATGTTTTTTTCCTTTTACCTTAAACATACCTCTATGTTGGTGGAAGTGAGCTTCTGCCTTTAAAGGAGTGGCCATGGGAGAGTTGAACCATGAGTGACATAGTTCCCATACTATAGACGAGAACTTACAATTAAAGAATAGGTGTTGCGTCGTTTCGTTTTCAGTGCTGCACAATCCACAAGATACGTCGCCGTTTGCTCGAGGATACGTCGTTTTCTCAGCGCCGTGCGTGTGGCCAGCCTCCCCTTGAGAACTCTCGTCCATCGTAAACAGATTTCGAGGAGTATCTCCCGTCCCCCGATAGCTTCCATGTCCATCTGTCCGAGGTGTGTTCTGCAGATTAGTGGTTGCCAAGGAATCTAGCAATTGATGCAGTGCACATATCATCTTCCCTAACAAGTAGATCACGTCTCCAGTTTAATTCCCAAACCCATTTACCCAGCTACCCATTTCACTAACTTTAGACTCCTTATTTGCACATAATGAGAATAATCAAGGAAATGTCGTACATAATTTCGAGTCTCCCAGCCAACAATCTTTCCAGAAAAAGGTAAGACTCCCATCCCCCAATTTTTTTGACATATTAGATTCGAACCAATTACAGTTGGGATTTGAGAAAAAGAGCTCAAAAATATATTTCCACCATTTTGAAAAAGAATTAGAAGGTGCTCTACACAATGAATCAGTAGATGAAGTTACCCCATATTTTGATTCGAGTATCCTTACCCATAAAGTATTGGGTTCAACCCGAATCCGCCATGCCCACCTGCCAAGAAGAGATTTGTTAAATAATTCCAAATTTTTTACTCCAAGGCCGCCCTCAGCCTTTGGTTTACAAATATCGTTCCACGAAATCCATGGTATTTTCGGAGAGTTCACACCCCCTCCCCGTAGGAAATTTCTTTGAAGCCTAACTAGTTCTCTCAAGATTTTCTTTAGTAAAGGGTAGAAGGATAGATAATAAATAGGCAACGAATTGAGTACCGCATTAAGAAGGACAATTCTGCCCCCGGCCAAGTGAAATTTGACGATCCTCCCAAGTGCCTAATCTACTTTTAACTTTTTGTATTACACCCTTCCACGTTTCAGATTTGTGATGGTTGCTGCCCACTTGTATGCCGAGGAAGTTCATCGGGAGAGAGCCCACTTTGCACCCAAGGAGGGAGGCCATTTCATTTTGTACATCTCCATCAACATTAACTCCCAAAAGAGTGCATTTTGAGAAGTTAATCTTAAGCCCAGAAATGAGCTCAAAGTTAACCAGGATGCATTTTAGTGCCCAGATGTTCTTAGGCGTTGCTTCTCCCACTAAAATGGTGTCATTGGCGTACTAGAGGTGTGAGATCGGAACGTTGTGCAGCCCTACTTTTGCAGCGTCGAAGAGGCCGGTAGTCACTGCCTTGTTAATGAGAATGCTGAGGCCTTCCGCAGCGATAATAAAAAGCAAGGGGGAGAGAGGGTCCCCTTGCCTCAGTCCGCGTTCAAGCTTGAATTCTTTCGTTGGACTTCCATTCACGAGGACCGACGCGGATGCTGTGGTGTCACATTCCATTATCCACTTACACCATAATGGATCGAATCCCATAGATTTCATCATATTGTTGGGAATATTTATTCAATTACAGAAATATACATGTAGTACAACAAATATCCTAGATGCGGAAATTCTAGGACAACAACACGCTCATTGATTAAGAATTAGTGGATTTAGTGAAATACCTGGATCCATAGCAATATTTTGTATAGGAAAAGCCTCACCAATTTTGTTCGATCGATGGGGTGGTTTTATGGCCTTCCTCAACTAAATCTCCGTATGGGTCCTTCGTTTCACTCTTGATGGGGAGAGTAGAAAACTGTATGCGATTTAGTGTGTTGGGGGCCATAACCATGATGCTCTTTATATAGTACTGAATTAGGGTTCCCATAATTCCCGTAACAAAGTCCTATTTGGTATCTACTCATAAATCCATATTAATTTTAATAGTCAACCGTATCACAATAATAGATATAAATATAAATGACTAATATAATTGCATTAAATATGTGGCCCATATATATATATATATATATAAATATATATATATATATTAGGAAATAATAATTTCCTAATATATAGGAAATAATAATTTCCTAACAATCTCCCACTTGGGCTACATATTAACCTTAAGCAATTATATTTCCTTATGTGCACAACTTTACGTCATTCATTTTTTGACTATTGCCTTACAATTTCGTCCATCTCATATACTAGAAATGAGACTATCACAATTTTCATCACATCATATATTGTGACTAAACCATGATAATCACCATACTAGTACACTCAATGACATAGATCAAATATGGTGAGCAGCATGGAAATTTCATGCAATGTGATCTTAATCATGCCTATTTCCAACTGACCCAATTGTAGTCTTTACCGAGATCAACATATGCAATGTAAAATATCACATATTAACACATAATGAGTTCAGAAATAATATAGCCATCAACTTTATTCTGCAGAAAAGAGATTCGAAGAAAACCCATAGAACATTAACTCCTACTAAACTAAGGTAAAGTTTTGAACAACACCCATATGAGCAGTATGCTCGTGAAACAATTTTGGTGTTACTGCCTTAGTTAAGGGATCCTCTAGCATATAATCCGTCCTAATATGTTCTATGGAAATTTGTTTATTCTGAACTCTCTCCTTAACAACAAGAAACTTGATTTCAATGAACTTCGACTTTACAGAGCTCCTGTTGTTATTCGAGTAAAGAACGGCTGAGCTATTGTCACAATAAATCCTTAGCGGCCGTTCAATGCCGTCAACCACACGCAGCCTAGTGACAAAATTCCGCAACCATATCCCATGGTTGGATGTCTCATAGCATGCAATGAATTCTGCAGCCATGGTGGATGAGGCTATGAGAGTCTGTTTAACAGACTTCTATGAGATAGCTCCACCAGCCAATGTAAAGACATATCCAGATGTGGAGCGTTTGCTATCTTGACATCCAGCAAAATCGGAGTCAGAGTACCCAATGATCTCCAAATTGTCTGGTCTCCGATAAGTGAGCATGCAATCAATTGTTCTCTTCAAGTATCGCATTACGCGTTTGGCTGCCTTCCAATGTTGCTCTCCTGGATTGCTCAAGTATCTTCCTAATACTCCCACTATAAATGCCAAATCAGGACGAGTACAAACTTGAGCGTACATAAGGCTTCCCACTGCCGACACATAGGGAATCTTTTGCATCTCTCTTCTTTCAAAGTCATTATCAGGGCACTATTTAAGACTAAACTTGTCTCCTTTAGCGACAGGGGTATCCGAAGGTTTACAGTCTTTCATGCCAAATCTACTCAAAACCTTATCGATATAGCTCTTTTGCGATAATCCAAGAATACCTTGAGAACGATCTCTAAGTATTTGGATTCCTAATACAAAAGAGGCTTCACCAGGATCTTTCATCTCGAATTTCTTCGTCATAAATCTCTTAGTTTCACACAATAAGTCTATATCGCTACTAGCAAGTAGAATATCATCGACGTATAAAAATAAGAAAATGTATTTACTCCCACTGAACATGTGATATACACAATCGTCAACAACATTCACCTCGAAACCATATGAAGTAATGACTTGATGAAATTTATGATACCATTGACGGGATGCTTGTTTAAGCCCATAGATGGATTTATTTAATTTTCAAACCATAGACTTCGGATCTCCGGATACAAAGTTTTCCGGCTGCGCTATATAGATTGTTTCTTCAATGTCACCATTGAGAAACGCAGTCTTTACATCCATCTGGTGTAGCTCGAGATCAAAATAAGCTACCAGTGCCATAATAGTTCTAAAAGAGTCCTTCGATGATACTGGAGAGAAGGTCTCTTTATAGTCAATACCCTCCTTTTGAGTAAAGCCCTTAGCGACCAGACGAGCTTTATATCTTTCGATATTGCCCTTTGAATCCCTCTTGGTTTTAAATATCCATTTACAACCAATGGGTTTCACACCTTCAGGAAATTTGACAAGATCCCAAACGTCATTATCACTCATAGACTTCATCTCATCCTTCATGGCATCAATCCACTTTTGAGAGTTAGAACTACATTTGGCTTGTGCAAAGGTGATTGGATCATCCTTTGTCAAACCTATGCCATCCTCGTGTTCTTGGAGAAATGCTACATAATCATTCAAAATTGCACTTCTCATTTCTCTAGTGGATTGCCTTAATGGCACCTCTTGAGGTTGATGAGTTTGTATTTCAGCTAATGGAGGAAGAATCTCATTGTTGTCTTGATTTGGAATGACGTTAGGAACATCATTCTCTACCACTGGAATTGTGTTTTGAGCAGCAATAGGTATAGAAACCATATCACTATCAATAACAGATTCCTCCTCAAAGACAACATTCCTTATGATCTCTTCCCTCCCAAACTCAATATCCTCAAGAAATCTAGCATTTCCCGTTTCAAAAAAGGTTCTTGATGTGGGATGGTAAAATTTATACCCCCGAGAATACTCAGGATAACCAACAAAGTAACAACTAACCGTTCTTGAGTCCAATTTTCCTTCATGCGTCCTGTAAGGTCGCGCCTCAGCTGGACAACCCCAGATGTGCTAGTGTCTAATATTAGGTTTCTTGCCCATGAAAACTTCATAGGGGGTTTTGGTAACTGCTTTGCTAGGTACCCTATTGAGAATATGTACTGCGGTCTTCAAAGCTTCTCCGCAAAGTGACTCTAACAAGGATGAATGAGAAATCATACTCCTTACCATATCCTTAAGAGTTCGGTTTCGCCTTTTGGCAACACCATTCATGCTGGGGGACCCCGACATTGTGTATTGTGGAACAATTCCACACTCTTTGAGGAAAAGTGCGAAGGGCCCGGGACGTTGTTCTCCCGATCCATCATATCGTCTATAGTATTCACCACCACGATCCGATCTAACAGCCTTAATTTTCTTTCCAAGTCAAAGTTCAGCTTCGGCTTTAAAAGACTTGAAAACGTCCAAAGATTGGGATTTCTCATGTATCAAATATAGGTAGCCGAATCTAGAGTAATCTTCTATGAACGTAATGAAGTATCGTTGTCCATTCCAAGATGTTGTAGGGAATGGACCACAAATATCAGTGTGAATAAGTTCTAAGACATCCTTAGCTCTTTCGACACCTAATTTTCTTACTTTTGTTAATTTCCCTTTGATGCACTCAACACAGATCTGAAAATCTGTCAAATCTAGGGGATCAAGGATTCCATCTAACACAAGCCTTTGCATCCTCTGTTTAGAGATCTGCCCTAAGCGCTTGTGCCACAAAATGGCAGAATCCTCACTGAATTTCCTTTTTGTACTTTTAGAACTTGTTTGCAGTATAGTGTTATGGGAAGTAACAACATCAATTATATATAGATTATCAATTAAGGAACCAGTACCAATGAGATTTGAATTTTGAAAGAAGCTAACTTTATTATCTCCAAAAGCACAAGAAAATCCCAATTTGTCCAAACAGGAAATAGAAATTAAATTCCGTCTAAATGACGGTACAACGAATATCTCAAATAAATCCAAATAAAAACCAGTCCTTAAATGCAATCTAAAAGTCCCTATATCCTCTACTGCAACTTTATTGCCGTCGCCCACATAGATGAATCTTTCAGCATCACTTGGCGGTCGACTCCACAGGCAACCCTGCAAAGATATACTTATGTGAGTAGTAGCACCAGAATCTACCCACCAAGTATCTTTTGGTACAAAAGATAAATTCACTCCAGAACAAACAAAAGTTAGAGGTGTACCCTTCTTAACACGCCATGCAGCGTACTTGGGGCATTCTTTCTTCATATGCCCCGACTTCTTACAAAAGAAACAATTTTGTTCATCAATCTTTTGCTTCTTTTGTTGAGAAGATCCCTCTGCAGTACCCTTAGCTCTCTTTGTCTTCCTTTTCTGAGAGTTAAATGTCAAATAAGCACTTTCAGTCTTATCTCTTTACTGCCCCTCTTCTTCTTGCACACAGTGAGATATAAGCTCATTAAGGGACCACTTGTCCTTTTGAGTGTTATAACTCACTTTGAATTGCCCAAAGTGTATAGGAAGTGAGATCAAAACCAAATGCACGAGCAAGTCCTCAGACAGCTCTAACTTTAGTGCTTTTAGTTTTGATGCAAGATTAAACAACTCCATAATGTACTCCCTTATGTTCCCTTTGCCCTTGTACTTCATGGAAATGAGTGACGACAAATGACTACTCGCCTCTGACTTTTCATTTTTTTTTTGAAAGTACTGCTCAATAGACTCAAGGAACTTTTTAGCATTTTCACTCTCAGTAATAGAGCCCAGAAATGCTTTCGGAATGGATCGCTTCATGATCATCAAACTCATTCGGTTAGATCGATCCCATTTCTCAATTTTGACGGGTCATCCTCAGTAGGAATGGGTTTATCAGACCGAAGAGCCAGATCGAAATCCATACAACCGAGAACAATCTTTATGTTCTCTTTCCAAATTTTGAAATTCGTCCCACTCAGCTTTGGGATGTTAGCTTTGGGATGTTATTAATTTGAGCAGACACATTATCAGCTGTAGCAACAGAAACTGGAGAGAGAACAATTATAAGTATACTAACACAAACTTATATGTCATAAAACGAATAAGACATGAATGAATAAACAAAAAATTGAGGACCCAAGCAAGATGCTGAGTACAACATTAACCTCCGTCGAAGGACAGAGAGTTAATTGTAAGTAGTATTCTTGGTGCAATGATCAAACACTAATGATAAATTCGGTCAAACAAAAGTTTGTCGAAGGACGGATTAATTAATTATTACGTGCATAAATAACTTTACACCAACATCTATGTAATCTTAATAAAATCACTCTCGACAACAGAGGTTGTGAAGGCTACTTGTTGTTTTGATTGATTATATTAAAATTACTAGATAGAAAAATAATAATTAATATTGACTTGATTTAATTATATTTTCAATCAAACATCATAATTGTCATGTCCCCAATTTAATTCAATTAAAGTCTAGAAACCAAATTAGACCTTAATTAATAATAGCGTTTAATCGTCCACTCAAAATATGAATTATCATTAAAAAAAAAAAAAAAAGAACAGTGGTAGTAATACTTCAAAATTCCAAAAGCACCTGATTTAATATTTGTCAAATTATCGCAGCACAAACAGGAATCTTAATCCCCCAAAACAGTATAATTGAGTCAAATATAAAAATCAATTACTAACCGATAAAATCATGAAGCCCATATTTAATAGATATTAATGATTTGAATATGTGAGATATCATCCTTAATTAAAGAAATTATTCACAAATAATAATTACAACCACCCAACCCTGATTTCAGAAGAAAAAAAAAAATCAGAAAACCGATAGATCCAATAAATCTCAACAATAAAGCAGTGAAGACCGCTCTGATACCACTTGTTGGGAATATTTATTCAATTACAGAAATATACATGTAGTACAACAAATATCCTAGATATGCGGAAATTCTAGGACAACAACACGCTCATTGATTAAGAATTAGTGGATTTAGTGAAATAACTGGATCCATAACAATATTTTGTATACGAAAAGCCTCACCAATTTTGTTCGATCGATGGGGTGGTTTTATGGCCTTCCTCAACTAAATCTCCGTACGGGTCCTTCGTTTCACTCTTGATGGGAAGAGTAGAAAATTGTATGCGATTTAGTGTGTTGGGGGCCATAACCATGACGCTCTTTATATAGTACTGAATTAGGGTTCCCATAATTCCTATAACAAAGTCCTTTGGTATCTACTCATAAATCCATATTAATTTTAATAGTCAACCGTATCACAATAATAAATATAACTATAAATGACTAATATAATTGCATTAAATATGTGGCCCATATATTAGGAAATAATAATTTCCTAATATATAGGAAATAATAATTTCCTAACACATATCACCTAGGAACCCCCAATTAATTGAGTCAAAGGCCTTAGCGAAATCAATTTTGAACAACAGCCTCTCAATCTTCTTCTTTTTTGCCTCATCGACCAGCTCGTTCAGAATGAGGACTCCATCAAGGATCTGTCTTCCATTGATGAAACCCGTTTGATTTTCAGAGATTATGCTACCAATGATTTGCGAGAGTCGTCGGGCTAGCACCTTAGCCACTATTTTATAGTAACTGTTTATCATGGAGATAGGTCGAAAGTCTCCAATGCAAGTTGAATTCTGCTTCTTTGGAATAAGGGCTATGAAGGATGGATTGAACCCTTTAACAAACTTGACATTTCTGTGGAATTCATCGAAAAGCTTGTGGAAATCCTCTTTAAGTAGATGCCAGTGCTCTTTAATAAAAGCAAAGCTAAAGCCGTCCGGGCCCGGGCTTTTGGAGGGTTCACAATTCCAGGCGGCGTCGCGGATTTCCTGTTCTGTGAAGGGTGCAGTAAGGAATGAGTTATCTGCTGTGTTGACTTTAAGTTGAGCAAAATCGGATGGGATCGTGGGACGGCCTGGGCTGCCAGCCTGGAAATGACTCCTGAAGTGCTCAAAAACTGCATTTTTAATCTCAGCAGGGGTAGAGAGCCAGGCTCCATCAAAACAGAGATGGGACAGATCGTTGGCTTTCCGGCGACCGTTGATGCATTTATGGAAGAATTTGGAATTTGCATCACCACCTTCAATCCACTGAACTTTGGCTTTTTGACACACGAAACTTTATCTTGTATCGTAGTCTTGAAAGATCGAGCTCATGAGGTTGCATCTAAGATCAATCTCCTCATCATCTAGGCCGAAAATATCGTCTAAAATATCCAACTCGAGAAGCTTCTGCTTGTTGTTCTCAATTTTTGAATCTAGGTCCCCAAAGGTCAATCTGCTCCACTCCCGGACTTGGGACTTAACCATTTAAAATTTTTCTTTGATGACATAGCTTCTCCTTCCTTCAATTTGGGTGTTGTTCTAGCAGTTGGTGAAAAATTCCTTAAATGTGTGGTGCTGCATCCAAGCGTTGAAGAATCGAAATGGTTTGGGGCCTCAATCGATAGGTTGATCATTGAGCATTAAGGGGCAGTGATCGGATATAGATCTTGGAAGTCCCGTGAGTCGTGAGGGTGGGTCGGCCACTAACCATTCCTCGTTTAGCAGGACTCGGTCTAATTTACTCTTGCAAGAACCGTCTGCTCTGTACCATGTGTAGGTTCGGCCGAAAAGGGGGAAATCAGTGAGGTTAGCTTTTTTTATAAACATGTCGAAATCCTCCATTTCTTTCCTGTTGAAGTGGCCGGATTGACCAATTCTCTCTGTTGGGTTTCTGACCGCGTTGAAGTCCCCTGCCACGCATATAAGCTTGTCTTTATTCTGTTCAATCACCAGACTCAAAGTGTCCCATAAAATTCTTTTCTCACGTGGGCTGCACGGAGCATAGACATTGATGAGGCAAAGATCAACCATGTCTTTTGTTCGGGTTGCATTAACAACTAGAAATCCGGTTGTGTGCCACGTGCTTACGCACTGCAAGTAGTCTGTGTCCCAAAAAGTTGCTATACCTCCTGAGCGGCCTTCAGATGGACGGTGTACCTATCCACATTTCTTGTTGCCCCAAATTCCTTTGAATCAGTGCCTTGACCTCACTTTTTTTTACACCACTTCCCAGTCCTCTCACATTGTAACCATAAAAGACGCATTAAACTGAGTACGTATATTCTCCAGTCAAATTCAATGACCTGAGGAAGAGGTCATACCTTTGGGGCAATATCTGCAATCTGATTGAGGATGTCACTCCCCTGTTCAGATTCTTTGAGTCCCATTTGACGACCGAATTCCCAAATCTTTTTAGCTGATTCCAAGGGCTCTTCATCAGAAAACCCTTTAACAATATTGCTCCATTAAGCTCTTATGAGCTTCTTTCTTATGCGAGGAGGAATTTTAGTCTTTTTGGTATTTTTTCGGGGTCTGGTAGAGTGAAGAGACCGATGATTATTTGGTATGGTATTTTGATCGTCTAGCGAGGAGGATGTAAAATGGACTTAAATAGGGCTTCCGATAAGGGCTGATCGAATTGGTTTAGATGAGTGGAGAGGAGGGGAGGGATTTTTTTCAGCGTGAAGATTGGTAGGATCAGGCCTGAGGAGTGAGTGGGTGTTTGATGCATTATGGTGGGCTGGAGAGGAGGGAACAGGGGACGGGGGTGAGGGTGGGGCTTGAGTGCAGCAAGTGGGAGTAGGGTTAGGTGTATGTGGGCCATTTGAATCAGTGATGGGTTGGGCCTAGGGGCAGGGTTGGGTCGTGTAGTAATCCAACAACTGGGTTGAACCGTCCGTAGACATGTGTGCGTCCTCTTCAATGCGCATGTATTCAGAATTAAATTCAGTTTTTGGGAATCGTCAACCGCCGCCTTCGAGAAGACCCCAGGCGTAATTGCAATTTGGGGCCTCGTGCTAGGAGCAGATACCAAAGATTCGGGAACAATTGTTGAGGAACCGCAATCCAATGTGGGCCCCCCTAGATTTTTAATGTGTCTTTTCATCTATCTCGGCGCCGCCGCATGATTCATGGTCGGAGACATGGCAATCACCTGAAAAGGCGAGCTTTGCCTCAGTTACTTTCCACACATCTCCAGCGTCAGAGTCATTATCGGAATGGGCCAAATCAGAATTTGAGTCGTCATAAGTGGGAAGGATCTCCTCTGGTTCTTCAAAGGCCTGAATATTAAAGGTGATGCCATTAATAAGAGGAGAGATGCGTCCACTAATGGGAGATGAGTCCGATGTAAGGATCCGGATCCTAGCAATCGCCAAGCTTGACCTGGATAATGTAGATGGGTCAATTTCCACCAAACTTCCGAAGAGAAGAGTAAATCTCCTGAAAAACCTATTATTCCAGGCCTGAAGGGGAACTCCGTACAATCTGACCTAGACCGCGCGTTGATTGCAAACATCCATGGGTTCCCAGGGGGTGAGGAATTCGAACCAATGGGAAACCCAATCTTCATATTCCTTAACAACCGATTCCATTGGCTCATTTACCTTAGGCTTAACTAGTACAAGATTTCCTCCCATGTGTGATATTGCAAGCTTTAGGCAGCATTCCCCCATCAGGTCGTCCCTGTCTTTTGTCCAAGAGAAAGAACTTATAAGTTGGTCGGGGGGGGGGGGGTTGATTTGACTATACAAAATAACTTGCTTCAATTATTTAGAAAGAAAGATGACAAAAGTATATCATGCAAACGAGAAATTGTAGAAATTTACGCAAGTGTAATTTATGGAGAAACGTGGTAAAAATAGTTAAAACGACAAACTTTGTGAAACAATAATTAAAGCCAAATCAGAGGTAGTATTTAATAATTTATTTTGTATGTAAAGAGCAGAATGAATGAACCTTTTATTAAAAGTTACTTTGATTCACTATTATTAATATGTTATACTCTGTTTCAAGAATACTTATATGAGATCAAATCAAAATTATATTTATTATTCACAATTGGGCCCCATCGATCAATTTTGAGACGAAACATGTAGTAAATTAGCGAAAGAAATTTCCGCCGGAGTTCAAAAAATTTGTCACAAATATTTGTGATCGACTCTTTGGCGACCACCCAAAATTCGTTGCAAATGTTGGTTTTGAGATGTTTTCATATAAATGTCTTCTAATGAAAATATATAAAACTCAATTTTACCCAAAAATAATAATATAAATATGCAGTAATCTTAATATTAATTTAAAAATACTATTATCTGATTACCATTAATTACCGCCATTAACTAGATTTAGAGATGTCAATGCAAATTCTTTCTTGTGCTCTCTTTGATAATAAAAAAGGGCTAATTCACAATTGCCGACATTAACCCCCACTTTCTCAAATCTTCATCTTCCGTTTAAATCTTGATATCTGCTGGTGAGGATGGAAATGGCTGGAGAATGTTTCGGGACAACGAGCGATTACAATCGATGGTTGCAGATTCTTATGCCCACTTTTGCCCTCTTAATTATGTCAAATGTTGCACTGGCGGTAGAGACTGCAGCACGCCTAGCTCAGGCGATGGTTGCAGATTTTTATGCCCAATTTTCTACAGGTGATTTTATTTAAGTTAAAATTTGTGCAAATTTTTACTCTAAAGCGTATGTTGGTCGTCCTCAAGTACTGTTGACCTGACCACCTACCGTAGTGCCATTGGTGGACTCCAGTATTTGTCTTTCACTCGTCCGGACATTGCCTTTACTGTGAATCGACTCACCCAGACGATGGCCTCCCCTACTCCTGCTGATTGGAGCGGCTCCTTCGTTATCTTAAGGGGACTTTTATTTCGGCCTACTTCTTCGTCCTGTCACGAGCCTCTCTCTTATTACCTACTCTGACTCGGATTATGACAAGTATTTTTACAAATACGCGCCTCTCAAGTATAAGAGGGTCAAAATAATAAAAGTAGTGCCCGGTTAAATATCGATCCACGGGACTAGAATGTTAAAGTATCCTTAGTGTTATGTATTGCTCTTTGAATATAGTGAGAAATCATGGTTTTTGAGTTATCTCACGACAAATCAGATTACAGGGGCGACTCTCGAGACAGAAAGTCCACATCTGCCTACATAGTGTTTCTTGGCAATAATCCCATTTCTTGGCGTTCTCGAAAGCAGACGGGTGTTGCACGATCATTTACTGAGGCTGGGTATCGTGCCCTTGCCTCGGCCGCATCTGAGGTCTGTTGGGTTATGCAACTTTTCAAAGATCTTAATCTGTCGATATCCAGCAAGCCTCGTATTCTCCTGCGATAATATGAGTGCCACTTGTATAGCTCTTCATCCTATTCAACACTCTAGGATGAAGCACATAACCATTGATGCCCATTTTGTCCGAGACTTGTCCTCCAAGGGACTTCTCACCGTCTCCTATGTTAACACTCTTGATCATCTAGTTGATTTGCTTACGAAGTCCTTACCCCGTCAACGGTTCGTGAATCTACGCTCCAAAAAATCTCCGTCGCTGATGGATCAGCACGTCTATTTTGCGGGGGCGTATAAGAGATATTAAGTAAATATCTTGAGTAATATGGGTTGATTGATAAATCCCTGATTTCATGTAATCTATCTTTGGCATGTTCCCTTGTATTTTGGAGAAATATCTGTATATATTTTGTATCACACACAATTGTAAATCAATAAAAATCATTTACATAATTCAATCAAATATTTGTGAGCGGCTCTTGGTGACCACCCAAAATTCGTCTGGTTTTGAGATGGTTTCATACAAATGTCTGCCAATGAAAATATATAAAACTCAATTTTAGCCAAAAATAATAATATAAATATGCAGTAATCTTATTATCTTAATATATATTTAAAAATACTATTAGCTGATTACCATTACATACCGCCATTTATAATTAGTAAGAACATATATACTGAGATTCAGAGATGTCAATGCAAATTCTTTCTTGTGCTCACTTATAATTAATCTTCATTTCAAAATATCTTTGATAATTAAAAAGGGCTAATTCTCAATTGCGGCCATTAACCCCCACTTTCTCAAATCTTAAATCTTGATATCTGTTGGTGAGGATGGAAATGGCGGGAGAATGTTTCGGAACAACCAGCAATTACAAACGATGGCTGCAGATTCTTATGCCCACTTTTTCCCTCTTAATTATGTCAAATGTTGAGCCGGAAGTAGAGACTGCAGCACGCGTAGCTCAGGCGATGGCTGCAGATTTTTTATGCCCAATTTTCTACAGGTGATTTTATTTATGTTAAAATTTGGGCAAAATTTTACTCTATTTAGCCTTGCATTCTATCTGTTCGACAAAATTTCCAAGTGAGTATTTGTTAAGGATATTTGCTGAAATTAATCGACCTGCACTAGGCTTTTTGCTGGTTTGATAATAATGTCTATTTCGTTTTCTCAGTTGGAATTTGTGTTAAGTTAATCTTTTCATAACAATGTAGCATATATATACATTGTCCGTGTGAGGAAAAATTGTGTTTTACTTAACGTTTCTGAGGAAATTGTGTCCAGTATTGTAAGAGTTAGTAGTGAAATCACTCATAAACTACAAACATATAACCGACTGCTTAGGATGAATTTCAAATCTGTTAAACTACAAACATGAAATATGCTTGCGTTTTTGGGGAAATTTTGGTTCAGTATCTAATGTGTTAACAGAGAAACCACTTATTAGAACTCCTAACATAATTAACCTAAAAATGAACAAGCACTTAAGAGGAATTAAATAAATATTCGAATATCAGAGCTTCCCAAATTTGCCTAGTGCACCTTCCACTGGTATGTACTGCAAATATCATGAATTGTTATTCCTTCAGGCTTAATTAATATTATTTTTCAAAAGCATTTTTCATTCAATTACTCTTTTGTCCTTCCTAAATCATCACCTTAAGACTAAACCTATCTTTATCGTTTTCTTTCCTCATGTTTTCATTGCTGTTGACCGTCATAGATTGATTAGATCTGATGCACTTATGAAGATGTCTATGTAATTAATGAGCGTTCGTATAGCAATCCTAGTTTTCTGAAAATGAGCCAAAGTTAGTTCGGCTCACTGATGATCACAGTACGTAATGAATATATTTTTATATTTATTCAAGAAATCTAGATGACATTAATGCATTATAAATTGGGGATATGCATTACATATTAGATATAATAATAATGGATGCATTAGCTAGTAGATGTGAAATTAAGAGAAGCATGCTTAAAGGGGAAAGGAGAAGACCTAAAAGGAATTGGACACCATTTGAAGAAAAGAGAAATACTCAAATATATTATATGAAAACATTTTCTTTGGCAAAAATCCATAGTGATATATGATTCATATAGCCAACAAGCATGGTGGGATTGATGTGGTACGAGTACTCCTATTAGGCCAACATTGTTAAGAAATAGAAGATTAAACTAAATATATATAAGTACATTTGTTTTGACTGAACACCATAGAAAAATATGACCAATATAGCCGAATGGGATAAAGGCAGGATCCCTGAAAAAGTGACCTTTTGCGTTAAACACGGAGTAGTGGACGAAAAAATATTTATTACAGTAACTTCTGTAAAGGGGATGACTTTTTCTATCACTTTGTTTTGTAACTCCCATCGCCTATATATAGAACAGTATACACACATTAACATACACATCTAGCGTATTATACACACAAACACAGAGAAACACCGAGAAGAAGAAGCATAGTTCAAAGGATCTGAAGGCTAGGACCCGTCTAGTGGCCTTTCCCTAGAGCTCCCTACGATTAACTGTAACAAAGGTACTCTATTTTTTATAAATAAATTTCATTTTATTGGATTTAATGAGCGTATGATTGCTTTATTGATGTTTTATCTATAACTTTGGTCAAGTCCAACTTTAGTCCTGAAGGTATAAGTTTTAGTCTGACAGTATCAATTTTAATTCTGTAACTTAGGCCATGTCCAACTTTAGTCATGTAAGTTTGCACTAAAATTGATATCTTTAGGACTAAAATTTTAAAAGTGCAAAGTTACAGGACTAAAGATGGACTCAACCAAAGTTACAAGACTAAAAAATTGATATTGACAGGACTAAAATTGAGAAAGAGCAGAGGTACCAGACTAAAGTTGGATTCAGCCTAAGTTACATGACTGAATTAATATTTTCTCGGTAGATTAGTATTTGGAGAACTCTGCATGTGGAATTTTGTAGAATAAAATGAAGATTTGGTAAGTTTATGTTGCATCTGTTTATTTGGATCAATCTAAAAATTGTCAAATTAATGCTTGAGCAAAAAAAAAGGAGTAAGAAGAAAGATGATCACAAAGAACTGAGTGTTGAATTTGTTGGATCTTGGTTTTAAGTTTTATTTAGAAAGACCAGTGACTATTATATGTGATTTTGGATTTTGTATATCTATGTTATGATTTATGCTCTCTATCCATTAAAATGGTCCATTAGTTTTTGAAAATGGATAGTGTTCTTAATGAGATGTATGTCTTCCGAAATTAACAGCTCACTATTCTATATCTCTAGTGTTCAACAAGGTTTTTCCGGCCAATATCCAAAAGAATGGACACAGATTGGACATTCGTCAGCCAATCCTGGTTGTGGGAGGACGAAGCTGAATTTCATGAACCATTAATTGTTTCAAATTGGACTTGGGAGGAGGACAGGGCCTTCGAGAATGCACTAATTGCAGTCCATCCCAACGATGTTGATTGGTGGGAGAAAATCGCCTTGGCAGTTCCAGGGAAAACATATGAAGAACTAAAACTACATTATGAAGCGTTAAGTGGTAATATTGTAGCGGCGATTGAGACTGAGAAGGCCGGTGTTTGTAATTCATCGGTAGTAGTGCCAGCTTGTAGCTTAATCACTACTTCGTTTGCAAGTCAGCAAACTCCGAAGTCAGGTTGTTCAATTGGGATGACTGCAAACCCTCCTATAATTTCAACGAGACAAGATTGTGGCGTACCTTCTACGTCCTACCCCGAGTATATAGATCCGGATGAATTCAAAAACTTTCCACACTTCCTAGATTAGAATAATTGGCTTGTAAATAATATGTTTTGTGCTTAGAAGCTTCTCCTGAACAATAAAAAAAGAGAGAACTATAAGATGTAAGATAATCACTGAGGTATTAATTAGTGCTTTGTGTAGTTTTGAATTTGGGATTTTAAGTTTTATTTATAATTAAGAGCCCTCACTACTATTTGTTTTATTTTTTTTTGATCGGCAAAAATAACAAAATATAAATTGGAGGAGTACCAGAGGTACTCATGAGAGTTACAAAGAAATTACAATAATAATAATAAAAAAAAAGAGCACCTAGCAACGAAATCCTTTCTATGAACTACACTATCTTGGATTAAAACACCAATCTTGAAATGTGAAATTATGTATTCTATTGCACCTAGCAGCAATTAAGAACCATGATTTGACCTTAACTTCTTCAATTCAAATAATTTTTTCCGGATTGATCATCACACCTTCAAAGACTTTGCGATTCCTAGCCCTCCAAATATACCATACGATGTAGCTCCACAAACATTCGAGAATATGCTTCCTACGCCTTTTCCCGAGTACTACCACAAAAAAGAACCCTCACTACTATTAACTTAAAAAAAAAAAATCTAAAATTAATTATTATAATTTTCAGAGTGAGATGTTCATTATTGCCGGCGAGTATTCCTTGGGGAGCAAATTTCGACGGCTTCCCATGTCATCCCGTCAATATTGAAAATCAATGACAACGCGCGTGCTTCATACGAGAATGAAAGACTGGATTCGAGCACAAGTAGGTGGCCTCCACATTATCACAATATATAACTGGGGAAGCCGAAAGAGAGACCCCAAGTTCTTGAAGGATGGGCTGGGTCCACTAAAGTTCCGCAGCAGCCGAAGTAATGGAACGATACTCGGCCTTTGTGGAAGAGAGAGCCACTATCTGTTGTTTTCGGGAGGAACAAGAGATGGAATTGGACCCAAGAACGGCGCCCATATCTCAAGTGCCATTTAGATATTGTAGTAATCATTTGACCCCCTTGAGTGGAAGTTTGAGCATGCATGAAATGGGATAATTAGTCACAGCAAAAGCAATGCCAGGCCTAGTAAACTGAAGATAATGTAAGCTATCAAGAACCTGCTCATATAGCGAGGCATCGGCCAACTGAGGGGTGCCATCAGATAGGGTGAGAGTCGACGAGGTGGATATTTTAAGAAATTTAAAGGATATAAATTGGACCTTTCGTCAGAATCCCCAATTCATTCCACATGTGTGAGGCACATGCTCAAATTTACGTCGTATTTGAAAAAAAAATCGACGAAAAATTATATAAATTGGACAAAAATTATTTCAATTAAAAAAAAGTGAATGCTTATGTTTGATTTGGGATTATGTAGAATGGGAAAATCATGGATTTCAAAATCTTGATAAATAGTGATTGTGTTTTTTTTTTTTTTTTTGAGTAGAATATAATGTAACTTTATGTACTTTAGGACATCATTTTTGGTTATGTACTTTAGGATGAAATTGATACATATAAATAAATTGGGACTAGATTCGTACGTTTGTATTCTTTGGAACCATTTTAAAAAAAGTGAAAAGTTACCGTAAGAAAAAAGATTATATCCCGTGGAATTTATATGTATTTTTAAGGGTAGGTGTATTATTAAGTGAATGAAGTTTTGGTAAATAAATGGTGGTTGAGAGTTAATGATAAAAATATTATTTTCGTTATGAGACATACATATTAAGTTTGGACGGACAAAACAAAAATACTTACATACAAAGTTTGGACGATGGAGTATAAATTTTATACAAAAATATCAGATTTTAGTAAATATCTAGATATAGAATTTTTTTGAAAGTCCAAAAAATAAATAGGAAGGAATTAAAAGAAATAAATAATAGATTTTAATCAGAAGGAAAAGACATGAAAAAAAGAGAGTAAAAGGCACCAAAAACATCTTGAAAGTAAGGAGAAATCGAGGCGTGAAAGAAGGAAAATAAATGAAAAAGAAAGAGTAGAAAGCCAAAAATAATATGGAAAGGAGAAAAAAAAAAGTTGAAAATCGTTTTAAAATATTATGAAAAGAAAAGGAAAGGAGAAAAAGAAGAAAGAAAAAAAAAAGGGTGAAAAGTGAAACAGGAGGAAAAGAAATGAAAAAAAAATATTTAATTGTAAAAATCCCAAAATCTGAAAAAGGGGTGAAATATGGAAAAGAAATGAAAAAAGAGTGAAAAAAGTCCAAAAAAATTAAAGGCCTGGAAATAAAGGAGAAAAAAGAGGGGATTGAATTCATATAATACAAAATTAGGTAGATTTTTATTAGGGGAAAAGCACCCACGAAAATCAGGGAGAAGTTTTATTTTATGGCACATAGTTTTGTATCGCCCACCGCCTATATAAAGGACAACAAACACATAGAAATAGACACATCTAGCTAGAGTATCATAATATTCATATATCTATGGATCGGGAGGCCTTTCCCAACATCTCTTTACGTTTAATTGTCACAAAGGTACTAGTATAATTTATTTCAATTCGTTTTTTCATATTTGACTTCCTCTTCCAATTTACAACTGACTTTTCCCAATTTCCTAAAAGATGGATGCTGCATTCAAGAAACCATGTTGTACTTCTGATGAAAACGCACTAATTGCAGTCCATCCCAACGATGTTGATTGGTGGGAGAAAATAGCCTTGGCAGTTCCAGGAAAAACAAATGAAGAACTAAAACTACATTATGAAGCCTAAGTGGTAATGTAGCGGCAATTGAGACTGAAAAGGCCGGCGTTTGTAATTCCTATCGGCAGCTTAATCACTACTTCGTTTGCAAGTCAGCAAACTCAGAAGTCATGTTGTTCAATGGGGAAGGCTGCAAATCCTCCTTTAATTTCACCAAAACAAGATTATTGTGGTGTACTTTCTACCTCCTACCCCGAGTATATATATAGATCTGGATCTGAATTCAAAAACTTTCCGCACTTCCTGGATTGAAATAGTAATTGCTTGGAAGCAATATGTAATTAGAAGTTTCTTCTTTCTGCTTTTATCTCTTGAGAACTTATTAAGGAACTCAATGTTAACATACATAATTCAAACATTTTTCTTAGGGTATAATTTAAATTTCCTTACATATTTTTTTGAAGAAATTAGATCTTTACGCGGGAAATTCAAATTAGATCGTTATTTAAATTAAAACTCAACAAAACACTGCTCCGTACGTATTGTCCGAATTCAAACATTTTTCTTAGGGTATAAGTTAAAATTAGATTTTATCGCAGGAAATTCAAACAAAACACTGCTCCGTACGTATTATATTGTCCGAATTCCAAAGTGTGTTTGATCTTAATTCCAAAGACAGAATAGGGAAATAGTAAGCAACTAGTGTGTTCCAACTTGCAGGCAAGGCTCCAAATATATGTCTCTCGGAAGCATTCGACTATAAATTTCAATGTGCCTCTTTAATCCACACGAAATCTGACATCATGAAATATGTTAAGCCATTGCCAATGCATGGTATTCAGCCTCCGTGCTGCTCCTAGCAACAACAGACTGCTTCCTTGAGCACCACGCCAAGACATTCGAGCCAATGGATATACAGTAACCACTTGTACTTCGACGATCATCAAGCGAGGAAGTGAAGTTGGCATCCGCCAATCCTTGCAATTGAAATTTTGAAACTGAAAATAAAAATAAAAAATGCCCTGAAGTGAAGTACCCTTTAAGTATCTAAGAACTCTTTTGCATGCTTGCCAATGGTTTTGAGTGGGAGCCTGAAGAAACTGACTCAGCTTATTAGAGAAAAAAATTATTTACGTCGGTAACTTTCATCTTTTTTTTTTCTTTAAAAATTATAATGGTGCATATTTATATTTGTTTTTAGTTTCATATATTTTAATTTAGCAACACTTATTCGAATTTACTATAAATAAATGAAGTTGATTCAAACTATGAATTGCTATACAGAGAATTTTAAATGGCAGTAGGTTGCCCGGGATTCAAACTCAGAACTAGTCGGATGTGTAGATAATTTCTTTGTTATGTTAATTAATCAACCTCCCAAGCTGTGCTTGCATTTTAATATTCCTAATTAATATAATTTCTTATTTTAGAAAAATATTATCAGGGAATTAATGAAGTAGACAATTTCTTTGATTTTTACCGAGAAAACGTTCATCGGTATAGCTTATTTTATGTGAAATAAAATTAAAGCGAAAATAACCTTTTCAACCAAGTTGTTGTCGTTGATTACTACAGAATACCGATAACACATTCTTCTAGCCGGTAAAGACATTGCTGGGCGAGAAGGCTTGTTGCGACGGAATATAGCAATGAAATATCAGTCGGTAATACTTCTTTTCCGACGAATTATTTTTGCGGAAAAACCCTTTTTCTTGTAGTGGAAAGTACTAGTCCCTAGACATATTAATTACTATGCAATTATGGTGCAATAAATTCGTCTCCAAAGGGTCGTCGTTGGGCAGCAGTAGCCGGTATTGCGTGGAGAATATCTGAAGCCCTCATTCAACATATCCAATCCTTCCTGATTGGAAAAGACGTTTCTCAAACAAATATCCTCTCCAAATCTTGGTACTACACTTGGTTACCTGTCCCACCTTCGATATTGACGAAAGGTACTTTATAATATTCGTTTATGGTCGTTTTGAAAGTTCGTTCTTGGAATTCGTGAATAAAACTGTTCAAATGTATGGGGAATGTATGGTGCAAGAGTGTAAGGTTAAATTTAGTGGCGACCGATGCTCTTGAAAATAAATTTAGTCTGAAGGAAATCAAGTTGGGTGCTATTGATCTAGATTTCAAAAATCATTGCCAAGATATTGTATTTACTTTGCCAAATGAAGTGCTTGGATCCGAAAACTTTATTAGGTTATCTGTGGGTGGGTGCAAATTTGATTTAGGGGAAGAAGGATAGGTTAGTCGAAACTTAAATCGATCTCTTAGTTTAAACAATACGTATATCTAAAGGGTGGTATAATTTGAAATATAATTTCAAGCTGCCCTTTGATTTTGAAGTTGATTCAATCCAATTGTAGACTCTTGTTTGAAATCCTGCTATTATTGTTGTCTTAATTAGTATTAGCAGGCTGGTGTTTAGTCAATTTATTGAGGGTAAACGTAATGTGGGATCGGTTGTTGTGGGCTGAGCATTCTGCATGTGTTTCGTAATCTGAAGTGTTTGTTTTTGTCGTCTTGGATTGATGTTGATACCTTGTTTTTCGACGATTAAAGTATCAAAAAACAAGGTATCAACAACATTGATCCAAGACAAAACAAACAATTCAGCTTACAAAACACATGCAGAATGCTCAATCCCAAAACAACTGATCCCACATTACGTTACCAAACTCAATATATGAACTAAACACATGATGCAGAATGCTCTTAATTGAGACAACATTAGAAGTTGGGTTTGAAGGGGCAGCTAGAAGGGGGAAGAAAATTCAGATTAGGGTTTGTAGCTAGGGAAGGGAGACATTCCTTTTATATGCATTTTTTTCTTCCAGAAGCGTGATTTTCTAGGGTTTGTCGCCACTACCCACAAAAGGGTCCTTCTATTACCTACTTATTCTAAATTAAACCCTAAACAATTCACCATTCCAAAATGTGCCCCAATCTAAATAGTTTCCCCATTTTCAATTAATGAAATCTCATTTATATACTAATTCGGAATCGTCTTCAGTCTCTCTCTTCACCCATTTTCATTTACATTTTCTAAATTTAATACTATATCAATTTACTTTTTTCTAAAAAATTATTGTCCTTTTCACTTTTAATCTTTTTCTATATATTTCTTCTATGAGTAAATAAAAAATTACATACATATATAATTTTAAAAATATATATTAAATTTTGTTAAATAATAATTTTTTTACAATCCCGCGTAATACACGGGTTTTGCACTAGTAACCAATAATTGCGAATCTGATAAGTAGAAAAATTAATAATGCAATTAATTGAGTAAAACTGCTATTAAATTGATATTCCTTCCTATTTAAAATGTATGTCACTTTATACTTATGCACCCATATTACAAAAATTAATGACTTCTTACTATATGCATAATTAATTGCTCTAAAATTCCACACTATACATTAAAAATTATTACTATCTAAGTTATTATTTAGAAAAAAGTGTAATTAATTTGCATTAAAAAGTGCAAAATGTCATATAATTTTACAAAGAAAATGAAGTCATACATTTTAAATACGAGGGAGTAGTTGTTAGAAAATCCAAAAAATTAATTGAAAGGATAAAAATGAAAGAAGGAAAAGAAAAAAAATTTAAAACCGCCCCAAAAGTGGTCAACCAGAAGAAAAAGACAAGAAAATAAAGAGTAATAACTCCCACCAAAAAAATCTGGTAAGAAAAGAGAAAAAGAAGTGTGAAAGAAAGAAAACAAATATAAAGAAGAGTAGAAGGCCAAAAAAAATCTGGAAAGAAGGAGAAGAAAAAGGTGAAAAGGCGTTTTAAAATATATATTATGAAAATAATGGAGAAAAAAAAAGGTGAAGATTAAACCCCATTAAAACCGAAGGAAAAAGGTAAAAAGCCTAAAAAAAAAAGAGCGCGGAGTTTAATGACAAGATATTTGCAACGGCAAACATTTCGTACGGATTTGCGACGAAACTGATCAAATGGCTGAAGTCAACAAATTTTGCAACGACAAGGAAATCTGTCACAAATTCCGTCACAAATTTTGTTTTTGATTTTAATTCTACTTTTATTTATTTTTTTGATTATTAGACTATTGGAAGAACATGAATTCCTTGATTATTTGTGTTATCCCATTTCAAACCTTGTCAATCTGTAATATGTAAACTTTAATTTTGAGTACCGCTGGTACTCAAGTAATACAATTCCTCTTTTTCCGTCCGAAAAAAAAAATTGTGTTATCCCATTTATTATGCGTAGCTAATTTTCTTATTCTAGCTTGAGGATGTGAAACCTTATACGAAGTATTAATTATGTTTTTTTTTTAATTAAACGATTTACGGTATATTTCAATTGCCTCTTCGATTTCGTTATTGTTTTGATTAAACGCTATGCATATTTTGATTTAGGAGTTTAATAGGCTTGATCACCAAATTTTATTCCTGTTTCAAATCTAGCTATTCCATAAATTATAATCCGTAATTGTTATAATATTATGGGAATTGTAGCAACTAGGGCAGGACACCTTAGGGAATAATAACGTCTAGGTTGTATGAAACGAGTGTCTCGTATTCATAGTCTAGTTTGTCCTATTGTTTTAGTTCTTTAATGTGTTTCTCGAGTTGAACCTTAAATACATGTTTTGGGGTTATTCGTAGGAATAGATTAATTGGGGGTCGTACTTTCTAATTAATTAAACATAAGAAACAATTAGAGTTAGTTTGGTCGTACCACTGGCTCAGGGATAAGATTTGAGATTAGATTGAGATTACGGGGTCGTTGATTAAATTGGTTTGATTAGTGAAGGGGAAGCTATCCGAGGGCTAGATCATTTTCATTACTTGAAGTCTAGTTACTTTTATATTGCAATTTATTATTTCTTGTTTTTTAGTAGTTTATTAATCAACCAATCAACTCCCTCCTTTTTATTTGCTTTCATAACACGAACTATTTAATTCAACTACACCGTTCTCTGTGGGATCGACCATTTCTTACTATACTACATCAGTGGGTTTAGTTAAGGTATTATTTTTGGGTGTCGGCGACAGCACACCAAGACTCTACTGAAACATTGCAAAAAATATTTTTAATCATACTCGTATGTATAATAATTTCATTATTTAAATGTTTAATCTAGATGAGTGGACAAGACGACAACGTCCCCCCCCTAACTTGAACATAAGTCCCTTTCGTCGACGAAAGAGGACCGGTTCAATCAGACAAACCTCCGCTGGCCGATCCTCGTCGGAGGGTACCGCCTCCATCTAGCTCTTTTCCCATCCCCTCTCTTCACAGTCTCCCTTTTGGGTCATGATCAATTTTGCTACGAAACATGTTGTAGTAAACTAGCGATTGATATTTCAGACGGAGTTCAAAAAATTCGTCACAATATTTATGCCGGCTCTTTGGCAACCACCCAAAATTCATTGCAAATGTTGGTTTCGAGATGGTTTCATAAAAATGTTTGCTAATGAAAATATATAAATTCAATGTTAGCCAAAAATAATACTCCTTCCATTCCGCAATTACTTTCATACTTTCCTTTTCGGGACGTTCCACAATAACTTTTGTTGGTCCTGAAAGGAGTATATAACAAGTGTATGGGGGGGGGGGGAATACACTTGTATGCAATTCTTTTCAACTTTTGATCAAACCAGAGCTCAGCAAGGTTGTCTTGGACAACTCTGCTGAAGATGATTAACTCTTCTAAGATAATCAAACTACTAAGTACTATTGAGTACTTAGTTGAATAACTATCTAGGGGAGTTATATGTGCGGAATAGTGGTTGGCCCTTTAAGTTTAGACTCCTTTAGTTTCTGAAATCACTTAGTCAATTCAATGCAATCCAGTTTAGTTTCAGGGAACTTGTCCAATACAGTTTTTGCACAGTCTTTGAATATGTGTCTTTTGAAAGATCAGTTTTGTGTGCAGTGTTGAATGTATGAAAGTACTTGTAAAGTAAATCAACACAAAAGTTTATAGTGGTTCAGAGACTCAAGCTCCTACATCCACTTTCCCTGATTTAACAGGATAATTCCTTCACTCTTGGAATTAACTTGTTTTATAGTGCCAAGGTGCACTTGATCAATAACACCTCTCCTTGGTGAATTGATCCCTAGGATGTCTAGAGTCCTAGTACCCTCTTCTCAACTCAGAACTGAACTGTTCTTCTCTCAACAGTCAGCTCCTACCACTTCTACTACTACAACCTTCTCACTTTCTCACTTGAAAGGGGTAAGGGTTGAAGTAAGGTTCCAACTAATGAGATATCCTTTACAATGAAGATCAGTGTATAAGGATAGGATATCTCTCTAAGCTTTGTATGGATATACAGTAAGTTCAGCTTAGAAGAAGTGTTTGAAGACTAAGATAGTCTCTTTGAAGCTTTGAGAGCACTTTTTCTTGTAGAATAGTTGGCTTGTTAGTTAGTGCTTCAAATGGTCTTCACACTTCTGTATTTATAGACAAACTTGAGGATTTGCCCGTTGGAGAGGCAGCCCCAAATTGCTATAAATGTCTTCCTTGAGTTCTTCAAACTGGAAGACAGATTCTTGATAGTGACATGTCCTTATTTGGGTAATAAACGGCTGTTAAGACTTTGTCTTCATTCTGCAGCACTTTTCCCAATGTTTGAATTCTTGTTAAGACTGGACATGGCTTCTGAAGATTGATCCAATGATAGGACAACATTCCTTATCAAATGGACAACTCTCCTTATCACTATCAGCAGTTTTGCTTATCAGCAAGGTTGGCTTGCTCTTCTTCAGATGACTTGGCTCTTTCGCTTTGCTTCATTTGGAAATGATCTCAGCATGATACAATGAAGTCTTTTAGGGTGTAGTTGTCTCTTTCTCTTCAGCACAGTTGACCTTCAAACATTAGAACATTTGTTCTGGTTCAATTTTGCTGAGACAACTCTTCTGGACAACTCTCCTAGTTAGCATACTTGGCCTTTGAGCTTCAGAGCTTTTGTTTTTGCACAGAGTCAATCTCTTTGGACAACTCTCCTGATCAGAGTATTTGAGTAAACTTGTCCTTTTAAGCTTTACAACCTTGTTCTTGCATAGAGACAGCTTCTCTGGACAACTCTTCTGATCAAGGCATTTGGTTTTCAATAGAGTATGCTTGGCCTTAGTGATTGTTCCAGAATTTGAGCCTTGAGGGGACTTGATCTTGATAATCTTTAAAGCATAGGTTCCCCCTCACAATGTGCATCTAATCATCTAAGAGCTGCCTAACATATCAGCTTCTCATATAGCCTTATGCTATGTGTTCTAACACTTTTAGAACACAATCATCTTGAATTAGGCATGTCTCAGGGGGTTTTGGTATTTAATCAAAACATATCTCATTTTATTCCCAATAATTTCCCCCTTTTTGATGATGCCAAAACCTATACATTTTATGCAAAAGTGACTTGTCTACACCTATTACATTTATCTTCAGAAGACATGACTGAGGTCAATTTCCCTGAAAGAAAATGTGTTAGTGTACTCACCATTCATGTTGCAAATAGGTTTCAAGAATAGGCATAGATAGATTTGTTTTTCTGGATTCAAAATATGTTCAACTATCATTCAAATGAGAATCATTACAGCATGTTGATAGTTTGAACAAAAACATATCAGAGCATGAGAAATATTACAAATAAGCACATTTACTACAAAAGTATGATATACTCTTAAATCATTCAGCATTTAGGTATCAGAGCACATCATATCAGCAGCTTGAGCATCTTCAGAATTAGTTGACCAAAACACAAGTTAGCAACCAACTTAAGTTTTTATCCATTTCAGCATATAAGAGTCAGGAAGACTTAGCCATTTCAGAGATCATCTTCTTTAGGTGGCACCATCCCATATTGTGCCCACACTCTCTTCTTGAGTTCCATGGCTTCCTGGTTGGTTCCTTTGGGTCTAAGGGTCATTTTGTTCAGTTTAAGAATCTTTGTGAACTCCCTTAGGATCCTTGCTTGGTCAATCCATCCATCAAGCTTTGGAGGCATGTAAATGATAGGCTTGGGAGCATTGAGTTCAATTCTTGCAATATCAGCAGCTGCAAGTAATTGTTGATACAACTCTCTGTAGTATTCTATCATGAACTCTGTTGGGAATAAAATGATTTTGATCTAGATACCAAAACCCCTGATTGATGATGTACAAGTTAGTTGAGATATGCTCAAGTTATTGTTCAGGCAAGTTGTCCCAGAACACTTAATGTGTAATATGCTTTAAATAAAATCTCAGAAATGTTATGAGATATTAGTAATCAGGATAGTTGTCCAAAGCTGAAATGTTAGGCAGCTTGATAGGTCTATAGGACAAAGCTGCTGATCTACTCAAGACAAACTGATCAAATGGACAACCTGGCTGAAGAAGTTCAAGTATACTGAAGCTGTGTTCATAAATGCAAAAGATCTAGGCAGTTTGAAGTACAAATGATCAAGAGAATTAAATGACAAAAGCTTACAGAAGATACATTCAATGAAGCATTTATTGCCAATCATGCCTGAACCAAGCATTAAAGACTTAGAGCATTAAAGAGTGAAGCATTGAATGAATGTTGGAACATTCTAAAACTGCAGCAGGAATGTTCAGGGAGCTTGTCCCATCTGACCGTTGGCTGTGTGTAAAGTTTGCCACAAATCAACCTAGGACACTGTGCAAAATTGGAAACTGACACAAGTCTTCTCAGCCGCATTTGTCAGAAGTCAACACATTCACTCAAGCAACCATTGAAGACCTCTTTTACACAGTGGATAAAAGGATATCAAGCTTCATAGCCGTTTCAATGGTGCTGCAAATAGACATATTTGAATTGCTAATCCCTCCAACGGTTAGTTGTTCAAATTGTCTATAAATACAGAAGTGATCAAAGGAATTCATTATCCAACTACAAGCTATCAAACTACCATCAAGCTTACAAAAGGAAACCAAGCTGTTCTCTAGAATTCCAAGTTTCCTAAATCACTTCAAGTCAGCTAAGCCAATTCTTGTAAACATCCTAGCTTAGCATTGAGATATCCTATTCCTTTACACTGTTCTTATTGTAAAGGATATCTCTATTAGTTGGAACCAAACCTCAAACCTTATCTCATTTAGTGAAGAGAGTGTTTGTTGTAGAAGTGAGAAGTTAAGGACTGTTAGTGTGAAACACAGTCTTAACTCAGAGAGATTGAGCACTAGGACTCAAGTTATCCTAGGGATCAAAACACTAAGAGAGTGTTGTTGATCAGTGCACCTTGGCACTATAAAACAAGCTAATTCCATTGAGAAGGAATTATCCTGTTCAATCAGGGAAAGTGGATGTAGGAGCTTGAGTCTCTGAACCACTATAAATTTGTGTCTCATTTACTTACTGCATTCTTAACTTCACTCCACTCAATCATATTTCAAAGATTCATAACTTTGTAAGTAAGAAAATCTGTTTTGGACAAAGTCCCTGATAACCTGTTTTTTTTCAGAAATTAACTTGGAGTATTTCTTAAGTCAAAGGCCAACCACATTCCGCACTTAGCAACTCTTTTAGATATTTCGCCAACTGATCACTCAATAGTAATCAGTAGGACAAGTATCTATCAAAGTTGACACTCAGGCCAGTTGTGAGACAACTTGCCTGATAGGACCAGTTTATCAAAAAGAAAAGAATTTGCATACACAAGTGCATTCCCCCCCCCCATACACTTGTGTTATACTCCACCAAGGACCAACAAGTGGTATCAGAGCAGGGGTTCAAAGACCACTGCTTCTGAAAATCCAACTGATTTTCAAAATCACATTTTCTGTGGTCACTGAACTGATCCAAATTTCTGAAAAACTTATCTGTGTTCATCTTCTATTACATTTGTTGAAATGGCTAACAATGCAGTTCCAGGAGATGCTGTCAACACCATCAACAATATGGGTCCAAACCAAGTCAATCATATTTCTCATCACAAACTGCCAATGTTCTCAATTGAGAACTATGATTTCTGGAAGATCAGGATGAGAGCACATCTTGCTTGCCAGCATGATGAGATGCTTAAAGTCATCACTAGAGGGCCATTCACATTCACTAAAGCAAATCCCAAGCTCACTGATGCTCAAAAAGCTGATCCAAGGGAATTGCTGCCTAAAGATGAAGATGACTTTACAGCTGAAGAAAGAAAAAGGCACAACCTGAACTACATTGCAATGAACACATTGTACCAGACAATTCCAGATGCAGTGATGGGGAGAGTGTACCACTGCACATCAGCTAAAGAGATTTGGGATACCTTAGCACTTATGTGTGAAGGTACCCAAAAGATCAAGGAGAACAAGCTTCAAGTGGCTATCCAAAAATATGAACAATTCTCTATGGAGGCCAATGAAACTATTGATCATCTTGATGGCAGGTTCACTGACATCATGAATGAAATAAACTCTCTTGGCAAGTTCTATGCCAAAAGAGAGGTTGCTCTGAAGATCTTGAGAAGTCTCACATCCAAGTGGGACATATACTCTGTCATGATGCAAAATACCAGCAATCTTGACAACATGCCAATGCAGCAAGTATTCTCTGAACTCAAAGCATATGAGTTTGATCTCAATAGAAAGAAGGTGCATGAAGAGCCATCCTCTTCAAACAAAGGTGTTGCCTTCAAAGCTGCTGAAACAGAAAATAAGATTACTCAAAGATCCTCTCAGTCTGTTTCAAAATCTGAAATAAAGGAGGAGCTGGCACTCATGGCTAGAAGATTTGAAAAGCTCAACTCCAGATTTGGTAGATACAAGAAGTTCTACCAAGATAACAGAACCAGAAGGAGATTCAGTTCTCCTGAACATAAATCAGAGGACAAAGTCTCTGATGAAAAGAAAGAAGACAGATATGCTGATAGGAAGAAATTCAACAAAGGTGAGCCATCATCATCAAGAAGGAAGGAGTCCTCAAGCAAGAAGAATGATGATGAAGATGTGTGTTACAACTGCCAGAAGAAGGGTCATTTTCAGTATGACTGTCCTGACCTCAGTGCAAAAGAAAGAAAGGAAAGGCAAAACAAAAGAGATAAAAGGCTGAACAACAGGAAGGCTATGGTAGCTGGAGATTCAGCAAGTGAGGAGAGTGTCTACTCTTCTGATGATGGGCTGTTCTCCAACAGTGACAGTGATGAGGACTGTCAAATGGCACTTGAAGATGAAGAGGTATGTTCAACTTCCAACTTGTCAATTAACACACATGAATCTAGTGAAATCCATCTTGACTTTGAAAAGTTGTTGGAAGATTTCACCAGAATGCAAGAAGTATGCAATATGGCTCTGAGAGAAAATGAACAGTTGAGGTCTAAAGTCAAAATGTCCAATCCTCCTGAATCTGAAGTTGACATTAAATCAACTGAGTTGTATCAACAGATTGTGAGAGAACATGAAGAAATGTCTCTCAAAGTCTCTGAACAACAAAAGCTGATTGATGAACAAAATCAGGCTCTAAAGAAAAAGGATTTTGACTCTAGAACTCTACAAGCTAAATTTGACAATCTCTCAAGAGAATTTGATACTCTGAAATTAAGTGAGGGGAGCTTGAAAATGAAAATGTCTGCCTTGAACAAATCTGCTAAGGCAATAGAGGAAATTCAAGGGTTTCAAAGACCATTTGCTCAAAGGGATGGATTAGGCTATAATCCATTTGAACCCTCACCTGGTCTTAGTATTGCTTCATCAAGCAATTCTAAGATGACTTTTGTAAGATCAGTGGCACAACAAAATGAAATTGAAGTAAATCAACCACTGATCAAGGATAAGGGAAAAGGAATTTTTATACCAACTCAGGTAAACAATGTACCTAAACCCACACCTTTGGAAAAGGTTAAAGGCATTGCTTACAGGAGGAATGAGGTTCAGAGAGGAAGAACCAATGGAAGGCCAACCTATCTGAATCATCATCAGAGGAGTTGTCCAAAACCTGTTCAGAAGAGGCCAACTCAAACGAGGCAACCTCAACTAAATGGATTAAGGCCAATACCCTCTGATAGGTATAAAACATTCAGGAAGCCTGGACCTTACTTGCCAAATGGAAAAGGCCATCCAAAAGCCTATCCTCAAAAGTCTTACCCAGCTGCACCTAAGCTTAGTAACTTCAGGAAAAATGCCCCAAAGAAATTTACCAACTCTCCTGAACTCTACAAAGCTAACACTTATACACAGAAATCACCCAAGGCATTTAAGGGTCAAACTGTGTATGTAGATGTAAATGGAAACCAAGTCAGTCACTTTGAATCAATCAAAGTTATCAGGCAGATTTGGGTTCCAAAAGGTACAGCTAACCCTCTAGGACCCAACACTCAAAGGGTACCTAAATTTTGACTTTGCAGGACTGCAAGGACCCCAAAAGGAAGAGAAGCATCAACAAGAAAACAGCATGGTACCTGGACAGTGGATGTTCAAGGCACATGACTGGAAACAAGGAGCTTCTCTCAGACTTCATAGAAAAAGATGGTCCTTCAGTAACCTTTGGAGACAGTTCTCAAGGCATCACAAGAGGCTATGGTACATTAAACATTGGTAGTGTTAAAATTACTGATGTCTCATATGTTCTAGGCCTAAAATATAACTTGTTGTCTATAAGTCAAATTTGTGACAAAGGATATTGTGTTGAATTTGCACCAAATGAATGTACTATCAAAAACAAATCAACACAACAGGTGCTACTAACAGGGGTGAGAAAGGGAAATGTTTATTTTGCAGATTGGAGCAAAACCCCTGAAGCAGTCTGTCTTGTTGCCAAAAGCACAAATGAGCAAAGCTGGCTATGGCACAAGAGACTGAATCACCTGAACTTCAAAACCATCAACAAGATTGCAAGAAACTCTCTAGTTAAAGGGCTGCCAAATCAAGTGTTCACCAAAGAACATATATGCCAGCCATGTCAGGAAGGAAAGCAGATCAAAGCCTCATTCAAAGGAAAACCTGTCATCTCAACTGAGAGAGTCCTTCAACTATTGCATATGGATTTATTTGGGCCAATAATCCCAGTAAGTTTAAATGGAAGAAAATATGCTTTAGTTGTTGTTGATGATTTTTCCAGGTACACTTGGGTAGTATTCTTGCTGAACAAAAAGGAGACCCAAGTCAAACTACCTGAATTGATGATGAGATTAAGCAATGAAAAGGGCCTAAGCATTGTCAAAATCAGATCTGACAAAGGCACTGAGTTCATTAACTCATACATCAATGAGTATTGCAGCAAAAATGGCATCACTCATGAAACTTCAGCAGCAAGAACACCTCAACAAAATGGGGTTGCTGAGAGAAGGAACAGGACCTTGAAGGAGGCAGCTAGAACCTTGATTGCTGAATCAAAACTGCCTAAAAGGTTCTAGGCTGAAGCCATTAGCACTGCATGTCACACTCAAAACAGGTCCTTAATCACCAAAGGACAAGGTAAAACCCCATATAAAATATGGAAAGGTAGATTGCCCACTGTTGCTTATTTTCACATATTTGGTTGTAAGTGTTTCATTCATAATAATGGGAAAGAGCAATTGAAAGCTTTTGATAGCAAAGCTGATGAAGGAATATTTGTTGGATATTCACAAATCAGCAAGGCTTACAGAGTTTACAATTGCAAAACTCTTATTGTGGAAGAAACACCTCATGTTGTGTTTGATGAATCTATTAATGAGTTCAGGGATAGAAACCTGAATATTGATGAGATAACACAAAGAACAACCAGATTAAGGCTTCAAAGCAAGGAAACAGTGTTTGTGGAGATTGCCCAGCCTGAACTTCATGAAAATAAAAAACTGGACAACCTACCTGATAGCAATCAACCAGTAGACAACCAACCTGAAGGAGAAATTGAACTGACTGACCCCATCCCAGTTCAAAACCAGAACAGGAACCTAAAGACATTGAGGAAGCACTACAAGACACTAACTGGATCATAGCCATGCAAGAAGAGCTGAATCAGTTTACCATAAATGAAGTTTGGGAGCTAGTAGACAGGCCAACCCATCAAGATGTCATTGGAACTAAATGGGTGTTCAAAAACAAGAAAAATGAAAATGACATCATTGTGAGAAACAAAGCAAGATTGGTGGCCAAAGGATATTGTCAATCTGAAGGGATTGATTATGATGAGACTTTTGCTCCAGTGGCCAGACTTGAAGCAATCAGACTCTTCCTAGCATATGCAGCTCACATGAGATTCAAGGTGTATCAAATGGATGTGAAGAATGCATTTCTCAATGGGGTGCTCAAAGAAGAAGTGTATGTGGAACAGCCTCCAGGATTTGAAGAAGGAAACAAGGTGTACAGATTGAAGAAAGCCCTCTATGGCTTAAAACAAGCTCCAAGAGCTTGGTATGATACCTTGTCACAATTTCTTCTAGATCATGGTTTTGTCAAAGGCACTGTTGACAGAACCTTGTTCAGAATCTGTGAAGGAAATGATATTTTGTTAGTCCAAATCTATGTGGATGACATTATATTTGGATCTCCAAATGAGAAGCTTTGTGAAAAATTCTCCAAACTCATGCAAAGCAAGTTTGAGATGTCCATGATGGGATTGATGAATTTCTTCTTAGGACTTCAGGTCACTCAATCAAAGAAGGGAATATTCATCAATCAGGCCAAGTACACAAGGGACATGATCAAAAAATTTGGATGTGTATCAAGCAAGCCAGTCAGAATTCCCATGAATACTAACTGGAAGATGGATCCTGATGAAGGTGGAGAGTCAATAAACTCCACTAATTACAGAGGAATCATAGGATCTTTGCTATATCTCACTGCAAGCAGGCCTGACATCACATTTGCAGTTGGAGTATGTGCAAGATTCCAAGCCAATCCAAAGAAGAGCCATCTTGATGCTGCCAAGAGAATTCTAAGATATCTCAAGGGATCTGAGAATCTTGGATTGTGGTATCCAGCTGATGACAATATTGAGCTCACTGGATACTCAGATGCTGACTATGGAGGATGTAGAATTGACAGAAAATCTACCTCTGGAACATGTCAATTCTTGGGGAACAAGCTTATCTCATGGTTTTCCAAAAAGCAAAATACAGTTGCAACTTCAACAACTGAAGCTGAGTATGTAGCAGCTGGAAGTTGCTGTGCTCAGATACTTTGGCTCAGGCAACAATTGAGAGATTACAAAGTAATCACAAATGAAGTCCCAATATTCTGTGACAACAATAGTGCAATTGCCATCTCACAGAATCCAGTGCTCCACACCAGATGCAAGCATGTGGACATCAAGCATCATTTCATAAGGGATCATGTGGAGAAGAAAGATATCAAGCTTGTCAAAATTCACACTGATAAACAAAAAGCTGATATTCTGACCAAGCCTCTAGCTGAAGCAAGGTTCTTGGAATTGTCAGCTGAATTAGGGTTACTTGATCCAGGCAAGATGGACAAATGAGGAGAGTAAAGCTCATATGAAGGGGGAAGTTCATCAAAGTGGAACTTCAGCAAAGTTGACCAACCTCATTGAAGTTGTCAGCCACAGAGGGAGACTCAGCAAGGTTGTCCCTGGAGTGATCAGCAATGTTGGTCAGGGGATTTGTCCAAGTGGGACCCAGTCAGCAACTTTGGGACCCACTCAGGCAAAGCAATCAGGCAATTTGGTCCACACAGAAACCAAAGCCCATCTCAGGATGTTTGTCCTAGTTAATTGGATAATTATTGCTATTATTAGCATTGATTAGACATTTAAGAGGTTTCTTGGTCTAAGAGTAGGACATTTTTAGGATGGAGTGTGCTATGAAGATTTTTACCCCCAAAAAGGCAAATCAGCATTTAATGCAGAAATCTTAATAAGATTGCATGAATTCTTGAGCCTTCATCCAAACCATTAAATTTCATTCAAAACTCCATCGAACCTTTGAAAAACCACTACCCCACTATATTCAAACGGTTTTTCAAATTACCCACTGTTACATTCCATTACCCAACAGTTAATAAATTCCTTCCATATATAAACCTCTCAATTTTCACCACCATCCCTACGCACTCATAATTCCCAAAACCTTTGAAATCTCAAAACCTCTAAACCTGCAATTTTTCTCCAAAAAGCTTTCTATTTCTCATATTATCCATGGCACCTAAGATCAAAAGAGAAGAGCTTGTAGACTTCAATGACTCCTCCCTGGACATTGATTTCTCCTATCTTAGCAACCCAAATTCCCTTTGGTTCGAAAAGCTGGTAGCCTTTGATAGCCCAGACTCAGAGGTTCAACAAGTCCTCCAATGGCTGAGGGAGGCAGGGCTAGAAAAATTCCTAGGCACCAAGCCTGATTCCTGCCTGAATCCATTTATGGCAGAATTCTTTGCCCATCTCAGGTGGAAGGGCAAGAAGGGGGATGTGTGCACAAAGCTCACATATGCTGAGGAAGATGAAGAGGAAGAGACTCAGCACACAATCATCTTCACTGCAGAGGACTTAGAAGCTAGCTTTGGGCTACCTTCTGAAGGTATGAACCCAGAAATGTACAAGGAAGAAGATGACCAGGAGTTCTATTATTCTTGGATGATAGAACCTAAAAAGGTTGTGAGTGCTCAAAACAAAAACACTTTAAAGCCAGTGTTTAGGCACTTGTTTGATTGTGTAGTAAAGAGCCTGTTAAGCCACTCAGGGAGTGTTGAACAAATCAGTATGCCTAAATTGAGAGTGATGGCTGCTGTGATTGACTCTGCTGAGAAGAGAGTCAAGTTCAACTGGAAGAAATTCATTCTTGACAAGATGATGAATGAAAAATTTAAGTTTAAGGAAGTGAAGCACCACAAGGTGGTGGTTGAAGGAAAACTTCAGTTCTGCACAAGAGCCAGCCTGCTCTTGGAAAGATTTGCTCACTACACACACCTCCAAGCAAAGCCAAAACCCTTTCCTGCACAAAAGGTGATGTTTAGGAAGCTGTCTTCTAAGACAGAGAAAAGGAAGCAGGATGCAGTTTCTAAGAAGGCCATCACAATTGAACCAGCAACAAGAGCCTCTCCAAGAAAAAGGAAAGCCCAGCCACCAAAAGCTCAACCAAAAATGAAGAAGATGAAGAAGATTTTGCATGAATCTTCACCAGAAAATCAGTCAAGAAGTGGAGGAGCCACTTCTGAGGAAATAGAGAAGGTTGCTGAGGAAGGAGTCAACCCTCCTGAAGAAGGTGAAGAAGTCAGAGAGGTTGTCCCCTTACAGCCTGAGAGTATAACTGAATTCAGAGACCTTGACCAGCCAACAAGGTATGAAAGAAAAAGAAGAATCATCAAAACTTCTGAGAAGCAGAGGTTGATAGAGGAAGAAAAGAAGAAGAAAGATTTCTTCAAGGAGATTAGACAGGCCAGCAAGTCTAACTCCAAATCCAAATCCAAATCCAAACCCAACAGCCCTGAAGCCAACTCCCCTGATATTCAATCTAGAAGAATATCTCCAAGGCAAGAAGAAGAGGAGTGCAAGACTCCTGAAGATGCACCAATCCTTGCCAAAAAGGTGTACTCCCCTGAAGGTGCACCTGATAGATCAGGTATTGATGTGCTGGCAGATTTGGTCAATCTTGAAGATAGACCCTTCTCCCCACTTGATCCAAGACTTCTCTCATATACCAAACTTCTTGAAACTGCTCTTCAAGAAGGTGATCAAGTTGTTTTCCCACCCATTCCAGCCATTCCAATTACTTCTTCAGGCACAATGCTCTCCAAAGCACCTGAATCCCAACTTGCCTTGACCTCTCCTGACCCCAACCCTTCTGAACCCAACCTACCTGAATCCCAGCCAAGCTTACTTGAATCCCATTCCAACCCTCCTGAATCCAACTCTTCTGGAGATGATAGTGGTGAAGAATATACCTATGAGGGGATGTTGAGACAGATTGCAAGAGCCAATGTGGATGAATTATATCCAGGATTGAAGGATTATCCCAGGCTGCAACAACAATTCTATGATCTCAGAGCACTTGTTGAGATCAAAGATAGAACTATTGTGGAAATAGCTCAGGCTATTCAGGATAAGGGTGCCAACTGGTGGCAAGTTGAGGAAAATAGGCTGTTGCATTTTGCAAATGTGAAGAAGACCAGTGTTTTAACCACCGAGGCCCTATTTTGCACCATTGTTCATGAAAAGGTGCTTGCTGAAAGAGAAAGGATAGCACAAGGAATCAAGCATCCTGACAGCCCATCTGATGATGATGATGATGATGATGATGATCACACCAATCCCAATCCCCCTGGTATCAACTCAGCTCAGGTACATTACTTGACCTTTCATTCTGTGAAGGACTCTGATCATTCAGAGGAGTTGACCAAAGATGGTGACTCAGTCCAAGATGCATTGGCCAAGGATGGTTCTT
The DNA here is from genome assembly GCA_963675135.1 of Galeopsis tetrahit. Lineage (NCBI taxonomy): Eukaryota > Viridiplantae > Streptophyta > Magnoliopsida > Lamiales > Lamiaceae > Galeopsis > Galeopsis tetrahit. The sequence continues at coordinate 17,016,795 of OY776125.1, read as the reverse complement.
TTGAACCTGAGGCACAGCTTGACAATGCTGAGACTTCCATAGGAGAAGCTGGTTTGGCTAAAGCCTCACCAATGTCAGGCAAGTTGGACATTGACCAGCCTTTAGTCATTCAGGATGACTCAGTGGACTTGGGATGCCCAAGCACTGTGATCTCCCAACAACTGCCCTCTGTGGATCCTGTTGAGGATACAGAGGTGTCAGGTTTAAAAATTGAAGGAGTTGAAAAGGCTGTGAGTGCTGAAAAATCAGAGGGAGATGATGGTGAGGAGTGTGTGATCACTGGTTCCTTGAGTGCACCACAAAAAGAGGGTGAGGAAGTAGAAATATTGGGTGCAGCCCAATATGAGAGTCAGGCTATTCTTCAAGTCAAATCTGAACTTGATGAATCCCTTGGTGAAAGGAGGCCTGATTCTCCAGTGAATGTGAGTTTATCTTTTGAACATGAAGAAGAAAAGAATAAAGTTGAAAATGAGAGAAAAGGTGCTGATGTATCAGACCTTATGGGAGAAAAAGAAATAGAGGGTGATGAGGGAGTTTTTACTAACACTGTTAGTTTTGCAGATTCAGTTGCTGTCACTCTTGAGCAGATTTTTGCAGATGCCTCCCTGACAGATATACCAGTTGAAGCTGACACTGATCTTGAAGAAGTATCAGCAAATGTGTCCACACTTAACCAGATCTACTTTGAACAAGCCAACACCTCTGAGGCTCACTTTCAGATGGCTACTCAGACTGCATCCATCATTGAAGAGCAGTCAGAGAAGTTGGACACACTGGTCAGGGAAGTTGAGAAGGCTCATGCAACCACTGCTGATACCTTAGATGGCCAAGGCAAGACTCTAGCCTCTGTGGAGATGAGGCTCACAGGGTCAGAAGAAGTGATCTTGCCTACTCTTGATGCAAGACTTTGTGGAGTTGAAACTGGACTGCAAACAGTTTCAACTGAAGTGACAAAAGCTAAAGATGCTATGGGTATATTCACTAGATCTGTGAAGAAAGAGCAGCAGGGTCTCAAAACTTTGTACAAGCACAATGTAAAGGCATTGAGACAGACCATCAAGGATGCTTTAAGGCAGAGAACAGCAGCACAGAGAAAGAAGGCAGCAGAGTTGAAAGCTGCAATGGTGAAGGAAGCTGCTGAGAAGTTCACTGTTGAACTCATGGCCAAAGTCTCTGATCAAGTTGTGGCCAATCTCACTGAACAACTTCAGGCCAAACTTGATCAATCACTGAAAGCCACATTGGATGCCATAGTTTCCCAAAAGATGAAGCCTGTTCACACCTTTTTGAGCATGGCAGATGATAAGATGCAAAACATTCATGATGAGAATGTTTACCTACTGCAGGAATTGAAGTCCCTCACTCATTCCCACTCACATCTCTCTGTCACCATGAGTGAATTAAAGCCCCAATGTTTTGATAATGCCAAAAAGGGGGAAAGACAGAGAGCAAGGGCAAAAGGGACCTTGGTAATTGGAGAATCCAAGGGAAAGGAGAAGGCCCCTGAAGATGAGGAGGAAGCAGTAGAAGACATTGGGAAAGGCAAAGGCCCAATGAATGTTGAAGATTTAACTGAGGAAGAGCAGATTCAAATAGCTGTCAAGGAATCCATGGTGTCAGCTATGGAAAGTCAGGCAAGAAAGCTTCAAAGGCCAGGTGGTGAGTCTACAGGACTTGAACCTCAAGAGAAGGTTGCTGAAGTGAGGGGGAAGGTGACAAGGTCATCTGAAAGAAAGAGGAAGGAACTGGAAACCTTCAATGAATTCCCAACCAGCCTGACTTTGCCTTCAGAATTTCAATCTGAAGAATCTATTCCAGCAAGGAAATCCAAGAGGATAAAGAAAGCAGCTCAAATGCCTGTTATTGAAGAAGAAGAAGTGGAAGAGGAAGGATAGGACAGAATGCCTGAAGTTGGTGTGCCCAAACTTGCTGATGACCCCTCCAAATTGTTTGAAGAAGGTTTTAGAAAAGATCCAGAAACCCAAGAGAAGCTAGCTCTTCAGAGAGCTAAAGAGAGGATGGAGCAATTGGTTGAGGCCAACAAGGCAAGGGATGAAAGAAGGGCAAGTTTCAAAGTCCCAAGAAGGAGAGCCTCATACAGAAAACTCAAACCTAAAATGCTACAAAGATGGGACACTCAATACCCTCACCATGATAAGTGGGTTCCAATCTCACTGAATGATGCATGGGAGGAGGCCAAGAGAAGCTTTGTATATGACTTCTATGTCATAGGGAAGTGGCTTGGAGAAGATGTAGAAGAAGTCTTTGTCCAGTTCATGTTTGAGAATCATAGGGACCTCTACCAAAAGCTGTTTGCAGCAGCTGATATTGCTAGAGTGGAGTTCAAGGCCCCTGGTCCAATTCTGTACATGCCTCCTAAGTTCAATGGGAACTTGATTGATGAAGGGAAAATTCTGGAGGAGTTCATCAACATTATGAAGATGGAGAAGATGAAGATAGGCCCTAGAGGCTCCAACAAGGATGTTTGGGAGCTGAAGAAGAGGGTCTGGGCTCAATATGGCATTGCTCCCCAAGATGATGGAACTCTCTAATGGATAAGTTTATCCCTTCCCTACTCTTGTTTTTATGTTTGCTGATTCTGTTGTTATTCTTTTTCTAGATTAGTGAGTCCTTTGATTTTCAGTCCTGTAATGGTTTATCACATCTATAAAAGGATCACTATGTTTCTATCAAAGAGATAACAACTCATTATCTCAACTAACCTATCCTGTCATATATTACTTGATTTATTGTACTAACAGTTTCTTTCAGGCAAGTTGACCAGTTCACTCTCCCTGAAGGTAATATTTAGTTTAAGTCAAGGTCCCTTTGTAATAGGTTTTGGCATCATCAAAAAGGGGGAAATTGTTGGGAATAAAATGATTTTGATCTAGATACCAAAACCCATGATTGATGATGTACAAGTTAGTTGAGATATGCTCAAGTTATTGTTCAGGCAAGTTGTCCCAGAACACTTAATGTGTAATATGCTTTAAATAAAATCTCAGAAATGTTATGAGATATTAGTAATCAGGATAGTTGTCCAAAGCTGAAATGTTAGGCAGCTTGATAGGTCTATAGGACAAAGCTGCTGATCTACTCAAGGCAAACTGATCAAATGGACAACCTGGCTGAAGAAGTTCAAGTATACTGAAGCTGTGTTCATAAATGCAAAAGATCTAGGCAATTTGAAGTACAAATGATCAAGAGAATTAAATGACAAAAGCTTACAGAAGATACATTCAATGAAGCATTTATTGCCAATCATGCCTGAACCAAGCATTAAAGACTTAGAGCATTAAAGAGTGAAGCATTGAATGAATGTTGGAACATTCTAAAACTGCAGCAGGAATGTTCAGGGAGCTTGTCCCATCTGACCGTTGGCTGTGTGTAAAGTTTGCCACAAATCAACCTAGGACACTGTGCAAAATTGGAAACTGACACATTCACTCAAGCAACCATTGAAGACCTCTTTTACACAGTGGATAAAAGGATGTCAAGCTTCATAGCCGTTTCAATGGTGCTGCAAATAGACATATTTGAATTGCTAATCCCTCCAACGGTTAGTTGTTCAAATTGTCTATAAATACAGAAGTGATCAAAGGAATTCATTATCCAACTACAAGCTATCAAACTACCATCAAGCTTACAAAAGGAAACCAAGCTGTTCTCTAGAATTCCAAGTTTCCTAAATCACTTCAAGTCAGCTAAGCCAATTCTTGTAAACATCCTAGCTTAGCATTGAGATATCCTATTCCTTTACACTGTTCTTATTGTAAAGGATATCTCTATTAGTTGGAACCAAACCTCAAACCTTATCTCATTTAGTGAAGAGAGTGTTTGTTGTAGAAGTGAGAAGTTAAGGACTGTTAGTGTGAAACACAGTCTTAACTCAGAGAGATTGAGCACTAGGACTCAAGTTATCCTAGGGATCAAAACACTAAGAGAGTGTTGTTGATCAGTGCACCTTGGCACTATAAAACAAGCTAATTCCATTGAGAAGGAATTATCCTGTTCAATCAGGGAAAGTGGATGTAGGAGCTTGAGTCTCTGAACCACTATAAATTTGTGTCTCATTTACTTACTGCATTCTTAACTTCACTCCACTCAATCATATTTCAAAGATTCATAACTTTGTAAGTAAGAAAATCTGTTTTGGACAAAGTCCCTGATAACCTGTTTTTTTTCAGAAATTAACTTGGAGTATTTCTTAAGTCAAAGGCCAACCACATTCCGCACTTAGCAACTCTTTTAGATATTTAGCCAACTGATCACTCAATAGTAATCAGTAGGACAAGTATCTATCAAAGTTGACACTCAGGCCAGTTGTGAGACAACTTGCCTGATAGGACCAGTTTATCAAAAAGAAAAGAATTTGCATACACAAGTGCATTCCCCCCCCCCCATACACTTGTGTTATACTCCACCAAGGACCAACAAACTCAGCAAAGGAGGAATTGGCATCTCCTCCATTCCATCTGTCAATGACATAGTAGTCATAGACAAACTCCCTTTTAGCCTATTCCCATGTATCATTCAGCTGAATTGGCACCCATTTATCCAAGTGTGGATATTTGGTGTCCATTGGGACTAGTTGCTCTAAGTTGCTCTCCTTCTTCTTGGTTTCTGAGGCTTCATCTTGCTGTAAGTTGCTCTCCTTCTTCTTGGTTTCTGGAAGTTAGCTCTTCTCTTATCTCTTGCTCTGTTGGCCTCTTCCATCAAATCCATTTTCTCTTGGGCCCTCATCATGGCCAGTTTCTGTTGTGTTTCAGGGTCTTTGCCATACCCTTCATGAAACAACTTTGATGGATCATTGAGTACCACAATCTTTGTCTTATTTGGTCCAGGTCCAAATCCTTCTTCATATAAAGCTTCCACATCTTCAGTAACTTTGGCACCTTCAGCGATGTTGACCATTTCAGAAGACTTGTCTTTTTCAGCAGTTTTGGGCTCTTCAGCAGCTTTGGCTTTCTTTGATGTAGGCTCATCATCATCAATTCTGAATTCAGGTGGAAGATCAAGGCTGTTAGGAAAATCAGTAAATGTCTCAGCTTGTCTTTTATTTCCTTTTGCCCTCTTGATCTTTCCTCTAGTTTGGACACCTTCAGCATCTTTGTCCAAACCAGACACCTCACCACCTGGTCTCTGCTGTAACCTCATTCTTTCCTCTTGAGCTGATGCTATTGAATTCTTCAAGGCAAGTGCTAGTTGCTCTTCTTCATCCAATTCTTCTAAATTCAGCACTGCAGGCTCTTTTCCTTTTACTTCAGCAGCTTTGTCTTTTCCCTTGTCTGGGCTTCCAATCACCAAGGCACCTTTTGCTCTAGCTCTTTCCCTTTCCCCCTTTTTGGCAGCATCAAAGCACTGGGGTTTTAGCTCACTCATTGTTGTGGCCATTAGGGATTGGGCCTAGTTTAGAGACTTCATTTCCTCCAACAGATATACATTTGCAACCTATCACTGCTCAAGCTAAGAAAAGCTAGAACATGCTTCATCTTTTGTTGGACAACCTCCTCCAAGGTTGCTTTCAGGGATGCATCAAGTTGGGCTTTAAGGAGCTCAGTGAGGTTGGCCACTGCACTTTCAGCAATGTTGGCCATCACCTCTTGGGAAATTTTTTCAGAGGCTGCTTTCACCATAGCAAGCCTTTGTTCTTCAGCTCTTTTCTTTTGTAATGCAGTCTTCTTTCCAAGAGCTTGCTTGACAGTTAGCCTGAGAGCTTTGACATTGGCATTATGATTGTCTCTCAGCAGCTTTTGTTCCTTCTTGACCTCTTCTGAGATGGATTCCATGGTGGATTTGGCTTTTTGCACTTCAGTGGAAATGGTTTGGAGACCAGTTTCCACTCCACTTATCCTTGCTTCCAATGTAGGGAGCACTACATTTTCAGAGCCAGTTAATCTCATCTCCACAGATGCTAGAGTTCTTCCTTGCTCATTCAGTGCTCCTGAAGTTTCAGCATGAGCAGATTGGACCTGATGAGCCAAGGAGTCCAATTTCTCTGATTGCATTCCAAGCAGGGCTTGTGCTGACCCTGTATCTACTTGGATAGGGGCATCTGTCAAGAATTCATCTGCAAAGATTTGGTCAAGAGAAATACCTGCAATGTTAGACAAATCAAACAGGTTAGGGAATAAACACTCATCACCCTCAATTTCTTTTGTATAAGACTCTGATACATGAGCAGCCTTCTTCTCATTTTCAACTCTTTCTTTTCTCCCTTCATTGATAATGTTCTCACCCAAGGAATCAGGCCTCCTTTCATCAAGGGATTCTTGAAGTTCAGATTTGACTTCAAGAATAACCTGTCCTTCCTCACTTATTCCACCCTCATATGTTGGTACACTCACAATCTTAGTTATGACTACCTCTCTTTCATCCACAACTACCTCTGGTTTTTCAATTCTATTTTCCTTTTCAACCCCTTCTCCTAAACCTGCAACATCTTCACCTTCAACAAGGTTCAAAGATGGCAGTTGTGAGGAGATCACAGTGCTTATTTCAGCAGCCACTGAGTCATCCTGAATGATTAAGGGCTGATCAGTGTCCAACTCTTCTGACACTGAATAGGCCTTAATCAAACCAGCCTCTAGCATAGGAACCTCAACATCTTTAGGCTGTGCCTTGGGATCAGAAGAACCTTCATTGGCAGATGTGTCTTTGGTTGTGTTACCACCCTTGGTCAACACCTCTGATGATACAGAGCCTTTCCTATGATAGGTTCTAGGAGGGTTTTAAAGTCTGTCTGCTACAGAAGACTTGGGTTGAGAGGGTTCAGGGAGGTTGGCTTGAGGGGTTTCAGGAGGGTTGGGGTTTGACGGGTTTGAGGGATCATCAGGGGAATCATCATCATCTGAGCTGCTATCAGGTTGTTTGATGCCCTTAGCTTTTCTTTCTTTCTCCTCAGTGATCTTCTCATCTACCAATTTTGCAAAAACTTCCTCATCAGTGAGGAATCTTGTTTTCAGCACACCAGCAAAGTGTAGCAATCTGCTCTCCTCTACTTGCCACCAGTTTGCACCCTTATCTTGGATGATTTGTGATATCTCCATTAAGGTTTTGTCTTTTACCTCCACAAGCATCCTTAAATCATGAAATGTCTTCTGAATTCTTGGAAATTCAGCAAGTTGTGGATACAAACTGTCCACAGTGGCCTTGGCTCCACCTCTGAGCATACTTTCATAAGTATAATCCTCCTCATTCTCATTTTATGGAGAACTTTGGGCTATAGGGGAGTGGGCTGTGGTTTCAACAAGTGCAGCTTTGATTGGGTGTGAGATTGCTCGTTTTTGTGCTCATTATTGCTATGTTATCGTAGCATTTTGATGTGATTTTGGTCGTAATTGATAGAAATTGTGCTACTAACCTTGTTGTTAAGGAATGTGTTCAAAGTGTAGGAAACAAGGTGAAATAGTCCGTTTTAGAAGGAAAACGAGCATCGGCGCGTGGGAATTGAAGTTCGGTTGGAGGACAAGAAGGAAAGCCAAGGAAAAGTGTTAGAAAAATCAAAGTAGCAGAAGTCACTCGGCCGGCCGAGTGGGATCACACTGGCGGCCGAGTGAGAAAAACTTCCAGAAACTTTCTGGAACTGCCTTGTCACTCGGCCGGCCGAGTGATTTCACACTAGCGGCCGAGTGACTTAACACTGGCGTCCGAGGCATTTAACACTGGCGGCCGTTTGACTTCTGGAACCAATTTTGGTTCTGGAAGTTCCCCTCACTCGGTTGACCGAGTCAACTCACGATTTTCGGGGGTTTTTGAGAATTTTGAAGAACTTCAAGGACCAAAGTGCTAATTTCGTCTCACACACTCTTGGAAGCTTTAAATAGCTTCAAAAACTCAGTTTGTAGGACTTTTTTGGCCTCATTTATTACCACTCTTAAACCTTAGTCATCTTAATCCCCATTTCCACATTTATTGCTCATTTAATTCATAGTTTAGCTTCAAGATAGAGTACTTAGCATAGGTTTTTGAAGAAGAAGGCTCCACACTTTTGTAATAACTAGGTATTTTGAAGAAACAACAAGGTGACTTCAAACCATTCTCTCATTTTCTATATAATTTCATATTTAATGTTTATCTTGAGTTCTTTTTATGTTTTAGCCATGGGTGTTTCTCAAAACACCATGGGCTAAGTTTATTTATGCTTTGGGTGTTCTAAAACCATGTGAATATTGAGTTTGGAATTGTTTGAGCTTTGTTATTGTTAAGATTAGATTTTTTGCTTCTTTTAATGGGTATTATTGGTACTTTGTATGTTAACTTCTATTAATCCATATTTAGATGCATGTTTAGCGTAGACGAGAGTTACATGGACATGTCTATATTTATGGTGTGAGTTGTTGGTATGCAAATGTGTTAGTTATACTTTTAATTCGTCGAGAGAGAGTTAATCGTATTAAAACCCCATTAAAGGACATTAATTACTTGAATGGTTGTTTGAGTAGTTGGTGAGGATTAGGAAGAAAACCTCATTACCGGGTTTGGGAACACCTTAGAATTAAGGCTATATTACCCGAAGGGAAATGGTTGTCATCCTACCATTTAGGTGCTCTTAGCAAATATTGATTAAATCAATTAACAAAGTAAAAGCAATTCCTCTCTATTTCACTAGGTGGAGAACAGCCGAAGCATTCTCTCACCCTTGCACTTCTTCGAATTATATTCGTAGTTGTTCTTTGTTTTAATTGTTAAATTCTTGCTTAGTAGTAATTTTCTTTGTTAAGTTGTGGTAATTTCTCTTATTGGTGCTTTTCTCACTTTTAGTAGTATAAATCACTTGTTAGTTTCTAGGTTGGTAGTTGATTTAGTTTCTAGCATCTTGGTAGTAATTTAGTTTTAATTTTAGAAATCCAAAAACGCGAAACCGTAGTTACATTAGCTATTACAACACAAAACTCTAGGGATCCATTGCACAAACTCACCTCCTAGGTCGAAACTACTTGGTCGAATACTTCCATTACTACTACGAACCCTTATGCTTGAGGGGAAGTAGTTAGTCAACACTTAGTGACCAAAAATTCGTTCAAGTCAATGGCGCCGCTGCCGGGGAGGCGACGTAGTGCTATAAGTGGGACTTAGAGTTAGTTGAATACTAGTGCTAGCTACAATTACTTGCTTTATTTTGAGTTTATTTTTGTTTCAAGACTTTGATATTGGCAATTTTCCATAGGTGCATGTTAACAAGAGCACATGGTGGACAAATTGAACCTATCAATCTTGAGATTGAAGCCACCGCAAGAAGGAATCGAGCTATAAATCGAAGAATGGCGGAGAATAGACAAAATCAACCTCCGGGTGCCGTGGTAGATGATGAAAGTGATGAGATCAATACCCAAGAAAATCTCCAAGTTGAACATCAAGGAGATGTTCAAATACAAGGCGGAGGAGGAAATGGTATGCAACACCCACCTAATGTTCAAATGGGTGGTGTGCTCAATCAAGGCCACTATGGTGGACAACCTCAAGGGTATCCCCCTAATATCCAACAAGGAGGGTATCCCCACGGCTATCCACCATATCCCTACCCACATTATCCTCAAGGATATTATCAACCTCCACCTCAAGGGTATTATCCCCCACCTTATCCATACCATCCACCCCAAGGTGCATATCCTCAAGAGATACTCGTTCCACCTCAACCGGAAAGACAAGAACCTCGTCCTCCAATACAACATGGGAGGCCCATGAGAGAGTACTTTGAGCCTCAACAAAGGGAGCATTATGATGGGATAGCAAGGCCAAATGTGGAGGCCAATAATTTTGAGATTAACGCTTCTTTGTTGAGAATGCTTAGAGAGAAGCAATTTGAAGGGAGGACCGAGGACGGCTTTGAAGAAGATCCAAATGAGCACTTGGCTCAATTTTTAGAGATAGCCGATACACTCAAGCAAAACGGTGTGTCCGAAGATGCAAAGAAGTTGAGGTTATTTCCCTTCACACTTTCCGGAAAGGCAAAAGCATGGTTACAAACAAGCATTCCGGCGGGAGAGGTGAGAACTTGGGAAGAATTGAAGAAGAGGTTTTTATTGAAGTACTACCCTCCTTCCAAAACAATGGAAGCAAAGCAAAATATCTCTCAATTTAAACAAGGAGCTAATGAGAGCCTTAAAGAAGCATGGGAAAGGTTTACCAACCTACTCATAACTTGTCCTCAACATGGTTTTCCATTGGAGCAAACGACTTGTTGGTTCTTTTGTGGCTTAAGAGAAGAAGACCAACATCATTTGGATGCTTGTGCCGGAGGTTCGATATGGCTCAAGTCGGCGGAAGAGATCAAGCAAATAATGGAGGGGATATCGAACAATTCTTTTAAAATGAGGATTGATAGAGGAGGAAGGCATCGAGTTGCTCAAGTTAATGAGGTGGACGCCATGAAAACAATGATCACCACGTTAATTGAGAAGGTGAATGCTCTTTCGTCTAATCAACCAAGTGAAAGCCCATTACCAATGGTTCAAGGAGAGCTTTCGATGAATCAAATGGAAGATGTGAACTACATGGGTAGGCCAAAATATCAAGGAAACCATCAACAAAACTTTCAAGGTGGTCGTCCATATCAAGCTCCTCAACAAAATCGTTTTCAAGGTGGTCAATCCACAACACTCTAACCCAATCAAAGTCACCCGATGCAAGGGGGGCCATCCACCTCATTTCAAGGGAATCAAAATCAAAACTTCCGAAGGCACGACAACTTGGCGTATTCTAACCCAAAAGGAGCAATGCAATATCCACCCGGATTTGATCCCGGGGCAAGGCTTCCTAATGGGGAAGGAAAAGCTACTACGGAAGATACACTTTTATGGATGGAAGAGTTGTTCAAGAAAGCTCAAGAGCAATAAGTTAAAACAAATTTGGAACAAGCAAAGATCAATGAACAACACTCAAGGGGGATTAAAAATCTCGAGCATACGGTGGGGCAACTTGCAACGTCCGTTGGAGAGTTGAGTACGGCGGTTAATCAAATGCTAAACAAGGGAAAATTTCCCTCAACAACCGAGATAAATCCCAAAGAGCATTGCAAGGCAATAGAGCTTAGAAGTGGCACCAAATATGAGGGTCCATCCATGCCCTCTCAACCGGGAGATGATGATGTCAAGGAAAATTGTGAAATTGAAGAAGAGTGTGAAGAGGTAGAGATGGGAAAAGCCGAAGAGGAGGAAGAAAATGGGATGGAGTCAAAAGAGAAAAAGAAAGTTGATGGTGAAGAAAGAATACCAAAGTGGAAAAAGATGAAGGAGAAGAAGATTGAGGAAGAAAAGAGCATACCATGTGATGAGTGGGGGGTACCAAAGACAATGGTACCATTCCCTCAAAGATTGATGAAGAAGAAATTTGATGAGAAATTTGCTAAATTTCTTGAGGTTTTCAAGCAACTCCACATCAACATTCCATTCTCCGATGCTTTAGAGAAAATGCCCAACTATGCCAAATTCCTCAAAGACTTGATCTCCAAGAAGAGACGGATTGATGAACCCGAGCTTGTTAAGTTCAACAAGGCATGTAGTGCTATGCTCCAAAAGAACATGCCACAAAAGATGAAGGATCCGGGTAGTTTTGTCATCATGTGTGATATTGGAAATGGGATCAAGAGGAATGCTCTTTGTGATTTGGGGGCTAGCATTAACTTGATGCCCCTATCTTTGTTTGAAAAGCTCGAAAGGGGGGAGTTGAAGCCCACTTCTATTGCACTTCAACTTGCCGATCGATCAATCACAATTGCTAAGGGCATAGTTGAGGATATTCTTGTTAGAGTGGACAAGTTTGTATTTCCCGCCGACTTTGTGGTGCTAGAAATGGAGGAAGATGAACAAGTGCCTATAATTCTTGGGAGACCATTTTTAGCAACGGCGGGAGTCGAGCTTGATGTTGGGAGAGGAGAGATGCTAGCCGATAACTTCATAACGGTGTCTCGTATGATCTTCCACCCTACGAAGTACATCGATGACAACTGTATGGTCCACATGGGGATCAAAGAAGATGTGGATAGGCTATTTGCTGCAATTGGATGGACGAACTTCTTACAAATTCAGAAGTCGTCCTATACTGAGCTTATGGTGGAGTTCTTAACCACCATCGACATGGACTTTGACGGGCAACATGTACCTAGAAGGATCACTTTCCGTTTGGGGAATGTTGACAGAAGCTTAACGGTACAAGAGCTGAATGGAATTTTTCAAGTCCCCAACAGTGTCGACAACAGGGTCTATTTGGGGATCAGGAGTTTCAATGCTCAAGATTTTTGGGTGAAATTGGCTCGACAAGACAGAGACGACGTGCCAATCTATAACTCGAGTAGCTCTAAGGCATCTCTTATTCGAAGTCCGGTCTTCCGTTACATTCAGAGGGTGTTAGCGAACTCGGTTTTCGCAAGATACGAGGTTGGGGCTGTGAGAAAGGATGAGTTGTATGTCATAAAATGCATGGTGGATGGTAAACTTGTGAACATGGCCGCCTACCTCATGGCACAATTGGCCCGGCAGACTAGATCAAAGGTCAGGTACTCCCAAGTGGGTGGATTTATCACCCACATTGCGGAGCATTTCGGATTAGTGCCTGGGGAAATGTATGACCCCATTGTTGGAGAATCCAAGCTTGATCTTGGAGTGATGATTCAAATGAAAATACTAAAGATGGAAAGGGGTACATACTGTCTGAGACTTGATGAAGACACCCTCTTCCCTTTGCCTAATCCGGAATTGACTAGCTTGAGGAGACGGAGGTACGGTTCATGGGATTTGCTATCCGGCGCCCACCGTGCTTGGATAGATAACTTTGATGCTGGAAATCCCATCAACCCCGAGAATGTTGGAGGACTCCCCATGCATGTCGATGAGCAGGAAGAGCCTGGAGAGCCCCAAGAGCAAGGAGGAGGTAGTCCATGGCGGGCAGCTCCGGATCAAAGAGGGAATGTTTCCCATACTTATGGAAGAAGGGACAGGGAGCTTGAGTCACTTAGGGCTAGTATCGAGCAGTTGGGTCTAGCAAGTCGTGAAGATAGAGCGTGGTGAGAAAATGTGGACACTCGTCTAGCCAACGTGGACACTCGCCTAGCCAACATGGAAACTCACTACGCGAGTATTGATGCACAACTCCTCGAGATGAACAACATGTTCCGCCCCCATTTTGAGTGGCTCGCCCAACAAGGCTACTACAACCCACCTCAACCACCTCTATGATGCCTCAAAAATTCCAAGGATGGTGTGGTAAAATTGCCCTAATTTTCTCTCGTTTTCGGTGTTCATGTTTATGTCTGTAGCATTTTGTTATTTGTACCTTCGGATTATTGTTTTGGTTTCATGTATTTTGTATATTTTTGTGGATTTTTGTTGATGGGGATATTTTCTTTTGATATTTTGTTTGGATGGATGTTAGGGAATTTTATTTTTGTGATGGTGGATTTTTTTTGGAGAATTTGTGGATGGATGCATGAGTTTACTACAATTGATCTTGTGATGTTTGTTGGTGATTGGGAAATTAATGCATGTATGACTCTATCAATTGATTGCATTTTGTGTGAAGGGCTAGGCTTAGGAAAACACTTGAATTTACCATATTGAGCCGGAGAGACTTGAGCCTTCTTGAATCGAAATATCATTCCGGTTCAATTTTTCTTGAGTGAGTCATCCACGAATTATGCATGCTAGAACTTGCTCTTTGACTTGTTTGACACTTGATTTAGGAGGAAATAGTTAAAAATGATAGGAGGCATTTCTTTGAATTTGAGTCACTTGGTCAAATAAATCCCACCAAATGATACATTTTCGTAGTTAGCCCCGTTGAGCCGTAAAACCAATTTTCTTTGGCAAGCTACAAAATGTCACCATGAAACCACATCTTTTGAGCCTAATTGTCCTTATCATTTGTAGAGTTTCAATGTTGGTTGATATGGTGAGGGGATTGGAGTGAGTGGATTTGTTTTGATCAAAGTGAATTCAAGAGAAAAGAAAATGGTTGAAAAGAAAAAGAAGAGCAAATGAGCTTGTGCTTAATGTGAAAAATAAAAGGGAAACAAAAAGTCCCAAAAGCTCAAATCACAAAAGTGAAGAGAAATGGCTCCAAAATGTGGTGAAAAGAAGGAAAAAGGGGTGAGGTTCATTTTGAGTGAAAAGAAAAGAAAGTGAGCAAGTGTTGTGTGAGAGTTGAATGAAAAATGAGAGAAATACAACATTTGTTGCTCTACAAGTGAATGAGTCACTAATCCAAAATTTATCCCACCCCTTCCAAAGAGCCTACATTACAACCCTTGAAAGACCTCTTTGATTGACAATCGATGCCTAAATATTTGGTAGAGAATTGAGTTGAAAAGCAAGCCTATGGTCTTTGTGTTTTTCGTGGATTGACAGTTGAGAGCTTACATGCCCAATATACACTTGTGTGTTGAGAGAAACACTTCTTGAGAGAGTGGTGAATCAAGTGTGTTGAATTTGTCTTAGCTTGGATCACATTTTGTCTTGAAAGTGGTAGAGAAATTGCATGTGTTGATGAACCATTCATTGGAGATATTGTTTGATCATGCCTACTATGCATTGTATCCATTCGCAAATCTTTCACAATCTCCCTCCTTTTGTTTTTCTTTTTTCTTTGCTTGGGGACAAGCAAATCTCTAAGTTTGGGGGGTTGATTGGGTGTGAGATTGCTCGTTTTTGTGCTCATTATTGCTATGTTATCGTAGCATTTTGATGTGATTTTGGTCGTAATTGATAGAAATGGTGCTACTAACCTTGTTGTTAAGGAATGTGTTCAAAGCCAAGGAAAAGTGTTAGAAAAACGAGCATCGGCGCGTGGGAATTGAAGTTCGGTTGGAGGACAAGAAGGAAAGCCAAGGAAAAGTGTTAGAAAAATCAAAGTAGCAGAAGTCACTCGGCCGGCCGAGTGGGATCACACTGGCGGCCGAGTGAGAAAAACTTCTAGAAACTTTCTGGAACTGCCTTGTCACTCGGCCGGCCGAGTGATTTCACACTGGCGGCCGAGTGACTTAACACTGGCGTCCGAGGCATTTAACACTGGCGGCCGTTTGACTTCTGGAACCAATTTTGGTTCTGGAAGTTCCCCTCACTCGGTTGACCGAGTGATCCACTCGGTTGACCGAGTCAACTCACGATTTTCGGGGTTTTTTGAGAATTTTGAAGAACTTCAAGGACCAAAGTGCTAATTTCGTCTCACACACTCTTGGAAGCTTTAAATAGCTTCAAAAACTCAGTTTGTAGGACTTTTTTGGCCTCATTTATTACCACTCTTAAACCCTAGTCATCTTAATCCCCATTTCCACATTTATTGCTCATTTAATTCATAGTTTAGCTTCAAGATAGAGTACTTAGCATAGATTTTTGAAGAAGAAGGCTCCACACTTTTGTAATAGCTAGGTATTTTGAAGAAACAACAAGGTGACTTCAAACCATTCTCTCATTTTCTATATAATTCCATATTTAATGTTTATCATGAGTTCTTTTTATGTTTTAGCCATGGGTGTTTCTCAAAACACCATGGGCTAAGTTTATTTATGCTTTGGGTGTTCTAAAACCATGTGAATATTGAGTTTGGAATTGTTTGAGCTTTGTTATTGTTAAGATTAGATTTTTTGCTTCTTTTAATGGGTATTATTGGTACTTTGTATGTTAACTTCTATTAATCCATATTTAGATGCATGTTTAGCGTAGACGAGAGTTACATGGACATGTCTATATTTATGGTGTGAATTGTTGGTATGCAAATGTGTTAGTTATACTTTTAATTCGTCGAGAGAGAGTTAATCGTATTAGAACCCCATTAAAGGACATTAATTACTTGAATGGTTGTTTGAGTAGTTGGTGAGGATTAGGAAGAAAACCTCATTACCGGGTTTGGGAACACCTTAGAATTAAGGCTATATTACCCGAAGGGAAATGGTTGTCATCCTAGCATTTAGGTGCTCTTAGCAAATATTGATTAAAGCAATTAACAAAGTAAAAGCAATTCCTCTCTATTTCACTAGGTGGAGAACACCCGAAGCATTCTCTCACCCTTGCACTTCTTCGAATTATATTCGTAGTTGTTCTTTGTTTTAATTGTTAAATTCTTGCTTAGTAGTAATTTTCTTTGTTAAGTTGTGGTAATTTCTCTTATTGGTGCTTTTCTCACTTTTAGTAGTATAAATCACTTGTTAGTTTCTAGGTTGGTAGTTGATTTAATTTGTAGCATCTTGGTAGTAATTTAGCTTTAATTTTAGAAATCCAAAAACCCGAAACCGTAGTTACATTAGCTATTACAACACAAAACTCTAGGGATCCATTGCACAAACTCACCTCCTAGGTCGAAACTACTTGGTCGAATACTTCCATTACTACTACGAACCCTTATGCTTGAGGGGAAGTAGTTAGTCAACACTTAGTGACCAAAAATTCGTTCAAGTCAAGCTTCAGGCAAGTTAAGTTCAGGAGGGTTGGCTTCAGAAAGATTAGGCTCAAATGAAGGTACTTCAGTTGCTTTAGAGAGCAATGAGTCTGAAGGGGCTTTGCTCAAGGGGGTTGGTTCAAAGAGTGTAGCTTCTAAGAGCTTTGAGTAATTGAGCATGGATGAGTCAAGGGGAGATTGCAATCTTGTCTCATCTACTGCTATATCTGCTAGCACATCTATCCCACTTCTTTGCACATTCCCTTCTGGAGAATATCTCTTGGTGAGATTTACAGGGGTGATGGGTTGGTTGGGAGGGGTAACATTGGTTTCAGGGGAGTTGGGCTCAGGATTCTGAATTTCAGGGATGTTGGCCTCTATTGGTTGACCTTCAGGGACCTTGGATTCTGGAGTTCCAGAACCAGATGAGTTGGTCCTTGACTTGGATTTGGTCCTGCTTTCAGCTCTGCTCTCTCTTAGAGCCAGTTGGAGAGACCTTTCTTCCTGAAGTTCCAACACTTTATCAGTAGGCTTGGCCCTTCTCTTGCTGGCCCTACTGCTCCCACTGCCTTCCACTTCCTTCTCAGGGACAACCTCCCTAGACCTCTTATCACCTTTCTTCTTTTGCCTTGGCTCATTGTACTTCAATCTCAACTCCTTTGAGTGGTCAGAAGGCACACTTACTCCCTCTTCTGCCACTTCATCAACTTCAGCTGATGCTCCTGAGGCTTCTCTTGAAGATATTTGAGACATTTTCTTTGTTTTGACAGCCCTGGCCTTAGTTCTTTTCTTCATCTTAGGCTTTTCCTCAACCTTTTCTTCAGCAGGTTTGGCCATTAGCATCCTCCTTTGCTCAGTTTTCTTGCTGAGCTTCCTAAACAGAATCTTTTGGGCTGGGAGGGGCTTTGCAAAGGTTTGCATTTGAGAATAATGAGAAAACCTTTCAATCAACAAGCTTGCCCTGGTGCAATACTTGAGTTTTCCTTCTAGCACAACCTTGTTGTGGGCTCTCACCTTAAATTTGGCCTTTTCCTTCATCATCTCAGACATGATGAAGGTCCTCCAATCAAACTTGATGGCTTTGTCACTAGCATCAATAACTGCAGCCATAATTCTGATTCTTGGATGGCTGACTTGCTCCAAACTTCCAGTATTGCTCATAAGACTCTTAGTGATTACCTCAAATAGATTGAGAAATTTCTGCTTGAGAGTCTTCTTGTTTTGTGTTGAAGAGATGGGGCCTGGAACCAAAAGCCATTCTTGTGCTATCTCATCTTCATGATCAGCACCATACAGTTCAGGATTCCTTCCCTCAGAAGGCAATCCAAAGGCTCCTTCAAGATCTTCTGAAGAGAATTTCACTCTATGAAATTTCTCTTCCTCCTCTCCCTCTGCTACATAAGAAAGCCTTGTAGATATTTCACCATCTTCAGGCTTTCCTCTCCACTTGAGAAAGGCAAAGAACTCAGCCATGTAGCTTTCCAAACAAGAGCTTGGTCTTTCCTCCATAAAATTTTGCAATCCAGCTCTCCTCAACCATCTCAGGGTTGGTGTAATCTCAGGATCTTCACTTTCAAAAGATACTATGGGCTCAAAGTGAAGACTGTTTTTGTTGCTCAAGTATCCAAAATCAAGGTCTAGAGCCTTGTTGGAGAAATCAATGATCATCTCTGGTCTAACTTTGGGAGCCATTGAAGGTTTACAGAAGGAAAATTTGAGCTAGGGTTTCGAATACTTGGGGAAGAAGTGTTTGTGGGGGTCTTAAGACTTGTGAATATTCTAAAAAGAATGTTTGTCAATGAGTTGGTGAAGTCTTGATGCAATTCAAAGGTGAACAAAAGTGGAAATCAAAATGGACGGCTAGGATTGTCTTCAGGGGAGTTGTCCAATTTTGATCCAATGGTCAAAAATCAATGTAACAGTGAAAAACTGTTTTGTTCAAAACGTGGGTGGAGTTTTAATGTTTGTTTAAGGCTGGGGGTTTTTCGAGATAGATCATGTCCCAAAAAGTTTAATGCAAACAAGAGTTAAATCTTGGCATTTAATGCATGGAAAGTGACCTTTTGGGTGGGAGACAAATTAAATCCCAAAAAGATGATATCTGTAATTGGAATGTGACATATTTCGAAATAGGCAATGATCACCCAAAATAGGTGCTTATCAGACCAAGATTTGGTTTGATAGCTAGGACAACTTATCTGACCCCATTAGGACAAGTGTCCTGAAAGGATGTGGACAACTGTCCTGAGATTCAATGGACAAGTGTCTTGATCATTTCATCTGAGTTTCAGTAGACTTGACCAAGTCTGTTGAAGTTTAAAATTTGTTCCCCCTTAATGAATGAACTCCTTTGGACTCCATTGTCCAATTTCCCTGGATCAAGTAAACCCAACTCTGCTGATAACTCCAGAAATCTTGCCTCTGCAAGTGGCTTTGTTAATATATCAGCTTTTTGATGATCTGTGTGGATCTTTACCAACTTGATATCCTTCTTCTCCACATGATCTCTAATGAAGTGATGCTTGATGTCCACATGTTTGCATCTTGTGTGCAATACAGGATTTTGTGATATTGCAATTGCACTGTTGTTATCACAAAATATTGGCACTTCAGTAGAGTTGACATTGTAGTCTCTTAGTTGTTGTCTCAACTTAAGAATTTGAGCACAACAGCTTCCAGCAGCAACATATTCAGCTTCAGTGGTGGAGGTAGCCACTGTGTTTTGCTTCTTGGAGAACCAAGATATGAGTTTGTTGCCCAAGAATTGACAAGTCCCTGAAGTGGACTTTCTGTCAATTCTGCATCCTCCATAATCAGCATCTGAGTAGCCAGTTAACTCAATGTTGTCATCAGCAGGGTACCAAAGGCCTAGTTTTTCAGTGCCTTTGAGATACCTCAAGATCCTTTTTGCAGCCTCAAGGTGGCTTTTCTTAGGATTTGCTTGAAACCTTGCACATACACCTACTGCAAAGGTGATGTCAGGTCTGCTGGCAGTGAGATAGAGGAGTGAACCAATTATTCCTCTATACTCAGTGGAGTTGGTTGGAACACCACTCTCATCAGGATCCATCTTCCAATTTGTGTTCATTGGGATCCTTACTGGCTTGCTTGTTGTACACCCAAACTTCTTGATCATTTCTCTGGTGTACTTGGCTTGGTTGATGAAGATTCCTTCTTTTGATTGCTTGACTTGTAGACCCAAAAAGAAGTTCATCAAACCCATCATGGACATCTCAAACTTGCTTTGCATGAGCTTGGAGAACTTTTCACACAGCTTCTCATTAGGGGATCCAAAAATTATGTCATCTACATAAATTTGGACAAGCAAGATGTCCTCTCCTTCAGAGATTCTGAAGAGAGTTCTGTCCACAGTTCCTTTGGTGAATCCATGATCCAAGAGAAATTGTGACAGTGTGTCATACCAAGCCCTAGGGGCTTGCTTGAGTCCAT
This sequence comes from Galeopsis tetrahit, assembly GCA_963675135.1. NCBI lineage: Eukaryota > Viridiplantae > Streptophyta > Magnoliopsida > Lamiales > Lamiaceae > Galeopsis > Galeopsis tetrahit. The sequence continues at coordinate 16,996,974 of OY776125.1, read as the reverse complement.
ATAGAGCCTTCTCCAGTCTGTATACTTGGTTTCCAACCTCAAAACCTGGTGGTTGCTCCACATAGACTTCTTCTTTGAAGACTCCATTCAGAAAGGCACTCTTGACATCCATTTGGTACACTTTGAACCTCTTGTGAGCTGCATAGGCTAGGAAGAGCCTTATTGCTTCTAGCCTTGCCACAGGTGCAAAGGTCTCATCATAGTCAATGCCTTCATGCTGGCAATAACCTTTTGCCACTAGTCTTGCTTTGTTTCTGATAATCACATCATTCTCATTCTTTTTGTTCTTGAACACCCACTTGGTTCCAATAACATCTTGATGTGAAGTTCTATCCACCAGCTCCCATACTTCATTTCTGGTGAATTGATTCAGTTCTTCCTGCATGGCTGTGATCCAATTGGCATCTTGAAGTGCTTCTTCAATATCACTTGGTTCTTGTTCTGACAAGAAACAACAGAAAAGAGAGCACTTTCACCATGAAATCTTCTTATTTTGACTCCAATACTTGGGTCACCAAGTATTAGATCAGTAGGATGGTCAGACAACCAAGTCCTTCTTTTTCTGATCTCTTCAGTAGAGTTGTCCTCTACTGAAGTTGAGTCATTTTGATCATAAAATTCTGGATAATTGAGTGCAGGATCTAATTCAGGATCATAATCAGGGGTGTTGTCCTCAATGTCAGGGACATTGGCATTTTCAACATTTTGAGTTCCCCCTAGATTATTTGACCCATTAACTACCTCAGCAGGAACTGCTTCTTCATTGGTAGTTGTTACCTAGATGTGAACTGGGATTGGCTCATTCAGTTCACCATTCCCATCAGTGGGGTTTGTCTCAGGAAGGTTGCCTTCAGGATTGTTGTCCCATGTGAGTTTTTCAGGTAGGTTGGCTTGGACAACATCTATGAATTCAGTGTCTTTGTCTTTTAAGCTCAGTCTGGTTGTCCTCTGTGTGATTTCTTCAGGTTCCAAGTTTTCATTCCTGGACTCATGAATAGATTCATCAAACACAACATGAGGTGTTTCTTCCACAATAAGGGTTTTCTTGTTGTAGACTCTGAAAGCTCTACTGACTTGAGAATATCCAAGGAATACTCCCTCATCAGCTTTGCTGTCAAAGGCTTTCAACTGTTCTTTCCCATTATTGTGTATGAAACACTTACAACCAAAGATGTGAAAATATGACACTTTAGGCATTCTTCCTTTCCAGAGTTCATAAGGGGTTTTGCCTTGTCCCTTAGTAATCAAACATCTATTTTGAGTATGGCATGCAGTGTTTATAGCTTCAGCCCAAAACCTCTTAGGTAAATTTGAATCAGCAATTAAGGTTCTAGCAGCTTCTTTTAAGGTTCTATTTCTTCTTTCTGCAACTCCGTTTTGTTGAGGAGTTCTAGCTGCTGAGGTTTCATGAGCTATTCCATTAGATGTGCAATACTCATTGATGTATGATTTAATGAACTCAGTGCCTTTATCAGAAATCTTTGAGGAAAGGCATTTTTATGACCATTACCCTTTGGCATGAAGGGTTTTGGTTGTCTCATTTTATTCTGCCTTTGAGGATAGTTGTCCTTGGGTCTATTCAGCTGAGGCTTTCTCAGTAGAGTTGGCCTAGGCTGATTATACCTTGGATAACTCCTCTGAACATTGTTCAGGAGAGTTGCCCTTCCATTGGGTCTACTCTGCTGACCAACATTCCTCTTGTGTTCAGGAGCCTTGACCTTTTCCAAAGGTTTGGGCCTAGTCTCCTAAGGCACTTGAGTAGGCATCTCATTTAATTTGCCCTTTCCTTTGTTCAGTGGCTGAATTATTTCATTTTCAGCTTGTTGTGCCACTGATTTAACAAAGATTTTCTTAGTGTTACTTGTAGAAGCAACACTAAGACAAGGTGAAGATTCAAATGGATCAAAACCTAATCCACTTCTTTGAGCCATAGGTCTTTGTTAACTCTGAATTTCCTCTATTGCTCTAGAGGATTTGTTCAAAGCAGACATCTTTAATTTCAGGCTCTCTTCACTTGATTTAAGAATATCATATTCATGTGAGAGGTTCTCAAACTTGGCATTCAGAATTTTCAGTTCAAAGTCTTTTCTCTTCTGAGAGAGTAGTTGATCATCTATCTCCTTTTGTTGGTCAACTATCCTGAGATTTGCTTCCTTAAGCTCTCTCAAGACTTGTTGATACAACTCAGTAGATTTGACATCAACAGCCACCTCAGAATTTTTGGCAAGTTCAATAGCCAATCTTTCATTTTCTCTCACACAATTATCATGAAATTTTTGTAATCTAGTGAAATCTTCCATCAACTTCCCAAAGGAAAGTTTCAAGTTGACTTCACTAGTGTTTTGTGAGATGAATGATGGTGAGCTAGAAGTAGAGGATACCTCATCATCCTCAAGAGCCATGTTGCACACATCATCATCATCATCACTGTTTGAGAATAGTCCATCAGAAGAGTTGAAGCTTTCAGCACTATCAGATTCTTCACCAGCCATCATGGCCTTTCTATTGGTGAACTTCATGTCTCTTTTGGCTTGCCTCTCTCTTCTTTCTTTAGAGCTTAATTCAGGGCAGTCATACTGGAAGTGCCCTTTCTTCTTGCAATTGTAGCATATGTCTTCATCATCATCCTTCTTGGATTCATCTCTTCCTTTTGATGATGAAAGGTCAGCTCTACTGGACCTTCTCCTATCAGAGTACTTGTCCTCTGATCTTTTCTCTTCAGGTTTTTTGTCCTTGGCCTGATCTTCAGGGGAGTTGTACCTTCTCCTGAATTTGTTGTCTTGGTAGAATTTCTTGTATCTACCAAACCTTGTGTTGAGCTTGTCAAACCTTCTAGCCATCAAGGCTAGTTCCTCCTTCATTTCAGTCTTTGAGACTGACTTTGATGATCTGGGAGTGGGTTGCATTTCAGGTTCAGCAACTTTGGCCTTGAATGCCACTCCCTTAGTAGGATTTGAAGGTTCCTCAACAGGTTTTCTTCTATTGAGGTCAAACTCATAGGCTTTGAGTTTGAGAAGATTTGTTGCATGGGCATGGAGGAGATATCCTTAGTATTTTGCATCATCACAGCATAGACATCCCACTTTTGAGTGAGACTTCTCAAGATCTTCAATCCAACTTCTCTCCTGGAGTACACCTTGCCCAATGAGTTGATTTCATTCATCACATCAGTGAATCTACCAGCAAATTTGTCAATGGACTCATCAGACTCCATTGAGAATTGTTCAAACTTCTGCACAGCAACTTGGAGCTTGTTCTCCTTGATCTTTTCTGTACCCTCACACATCTCAGCAAGAGTATCCCAAATTTCTTTGGCTGTGGTGCAGTGGTAGACTCTACCCATGACTGCATCTGGAATTGTTTGGTAGAGGGTGTTCATGGCAAGATAATTCAGATTATCTTTCCTCTTTTCATCAGCAGTGAAGTCATCTTCATCTTTTGGAATCAGTTCCCTTATATCAGCTCTTTGCTCATCTGTCACCCTGGGGTTAGTTTGAGTAAACACAAAAGGTCCTCTTGTGATTACTCTTATAATGTCAGTGTGAAGGGATGCAAGATGAGCCCTCATTCTAATTTTCCATAAATCATAATTGTCTATTGAAAACATGGGCAGTTTATGATGTGAGATGTGGTTGACTGGATTTGTGGCCATGTTGTCCAATCCTTCAATAGCAGGTGGAGGAACAACATTGTTGTTGGCCATATCTCAAGAATAAGCAGTTAGTCAACAGGTAAGAGATTTCAGACAGAGATCAGTTCAGTGACCACACAAATATGTGAATTTTTGAAAACCAAGATGGATTTTCAGAAGCAGTGGTCTTTGAACCCCTGCTCTGATACCACTTGTTGGTCCTGAAAGGAGTATATAACAAGTGTATGGGGGGGGGGAATACACTTGTATGCAATTATTTTCAACTTTTGATCAAACTAGAGCTCAGCAAGGTTGTCTTGGACAACTCTACTGAAGATGATTAACTCTTCTAAGATAATCAAACTACTAAGTACTATTGAGTACTTAGTTGAATAACTATCTAGGGGAGTTATATGTGCGGAATAGTGGTTGGCCCTTTAAGTTTAGACTCCTTTAGTTTCTGAAATCACTTAGTCAATTCAATGCAATCCAGTTTAGTTTCAGGGAACTTGTCCAATACAGTTTTTGCACAGTCTTTGAATATGTATCTTTTGAAAGATCAGTTTTGTGTGCAGTGTTGAATGTATGAAAGTACTTGTAAAGTAAATCAACACAAAAGTTTATAGTGGTTTAGAGACTCAAGCTCCTACATCCACTTTCCCTGATTTAACAGGATAATTCCTTCACTCTTGGAATTAACTTGTTTTATAGTGCCAAGGTGCACTTGATCAATAACACCTCTCCTTGGTGAATTGATCCCTAGGATGTCTAGAGTCCTAGTACCCTCTTCTCAACTCAGAACTGAACTGTTCTTCTCTCAACAGTCAGCTCCTACCACTTCTACTACTACAACCTTCTCACTTTCTCACTTGAAAGGGGTAAGGGTTGAAGTAAGGTTCCAACTAATGAGATATACTTTACAATGAAGATCAGTGTATAAGGATAGGATATCTCTCTAAGCTTTGTATGGATATACAGTAAGTTCAGCTTAGAAGAAGTGTTTGAAGACTAAGATAATCTCTTTGAAGCTTTGAGAGCACTTTTTCTTGTAGAATAGTTGGCTTGTTAGTTGGTGCTTCAAATGGTCTTCACACTTCTGTATTTATAGACAAACTTGAGGATTTGCCCGTTGGAGAGGCAGCCCCAAATTGCTATAAATGTCTTCCTTGAGTTCTTCAAACTGGAAGACAGATTCTTGATAGTGACATGTCCTTATTTGGGTAATAAACGGCTGTTAAGACTTTGTCTTCATTCTGCAGCACTTTTCCCAATGTTTGACTTCTTGTTAAGACTGGACATGGCTTCTGAAGATTGATCCAATGATAGGACAACATTCCTTATCAAATGGACAACTCTCCTTATCACTATCAGCAGTTTTGCTTATCAGCAAGGTTGGCTTGCTCTTCTTCAGATGACTTGGCTCTTTCCCTTTGCTTCACTTGGAAATGATCTCAGCATGATACAATTAAGTCTTTTAGGGTGTAGTTGTCTCTTTCTCTTCAGCACAGTTGACCTTCAAACATTAGAACATTTGTTCTGGTTCAATTTTGCTTAGACAACTCTTCTGGACAACTCTCCTGGTTAGCATACTTGGCCTTTGAGCTTCAGAGCTTTTGTTTTTGCACAGAGTCAATCTCTTTGGACAACTCTCCTGGTCAGAGTAGTTGAGTAAACTTGTCCTTTTAAGCTTTACAACCTTGTTCTTGCATAGAGACAGCTTCTCTGGACAACTCTTCTGATCAAGGCATTTGGTTTTCAATAGAGTATGCTTGGCCTTAGTGATTGTTCCAGAATTTGAGCCTTGAGGGGACTTGATTTTGATAATCTTTAAAGCATAGGTTCCCCCTCACAATGTGCATCTAATCATCTAAGAGCTGCCTAACATATCAGCTTCTCATCTAGCTTTATGCTATGTGTTCTAACACTTTTAGAACACAATCATCTTAAATTAGGCATGTCTCAGGGGGTTTTGGTATTTAATCAAAACATATCTCATTTTATTCCCAACAACTTTCACACCCTTAAAATGAAAAACCTTTTATAAAACCCACCCCTCACAATATCCGTAATTTTATATAAATGTCATTACTTTTTCTCCACACATACACAAACGTTAACTCACTTAATAAAGTTTTACAAAATTTCTCCTCAAAACACCATTCATTATCTTACTTTGTTAATACGACAGTAATCTTAATATTTAAAAATACTATTAGCTGATTAACATTAAATTACCGCCATTATAATTAATCTTCATTTAATCTTTGATAATTAAAAAAGGCTAATTCGCAATTGCGGCCATTAACCCCACTTTCTCAAATCTTAAATCTTGATATCTGCTGGTGAGGATGGAAATGGCGGGAAAATGTTTCGGAACAACTAGCAATTCTTACGCCCACTTTTGCCCTCTTAATTATGTCAAATGGCTGCAGATTTTTATGCCCAATTTTCTACAGGTGATTTTATTTATGTTAAAATTTGTGTGCATTCTTACTCTATTTAGCCTTGCACTGTATCTGTTTGACAAAATATCTATGTGAGAATTTGTTAAGGATATTTGTGGGCTGCTATTCATCCCCTTATTCATAGCAATGTAGCATATATTTGTTTTACTTAACGTTTCTGAGGAAATTGTGTCCAGTATTCTAACGTTTTGGGGGAAATTACAAACATAAAATATGCTAACGTTTTTGGGGAAAGATGGTTCAGTATCTAATGTGTTAACATAATTAATCTTAAGATGAACAAGCACTTAAGAGGCGTACTAAATGAATTAAATAAATATTTAAAAATCAGAGCTTCCAAAATTTGCCTAGTGCACCTTCCAACAGTATGTAGTACAAATATCATGAATTGTTATTTTTCAAAAGCATTTTTCATTCAATTGCCTTATGGAAATATAACTCTTTTGTCCTTTCTAAATCATCATCTTATTAAGACGGGAAAATATCACAAACAGTCCTGTAACTTTTGTCGAATCCGCGTTTGGTCCTTTATCTTTTTAAATTATCGTATGTAGTCCTTTTATTATCGCAACAGGTCATTTTCGGCAAAAAATTAAAAAAATTACCTGAATTCACATGTGCCGGTCACGTGAGTGTCAAATTCCGGCGAATTTGCTTGCGTGTCATTCCACATCACTAACTATTGATAAAAAATCTCAAATAGTCCTGTAACTTTTATTTAATCCACATTTAGTCCTTTATCTTTTTAAATTCTCACCTGTAGTCCTTTTATCTTTATTTTCAACAAAAAAAAAAAAGGCTTAAACCATATATATATTAATTAGACACCACATGCATATATATTAATTAGACACCACAAAAAAAAGGCTAAGTTACATGACTGAATTAATATTTTCTTGGTAGATTAGTATTTGGAGAATACTGCATGTGGAATTTTGTAGAATAAAATGAAGATCTGGTAAGTTTATGTTGCATCTGTTTATTTGAATCAATCTAAAAATTGCCAAATTAATGCTTGAGCAAAAAAAGGAGTAAAATGAGAGATGATCACAAAGAACTGAGTGTTGAATCTGCTGGATCTTGGTTTTAAGTTTTATTTAGAAAGACCAGTGACTATATTATATGTGATTTTGGATTAATTTTAATTTGATATTGTTAAATTAACTAATTTTAGGAAAGGGGTGTTTTATTGTATGCAAAACTTTCCTTACATCATTGTTACTATTTTTCTCTTATGTATATCTATGTTACACCTTGCTATTTAGAATCTTCACATGTTCAGTTGTTTTTCTAGTTTATGATTTATTAGAATGGTCCATTAGTTCTTGAAAATGGATAATTTTCTTAATGAGATGTATTTCTTCCGAAATTAACAGCTCACTTTTCTATATCTCTAGTCTTCAACAAGGTTTTTCCGGCCAATATCCAAAAGAATGGACACAGATTGGACATTCGTCAGCCGATCCTGGTTGTGGGAAGATGATTCTGCATTTCAAAAACCATTATTTGTTTCAAATTAAAGTAATTGGCTAGTAAATAATATGTTTTGTGCTTAGAAGTTTCTCCTGAGTAATTAAAAAATAGAGAATTATAAGATGTAAGATAATCACGAGGAATTCAGTGCTTTGTGTAGTGTTGAACTTGGGATTTTAAGTTTTATTTATAATTAAGAGCCCTCACTACTATTAACTTTTAAAATAAAAATAAAACTAATTCTAAAATTTATTAATATAATTTCAGAGTGAGATGTTTATTATTGCCGGCGAGTATTCCTTGGGGAGCAAATTTCGGTAGCTTCCCATGTAACCCCATCAATATTGGAAATCAATGGCAATGTGCTTCATACGGGAATGAAAGACTGGATTCAAGCACAAGTAGGTGGCCTCCACATTATCACAATATATAACTGGGGAAGCCGAAAGAGAAACCCCAAGTTCTTGAAGGATGGGTTGGGTCTAATAAAGTTCCGCAGCAGCCGAAGTAATGGAACGATACTCGGCCTCTGTGGAAGAGAGAGCCAATATCTGTTGTTTTTTAGAGGAACAAAAGATGGAATTGGACCCAAGAAACACAACATATGCACCCGTAGAGGTGTGATCATCACTATTGCTAGCCTAGTCAGCGTCAATGAAGCAGTGCGAGTGAGAGGAAAGGATGACCAAAGAACGACACCCATATCTCGAGTGCCATGAGATATTGTATTAATCATTTGACCCCCTGTGAGTGGACGTAGGAGCATGCATGAAATGGGATAATTAACCGTGAAAGCAATGTCAGGCCTAGTAAACTGAAGATAATGTAAGCTATAAAGAACCTGTTGATCAGAGAGAATGAGAGTTAGAGAGAGGAAGGGAGAGGAGTGGGTGAGGCGGAGGGGTAGAGTCTAGGATCAACCATACACTCCCATCCGAGGGTTTTCCGGTGAGGCAGAAAGAACCCCGTCCCTTTAGGATAGATGAGCGATGGGCTTCGATGTGTGATTCCAAACTGAGCAGTGGTGTTCCTCCGAGAAACAAGGGTAAATCTCCAGAGTGGTTAAGAACGATTGAGGCCTCTACTTTCACCTTCTTTTTCAGTAATTTTTCGGCGGCAATCAACATTCCTATTATGTTGGAAAGGTTCAGACCACTAGGCATGGTCAAAGACATCTATATCTCCAAGAAGAAGAATCGGAGGGGGGAAGCCTTTGGTTTCGTAAGGTTCTCCAATAGTGGTAGTAGGGAGAAGATCGAAGAAAGCCTGAATTCTATCTGGTTCGACAGCTACAAGTTACGTGCTAACCTTTCAAAGTTCAATAGACAAGGTAACTAGAGCAATGAAAGGTCTAGAAAATTCGTGTTCTCCTCCCCGAATAGAACTCAGGTGGGCGTAACATACGCGGACAAAGTTCAGCAAGGACAGAAGTTTGATAAAACAGAGCAGCCGCCGCACGGTGTCCCAAGATTCACAACGCACGCTTCACGTTTTAATCATCCCCAAAGAGGGTGCCTGGGTGGTGGGCTGCTACACAGGCTAACTGAAAAGAAGCATTGATTGGGCCACCCACAGGGAAGATATGGAAAGCGAATGTGGTCAGAAGTTCAATTTATTTTATATGGGGGGAAACCTTGTTCTTCTCAAACCAACAGGGGTTGAACCTCTTGAAACTTTATTGGAAGGTTTTGAGGATTGGTCGGAGCATTGGTTTAATACCATCACTCCTTGGGATAAAAAGGATATTAGCACCTGCAGGTCAGTTTGGATCAGATTATATGGGGTCCCCCTTCATGTTTGGAATAGGCGTTTTTTCAAACGTCTTGCTCTCCTTTTCGGATGCCTAGTGGATATTGATAAGCATACGGAAGCAAAATCAACCTTTGGATTCGCAAGAATCCGTATTCTGCTTTCGGGCCAAATTCTTACTAATGTTTCCATTTCTTCTATCATCGATGAGGTCCCCTTTGCCATCAGAATTTTTGAAGAACCGGAGGACGTATTTCTCCCGGATGTGGTGCTCTCCTCCGATTCGGATTTGTCCGACTCCGATTTAGAAGAAAAATGGAATTCAGTGGAAACGGAACCGGAATTCTCCGGTGTACCGGAGACTCCAGAATTGGGTGTTGATGACGGTGATTCTGTGGAAGGTGGGTCCCAGGCTTCAATCTCCGTAAATGGCTCCTCGTCTTTCGTCCTGAATTCATTGGAAGCAGTTAATTCCTCTTGGGATGAGGAGAAACTCACACGAGAAGTTAATGATTCGGCGGTTGAGGTACCCAAAGTTAATTCTATTAATGATGACATTAATGGTGATTATAATTGCTCTGTCTCCGCTGATTTTGAACCGGCAATTACTCCTAATTCTGATTTGGCTTTCACCCCCTCGATATCCAGAACCCCTTCCCTTGCCCCATATACTCCTCTTACGATCCATTCACCCTCTAATTGCACAATCCTTGCCCATACACCCCCCGCTCGAGCCGATCTTACCCGTTCCCCTCCTTTGACCAATTTACCCCCACCTAGCCTTGCCTCCCCTCGCTCTGATTCCCCCAACCCTGTTCTTCCCCATTTTGGTGGTGTGATACAAGTCCCTTTCGCTCCTTCATCTTCGCTGGAGCCTGACCCCGTGCATCCCACTCCCCCTTTACCTCCTCGCCCACCAAAGACAGCCAAGAAAGCCAGGATCCCACCAAGAATTAAAAAGAAACTAGCCAAGGCTGAATGGGAATTGTTTGCTAAAGAGTTTGAGGACAACGGCGAGGAAGCTTCTCTTATCAACATCCGTAATTTTGGATGCTAGTTGAGTATCATAGAAAGAGGCTCCGTGCGCATGGGTCCTGGCCCGAAGAGTTGATCTCCATTTTCAGAATCTGTATACATGTGATCTATTTTGTTTTTATGCGTCTCCTTAGTTATAATGTTAGAGGGCTTGGCAGCAGTATTAAGAGGAAGGAAGTACAGGAGTTGATAACAAAAAATAAATCAGAAGTTTGCTTTTTGCAAGAAACCAAGTTAGAAATTATTGATTCGATTATGAGCAGCGGCATCTGGGGAAATAGGAAATGTGGTTTCGTGTTTAGACCTTCCGAAGGTCGATCTGGTGGCATTGTGACTCTTTGGGATGACGAGTTCCTTCAATGCGTTAGTGCCTGGCACGCTAATGGATTTCTGGTGGTAAATGGGCGGCGCAAAAAGGATGTCGCGGATATCTGCTTGATAAATATGTATGCCCCGTGTCCCTCTAGGGAGAAAAGACAATTATGGGGCACTCTTAAACTGGTAATTCAGCAGAACAGAGGAAAACAAATATGCCTTGCGGGTGACTTTAACGCTATTCGCCACCCTAACGAGAGAGTTGGAAGGACGGGCTGCTATAACAAGAAAGAGATGGAGGACTTTGATCAATTTATCAGGGATGCTAATCTTGTTGAAATTCCTCTCTTTGGACGGAGCTTTACTTGGTATCGAGCTGATGGAACGTGCAAAAGCAAACTTGACCGGGTGTTGTTTAATGAAAACTGGCTTCAATCGGATCCTTCCACCAGGCTCAAGGGTCTGCCTCGGTCTATTTCGGATCACTGCCCTCTCATCCTTGAAGACCTTAATATTAATCGGGGCCCCAAGCCTTTTCGCTTCTTTAACGCGTGGATTAAACACCCCTCTTTCAAAAATGTTGTGGTTAATTTCTGGGGTAATATGCACATTGAAGGCAGGGGTACCTTCGTCATTAAGGAAAAATTCAAACGGGCTAGGGCATTTTTCCGAGAATGGAGCAAAGAACATTTTGGTAATCTGGACAACCGCATCGAGAATAACAAACAGAAACTATTGGAATTGGATATTATAGATGATGCATTGGGGTTGGACGTGGAGGAGATCGACCAAAGAAGAACGATTATGAATGACATTTTCACAGATTACGAGGCAAGACAAAGCATTCTTAGTCAAAAGGCGAAGACGCGTTGGCTAAAGGAGGGCGATGTCAATTCCAAGTTCTTCCACAAGTGCATTAATGTTAGAAGAAAAATTAACGATCTCTCCAATATTCGTGTTGATGGTGTATGGCTGTCTACTCCAGAGGAAATTAAAAAAGAAGTCGCGGAGCATTTTAAAAATCATTTCCAGTCACCCAACATTATACGACCGGCGATCCCTCATGATATGGCTTTGCATAGAATATGTACATCAGATAATCAAATGCTCACAGCAGCCTTTACTCCTGAGGAAATTTAGGATGCCGTGTGGAGTTGTGAACCCTCAAAGTCGCCTGGTCCGGACGGATTTACGATTACATTCATCAAAGCCAATTGGGACGTGCTGAAGACTGATTTTCAGAAGATGTTTGACGAATTCCACCAAAACGGGAAGTTCGTTAAAGGCTTCAATCCTTCCTTCATTACCCTTATTCCGAAAAAGCAGAACGCGAAGTGCATGAATGATTATCGGCCCATTTCGATGATTAATTGTTACTACAAAATTATTGCTAAGACATTGGCAAGAAGGCTTTCAAAGGTAATTGGGTCGGTAATCTCGGAGATGCAATCTGGGTTTGTTCAAGGGAGGCAGATTTTAGACGGAGTGCTCGTTCTCAATAAACTTTTCGATGAAGAAAAGAAGAGGAAGTTAGAGAGGCTGTTTTTCAAGATCGACTTTGCAAAAGCTTTTGATTCTGTGGACTGGAATTTCTTGGATGACATGTTAAGAAGCATGGATTTTTCTCCTAAATGGCGTAAGTGGATTCGGGAGTGCGTTTCATCGGCTTCTGCTTCTGTCCTTGTCAATGGCAGCCCTTCAACCGAATTCCACCTTCAGCGGGGGCTTCGGCAAGGGGATCCTCTATCTCCGCTGCTCTTTATTATCGCGGCTGAAGCACTAAGCACACTCATATCCAGGGCCTCTTCAGCACGCATTTATGATGCGGTAAAAGTGGGGAGACAGGAGGTACCGGTTACGCATCTTCAATATACCGATGATACTATTTTGGTGGGGGAGGCGACCACGAAAAACATATGGGCTCTCAAGTGTTTGCTGATTAATTTTGAAAGATTATCCGGACTTAAAATCAATTTTTCAAAGTGCAGCCTTATTGGCCTTAATGTGGAGTCGGATGTACAACAGGGCATGGCCGCGTTCTTAGGATGCTGCGTGGGGGCACTTCCCATGAATTTCCTTGGTATTTAAGTGGGAATTAATCATCAAACGACACAAGCGTGGAAAGGGGTGGTGGAGAAGGTGAAAAATAGAATTAAGATGTGGGAGGATCGGCAAATCTCTTTCGGTGGAAGGATCACATTGCTCAACGCGGTTCTCGTATCGCTGCCTATCTATTATCTATCTCTATATCGTATTCCTAAAAAAATCTTGAGTGAGCTAGTTATGTTGCAACATAACTTTTTGTGGGGGGGGGGGGGGTGGTGTGTGCTCTACAAAAATTCCATGGGTCTCATGGAATGATATTTGTAGACCTAAGCCAGTCGGGGGACTTGGAGTTCGAAATTCGAAATCTCGATTTATTTAACATTTCTCTTCTTGGCAGGTGGGCGTGGAGGCTGCGTACGGAACCTAACGCATTATGGGTCAAAATACTTGACTCTAAGTATGACATATATTTGGCAGGTGATGCAGAATTAACGGCGAACAGAAATCAGTACTCAAATTAGTGGAACATGCTTAAAAAACAGTTTGCTGAAAATGCACAAAATTCTTGGTTCAGCAATAACACGGTAAAGATTCTTGGGTGCGGCAGTGATACATTCCTATAGCATGATAGGTGGTCGGACCAACCAGCTCTAAAAGATCTATACCCAAGGCTTTACTCTCTATGCGTCAATAAGGGGGCACGAATCAGCGAATCAGGTAATTGGGTAAACGGCACATGGATTTGGGATATTCATTGGCGGAGGAACCTATTCTCATGGGAAGTGCAACTAGCGGGTCACCTGGGCAGTTCGCTGAATGCCTTAACTTTGCGGGCCTCGACTTTGGATACTTGGCGTTGGAAAGCATCTGTTGATGGCAAGTATAGTCCCAAGTCAGCCTATGGCAGTTTTGGGTTGTTAGAACAGACACAGGTCCTTAGTATTGAGGCCCAGGCTGCAATCACGAGGATCTGGAATAAAATAACTCCTCCAAAATTCTCGAGGTTGGCCTGGAAAGTGCTAAGAGGACGAATCGCCGCTCGGAGTGAACTCAACAAGAGGAAAATACTAGGTAATGGAGCAGATCTGGGCTGCGCTCTTTGCGGAGCCAGCGACGAAAACCCACACCATCTGTTTGTTGGATGTGACATGGCCAATAAAGTTTGGAGGCTGACTTTCTCATGGCTTGATAATAGCTTGCCAATGCCGAACGACATTATTTCACACTTCCATCAATTCTGTGGCATCGCAGGCTCTCAACGTAAAAAGAACATTTTGGAATGCATCTGGTGCTTGACGGTATGGTTTGTATCGAACGCTAGAAATAAGAAGATATTCTCACATGAGGAGCCGAAACCGGAAAAACTGTTCGATGAAATTAGAGCAAAGGCCTGGAGTATTTTTTGTTTACATAAAGAATGTCCTACCTTGACTTCTTTTCATGATTGGTGTGCATGTCCGAGAGCAGCAATCTGTTCATAAGGAGCTTTATTTAGATATCCGTATGAGCTGGTGTTGTTCCATTTTTTGGCATTGTAATCGCACTTGGAAGTTGTAACTTACTCATGAGTACTCCTGGTACTCCATTATAATTAATACAACATTTTTTCCTTCAAAAAAAAAAAAAAAAAAAAAAAAAACAAAGAACCTGCTGATATAGTGAGGCATCGGTTGAAGGGGTGCCACTAGATAGGTTGAGTGTCGATGAGGTGGATATTTTAAGAAATTTAAAGGATATAAATTGGACCTTTCATTAGAATCCCCAATTCATTCCACATGTGTGAGCCGTATGCTCACATTTACGCCGTATTTGAAAAAAATCAACAAATTGATGTAAATTGGATAAAAAAGGACGTAAATGGAAAAGGTGAATACTTAAGGGGATGTTTGATTTGGGATTATGTAGAATGGGGAAATCTTGGTTTTCAAAATCCTGATGAATAGTGATTGTGTGTGTGTGTGTGTGTGTTTCGGGGATTTTGAGTAGAATATTATGTAACTTTATGTCTAATAAATTGTGTAAGAGTGAGTTGGATTTTTAGTTTTTTCGTCCCATAACTTTTCACTTTTTTTCTAAATTGGTCCCAAAATATTTAAGTGTATGAATCTAGTCCCAATTATTTTTTACATCCCAAAGTTGTCAGAATCTTCGAAAGGACATCATTTTTAGTTATGTACTTGGCACGTGGGCGGTCAATTTCGACGAAGTTGCTGATAAAAAAATAATGTCATTCCGAGAATTCAGACAACTTTAGGATGAAATTGGACCTTTCATCAGAATCCCCAATTCGTTCCATATGTGTGAGCCACATATGCTCACATTTACGCCGTATTTGAATTTTTTTTGGCGAAAACGATATAAATTGGATTAAAAGGGACATAAATTGAAAAAGTGAATACTTAAGGGGATGTTTGATTTAGGATTATGTAGAATGGGAAAATCTTGGATTTTAAAATCCTGATGAATAGTGATTGTGTGTGTGTTTTTGGGATTTTGAGTAGAATATAATGTAACTTTATATCTAATAAATTGTGTAAGAGTGAGTTGGATTTTTAGTTTTTTCGTCCCATAACTTTTTTTTCCAAATTGGTCCCAAAAAAATATAAATGTACAAATCTAGTCCAATTATTTTTACATCCCAAAGTTGTCGGAATCTTCGGAAGGACATCATTTTTTTTTTAACAAAGAAGGTAAAGGTAGGACATCATTTTTGGTTATGTACTTGGCTTGTGGGCGGTCAATTTCGACGAAGTTTCTGATAAAAAAATGACATCATTCCGAGAATTCCGACAACTTTAGGATGAAATTGGTACATATAAAAATAAATTGGGACTAGATTCGTACGTTTATATTCTTTGGAACCATTTTTAAAAAAAAAAAGTGAAAAGTTACAGTAAGAAAAAAGATTATATCACGCAGGATTTGTAGGTATTTTTAGGGGGAGGTGTATTTTTATGTAAATGAAGTTTAGGTAAATAAATGATGGTTGAGAGTTAATGATAAAAATATTATTTCCGTTTTGAGACATACATATTAACTTTGGACGGACAAAACAAAAATACTTACATACAAAGTTTGGACTATGGAGTATAAATTTTATACAAAAATATCAGATTTAAGTAAATATCTAGATATAGTGTTTTTTCTATGGCACTTTGTTTTGTATCGCCTATATGAAGGACAACAAACACATAGAAAAGACACATCTAGAGATCGAGTATCATAATATTCATATATCTATGGATCGGGAGGCCTTTCCCAACATCTCTTTACCTTTAATTGTCACAAAGGTACAAGTATAATTTATTTCAATTCGTTTTATCATATTTGAATTCATATTCCAATTCACAACTGACTTTTCCCAATTTCGTAAAAGATGGATGCTGCATTCAAGAAACCATTCTGTACTTCTGATGAAAACGCGCTAATTGCAGTCCATCCCAATAATGTTGATTGGTGGGAGAAAATCACCTTGGCAGTTCCAGGACAAACAAATGAAGAACTAAAACTACATTATGAAGCTTTAAGTGGTAATGTACTTGGGGCTAGCTTGGAAGGTTATCCGAGAGAGGCTTGCTACCCGGACTGAGCTCAAGAAACGAAACATTCTTGGAATTGGAGAAGACAGCTCCTGCGCTCTTTGTGGCCTAGAAGAGGAAACACCCCAGCACCTCTTCTTCAGCTGCAAACTTCTCAGGCAGAATCTGGCGACTTTGGTGCTCTTGGTTCAATCTCGACGTGGCACTACAGTCCAGCCCGACAACACATTTTCACCAATTCTGCGGACTAATTGGGGTCAAGCGAAAGAAAAATATTTTGGAGTGCATTTGGTGTATGATAGTGTGGTACATTTGGAAAGCTCGAAATGGGAAGGCTTTTGCAAACGAGGAATCCAAACCTGAAAGGATCTTCGACGAGATCAGAGCTAGGGCCTGGCACATCCTCTCTCTTGATAGAACATGTCCAGCCTCTGTTTCCTTCAACGAATGGTGTACAAATCCTAGTTTAGTGTGTATGTAATCTATCTTCTCAATTGTTTAGGAGCCCATTCCCCTTGTAACTCTCACACCTTTTGAGTACCTCTGGTACTCTGGCAATAATATCATTTTCTCCTTTAAAAAAAAAAAAAAGTGGTAATGTAGCGGCGATTGAGACAGAAAAGGCCGGCGTATGTAATTCCTCGGCAGTAGTGCCAGGTTGTAGCTAGCTTAATCACTACTTCGTTTGCAAGTCAGCAAACTCGGAAGTCATGTTGTTCAATGGGGAAGGCTGCAAATCCCCCTTTAATTTCACCCAGACATATTAATTGTGGCGTACTCTCTACCTCCTACCCCGAGTATATATGGATCTGAATTCAAAAGCTTTCCGCACTTCCTGGATTGAAATAATTGCTTGGAAGCAATATGTAATTAGAAGTTTCTTCTAATTAATTCTGCTTTTATCTCTTGAGAACTTATTTAAGGAACTAATTCCAATGTACTCAGGATTGGCTTGGAAGGTGATTAGGGGTCGGATAGCCACGCGTCTGGAACTGCAAAAGAGGAGTATTTTAAAAGACGACGATAATTTTTCTTGCCCTCTATGCGGCGCAGCAGAGGAATCCCACCACCACTTGTTCTTCGACTGCCCTTTCTCATACACCATATGGAGGCTGATCAAAAGATGGTTTAACAACAGTACGCCTCTCCAACCAAGGCCTGCAGCTCACTTCTACCAATTCTGCGGCATACTTGGAGATAAGCGTAAAAGGTACGTCTTGGAATGCATTTGGAGTATGACTGTGTGGTTCATTTGGGGCGCCCGAAACAGGAAGATATTCGCAAACGAAGATCCAAAACCGGAGAGAATTTTTTATGAAATCAGAGCTAATGCTTGTAGTGGCGGACCTAGCTTGGGACATGGGGGTACAGTTGTACCCCCAAATCCCAAAAAATTCCCTTTTTTTTTTGTTGTTGTTGTATAAAAATAATTTTATAATAATGAATTATTGGAAAATATCAAATTATCAAATATACGCCATATCTGATTGCGTGAATATCTAGCTAATTAGATATGTTCCTTATTTTTCTCTATTTTCGGCCATAATTAGTTGAGGCCTTCATGTATATAATGCACCCTTGTACAACAGTTTAACATTATGAGAAAATATATTTTCTCTGTGTACAACAGTCTAACATTATGAGAAAATATATTTTCATGTGCCTTTTATTTGGTTTTATTATGTGCCTTCTATTTGGTTTTAACATGAATAGATGAAAGATGATGAAAAGTTCAATACATTTATCTCCTAAGTTCTTCTTTGAGCTTATTTTATACTCCTTTGGTCTTATTTTTCATATTTTGTCATTAAACCATTTAAACCCTTATATTTCATATTAAAAAAAATTCTAATGAAAATTACAAGTATGTCATTAAGCCATCTAAACATTATTTTTCATATTTTGTACTCACACATTTATTTCCATATATCTTAAAACATTCATACATATATTTATTTGTATCGTAAATATCTGGTTCATTTATACATTTATCGTACCCCCAAATTCAGAATCCTGGGTCCGCCACTGAATGCTTGGAATATTTTCTACCTACAGAAAGGAGGCTCGACAGCAGCATCTTTTAACGACTGGTGTGCAACTCCAAGACCCATTTGCACCTAGAAGAAATGCAATGCCTTTTGTTAACTTTGCCAGGTGTTTACTGTTCCTCACTTCTTTGAAGTGATTCTAGAATGTAACTCGACAAACTCCATTTTGAGTACTACTGGTACTCTACTACATCAATAATAATCTTTTTCCTTTAAAAAAAAAAGGAACTCAATGTTAGCATATATAATTCAAACATTTTTCTTAGGGTACAATTTAAATTTCCTTACATATTTTTTGAAGAAATTAGATCTTTACGCGGGAAATTCAAAGTAGATCTTTATTTAAATTAAAACTCAACAAACAAGTTAAAATTAGATTTTATCGCGGGAAATTCAAACAAAACACTGCTCCGTACGTATTGTCCAAATTCCAAAGTGTGTTTGATCTTAATTTATGACAGAATAGGGAAATAGTAAGCAACTAGTGTGTTCCAACTTGCAGGCAAGGCTCCATATATATGTCTCTCGGAAGCATTCGACTATAAATTTCAATGTGCCTCTTTGATCCACACGAAATCTGACATCATGAAATGTGTTGTTGCCATTGCCAATGCATGGTATTCAGCCTCCGTGCTGATCCTAGCAACAACAGACTGCTTCCTTGAGCACCAGGCCAAGACATTCGAGCCAATGGATATACAGTAACCACTTGTACTTCGACGATCATCAAGCGAGGAAGCAAAGTTGGCATTCGCGAATCCTTGCAATTGAAATTTTGAAATTGAAAATAAAAATAAAAAAAATGCCCTGAAGTGAAGTACCCTTTAAGTATCTAAGAACTCTTTTGCATGCTTGCCAATGGTTTTGAGTGGGAGCCTGAAGAAACTGACTCAGCTTATTAGAGAAAAAAATCATTTACGTCCGTAACTTTCACCTTTTTTTTTTCTTTACAAATTATAATGGTGCATATTTATATTTGTTTTTAACTTCATATATTTTAATTTAGCAACACTTATTCGAATTTACTATAAATATATGAAGTTGATTCAAACTATGAATTGCAATACAGAGAATTATAAATGGCAGTAGGTCCCCGGGATTCAAACTCAGAACTAGTTGGATGTGTAGATAATTTCTTTGTTATGTTAATTAATCAACCCCCCAAGCTGTGCTTGCATTTTAATATTCCTAATTAATATAATTTCTTATTTTAGAAAAATATTATCACGGAATTAATGAAGTAGACAATTTCTTTGATTTTTACTAAGAAAACGTTCATCGGTATAGCTTATTTTATGTGAAATAAAATTAAAGCGAAAATAACCTTTTCAACCAAGTTGTTGTTGTTGATTACTACAGAATACCGATAACACATTCTTCAAGCCGGTAAAGACATTGCAGGGCGAGAAGGCTTGTTGCGACGGAATATAGCAATGAAATATCAGTCGTTAAAACTTCTTTTCCGACAAATTATTTTTGCGGAAAAACCCTTTTTTCTTGTAGTGGAAAGTACTAGTCCCTAGACATATTAATTACTATGCAATTATGGTGCAATAAATTCGTCTCCAAAGGGTCGTCGTTGGGCAGCAGTAGCCGGTATTGCGTGGAGAATATCTGAAGCCCTCATTCAACATATCCAATCCTTCCTCATTGGAAAAGACGTTTCTCAAAAAAAATATCCTCTCCAAATCTTGGTACTACACTTGGTTAACTCTCCCACCTTCGATATTGACGAAAGGTACTTTATAATATTCGTTTATGGTCGTTTTTGAAAGTTCGTTGGAATTCGTGAATAAAACTGTGCAAATGTGTGGGGAATATATGGTGCAAGAGTGTAAGGTTAAATTTAGTGGCGACCGGTGCTCTTGAAAATAAATTTAGTCTGAAGGAAATCAAGATGGGTGCTATTGATCTAGATTTTAAAAATCATTGCCAAGATATTGTATTTACTTTGCCAAATGAAGTGCTTGGATCCGAAAACTTTATTAGGTTATCTGTGGGTGGGTGCAAATTTGATTTAGGGGAAGAAGGATAGGTTAGTCGAAACTTAAATCGATCTCTTAGTTTAAACAATACGTATATCTAAAGGGTGGTATAATTTGAAATATAATTTCAAGCTGCCCTTTGATTTTGAGGTTGTTTCAATCCAATTGTAGACTCTTGTTTGAAATCCTGCTATTATTGTTGTCTTAATTAGTATTAGCAGGCTGGTGTTTAGTCAATTTATTGAGTCTGGTAAACGAAATGTGGGATCGTTTGTTGATGGGCTGAGCATTCTGCATGTGTTACGTAATCTGAAGTGTTTGTTTTTGTCGTCTTGGATTGATGTTGATACCTTGTTTTTCGACGATTAAGGTATCAAAAAACAAGGTATAAACAACATTGATCCAAGACAAAACAAACAATTCAGCTTACAAAACACATGCAGAATGCTCAATCCCAAAACAACTGATCCCACATTACGTTACCAAACTCAATATATGAACTAAACACATGATACAGAATGCTCTTAATTGAGACAACATTAGAAGCTGGGTTTGAAACAAGAGTCTACAATTGGTCAAGACAACTTCTCAATGAAAGAGCAGATTGAAATTATATTCCAAAATATAACACCATTTGTTTTAGATACACATGCATTGTTTAAACTGAGAGATTTAAGTTACGAACCACTAACCTTTCCCTAAATTAATTTTGCACCCACCTACAAATAGACTGATAAGGTTTTCAGATATAAGCACTTCATTTCTAAATGTAAATACACTATCATGGTAGGGGTAAATTGTATTTTTGGTCCCAAGAGAATTTTCAAAAAGAGTTTTCGTCTCACGTTCTTTTATGGTCCTTTTTTATTTCTTTCCAAAAACAGTCCCAGCCGTTAAATATTTAATAGTTTTGGTTTCTAGAAAAATTTTTGGCCCAAAAACTCAGTTAGTTTTTTACTTCTGAATTCGTATGGGACCGTTTTTGTTCAAAAAAGGACAACTTTCGTGAACCAAAATTCTCGTGGGACCAAAATGGCATTTTAGCCACCCATCTTGGAAGTGATTTTTAAAATCGAGAATAATAGCACCCATCTTAATTGCTTTCAGAATAAATTCATTTTCAATAACTACAACTTTTCACAATACCATAGATTGTATTAGTCGCTACTAACTTTAATTTTAAACTTTTTATATCTTTAGGTTCAATTCATGCCTTTGCACAGTTTAATTATTAACGAATTCCAAGAACCTACAATTTCAAATTGACCATAAACGAATCTTATAAACTACCTTAAATCAAAATCGAGGGAGGGACGAGTTTACCAGGCGTTGTACTATGATTTGAGAAGGATAGTTGTTAGATCAACTTTTTTTCCACTCAGGAACAATGTCTCCACTTCTTCAATGCTGATGGCTGGCACAATCACCGGCGAATCATGCTGCTGGCGAGCACCATCTTCACTGGCGCCGCCTAACAGGTGTGCTTGCACGCCTCAAAATGCAGAGATTGGAATAAAGCTAAAACAGACACAACAAAAAAAAAAAAAATACCCATATGGAGAAGACACATTAATTCATAATTAATTTTGATGATTAAGTGACAAGAAAGTTTTTTGTGATCAGTCTTTCATCTACGGGAAGCATTAATTTATATCAGACAATAATCATATAATGATGCAATTAAATAAATTACAGAGATGTGGATGAGTTTAATTGCCTAATTTCCAAGATTTTTAGATTGAAATAACTGAATTAGAATACATCCATCTGTTCTCAAATTTGAATAGGGGGTGGCAATTAACATCAAAAGGGTCAAATATGATGATAAAATTATTTTTGCTATGCTAATATATATTTAATTTATAGCAAATCCAGAATAGAAAAAAAATTATGAGATACAACACCTTAATTCAAAACATATATATGTGCTATGCACATCAAGTAAATAAAAGAAATTAATAAATAAAAATATATATTCTTTTATCTAGAAAATTCTCTCTTGAATGCTCCTTGAAACAATTAGAAGATAATAGTAAATTTCCTTACATATTTGTTGAAGAAATTAGATCTTTCCGCAGGAAATTTAAATTAGATCTTTACGCGGTAAATTTTAATTAAAACTCTACAAAACAAGTTAAAATTAGATTTTATCGCGGCAAATTTAAATAAAACACTGTTCCGCATTGTCCGAATTCCAAAGTGTGTTCGATCTTAATTTCTGACAGAATAGGAAATACTTACACCAATTACCTCCAATGGTAAATAGTTGGCCGGCCGCCACTGTGTTCCACATGTCTCTCGGAAGCATTCTATACAGATCAACAAGCATTAATTAAGTCCCCACGTTAGCTGTTGTGAAGTCAAAATCCAACCCAGCTATTTCCTGTACATAGAGTAACTTCCGTCTTAATTTATTGATCTGTTGAATTTCTCATAACATTAGCAAAAAAACACACACAAAAAATATATAAGCCAAAACCCCTATATATATATATATATATATATATATATATATATAGCTTCAAATTAAGAATAATATATATAATTAATGGCATACCTTGGATATGGATCTCGCTGATTTTGGCTGATTTGAAGGGGCAGCTAGAAGGGGGAAGAAAATTCAGATTAGGGTTTGTAGCTAGGGAAGGGAGACATTCCTTTTATAGGCATTTTTTTCTTCCAGAAGCGTGATTTTCTAGGGTTTGTCGCCACCACCCACAAAAGGGTCCTTCTATTACCTACTTATTCTAAATTAAACCCTAAACAATTCACCATTCCAAAATGTGCCCCAATTCTAAATAGTTTCCCCATTTTCAATTAATGAAATTAATTGTCCCCATAAAAGTAACAGCTGGATCGATATAACCAATAATTGCGAATAATCTAATTTGTAGAAAAATTAATAATGAAATTAATTGAGTTCCACTACTATTTTTTTTTTGAAATACTAGGGTAAACAGATTACACATTATAAAGTACCCTAATATTCTGCGGAATATCATTTTCAATCCAATCGTAAGGAGTTGAAACATTCCAAGTGAGCTGTGCCATTGCATGTGCAACTTTATTTTTTTCCCTTGGGACATAATCACAGCTCCAATCCATGTCTGGGCTCAATCTTGACCTTATTCTTATAACCATTTCTTTCTCCAAACCATCAAGATTATTTACCTGAGTCAAGGCCTTAACTGCAATTTTAGAATCCATATAGAGATTGGACACTTGACTTTCATTGTTTTGACACTTCTTTAGGCCTAATTCTGCTGCAATTAATTCAGCAGCCACAACAGATCCAGGATTTGAAATTCTCTCCCCACCTACACGGATCAGTTTATCCTCATTGTCAATCAAAGCAAAGCCTGTGGCAAAAAAATTCAAAGGCAAATTGAATGCTGCATCCACATAAAGGCTATAACTGACCTTGCTATATTCACCTCCTCTGGATTTATAACCCTTGCCCACACAAATTTGATCTGCAATGGAGTTGATATTAAGAAAATCATTCCAATAATCAATAGCCCATTGTACTTTAAACACCCCAGGTTTCCAATCCTTACGTAAAACCAAGTCTTCCAAATGTAACCATTTACATCTGTCCTTCCAGATTGCCCAGGCTATAACTATCACAGTGGGAAATACTTGTTTATCAATTGACAATCCCACCAGAGCTTCCAAAAAATTTATCAAAGACCCCTTGGTAAACTCTTTCAATATTTCCCACAAACCTGGCTCTTTCCAAGCTCTCCGCAGAAAGACACATTTAAATAAAACATGCATAGAGTCTGCCAAAGGAGCACCACAACAAGAACAAAAGGGATTAATGGGTACATGATGAGAATTAAGATTACCTTCTGTAGCCAAAAATCCATGGAACAGTTTCCATCCAAAAATTCGAATTTTTGGTGGAACTTTAAGCTTCCATATTTGTTGAAGCAATCTTTGGTGCCCACTTTGCTTAGACGATCCAGCTTGAAGGCCTTTGCGCTGAGTATCAACAATCTGCATAGCAAGAATATATCCTGATGCTACTGAGTAACTTCCCGAAGATGAAGAAGGCCAATATCTTTGATCGTTTTGTTGTGTACCCAATAACGGAACCCGTCGAATTGCTTCTACCTCAATAGGAAGAAAAGCTTGACATAGCAACTCACCATTCCATACATATTGTGGATCCAAAAACCGAGAGACACAGGATGCGCTTGCAATACGAGAAAAAATCCTACCCTCAGCCCCTCCTTGAATCCATTTGTCCTTAAAAATGTGAATCGACTCACCATTTCCAACTTTCCACCTGGTTCCATAATCCACAATATCCCTGCTCCATATTAATGATCTCTAGATGAAAGAGGGATTCGATCCCAGACCTGCATTCATAACAAATGTATTCTTGAAATATCTAGCTTTAAATACGCGGCTTACCATAGAGTCAGGCTGTTGCATTAACCTCCACACTTGCTTAGCCAAAAGCGCTCTATTGAAAGATACCATACTTCGAAAGTTGAGTCCTCCATCCTCTCGAGTTCTACACATTACCTGCCATCTTGTCCAGTGTACTTTGGTGCTCTCATGCGTAGAACCCCACCAGAAACGAGCAATTAATCTTTCAATATCCGCACAAATCGAGACAGGAATCCGAAAGCAAGACATAACATAAGAAGGCAAAGCTTGAAGGACTGATTTAATAAGAACCTCTTTACCACCATCAGAAAAGTTCTTATGACTCCATGAATTTATTCGTTGCCTTACCCGATCCACAAGATATCCAAACTGATGTCTTTTGGCCTGAACAGAAATAGTAGGCAGTCCTAAGTAAATATCATAGCCCGATGCCGATCTAATTTGAAGAATGTTCATGACCTTTTCTCGATTATCCAAAGCCGTCATGGGACTGAAAGAAATAGCAGATTTATCAAAGTTAATAATCTGCCCCGATGCTGCTTCATAAATTTGCAAGCAGCTCTTCAATGCCTGACATTCACCCTTCTCAGCCTTCATAAAAATGAGACTATCATCTGCGAAGAAGAGATGAGATATGACTGGTGCATCCTTCGCTACTTTAATACCAGAAAATTGCTTATTCGTAACTGCCTTTAGTAGTAACGAAGATAGACTCTGCGCACACATGACAAACAAAAATGGAGATAGTGGATCACCTTGACGAAGACCTCTAGATGGTTTAAATGAATCCAAAAGAGTACCATTAACACAAATAGAGTAGGTCACCGAAGAAATGCATTGCTGGATAAGAGATACCCATTTCTGTGAAAACCCCAATTTCTTCAAAACTCCTAATAAAAAAGGCCATTCAACTCTATCATATGCCTTACTCATGTCAAGTTTAAGCGCCGCATATCCCTTTTTACTTTTAGACAATCGGAGCCAATGCATACTCTCAAAGGCGATCAAGATATTATCCGAAATTAGCCTCCCCGGAATAAAAGCACTTTGGTGAGGATCAATAATGCCATTCATACAAGACTTGAGCCTATTAGTAATGACCCTTGAAAGCAGCCTGTAACAAACATTGCACAAACTAATAGGCCTAAAATGAGTAACTTGTGTAGGCTTCTTGATTTTGGGGATCATCACAATCGTAGTCTTGTTCCACGACTCTAATTGCTCTCCATCATTCAATACACTCAATATGTGACGTACAACATCCTCCCCAATAGCCTCCCAACTAGTCTGATAAAATGATGCAGGGAAACCATCAGGACCTGCAGCTTTCCAAGGATTAAGATCCTTTAATGCACCATCAACTTCTGCTCTCGTAAATGGAATAGCCAGTTCTTCAAGTTGATCTTCAGAAAGATGCATATGAATATCCCTTGTAGCCCTAACAATCATATCTGGAGTAGGGTTTTGTGAAGTAAAAATCCCTTGAAAATACTCAGCAAAAACCATTGGAATTTGTTCAGCAGACATAATCCAGTCCCCATCCTTATTCTGTATTTTCTCAACCTTATTGACCCCTCTTCTTTGATTAGCCCTCATATGAAAAAACTTTGTATTCCTATCCCCCTCCTTGAGCCATGTAATACGAGATCGTTGCTTCCAATACCACTCTTCTTGAGACAACAGCCTTTCAAGATCCTTTTCATGCTTCTAAACCTGGTGAAAATTGGGCAGTTCATCCTCTTTGTTAAGTTCTGAGTTAAGTAAAGTCTGTACATTAATGATCCTTTCCTTCAATGTGCCCCCTTTCTTGATAGCCCATTGCTTAATATTTTTTCCACATTGAGTGAGTGTCGTGCTCAGATTTAAATTTCTGTCCTTACGAACCCAGACTTGTTTGATCATTCGCTTAAATTCCGGCTCCTTCACCCAATGATTTTCGAACCTGAAAGTTTTTTGCTTCCTCCTCTCAAGTGGTCGAATACTTGAAACACATGAAATCATAATAGGCCTATGGTCCGAACCCATAAAATCCAAATTTGAACACTCATATGCTTTAAACAAACGAACCCAATCAAATGTGGCAACAAATCTGTCGAGTTTTTCAGCAATAAACTCAGTTCCTTTCCTTTTATTAATCCATGTGTACTTAGGTCCAGAAGTTCTCAAGCAGCTCAAATCATTATGTGTCAAAGCATCTTGAAATTGCATAGTTTGAGACAAAGATTTCCTATTTCCCCCCTTCTTCTCATGGTGATAAAGTGTTTCATTGAAATCCCCCCCAACAAGCCAAGCATTTGTCCCAAACAAAGTGTAATTCTTAAGGCGTTTCAGGAGTTCCCAAACTGCTCTACGACCTTGCATATATGGACATCCATGAAAACCAGTAAATCTCCATGTAGACGCATTATTACTTATCAAACAATCAATATGGGCAGTAGAGTACGAGATAATTTGAAGATCAATGTTACACCAAAACAACATCAAGCCACCAAAATTTCCTTTCCCTTTCACATTAAAACAAGAATCAAACCCAAGGGAAGTTTTCAAAACATCGGTACGAACCGATGAACATCTAGTTTCAGACAGAAATAAAATAGACGGACGATAATAAAAAACTAATCTACTCAGATAATTGAATGCTCGAGACCCACTAACTCCTCGAGCATTCCAACATACAATATTCATTCCCCATGGCGGGGTTGAGTCACCTCAACCTCCGCCGGACCTTGAAGATCAATGGCCGTACCATAAGCCTCAACCATGCTTCTTGCCTTTTTAAACATTCCTTCAGCCTGTCTAACAATCTCCCCTTCCGACCATCCTTTATCTCCACTCCAAAAGCCCATCACTTCACCCGGCTCGTCACGCCAAGTCCTTTTTTTGCACGGTAACACACAGCTCTGCACAGAAACCATATCATCCGCCATTTCTTTGTCCTGAAACTCCCCATCTGTATTTGGTAATGCATGTTGAATCTGTCCACTTCTTTTATACACTGGAACAAAAGGGGCCTCACCCTCATGCAAGATTTCCACATACGAAGTATAATCAGTAGAGCTAAGATCTTTGCCAACATAATGCACTACACGATAATCCTTACCATTCTCCACACCCGTTAACGGCTCCTTTTCATAGCATTGTTGGAACCCATCAGGAACCATGAAAGAAAGAGGAGTAAGTGTTTTACCTGTACGAGGGTCCAGCCGTCCACTCATAGCTTCATCAATACCTCGATTTTCCAGCTGCTCCGCCTCAATTCTTACCATAAGATCATCAAACCGATTCACCACTTTCCTTTGCAACACACCCACAGGAGCCTGATCAGTAGAGTTTTCTTCAATGACAACCCCTTTACCTTTTTCCAACCGTCTGACTTGATCCGCAGCCCTTTCTTGCGCTGTGGCCTGCTCCCCCGCCCCAAACTTTAAAAGTTCGAAAAACTTTTCCAGATCTTCCACCGAAGGGCTTTTCTTCTTGTCAGCCTGTAGCCGTGCAGGGAAAAATCTGTGCTTTTTGAGCCAGTCCTCATTCTTACCAAAACCAAGTGGGCAATCAGTCTCCGAGTGTTGTAACCGACCACAAAGAGTGCAAAAACCCGACAATCTCTCATAGCGAAACACCGCCGTGACCGGTTCCTCCTCCACCGTGATAAGAAAAAAGCGACATAGCGGATGGGTAATGTCCATCAGAACCCGAATCCGAAGACACTCCCCCCAGGCCACTTCATCATCCTTCGCATCCACTTCCAGAACATCACCAACAATACTCCCAATCTTCAAGCCCAAAATCGTACTCATAGCATAAAGTTGTAGGCCATGGACCTGAATCCAAAAGGGAACATACCTGATTTGCAACTGGGACAGCTTTTCATTACCATGCAAAAGCTTCATAGCCATTAATGACTTTCGAAAATTCCACGGCTGCCCAGAAAGGACCGATTTGAGCTCAGAGGCAGCCCTAAAAGTGAGAAGAAAAAGACCATCCCCCACACTCGACACTTGGAAAGGCATTCGCAACCTCCAAGTAAGAATCAGCAGTTCTTTTAGTTCCCTCACATTAAAAATCCTCCGAGCAACGAACCTCATGGCCAATGTATTTTTTGGGATAGCTAACTCACTCCTTTGGGCAACAATATGGGTAGTTTCTTTGGTGGAGATACGAAAACTCTCCATCATCTCATTAAGATTTTCTGCCATTACTGAAGAAAGCGAAAGACAGAAGAAACAAGAGAGAGTTAGTGGGGAAGATGAAAAATTAGGGGCAATTGTGAGGGTATAAATAGATGAAGAGGCGCCCCCAATATTAGCTGGATTTCGCAAAACCACTGCCCCAATCCCACTAAAAACCGGTTGTATAATCAGGAAAAAACCCCCAAAAATGCTTCGCCCAATCAGAACAAAGCTTCTCATCATTTGTATCCAAGAACAAACCACACGAAAGGCCTGCCCCAATATTCACGCGCGTAGAAGACACTCCCCAGGAGCCTAAATCCTGCCAAATCTAATGATTAGAATAACTCAAAATCCAAGAAAGGGGATTGTGCAGAAAGCAACAGCACAATCAAGAAAAATTAATAGGCCAAATACGAAAAGGAAGGAAAGGGAAGTGAACCGTCGCCGGCGGAAGAAAGTTTAGTAAGAAACTTTAGGAAGGCAAAACTTCTAGAGAGAAGTTGAGAGGATATCGGTGAAGCGGTATATCAATTGAGTTCCACTACTATTAAATTGATATTCTCTCTTTTTCAAAATGTATGTCACTTTTAGACTGAGGTACACGTATTAAGAAAAGTAATGACTTCTTAATTATTATACCCTTAATTAATTGTTCTAAATTTCTACATTATTGCTTGTACTTCTAATGAAAAGAAGAAAACATATATATAAATATTTTTATTGATCTCAAGGATAAATTTGGAAGAAATGCAATTAATTGGCTTTGAAGTGCAAAACGTCGTATAATTTGCAAAGAAAATGAATTATATTATGAATAGGAGGGAGGATTAATTAGTTTGAGGGTTATTTAGGAAAAAGTGTAATTAATTTGCATTGAAAAGTGCAAAACGTCATATATATAATTTACAAAGAAAACGAAAGGTCAAAACGTTATACATTTTGAATAGGAGGGAGTAGTTGTTAGAAAGTCCATAAATTTAATTGGAAGGATAAAAATGAAAGAAAGAAAAGATAAAACATTAAAAAACCCCAAAAAGTGGTCAACCAGATGGAAAAGACAAGAAAATAAAGAGTAATAAATCCCACCAAAAATAATCTGGCAAGAACAGAGAAAAAGAAGTGTGAAAGAAGGAAAACAAATGGAAGGAAGAGTAGAAAGCCAAAAAAAAAAATCTGGAAAGAAAAAGATAAAATAAAAGGTAAAAAGGCGTTTTAAAATATTACGAAAAGAAGGAAGAAAAAAAAAAGGTGAAAACCCCTTTAAAACCGAAGGAAAAGGGTAAAAAGCCTAAAAAAATGAACGCGGAGGTTAATGACAAGAAATTTGCAACGACAAACATTTCGTACGGATTTACGACGAAACTGGTTAAATGGTTGAAGTCAACAAATTTTGTAACGGGCAAAAATTTGTCGCAAATTTAAAATTAAGATTTGCGATGGTATTTTCCTTTGCAAATCGATGCGGTTCACATGAGGCCTCGTCTGTAGCAATAATAAATTACACCGTTTGATTTGCGACGAAAAATATTAATCTTAAATTTGCGATCCAACAAGATGGCATCATTTTGCATGCTTGGCCGTTAGATTAGCAATGGATTTCCGGGCAGTAATTAAATCCATCGTTAATTTTGATACCATATATATAAATGGCATTCGCCCCTCTTTACCTCTCCTCTCTCGTCGATAGAACTCCAGAAAATGCTCGTGGGGAGTGGAGAAGGTGCTCAACGCACATATATCTCAAGTCTCAACGTTGGTCAATTTAAACGTACATTTTTTTAAATTTGACTGTTTTTTTTATTGTTTTTAATTAGTGTTCTAATTTACTCTTTTATATTATTACATGTTTAATGTCATTTAAATTTAATTTAATGTTTAATGTTATTTAATTAGATTAAATTTTCATGTTATTTAATTATGTTAAATGCATATAATATTGTTAGTTTAGAATTAAATATGTTTTTTTTAATTAATTATTTATTTATTTTAAAAGTTTATCGTGTATAATTTGTTATGGCTTAGTTTGATTAATTAATTGCATGTAATTGATGATTAGTTATGGTTTAAATATTTAAATTGTTAGATTGTTGGTTGACTAGAAGAATTAGAAATGACTATATATATACAGTAGAGAAGTAAAAATTATTTTTAACCATACTCCTATAATAATTTAATTATTTGAATGTTTAATCTAGATGAGTGGACAAGATGCATTACAAAGAAAACTGATTTTTAGTGACATAATTTATGTCATTAATTCTTCTTTAACTAAAAGTCTTTAGTGACGGTAATTGACTTTTAGTGAGAGATCATGTCATTAATTCTAAAATTTATGTCACTAAAGACTTTTAGATAGAGAAGCAATAATGAGAGGATTTTGTCATTAAAAGTCAGTTTTCTTGTAGCTAGTGACGCGCGGCAGCATCCCCCCATAACTTGAACATAAGTCCATTTTGTCGACGAAAGTGGACCGGTTCGATCACTCAGACAAACCTCTGCTGGTCGATCCTTGCTGGAGGATACCGCCTCCATCCAGCTTTTCTCCCCATCCTCCCTCTTCACAGTCTCCCACTTGGGTCATGATCAATTTTTCGACGAAACATGCTGTAGTAAATTTGTGATAGAAATTTTTGCCGGAGTTCACACCAAAGAGCCGGTCACAAATATTTGTGACCGGCTCTTTGGCGACCACCTAAAATTCATCGCAAATGTGTGGTTTTGAGATGGTTTCATACAAATGCCTACTAATGAAAATATATAAAACTTAAATTTAGCCAAAAAAAAAATAATAATACTCCCTTCGTCCCCGAAAAGTTTGCGGGGAATCTTAGGCACATGGTTTAAGAAAAAAGTGTAATGATGAGAGTGTTGAGGGGTAATTTTGTAAACTTTTATATATAAAGTAAATAAAGTAGGTGAATTGAGTGTATGGTAGGTCCCAAAAGTAATGGCATGAAGAGTAAATATGTGTATATTGTGAGGGTGAGTATTGTGACGATTATTTCTATTTTGGGGTATGCAAACTTTTGGGGGACAAACAAAAAAGGAAACTATGAAAAATTTTCGGGGACAGAGGGAATACTAATATAAATAAATATGCAGTAATCTTAATATTTAAAAATACTAGTATTAGCTAATTACCATTAATTACCGCCATTAACTAGTAAGAACATACTGAGATGTGAGCCATCAGGCTTCAGAGATGTCAATGCAAATTCGCTTATAATTAAAAAGGGCTATTTCGCAATTGCGGCCATTAATCCCCACTTCGTTTAAATCTTGACATCTGCTGGTGAGGATGGAAATGGCTGGAGAATGTTTCGGAACAACGAGCGATTATCAACGACGGCTGCAGATTCTTATGCCCACTTTTGCCCTCTTAATTATGTCAGAACGATCGTCAAATGTTGTGCCGGCGGTAGAGATTGCAGCACGCGTACCTCAGGCGATGGCTGCAGATTTTTATGCCCAATTTTCTACAGGTGATTTTATTTATGTTAGAATTTGTGGAATTTTTACTCTATTTAGCCTTGCACTGTATCTGTTCGACAAAATCTCCAAGTGAGTATTTGTTAAGGATATTTGTGGGCTGCTATTCATCCCCTTATTCATAACAATGTAGCATATATACCTTGTCCATGTGAGGATAAATTGTGTTTTTTACTTAACGTTTCTGAGGAAATTGTGTCCAGTATTGTAAGAGTTAGTAGTGAAAGCACTCATCAAAACTACAAACATATAACCGAGCGCTTAGGAGGAGTACTGCGTGAATCGAATAAATATCTAAACTATTCAAGCTTTTAAGATGAATTACAAATCTGTTAAACTACAAACATGAAATATGCTTACGTTTTATCTAATGTTTTAACAGTGAAATCACTTATTAGAACTGCTAACATAATTAATCTAAAAATGAACAAGCTAAGCACTTAAGAGGAATTAAATAAACATTCCAATATCAGAGCTTCCCAAATTTGCCTAGTGCACCTTCCACTGGTATGTACTGCAAAGAACATGAATTGTTATTCCTTTTGGCTTAGTATTATTTTTCAAAATCATTTTTCATTCAATTGCCTTATGGAAATATAACTCTTTTGTCCTTCCTAAAACATCATCTTAAGACTAAAGGTATCTTAATTTATCTTTTTCTTTTATGTTTTCATTGCTGCATGTTCATCGTCATAGCTAGATTGATTAGATATCTATGTAATTGATTAATTAGTGTTTGTATAGCAATCCTAGTTTTCTGAAAAAAATATGAGAATGAGCCAAAGTTAGTTCGGCTCACTGATGATCACAGTACGTAATGAATATATTTTTATAAGATTGCACATTGATTCAAGAAAAATCTAGATGACATTAATGCATTATAAATTGGGGATATGCATTAAATATTAAGATGGATGGGCAGACATGTAAGATTAGATATACTAATAATGGATGCATTAGAAAGAATTGAAGGTTGCTCTAGTAGATGTGAAATTAAGAGAAGCATGCTTAAGATGGTTTGGACATGAGCATATGTCTTCAGATACCACAATACGGCGTGTAGATATAGATTATATTGCTTCAGTTAAAAGGGGAAAGGAGAAGACCTAAAAGGAATTGGACACCATTTGAAGAAAAGAGAAATACTTAAATGTATTATATGAAAACATTTGCTTTGGCAAAAATCCATAGTGATATATGATTCATATTGCCAACAAGCATGGTGGGATCGATATGGTACGAGTACTCCTATTAGGCCAACATTGTTAATTAAGAAATAGAATATTAAACTAAATATATATATAAGTACATTTGTTTTGACTGAACACCATAGAAAAATATGACCAATATAACTGACTGGGATAAAGGCAGGATCCCTGAAAAAGTTACTTTTTGCGTTAAACACGGAGTAGTGGACAAAAATATTTATTACAGTAATTTCTGAAAAGGGGAGGACTTTTTCTATCACTTTGTTTTGTAACTCCCATCGCCTATATAAAGAACAGCATACACACATTGACATACACATCTAGCGTATTATACACACACACAGAGAGAAACACCGAGAAGAAGAAGCATAGTTCAAAGGATCTGGAGGCTAGGACCCATCTAGTAGCCTTTCCCTAGAGCTCCCTACGATTATTTGTAACAAAGGTACTCTATTGTTTTTTAAATAAATTTAAATTTATTAGATTTAATGAGCGTATGATTGCTTTATTGATGCTTTATCTGTAACTTTGGCCAAGTCCAACTTTAGTTCTGAAGGTATCAGTTTTAGTCTGACAGTATCAATTTAATTCTGTAACTTAGGCCGTGTACAACTTTAGTCATGTAACTTTGCACTAAAATTGATATCGTCAGGACTAAAATTTAAAAAAGTGCAAAGTTACAGGACTAAAGTTGGACTCAACCAAAGTTATAAGACTAAAATTAATATTTTCTCGGTAGATTAGTATTTGGAGAATACTGCATGTGGAATTTTGTAGAATAAAATGAAGATCTGGTAAGTTTATGTTGCATCTGTTTATTTGGATCAATCTAAAAACTGCCAAATTAGTGCTTGAGCAAAAAAAGAAGTAAGAAGAAAGATGATCACAAAGAACTGAGTGTTGAATGTGTTGGATCTTGGTTTTAAGTTTTATTTTGAAAGACCAGTGACTATTATATGTGATTTTGGATTAATTTTAATTTGATATTGTTAAATTAGCTAATTTTAGGAAAGGGGTGTTTTATTGTATGCAAAACTTTCCTTACATCATTGTTACTATTTTTCTCTTTTGTATATCTATGTTACACCTTGCCATTTAGAATCTTCACATGTTCAGTTGTTTTTCTAGTTTATGATTTATTAAAATGGTCCATTAGTTCTTGAAAATGGATAATTTTCTTAATGAGATGTATGTCTTCCGAAATTAACAGCTCATTTTTCTATATCTCTAGTCTTCAACAAGGTTTTTCCGGCCAGTATCCAAAAGAATGGACACAGATTGGACATTCGTCAGCCGATCCTGGTTGTGGGAAGACGATTCTGCATTTCAAAAACCATTATTTGTTTCAAATTGGACTTGGGAGGAGGACAGGGCCTTCGAGAATGCACTAATTGCAGTCCATCCCAACGATGTTGATTGGTGGGAGAAAATAGCCTTGGCAGTTCCAGGAAAAACAAATGAAGACCTAAAACTTCATTACGAAGCCTTAAGTGGTAATGAAGCAGCAGTTGAGGCTGAAAAGGCCGGCGTTTGTAATTCCTCGGAAGTAGTGCCAGCTTGTAGCTTAATCACTACTTCGTTTGCAAGTCAGCAAACTCAGAAGCCATGTTCTTCAACTGGGATGGCTGCAAATCCTTCTTTAATTGCACCAAGACATGATAATTGTGGCGTACCTTCTACGTCTTACCCCGAGTATATAGATCCGGATGAATTCAAAAACTTTCCACACTTCCTAGATTAGAATAATTGGCTTGTAAATAATATGTTTTGTGCTTAGAAGCTTCTCCTGAACAATAGAAAATAACAGAGAATTATAAGATGTAAGATAATCACGAGGAATTAGTGCTTTGTGTAATGTTGAATTTGGGATTTTAAGTTTTATTTATAATTAAGAGCCCTCACTACTATTAACTTTAAAAATAAAAATAATTCTAAAATTTATTAATATAATTTAAGAGTGAGATGTTTATTATTGCCAGCGAGTATTCCTTGGGGAGCAAATTCCGGCAGCTTCCCATGCCATCCCGTCAATATTGGAAATCAATGACAATGTGCTTCATACGAGAATGAAAGATTGGATTCAAGCACAAGTAGGTGGCCTCCACATTATCACAATATATCATTGGGGAAGCCGAAGTAATGGAACGATACTCGACCTCTGTGGAAGAGAGAGCCACTATCTGTTGTTTTCGAGAGGTACAAGAGATGGAATTAGACCCAAGAAACACAACATATGCACCCGTAGAGGTGTGATCATCACTATTGCCAGCCCAGTCAGCGTCAATGAAGTAGTGGCGAGTGAGAGGATGACCAAAGAACAACACCCATATCTCGACTGCCATGAGATATTGTAGTAATCATTTGACCCCCGGCCCCCTGTGAGTGGACGGAGGAGCATGCATGAATTGGGAGAATTATTCACAGCAAAAGCAATGTCAGGCTTAGTAAACTAAAGATAATGTAAGCTATCAAGAACTTGCTGATATAGTGAGGCATCCGCCGGAGGGGTGCCATCAGATAGGGTGAGAGTCGACGAGGTGGATATTTTAAGAAATTTAAAGGATATAAATTGGACATTTCATCAGAATCCCCAATTCATTCCATATGTGAGAGCTGTATGAATAGTGATTGTGTGTGTGTGTGTTTTTTGGGTGGGGTGGGTGGGGGGTTAGTAGAATATAATGTAACTTTATGTCTAATAAATTGTGTAAGAGTAAGGTTGGATATTTAGTTTTTTCGTCCGATAACTTTTCACATTTTTTTCGAGTCTAGTCCCAATTATTTTTTACATCCAAAGTTGTCGGAATCTTCAGAAGGACATCATTTTTGGTTATGTACTTGGCACGTGGGCGGTCAATTTCGACGAAGTTGCTAATAAAAAAATGACGTCATTCCAAGAATTTCGACAAATTTAGGATGACATTGGACCTTTCATCAGAATCCCCAATTCATTCCACATATGTGAGCCGTATGCTAACATTTACGCCGTATTTGAAAAAAAAAATCGGCAAAAATGATGTAAATTGGATTAAAAAAGGATGTTAATTGAAAATTTGAATACTTAAGGGGTTGTTTGATTTTGGATTATGTAGAGTGGGAAAATCTTGGATTTCAAAATTCTGATGAATAGTGATTGTGTGTGTGTGTTTTTTTTTTGGATTTTGAGTAGAATATAATGTAACTTTATGTCTAATAAATTTTGTAAGAGTGAGTTGGATTTTTAGTTTTTTCGTCCCATAACTTTTCACTTTTTTTCCAAATTGGTTCCAAAAAATATAATTGTACGAATTTAGTCCCAATTATTTTTTACATCCCCAAGTTTTCGTAATCTTCGGAAGAACATCATTTTTGGTTATGAACTTGGTACATGGGCGGTCAATTTCGACGAAGTTGCTGAAATTCCGACAACTTTAGGATTCCGAAAACTTTAGGATGAAATTGATACATATAAAAAAAATTGGGACTAGATTCGTACGTTTATACTCTTTGGAACCATTTTTTTTAAAAAAAAGTGAAAAGTTACCGTAAAAAAAAGATTATATCACGTAGAATTTGTTGTATTTTTAGGGGGAGGTGTATTTTTAAGTGAATGAAGTTTAGGTAAATAAATGATGGTTGAGAGTTAATGATAAAAAATATTATTTCCGTTTTGAGACATACATATTAACTTTGGACGGACAAAACAAAAATAATTACATACAAAGTTTGGAAAAATTTAAGTAAATATCTACATATAGTTTTTAAAAAGTCCAAAAAATAAATAGGAAGGAATTAAAATAAAAAAAAGAATAGATTTTAAAAAGCCCCAAAACGTTGTTAATCAGAAGGAAAAAACATGAAAAAAAAAGAGAGTAAAAGTCACCAAAAAAATCTTGAAAGTAAGGAGAAATCGAGGCGTGAAAGAAGGAAAATAAATGAAAAAGAAGAGTAGAAAGCCAAAAAAAAATATGGAAAGGAGAAAAAAAGGTGAAAATCGTTTTAAAATATTATACAAGGAAAGGAGAAATAAAGAAGAAAGAAAAAAAAGGGTGAAAAGTGAAACAGGAGGAAAAGAAAGGAAAAAAATATTTAATTGTAAAAAATCCCCAAATCTGAAAAAGGGGTGAAATATGGAAAAGAAATGAAAAAAGAGTGTAAAAAGTCCAAAAAACTTAAAGGCCTGGAAATAAAGGAGAAAAAAGAGGGGATTGAATTCATATAATACAAAATTAGGTACAAGTTTTTATTAGAGGAAAAGCACCCACGAAAATCAGGGGGCCGGAAAGGGGAGTGTTTTTTCAATGGCACATAGTTTTGTATCGCCCACAGACTATATAAAGGACAACAAACACATAGAAATAGACACATCTAGCTAGAGTATCATAATATTCATATGTCTATGGATCGGGAGGCCTTTCCCAACATCTCTTTACCTTTAATTGTCACAAAGATACTAGTGTAATTTATTTATTTCAATTCGTTTTAAATCATATTTGAGTTCATATTCCAATTCACAACTGACTTTTCCCAATTTCGTAAAAGATGGATGCTGCATTCAAGAAACCATGTTGTACTTCTGATGAGAATGTTGTTGCAATTTCCTATGACGGCGTACGTTGGACGGAATAGGAACATAGGTAAATCGTTGCTTATCACATTTTACATATACTGAATATTTAAGAAATTTAAATCTCAACTTTACCTTGCTAATTCTTGTTTCATTGTTTTTGTCACTGAACTTTAATTACCTTGCCCACTTTTCTATATCTCTAGTCTTCAACAAGGTTTTTCCGGCCAGTATCCAAAAGAATGGCCTTCAAAAACCGATCCTGGTTGTGGGAGGAGGACGATGCTGCATTTCAAAAACCATCATTTGTTTCAAATTGGACTTGGGAGGAGGACAGGGCCTTCGAGAATGCACTAATTGCAATCCATCCCAACGAATCAACGATGTTGATTGGTGGGAGAAAATAGCCTTGGCAGTTCCAGGAAAAACAAATGAAGACCTAAATCTTCATTACGAAGCCTTAAGTGGTAATGAAGCAACAGTTGAGACTGAAAAGGCCGGCGTTTGTAATTCCTCGGCAGTAGTGCCAGCTTGTAGCTTAATCACTAGTTCGTTTCCAAGTCAGCAAACTGATCAGAAGCCAGGTTGTTCAATTGGGATGACTGCAAATCCTCCTTTAGTTTCAACAAGACAAGATTGTGGTGTACCTTCTACGTCCTACCCCGAGTATATAGATCTGGATCTGAATTCAAAAACTTTCTGCACTTCCTGGATTGAAATATGTTAGAAGTTTCTTCTTTCTGCTTTTGTCTTGTACTTTTTTCTTGAGAACTCAATGTTAACATAATTCAAACATTTTGCTTAGGTATTATGCTCAGGTTTAAATTTCCTTACATATTTATTGAACAAATTAGATCTTTACGCCGGATATTCAAATTAGATCTTAATTTACGCTGTAAATTTAAATTTAAAATCAACAAAACAAGTTAAAATTAGATTTTATCGCGGGAAATTCAAACAAAACACTGCTCCGCACGTATTGTCCTTATTCCGCAAAATCTGGCATCATGAATTCATAATGAGGAAAAAGAGATATAGCCAAAAACCCTATAATAGCTTCAAATAATAATATCATGCATGGCATACCTTTCCTCAATTAATCGGAATGGCAGCGACAGCTGAAGGGGGATGGAAAATTGAGGTTAGGGTTTCTAGGGAGACCTTCTATTCTAGATCCATCTAGAATGTGTTTGTTACAACCAAATAACTAACTTTCCTATCATATTAGTAACTGATCTTTGTTATGCAATATAAAATGAATCTTGACGTATCTAGTGACTAACTAAATCTGCTATAGCTATACATTAACATGCCCCTGTTGAAAAATCAAGGACTGAAACCGCAAGGGCGAGATGGGCTTAGTCAGGATATCTGCAACTTGGTCTTCAGAAGGAACATAGCGAACATCTAACTGTTGGGACTGAACTTTCTCCCTGAGAAAGTGGACGTCGATCAACCTCCACATGCTTCATGCGAGAATGGAAGTCAGGACCGAATGCAAGAGTAATAGCTCGTGAATTGTCACACCACAGAATCGAGGGTTGAGTTCTGAGCATATGTTGTTGACATTGCCAATGCACGGTATTCAGCATCCGTGCTGCTCCTAGCAACAACAGACTGCTTCCTTGACATTCGAGCCAATGGACATACAGTAACCACTTGTACTTCGACGATCATCGAGTGAGAAAGCAATGTTGGCATCCGCGAACCCCTGCAATTAATTGAAATTTTAAAACTGAAAAAAAAAATGCCCTGAAGTGAAGTACCCTTTAAGTATCGATCTAAGAACTCTTTTGCATGCTTGCCAATGGTTTTGAGTGGGAAACTGAAGAAACTAACTCAGCTTATTAGAGAAAAAAATTATTTACGTCCGTAACTTTCTTTTTTTTTTTAAAACGTCCCAAAAAAGATGAAATTTTAATTTACGTCCCATAATTTCATAAATTACTTAATCTGTTTTTGGTGATTCTAGCTGACTCAGTCGATCTTCTTCACCCTTTTTGGTGATTCTGTTCTTGTTGCACAATCTGGGTTTTCCTGCTGCTTCTAGAAAAATAGCAGCCCTGACATCCCCTTTCTATTTCAATGTGAACTGGGCTTATTTTATTTTTTGGGCAAGCTCAACAAATTTTTATTACAAATTATAATGGTGCATATTTATATTTAATTGTTTTTAGTTTCATATATTTTAATTTAGCATCACTTATTAGAATTTACTATAAATAAATGAAGTTGATTATAAAAAGAAAATATGAATTGCTATACATAGAATTTTAAATGGTTGTAGGTTGCCCGGGATTCAAACTCAGAACTAGACGGATGTAGATAATTTCTTTGTTTTTTACCGAGAAAACGTTCGTCGGTATAGCTTATTTTATGTGAAATAAAATTAA
This sequence comes from Galeopsis tetrahit, assembly GCA_963675135.1. Taxonomy (NCBI): domain Eukaryota; kingdom Viridiplantae; phylum Streptophyta; class Magnoliopsida; order Lamiales; family Lamiaceae; genus Galeopsis; species Galeopsis tetrahit. The sequence continues at coordinate 16,956,482 of OY776125.1, read as the reverse complement.
AGTGAAAATAACCTTTGCAACCGAGTTATTGTCACTAATTACTACAGAATACCGACAACACTTTCTTCTAGCCGGTAAAGACATTGGCGCGCGAGAAGGCTTGTTGCGACGGAATATAGCGATGAAATATCAGTCGGTAAAACTTCTTTTCGACGAATTATTTTTGCGAAAAAACCCATTTTTTCTTGTAGTGGAAAGTACTAGTCCCTAGACATGCATATTAATTACTCCCTCCGTCCCGGAATTGTTTGCACCACTTTATGGGCACGCAAACTAAGAAAAAAGTGTAATGAGTGGAGTGTTGAGGGGTAATTTTGTAAAGTTATATGGATAAAGTAAAAAGGTGATTGGATTGAGGGTAAAAGTAATGGCATTTTGTGTAAATATGTGAATATTGTGAGGGTGAGATTTAAAAAAATGTTTCCTTTTTAAGAAGTGCAAACAATTGTGGGACGGACGAAAAAGGAAAGAGTGCAAACAATTGTGGGACAGAGGGAGTACTATGCAATTATGGTACAATAAATTCGTCTCCAAAGGGTCGTCGTTGGGCAGCAGAAGCCGGAATTGCGTGGAGAATACCTGAAGCCCTCATTCAGCATATCCAACCCTTCCTGATTGGAATAGAAGTTTCTCGAACAACTATCCTCTCCAAATCTTGGTACTACACTTGGTTAACTCACCCACCTTCGATATTGATGAAAGGTACTTTATAATATTCGTTTATGGTCGTTTTGAAAGTTCATTCTTGGAATTCATGAATATATGGTGCAAGAGTGTAAGGTTAAATTTAGTGGCGACCGATGCACTCTATTGTATTGTGAAAACATGTAGTTATTCTCTTGAAAATAAATTTAGTCTGAAGGAAATCAAGATGGGTGCTATTGATCTAGATTTTAAAAATCATTGCCAAGATATTGTATTTACTTTGCCAAATGAAGTGCTTGGATCCGAAAACTTTATTAGTTTTTCTGTGGGTGGCTGCAAATTTGATTTAGGGGAAGAAGGATAGGTTAGTCGAAACTTAAATCGATCTCTTAGTTTAAACAATACGTATATCTAAAGGGTGGTATAATTTGAAATATAATTTCAAGCTGCCCCTTCATTTTGAAGTTGATTCACAACCGGCAATCTCATTGAGACTCCACTCTTTGGCCGAAGCTATACTTGGTATCGCCTCGACGGAACATGTAAAAGCAAACTAGATCGGGTATTGCTCAATGAAGATTGGATTCTAGCCGACCCTCCTTCTCGCCTCTTAGGTCTGCTGAGATCAATCTCTGGCCACTGCCCCATCATCTTGGAAGATCAACCTTTGAATTGGGGCCCTAAACCTTTCCGTTTCTTTAACGCCTGGTTAAGCCACCCCTCATTCAAGGACGACTTTGCGGATCTCTAGGGAAAATTTCAGATTGAAGGTAGACATAGCTACATCATCAAAGAGAAATTCAAATTGACAAAGGCCTTCTTCCGGGGCTGGAGCAAAAGAAAATTCGGAAGCCTAGACCAACAAATAGAAGCAAACAAACAAAAGCTTTTGGAACTGGATGACATAGACGACGGGATGGGGTTGGACGACACAAGACAAATGACTTATCAAATCTGTGCTTTGACGGAAATTGGCTCACTTCTCCAGCAGAAATAAAGGCAGCCATATCAGATCACTTCAAAAAGCACTACCAGGCCTCCCAAGAGCATCGACCCTCCATTCCCCCCGGCTTCGCGCGCCGCACCATCAGCGCCGTAGACAACCTGATGCTAACAGAAATGTTTACAGCCACTGAAATTATAGATGCTGTCTGGAGCTGTGAGCCCTCCAAATCACCCGGCCCCGACGGCTTCCCCTTTGCTTTTATTAAAGCAAATTGGGAAATTTTGAAGGAAAATTTTTTGAATCTCTTTAATGAATTTCATTCAAACGGGAGATTTGTTAAAGTATTTAACCATCCTTCATAGCCTTAATCCCTAAAAAACAAAACCTCACAAGCATTGGTGACTTCCGGCCAAACTCCATGATCAACAGCTACTATAAGGTTATAGCCAAAGTTTTGGCTAGAAGGCTTTCTAGGGTTATAGGATCAGTGATTTCGGAGTCTCAATCAGCCTTCATACAGGGAAGACAGATTCTAGACGGAGTGCTAATTCTTAATGAAATCATAGATGAAGTAAAAAAGAAAAAGGAGGAAAAACTACTTTTCAAGATTGACTTCGCCAAGGCTTTTGATTCGGTTGATTGGGGCTTCTTGATCGACATGATGCGCAGCATGGGTTTTGCACCGCTGTGGTGTAAATGGATTCGAGAATGTGTTACGTCGGCCTCAGCTTCTATTCTCGTTAATGGCAGCCCCTCAACAGAATTTAAATTGGAGCGGGGATTAAGGCAAGGGGATCCACTATCCCCGCTGCTCTTTATCATATCGGCAGAGGGTCTGAGCGTGTTGATTAATAGGGCCATATCTGAAGGTCTCTACGACGCTGCTGCAATCGGCCGAAAGCGTATCCCCATCTCACACCTATAATACGCAGACGACACAATTCTAGTGGGTGAAGCAACTACAAAAATATTTGGGCCCTCAAATGCCTATTGGTGAATTTCGAACAGCTATCCGGTATGTAGATTAATTTCTCCAAGTTCAGTCTCCTCGGAATTAATACGGATGCAAAGGTAGTACACGAGGCAGCTGCGTTCCTTTGATGCCGTGTTGGTGAACTCCCGATGAATTTTCTTGGCATACAAGTTGGGGTAAATCACAATAGGACCGAGGCCTGGAATGAGGTGGTGCAAAAAGTCTGAAGCAGAATTAATTCCTGGGGAGACAGGCAGATCTCTTTCGGCGGTAGAATTACACTACTCAATGCGGTTCTCGTCTCGTTGCCCATTTATTATCTATCCTTTTACCGTATTCCAATGAAAACCCTGAGTGAAATCGTCAAATTGCAACAAAATTTTTTGTGTGGGGGGGGGGGTGTGCGCTCTACAAAAAATCCATGGGTCTCATGGAATGACGTTTGTAGACCTAAACTAGTCGGGGGACTTGGTGTTAGAAACCTAAATTTATTTAACATATCTCTTCTTGGCAGGTGGGCGTGGAGAATTCGGACGGAGCCTAACTCACTGTGGGTAAAAATTCTAGGTTCAAAATATGATATTTTCTGTACAGGGGAAACTTCATCTTCGACAAACAGGAATAAGGCAATGTGCTGGTGGAATACAATTCACGACCTCTTCTTCGACACCAACTCCAGCCCCTGGCTTAATCAAAATCTATCCAAAATTTTTGGCGACGGCAGCAACACATCTCTCTGGAACGAGCGTTGGGCGGGCGAGCAAAGCTTGAAGGTTAGATTTCCTAGGCTCTACATGATATGCTCCAACAAAGAGGCTAAGATCAGCGATTCCGGCGAATGGGTAGACAACAATTGGATCTGGAGTATTTCATGGAGAAGGCCTCTCTTCGCTCGAGAAGAAACAATGGCTGCAGAACTTCTTAATGCCCTTGGGAATATTAACCTACAATCTGCAACCACAGATACATGGAGGTGGAACCTTACTGGAAATGGCATCTACATCGCTAAGTCAGCTTACGGGGGCCAAGGCCTCTTGCCACGAACGCAACCCCTCCAAGAAGATGCATTATCTGCTTTCAGAACACTTTGGAATAAGGTGACCCCTACCAAGTATGCAGGTCTAGCTTGGAAAGTGATTCGGGGACGGATCGCCACCCGAAGTGAGTTACGGAGGAGAAATATTATAAAAATCGACAAAGACATGTCCTGCGCACTATGTGGTGCAGCTGAGGAGACCCATCAACATCTGTTCTTCGACTGTCGATTCTCCTACACCATATGGAGGCTACTTAAATTCTGGTTCAATATATTGTAGCATGTCGTTTCAGCCTAGACCCGCAGCCCATTTCCATCAGTTATGTGGCATATTTGAAGCTAAACGTAAGAGATTCATCTTAGAGTGCATTTGGAGTATAACGGTGTGGTATATTTGGAGTGCCCGGAATAAGAAGATTTTTTCGAACGAGGACCTGAAACCGGAGAAGACGTTTGACGAAATCAGAGCCAAAGCTTGGAGTATCTTCAATCTACAGAAAGAATGCCCAACAACAAACACATTTCAGGACTGGTGCGCTAACCCAAGGGCAGTATGTGCATAGCATTCTGATTGTAGACCAAACTGTAATAGGGGAATGGTGCTTCTTATTCTTGTTTTTTGACATGTAACTCCCTTTTTGAGTACCCATGGTGCTCGGCTACCTTAATGAAATACACGTTTTTCCTTCTAAAAAAAACTTTCATGTGCCAAAATTCTCGTGGGACCAAAATGGCATTTTAGCCGGCCATCTTGGTAGTGATTTTTAAAATCGTGAATAATATCACCCATCTTAATTTCTTTCAAAATAAATTCATTTTCAATACCTACAACTTTTCACAATACCATAGATTGCATTAGTCGCTACTAACTTTAATTTTAAACTTTTTATATATTTAGGTTCAATTCATGCCTTTGCACAGTTTAATTATTAACGAATTCCAAGAACCTACAATTTCAAATTGACCATAAACGAATCTTATAAACTACCCTTAATCAAAATCGAGGGAGGGACGAGTTTACCAGGCGTTGTACCATGATTTGAGAAGGATAGTTGTTAGATCAGCTTCTTTTCCACTCAGGAACAATGTCTCCACTTCTTCAATGTCGATGGCTGGCACAATCACCGGCGAATCATGCTGCTGGCAAGCACCATCTTCACCGCCGCCTCACAGATGTGCCTGCACGCCTCAAAATTCAGAGATTGGAAAAAAGCTAAAACAGACACAACAAAATTTAAAAAAAAAAACCATATGGAGAAGACACATTAATTCATAATTATTTTTTAATAATTAAGTGACAAGGAAGTTTTTTGTGATCAGTCTTTCATCTACGGGAAGTTTTTTGTGATCAGCTAAAACAGACACAACAAAATTTAAAAAAAAAAAACCATATGGAGAAGACCAACTAATTTATCTCAGACAATAATCATATAATGATGTAATTAAATAAATTGCAGAGATGTGGATGAGTTTAATTGCCTAATTTCCTAGCTTTTTAGATTGAAAAAAACTGAATTAACATCAAAAGGGTCTAATATGATGATAAAATTATTTTTGCTATGCTAATATATATTTATTAAGTATGAAATTGAGTACAAGGGGTACTCAACCCGTACATAGGGTCGTGAGACCCGACGAACTTGTAATTAAGAAAACCTGGACTACAGGAGCTTAATCCTCCTCAAGACACAATATCGGATTATTTATCCAGTCATCTACACTATAATGATTCTTTCTCCTCCCTCTGATTTTTTAATCCACCTCCAAATTCTTACTCTGCTGAGTTCGAAGCACTCCTCCAAATTTGGTTGTTCCTGTTCCTGTTTGAATAGCATTGCGTTTCTCCACGCCCAGATACCCCAAAGGATACCCACCCAGATGGTGTTCCAAAACTTGGCTGACACTCTTCTAGGTTTATAGCTCCTGAACGTGGCGAAATTAACTTCTGCATCTCCGTGCCCGACTGTCGACACGCCCAGCCAACTCCATAGTTTCATCCAAAGCGAGTATGTGGTGTTGCACTCTCCAAAAAGGTGGTTTTCGTTCTCCTCTTGGTTGTAGCAGAAATTGCAAAGAGAGTTTCCGAAAATAATACCTCTTCTCGCCAAGTTGCTTTTTGTTGCTGTCCTTCCGTTGAACACTTTCCAGGCTAGGATTTTTGCTTTGCCCGGAGCTGCCGATTTCCATAGTTCCTTCCAGGTTGTTGCGTCTACATTGCTAGTTTCGTCTTCTGTTGTAAGCTTTCTATACGCTGTAGCGGTTGAGTAAACTCCGTCGTCGCTGATCTTCCATTTCCATTTATCCTCCTTCCCTTCAATAGGCTTGTACATGTCCAAAACACCCAACAATTTGTTAAGACTGTCCTGTTCTCTCTCAAAAATCTCCCTCCTCCAAGTTAAAATCCACTCCCACTCTCCGCCTTCCCCCCAATGACCTAGCTCTCTAACGCTCTTTCCTTTATCACTGGAAATAAGAAACAGCCTAGGTAACATAGAGCATAAGGCTTCCTCTTCACACCAAACATCCCCCCAAAAGTTAATGCTCGACCCGTTCCCCATGACTTTAACTAGGTTGCCCTCTATCCACCCTTCCTTATCGTAATTGAAATTATATTTAGCTACATAGGAAATCATGCATCTAGAAAATTCTCTCTTGAATGCTAGCTCCTTGAAACAATTAGAAGATAATAGTAAATTTCCTTACATATTTGTTGAAGAAATTAGATCTTTCCGCAGGAAATTGAAATTAGATCTTTACGCCGTAAATTTAAATTAAAACTCAACAAAACAAGTTAAAATTAGATTTTATCACGGCAAATTCAAATAAAACACTGTTCCGCATTGTCCGAATTCCAAAGTGTGTTTGATCTTAATTTCTGATAGAATAGGAAATACTTACACCAATTACCTCCAATGGTAAATAGTTTGCCGGCCGCCACTGTGTTCCACAAGTCTCTCGGAAGCATTCTATATACTATAAATTTCGAAGTGCCCCGGCCCTTTCATCGACACGAAATCTGACATTAATGATTCAAAGAAATAATGAAGAAAATGTATGTTGTAAAAAAAAATGATCGTTTTAAGAAATCCAACCCAGCTATTTCCTGTACATAGAGTAATTCAACAGATCAATAAATTAAGACGGAGGTTACTATATATTAGACATATACAAATATATTAAGAGATATTATATATATCTTGTAATATATCTTTATTTTCCTTAATTAGAGATTTAGGATACATACGTTTTGTATCTATAAATACTTTCTTCATGTACTCTTTACATTCATTCAATGAAATTATAATTTTCATATTCATTGTTTCTCTATATGGTATCAATAGCCTCTCGGCTCACGCCTCGATCCCACCCAAACCCTCGTAATCGTTGTTCGATGTTCTTCGTCGTACAAAACCCACGATTACCCCAACCTTATGAAGACAAGTTTCTTCTTCCCCGTAATCGTTGTTCGACGTTCTTGTTGTACAAAACTCACGATTACCCCAATCTCAAGAAGACAAGTTTCTTCTTCCCCGTAATCGTTGTTCGACGTTCTTGTCGTACAAACCTCACGATTACCCTAACCTCAAGAAGACAAGTTCCTTCCTCCCCGTAATCGTTGTTCGACATTCTTGTCATACAAAACTCACGATTACCCCAACCTCAAGAAGACACATTTCTTCTTCCCCGTAATTGTTGTTCGATGTTCTTGTCGTACAAAACCCACAATTACCCCAACATCAACGAGTCATACGGGTAACGCCTCGATCCGAAACCCTCCCCTGTAGTCATTGCTCGACGTACAACGCCGTCCAAACTCCCGACTACCACCCTTAACCGTTGCTCGGCACCCAACACCGATCAAAACTCACGGTTGCAACCCTCTCACGGTAACCAATTTTGGTTAAAACAACAGTGCACTCACGAGAAGCTTTCTTCTCCAAAATCTCCATCCATGGAAGCCCATGCAAACTCCCCAAGTAACCACACCCGCAGTTCTAGTAAAAACACCCCATGCCTACAACAAAACCCTACTGTAATATTATTTCCGCCGCCCACTCTAATTAATCAAACCCCTCCCTTACCTACTGTCCCTATCCCACCTCCAATTTTTACAAATACACCCCCTCCCCAAAATATGCCAACTCCCGAGAACCCAACCCCTTTACTAAACTTGTTACCCACACTCCCTGTCTCGCCTAATCCACCCCCGGCCCATCATCACGCGCTACTGCACCCCCCAACTCACTAAATACACCACCACCAGATCCCCTACCCCACTGCTGCATACACCCCATAATCCACTAAATACACCCCTAATCCACTAAATACACCCCGCCCCTCAAATCCACATATTGTCCCGATCAACCCACTCCAAACTTACTAAATACACCCCTTAATACCCCATTTTTCGTACCCGACCCTCAACTTCGAGTTTCACATGTTTCGTCTATGGATCAACTTGTTGATACTCTTACCAAGTCATTTTCTCATTCTCGCCTACAACCACTTATAATCAAGATTGGACTCTCCTACGATGCTCCATCTTTAGGGGGCGTATTAGACATATACAAATATATTAAGAGATATTATATATATCTTGTAATATATTTTATATATCTTTATTTTCCTTAATTAGAGATTTAGGATAGATACGTTTTGTATCTATAAATACTTCCTTCATGTACTCTTTACATTCATTCAATGAAATTATAATTTTCATATTCATTGTTTCTCTATACTATATATATATATATATATATATATATATATAAACTTCAAATTAAGAATAATATATATAATTAATGGCATACCTTGGATATGCATCTCGCGGATTTTGGCTGATTTGAAGGGGCAGCTAGAAGGGGGAAGAAAATTCAGATTAGGGTTTGTAGCTGGGGAAGGGAGAGATTACTTTTATAGGCATTTTTTTCTTCCAGAAGCGTGATTTTCTAGGGTTTGTCGCCACCACCCACAAAATGGTCCTTCTATTACCTACGTATTGTAAATTAAACCCTATAAAATTCACCATTCCAAAATGTGCCCCAATTCTAAATAGTTTCCCCATTTTCGATTAATGAAATAACCATTAATTGTGGCGAATCTGATGAGTAGAAATATTAATAATGCAATTAATTGAGTAACACTGCTATTAAATTAATATTCTTTCTTATTCAAAATGTATGTCACTTTATACTTATGCACCCATATAACAAAAAATAATGACTTCTTACTATATGCTTAATTAATTGCTCTAAAATTTCACACTATACATTAAAAATTATTATCTAAGTTATTATTTAGAAAAAATAATGACTTCTTACTATAGTCCTGAAGGTATCAGTTTTAGTCTGACAGTATCAATTTTAATTCTGTAACTTAGGCCTTGTCCAACTTTAGTCATGTAACTTTGCACTAAAATTGATATCGCCAGGACTAAACTTTAAAAAGTGTGAAGTTACAGGACTAAAGTTGGACTCGACCAAAGTTACAAGACTAAAATTGATACAGTCAGGACGAAAATTGAGAAAGTGCAGAGTTACAGGACTAAAGTTGGATTCGGCCTAAGTTACATGACTGAATTAATATTTTCTCGATAGATTAGTATTTGGAGAATTCTGCATGTGGATTTTTGTAGAATAAAATGAAGATTTGGTAAGTTTATGTTGCATCTGTTTATTTGGATCAATCTAAAAATTGCCAAATTAATTCTTGAGCAAAAAAAAAAGGAGTAAGAAGAAAGATGATCACAAAGAACTGAGTGTTGAATTTGTTGGATCTTGGTTTTAAGTTTTATTTAGAAAGACCAGTGACTATTATATGTGATTTTGGATTTTGTATATCTATGTTATGATTTATGCTTTCTATCCATTAAAATGGTCCATTAGTTTTTGAAAATGAATAGTGTTCTTAATGAGATGTATGTCTTCCGAAATTAATAGCTCACTATTCTATATCTCTAGTGTTCAACAAGGTTTTTCCGGCCAGTATCCAAAAGAATGGACACAGATTGGACATTCGTCAGCCAATCCTGGTTGTGGGAGGACGAAGCTGGATTTCATGAACCATTAATTGTTTCAAGTTGGACTTGGGAGGAGGACAGGGCCTTCGAGAATGCACTAATTGCAGTCCATCCCAACGATGTTGATTGGTGGGAGAAAATCGCCTTGGCAGTTCCAGGGAAAACATATGAAGAACTAAAACTACATTATGAAGCGTTAAGTGGTAATGTAGCGGCGATTGAGACTGAAAAGTTACCGTAAGAAAAAAGATTATATCCCGTAAGATTTGTAGGTATTTTTAGGGAGAGGTGTATTTTTAAGTGAATGAAGTTTAGGTAAATAAATGACGGTTGAGAGTTAATGATAAAAATATTATTTCCATTTTTTAGACATACATATTAACTTTGGACGGACAAAACAAAAATACTTACATACAAAGTTTGGACGATGGAGTATAAATTTTATAAAAAAATATCAGATTTAAGTAAATATCTAGATATAGTTTTTAGAAAGTCCAAAAAATAAACAGGAAGGAATTAAAAGAAATAAAGAATAGATTTTAAAAGCCCCAAAACGTTTTTAATGAGAAGGAAAAGACATGAAAAAAAGATCGAGAGTAAAAGCCACCAAAAAAATATTGAAAGAAAGGAGAAATCGAGGCGTGAAAGAAGGAAAATAAATGAAATAGAAGAGTAGAAAGCCAAAAAAAAAATATGGAAAGGAGAAAAAAAGGGTGACAATCGTTTAAAATATTATGAAAAGAAAAAGAAAGGAGAAAAAGAAGAAAGAAAAAAAAAAGTGAAAAGTGAAACAGGAGGAAAAGAAATGAAAAAAATATTTAATTGTAAAAAGCCCCAAATCTGAAAAAGAGGTGAAATATGCAAAAGAAATGAAAAAAGAGTGAAAAAAGTCCAAAAAAATTAAAGGCCTGGAATTAAAGGAGAAAAAAGAGGGGAGTGTAATACAAAATTAGGTAGATTTTAATTAGAGGAAAAGCACCCACGAAAATCAGGGGGAAGTTTTTTCAATGGCACTTAGTTTTGTATCGCCCACAGCCTATATAAAGGACAACAAACACATAGAAATAGACACATCTAGAGAGTATCATAAAAATTAAGGTGAAAACCCGATTAAAACCAAAGGAAAAGGGTAAAAAACCTAAAAAAAAGAACGCTTGTTTAATGACAGGATATTTGAAACAATAAACATTTTGTACGGATTAATTTGCGACGAAACTGGTCAAATGGTTGAAGTCAAAAATTTTGCAATGGCAAGGAATTCTGTCACAAATTCCGTCAGAATTTGCGACGAATTTCCAATTGGGGTGCAAACAACACCATTTCTTGGAGGGCTTGCGATCGCAAATTTAAAATTAAGATTTGTGATGGTATTTTCCTTTGCGAATTGTTGTGGTTCCCATGACGCCTAGCTTGTCTGTAGCAATAATAAATTATACCATTTGATTTGCGACGAAAAATGTTAATTTTAAGTTTGCGACATTTTGCATGTTTCGCCATTAGATTAGCAATGGATTTCCGGGCCGTCACAAATCCATCGTTAATTTTGATACCATATATATAAATGGCATCTATATCGATAGATCACCGGAAAACGCTCATGGGGAGTGGAGAAGGTGCTCAACGCACAAATATCTCAATGTTGCAACGAAACGGGTCAAATGGTTGAATTCAACAAATTTTGAAACGACAAGGAAATCCGCGCAAATTCTGACGGAATTTGCGTCAAATTTCTAATTGGGGTGCAAACGGCACCGTTTTGTTGGGGTTTGCGATAGAAGCAAATGGAAATATTCGTCGCAAATTTAAAATTTAGATTTGTGACATATTTCCGTGGAAAAAATCGACATGGTTCCTACAGACGCCTCGTCTGTCGCAATAAAAAATTATTGAAAAGCCCCCTCCCCAGAGAATCTTGAAAGAAAGGAGAAAACCAAGGGTGAAAGAAGGAAAAGAAATGAAATTAAAGGAGGAGTAGAAAGCCAAAAATAGATATGGAAAGGTGGAAAAATAAAAAAGGTGTTTTAAAATATTATGAAAAAGGAGAAAAAAGTAAGAAAAAAAGGGAGAAAACCCCATTAAAACGTGAGGAAAAGAAATGAAAAGAATGAAGTGTAAAAATTCTTTAAAAATCTGAAAAAAAAGGGTGAAAGATGGAAAAGTAATGAAAAAAAAAGGAGTAAAAAGGGAAGGGTTTTTTCTTTGCCACTTTGTTTGTAACGCCCACCGCCTATATAAAGTACATCATACAGAGAGAGAGAGAGAGAGAGAGAGAGAGAGAGAGAGAGAGGCTGATATATCTATGGATCTGGAGGCCAGGACCCGTCTAGCAGCCTTTTCCAAGAGCTCTTTACGTTTAATTGTCACAAAGGTACTCTATTATAAATTTTGATCCATGGGCTTAGGGTTAGGGCAAGTTTTCTATTATAAATAGATGTTCTCTCATTGTAATCAGTATCTGAAAAACATAGTGAAATACCTGGCTTGGTATCGCCCCCAGACGTAGTCGCAAGACGAACTGGGTAAACAAATCTCATGTTATTTTCTTTTTCGTTATCGTGTGTTTATTCCTAACAACTAGTATCAGAGCCCCGACTTTAGAGTGAGCAGTCACGATGAGCAACGAGAAGATTTCAATCAAGCAGTTTGACGGATCAAATTTCGAATTTTGGAAGATGCAGATCGAGGATTACCTTTACGGTAAAGATTTGTATGTGCCCCTAGAGAAGAAGGAGAAACCCAAAAATATGGAATAAAAGGAGTTGAATCTTTTGAACAGAAGGGCGATGAGTGTGATACGTTTATCGTTGTCCATCAACGTAGCCTACCACACGACTTAAGCCAAGTGCGCAAGGGAGATGCTGCAAATCTTGGAGGAGATGTATCAAAAGCCCACAACGCCGAACAAGGTTCATCTGATCAGACGGTTGTTCAACCTCAGGATGTCGGAGAGCACACTCGTGCAGCAACACCTGGACGAGTTCAACATGATCATTGGGCAGTTATGTTCTGTCGAGATCGAATTCAATGATGAGGTACTTGTTTTAGTTTTGTTATCTTCTTTGTCAAACAGTTGGGCTGCCACAGTAACTACAGTTACACTACAAAAAATGCCTAAATTAGAGACCAAAATTTGGAGACCATCATAGAACGGTCTCAAATAAAGACTGATTTGAGACCATTTTGAAAAAATTACGAATTTTGAGACCGATTTCATTTCGATCTTTAATTTTATGTATTCAGACCGTTTAGAGACCGTATTGGCGGTCTCTAACCCGAAATTAGATTTCTGATTTTAAATTTTGTTTTTAAGACATTTAGAGACCGTTTTGTGAATACAGTCTCTAACCCGTCTGTAACCCATCTATAAACCCTAGTTCCTTTGTACCGCCTTTTTTCACTTTCACCCTACGCAATTTTTCACGTCCCTCACTCGCGATTCTCTCTTGCTCTCCCGCCGCGACGACTCTTACTCCGCCCCTGTTCTCAAGACGATATCGCCGACGCTGCCTCTTCGTCGCCGCTTGTTGATTATCAATCATCTCCACGGAATTTGAGTTAAGGTAATTTTGGGGCTTTTCTGTTTTGAGTTTTTTGTTCGAAAGAATTGATACTGGAATAATAAAAGATGAGAGAAATAAATTGATACTCCCTCCCTATCGATCTGAGTTTATAATAGTTGGAGTGCGACTTTAAAATAGATTAATTTCACTTGATACTTTTTGAGCATTTAGGCTTATAAGTTGAAAATACAATTTTGCTTGCTATTAATGTTAGTGCATGCAATCTATTATATTTGTGTTGATGGTTGTGAACACCACTTCAACATGGACTCTAAGAGATTAAATATAATAAAATAATAAATAAAATATAAGTGATGTGATTGAAAAAGAGAAAAATAATATGGAAAAAAAAATTGAACAAGAAACTTATTGTGAGATTTATAGTGAGATGGAGGGAGTATATAATAAAGAAATTAATTAATACATATATAATTAATTTTAAAAATTACACAAGATAATTACTTGTCAAAGTGGTTACTGGGCACCCATCCACCCGGGATCAATTCTCACCAAGACCAAATAAATGGTCATTTAAATAAAGTGGGTGTGGGTATGCGGGTCGGTTAGGGTGTGGTTGTGGGTGTCGGGTCGGGGCAGGGCGGTTTAGGTGAGTGTGTGGTTGTGGGCAGTTCGGTGTGGGTGTCAGGTCTGGGCGGTTCTGGTCGGATATGGGTTCAATTCGGGTCGTGTGGGTCAAAAATCCGTTTTGAGACCGTATTATGTCCCGAAAAAAATTTCGGGCCGACCAATCATTTGAGGCCATTTGTAGACCACATTAACAGTCTCAAATTTAGAGACCGAAAAAAATCAGTGTATAATTTGAGACTAATACATGAAAACGGTCTCAAAATATTTGAAACGAACCTAATAGTGACCGATAAAAAATGATCTCAAAATGGTCTCTAATGCGTTTAATGATTGTTTTTACGGTCTCTAATATGTAGTTAATTGAGGCATTTTTTTAGTGTTAGTGCTTCATCCGTGAAAGATAAACTGAAGTTTGACGAAGTAAGGGATCTGATGATTAGCGAGGAGGTTCGCAGGAAAGATCGAAGGGCAAGGGGCAGATCGAAGGGTAGGCAGAATCGTGCCAGATCAAAGTCCAGAGGAAAGAGTCAATCCAAGAAAGATCAAAACTCGATCCAGTGCTGGAATTGTGATGAGTTTGGTCACTACAGGAACCGGTGTTCAGCACCCAAGAAAAATAAGAAGGGACAGAACGAGAAGAAGACAGCAAACGCAACCACAGATGACATTGGACACGCGTTGGTCTTGAGTGTCAGTAGTCCGCTAAAATCGTGGGTGTTGGATTCTGGAGCAGCATTCCACTCTTGCAGTGATGCTGAAATAATGGAGAACTATGTGTCTAGCGAAATCGATGACTCCACTCGAAACGTATGGGTTTATTTTCTAAAAAATAAAACTGATGCATTTGATACCTTCTAGAAGTGGAAAACTCTTGTAGAGAATGAAATAGGGCTAAAAGTAAAGTGTCTTCGTTCTGACAATGGAGGTGAATATGAACTCCGTGAGTTCAAGGAAAATTTTGCTGAGAATGGGATTCAGATGGATAAGATTGTGAGAGGAACTCCCCAGTAGAATGGAGTGGCAGAATGAATGAACAGAACGTTGAATGAACGAGCCAGATGCATGAGGTTGAAGAGTGGGTTGCCTAAGATGTTTTGGGCAGATACAGTAAACACAACAACATGCCTGATTAATAGAGGTCCATCAATTTCCGTTGGAGAACAGGGTACCCGAAGAAGCATGGACGAGAAAAGAGTTAAATCTGTCTCACTCTGGTGTCTTTAACTATGTTGCTTATGCTCATGTTAACTCTGTTAAGTGTTTGTTCATTGGTTATGGTGGTGATGAGTTCGGCTACATACTCTGGGATGAGAATAACCGAAAGATTATTCACAATAGATCGAGATGTAGTTTTCAATGAACAAGTTATGTATAAGAACAGATTGGAGGCATCATATTCTGACAAGATCAATACCCAAGAGGTCGAGTTAGATAACTCAAACTCAAGTGGGAGTAAGGACAGTCAAAATGAAGAAGAGGTTCCTATTGAAGAACCAAGGACCCCCGGAGAATCCGCTGCAGAGACCAGTTAGAGAGCGACGTGCACCTAATAGGTATTCGCGCTCTAACTACTACTTGTTACTTACTAATTGTGGTGAACCTGAATGCTATGTAGAGGCAGAGCAGGGTGTAGATAGAAGAAAGTGGTGAGCTGCTTTGGATGATGAGTTAGCATCTCTTCTGTTGAACGGGAACTTGTTGAGCTCCCAAATGGCAAGAAGGTTTTGCACTACAAGTGGGTCAACCGAATCAAGAATGAAGCTGATGGTAGCAAATGTTATAAATCCCGGCTGGTTGTCAAGGGGTTTGAGTAATGACATGGTATTGATTATACTGATGTCATTACTCCTGTTGTGAAACTGACCACTATTAGAATGGCGTTGAGTATGGTAGCTGCAGAAAACTTGTTGTTGCATCATATGGATGTGAAGACAGCATTCCTCCACGGTGACTTGGTGGAAGAGTTGTACATGACACAGCCTGAGGGGTTCGTAGAGAAGGAAAAGGATGAACTTGTATGCAAGTTAAAGAAGAGCTCGTATGGCCTGAAACAAGCTCCAAAGCAGTGGTACATAAAGTTTGATAGCCTCATGATGGAGGCCGACTACCAGAAATGCCACGCAGATCACTGTTGCTACTACAAGAGGTTTGACAAAAGCTTTCTTATTCTCTTATTATATGTCGATGACATGTTGATCATAGGAGCTAATGCAAGAGAAGTGAATCAGCTGAAGTGGCAATTGTATGAACGGTTCTCTATGAAGGATCTCGGAGTGGCCAAGCAAATTTTGGGCATGAGGATTGAACGTGATAAGGCGACAGGAAGTGTCACAAGTGCCGAGTTACATTCAGAAGGTCCTAAAAAAATTCAACATGTCATAGTCGATGCCCTTAAGTGTTCCGTTGGGCAATCAGGTCAAGCTTTCAAGGAGGAAGTCCCTTAAGAGCAAGGAGGAACGTGCCCAGAATGTACCGTATGCCTCAGCGATTGGCTGCATCATGTATGCCATGGTGTGTACGAGGGAGTAATATAAATATGCAGTAATCTTAATATTTAAAAAAAACTATTAGCTGATTAACATTAAATTACCGCCATTATAATTAATCTTCATTTCAATCTTTGATAATTAAAAAGGGCTAATTCGCAATTGCGGCCATTAACCCCCACTTTCACAAATCTTCCTCTTTCGTTTAAATCTTGATATCTGCTGGTGAGGATGGAAATGGCGGGAGAATGTTTCAGAACAACAAGCGATTACAAACGATGGCTGCAGATTCTTATGCCCACTTTTGCCCTCCTAATTATGTCAAATGGCTGCAGATTTTTATGCCCAATTTTCTACAGGTGATTTTATTTATGTTATAATTTGTGTTAATTCGTACTCTATTTAGTTGCACTGTATCTGTTCGACAAAATCTCCAAGTGAGAATTTGTTAATGATATAACTCTTTTGTCCTTCCTAAATCATCTGCTTAAGACTAAAGCTATCTTAATTTATCTTTTTATTTCCTCGTGTTTTCATTGCTGTTCACCGTCATAGATTGAGTGTTTGTATAGCAATCCTAGTTTTCTGAAAACAATATGAAAATGAGCCAAAGTTAGTCCGACTCACTGATGATGTAATGAATATATTTTTATAGGATTGCACATTGATTCAAGAAATCTAAGATGACATTAATGTATAATAAATTGGGGATATGCATTAAATATTAAGATGGATGGGCAGGCATGTTAGAATAGATATAATAGCAATGGATGCATTAGAAAGAAGTGAAGGTTGCTCTAGTAGATGTGAAATTAAGAGAAGCACGCTTAAGATGGTTTGGACATGGGCATATGTCTTCAGATACCACAATACGGGTGTAGATATAGATTATATTATATGAAAACATTTGCTTTGGTACGAGTACTCCTATTAGGCCAACATTGTTAAGAAATAGAAGATTAAACTAAATATATAAAAGTACATTTGTTTTGACTGAACACCATAGAAAAATATGACCAATATAGCTGACTGGGATAAAGGCAGGATCGATCCCTGAAAAAGTTACTTTTTGCGTTAAACACGGAGTAGTGGACGAAAATATTTATTACAATAACTTCTGGAAAGGGGGAGGACTTTTTCTATCACTTTATTTTGTAACTCCCATCGCCTATATAAAGAAAAGTATGCATATACACATCTAGCGTATTATACACACACACACACAGAGAAACACCGAGAAGAAGAAGCATAGTTCAAAGGATCTGGAGGCTAGGACCCATCTAGTAGCCTTTCCCTAGAGCTCCCTACGATTAATTGTAATAAAGGTACTCTATTGTTTTTTAAATAAATTTCAATTTATTGGATTTAATGAGCGTATGATTGCTTTATTGATGGTTTATCTGTAACTTTGGCCAAGTCCAACTTTAGTTCTGAAGGTATCCGTTTTAGTCTGACAGTATCAATTTAAATTATGTAACTTAGGTCGTGTACAACTTTAGTCATGTAACTTTGCACTAAAATTGATATCGTCAGGACTAAAATTTAAAAAGTGCAAAGTTACAGGACTAAAGTTGGACTCGACCAAAGTTACAAGACTAAAATTGATATTGTTAGGACTAAAATTGAGAAAGTGCAGAGTTACAAGACTAAAGTTGGATTCGGCCTAAGTTACATGACTGAATTAATATTTTCTCGGTAGATTAGTATTTGGAGAATACTGCATGTGGAATTTTGTAGAATAAAATGAAGATCTGGTAAGTTTATGTTGCATCTGTTTATTTGGATCAATCTAAAAATTGCCAAATTAATGCATGAACAAAAAAAGGAGCAAGAAGAAAGATGATCACAAACAACTGACTATTATATGTGATTTTGGATTAATTTTAATTTGATATTGTTAAATTAGCTAATTTTAGGAAAGGGGTGTTTTATTGTATGCAAAACTTTCCTTACATCATTGTTACTATTTTTCTCTTATGTATATCTATGTTACACCTTGCCATTTAGAATCTTCACATGTTCAGTTGTTTTTCTAGTTTATGATTTATTAGAATGGTCCATTAGTTCTTGAAAATGGATAATTTGTTTAATGAGATGTATGTCTTCCGAAATTAACAGATCACTTTTCTATATCTCTAGTCTTCAACAAGGTTTTTCCGATCAGTATCCAAAAAAATGGACACAGATTGGACATTCGTCAGCCGATCCTGGTTGTGGGAAGACGATTCTGCATTTCATAAACCGTTATTTGTTTCAAATTGGACTTGGGAGGAGGAAAGGGCCTTTGAGAATGCACTAATTGCAGTCCATCACAACGATGTTGATTGGTGGGAGAAAATAGCCTTGGCAGTTCCAGGAAAAACAAATGAAGACCTAAAACTTCATTGCGAAGCCTTAAGTGGTAATGAAGCAGCAGTTGAGGCTGAAAAGGCCGGTGTTTGTAATTCCTCGGCTGTAGTGCCAGCTTGTAGCTTAATCACTACTTCGTTTGCAAGTCAGCAAACTCAGAAGCCATGTTGTTCAACTGGGATGGCTGCAAATCCTCTTTTAATTGCACCAAGACAGGATAATTGTGGCGTATGTTCTACCTCCTGCCTCGAGTATATAGATCCAGATGAATTCAAAAACTTTCCACACTTCCTAGATTAGATTAATTGGCTTGTAAATAATATGTTTTGTGCCTAGAAGCTTCTCCTAACAATAAAAAAAAAGAGAATTATGAGATGTAACATAATCACGAGGAATTTAGTGCTTTGTGTAGTGTTGAATTTGGGATTTTAAGTTTTATTTATAATTAAGAGCCCTCATTACTATTAACTATAAAAATAAAAATAATTCTAAAATTTATTAATATAATTTCAGAGTGAGATGTTTATTATTGCCCGCAAGTATTCCTTGGTGAGCAAATTTCGGCAGCTTCCCATGTCACCCCGTCAATATTGGAAATCAATGGCAATGTGCTTCATATGAGAATGAAAGACTGGATTCGAGTACAAGTAGGTGGCCTCCACATTATCAAAATATATAATTGGGGAAGCCGAAAGAGAAACCCCAAGTTCTTGAAGGATGGGTTGGGTCCACTAAAGTTCCGCAGCAGCCGAAGTAATGGAACGATACTCGGCCTCTGTGGAAGGGAGAGCCACTATTTGTTGTTTTCGAGAGGAACAAAAGATGGAATTGGACCCAAGAAACACAACATATGCACCCGTAGAGGTGTGATCATCACTATTGCCAACCTAGTCAGCGTCAATGAAGCAGTGGCGAGTGAGGAGAGGATGACCAAAGAACGACACTCATATCTCGAGTGCCATGAGATATTTTAGTAATCATTTGACCCCCTTGTGAGTAGACGTAGGACCATGCATGAAATGTGAGAATTAATCACATTGAAAGCAATGTCAGGCCTAGTAAACTGAAGATAATGTAAGCTATCAAGAACCTGCTGATATAGTGAGGCATCGGCCGGAGGGGTGCCATTAGATAGGTTGAAAGTCGACGAGGTGGATATTTTAAGAAATTTAAAGGATATAAATTGGACCTTTCATCAGAATCCCCAATTCATTCCACATGTTTGAGCCGTATGCTCACATTTACGCCGTATTTGAAAAAAATTGACAAAAATGATCTAAATTGGATAAAAAAAAGGATGTAAATTGAAAAAATGAATACTAAGGGGATGTTTGATTTGGGATTATTTAGAATTTGGGAAATCTTGGATTTCAAAATCCTGATGAAAAGTGATTGTGTGTGTGTGTTTTTTTTTGGGGATTTTGAGTAGAATAAGGGTAGGGCTAATAACACCCCATAAAATGTTATACACACCCCAAATGTTAAACACACCCCAATAAAATTTAAAATTCAATTTTTATTACTATACACACCCCAATTATTTCCTATTTACCCTTCAACCCTCATAACTAATAAAAATTAAATAAATCTTAAAAAACATATAAAATTTAATTAACAGAAAAAAATCAATAATACAATAAAATTACGTGTAAACATTGAAAATATTTTAAAAAATCAGCTAAATTTTAAAAATCATTTAAAAATGGAACAATCAATTAAAAAATTAAGAGAATAAAAAAAATGAAAAAAATAATAATTAAATCTAAATAAAATCTGAAAAATAAATCAAATAAATTAAAAAATTAACGATTAACAATTTTAAAAAAATTAGATAAAATAATAAAGAAAAATCAACTCAATATTAAATTAAAAAATAAAATCTTTAAAAATAAAATAAAGCTAATTAAAATTTAAAAATTTCAACTAAATTTTAAAAAATAATTAAATTAATTATATTTTTAATATTTATAATTAATTTAATTAATTCTTAAGATTTAGGTGATTTTTAATTTTTTAGATTTTATTTATTATTATTCGAATTTTTAATTTTAATTAATTTTTTTTACGATTTATTAAAAAGTTTACGAATTTATATATTTTTAATTGATTTTTGAATTTTTTATTTGAATAATTTATTTTTTTCTTTTTAAAAAATATTTAATTTTGTCAGATTATTTAAAAAAATATTTGATTTATTTAAATTAATTGTTTTTTAAGATTTTATTAATCTTTTAAAATGCTTTTCAGATTTTAATTAGATTTTTAAGATTTTTTCAATTTTTTTAAAAACTTATATTTAATTTGTATAAGGGTTACTTAGTCATTTTACAATTATCAATTTTTATTTTAAAATGATGGGGTCTGTATAACATGTTTTGGGGTGTTAGTAGTGCTACCCGTAGAATAATATGTCATTTTATGTCCAATAAATTGTGTAAGAATGAGTTGGATTTTTAGTTGTTTTGTCCCAAAATATATAAATGTACGAATCTAGTCCTAATTATTTTTTACATCCCGAAGTTGTCGGAATCTTCGGAGGGACATCATTTTTGGTTATGTACTTGGCACGTGGGCGGTCAATTTCGACGAAGTTGCTAATAAAAAAATGACATCATTCCGAGAATTTCGACAACTTTAGGATGAAATTAGACCTTTCATCAGAATCCCCAATTCATTCCACATGTGTGAGCCGTATGCTCACATTTACGCCGTATTTGAAAAAAAATCGGCGAAAATGATGTAAATTGGATTAAAAAAGGATGTAAATTGAAAAAGTGAATACTTAAGGGGATATTTGATTTGGGATTATGTAGAAAGGGGAAATCTTATATTTTAAAATCCTGATGAATAGTTATTGTGTGTGTTTTTGGGATTTTGAGTAGAATATAATGTAACTTTTCAATTTTTTTCAAAATTGGTCCCAAAAAAATATAAATGTAAGAATCTAGTCCCAATTATTTTTTACATCCCAAAGTTGTCAGAATCTCCGGAAGGACATCATTTTTTGTTATGTACTTGGCACGTGGGCGGTCAATTTCGACGAAGTTTCTGATTAAAAAATGACGTCATTCCGAGAATTCCGACAACTTTAGGATGAAATTGGTACATATAAAAAAAAATGGGACTAGATTAGTACATTTATATTCTTTGGAACTATTTAAAAAAATATTAAAATTTACAATAAGAAAAAAGTTATATCACGCAGGATATGTAGGTATTTTTAGGGGGAGGTGTATATTTAAGTAAATGAAGTTCACGTAAATAAATGATGGTTGAGATTTAATGATAAAAATATTATTTCCATTTTGAGATATACATATTAACTTTGGACGGACAAAACAAAAATACTTACATACAAAGTTTGGATGATGGAGTATAAATTTTATAAAAAAATATCAGATTTAAGTAAATATCTAGATATAGTTTTTAGAAAGTCCAAAAAATAAATAGGAAGGAATTAAAAGAAAAAAAGAATAGATTTTAAAAAAGCCCCAAAACGTTGTTAATCAGAAGGAAAAGATATGAAAAGAAGAGAGTAAAAGCCACCAAAAAAATCTTGAAAGTAAGGAGAAATCTAGGCGGTGAAAGAAGAAAAATAAATGAAAAAGAAGAGTAGAAAGCCAAAAATAATATTGAAAGGAGAAAAAAAGGTGAAAATCGTTTTAAAATATTATGAAAAGAAAAAGAAAGGAGAAAAAGAAGAAAGAAAAAAAAGGGGGGGGGGGGGGTGGGAGGGGGTGAAAAGTGAAAACGGCCAGTTAAAACAGGAGGAAAAGAAATGAAAAAAAATATTTAATTGTACAAAGCCCCAATAAATCTGAAAAAGGGGTGAAATATGGAAAAGAAATAAAAAAAAGAGTGTAAACGCCTGGAAATGAAATGAAATATTATTATTCTTTCTCCATTTTTCTTTTTTCTCTCATTTGTATACTGTTTCTGTTCTAATTACATATCTACATTTTTTTAGTGGATTCATTTAATACAAAATTAGGTACAAGTTTTTATTAGAGGAAAAGCACCCACGAAAATCAGGGGGCCGGAAAGGGGAAGTGTTTTTTCTGTGGCACATAGTTTTGTATCGCCCACCGCCTATATAAAGTACAACAAACACATAGAAATTTATAGACACATCTAGCTAGAGTATCATAATATTCATATATCTATGGATCGGGAGGCCTTTCCCAACATCTCTTTACCTTTAATTGTCACCAAGGTACTAGTGTAATTTATTTCAATTCGTTTTAAATCATATTTGAATTCATATTCCAATTAATTCACAACTGACTTTTCCCAATTTCGTAAAAGATGGATGCTGCATTCAAGAAACCATGTTGTACTTCTGATGAGAATGTTGTTGCAATTCCCTACAACGACATACTTTCTACCTCCTACCCCGAGTATATAGATCTGGATGAATTCAAAAACTTTCTGCACTTCCTGGATTGAAATATGTTAGAAGTTTCTTCTTTCGATCTGCTTTTGTCTTGTACTTTTTTCTTGAGAACTCAATGTTAACATAATTCAAACATTTTGCTTAGGTATTAAGCTAAGGTTTAAATTTCCTTACATATTTATTGAAGAAATTAGATCTTTACGCGGGAAATTCAAATTAGATCTTTACGCGGCAAATTTAAATTAAAACTCAACAAAACAAGTTAAAATTAGATTTTATCGCCAGAAACTCAAACAAAACACTGAATCGTGGATCTTAATTTTTGACAGAATAGGGAAATTGTAGGCCACTAGGGAAATTGCAAGCAAGGCACATCGTACTAAAATTGGCCGGAAAATCTATCAGTGTATTAAATTGTAAAACTTAAAAAGATGGTGTATCGAATTGCAAAGAAAAAAAAGATATGTTGTAATTGATAAGTATAGTACAAGTTGTGATTTATTTTGCAATTAACCCAAAAAATTAATACTGCAATTGAGTTTCATGATCCACTTCTATTAAATGTTATTTTAAAAAAAAAATATTAGATCCAAGTAAATTGATAGTTTTTAGATAGTCCATAAATTAAATAAAATATGTAAGGAAATTCAAAACGTGTAGAAAGCCAAAAAAACTCTGGAAAGAAAAGAGTAAAAGAAAAGGAAAAAGAGTGGAAAGTCAAAAAAAAAAAATCTGGAAAGGAGAAAAAAAAAGGTGAAAAGCGTTTTAAAATATTATGAAAAGAAAGGAGGGAAAAAAAGGTGAAAATCCCATTAAAACAGATAGAAGGAAAAGGGTAAAAAGCTTTTAAAAAAAACATGGAATTTAACGATAGGATATTTGCATTGCAAACATTTTGACGCACACTGTAATGGAGTTGCAACGTTACGGGTTAAAATAATTACATGTGGCACCCAGTCACCAAATTTGTCGGAAGCCCCAATTTTAAACACACGTTCGAGCCGCGCGTGTCAATTTCTGGCGAAATTTTTAATTTTCGATAAAAAGGATGTAAACTGGACATCTTAGAACGTATTTTGAAAAAGTGAAAACTTAAAGGATTTAAAATGGAATTGACCTACGTTATAGGATGTATTTTGACATTTTCCTGGATGTAAATTGAACACAAAAGATGTAAATTAGACACCTTAGGATGTATTTTGAAAAAGTGAAAACTTAAAGGATTTAAATGGAATCGACTTAAGTTACAAGACGTATTTTGAAAATTTTCCTATCCACTAAATTTATTTGCATTGAAAAGTGCAAAACGTCATATAATTTACAAACAAAATCAAAGGTCAAAACGTCATACATTTTGAATAGGAGGGAGTAGTTGTTAGAAAGTCCATAAATTTAATTGGAAGGATAAAAATGAAAGAAAGAAAAGAAAAAAAACATTAAAATAAAACCCCAAAAGTAGTCAACCAGAAGGAAAAGTGGTTATAGGATGTATTTTGACATTTTCCAGGATGTAAATTGGACACAAAAGATGTAAATTAGACACCTTAGCACGTATTTTGAAAATTTTCCTATCCACTAAATTAATTTGCATTGAAAAGTACAAAATGTCATATAATTTACAAAGAAAACCAAATGTCAAAACTTCATACATTTTGAATAGGAGGAAGTACGTTGTTGTTGAAAAGTCCATAAATTTAATTGGAAGGATAAAAATGAAAGAAAGAAAAGAAAAAAACATTAAAATAAAACCCTGAAAAGACAAGAAAATAAAGATTAATAAATCCCACCGAAAAAATCAAGTAAGAAAAGAGAAAAAGAAGTGTGAAAGAAGGAAAACAAATGGAGAAAGAAGAGTAGAAAGCCAAAAAATATCTGGTAAGAAAGAGAAAAAAAGGCATTTTAAAATATTATGAAAAGAGGGGAGGAAAAAAATTAAGGTGAAAACCCCATTAAAACCGAAGGAAAGAGGTAAAAAGCCTAAAAAAAAGAACGCGGAGTTTAATGACAGGATATTTAAAACAACAAACATTTTGTACGGATTTGCAACGAAACTAGTCAAATGGTTGAAGTCAACAAATTTTGCAATGGCAAGGAAATCTGTCACAAATTCCGTTAGAATTTGCGACGAATTTCCAATTGGGGTGCAAACAACACCGTTTCTTTGGGGGGTGGGGCTTGCGATCACAAATTTAAAATTAAGATTTGTGATGGTATTTTCCTTTGCAAATTGTTGTGGTTCCCATGACGCCTTGTCTGTAGCAATAATAAATTATACCTGATTTGCGACGAAAAATGTTAATTTTAAATTTACGATCCAACAAAATGGCATCATTTTGCATGTTTGGCCATTAGATTAGCAATGGATTTCCGGGCCGTCACAAATCCATCGTTAATTTTGATACCATATATATAAATGGCATCTGCATCGATAGATCATCGAAAACGCTCGTGGGGAGTGGAGAAGGTGCTCAACGCACAAATATCTCAATGTTGCAACGAAACGGGTCAAATGGTTGAATTGAACAAAATTTGCAACGACAAGGAAATCCGCGCAAATTCTGACGGAATTTGAATTTGCGTCAAATTTCCAATTGGGGTGCAAACCGCACTGTTTTGTTGGGGTTTGCGATAGAAGCAAATGGAAATATTCGTCGCAAATTTAAAATTAAGATTTGTGACATACTTCCGTGGAAAAATTTGACATGGTTCCTACAGACGCCTCGTCTGTCGCAATAATAAATTATTGAAAAGCCCTCCAGAGAATCTTGAAAGAAAGGAGAAAACCAAGAGTAAAAGAAGGAAAAGAAATGAAAAGGAGGAATAGAAAGCCAAAAAAAAGATACGGAAAGGTGAAAAATAAAAAAGGTGTTTTAAAATATTATGAAAAAGGAGAAAAAAGTAAGAAAAAAAGGGAGAAAACCCCATTAAAACGTGAGGAAAAGAAATGAAAAGAATTAAGTTTAAAAAATCCCTAAAAATTTGAAAATAAAAAAGGGTTAAAGATGGAAAAGTAATGAAAAAAAAGAGAGTAAAAAGGGAAGGGTTTTTTCTTTGCCACTTTGTTTGTAACGCCCACCGCCTATATAAAGTACATCATACACATAGAAGTAGACACATAAACAGAGAGAGAGAGAGAGAGAGAGAGAGAGAGAGAGAGGCTGATATATCTATGGATCTGGAGGCTAGGACCCGTCTAGCAGCCTTTTCCAAGAGCTCTTTACGTTTAATTGTCACAAAGGTACTCTATTGCAATTATTTCATTTTGTCGCTTTAAATTTATTGATGTTGTATGCGTTGCATCAAGAAATTTTGCATTTGGAGATGGCTAGTCGCATGTGGAATTTTGTAGAATAGAATGAAGATCTGGTAATTTTTTATGTTACATCTAATAATTTTTCTCGATCTAATTAAAAGTGGTCAAAGAAGGTGTATCACAAAGAAGTGGGTGTTAGTGTGTTGAATTTGGGATTTTAGGTTTTATTTTTCATTTTGGATTATTTTAGGAAAGGAATGTTTTATGAATGCGAAACTTTCCTTACATCATGTTTTTTTTTTTACAATTAGACTTTTGACAGATTATAGAAGAGTGAAATTAAATAAACAGATTTGAGTTATAAACGAAGTTGTCTATTTTCCTGTGTAAAAGATGTTGTGTAGTGATTTTTAGGTTTAATTTAGCAACTCTCTTTCATCCTATGAATATACTTGTATTGCTTTTATGGTTTTATTCACTTCAGTTAATAAACTATTTTTTCTTTATCTTCTGAAATTTTCCACAATAAAGTCTCCCTATGTTCTTTTTTCTGGAATCTAATTTCATGTATAATCTCTTGAATTCCTATTCCAATTCACAACTGACTTATCCCAATTTCTTAACAGATGGATGCTGCATTCAAGAAACCATGTTGTACTTCTGATGAGAATGCTCATGGAAAAATAACTGACCTGATCAAGTTTTCCACGGGCGGTACGTTGGATCGATGGAAGAGGTACATAGGTAAAATGACCTACTTGTTTCCTTGATCATGTGTTGTAGGGAATTCCTCTACGGCTTGCATAGGTTCGGTCGAGGTAAGTGGGACAGCATTTCAAGGTACTGTGTACCCACCAAATCACTAGGACAGGTCTCTAGGCATGCTCGGAAGTTCTTCGAACGATCAACACTTGGGGAAGGCAAACGACGCAGCATCAACGATAAGAGAAGTTTGGATCACGAGACCATTTTAGATCTGGAGAAAGTAACAGACAGGCGCATGTCCAAACACCTCGAGGAAGGTGGGAACCGAATGTTACCTCCTAAACCATTATCTGGAAGTGTTAGCAATTCATCGCCTGTGGTACCAGCACGTAGCATGGTCACAGCTCCTTTTGCTGGTCAGCCAGCTCGAGAGCCTGCTGGTCCAATCGGGATGTCAGCGAATCCTCCCCCGACTGCATCAGAACAAGATTCTGGTGCACCTCCTAGTTCGTTTGGTGTTCCTTCTACCTCCTACGACCCTGATTATATAGATCCAATTGAGTTTTTGAACTTTCCCCATTATTTAGATTAGATAATTTGTTTGGATTTCATAAGAGGGTAAACTTCGTTTCGGCCCATTCTCTTAAGTTCTCATTTTATGGAGCTTAATGTTAATGTAATCAAAATATTATGTTAGTTATTCTTCCTCAAAAAAAATAAATAAATTATGTTAGTTATTCTGTTTCCTTGTGGTTAACTTGGTGTTTAATTATTAGGGTATTATTATTGTTGTTCTGTGTATTATTGTTATGTTTATTTATATATAGAGAGAGAAAGAGACACATCATCTTTTTTGGTCCTTAAACCGACATTAAAAATTATTTTAACGAAATACTGATAGTATCAGTTTTAGTCCTTAAACGTAACTTTTTATCATTTTTGGTCCTCATCATCTTTCACTCGCTACTAAATTTTGCCCTTGATGTACGCCTTTACTCAAACATTCGATTCCATTGTTAGTTGATCTTCGAGTGTTAAATGTAATTATTTTAAAAAAAAATTGGAACCAATGCGCTTTTTCCACAAATGTATCAATGCTAGAAGGGTGAATGACCTCGGTAACTGGACCTTTTTCTTAAACTAAGATTAGAGATGCAGTTTGGAGTTGTGACTCCTAAAAAGCCTGGGTCCGGATGGGTTCTCCTTTGCCTTATTCTTTTTGAGGAATTTCACAGGAATGGCAAATTCGTGAAAGGTTTCAATCCATTCTTCATCACCCTCACGCCAAATAACCTTCGGAATTGGTGATTACAGACCCATTCTATGAGTAACAGGCACACAAAATTGATGCCAAAGTCATAGCTCGAGGATTGTGCAAAGTCACGGGGAGTATATATTTCGGAGATTCAGAATATATAAAAGATAAGATTTGTGTTTTATTGATTTACAATGGTGCTGTACACATTACATATATACTAAAGGAATCATAAAGAGTATAATTAATAGCCTAGTAACTGTTAACAAATCCCACAGATTTGGGCTAGAGATCAGGAACGTGATTATCTAATTAGCTGGAGGAGGATCAGGAACCTTATGACTAATAATACACCCCCTTAAAATCGATGTCCCATCGGCGACGGCGATTTTGGAGCGAAGATCTTCGAACCGAGGCCGAGCAAGCGGTTTTGTAAGCAGGTCTGCAAGTTGATCTTGCGTGTTGACTCGTATGCAACCGAGAGAACCCCCTTGGATGACAAGTGTAACACCCAAGATTTTAATCACCATTAAAACGAAAATATATGAGATATGAGATATTAATTTAAAATGAATTATAATAAATATATTTATAGATTTAAATAAGATATATATATATATATTATATTTATTTTAAATAATTATTCCATGATTATTTTTTTAAAGCGTGAGTTTTTCTCTCTTTTTAGTTATTTTTAAGATTTCAAATTCCACGGATGATGAGGGAAGACTTCTGTTAACCCATAATTTCCATAATTTTCTCAATTGAGTTAACTTATCTAAAATCCTTATATTGCTCTCACTCTCGCCTGATATCCCATATATAAACTAGCAATATGGAATCAAAGTATATTCCCTTTGGATTCCACTTATTCAAACCTGCAACACCTTTTCAATTCTAGTACAAGTTGTTATTTTGGATAAGATGATATTTTGTTGGTAAGTGATAGATAGGTGTCACCACAAGATTGGCTAGCAAGTCCTATAAATGGGTAGTCTTGTATTTCCCTTTCAACCCTATAATGTAAACCAAAACCTACCGTTGAATATGACAGCTAACACCTACCACCTACCTTTCTCTCGACATTTTACAAGCTTCAACAAGAAATGAAATACCCAATCCCTGCAGTGCGTTCTCCCTGGGTTTAGAAATTTGTTGCAGCCAACTCTTTTTGAAGCAGTATTCCTCTCATTGAAGCAATATTCCTCCTTCCTCTTTGCAGCACTGTAAATGGTTCTTCTTCCTTTCTTAAATTTATTATTTCTTTGAATGCTTCCTGCACTGTATGTAGTAGCGTCGGTTAGAGTCTGCAAGTGTTTTGGGGTCTTCTAGTGTATTTATTGAGTTAAGGTGTTTTGGACAAACCTTTTTCTTAAAACTACATATCCTTTAATATTTGCCAATTTTAGCGCCTGTTTGTTTTTCCCTGTTTTACTCTCTTATGTTAACTACTGTTTTGTACTCATATACATATTAATGGAGGTGTTATAGAGTTTTTAATTAATTTATTGGTTGGTTTGATGCATAAGCCGTCATTCTCGGTTAACTAGTACCCAAAGTTTACTCATTCTCCTATTATTATTATAACCACTATTATTTAATATTTATTTTTAATTTTTATAGATGATTTTGCTTAGTGGACAGTAGATTAATTCTTAATCACGAAATGTTAGTATCATTTATTTTACTTGAGTCCATTAGAGCATATATATTATTAAATATTAATTGATAATAACATATTAATTATCTACTGTATTAATTTATTAATAGTAATATTTCTAAGTTATATTATTCTTTAAATTTTTAGGTGACGAGACTCTCTTGCGTTAAATCAATCCACTTATTTACAAGACTACTAAAGATTTAAGGTGGGATTTTCTTATTATTTAATTGTCACTTTTAAATGTTTCGTGTGATTAATTTTGTTGCTTGCTTCATCTTACTACTCATGTTATGGTTGGTTTACCCAACAACTTATGTTATTATGGTTGGTTTATCCAACAAGCTTATGTTATTATGGTTGGCATTGCCAACAAGCTTATGAAATTGTATGTATGCTTGTGAGTTAATGATTTTATTTGCATGTGATATTTAATGGTGACAATGGGAATCCCACTGAGCTAGTTTTTGCTCATCCCAATTTACTTAACTTTTACAGATTGATGGAGCTGCAGTGGAGGGACGGTGGATGCAGTACGTGCCATTAGGAAAATGCATCTATGATATGTTATTTATTATTTGCATTTAAATTTCGAACTACTTTTATCTTAGGTATTTTTCCAACTCTTTAAACTAGTTTGATACTCTTTCGTTGAACTTAAATTTTATTTTGAGATTATTAACTGTGTTTGAGTATCTATATTCTAAATTAATTC
Source organism: Galeopsis tetrahit (assembly GCA_963675135.1). Lineage (NCBI taxonomy): Eukaryota > Viridiplantae > Streptophyta > Magnoliopsida > Lamiales > Lamiaceae > Galeopsis > Galeopsis tetrahit. The sequence continues at coordinate 16,925,899 of OY776125.1, read as the reverse complement.
CGCTGCCAAATTTTATAAAAATATGCATGTTTTTAATTATTAGTGTAATGTGGTAAAATGACATTTTGCTAAATTATTTTAAAAACTAGCCCAAATCACATCCCATTAAAATTGGGGTGTGACAACAAGTCACGAACAAAATGAAGATCGATGGTGATGTGCTTCATTCGAGCGTGTTGAACCGGGTTCAATGCAAGACGGGTGGCACCCATATTATCACAAAGAACTCGAGGCGAGGCAGAGAGCTGAAGACGCAAATCCTGGAATAAATGATGAAGCCAACAGACTTCAGAGGCAGCCGTAGCCAGTGCACGATACTCAGCCTCTGTTGAGGAGCGTGCTACTCCACGTTGTTTACGAGAACGCCAAGAAATAAGTGTTGAGCCTAAGAAGACAACATACGCTAAAGTGGACTTGCAATCGGAGAGATCACCCCCAAAATTTGAATCTGAATAGGCAGTTAAGGTGAGATTCGTCGTCCGGCGAAGCAGAATACCATGATGGAGAGTATGTTTCAAATACCAAAATAGACGTTTGACTGAGGCCCATGCCTCCTTAGTCGAAGAAGACATGTATTGAGCAAGCCTATTGACGGTAAAGGCTATATCCGTGTGAGGATAACTTTCTGAGGAAATTGTGTTAAATCTTTTCATAACATTAATGTAGCATATATACATTGTCCGTGTGAGGATAAATTGTGTTTTACTTAACGTTTCTGAGGAAATTGTATGTGTCCGGCCAGTATTGTAAGAGTTAGTAGTCAAATCACTCATCAAAACTACAAACATATATATAACCTACCCGAATTGAATAATATCTAAAATTAATATTCAGCTTATGCCCACTTTTGCCCTCTTAATTATGTCATAACAATCGTCAAATGTTATGCCGGCGGTAAAGACTGCAGCACGCGGAGCTCAGGCGATGGCTGCAGATTTTTATGTCCAATTTCTACTGGTGAATTAATTTGCTTGATTTTATTTATGTTAAAATGTGTTAATTCTTACTCTATTTAGCCTTGCATTGTATCTGTTCGACAAAATCTCCAAGTGAGAATTTGTTAAGAATATTTGTGGGCTGCTATTCATCCCCTTATTCATAGCAATGTAGCATATATTTGTTAAGGATATTTGTGTTTTACTTAACGTTTCTGAGGAAATTGTGTCCAGTATTCTAGCGTTTTTGGGGAAATTACAAATCTGTTAAATACAAACATAAAATATGCTATCGTTTTTGGGGAAAGATTAGTTCAGTATCTAATGTGTTAACATAATTAATCTTAAAATGAACAAGCACTTAAGAGGAGTACTTATAAATGAATTAAATAAATATTTAAAAACCAGAGCTTCCAAAATTTGCCTAGTGCACCTTCCAGTGGTATATGTAGTACAAATATCATGAATTGTTATTTTTCAAAAGCATTTTTCATTCAATTGCCTTATGGAAATATAACTCTTTTGTCCTTCCTAAATCATCATCTTTTGTATCTTTTTATTTCCTCATGTTTTCATTGCTGTTCACCGTCATAGATTGATTAGATCTGATGCACTTATGAAGATATCTATGTAATTGATGAGCCAAAGTTAGTCCGGCTCACTGATGATGTAATGAATATATTTTTATAGGATTGCACATTTATTCAGGAAATCTAAGATGACATTAATGTATTATAAATTGGGGATATGCATTAAATATTAAGATGGATGGGCAGGCATGTTAGAATAGATGTAATAACAATGGATGCATTAGAAAGAAGTGAAGGTTGCTCTAGTAGATGTGAAATTAAGAGAAGCACGCTTAAGATGGTTTGGACATGGGCATATGTCTTCAGATACCACAATACGGCGTGTAGATATAGATTATATTGCTTCAGTTAAAAGGGGAAAGGAGAAGACCTAAAAGGAATTGGACACCATTTGAAGAAAAGAGAAATACTTAAATGTATTATATGAAAACGTTTGCTTTGGCAAAAATCCATAGTGATATATGATTCATATAGCCAACAAGCATGGTGGGATCGATATGGTACGAGTACTCCTATTAGGCCAACATTGTTAAGAAATAGAAGATTAAACTAAATATATATAAGTACATTTGTTTTGACTGAACACCATAGAAAAATATGACCAATATAGCTGACTGGGATAAAGGCAGGATCCCTGAAAAAGTTACTTTTTGCGTTAAACACGGAGTAGTGGACGAAAATATTTATTACAATAACTTCTGAAAAGGCGGAGGACTTTTTCTATCACATTTTTTTGTAACTCCCATCGCCTATATAAAGAACAGTATACACACATTGACATACACATCTAGCGTATTATACACACACACACACACACAGAAACACCGAGAAGATCGAAGAAGCATAGTTCAAAGGATTTGGAGGCTAGGACCCATCTAGTGGCCTTTCCCTAGAGCTCCCTACGATTATTTGTAACAAAGGTACTCTACTGTTTTTTAAATAAATTTCAATTTATTGGATTTAATGAGCGTATGATTGCTTTATTGATGGTTTATCTGTAACTTTGGCCAAGTCCAACTTTAGTCCTGAAGGCCAGTATCAGTTTTAGTCTGACGGTATCAATTTTAATTCTGTAACTTAGGCCGTGTACAACTTTAGTCATGTAACTTTGCACTAAAATTGATATCGTCAGGACTAAAATTTTAAAAAGTGCAAAGTTACAGGCTTAAAGTTGGACTCGACCAAAGTGCAGAGTTACAAGACTAAATTTGGATTCGGCGTAAGTTACATGACTGAATTAATATTTTCTCGGTAGATTAGTATTTGGAGAATACTGCATGTGGAATTTTGTAGAATAAAATGAAGATCTGGTAAGTTTATGTTGCATCTGTTTATTTGGATCAATCTAAAAATGGCCAAATTAATGCTTGAGCAAAAAAAGGAGTAAGAAGAAAGATGATCACAAAGAACTGAGTGTTGAATGTGTTGGATCTTGGTTTTAAGTTTTATTTTGAAAGACCAGTGACTATTATATGTGATTTTGGATTAATTTTAATTTGATATTGATAAATTAGCTAATTTTAGGAAAGGGGTGTTTTATTGTATGCAAAACTTTCCTTACATCATGGTTACTATTTTTCTCTTTTGTATATCTATGTTACACCTTGCCATTTAGAATCTTCAGATGTTCAGTTGTTTTTCTAGTTTATGATTTATTAGAATGGTCCATTAGTTCTTGAAAACGGATAATTTTCTTAATGAGATGTATTTCTTCCGAAATTAACAGCTCACTTTTCTATATCTCTAGTCTTCAACAAGGTTTTTCCGGCCAGTATCCAAAAGATGGACACAGATTGGACATTCGTCAGCCGATCCTGGTTGTGGGAAGACGATTCTGCATTTCACAAACCATTATTTGTTTCAAATTGGACTTGGGAGGAGGACAGGGCCTTCGAGAATGCCCTAATTGCAGTCCATCCCAACGATGTTGATTGGTGGGAGAAAATAGCCTTGGCAGTTCCAGGAATAACAAATGAAGACCTAAAACTTCATTACGAAGCCTTAAGTGGTAATGAAGCAGCAGTTGAGGCTGAAAAGGCCGGCGTTTGTAATTCATCGGCAGTAGTGCCAGCTTGTAGCTTAATCACTACTTTGTTTGCAAGTCAGCAAACTCAGAAGCCATGTTGTTCAACTGGGATGGCTGCAAATCCTCCTTTAATTGCACCAAGACAGGATAATTGTGGCGTACCTTCTACCTCCTGCCTCGAGTATATAGATCCAGATGAATTCAAAAACTTTCCACACTTCCTAGATTAGATTAATTGGCTTGTAAATAATATGTCTTGTGCTTAGAAGCTTCTCCTGAACAATAAAAAAAGAGAGAAATATTATAAGATGTACCAAAGGAATTGGTGCTTTGTTTAGTGTTGAATTTGGGATTTTAAGTTTTATTTATAATTAAGAGCCCACACTACTATTTTCTTTTTTTTTTTAATTAATCGGCAAAATAACAAAATATAAATAGGAAGAGTACCAGAGGTGATATAGCGAGGCATCGGCCAGTGGGGTGCCATCAGATAAGGTGAGAGTCGACGAGGTGGTTATTTTAAGAAATTTAAAGGATATAAATTGGACCTTTCGTCAGATTCCCCAATTCATTCCACGCGTGTGAGGCGCATGCTCACATTTACGTCGTATTTGAAAAAAAAATCGACGAAAATGATATAAATTGGATAAAAAAGGATGTAATTTAAAAAAGGTGAATACTTATGTTTGATTTAGGATTATGTAGAATGAGAAAATCATGGATTTCAAAAACTTGATGAATAGTGATTGTATTTTTTTATTTTATTTGTCAGATTTTGAGTAGAATATATATAATGTAACTTTATGTCTAATAAATTGTGTAAGAGTGGGTTGGATTTTTAGTTTTTTCGTCTCATAACTTTTCAGCTTTTTTTCAAATTGGTCCCAAAAAATATAAAGTTATGAATCTAGTTTTCGCAATACCATAGATTGCATTACCAATAACTACAAGTTTTCGCAATACCATAGATTGCATTAGCCAGTCGCTACTAACTTTAACCTTAAACTTTATATCTTTAGGTTCAATTCCTCATACCTTTGCATAGTTTTAATTATTAACGAATTCCAAGAACATACTTTCAAATTGACCATAAACGAATCTTATAAACTACCTTTAATCAAAATCGAGAGTGGAACGAGTTTACCCGGCGTGGTACCTTGATTTGAAGAAGATATTTGTTCAAGCAGCTTCTTTTCCACTCTGGAACAATTAATGGATATGTTGAATGATAAATGGCGTAGGGTAATTGGATTTCTGCTTCATATTTCTAATCTCCACTTCTTCAATGCCGATGGATGGCACAATCACCGGGGAATCATGCTGGTGGAAAGCTAGCACCATCTTCACCGCCGCCTGACAGATGTGCCTATTTCCAATTGATAACAGCACCGCGTCGACGCTCACCAGATTCACTGTCCGCCTGCTCGAATCAATCTGCAGAGATTGGAATAATTAAAGCTAAAACAGACATGCACAACAAAATTAAGAAAAAACCCATATGGAGAAGACACATTAATTCATAATTAATTCTGATAATTAAGTGACAATTAACAAATCCTGTTCAACAGTCTTTCAAATCCTGTACAATTAACAAATCCCTTCCATATAACTAATTTTATCTCAGACAATTTTTTTTTTTGAGAGGAAAAAAGATAAATTTATTAAACTTTGGGCACCAGCAGTACCCAAAATTAATAGTCAATTACATGTGTCAGAATCCAGGTCTAATGAAGAGTTAATACATAAATCATAAATCCAGATCACCAGCCTCTTCAGAAAATTATTTGCACACCGTTCTCGGGTCGGCGCACCAGTCCTGGAACGTGGCCGCTACCGGGCAGTCCTTTTGAAGGCTGAAAATGCTCCAAGCCTTAGCTCTGATTTCATCGAATGTTTTTTCTGGTTTCGGTTCCTCGTTCGAAAAAAATTTCCGATTCCTAGCATCCCAAATGTGCCATACAGTCAGGCACCAAATACATTCCAGCATGTATTTCTCGGCCAATAATCAAACAGAGCGCAAAGCTCTGACTTTAATTACGCGGTAAATTTAAATTAAAACTCAACAAAACAAGTTAAAATTAAATTTTATCTCGGCAAATTCAAACAAAACACAGCGCTCTGAAAGAAAAGGAAATACTTACACCAATTACCTCCAATGGTAATTAGTTGGCCACTGTGTTCCATATATGTCTGATCTCGGAAGCATTCGATCTACTATAAATTGCGACGTGCCTCTGTCGACATTAATGATTCAAAGAAATAATGAAGAAAAGTTGTAAAAACAAATCACTTTAAGAAATAATGAAATATCAACAAGCATTATAGCTGTTGTGTTGCGTGTGAAGTCAAATCCAACCCAGCTAGAGTTTCATGTAATCTATCTTTGGCATGCTCCAGAAATCACTTATTAAGAAAATATCTTGAGTAATATGGGTTGATTGATAAATCCCTGTATTCATGTAATCTATCTTTGGCATGTTCCCTTGTGGTTTCAATACAAATCATTTACATAATTCTATAAGAGCCGGTCAAAATTCGTCTGGTTTTGAGATGGTTTCATACAAAGTCTGCTAATGAAAATATATAAAACTCAATTTTAGCCAAAAATAATAATATAAATATGCAGTAATCTTAATATATATTTAAAAATACTATTAGATGAATATTACCATTAATTACCGCCAATTATAACTAGTAAGAACATATATACTGAGATTCAGAGATGTCAATGCAAATTCTTTCTTGTGCTCTCTTATACTAATTAATCTTCATATCTTTGATAATTAAAAAGCAATTGCGGCCATTAACCCCCATTTTCTCAAATCTTAAATCTTGATATCTGCTGGTGAGGATGGAAATGGCTGGAGAATGTTTCGGAACAACGAGCGATTACAAACCATGGCTGCAGATTCTTATGCCCACTTTTGCCCTCCTAATTATGTCAAATGGCTGCAGATTTTTATGCCCAATTTTCTACAGGTGATTTTATTTATGCTAAAATTTGTGCGAATTCTTACTCTATTTTAGCATTGCACTGTATCTGTTCGACAACATATCCAAGAGAGAATTTGTTAAGGATATTTGCTGAAATTAATCGACCTGCACTAGGCTTTTTGTTGGTTTGATAATAATGTCTATTTCGTTTTCTCAGTTGGAATTTGTGTTAAATCTTTTCATAACATTAATGTAGCATATATACATTGTCCGTGTGAGGATAAATTGTGTTTTACTTTTTTTTGAAAAGAAAAAGATTATTATTGATGTAGTAGAGTACCAGAAGTACTCAAAATGAAGTTTGTTGAGTTACATCTTAGAATCACTTCAAAAAGTGAGGAACAGAGAACACCAGGCAAAAATTAACAAAAGGCATTGCATTTTACTAGATGCTAATGGGTCTTGGATTTGCACACCAGTCGTTAAACGTTGCTGTTGTCGAGCAGCCTTTCTGTAGGTAGAAAATATTCCAAGCTCTGGCTCTGATTTCATCGAAAATTCTCTCCGGTTTCGGATCTTCGTCTGCGAATATCTTCCTGTTTCGGGCGCCCCAAATGAACCAAACAGTTATACTCCAAATGCATTCTAAGACGTACCTTTTGCGCTTATATCCAAGGATGCCGCAGAATTGGAGAAAGTGAGCTGCAGGCCATGGTTGAAGAGGCGAGCTAATGTTAAACCATTTTTTGAGCAACCCCCATATGGTGTACGAGAAAGGGCAGTCGAAGAATAAATGTTGGTGGGATTCCTCTACTGCGCCACATAGAGGGCAGGATAAATCATCATCGTCTCTAAGAATTCTCCTCTTTTGCAGTTCCAGTCGGGTGGCGATCCGACCCCTAATCACCTTCCAAGCCAGACCTGAGTACTTGGTGGGTGTCGCTTTATTCCATATCAGTCTACAGGATAAATTGTGTTTTACTTAACGTTTCTGAGGAAATTGTATGTGTCCGGCCAGTATTGTAAGAGTTAGTAGTGAAATCACTCATCAAAACTACAAACATGAAATAGGCTTGTTTTTGGGGAAATCACTTATTAGAACTTCTAACACATAATTAATCTAAAAATGAACAAGCACTTAAGAGGAGTACTAAGTGAATTAAATAAATATTTAAATATCAGAGCATCCCAAATTTGCCTAGTGCACCTTGACTTGGTATGTACTGCAAATATCATGAATTGTTATTCAAAAGCATTTTTTCATTCAATTACTCTTTTTCTTTCCTCATGTTTTCATTGCTGTTGACCATCATAGATTGATTAGATCTGATGCACTTATGTAATTAATGAGCATTTGTATAGCAATCCTAGTTTTCTGAAAATGAGCCAAAGTTAGTTCGGCACACTGATCATCACAGTACGTAATGAATATATTTTTATAGGATTGCACATTGATTCAAGAAATCTAGATGACATTAATGCATTATAAATTGGGGATATGCATTACATATTAGATATTATAATAATAATGGATGCATTAGCTAGTAGATGTGAAATTAAGAGAAGCATGCTTAAAAGGGGAAAGGAGAAGACCTAAAAGGAATTGGACACCATTTGAAGAAAAGAGAAATACTTAATTATATTATATGAAAACATTTGCTTTGGCAAAAATCCATAGTGATATATGATTCATATAGCCAACAAGCATGGTGGGATCGATGTGGTACGAGTACTCCTATTAATTAGGCCAACATTGTTAAGAAATAGAAGACTAACTAAATATATATAAGTACATTTGTTTTGACTGAACACCATTGAAAAATATGACCAATATAGCCGATTGGGATAAAGGCAGGATCCCTGAAAAAGTGACTTTTTGCGTTAATCACGGAGTAGTGGACGGAAATATTTATTACAGTAACTTCTGGAAAGGGGAGGACTTTTTCTATCACATTGTTTTGTAACTCCCATCGCCTATATAAAGAACAGTATACACACATTGACATACACATCTAGCATATTATACACACACACACAGAGAAACACCAAGAAGAAGCATAGTTCAAAGGATCTGGAGGCTAGGACCCGTCTAGTGGCCTTTCCGTAGAGCTCCCTACGATTAATTGTAACAAAGGTACTCTATTGTTTGTGAAATAAATTTCATTTTATTGGATTTAATGAGCGTATGATTGCTTTATTGATGTTTTATCTGTAACTTTGGCCAAGTCCAACTTTAGTCCTGAAGGTATCAGTTTTAGTCTGACAGTATCAATTTTAATTCTGTAACTTAGGCCTTGTCCAACTTTAGTCATGTAACTTTGCACTAAAATTGATATCGCCAGGACTAAACTTTAAAAAGTGTGAAGTTACAGGACTAAAGTTGGACTCGACCAAAGTTACAAGACTAAAATTGATACAGTCAGGACGAAAATTGAGAAAGTGCAGAGTTACAGGACTAAAGTTGGATTCGGCCTAAGTTACATGACTGAATTAATATTTTCTCGATAGATTAGTATTTGGAGAATTCTGCATGTGGATTTTTGTAGAATAAAATGAAGATTTGGTAAGTTTATGTTGCATCTGTTTATTTGGATCAATCTAAAAATTGCCAAATTAATTCTTGAGCAAAAAAAAAAGGAGTAAGAAGAAAGATGATCACAAAGAACTGAGTGTTGAATTTGTTGGATCTTGGTTTTAAGTTTTATTTAGAAAGACCAGTGACTATTATATGTGATTTTGGATTTTGTATATCTATGTTATGATTTATGCTTTCTATCCATTAAAATGGTCCATTAGTTTTTGAAAATGAATAGTGTTCTTAATGAGATGTATGTCTTCCGAAATTAATAGCTCACTATTCTATATCTCTAGTGTTCAACAAGGTTTTTCCGGCCAGTATCCAAAAGAATGGACACAGATTGGACATTCGTCAGCCAATCCTGGTTGTGGGAGGACGAAGCTGGATTTCATGAACCATTAATTGTTTCAAGTTGGACTTGGGAGGAGGACAGGGCCTTCGAGAATGCACTAATTGCAGTCCATCCCAACGATGTTGATTGGTGGGAGAAAATCGCCTTGGCAGTTCCAGGGAAAACATATGAAGAACTAAAACTACATTATGAAGCGTTAAGTGGTAATGTAGCGGCGATTGAGACTGAAAAGTTACCGTAAGAAAAAAGATTATATCCCGTAAGATTTGTAGGTATTTTTAGGGAGAGGTGTATTTTTAAGTGAATGAAGTTTAGGTAAATAAATGACGGTTGAGAGTTAATGATAAAAATATTATTTCCATTTTTTAGACATACATATTAACTTTGGACGGACAAAACAAAAATACTTACATACAAAGTTTGGACGATGGAGTATAAATTTTATAAAAAAATATCAGATTTAAGTAAATATCTAGATATAGTTTTTAGAAAGTCCAAAAAATAAACAGGAAGGAATTAAAAGAAATAAAGAATAGATTTTAAAAGCCCCAAAACGTTTTTAATGAGAAGGAAAAGACATGAAAAAAAGATCGAGAGTAAAAGCCACCAAAAAAATATTGAAAGAAAGGAGAAATCGAGGCGTGAAAGAAGGAAAATAAATGAAATAGAAGAGTAGAAAGCCAAAAAAAAAATATGGAAAGGAGAAAAAAAGGGTGACAATCGTTTAAAATATTATGAAAAGAAAAAGAAAGGAGAAAAAGAAGAAAGAAAAAAAAAAGTGAAAAGTGAAACAGGAGGAAAAGAAATGAAAAAAATATTTAATTGTAAAAAGCCCCAAATCTGAAAAAGAGGTGAAATATGCAAAAGAAATGAAAAAAGAGTGAAAAAAGTCCAAAAAAATTAAAGGCCTGGAATTAAAGGAGAAAAAAGAGGGGAGTGTAATACAAAATTAGGTAGATTTTAATTAGAGGAAAAGCACCCACGAAAATCAGGGGGAAGTTTTTTCAATGGCACTTAGTTTTGTATCGCCCACAGCCTATATAAAGGACAACAAACACATAGAAATAGACACATCTAGAGAGTATCATAAAAATTAAGGTGAAAACCCGATTAAAACCAAAGGAAAAGGGTAAAAAACCTAAAAAAAAGAACGCTTGTTTAATGACAGGATATTTAAAACAATAAACATTTTGTACGGATTAATTTGCGACGAAACTGGTCAAATGGTTGAAGTCAAAAATTTTGCAATGGCAAGGAATTCTGTCACAAATTCCGTCAGAATTTGCGACGAATTTCCAATTGGGGTGCAAACAACACCATTTCTTGGAGGGCTTGCGATCGCAAATTTAAAATTAAGATTTGTGATGGTATTTTCCTTTGCGAATTGTTGTGGTTCCCATGACGCCTAGCTTGTCTGTAGCAATAATAAATTATACCATTTGATTTGCGACGAAAAATGTTAATTTTAAGTTTGCGACATTTTGCATGTTTGGCCATTAGATTAGCAATGGATTTCCGGGCCGTCACAAATCCATCGTTAATTTTGATACCATATATATAAATGGCATCTATATCGATAGATCACCGGAAAACGCTCATGGGGAGTGGAGAAGGTGCTCAACGCACAAATATCTCAATGTTGCAACGAAACGGGTCAAATGGTTGAATTCAACAAATTTTGAAACGACAAGGAAATCCGCGCAAATTCTGACGGAATTTGCGTCAAATTTCTAATTGGGGTGCAAACGGCACCGTTTTGTTGGGGTTTGCGATAGAAGCAAATGGAAATATTCGTCGCAAATTTAAAATTTAGATTTGTGACATATTTCCGTGGAAAAAATCGACATGGTTCCTACAGACGCCTCGTCTGTCGCAATAAAAAATTATTGAAAAGCCCCCTCCCCAGAGAATCTTGAAAGAAAGGAGAAAACCAAGGGTGAAAGAAGGAAAAGAAATGAAATTAAAGGAGGAGTAGAAAGCCAAAAATAGATATGGAAAGGTGGAAAAATAAAAAAGGTGTTTTAAAATATTATGAAAAAGGAGAAAAAAGTAAGAAAAAAAGGGAGAAAACCCCATTAAAACGTGAGGAAAAGAAATGAAAAGAATGAAGTGTAAAAATTCTTTAAAAATCTGAAAAAAAAGGGTGAAAGATGGAAAAGTAATGAAAAAAAAAGGAGTAAAAAGGGAAGGGTTTTTTCTTTGCCACTTTGTTTGTAACGCCCACCGCCTATATAAAGTACATCATACACAGAGAGAGAGAGAGAGAGAGAGAGAGAGAGGCTGATATATCTATGGATCTGGAGGCCAGGACCCGTCTAGCAGCCTTTTCCAAGAGCTCTTTACGTTTAATTGTCACAAAGGTACTCTATTGCTTTATTTCATTTTATTGCTTTAAATTTATTGATGTTGTATGCGTTGCATCAAGAAAATTTGCATTTGGAGATGGCTAGCTGCATGTGGAATTTTGTAGAATAGAATGAAGATCTGGTAATTTTTTATGTTACATCTAATAATTTTGTATCACAAGGAAGTGAGTGGTTAGTGTGTTGAATTTGGGATTTTAGCTTTTATTTTTCATTTCGGATTATTTTAGGAAATGAATGTTTTACGAATGCGAAACTTTCCTTACATCATGTTTTTTTTTTTTTACAATTAGACTTTTGACAGATTATACAAGAGTGAAATTAAATAAGCGGATTGGAGTTATATAAGAACTTGTCTATTTTCCTGTGATTTATAGGTTTAATTTAGCAACTCTCTTTCATCCTATGAACATACTTGTATTGCTTTTATGGTTTTATTCACTTCATTTAATAAACTATTTTTTCTTTATCTTCTGAAAATTTTCCACACTAATTAGTCTCCCTATGTTCTTTTTTCTGAAATCTAATTTCATGTGTTCTTGATTAATTCCTATTCCAGTTTACAACTGACTTATCCCAATTTCTTAACAGGTGGATGCTGCATTCAAGAAACCATGTTGTACTTCTGATGAGAATGCTCTACCAATCCACCACAACAACATTAAGGTCACCAGGATCAAGTGTTCCATAGGTAAATAGTTGTTTATCACATTTTACATAATTCTAGTACATTGATTTAAATCATTTGAACTTTACTCTGGCAACGTGCTTCTTTTGTGAGTACAGATTTGAAAGTCAGAAACTAACTACAAAATGACCTACTTGTTTCCTTCATGTGTTGTAGGGAATTCCTCTATGGCTTGCATAGGTTCGGTCGTGGTAAATGGAACAGCATTTCAATGTACTGTGTACCCACCAAATCAGTAGGACAGGTCTCTAGGCATGCTCGGAAGTTCTCCAAACGATTGACACTTGGGGAAGGAAAACGACGCAGCATCAACGATAAGATAAATTTGGATCACGAGACCATTTTAGCTATGAAGAAAGCAATGGGAAGCCGCATGTCCGAACACCCGAGGAAGGCCTTACTGATATTGGGAACCAAATGTTGCCTCCTAATTAAAACGTTTTCTGGAATGTCCGTCCATTCGTTTTATGGTCATACAGCCTAGGTGTTACCAATGAATTGGTAACACTTGCAGCAGTATGACCATATAACTAATGGACGAACATTCCATATAACGCTTTAGGAGGCAACATTTGGTTCCCGATATGAATCATACCTTCCTCGGGGTGTTTGGACATGCGGCTGTCTGTTGCTTTCACCAAAGCTAAAATGGCCTCATGATCCAAATTTCTCTTATCATTGATGCTGCGTCGTTTTCCTTCCCCAACTGTCAATCGTTTGAAGAACTTCCGAACATGCCTAAACAAGCCGATATAATGCAAGACGAAGAAGAGTAAAAGTCGCACAATTAATATAAATAAAATCAGGCGCAATTTAATTCACCTGCAGAAAATTGACTTATCCATCCGATTGCCTGAGATACCCTCGGCGGACAGTTGCTGGAATTTGCACATGCATGTCGCCGATTGTTCTGACAGAAATAAGAGCACATGTAGCCATCGTTTGTAATTTGCTCGTTGATATTTTATTAGAAAAGAGCACCAAATTGAATTTGTAACTTGAATTGTCAACTCTTAAGCCTGATGGCCCTGATCTCAGTACGTTCTTCCTCGTTAATGGCCGTAATTGTTGATTAACTGATGATAGTATTTTAAAATATTAAGATTACTGCATATTTATTATAGTGCCCATTATTATATTGCGTAAAACTGAGTATATACATATTTTTTATTAGCAAAAACACTTATAATATCAAACATCATTTTGTAACTTTGTCCTTGTTCAGTTTTAGTTTTAATTTTTTTTAATTTTTGCCGTATTGGTGTTAATTTTGGTCCTTTTGGTTGGAAATTGGGATTTTTATGCTCTCCGGCCTAATTAAATAGTAATTTTTCCACCAAAAACAAAATTCCCGATGTTGTGATAATCTAATAGATAAATTGTACGTAGCAATAAAATGGGTTGGACGAGGCGAAGATATTGGTAAACACAGTGTTTGACTCCATGCAAAATGGCTAGAAATTTGTGATTTAAGTACAAATTCGCGAACGAATAGTGATTCGATAACCAAAAATGAAATTAAAGGGGCTGTGCGAGAGACAAAGATGTTAGTAAGGAGCACATCGTTCGACTCAACAGAAAATAAAATTTCCGGTAAAAAGGGACCAAAATTGATGCACGGCCAAAGTTAAAGGACATTCAATATTACTATCTCAGCCAAAACCTTGTACAAGCTGACAGTCTCATAAATGACATAGAGCTGATTTACACTCTGTATATCCACGTCTCTCTTTTTCTCCTTTATTTCTAGGCCTTTTTTTGGGCTTTTTACTCTATTTTTTTCCATTTATTTACACTTTATTGAGAAGAAATGAAATAAATTGTCTGTGTCACTGTGTTCCCATCTCGTCCAGGGAAGATCACAAACAATCGAAACATTCACACCCACAAAGTCCAAATGGCCTGCGGCCCCGTGAATTTTGCTGGATGAAGAATAATTTTCAACTGGAATTTAAATCAATTAAATCATGCATCCCAAACAAAAGAAACAAAATAAAAAATCACCAAGGGTCGAAAATCAAAAGGGGCATAAAATCCTACAAAGAGGCAGAAACCACAATAAATTAATGCAGAAAATCTCACATGTAGAAACAACATTGAGGAGGGGGTGGAATAGAAATATAAAATATAAATTAGAGGTAGCAATAAAACGGGTTGGACTAGGCGAAGATTTTGGTACACACAATGTTTGACTCCTGGAAAATGGCCAGAAATTTGCCAATTATAAATTCGCGGACTAATAGTGATTTGATAACCTAAAACGAAATTCATGGGGCTGAACAAGAGACAAAGAATTTGCACTACAAGAAAATAATTAATTGACTAGAGAATATTTTGTAGGCAATAATTCCAATTTTGTAGGCATTTATATTTACCTACGGAATACCAACGAAAACCATTCGTATGGAATTCGCTCGTAGGTAATTCGGTTGCCCACGAAAATTTAATCCGTAGACAATTACCTATCACATTTTCGTTGCAAATCCATAACATTTTGGTAGGTAATATGATTACCATAATAAATGAAATTTTGTAGGTAATATCAACTACGAAACATTTGGTTGGTAATTCCGTAGGCAAATTTGACAACAAACATTTCAGTGGGAAATTTTTTAATATATATATTTTAATTTTTTTATTAATAAATTATATTTTTAGCCTTAGCCTACAAAATAAATTCATTCAAAATTGGACCAGTCGGTTCAACCGGTCCAACCATGAATCGATCATAAAACCGATTCAAAAAGTGTTAAAATATATAAACATTTTAAAAATACAAACTTAGGTGCACATTAGGCCCCCTTTATAATGTTTTTCTCTCATGTTTCTTGTACTCCTTATTCGATGTGGGACAAAAAATTTATGTTTGTTGGTTACTAACTTATTAATACTATTACTTTTATATTGTTTTTTCTCTTATATTTTTTCTACTCTTTCAATGTGGGACATACTAAAGTTCATATGTTTATTTGTTATAACACTATTGCTTTTCTAAGTTCCTAGCTAATTTTGTAGGTAATACAATTAGATAATTTATACATATAAATAGCTAGGAAAAGTTTCGTAGGCAAATAAATAAACAAATCACCTACAATAATTTTGGTAGAGAAATGCTATTTTGCCTACGGATTATTTTGTAGGTAAATCAATATTTTCTAAGTTCCTAGCTAATTTTATAGGTAATACAATTAGATAATTTATACATATAAATAGCTAGGAAAATTTTCGTAGGTAAATAAAAAAAAATCACCTACAATCGTTTCGGTAGGGAAATGCGATTTTACCTACGGATTATTTTGTAGGTAAATCACCATCAGATTTGTCCTTGGTAATTTTGTGGGTGAAAATGTGTAAAATAATTTATAAAGATCCGTAGATAATCTGTAGGCAATTCTCAATATTTAAAGACAAAATTATTTTCATTGGAAAATTATGTAGGCAATTCAACAATTTCTTGTAGTGTTGGTTAAGACCACATCCGTCGACCCAACAGAAAAAAAAAATTCCGGTAAAAAGGACCAAAATTGATGCACGGCCAAAGGTAATGGACATTCAGTATTATTACCTCTGCTAAAACCTTGTAGAGACAATCTCATAAATGATATTGAATTGATTTACATTTTACTCTGATTCCAAAATAGAGTACGAACATGAAACTGGCTCACACAAGACTTTTTTTTCTTTTCTCTACCATTTGAAAATATAATCTTTTAACAAAAATCTATTCTCCCCATTTTGGTAAATGAAATTTTTTTCTATCCATCATTACAACTTAAAAAAATCAACCAAAGTTGTTATGAAATGACTCTAATGTTTTTTAAAAATATATTTTTTACCCAAATGATCCACTAATTTATCCAGGTCTCTCTCCTTTATTTCCAGGCCTTTATTTGGGCTTTTGACTCTCTTTTTTCCATTTCTTTTCCTTCTTTCACTCTTTTCTTCTACTTTATTTTCAGATTTTTTATTTTTTTTGGGGCTTTTTACAAAAAAAATCATTTTTATTTTCTTGGGAAAGAGGAAATCTATTATTAAAAATATGTAAAATACTTTTTTCTGCAATAATACTTTTGTTTTGCTCGAAAAAAGAAAAGGTATGTAAAATACAATAAAACTCAAACCAAACACACGCTTTAGATTGAGAAAAAAGAAAAGAAACAAATTAAAAAACATTTTTTAAAAATCATGAGCTGTTATTGTGTATTCTTAATTTTATATTATTTCATTAATTTTTTAATTAAATTATTTATGAAATTTATGCCATTAATTAATTTATGAAATTTTATTTATATAATAACTCGATTTTACAATTATTTGACATTTTTTTAATTTAAATTGTTTTAATTTAAATAATTAAATTATACTCTTAATTTTTTGTTCTGATTTTAATTATTTTACAAGATTTTAATTATTTACTGTAACAATATTACAAAAAATATAATTAAAGCTTCATGATATATAAAAGAATATAAAACCTGGCAATATAATGAACTAGAAAAAATTTAATTTATTTATTTAATAAGGGTAGTCCAGACATTTTTTGTTAGGGTAAACTTGTACTAAAAATTTAGTGGGTTCATTTATAAAAAAGAAAATGGGTGCAAATATATGTCTATTACCAGGGTTGTAGAAGTCGCAAATCGATAGTCGGACGAATTTGCACCACCTAGCGCCTAGGCGCCTACTAGTCACCTCCTAGGCGGCCGCCTAGTTTTTTGTTTTTTATATATAAATGCAATTATCACCACCTTAATTGATTAAATGTGGCAAAAAAACATCATTCATCATGGCAAAGTCGTGAGTATTGCTTAAAACCTCGTTTCCTTGAAAAGGTGTGCACAATTATCCAAATCGGATTCCAAAATTAAAAAAAAATGTAAAAAAGAATAATTAAAATATGGGCGCCTAGGTTCGCCTAGATTGTTTTTTCACAAAAAATGCCTAGAGGGACAAAATCGAGTCGGCTAGGGGTCGTCTAACGCCTAGGTTGATTTCTGCAACAAAGACTATTACAAAGTACTACTCCCTCGATATTTTAGTTGATTGTCTAGTCCGAATTTTAATGTTAAATTAAAGTTGTTTAAGGGCATGCTTGGTTTATTAGATTAGACAGGATATATTGTTTTATCCCAATAATTTTCATGTTTAATTTACTTGAATTTAGCCCGTGATTATAATTGGTTCGAGATTGTTTTCCTTGATAATCATGCACTTGGGTGTTTATTAGTCCAAAGAGAAGATGGGATAATTAGTAACAAAAAAAATATGTAGATAGATTTATCCCTAAAAAACTTTAAAATTTAATCCATCAATCCAAACACAAATCTCAATTTAAAAAATAATGCAATCTCATTTAATCATATCAAACCTTATCTATCACAATCTGTAAAGCAAACGAGCACTATTAGTATTTAAAGTTTAATGTAATAAAGTAGATAGAGAATATAATGGGTTTGATGGTATAAAAAGTGATAAATTATTTTTTTATTCGAAAGCAAGTGATAAAGTTACTTCGACTTTAAAAAATGCCAAAAACTTATATACAATATTTCACCATAGTCTTATGGTGCAATATGACCTATTGTTATGTTTTTATCCGGTATCCTGTCTTCTTCTCTCTTCTGTTTTCTGCGCCGCCGGTTACTCCTCTTCGCTGCCTTCTTTTCTGCGCCGGTCTCCTTCTTCGCGATGCCTTATCTTCTGCGCGCGACATATTTCTCCTTCTTTGCGATGCCTTATCTTCTGCCCGCTGCGAGAAATCGCAGAGTTCAATTAAAAAAAAAAATTAGAAACTGTTCAGATTTCTGATCTGCTAATCACGAAACAAGCGGATAAATTATTATTTTTATTTTTTGAATGAATTAACGATAAACTATTAAACATAGTTGTGTTTTTCGTGTTTTCAATTATTGGTCTTCGTTTTTTAATGTGGGTATCTCATTCCCTCTCAATAATAATGTTTTATTTATACAGTAACATATCTTTCTTAATACAGTCATACACTTGTGTTTATATAGTAACACATTTTTCTGTGTTACTTTAAGGTCAAATATATGTTACTCAAAAGTCAATTGTGTGTTACTTGTCCTTACAGTAACACGTATTTGTCCGAACAGTAACATATAATTGTATTTATAGTAACACTGAATTTATGTGTTATTTGTACTTATAGTAACACATATTTGGTTTTGTAGTAACATATAATTGTCTTTATAGTAACACAGACCTGAAACCCGTTATCCTGTTAGCCTCCTGCGCGACTTTTCTGCGATTTTTAAGGAAATATTCGTTTGACCGGTCAAACCTGCTACAAATCCGCGAATTTCTGCTACAAATCCGCGAATTTTGGTCTTTCCTTAAATATACTAATATTTCACGTGAAATATTGCACTGCTCTTAAAAAATTGGTATTCTAGTAAAAAAAAAAAAAAAAAATTAGTAAAATTAGAGAGAGAGTAGCAGCTAATCCACAATTACGGCCATCACTCCGTCAGCCAGGAATAACATACTGAGAGTTGCAAATTCGATTTTTCTAATAAAAAAATCCCTCTTTCTCCTTCGTTTCAATACATTTGTTTGGGTGGTGACAGCCGGTGAGGATGGAAATTGATCTATGGCTACAGACCCATTTTGCCCTCTTATTTCTGTCAGAACGATTCCACCAACTGTCGCGCCGACGGTATCTCAGGCGATCAGATGGATAAGTCAATTTTCTGCAGGTCAATTAAATTGCGCCTGATTTTATTTATATTAAATTTTCTGCTTTGTTTTACTCTTCTTCGCCTTGCATTGTATCTGTTCGACAAAATTCCTATGTGAGAATTTGTGGGGTTCTGTTCATCCCCTTATCTGTGATGCGTTTTGCTGAAATTAATCGACCTGCACAAGGCTTTTCAATGGTTTGCCCTTTTTTTTCGTTTTCTTGCCCCTGTTGGAATTTTGTTAATGCTAATCTTTTCATAACAATTTGTGGGGAAATTTTGGTTCACTATCTAATGAGTTAATTAATAGTGAAATTACTTATTACAACTGCTAACATAATCTAAAAAATAAGCAAGCACTTAAGAGGAGTACTAAGTGAATTAAATAAATATTTAAATATAAAAGCTTCCCAAATTTGCGTAGTGCACCTTCCACTGGTGTGGACTGCAAAAAAACATGAATTGGTATTGTAGAGATTTTATACTTTTTGGCTTAGTAATATATTTCAAAAGCATTTATAATTCATCTCCGAAGTGAAGCTATGTTATTTCCTCGTGTTTTCGTTGCTTGTTGATCACCATCATAGATTGATTAGATCTGATGCACTTATGATGATATCTAAGTAATTGAAAACAATATGAAAATGAGCCAAAGTTAGTTCGGCTCACTAATGATCACAGTAATCAATAATCAATGTTATAGGATTGAGCATTGATTCGAGAAAGCAAAGATGGCATTAATGCAATATGAATACGCAATACACATTGAATGTTAAGATTGGATCATTAGAAAAGAAGTGGAGGTTGCTCCAGTAGACGAGAAAATGAGAGAAGCACAATTAAGATGGTTTGGGCATGATAGAATGTCAATTGCTTAAGTTAAAAGGAGTAAAGAAGACCTAGGAATTGGACACAAGATGAAGAAAAAATAAATGTTATACGTAAATATATTAATATTACAGCAAGGAGTAGTACGTGGATGAAAAAAAAAATATTCTAGGTACTTGTACCGCTCGTGCAAAAAGCTGCACCCCATGAAAATCAGAGAGAAAGGCTAAAATCACGGGGAAAGGTGGGAATTTTTTTCTTTGCCACTTTATTTTGTAACTCCCACCGCCTATATAAAGCACAGCATACACATAGAGACGGACACATCTAGCGTACCAAACACACAAAAAGAGACACACACACACACTGAGAAGAAGCATTAATCTAAGGATTTGGAGGCTAAGACCAGTCTAGCGGCCTTTCCCAAGAGCTCATCACGATTAATTGTCACAAAGGTACTCTATTGTTTGTGAAATTTATTTTGTTTTATCATATTTGATCAGCGTATTATTGCTTTGATGTTGTATACGTTGCATCATGAAGTTAAAGGTATATTTAGTATTTGCCTATTTGGAGAAGCCTGCATGTGTGATTTTGTAGAATAGAATGAAGATCTGGTAAGTTGATGTTGCATCTGATGATTAATGATTTGTGTCGGTCTAAAAATGGTCAAAAATTAACGCTCGAGCAAAAAAAGGAGTATGAAGATGATAATCACAAAGAAGTGAGTGTTGAGTGTGTTGAATTTGGGATTTTATGTTGTAATTATAAAGAGTGGTGATTATTTTGGATTATTTGACCTGATATTGTTAAATAGGCAAATTTTAGGAAAGTGGTGTTCTATTGCATGCAAAACTTTCCTTACACCATGGTTACTATTCTGTCTAATCATGTTCATTAAAAATATATATATATAAAATAATTATATGAGAAGTTTCTGATTTCTTATTCAAGTTTTTAGCTGCTCTTGGTTGTGGGCTAATTTCAAGGTTGAGGTAGTAAATAAAAGAGTGAAATAAGCTTGAAGCTATATAAGAAGTTGTTTATTTTCTTGTATAATAGATTTTGTGTAATGATGTATAGGTTTAATTCTGCAACTCTCTTACATCCTATACATATGAACATAGTTGTATTGCGTTTATGACTTTATTCACTTCAATTGATCAGCTTTAATTTCGCTATCTACTGAAATTTTACCACACTTCTCTAATTTATGCTCTCTATCTTTTATAATGGTTCGTGTGTTCTTGAATTCCTATTCCAATTTGCAACTGACTTTTCCCAATTGCCTAAAAGATGGATGCGGCATCCAAGAAACCTTGTTGTAGTTCTGATGAGAATGCTCTACCAATCCACCACAACAACAATCCAGCTCATGGAAAAACAATTGACTCCAGCAATAATGTAGCTATAAGGCCACCAAGATCAAGCAGGCCACGAGGAGTACGTTGGACGGAAGAGGAACATAGGTAAATCGTTTTTTATCACATTTTACATAATTTAGTTTACCTTCGACAGGCGCTGATTCTTGTTTCACTGGTTTTGTCATTTATTTGGTTTGATGTTGCTGATGATTATATTTTGACATCTTCTTGGTATTTCATTTTTTCAAGTTTTGTTAACCATTTCTGTACAGAAAGAGGCTTTTTATTACTGTTAAAACATTATTACTGAAGGAACATAAACACCATGCTTCTTTTGTCAGTTCAGATTTGAAAGTCAGAAACTGACTACAAAATGTCCTACTTGTTTACTTGATGTGTTGTAGGGGATTCCTCTACGGCTTGCATAGGTTCGGTCGAGGTAAGTGGGACAGCATTTCAATGTACTGTGTACCCACCAAATCACTAGGACAGGTCTCTAGGCATGCTCGGAAGTTCTTCGAACGATCGAAACTTGGGGAAGGAAAACGACGCAGCATCAACGATAAGAGAAGTTTGGATCACGAGACTATTTTAGCTCTGGAGAAAGTAACAGACAGGTGCATGTCCAAACACCTCGAGGAAGGTGGGAACCGAATGTTACCTCCTAAACCATTATCTGGAAGTGTTACCAATTCATCGCCTGTGGTACCAGCACGTAGCATGGTCACAGCTCCTTTTGCTGGTCAGCCAGCTCGAGAGCCTGCTGGTCCAATCGGGATGTCAGCGAATCCTCCCCCGACTGCATCAGAACAAGATTCTGGTGCACCTCCTAGTTCGTTTGGTGTTCCTTCTACCTCCTACGACCCTGATTATATAGATCCAATTGAGTTTTTGAACTTTCCCCATTATTTAGATTAGATAATTTGTTTGGATTTCATAAGTTTCTAGCTTCGTTTCGGCCCATTCTCTTAAGTTCTCATTTTATGGAACTTAATGTTAATGTAATCAAAATATTATTTTAGTTATTCTTCCTCAAAAAAAATAAAAAAAAATTATGTTAGTTATTCTGTTTCCTTGTGGTTAACTTGGTGTTTAATTATTAGGGTATTATTATTGTTGTTCTGTGTATTCTTATTGTTATGTTTATTTATATATAGAGAGAGAAAGAGACACATACTCGATGTCAACTACGGTATTTGTTGAGATTAATGCAATATTGGAGAACTGTTCTTTCTATTAGAAGTGATAGTGTGCTGATTTTCAGAACTGTGCTTAGTATAAGCACAGTAACTAGTGTTTTGATATTTGGTTATTTCAGTACAAGCAGAGTAATGAGTACTCTGCTGATAAGGTTTAGTGTTGTGATCTTAGGTATCAACTCTGCTGATCGGATCAGAACAGTACTGCTCTTAGTCTGCTGAAGAGTACTGTGCTGATATAGTGTTCTTAGTCTGCTGAGTTTTACTATCCTTAGTTCTACTGTGCTGATATTCCAGTTTCAGAGTTAGTTGTTTTCTGTTAGTTAGTTTGTTTGTTGGAGGCAGTTTCAACTTGCATTGTACATCTATAAATACACCATCTAGTGCATAGATTGTGGGTTACACACATAGAGAGTTTAAGAGAGAGATCAAGCTTTGTGTACACTTGTAATCTGTAACTTTCATTTGTGATTAGTGAAGAGAGTCTTCTATCCTCCGTGGACGTAGATCATTTGATCGAACCACGTAAATCCCGAGTCTTATTTTGTTTTCTTTATTCGTTTCAATTCTTTGCGTTTCTAGTGATCTTGGTTTATCATTTGTGAGGAATTGCTAAGTGGATACAATTCCATAACAGTATTTCCACTGTGTGGCATTGAATCGTATTAGTCTAACCGACATTAAAAATTACTTTAACGAAATACTGATAGTATCAGTTTTAGTCCTTAAACGTAACTTTTTATCATTTTTTGTCCTCATCATCTTTCACTCGCTACTAAATTTTGCCCTTGATGTACGCCTTTACTCAAACATTCGATTCTATTGTTAGTTGATCTTCGAGTGTTAAATGTAATTATTTAAAAAAAAAATGGAACCAATGCGCTTTTTCCACAAATGTATCAATGCTAGAAGGGTGAATGACCTCGGTAACTGGACCTTTTTCTTAAACTAAGATTAGAGATGCAGTTTGGAGTTGTGACTCCTAAAAAGCCTGGGTCCGGATGGGTTCTCCTTCGCCTTATTCTTTTTGAGGAATTTCACAGGAATGGCAAATTCGTGAAAGGTTTCAATCCATTCTTCATCACCCTCACCCCAAATAACCTTCGGAATTGGTGATTACAGACCCATTCTATGAGTAACAGGCACACAAAATTGATGCCAAAGTCATAGCTCGAGGATTGTGCAAAGTCACGGGGAGTATATATTTCAGAGATTCAAAATATAGAAAAGATAAGATTTGTGTTTTATTGATTTACAATGGTGCTGTACACATTACATATATACTAATGGAATCATAAAGAATATAATTAATAGCCTAGTAACTGTTAACAAATCCCACAGATTTGGGCTAGAGATCAGGAACGTGATTATCTAATTAGCTGGAGGAGGATCAGAAACCTTATGACAAATACACCCCCTCAAAATCGATGTCCCATCAGCGACGGCGATTTTGGAGCGAAGATCTTCGAACCGAGGCCGAGCAAGCGGTTTTGTAAGCAGGTCTGCAAGTTGATCTTGCATGTTGACGTATGCAACCGAGAGAACCCCCTTGGATGACAAGTCACGAACAAAATGAAGATCGATGGCGATGTGCTTCATTCGAGAGTGTTGAATCGGGTTCAAGGCAAGACGGGTGGCACCCATATTATCACAAAGAACCCGAGGCGAGGTAGAGAGCTGAAGAAGCAAATCCTGGAATAAATGACGAAGCCAACAGACTTCAAAGGCAGTCGTAGCCAGTGCACGATACTCAGCCTCCGTTGAGGAGCGTGCTACTCCACGTTGTTTCCGAGAACGCCAAAAAATAAGTGTTGAGCCTAAGAAGACAACATACACTAAAGTGGACTTGCAATCGGAGAGATCACCCCGAAAATCTAAATCTGGATAGGCAGTTAAGGTGAGATTAGTCGTCCGACGAAGCAGAATACCATGATGGAGAGTATGTTTCAAATACCTAAATAGACGTTTGACTGAGGCCCATGCCTCCTTAGTCGGAGAAGACATGTATTGAGCAAGCCTATTGACGGTAAAGGCTATATCCGGGCGAGTTAAAGTTAAGTATTGTAGGCCTCCAAGTGCACTTCGGTACTCGGTTGGATCAACTGTGCTAGATGTAGAGGGATCTTTGACAGGAGATGGAGTAGAGATAGGCTTAACACCTTCCATTCGGTGACGTCGCAGAATATCAGTCAAATACTTGTGTTGGGATAGAAAGAGGCCTTCCTTACATGAAGCAACCTCAATTCCCGGAAAATACGAGAAAGGCCCCAAATCTTTTACAGCAAAAATAGATTGGAGATGCCGAGTGAGCGCAGAAATAAGCTCCATGGAAGAACCAGTGAGAATTAAGTCGTTTACATAGGCCAAGACAAAGAGCTTTTCAACACCTTTATGAAGAGTGAACAGAGAAGAATCTGTCGTGGAGCAAGTGAGACCAAACGACTCAAGGGCTGCACAGAAAGAGTCGTACCAAGCCCGAAGGGCCTATCGAAGACCGTAGAGAGAACGACGAAGGATGCAGACATGGGATGGTCGATTTGGATCCTGAAATCCTGGAGGCTGTTTCATATACACTAGAATATAGAGGTTTCCATGTAAAAAGGCGTTACTTACATCCAATTGTCGAAGAGGCCAATGGTGCGTAATAGCCATCGTGAGAATCGTGCGGATGGTGGCCGGCTTGATTACGGGACTGAAGGTTTCTTTAAAGTCCACACCTGGTTGTTGATGAAATCCCTTTGCAACCAACTGTGCCTTATACTTATCAATAGTACCGTCTGATTTGCGTTTGGTTCGAAATACCCACTTACAACCGATAATATTTCCAAGGGTAGATGTGGTACAAGCTCCCACGTACCATGTCGTTGAAGCACAGTGAATTCCTCTGCCATAACTGAACGCCAGTGAGGAATAGTAAGAGCTTGTTTTACCGAAGACGGTTCATCATCCATGGGAATGGGGTGTTTTGATGCAGCAAACAATATCTTTGGTTTATGGATGTTTTTTGAGCACGTGTGCGCATTGCATGTGTTCGCTGCAACGGAGGGCCCGGGGGAGAAGGTGGCCTTGCAGGTGGTGCAATTGGTGTAGAAGCTGGAGCAGCATCCGAACGAAGAGGAGACTCAACCGAGGGCGGGCTAGCCTGTGCCATGGAAGAACCAGAATTCTGAGTTCGCAGTTGAGCAGCTGGTAAAATCTGTAAATAAGGGGAGCCAACTAAGGAGTCAGGCTGAAATTGCAGGGAAGGAGACATGTCTGGAAATGTTGATTCCATAAAGCGAACATGCCGAGAGATAAAAACACGTCCCGAACTAATTTCATAACAGCGATAGGCACTTTGGGATATCGAATAGCCAACAAATAAACATTATGTTGATGGAGACGATAGCTTCCCAGGGGCATAAGGATGCACCCAAGGAAAACATAGACACACGAACACACGTAGGCGAGTATAGTTTGGTTCTTTGTCAAATAAAACTGAGAATGGGGACCGACGACCAAGTGTTTGAGTTGGCATACGATTTATTAAATACACCGCAGTCTGTAAAAGCATAAGACCAAAATTTCAGAGGAAGATTAGCATAATGCAATAATGCTCGTCCAACCTCTAAAATACGTCTATTCCTCCATTCAGAAATACCATTCTGTTGCGGAGTATGAGGAGCAGTAGTAAGCCAGCTTATACCCATTGTATTTAGAGAGAAGCGGAGAGCTTGAAATACCCCATCATTGTTCGTATAAAAAAATTTTATCCTATGACCAAACTGATTTTCCACCAATGGTCGAAAGGTTAGGAATATAGAGGCAACTTGCGATTTTGCATTTATTGGAAACAACCAACAGTACCGAGAAAACAAATCAACAAGTAATAGGAAATACTCTGAACCATCCACAGAAGCCGGAGAAGTTGGACCCAAAACATCCGCATAAACATAGTGTAATGGATGTAAAGCAATAAATGAGGTTTTATTAAATGGTAACTTAGTTGATTTTCTCATCCGATAAGAAACACAGTTATCGCCCAAAACCTGGGACTTATTCGACGTAGGTAATTTAAAATTCTGAATAATAAAACGACTTGCATCCACAGACGGATGACCAAGTCGAGCATGCCAATCAGAAGCTGTTGTACAAACACCAAAGGAAGCAACAGTTGGAAGATCAGTAGAGGAGCCAATATAGTAGCTCGGGGGAAGAAGGAGGGTACGTTGTATACTACATTTAACCCCAAGGATTGTATTGACCTTGTGGGAGCTACGACCAACGTTGATTTGTGGTACTATCGACTGGGTCACATGAGAGAGAAATGGATGAAGGTAATGTGTTCGAAATGGAGACTTACAGGGCTCAAATTTGTTGAAATTGGCCTATGCGAGGATTGTGTTTTCGAGAAACAAAGAAGGGTGAGTTTCTTGAGAGTTGGAAGAGTATTGAAAGCAGAAAAGTTGGAGGGTACGTTGTATAGTAGCAATCGGAGAGATCACCCCCAAAATCTGAATCTGAATAGGCAGTTAAGGTGAGATTAGCCGTCCGACGAAGCAGAATACCATGATGGAGAGTATGTTTCAAATACCGAAATAGACGTTTGACTGAGGCCCATGCCTCCTTAGTCGGAGAAGACATGTATTGAGCAAGCCTATTGACGGTAAAGGCTATATCCGGGTGAGTTAAAGTTAAGTATTGTAGGCCTCCAAGTGCACTTCGGTACTCAGTTGGATCAACTGTGCCAGATGCAGAGGGATCTTTGACAGGAGCTGGAGTAGAGATAGGCTTAACACCTTCCATTCGGTGACGTCGCAGAATATCAGTCAAATACTTGTGCTGGGATAGAAAGAGGCCTTCCTTACATGAAGCAAACTCAATTCCCGGAAAATAAGAGAGAGGCCCCAAATCTTTTACAGCAAAAATAGATTGGAGATGCCGAGTGAGCGCAGAAATAAGCTCCATGGAAGAACCAGTGAGAATTAAGTCGTCTACATAGGCCAAGACAAAGAGCTTTTCAACACCTTTATGAAGAGTGAACAGAGAAGAATTTGTCGTGGAGCAAGTGAGACCAAACGACTCAAGGGCTGTACAGAAAGAGTCGTACCAAGCCCGAGGGGCCTATCGAAGCCCGTAGAGAGAACGACGAAGGAGGCAGACATGGGATGGTCGATTCGGATCCTGAAATCCTGGAGGTTGTTTCCATATACACTGGAATATCAAGGTTTCCATGTAAAAAGGCGTTACTTACATCCAATTGTCGAAGAGGCCAATTGTGCGTAATAGCCATCGTGAGAACCGTGCGGATGGTGGCCGGCTTGATTACGGGACTGGAGGTTTCTTTAAAGTCCACACCTGGTTGTTGATGAAACCCCTTTGCAACCAACCGTGCCTTATACTTATCAATAGTACCGTCTGATTTGCGTTTGGTTCGAAATGCCCACTTACAACCGATAATATTTCCAAGGGGTAGATGTGGTACAAGCTCCCACGTACTATGTCGTTGAAGCGCAGTGAATTCCTCTGCCATAACTGAACGCCAGTGAGGAATAGTAAGAGTTTGTTTTACCGAAGACGGTTCATCATCCATGGGAAGGGGGTGTTTTGATGCAGCAAACAATATCTTTGGTTTATGGACGTGTGCGCATTGCATGTGTTCGCTGCAACGGAGGGCCCGGGGGAGAAGGTGGCCTTGCAGCAAACAATATCTTTGGTTTAAGAATTTTATTTATGTTAAAATTTGTGCGAATTCTTACTCTATTTAGCCTTGCACTGTATCTGTTCGTCAAAATATCCAAGTGAGAATTTGTCCGTGTGAGGATAACTTTCTGAGGAAATTGTGTTAAATCTTTTCATAACATTAATGTAGCATATATACATTGTCTGTGTGAGGATAAATTGTGTTTTACTTAACGTTTCTGAGGAAATTGTATGTGTCCGGCCAGTATTGTAAGAGTTAGTAGTGAAATCACTCATCAAAACTACAAACATATATATAACCTACCCGAATTGAATAATATCTAAAATTAATATTCAGCTTATGCCCACTTTTGCCCTCTCAATTATGTCATAACAATCGTCAAATGTTATGCCGGCGGTAAAGACTGCAGCACGCGGAGCTCAGGCGATGGCTGCAGATTTTTATGTCCAATTTCTACTGGTGAATTAATTTGCTTGATTTTATTTATGTTAAAATGTGTTAATTCTTACTCTATTTAGCCTTGCATTGTATCTGTTCGACAAAATCTCCAAGTGAGAATTTGTTAAGAATATTTGTGGGCTGCTATTCATCCCCTTATTCATAGCAATGTAGCATATATTTGTTAAGGATATTTGTGTTTTACTTAACGTTTCTGAGGAAATTGTGTCCAGTATTCTAGCGTTTTTGGGGAAATTACAAATCTGTTAAATACAAACATAAAATATGCTATCGTTTTTGGGGAAAGATTAGTTCAGTATCTAATGTGTTAACATAATTAATCTTAAAATGAACAAGCACTTAAGAGGAGTACTTATAAATGAATTAAATAAATATTTAAAAATCAGAGCTTCCAAAATTTGCCTAGTGCACCTTCCAGTGGTATATGTAGTACAAATATCATGAATTGTTATTTTTCAAAAGCATTTTTCATTCAATTGCCTTATGGAAATATAACTCTTTTGTCCTTCCTAAATCATCATCTTTTGTATCTTTTTATTTCCTCATGTTTTCATTGCTGTTCACCGTCATAGATTGATTAGATCTGATGCACTTATGAAGATATCTATGTAATTGATGAGCCAAAGTTAGTCCGGCTCACTGATGATGTAATGAATATATTTTTATAGGATTGCACATTTATTCAGGAAATCTAAGATGACATTAATGTATTATAAATTGGGGATATGCATTAAATATTAAGATGGATGGGCAGGCATGTTAGAATAGATGTAATAACAATGGATGCATTAGAAAGAAGTGAAGGTTGCTCTAGTAGATGTGAAATTAAGAGAAGCACGCTTAAGATGGTTTGGACATGGGCATATGTCTTCAGATACCACAATACGGCGTGTAGATATAGATTATATTGCTTCAGTTAAAAGGGGAAAGGAGAAGACCTAAAAGGAATTGGACACCATTTGAAGAAAAGAGAAATACTTAAATGTATTATATGAAAACGTTTGCTTTGGCAAAAATCCATAGTGATATATGATTCATATAGCCAACAAGCATGGTGGGATCGATATGGTACGAGTACTCCTATTAGGCCAACATTGTTAAGAAATAGAAGATTAAACTAAATATATATAAGTACATTTGTTTTGACTGAACACCATAGAAAAATATGACCAATATAGCTGACTGGGATAAAGGCAGGATCCCTGAAAAAGTTACTTTTTGCGTTAAACACGGAGTAGTGGACGAAAATATTTATTACAATAACTTCTGAAAAGGCGGAGGACTTTTTCTATCACATTTTTTTGTAACTCCCATCGCCTATATAAAGAACAGTATACACACATTGACATACACATCTAGCGTATTATACACACACACACACACACAGAAACACCGAGAAGATCGAAGAAGCATAGTTCAAAGGATTTGGAGGCTAGGACCCATCTAGTGGCCTTTCCCTAGAGCTCCCTACGATTATTTGTAACAAAGGTACTCTACTGTTTTTTAAATAAATTTCAATTTATTGGATTTAATGAGCGTATGATTGCTTTATTGATGGTTTATCTGTAACTTTGGCCAAGTCCAACTTTAGTCCTGAAGGCCAGTATCAGTTTTAGTCTGACGGTATCAATTTTAATTCTGTAACTTAGGCCGTGTACAACTTTAGTCATGTAACTTTGCACTAAAATTGATATCGTCAGGACTAAAATTTTAAAAAGTGCAAAGTTACAGGCTTAAAGTTGGACTCGACCAAAGTGCAGAGTTACAAGACTAAATTTGGATTCGGCGTAAGTTACATGACTGAATTAATATTTTCTCGGTAGATTAGTATTTGGAGAATACTGCATGTGGAATTTTGTAGAATAAAATGAAGATCTGGTAAGTTTATGTTGCATCTGTTTATTTGGATCAATCTAAAAATGGCCAAATTAATGCTTGAGCAAAAAAAGGAGTAAGAAGAAAGATGATCACAAAGAACTGAGTGTTGAATGTGTTGGATCTTGGTTTTAAGTTTTATTTTGAAAGACCAGTGACTATTATATGTGATTTTGGATTAATTTTAATTTGATATTGATAAATTAGCTAATTTTAGGAAAGGGGTGTTTTATTGTATGCAAAACTTTCCTTACATCATGGTTACTATTTTTCTCTTTTGTATATCTATGTTACACCTTGCCATTTAGAATCTTCAGATGTTCAGTTGTTTTTCTAGTTTATGATTTATTAGAATGGTCCATTAGTTCTTGAAAACGGATAATTTTCTTAATGAGATGTATTTCTTCCGAAATTAACAGCTCACTTTTCTATATCTCTAGTCTTCAACAAGGTTTTTCCGGCCAGTATCCAAAAGATGGACACAGATTGGACATTCGTCAGCCGATCCTGGTTGTGGGAAGACGATTCTGCATTTCACAAACCATTATTTGTTTCAAATTGGACTTGGGAGGAGGACAGGGCCTTCGAGAATGCCCTAATTGCAGTCCATCCCAACGATGTTGATTGGTGGGAGAAAATAGCCTTGGCAGTTCCAGGAATAACAAATGAAGACCTAAAACTTCATTACGAAGCCTTAAGTGGTAATGAAGCAGCAGTTGAGGCTGAAAAGGCCGGCGTTTGTAATTCCTCGGCAGTAGTGCCAGCTTGTAGCTTAATCACTACTTTGTTTGCAAGTCAGCAAACTCAGAAGCCATGTTGTTCAACTGGGATGGCTGCAAATCCTCCTTTAATTGCACCAAGACAGGATAATTGTGGCGTACCTTCTACCTCCTGCCTCGAGTATATAGATCCAGATGAATTCAAAAACTTTCCACACTTCCTAGATTAGATTAATTGGCTTGTAAATAATATGTCTTGTGCTTAGAAGCTTCTCCTGAACAATAAAAAAAGAGAGAAATATTATAAGATGTACCAAAGGAATTGGTGCTTTGTTTAGTGTTGAATTTGGGATTTTAAGTTTTATTTATAATTAAGAGCCCACACTACTATTTTCTTTTTTTTTTTAATTAATCGGCAAAATAACAAAATATAAATAGGAAGAGTACCAGAGGTGATATAGCGAGGCATCGGCCAGTGGGGTGCCATCAGATAAGGTGAGAGTCGACGAGGTGGTTATTTTAAGAAATTTAAAGGATATAAATTGGACCTTTCGTCAGATTCCCCAATTCATTCCACGCGTGTGAGGCGCATGCTCACATTTACGTCGTATTTGAAAAAAAAATCGACGAAAATGATATAAATTGGATAAAAAAGGATGTAATTTAAAAAAGGTGAATACTTATGTTTGATTTAGGATTATGTAGAATGAGAAAATCATGGATTTCAAAAACTTGATGAATAGTGATTGTATTTTTTTATTTTATTTGTCAGATTTTGAGTAGAATATATATAATGTAACTTTATGTCTAATAAATTGTGTAAGAGTGGGTTGGATTTTTAGTTTTTTCGTCTCATAACTTTTCAGCTTTTTTTCAAATTGGTCCCAAAAAATATAAAGTTATGAATCTAGTTTTCGCAATACCATAGATTGCATTACCAATAACTACAAGTTTTCGCAATACCATAGATTGCATTAGCCAGTCGCTACTAACTTTAACCTTAAACTTTATATCTTTAGGTTCAATTCCTCATACCTTTGCATAGTTTTAATTATTAACGAATTCCAAGAACATACTTTCAAATTGACCATAAACGAATCTTATAAACTACCTTTAATCAAAATCGAGAGTGGAACGAGTTTACCCGGCGTGGTACCTTGATTTGAAGAAGATATTTGTTCAAGCAGCTTCTTTTCCACTCTGGAACAATTAATGGATATGTTGAATGATAAATGGCGTAGGGTAATTGGATTTCTGCTTCATATTTCTAATCTCCACTTCTTCAATGCCGATGGATGGCACAATCACCGGGGAATCATGCTGGTGGAAAGCTAGCACCATCTTCACCGCCGCCTGACAGATGTGCCTATTTCCAATTGATAACAGCACCGCGTCGACGCTCACCAGATTCACTGTCCGCCTGCTCGAATCAATCTGCAGAGATTGGAATAATTAAAGCTAAAACAGACATGCACAACAAAATTAAGAAAAAACCCATATGGAGAAGACACATTAATTCATAATTAATTCTGATAATTAAGTGACAATTAACAAATCCTGTTCAACAGTCTTTCAAATCCTGTACAATTAACAAATCCCTTCCATATAACTAATTTTATCTCAGACAATTTTTTTTTTGAGAGGAAAAAAGATAAATTTATTAAACTTTGGGCACCAGCAGTACCCAAAATTAATAGTCAATTACATGTGTCAGAATCCAGGTCTAATGAAGAGTTAATACATAAATCATAAATCCAGATCACCAGCCTCTTCAGAAAATTATTTGCACACCGTTCTCGGGTCGGCGCACCAGTCCTGGAACGTGGCCGCTACCGGGCAGTCCTTTTGAAGGCTGAAAATGCTCCAAGCCTTAGCTCTGATTTCATCGAATGTTTTTTCTGGTTTCGGTTCCTCGTTCGAAAAAAATTTCCGATTCCTAGCATCCCAAATGTGCCATACAGTCAGGCACCAAATACATTCCAGCATGTATTTCTCGGCCAATAATCAAACAGAGCGCAAAGCTCTGACTTTAATTACGCGGTAAATTTAAATTAAAACTCAACAAAACAAGTTAAAATTAAATTTTATCTCGGCAAATTCAAACAAAACACAGCGCTCTGAAAGAAAAGGAAATACTTACACCAATTACCTCCAATGGTAATTAGTTGGCCACTGTGTTCCATATATGTCTGATCTCGGAAGCATTCGATCTACTATAAATTGCGACGTGCCTCTGTCGACATTAATGATTCAAAGAAATAATGAAGAAAAGTTGTAAAAACAAATCACTTTAAGAAATAATGAAATATCAACAAGCATTATAGCTGTTGTGTTGCGTGTGAAGTCAAATCCAACCCAGCTAGAGTTTCATGTAATCTATCTTTGGCATGCTCCAGAAATCACTTATTAAGAAAATATCTTGAGTAATATGGGTTGATTGATAAATCCCTGTATTCATGTAATCTATCTTTGGCATGTTCCCTTGTGGTTTCAATACAAATCATTTACATAATTCTATAAGAGCCGGTCAAAATTCGTCTGGTTTTGAGATGGTTTCATACAAAGTCTGCTAATGAAAATATATAAAACTCAATTTTAGCCAAAAATAATAATATAAATATGCAGTAATCTTAATATATATTTAAAAATACTATTAGATGAATATTACCATTAATTACCGCCAATTATAACTAGTAAGAACATATATACTGAGATTCAGAGATGTCAATGCAAATTCTTTCTTGTGCTCTCTTATACTAATTAATCTTCATATCTTTGATAATTAAAAAGCAATTGCGGCCATTAACCCCCATTTTCTCAAATCTTAAATCTTGATATCTGCTGGTGAGGATGGAAATGGCTGGAGAATGTTTCGGAACAACGAGCGATTACAAACCATGGCTGCAGATTCTTATGCCCACTTTTGCCCTCCTAATTATGTCAAATGGCTGCAGATTTTTATGCCCAATTTTCTACAGGTGATTTTATTTATGCTAAAATTTGTGCGAATTCTTACTCTATTTTAGCATTGCACTGTATCTGTTCGACAACATATCCAAGAGAGAATTTGTTAAGGATATTTGCTGAAATTAATCGACCTGCACTAGGCTTTTTGTTGGTTTGATAATAATGTCTATTTCGTTTTCTCAGTTGGAATTTGTGTTAAATCTTTTCATAACATTAATGTAGCATATATACATTGTCCGTGTGAGGATAAATTGTGTTTTACTTAACGTTTCTGAGGAAATTGTATGTGTCCGGCCAGTATTGTAAGAGTTAGTAGTGAAATCACTCATCAAAACTACAAACATGAAATAGGCTTGTTTTTGGGGAAATCACTTATTAGAACTTCTAACACATAATTAATCTAAAAATGAACAAGCACTTAAGAGGAGTACCAAGTGAATTAAATAAATATTTAAATATCAGAGCATCCCAAATTTGCCTAGTGCACCTTGACTTGGTATGTACTGCAAATATCATGAATTGTTATTCAAAAGCATTTTTTCATTCAATTACTCTTTTTCTTTCCTCATGTTTTCATTGCTGTTGACCATCATAGATTGATTAGATCTGATGCACTTATGTAATTAATGAGCATTTGTATAGCAATCCTAGTTTTCTGAAAATGAGCCAAAGTTAGTTCGGCACACTGATCATCACAGTACGTAATGAATATATTTTTATAGGATTGCACATTGATTCAAGAAATCTAGATGACATTAATGCATTATAAATTGGGGATATGCATTACATATTAGATATTATAATAATAATGGATGCATTAGCTAGTAGATGTGAAATTAAGAGAAGCATGCTTAAAAGGGGAAAGGAGAAGACCTAAAAGGAATTGGACACCATTTGAAGAAAAGAGAAATACTTAATTATATTATATGAAAACATTTGCTTTGGCAAAAATCCATAGTGATATATGATTCATATAGCCAACAAGCATGGTGGGATCGATGTGGTACGAGTACTCCTATTAATTAGGCCAACATTGTTAAGAAATAGAAGACTAACTAAATATATATAAGTACATTTGTTTTGACTGAACACCATTGAAAAATATGACCAATATAGCCGATTGGGATAAAGGCAGGATCCCTGAAAAAGTGACTTTTTGCGTTAATCACGGAGTAGTGGACGGAAATATTTATTACAGTAACTTCTGGAAAGGGGAGGACTTTTTCTATCACATTGTTTTGTAACTCCCATCGCCTATATAAAGAACAGTATACACACATTGACATACACATCTAGCATATTATACACACACACACAGAGAAACACCAAGAAGAAGCATAGTTCAAAGGATCTGGAGGCTAGGACCCGTCTAGTGGCCTTTCCGTAGAGCTCCCTACGATTAATTGTAACAAAGGTACTCTATTGTTTGTGAAATAAATTTCATTTTATTGGATTTAATGAGCGTATGATTGCTTTATTGATGTTTTATCTGTAACTTTGGCCAAGTCCAACTTTAGTCCTGAAGGTATCAGTTTTAGTCTGACAGTATCAATTTTAATTCTGTAACTTAGGCCTTGTCCAACTTTAGTCATGTAACTTTGCACTAAAATTGATATCGCCAGGACTAAACTTTAAAAAGTGTGAAGTTACAGGACTAAAGTTGGACTCGACCAAAGTTACAAGACTAAAATTGATACAGTCAGGACGAAAATTGAGAAAGTGCAGAGTTACAGGACTAAAGTTGGATTCGGCCTAAGTTACATGACTGAATTAATATTTTCTCGATAGATTAGTATTTGGAGAATTCTGCATGTGGATTTTTGTAGAATAAAATGAAGATTTGGTAAGTTTATGTTGCATCTGTGTATTTGGATCAATCTAAAAATTGCCAAATTAATGCTTGAGCAAAAAAAAAAGGAGTAAGAAGAAAGATGATCACAAAGAACTGAGTGTTGAATTTGTTGGATCTTGGTTTTAAGTTTTATTTAGAAAGACCAGTGACTATTATATGTGATTTTGGATTTTGTATATCTATGTTATGATTTATGCTTTCTATCCATTAAAATGGTCCATTAGTTTTTGAAAATGAATAGTGTTCTTAATGAGATGTATGTCTTCCGAAATTAATAGCTCACTATTCTATATCTCTAGTGTTCAACAAGGTTTTTCCGGCCAGTATCCAAAAGAATGGACACAGAGTGGACATTCGTCAGCCAATCCTGGTTGTGGGAGGACGAAGCTGGATTTCATGAACCATTAATTGTTTCAAGTTGGACTTGGGAGGAGGACAGGGCCTTCGAGAATGCACTAATTGCAGTCCATCCCAACGATGTTGATTGGTGGGAGAAAATCGCCTTGGCAGTTCCAGGGAAAACATATGAAGAACTAAAACTACATTATGAAGCGTTAAGTGGTAATGTAGCGGCGATTGAGACTGAAAAGTTACCGTAAGAAAAAAGATTATATCCCGTAAGATTTGTAGGTATTTTTAGGGAGAGGTGTATTTTTAAGTGAATGAAGTTTAGGTAAATAAATGACGGTTGAGAGTTAATGATAAAAATATTATTTCCATTTTTTAGACATACATATTAACTTTGGACGGACAAAACAAAAATACTTACATACAAAGTTTGGACGATGGAGTATAAATTTTATAAAAAAATATCAGATTTAAGTAAATATCTAGATATAGTTTTTAGAAAGTCCAAAAAATAAACAGGAAGGAATTAAAAGAAATAAAGAATAGATTTTAAAAGCCCCAAAACGTTTTTAATGAGAAGGAAAAGACATGAAAAAAAGATCGAGAGTAAAAGCCACCAAAAAAATATTGAAAGAAAGGAGAAATCGAGGCGTGAAAGAAGGAAAATAAATGAAATAGAAGAGTAGAAAGCCAAAAAAAAAATATGGAAAGGAGAAAAAAAGGGTGACAATCGTTTAAAATATTATGAAAAGAAAAAGAAAAAGAAAGGAGAAAAAGAAGAAAGAAAAAAAAAAAGTGAAAAGTGAAACAGGAGGAAAAGAAATGAAAAAAATATTTAATTGTAAAAAGCCCCAAATCTGAAAAAGAGGTGAAATATGCAAAAGAAATGAAAAAAGAGTGAAAAAAGTCCAAAAAAATTAAAGGCCTGGAATTAAAGGAGAAAAAAGAGGGGAGTGTAATACAAAATTAGGTAGATTTTAATTAGAGGAAAAGCACCCACGAAAATCAGGGGGAAGTTTTTTCAATGGCACTTAGTTTTGTATCGCCCACAGCCTATATAAAGGACAACAAACACATAGAAATAGACACATCTAGAGAGTATCATAAAAATTAAGGTGAAAACCCGATTAAAACCAAAGGAAAAGGGTAAAAAACCTAAAAAAAAGAACGCTTGTTTAATGACAGGATATTTAAAACAATAAACATTTTGTACGGATTAATTTGCGACGAAACTGGTCAAATGGTTGAAGTCAAAAATTTTGCAATGGCAAGGAATTCTGTCACAAATTCCGTCAGAATTTGCGACGAATTTCCAATTGGGGTGCAAACAACACCATTTCTTGGAGGGCTTGCGATCGCAAATTTAAAATTAAGATTTGTGATGGTATTTTCCTTTGCGAATTGTTGTGGTTCCCATGACGCCTAGCTTGTCTGTAGCAATAATAAATTATACCATTTGATTTGCGACGAAAAATGTTAATTTTAAGTTTGCGACATTTTGCATGTTTGGCCATTAGATTAGCAATGGATTTCCGGGCCGTCACAAATCCATCGTTAATTTTGATACCATATATATAAATGGCATCTATATCGATAGATCACCGGAAAACGCTCATGGGGAGTGGAGAAGGTGCTCAACGCACAAATATCTCAATGTTGCAACGAAACGGGTCAAATGGTTGAATTCAACAAATTTTGAAACGACAAGGAAATCCGCGCAAATTCTGACGGAATTTGCGTCAAATTTCTAATTGGGGTGCAAACGGCACCGTTTTGTTGGGGTTTGCGATAGAAGCAAATGGAAATATTCGTCGCAAATTTAAAATTTAGATTTGTGACATATTTCCGTGGAAAAAATCGACATGGTTCCTACAGACGCCTCGTCTGTCGCAATAAAAAATTATTGAAAAGCCCCCTCCCCAGAGAATCTTGAAAGAAAGGAGAAAACCAAGGGTGAAAGAAGGAAAAGAAATGAAATTAAAGGAGGAGTAGAAAGCCAAAAATAGATATGGAAAGGTGGAAAAATAAAAAAGGTGTTTTAAAATATTATGAAAAAGGAGAAAAAAGTAAGAAAAAAAGGGAGAAAACCCCATTAAAACGTGAGGAAAAGAAATGAAAAGAATGAAGTGTAAAAATTCTTTAAAAATCTGAAAAAAAAGGGTGAAAGATGGAAAAGTAATGAAAAAAAAAGGAGTAAAAAGGGAAGGGTTTTTTCTTTGCCACTTTGTTTGTAACGCCCACCGCCTATATAAAGTACATCATACACAGAGAGAGAGAGAGAGAGAGAGAGAGAGAGGCTGATATATCTATGGATCTGGAGGCCAGGACCCGTCTAGCAGCCTTTTCCAAGAGCTCTTTACGTTTAATTGTCACAAAGGTACTCTATTGCTTTATTTCATTTTATTGCTTTAAATTTATTGATGTTGTATGCGTTGCATCAAGAAAATTTGCATTTGGAGATGGCTAGCTGCATGTGGAATTTTGTAGAATAGAATGAAGATCTGGTAATTTTTTATGTTACATCTAATAATTTTGTATCACAAGGAAGTGAGTGGTTAGTGTGTTGAATTTGGGATTTTAGCTTTTATTTTTCATTTCGGATTATTTTAGGAAATGAATGTTTTACGAATGCGAAACTTTCCTTACATCATGTTTTTTTTTTTTTACAATTAGACTTTTGACAGATTATACAAGAGTGAAATTAAATAAGCGGATTGGAGTTATATAAGAACTTGTCTATTTTCCTGTGATTTATAGGTTTAATTTAGCAACTCTCTTTCATCCTATGAACATACTTGTATTGCTTTTATGGTTTTATTCACTTCATTTAATAAACTATTTTTTCTTTATCTTCTGAAAATTTTCCACACTAATTAGTCTCCCTATGTTCTTTTTTCTGAAATCTAATTTCATGTGTTCTTGATTAATTCCTATTCCAGTTTACAACTGACTTATCCCAATTTCTTAACAGGTGGATGCTGCATTCAAGAAACCATGTTGTACTTCTGATGAGAATGCTCTACCAATCCACCACAACAACATTAAGGTCACCAGGATCAAGTGTTCCATAGGTAAATAGTTGTTTATCACATTTTACATAATTCTAGTACATTGATTTAAATCATTTGAACTTTACTCTGGCAACGTGCTTCTTTTGTGAGTACAGATTTGAAAGTCAGAAACTAACTACAAAATGACCTACTTGTTTCCTTCATGTGTTGTAGGGAATTCCTCTATGGCTTGCATAGGTTCGGTCGTGGTAAATGGAACAGCATTTCAATGTACTGTGTACCCACCAAATCAGTAGGACAGGTCTCTAGGCATGCTCGGAAGTTCTCCAAACGATTGACACTTGGGGAAGGAAAACGACGCAGCATCAACGATAAGATAAATTTGGATCACGAGACCATTTTAGCTATGAAGAAAGCAATGGGAAGCCGCATGTCCGAACACCCGAGGAAGGCCTTACTGATATTGGGAACCAAATGTTGCCTCCTAATTAAAACGTTTTCTGGAATGTCCGTCCATTCGTTTTATGGTCATACAGCCTAGGTGTTACCAATGAATTGGTAACACTTGCAGCAGTATGACCATATAACTAATGGACGAACATTCCATATAACGCTTTAGGAGGCAACATTTGGTTCCCGATATGAATCATACCTTCCTCGGGGTGTTTGGACATGCGGCTGTCTGTTGCTTTCACCAAAGCTAAAATGGCCTCATGATCCAAATTTCTCTTATCATTGATGCTGCGTCGTTTTCCTTCCCCAACTGTCAATCGTTTGAAGAACTTCCGAACATGCCTAAACAAGCC
Organism: Galeopsis tetrahit; assembly: GCA_963675135.1. Classification (NCBI taxonomy): domain Eukaryota; kingdom Viridiplantae; phylum Streptophyta; class Magnoliopsida; order Lamiales; family Lamiaceae; genus Galeopsis; species Galeopsis tetrahit. The sequence goes on along the minus strand of OY776125.1, from coordinate 16,885,621 downwards.
GATATAATGCAAGACGAAGAAGAGTAAAAGTCGCACAATTAATATAAATAAAATCAGGCGCAATTTAATTCACCTGCAGAAAATTGACTTATCCATCCGATTGCCTGAGATACCCTCGGCGGACAGTTGCTGGAATTTGCACATGCATGTCGCCGATTGTTCTGACAGAAATAAGAGCACATGTAGCCATCGTTTGTAATTTGCTCGTTGATATTTTATTAGAAAAGAGCACCAAATTGAATTTGTAACTTGAATTGTCAACTCTTAAGCCTGATGGCCCTGATCTCAGTACGTTCTTCCTCGTTAATGGCCGTAATTGTTGATTAACTGATGATAGTATTTTAAAATATTAAGATTACTGCATATTTATTATAGTGCCCATTATTATATTGCGTAAAACTGAGTATATACATATTTTTTATTAGCAAAAACACTTATAATATCAAACATCATTTTGTAACTTTGTCCTTGTTCAGTTTTAGTTTTAATTTTTTTTAATTTTTGCCGTATTGGTGTTAATTTTGGTCCTTTTGGTTGGAAATTGGGATTTTTATGCTCTCCGGCCTAATTAAATAGTAATTTTTCCACCAAAAACAAAATTCCCGATGTTGTGATAATCTAATAGATAAATTGTACGTAGCAATAAAATGGGTTGGACGAGGCGAAGATATTGGTAAACACAGTGTTTGACTCCATGCAAAATGGCTAGAAATTTGTGATTTAAGTACAAATTCGCGAACGAATAGTGATTCGATAACCAAAAATGAAATTAAAGGGGCTGTGCGAGAGACAAAGATGTTAGTAAGGAGCACATCGTTCGACTCAACAGAAAATAAAATTTCCGGTAAAAAGGGACCAAAATTGATGCACGGCCAAAGTTAAAGGACATTCAATATTACTATCTCAGCCAAAACCTTGTACAAGCTGACAGTCTCATAAATGACATAGAGCTGATTTACACTCTGTATATCCACGTCTCTCTTTTTCTCCTTTATTTCTAGGCCTTTTTTTGGGCTTTTTACTCTATTTTTTTCCATTTATTTACACTTTATTGAGAAGAAATGAAATAAATTGTCTGTGTCACTGTGTTCCCATCTCGTCCAGGGAAGATCACAAACAATCGAAACATTCACACCCACAAAGTCCAAATGGCCTGCGGCCCGTGAATTTTGCTGGATGAAGAATAATTTTCAACTGGAATTTAAATCAATTAAATCATGCATCCCAAACAAAAGAAACAAAATAAAAAATCACCAAGGGTCGAAAATCAAAAGGGGCATAAAATCCTACAAAGAGGCAGAAACCACAATAAATTAATGCAGAAAATCTCACATGTAGAAACAACATTGAGGAGGGGGTGGAATAGAAATATAAAATATAAATTAGAGGTAGCAATAAAACGGGTTGGACTAGGCGAAGATTTTGGTACACACAATGTTTGACTCCTGGAAAATGGCCAGAAATTTGCCAATTATAAATTCGCGGACTAATAGTGATTTGATAACCTAAAACGAAATTCATGGGGCTGAACAAGAGACAAAGAATTTGCACTACAAGAAAATAATTAATTGACTAGAGAATATTTTGTAGGCAATAATTCCAATTTTGTAGGCATTTATATTTACCTACGGAATACCAACGAAAACCATTCGTATGGAATTCGCTCGTAGGTAATTCGGTTGCCCACGAAAATTTAATCCGTAGACAATTACCTATCACACTTTCGTTGCAAATCCATAACATTTTGGTAGGTAATATGATTACCATAATAAATGAAATTTTGTAGGTAATATCAACTACGAAACATTTGGTTGGTAATTCCGTAGGCAAATTTGACAACAAACATTTCAGTGGGAAATTTTTTAATATATATATTTTAATTTTTTTATTAATAAATTATATTTTTAGCCTTAGCCTGCAAAATAAATTCATTCAAAATTGGACCAGTCGGTTCAACCGGTCCAACCATGAATCGATCATAAAACCGATTCAAAAAGTGTTAAAATATATAAACATTTTAAAAATACAAACTTAGGTGCACATTAGGCCCCCTTTATAATGTTTTTCTCTCATGTTTCTTGTACTCCTTATTCGATGTGGGACAAAAAATTTATGTTTGTTGGTTACTAACTTATTAATACTATTACTTTTATATTGTTTTTTCTCTTATATTTTTTCTACTCTTTCAATGTGGGACATACTAAAGTTCATATGTTTATTTGTTATAACACTATTGCTTTTCTAAGTTCCTAGCTAATTTTGTAGGTAATACAATTAGATAATTTATACATATAAATAGCTAGGAAAATTTTCGTAGGCAAATAAATAAACAAATCACCTACAATAATTTTGGTAGAGAAATGCTATTTTGCCTACGGATTATTTTGTAGGTAAATCAATATTTTCTAAGTTCCTAGCTAATTTTATATGTAATACAATTAGATAATTTATACATATAAATAGCTAGGAAAATTTTCGTAGGTAAATAAAAAAAAATCACCTACAATCGTTTCGGTAGGGAAATGCGATTTTACCTACGGATTATTTTGTAGGTAAATCACCATCAGATTTTTCCTTGGTAATTTTGTGGGTGAAAATGTGTAAAATAATTTATAAAGATCCGTAGATAATCTGTAGGCAATTCTCAATATTTAAAGACAAAATTATTTTCGTTGGAAAATTATGTAGGCAATTCAACAATTTCTTGTAGTGTTGGTTAAGACCACATCCGTCGACCCAACAGAAAAAAAAAAATCCGGTAAAAAGGACCAAAATTGATGCACGGCCAAAGGTAATGGACATTCAGTATTATTACCTCTGCTAAAACCTTGTAGAGACAATCTCATAAATGATATTGAATTGATTTACATTTTACTCTGATTCCAAAATAGAGTACGAACATGAAACTGGCTCACACAAGACTTTTTTTTCTTTTCTCTACCATTTGAAAATATAATCTTTTAACAAAAATCTATTCTCCCCATTTTGGTAAATGAAATTTTTTTCTATCCATCATTACAACTTAAAAAAATCAACCAAAGTTGTTATGAAATGACTCTAATGTTTTTTAAAAATATATTTTTTACCCAAATGATCCACTAATTTATCCAGGTCTCTCTCCTTTATTTCCAGGCCTTTATTTGGGCTTTTGACTCTCTTTTTTCCATTTCTTTTCCTTCTTTCACTCTTTTCTTCTACTTTATTTTCAGATTTTTTTATTTTTTTTGGGGCTTTTTACAAAAAAAATCATTTTTATTTTCTTGGGAAAGAGGAAATCTATTATTAAAAATATGTAAAATACTTTTTTCTGCAATAATACTTTTGTTTTGCTCGAAAAAAGAAAAGGTATGTAAAATACAATAAAACTCAAACCAAACACACGCTTTAGATTGAGAAAAAAGAAAAGAAACAAATTAAAAAACATTTTTTAAAAATCATGAGCTGTTATTGTGTATTCTTAATTTTATATTATTTCATTAATTTTTTAATTAAATTATTTATGAAATTTATGCCATTAATTAATTTATGAAATTTTATTTATATAATAACTCGATTTTACAATTATTTGACATTTTTTAAATTTAAATTGTTTTAATTTAAATAATTAAATTATACTCTTAATTTTTTGTTCTGATTTTAATTATTTTACAAGATTTTAATTATTTACTGTAACAATATTACAAAAAATATAATTAAAGCTTCATGATATATAAAAGAATATAAAACCTGGCAATATAATGAACTAGAAAAAATTTAATTTATTTATTTAATAAGGGTAGTCCAGACATTTTTTGTTAGGGTAAACTTGTACTAAAAATTTAGTGGGTTCATTTATAAAAAAGAAAATGGGTGCAAATATATGTCTATTACCAGGGTTGTAGAAGTCGCAAATCGATAGTCGGACGAATTTGCACCACCTAGCGCCTAGGCGCCTACTAGTCACCTCCTAGGCGGCCGCCTAGTTTTTTGTTTTTTATATATAAATGCAATTATCACCACCTTAATTGATTAAATGTGGCAAAAAAACATCATTCATCATGGCAAAGTCGTGAGTATTGCTTAAAACCTCGTTTCCTTGAGAAGGTGTGCACAATTATCCAAATCGGATTCCAAAATTAAAAAAAAAATGTAAAAAAGAATAATTAAAATATGGGCGCCTAGGTTCGCCTAGATTGTTTTTTCACAAAAAATGCCTAGAGGGACAAAATCGAGTCGGCTAGGGGTCGTCTAACGCCTAGGTTGATTTCTGCAACAAAGACTATTACAAAGTGCTAGGGGTCGTCTAACGCCTAGGTTGATTTCTGCAACAAAGACTATTACAAAGTACTACTCCCTCGATATTTTAGTTGATTGTCTAGTCCGAATTTTAATGTTAAATTAAAGTTGTTTAAGGGCATGCTTGGTTTATTAGATTAGACAGGATATATTGTTTTATCCCAATAATTTTCATGTTTAATTTACTTGAATTTAGCCCGTGATTATAATTGGTTCGAGATTGTTTTCCTTGATAATCATGCACTTGGGTGTTTATTAGTCCAAAGAGAAGATGGGATAATTAGTAACAAAAAAATATGTAGATAGATTTATCCCTAAAAAACTTTAAAATTTAATCCATCAATCCAAACACAAATCTCAATTTAAAAAATAATGCAATCCCATTTAATCATATCAAACCTTATCTATCACAATCTGTAAAGCAAACGAGCACTATTAGTATTTAAAGTTTAATGTAATAAAGTAGATAGAGAATATAATGGGTTTGATGGTATAAAAAGTGATAAATTATTTTTTTATTCGAAAGCAAGTGATAAAGTTACTTCTATTTTAAAAAATGCCAAAAACTTATATACAATATTTCACCATAGTCTTATGGTGCAATATGACCTATTGTTATGTTTTTATCCGGTATCCTGTCTTCTTCTCTCTTCTGTTTTCTGCGCCGCCGGTTACTCCTCTTCGCTGCCTTCTTTTCTGCGCCGGTCTCCTTCTTCGCGATGCCTTATCTTCTGCGCGCGACATATTTCTCCTTCTTTGCGATGCCTTATCTTCTGCCCGCTGCGAGAAATCGCAGAGTTCAATTAAAAAAAAAAATTAGAAACTGTTCAGATTTCTGATCTGCTAATCACGAAACAAGCGGATAAATTATTATTTTTATTTTTTGAATGAATTAACGATAAACTATTAAACATAGTTGTGTTTTTCGTGTTTTCAATTATTGGTCTTCGTTTTTTAATGTGGGTATCTCATTCCCTCTCAATAATAATGTTTTATTTATACAGTAACATATCTTTCTTAATACAGTAATACACTTGTGTTTATATAGTAACACATTTTTCTGTGTTACTTTAAGGTCAAATATATGTTACTCAAAAGTCAATTGTGTGTTACTTGTCCTTACAGTAACACGTATTTGTCCGAACAGTAACATATAATTGTATTTATAGTAACACTGAATTTATGTGTTATTTGTACTTATAGTAACACATATTTGGTTTTGTAGTAACATATAATTGTCTTTATAGTAACACAGACCTGAAACCCGTTATCCTGTTAGCCTCCTGCGCGACTTTTCTGCGATTTTTAAGGAAATATTCGTTTGACCGGTCAAACCTGCTACAAATCCGCGAATTTCTGCTACAAATCCGCGAATTTTGGTCTTTCCTTAAATATACTAATATTTCACGTGAAATATTGCACTGCTCTTAAAAAATTGGTATTCTAGTAAAAAAAAAAAAAAAAAATTAGTAAAATTAGAGAGAGAGTAGCAGCTAATCCACAATTACGGCCATCACTCCGTCAGCCAGGAATAACATACTGAGAGTTGCAAATTCGATTTTTCTAATAAAAAAATCCCTCTTTCTCCTTCGTTTCAATACATTTGTTTGGGTGGTGACAGCCGGTGAGGATGGAAATTGATCTATGGCTACAGACCCATTTTGCCCTCTTATTTCTGTCAGAACGATTCCACCAACTGTCGCGCCGACGGTATCTCAGGCGATCAGATGGATAAGTCAATTTTCTGCAGGTCAATTAAATTGCGCCTGATTTTATTTATATTAAATTTTCTGCTTTGTTTTACTCTTCTTCGCCTTGCATTGTATCTGTTCGACAAAATTCCTATGTGAGAATTTGTGGGGTTCTGTTCATCCCCTTATCTGTGATGCGTTTTGCTGAAATTAATCGACCTGCACAAGGCTTTTCAATGGTTTGCCCTTTTTTTTCGTTTTCTTGCCCCTGTTGGAATTTTGTTAATGCTAATCTTTTCATAACAATTTGTGGGGAAATTTTGGTTCACTATCTAATGAGTTAATTAATAGTGAAATTACTTATTACAACTGCTAACATAATCTAAAAAATAAGCAAGCACTTAAGAGGAGTACTAAGTGAATTAAATAAATATTTAAATATAAAAGCTTCCCAAATTTGCGTAGTGCACCTTCCACTGGTGTGGACTGCAAAAAAACATGAATTGGTATTGTAGAGATTTTATACTTTTTGGCTTAGTAATATATTTCAAAAGCATTTATAATTCATCTCCGAAGTGAAGCTATGTTATTTCCTCGTGTTTTCGTTGCTTGTTGATCACCATCATAGATTGATTAGATCTGATGCACTTATGATGATATCTAAGTAATTGAAAACAATATGAAAATGAGCCAAAGTTAGTTCGGCTCACTAATGATCACAGTAATCAATAATCAATGTTATAGGATTGAGCATTGATTCGAGAAAGCAAAGATGGCATTAATGCAATATGAATACGCAATACACATTGAATGTTAAGATTGGATCATTAGAAAAGAAGTGGAGGTTGCTCCAGTAGACGAGAAAATGAGAGAAGCACAATTAAGATGGTTTGGGCATGATAGAATGTCAATTGCTTAAGTTAAAAGGAGTAAAGAAGACCTAGGAATTGGACACAAGATGAAGAAAAAATAAATGTTATACGTAAATATATTAATATTACAGCAAGGAGTAGTACGTGGATGAAAAAAAAAATATTCTAGGTACTTGTACCGCTCGTGCAAAAAGCTGCACCCCATGAAAATCAGAGAGAAAGGCTAAAATCACGGGGAAAGGTGGGAATTTTTTTCTTTGCCACTTTATTTTGTAACTCCCACCGCCTATATAAAGCACAGCATACACATAGAGACGGACACATCTAGCGTACCAAACACACAAAAAGAGACACACACACACACTGAGAAGAAGCATTAATCTAAGGATTTGGAGGCTAAGACCAGTCTAGCGGCCTTTCCCAAGAGCTCATCACGATTAATTGTCACAAAGGTACTCTATTGTTTGTGAAATTTATTTTGTTTTATCATATTTGATCAGCGTATTATTGCTTTGATGTTGTATACGTTGCATCATGAAGTTAAAGGTATATTTAGTATTTGCCTATTTGGAGAAGCCTGCATGTGTGATTTTGTAGAATAGAATGAAGATCTGGTAAGTTGATGTTGCATCTGATGATTAATGATTTGTGTCGGTCTAAAAATGGTCAAAAATTAACGCTCGAGCAAAAAAAGGAGTATGAAGATGATAATCACAAAGAAGTGAGTGTTGAGTGTGTTGAATTTGGGATTTTATGTTGTAATTATAAAGAGTGGTGATTATTTTGGATTATTTGACCTGATATTGTTAAATAGGCAAATTTTAGGAAAGTGGTGTTCTATTGCATGCAAAACTTTCCTTACACCATGGTTACTATTCTGTCTAATCATGTTCATTAAAAATATATATATATAAAATAATTATATGAGAAGTTTCTGATTTCTTATTCAAGTTTTTAGCTGCTCTTGGTTGTGGGCTAATTTCAAGGTTGAGGTAGTAAATAAAAGAGTGAAATAAGCTTGAAGCTATATAAGAAGTTGTTTATTTTCTTGTATAATAGATTTTGTGTAATGATGTATAGGTTTAATTCTGCAACTCTCTTACATCCTATACATATGAACATAGTTGTATTGCGTTTATGACTTTATTCACTTCAATTGATCAGCTTTAATTTCGCTATCTACTGAAATTTTACCACACTTCTCTAATTTATGCTCTCTATCTTTTATAATGGTTCGTGTGTTCTTGAATTCCTATTCCAATTTGCAACTGACTTTTCCCAATTGCCTAAAAGATGGATGCGGCATCCAAGAAACCTTGTTGTAGTTCTGATGAGAATGCTCTACCAATCCACCACAACAACAATCCAGCTCATGGAAAAACAATTGACTCCAGCAATAATGTAGCTATAAGGCCACCAAGATCAAGCAGGCCACGAGGAGTACGTTGGACGGAAGAGGAACATAGGTAAATCGTTTTTTATCACATTTTACATAATTTAGTTTACCTTCGACAGGCGCTGATTCTTGTTTCACTGGTTTTGTCATTTATTTGGTTTGATGTTGCTGATGATTATATTTTGACATCTTCTTGGTATTTCATTTTTTCAAGTTTTGTTAACCATTTCTGTACAGAAAGAGGCTTTTTATTACTGTTAAAACATTATTACTGAAGGAACATAAACACCATGCTTCTTTTGTCAGTTCAGATTTGAAAGTCAGAAACTGACTACAAAATGTCCTACTTGTTTACTTGATGTGTTGTAGGGGATTCCTCTACGGCTTGCATAGGTTCGGTCGAGGTAAGTGGGACAGCATTTCAATGTACTGTGTACCCACCAAATCACTAGGACAGGTCTCTAGGCATGCTCGGAAGTTCTTCGAACGATCGAAACTTGGGGAAGGAAAACGACGCAGCATCAACGATAAGAGAAGTTTGGATCACGAGACTATTTTAGCTCTGGAGAAAGTAACAGACAGGTGCATGTCCAAACACCTCGAGGAAGGTGGGAACCGAATGTTACCTCCTAAACCATTATCTGGAAGTGTTACCAATTCATCGCCTGTGGTACCAGCACGTAGCATGGTCACAGCTCCTTTTGCTGGTCAGCCAGCTCGAGAGCCTGCTGGTCCAATCGGGATGTCAGCGAATCCTCCCCCGACTGCATCAGAACAAGATTCTGGTGCACCTCCTAGTTCGTTTGGTGTTCCTTCTACCTCCTACGACCCTGATTATATAGATCCAATTGAGTTTTTGAACTTTCCCCATTATTTAGATTAGATAATTTGTTTGGATTTCATAAGTTTCTAGCTTCGTTTCGGCCCATTCTCTTAAGTTCTCATTTTATGGAACTTAATGTTAATGTAATCAAAATATTATTTTAGTTATTCTTCCTCAAAAAAAATAAAAAAAAATTATGTTAGTTATTCTGTTTCCTTGTGGTTAACTTGGTGTTTAATTATTAGGGTATTATTATTGTTGTTCTGTGTATTCTTATTGTTATGTTTATTTATATATAGAGAGAGAAAGAGACACATACTCGATGTCAACTACGGTATTTGTTGAGATTAATGCAATATTGGAGAACTGTTCTTTCTATTAGAAGTGATAGTGTGCTGATTTTCAGAACTGTGCTTAGTATAAGCACAGTAACTAGTGTTTTGATATTTGGTTATTTCAGTACAAGCAGAGTAATGAGTACTCTGCTGATAAGGTTTAGTGTTGTGATCTTAGGTATCAACTCTGCTGATCGGATCAGAACATTACTGCTCTTAGTCTGCTGAAGAGTACTGTGCTGATATAGTGTTCTTAGTCTGCTGAGTTTTACTATCCTTAGTTCTACTGTGCTGATATTCCAGTTTCAGAGTTAGTTGTTTTCTGTTAGTTAGTTTGTTTGTTGGAGGCAGTTTCAACTTGCATTGTACATCTATAAATACACCATCTAGTGCATAGATTGTGGGTTACACACATAGAGAGTTTAAGAGAGAGATCAAGCTTTGTGTACACTTGTAATCTGTAACTTTCATTTGTGATTAGTGAAGAGAGTCTTCTATCCTCCGTGGACGTAGATCATTTGATCGAACCACGTAAATCCCGAGTCTTATTTTGTTTTCTTTATTCGTTTCAATTCTTTGCGTTTCTAGTGATCTTGGTTTATCATTTGTGAGGAATTGCTAAGTGGATACAATTCCATAACAGTATTTCCACTGTGTGGCATTGAATCGTATTAGTCTAACCGACATTAAAAATTACTTTAACGAAATACTGATAGTATCAGTTTTAGTCCTTAAACGTAACTTTTTATCATTTTTTGTCCTCATCATCTTTCACTCGCTACTAAATTTTGCCCTTGATGTACGCCTTTACTCAAACATTCGATTCCATTGTTAGTTGATCTTCGAGTGTTAAATGTAATTATTTAAAAAAAAATTGGAACCAATGCGCTTTTTCCACAAATGTATCAATGCTAGAAGGGTGAATGACCTCGGTAACTGGACCTTTTTCTTAAACTAAGATTAGAGATGCAGTTTGGAGTTGTGACTCCTAAAAAGCCTAGGTCCGGATGGGTTCTCCTTCGCCTTATTCTTTTTTAGGAATTTCACAGGAATGGCAAATTCGTGAAAGGTTTCAATCCATTCTTCATCACCCTCACCCCAAATAACCTTCGGAATTGGTGATTACAGACCCATTCTATAAGTAACAGGCACACAAAATTGATGCCAAAGTCATAGCTCGAGGATTGTGCAAAGTCACGGGGAGTATATATTTCGGAGATTCAAAATATAGAAAAGATAAGATTTGTGTTTTATTGATTTACAATGGTGTTGTACACATTACATATATACTAATGGAATCATAAAGAGTATAATTAATAGCCTAGTAACTGTTAACAAATCCCACAGATTTGGGCTAGAGATCAGGAACGTGATTATCTAATTAGCTGGAGGAGGATCAGAAACCTTATGACTAATACACCCCCTCAAAATCGATGTCCCATCAGCGACGGCGATTTTGGAGCGAAGATCTTCGAACCGAGGCCGAGCAAGCGGTTTTGTAAGCAGGTATGCAAGTTGATCTTGCATGTTGACGTATGCAACCGAGAGAACCCCCTTGGATGACAAGTCACGAACAAAATGAAGATCGATGGCGATGTGCTTCATTCGAGAGTGTTGAATCGGGTTCAAGGCAAGACGGGTGGCACCCATATTATCACAAAGAACCCGAGGCGAGGTAGAGAGCTGAAGAAGCAAATCCTGGAATAAATGACGAAGCCAACAGACTTCAGAGGCAGTCGTAGCCAGTGCACGATACTCAGCCTCCGTTGAGGAGCGTGCTACTCCACGTTGTTTCCGAGAACGCCAAGAAATAAGTGTTGAGCCTAAGAAGACAACATACACTAAAGTGGACTTGCAATCGGAGAGATCACCCCCAAAATCTAAATCTGGATAGGCAGTTAAGGTGAGATTAGTCGTCCGACGAAGCAGAATACCATGATGGAGAGTATGTTTCAAATACCTAAAGAGACGTTTGACTGAGGCCCATGCCTCCTTAGTCGGAGAAGACATGTATTGAGCAAGCCTATTGACGGTAAAGGCTATATCCGGGCGAGTTAAAGTTAAGTATTGTAGGCCTCCAAGTGCACTTCGGTACTCGGTTAGATCAACTGTGCCAGATGCAGAGGGATCTTTGACAGGAGATGGAGTAGAGATAGGCTTAACACCTTCCATTCGGTGACGTCGCAGAATATCAGTCAAATACTTGTGCTGGGATAGAAAGAGGCCTTCCTTACATGAAGCAACCTCAATTCCCGGAAAATACGAGAGAGGTTGTTGGTCCCTGAACGAGTAGTGAATGGGATTAAAGTCTAGAGGGGAGGGGTGAATAGACTTTAAAACTTTTTCAAATGAGTTTGGAACCTCTTCTGATTTCTATGTCAGCTGGACTACAAGTCTGCTGGTCCAGATGACTATAGTGATCTGTTGAAGAGATTAAATGCGGAAGTGAGTAGGCCTGTTTGTTTAGACTCGTTCTTGAGTTCTTTTGAAAACACTAACTTGTTTACTTAATGAAAAGCTCAGCTGATGCTGGTTTGAAAGTTATGGCCTTATTTGAAGATATTTGAAAAACACAATATGCACTATATAAAGATATGAATAAGCAATAAAGTAAAATGCAGAATGTAAATGACACCAGATTTATAGTGGTTCGGATATACGTTCCTACGTCCACTCTCACGTCCTAACGTGATGTTTAATCCCTTTAATTTACCAAAAATTACAAGGGCTTGTCCTTTATAGTCCCAATGGTAGGACTTTGAGATCTGAGCAGTCCTAACTACTACGGTCTCCACAAGTGATTGGAAGCACTTGCACTTTTACAGGGGTTCAAAAACTTAACCTTATGGTGGGGGTTTTGGGGTTTTTGAATGTATCCAACTAATGGTTCAAGCTTATAAATTGCTTAACCACTGTGCCTAAATCAATGAATATACAATCAGAAAAGGATTCAGGTTCTTTGAGTGGATGGGAAATCACTTAAGAGCTAGAAGGTGTTCTAATGATTTCTGGGCTCTTGGAGAACTCTCAACGGAATGATGCTTTTTGCTTTCTTGCTTGATTAGCCTTTATGAATTCTCTCGTGGTGATTTTTTATTTGTGATTTCTCATCCTCTTGTATTTATAGGGGAGATGTGATGCAACTAGCCGTTGGAGTTGACTAGCCGTTGGGCAATCTTTCCATGTTGGGTTGATTCCTTGATTCCAGCCGCTTGATTGCTTCAATCCTGGGATCATGTCAATCTTCTAAGTAAGGTAAGTCTTCATTTGAATTGCAAGATGACTTTGGAATCAGCCGAGTCCTGGGCGAGCTCCTAGTCTTCTGATCTTCACTACTAGTCTTCTGACTACTCGTCTGGCCTTATGTCTTCTGACTTCTGATATCAGTCGAGTAACAGTCTTTTGATTTGGTAATTCTTTGTGCTGTCTTAGGCCATCTTCAACTTGGACTCCATTAGATAAGTAGGTATACAAGCACCCTACTTATCTGGTCTTCAAGGATCTTCTAGTCTCCATGCCTTCTATTCTTCTCATCTTGAGGTTGTGCATGTAAGCCAATACTGTGCTGATCAGCTGTGACCAATACAGCTGATCACACAAGACTAGTCTAAGTTGTTCTATACAAAGTCAGCTGATCATATTACATTTATAAACTCTAAGTGTTTTGGCCATCAAAACTATTCTAACATCAAGTTGGGCTTAGGGTGAATTTATATCCCAACAATTTCCCCCTTTTTGATGAAGCCAAAACTATACTTGATAAATGCTCTTAATAAAATAAGATAAGAGTTTATAAAACCTTAGAAATGAAGTTTCTGATGAAGACAATGAGAATTTGTCTTGTAAGCAAAAAGAACTAATACTTGAATATATATGAAGCTTTTACAGATTACAAGTGTTAGTTTCTTGAACTTCTAAAGTGGTCTTCATCAGGTCTTCTGTTGATTTAGATGCGGAAGGCAAGGAACAGACGAACTCGAACATCTTCCATGTGTTGCAAGTCTGTAATATTCTCTTCTTTGTAGATCTTCTCCAGGATGCGCTTGACTTCTATCATGTTTGTCCTTCCAGAGTCTAGAGTGGGAGGATCCCATTTAGGTTCTTCTGGAGTTAGAATTCTGTAGTTATCGAGTTCTTTGGCTGTCTTGACTATTTCTTTCCAGAACTCTTGATCTTCAAAGTTCATGAACTGGGAGAATTGAAGAAATTCTTCTTCATATGTAGGAAGAGGACCAAATTTTCTCACTATGTGGTGTTGGATTTGCCATTTCTTCTTCAGAGGATACCACCTTGGTAACTCATCTTGTAGTGCCAACATATCCACATATGTGCTGTCAAATACCAGGACATTTTCTTCCTTTGCTTTGTCTTTAAGAGCTTTCCTGAGTTTTGGCCACTTTCCTATCAAACTTGGCCTTGACTGCCTTCGCATCATTTAGCTTCTTTTGTTTAAACTCTTGAGCTTCAAGCATCTTCCTCTTCTTCAGTTCTAAAGCCTTTTTCTCTTCTGCAGTAGGCTCTGCTGGAACTGATGTTCTCTCATCTGCCTTTACTTGCTCATCTGCCTTCCTTTTCCTTGTCATCCTCTTTTCAGAAACTTGTTCTATAGGGGCAGTGAGTTTGGCTTGCGCTACAGGGGCAGTGAGCTTTAGACTCTTGGCTGGAGCTTGAGTTTCTTCTTGAACAGCTTCTTTGTCTTGTCTATTCTTAATTTTGCTTTCCAAACCTCCCAAGGTTTCATTCAGATCATCTTGTGCTACTACCAGTTCAGCTTGCTGAGCAGTAGACTTTTCCAGAGCTTTTATCAATACATCTTCCCCCTTTTTGGCTTCAGCAAGTGCAGCCGCAAAAAGGCTTCATGGCATTCAGAATTTCCACATGGCTTCATGGCTGCTGTCTCCTTCAGCTGAGTCTGCAATTTCTCATTCTCTTCAGCAGCTGACTTAAGGAGTGCTTGACCTTCAGTGGCTCGTGCTTCAGCATCTTCGAGCCTGGTTTTGTAGGAGGTCTCTAAGCGGGTTACCTCATTTGCATAGAGATCAACAAACATCTTGGTTTTGTCTGCTGATTTCTTTGTCTCTAAGTAGAGATACTCCTCTAGATGGTTATGGAGTGCCTCACCGAACTTGTCATCTATGTCAAGGATCTGATCGGTGAGATGAGTCTTCTGCTCATGAATAGCCTTTTCAACGTATCTGGCCAGCTGCATGCCTAGCCCTTTGTCGAAGTGTGTGTCTATTGCTTCTTTGACTTGAGCACACACATCTGCTCGAATATCAATAGATGAAGTAGAGGGTGAGGCAGTACCTTGAGCTTCCTGTGGAGGTATTGGAATGGTAGTTGGATTGTAGACAACTAGGGCCATTCCCTTTTCTTCTGCAGTCAGATGACCTTCTTCCAGGAAGTTTGTTGTGACATCAACCAGACGAGCAAACAATCGTCCTTTCCTCTGCTTAGGTTGATAGATGAAGTGGTCCAGCTCATTTTTAGGAAAGAAATGAGTTGGGACAGTCAGCATTTCTTTTTCCTTTTCTTCAGTCTCAGCTGGTTCAGCTGAGTCATCTGCAGGAGCTTCAAAGGCTACCAGATGATCTGAAGGGATTTCTGGTACAGAGGGTTCCTCAGTTGGGATTCCTAGAATCCTTTTGCATACCTTGGATAGGGCCTCTATTGGTAGCAGCTCAGTAAATGACTGGACTTGAGCAACCTTTTTCTGCTCCATCTCCCAGTCGAGGAAGTTAGCATTTCCTCCCATTCCTTCCATCACTTCAATGAGGTCATCCACCTCATCTCTTCTCAGCTCAATCCAAGTGCATACTCTCAGCACTTGCTCAAATTGGATTGATTCTTCATCAACTCCAGGAACAGTGGTCTTCAGTAGGTTGGCAATCTTCATTCGCATGATCTTTTCCCTAGTGCACATTGGATAGTGCACCATGCTATACTGGGGTTGAGGTAGGTCTGCTGGAGCCAGGTCTTCTGGTGCAGAAGAGATATGGAGTTGAGTGGTTGGGATAGTTTCCTCTGCTGTGAGAGTATCAACAGGGATTTGGGAAGTGTTATCTGAGGGTTCTGCATCAGCAGGGGTTTGAGTTGTCTGAGTTGGTTCATCTGTTGGCTGAGCATCAGCAGGGGATGGAGAAGGATTCTGGATTTGGTCAGCTGCTGTTTGAGCACCAACAGTGGTTTGAGATATGGTTTGATCCTCTGCTGTGTGATTATCAGCAGGGATTTGGGTGTCAGTGTTTGAGGGTTCAGATGGGTTGGCAGTTTCAGTAGGGTCAAAGGATGAAATTGGGGCTATGCTCGTGGGAGTAGGGAGCCTGGATTTCTTGAATTTCTTAGTGAAAGAAGAAGTGTTCTTCTTTCTCTTCTGACCCTTAGACAATTTTGAAGGAGAAATTGTAAGGGAGGGATTAGAGATACTTGCCTTCTTTAGAGGAGAGGCTGATGAAGTAGCATCTGAATCAGATGGAGAGATGAGCCCAGATCTGATCAGATATCTTCTTTGTGCTAGAGTCTGATTGTCATCATCATCATCCTCAGCAGTCTTCTGATGAGCCTCTTCCTTGGAGTGCTCCTCTTCCTCTTCAGCATAGTCATGCACAGGCTCTTCTGCCTCTGCAGCTGCATCTTTGGAGGATGCTTCAGCCAACTGTTTCCTCTTTTCTTCCTTCAACCTTGCTGCCTCAACAAGAGCTTCCTTTCTCAAGTAATACTTGGAGATGTGAAACTTCTTAGTAGGACCCATTTTGTACTTCTTTGGAAGTACCTATGGAAGGATGATACTCAACTTGTTGACAAAGCTGACTGTGGATGTCACCTTCCACTCCTTGGATTGCAGGTCCAGAGTAACCTTCTTGGCTTCAAGAGCAATTCTGTCCAAGAAGAGCCCTTGCCAATCTCCATCAATCTGATCCCAAATTGCAGCCATAACTCTAACCTTTAGAGTGGTAACTGCATCATGACTAAACGTATTGCCTAGCAGCATCTTGCCTGCTATGTCCATCAAAGTCTGAAACTTGAGATCAAGTTGAGACTTCTTAACTCCAGAGGCATCAATAGCCTTGACTCTTCCACTTGTGAACATCTCCATATACTCTTTTTCTCTTCCTATAATATAAGTAGAGATGTTTACCTTCCCCCTTGGTAGGTCGAACAAGTCCTTGAGAATATCCCTAGTGACTTTGACCTTGTGTCCACCCATAATACTTTCAACATATGGGTCTTTGGACACAGCATTTGAGTAGAAAGCAAGCACATCTTGTTCGTACACATTGGTTGGTGCTGCTTCTAGGAATTCACGGAGTTTGAGATTGAGACATCGAAGAAGAATCTCCTTATTCTCAGGAGTGTGTTTGCCCTTGAAAAACAGAGTGTTCTCAGTGAATATCTTCCCTTCCTTAGACCACTTTGCTGCATCTAGAGTGCCTGTGATCTTGGTCTTCTCATCATAAATCTCAATGATTGCCATTCTGAATGTTGGTTTGTAGGTTTAGAAAGCTTTGAAAGAGTTTTCAGAACGAGAGTGATTGAATGTGATTTTGAGTTTTGTGAGCGAAAGGGTTTGAGGAAAGGTTTAAGGGTTGTTTAAATACTCCAGCAAATCTCGAGTTGTGTAGTGATCCAACGGTCAAAAATTGTTTATTGTGGAGTAACACCCAAGAATTTCCTTCTTCTTCTTCGGCCCTTTCCTTTAATTTTGCCGGCTAAGTATGCCATGTGTCAATTGTTGATTCGCTGGCAAAATAGTAATCGAGTACTAATGACATCATTACCAAAAATAGTCGTTGTGGCTAATTTTCTATGGTAAAATTTTGATCATTCAAGGACGTTTTTTATAAGTAAAATTCATTCCTTATATAGGCCGAATTCCTTAATTACATTCAGAAACAAATCTAGAATGAATTACATGATCAAACAGATAATCATTATACTTTTTGTTGATTTAGAAGTGATCTGATCAGCAGAGTAGAGTCTTCTGATTTTCTTGAAAAGTCTGCTGATTTTCCTTGAAAGTCTTCTGGTCAGCTGAGTTGGTCTTCTGATCAGCTGAGTAGGGATTTTGAATTGCTGAGTAAATCTTCTGTGAAAGTTTATCCAACCTGATTTGATGGATCTTTCAGCAATTCCCCCTTAACCATGTGTTATCATCTTAACAATATGTAGCTGGTCAGCATGGATGATATTCCACTGGTTCAGGTTGCCCTCACCATCGGATGGTCCATCACCAATAGATGGGGTGTAGCATTTGATGTGTCCTTGTTGAATTTCTTCGCCTCTCTTGAGGAGGGAGAAGATTGGAAGGTGCTTCAATGAAGTGTGAAGAGAAAGGCAGGAACTTGGTCTTCTTGATTGGTTTTGACAAATTTTGAATGTATCCAACTAATGGTTCAAGCTTATAAATTGCTTAACCACTGTGCCTAAATCAATGAATATACAATCAGAAAAGGATTCAGGTTCTTTGATTGGATGGGAAATCACTTAAGAGCTAGAAGGTGTTCTAATGATTTCTGGGCTCTTGGAGAACTCTCAACAGAATGATGCTTTTTGCTTGCTTGCTTGATTAGCCTTTGTGAATTAATCTCTCGTGGTGATTTTTTATTTGTGATTTCTCATCCTCTTGTATTTATAGGGGAGATGTGTTGCAACTAGCCGTTGGAGTTGACTAGCCGTTGGGCAATCTTTCCATGTTGGGTTGATTCCTTGATTCCAGCCGCTTGATTGCTTCAATCCTGAGATCATGTCGATCTTCTAATTAAGGTAAGTCTTCATTTGAATTGCAAGATGACTTTGGGATCAGCTGAGTCCTAGGCGAGCTCCTAGTCTTCTGATCTTCACTACTAGTCTTCTGACTACTCGTCTGACCTTATGTCTTCTGACTTCTGATATCAGTCGAGTAACAGTCTTTTGATCTGGTAATTCTTTGTGCTGTCTTAGGCCATCTTCAACTTGGACTCCATCAGATAAGTAGGTATACAAGCACCTTACTTATCTGGTCTTCAAGGATCTTCTAGTCTACATGCCTTCTATTCTTCTCATCTTGAGGTTGTGCATGTAAGCCAATACTGTGCTGATCAGCTGAGACCAATACAGCTGATCACACAAGACTAGTCTAAGCTGTTCTATACAAAGTCAGCTGATCCTATTACATTTATAAACTCTAAGTGTTTTGGCCATCAAAACTATTCTAACATCAAGTGGGGCTTAGGGTGAATTTATATCCCAACAGAGGCCCCAAATCTTTTACAGCAAAAATAAATTGGAGATGCCGAGTGAGCGCAGAAATAAGCTCCATGGAAGAACCAGTGAGAATTAAGTCGTCTGCTGTTGGGATATGAATCCTATAAACAATGTTCTAATTGATGAAAGTATGTTTTGATGGCCAAAAGCAACTTAAAGTTGGTAATATATGTGGTTCTAAGTCATCTTAACTGAGTCATCTGAAATAAGTTTACTGATCTTAATGAGATATTGAAATCTGAGTTTACTGATCTTATTATGTTTACTGATCTGATATAAGAACTGTTAGGAACTAAGCTGATGTTTTGTATTGCATAGACAGCTTATAGTATAGGACTTAGATATACTCATCTGTATATAGTTCAGTTGGAGTATGGATAGGTTTTATATTTGTAAAAGTTGTATATTGTATTCAGCAGTGTAAAAGTTTAGAACAGTAAATTTAGAACACTAGATTAGAAGAAGATCAGAAGACTATGAAGACTCAGAAGACTACTTCAGAATAAGAAGACTTCAAAGAAGAGTTGAAGAGAAGCTTAGAAGAATTTTTGAAGTACAAAACAGTTTTAAGTTACTGTGCTGACTGACTAAGAACAGTAAGTTACTGTGCTGATTTGGTGAATTTGAAGAATAAGTTTGGAAAGCTTATTTAAAGTGTAACTGAAGATATATTGAAGATATGCTGACTTGGAATAAGAAGGAAGTTACAAAGTCGGTTACAAGAAGAAGTTACAAAAAAAAAAAAACAGTTTTAGAGTTAGTTGAGAGTTAGTTCACAAACTGCTAACTGTCATACTAAATTCTATAAATACTGTATGATCTCCTACTTGAAGAGACTACTGCTACTACTGAACAATTACTGATCTTAAAGAATTCAAGAGCAAGTCTACAAGCAAGAACTCACAGAGTTAAGGAAATCAAAGCAAGGAGAAGCCACTGAATTGAAGAGAAGAAATCAAAAGGCTACTCAAAGAGAAGTTTTACTTTTCAGTTTTAAGTTTGTGTTTTGTAAAACAAGTGTGCTAGTTACTTGTTGAATTACTAGTAGATCGAAGATACACTTGGAAGTGTAATCGATAAGATCACAGTCTTAATCTTGGGACTTTAAGCCACAAGAAACTCAAGGAAGAGTAATAAAACTTCACAACTGGGATTGTGAGAGTGGATGTAGACTTTTTGGTCGAACCACTATAAAATTCTATGTTCTTTATTTTTGTTTGATATTTGTTTAACCAAGAACAGTAGAATTGTCTAAGTAAAGATCTGATTAAAAGTTGAGTATAAAACTAAAACTGGAAGTACTGATCTGACCCAGTAAGTACAGTACTATTCAGAACACTATTCCGCATTATAAACTCTGATATTTTGAAAGATTTTGAAAGTCTATTCACCCCTCCCCTCTAGACTTTCTTAGCTTACTCAATCTTAACTCAACTTGGGACCAACAAGTGGTATCAGAGCAGTAGTTCTTTGGACTGCTGTTTCTTGATAACCTTGTAGATCTTGAGGGAAATCTCACTGATCTTGCTACTATTTCTTGATATCTGTTACTATCTGAATACTTGAAAACTATCTGCTATACTACTGATCCTATTTGTCTAATCAAACATGGATGACACTAATGTGAACAAACTTCCTAAGTTCAAGATTGCAGATTATGACTACTGGAATCTTAGGATGGAGGCCATCTTTAGCTCAACACATGATCTGATGGTGTCTGTGGTGACTGAAGGACCAATTGTCACCATGATGGAAAACACTGCTGTTATGGATCCTACTAAACCAGTTGGAGCACTGGTCCCTAAACCAAGGTCAGAACTGACTTCTGAAGAAATGAGACAAAACAATTTGGATAGTCTTGCTAAGAATTATATTTTACACACCTTGCCAAATGAGTATCTTGGTAAAGTGTTAAAATGTAAGACTGCAAAGCAAATGTGGGACAAATTGGCTATTCTTTGTGAAGGTACAACACTGATCAAAGAAAGCAAATTATCCACAGCTGTCCAAAGGTTTGAAAAATTTAAGATGAAGCCAGGAGAAACAATTGATGAATTGGATACTCGATTTACAAAAATTATGAATGATTTTGATGTGTTAGGAAAAACTTATACTGAAAGAGAAGTTAACCTGAGAATATTGAAAGCTTTGGATGATAGGTGGAAAATGGTCAAGATGATCATTAAAACCACACAAGACATTGATTCTTGGCCAGCAGAAACTATGTTCCAAACCCTTAAGGCACATGAGTTTGAGTTAGATGAAGAAGATCTTATTACTGTGATTCATAAGGATAAGGATGCCTCTAAGGACATAGCTTTTAAAGCCTCTACCTCTAAGGGGTCTAGATCATCTAAGTCTAAGGCCTCAAGCATAAAAGATGAACTAGATAGTTCTGATCTTAGTCTGAAAGATCATATGAGCCTTATGATCAAAAGATTTGATAAACTAAATAAGAGGTATGGTAGATACAAGAGATTCTATAAGGAAACTAAGGGTTCTAGTAACAGGGACTCTTCTGTGAACAGAAGGGATCAAAACTCTTCTGAAAGAAGGGATGAGATCTCTAATGAGAACAGGAGAGATAGGAACTCATCTGATAAGAGGGATA
This sequence comes from Galeopsis tetrahit, assembly GCA_963675135.1. Taxonomy (NCBI): domain Eukaryota; kingdom Viridiplantae; phylum Streptophyta; class Magnoliopsida; order Lamiales; family Lamiaceae; genus Galeopsis; species Galeopsis tetrahit. Next base: position 16,864,375 of record OY776125.1, on the reverse strand, counting down.
GAAAGTATTCTGATAAGAAAGACAGGAACTCAATTGACAAGCATGAAAGGAACCGAAATGATTCACCTCCTAAGAGAACTTCTAACAATCTTGTTTGCTATAATTGTGATAAGCCAGGTCATTATGCTTATGAATGTCCTGATCTGAGTTCTGAAGATCGAGAAGAAAGGAAAGCCAGAAGAGATCGAAAATATGCCAAGGGTAAGAAGGCAATGATGGCATACAATGATTCTGATTCGGAATTAGAAGAGTTGCCATCGTCTTCATCTGAATACCCCTCTAGCAATGAAAATGAAGCCTTCATAGCAGATGATGGACTGGTAATGATGGCCAAAATAAATGATGAGGTATCATCTGCTAATTCTTTTCAATCTTGCAAAAATTCTGACACTGATGAAAGTGATGCTGCTGATAGCAGTATAGGAAGTAATCTTCATCATTCCCAAGGAGTGACTGAAGAAGACCTTCTACAAGCTAACAAATCATTCATTGAAATTAGTGATGAGAATATATCTTTAAAGCAAGAAATCATTAATCTGAAAGAAGCTCAGTTGAAAGTGGATCCTAATATAGTTGTCATAAATGCAAGACTATCAGAAGAGTTGTCCCAACTCCAAGAAAAGTATGCATCCATTGACAAACTATATCAGGGTATGCTTAAAACTCAAGCCAAAGAGACTAATGAATTCAATGATTTAAAGATTAAATGTGAAAAACTTGAAGAGCGCAATAGATTCTTAGAATCTGAAGTAGTGAGCCTAGATCGAAAGCTATCTGGAATGATTAACTCTACCAAGATTAATCAAACAAACTCAGACAGATATAGAGCTCCAAATGATAAAAGTGGAATAGGTACTGATCTGCCTAGTTCCTCTACTTCAGAATTTAAGAACACTAATGGAGCTAGTTCAAGTTCTTTGCAACTAGATAAAGGAAAAGAACCTATGATTTATGATAATGATCCAAAACCTAAAGTACAGTCTAAGTACATTCCCCTTACTACCAAGAATGGTAAAATGAAGAAGGTATTAAGACCAGTACAGTCAAGACCATACCAGAAGAGTTACACTCCTCTGACCAGATTAGATCAGTCCTGGTATCAGAAGAGACAAACTCAGAACAGTAGGTCAAGACAAGCACAGGCAAGTTGGGAACAGCCTAGACCTCCTTTTATAAGGCAGTCTCAGCTGTATTCAACTAAACCTAGGAAATTTGTGCCTCATTATCATAACAAACCTGTTCTTTATCCTCCACCTTTATCTTATGATATCATTGGAGAGGAAAGATCAAAACGCATCTATAAGCCGTATGGTCCACATGCTTTCAGACCATATTCAAACTATCACAGGCATACTGATCTTACTGAAAAAGGGATAGAACCAAGGAAAGGCTATCTCAGAAAAATAGATCCCAAGTCTGCTGATAATTCTGAATTGGTTAATAAAGTACTGTTTTGTGATAAATTTGGAAGGAAACTAAAGAGGTCCCATTTATTCAAATCCTCAATGTTCATTTGGGTACCTCTCATTACTAACCCCCAAGGACCCCAATAAATTAGGGTACCTAAATTATTAAGATCACTACCTTGCAGGATCGACTGGACTTATACAAGAATGGTGGTTCAGTTGGTGAGACCTGGTACATAGACAGTGGGTGTTCACACCACATGACTGGTACCAAGGCCTTGCTTACTGACTATCATGAGAAGGAAGGACCAAAAGTCATCTTTGGAGACAGCTCCATGGCAATCACAAAAGGATTTGGATTCATCAAGAATGGAGATGTTGAAATTCAAGATGTCTCCTATGTTGAAGGTTTGAAATATAATTTGTTATCTGTATCTCAATTCTGTGACAGGGGATACAAAGTTCAGTTCAAAACCAGAAGATGTGAAATAATAGACAAAAGGACTCACAATGTTTTACTTGTTGGCACAAGACAAGGAAGTGTATACATTGTGAATTGGAATAGTTGTCCTAAGAATGCTTGTCTTATTACTAAGAGTCCTAAAGAAAACAGTTGGCTCTGGCATAAACGCCTCTGCCACCTGAACTTTAAGATAATCAACAAGATTGCTAGAGAACATCTTGTTGAGGGCATTCCCACTTAAATCTATTCCAAATCACAAATGTGTGACTCCTGTCAAAAAGGTAAACAGGTAAAGGTTTCATTTAAGTCCATTCCAACTCTTTCAACAAGCAGAGTTTTAGAACTCTTGCATATGGATCTTCATGGTCCTATCAAACCTCCTACACTGAATGGAAGAAGGTATACTCTGGTTGTAGTAGATGATTACTCTAAGTTTACTTGGGTAGTCTTTCTACACAAAAAGAGTGATACACAAACACTACTTCCAGATCTATTGAAGAGGTTGCAGGTTGAAAAGGGTCAACCCATTGTCAAGATAAGAAGTGACAAGGGGACTGAGTTTATTAACCGTTACATCTCTGACTACTGTTCTAAGTCTGGCATACAGCATTTGACAAGTGCAGCCAGAACACCTCAACAAAATGGTGTTGCAGAAAGGAGAAACATAACACTAAAAGAAGCATGTAGAGCAATGATTGCAGAATTCAACACACCTCAGAAGTTTTGGGCTGAAGCCATTAACACAGCTTGCCACTCCCAAAACCGAAGTGCTCTTAATAAGGTGCATGGTAAAACACCTTATGAGGTATGGAAAGGCAGAAAACCTAGAGTTTCTTATTTTCATATCTTTGGATGTAAGTGTTTCATTCATAACAATGGCAAAAGTAAGCTAAATGCCTTTGATGCAAAAGTTGATGAAGAGATATTCTTAGGATACTCTTCAGTAAGCAAAGAATTTAGAGTGTTTAATTACTCTACCCTATGTGTGGAAGAAACACCCCATATAGTCTTTGATGAGAATGTGCAGGACTCTGCTGATCATCAGCTTAGTAAGAAAATTGACAAACTACAGCTCCAAACCAACAATAAAGATGATGATACAGAAACATATGAATCTGTACAAGCCTATAATCCTTTCCTGAAAGTCCTAGATCAAGATTCTGATAAAGAAAAGGTAAAAGACAAAGGTAAGTCATCTAACACTTCTGATATGCCAGAATAGAATGACTGCTCTCCTATGAACAAATCTGCTGATTTAATGCAAAACAATGATACTGATCTGCATGATGATAGTACTTCTGTTAAGAATAGAAGGACATGGAAGTCTGCTCATTCTACTGATCTGATTCTAGGTGATTCCAGTAAAGGTGTTAAAACTAGAAAACAATTGTTTGACTCCCAAGAAGAACCTAGTAAGTCTCTATTTTGCTGGTGTTATTTTCTATCATCTATTGAGCCTAAATCTGTAATTGAAGCTTTAAGTGATAGTAACTGGATTATAGTTATGCAAGAAGAACTTAATCAGTTCACTAGAAATGAAGTCTGGGAACTTGTTGATAGACCTAGTGATCATAATGTTGTAGGCACTAAGTGGATTTTCAAAAACAAAAAGGATGAAAATGATCTTGTAGTTAGAAATAAAGCTAGATTAGTTGCTCAGGGCTACTCTCAAGCTGAGGGTATTGATTATGATGAAACTTTTGCTCCTGTAGCTAGACTAGAAGCTATAAGATTGTTCCTTGCTTATGTTGCACATATGAAATTCACTGTGTATCAAATGGATGTGAAAAGTGCATTCTTGAATGGTATACTTGCTGAAGAAGTTTATGTGGAACAACCACCTGGTTTTGAAGTGAATAGTCACCAAGTATACAGGTTAAAGAAAGCACTCTATGGATTGAAACAAGCCCCAAGAGCCTGGTATGACACACTTTCTCTATTCTTACTTGAAAATGGTTTTACAAAAGGCAAAGTTGATAGAACTTTGTTTCGAAGACAAGAAGGTAATGATATATTACTTGTTCAAATTTATGTGGATGATATTATTTTTGGATCACCCAACAAAACCTTGAGTGAAAGCTTTTCTACACTCATGCAAAGTAAATTTGAAATGTCTATGATGGGTGAAATGACATATTTTCTTGGTCTTCAAGTAAAACAAACTACAGAAGGTATCTTTATAAATCAAGCAAAATATACTAAGAATTTGCTAGATAAATTTGGTATTAAAACCTGTAAGACAGTTGGTGTGCCTATGCAACCTACATACAGAATGGATCCTGATGAAGGAGGTAAGTCTTCTGACCAACCTCACTATCGTGCTTTAATTGGCTCTCTACTCTATCTAACTGCCAGCAGACCTGATATTGCTTTTTCTGTTGGTGTATGTGCAAGATTTCAAGAAAACCCCAAAGAAAGTCATCTGGAAGCTGCCAAAAGGATATTGAAATATCTAAAGGGGACCATTAATCGAGGATTATGGTATCCTGTAGATGATGATATACCTTTAAGTGGTTATTCAGACTCGGACTTTGGAGGTTGCAAAATAGATAGAAAATCTACTTCAGGTTCATGTCAATTCTTAGGAACTAAGCTCATTTCATGGTTTTCAAAGAAACAAACAAGTGTGGAAACTTCTACTACTGAAGCAGAATATATGGCTGCAGGTAGTTGTTGTAGTCAGCTTCTTTGGCTAATACAACAACTCAGAGACTACAATATTGTAGAATCTAATGTACCTATATATTGTGACAGTAATAGTGCCATTGCCATCACACAAAATCCCGTTCTACATACTAGATGCAAGCATGTTGACATTAGACATCACTTTATTAGGGATCATGTGGAAAAGAAAAATATTAGGATGGAAAAGATTTATACTGATATTCAAAGAGCTGACATTTTTACTAAACCATTGGCTGAAGTGAGATTTAGAGAGTTATGCATTAGCTTAGGGTTGATAGATATGGATTCTATATGTATATAGAACTGTACTAACATTTCAGGTATTGATCTTATACCAAGAGGAAGACAAAGCAGAAATTAAGAACAGTACATCAAAAGCCTAAATTCAGAAGAGACAATCCTATGTCAGACCACTACATTTAAAACAGGTAACAAGGTTACTAAAGTGACCTTAATCCCGATGAGGAAGCTGGTAAAGCTGAGGGACACTGAGAACACACATTAAGGGGGAATCTGTGATTTCTTAAAGATCCTTTTGTTGACTCAGAACACTAAGTCACTTTAGCATAAACCTTGATGTGATCATTAAATTAAACATATTTTTACTACTCTGTACTGTTTTACACTTATATCTCATGAACTAACACATCTACCAAGGTGAAACAGGCACAGAATAGGAATTCTCCACTGAAGGGGGAACTGATCTGATTACAGATTTGAAATGTCTACAATTCTGATCTGATTACAGGCTATATCAGTCTACAGATCTATTCTGATTAATAAATTGACTTGTCTACAGAACTGTACTGATTACAAAGTTTCTTTGTCTACAGTACTGATCTGATTACAATTCAATTATTCTACAGAACTAATCTGATTACTGATTACACTGTCTACAGAAAGATTTGATTACTACTAATCTGTCTACAGAATAGCACTGATCTGTCACAGTACTGATCTGAGGATTACTGTGCTGATATCAAAAAGGTGAAATTAGAAAAATTGGGTACTGATCTGAACACTACTGTGCTGACCCATCTACTGATCTGAAGATTACTGTGCTGATTCATCTACTGATCTGATGACTAAAAAGGGTTTACTCAGCTGATCACAGTACTCAGCTGATCCAGATAAGTACATTTTCATTATATATATAAGTAAGAGAATGAAGTGAAATATTTTTGGAAACTACTGTGTTGATATGCATCAGAACAGTATTTTGTCTTAGAATATTCTAAGTCAAAAACTGCTCAATTTTAAATTACTAATAGAGAAGATTAGTACACTCCTCTATTTCTAACCTAATTACTGTGGTATATTTATCAAACACAAATTGGCTCCAAAATTAAGAATGGTACTAGAATATGAACAGTTTCTTTTAAACACGAATTTCAAGATTTAATCTCAACCATTCTTTGTGATAATAAAATTCAATCCTAGCCCTAGATTGGTTTTGAATTTGATAAACACGATCACTTTTCATCTTCATCTTCCTTACGAGTTCATTTATGGAAAGCTCATAACTCAAAATCCACTGCAAAATCTCAATAATCTATCTTCTACAAAACCCTACAATGGCGATTATCAATATTATCAGTGAATCTAACGAAGTTGCAGGAACTTTTGATTCTGATTTCTGGGTTCGAGAGAAGGGCATTTTTGTGGAAAATGTTGTATACTTCAATGGCCGACATAGTGCAGAAAACCAAGCGATTCTGACAATGTGTGAAGAATGCGGGCTGAGGAAATTCCTTGAATCATCTCCGATGAATGTGTTTGAACCAGAAGCGATGGAATTTTATTTGCAGCTTGAAGGTGATAACGATGGTGTCCATTCAATGCTCTCAGGGCACAAGGTAGCAATTACAAGAGAAATCCTGGAAGTCATGCTGGACTTACCTCAAGGCCCTGTAGATATTCTGACCTACAAAGAAGGAGAAGAGAAAGAGTGTGTAGGAAGATGGACGAGTGAAGAACCAGAGTCTCTAAGCCATCTTAAGAAGGATGTTCTTCCTACCGGTCTTCAATTTCTAATGGACATAGCTGGAAAATGCTTGTTAGGTCAACATCACAGCCAGGATGCTCTAACAAATTTGAAAATCCGAATCATGGCAGCAATCAATGACAGAGTGCAAGGTGATTGGCAAGGGTTTTTCTTAGAAAGATTGTTGAGTGAAAAAGAAAAGGTCTTGTTCGATGAGGATACAATGGAATTTTCGATTAAATCGAAGTTAGGGTTCGGAAACAAACTGAGTATTTTGTTGCCTCAGTTAGTTGTCAAGAAGGCGTACTGGAGTAATCCCAAGAAATTCCATCATGGAAAATTCTTGATGAAAAAGGAGTCTGTTCGATTTGAACAAGAACATCCTTTGGAGCAACCTCAAGAATCTGAAGCTCAAGAGTCTGGTGCTTCAATGTACAGATCTGATGATAATCAACCAGAGATAAGGTCGAAAGCGAGGCATGATCCGAGCAGTACTAGACCAAGAAGAGGAAGGTCTGCCACAGCTGCCTCAGAGCAATCAGTCCGGTTTATTGAGACTGTGGTGCAAGAAAGCTCTGAAGAGCAAGAGGTTAGTAATTCAAGTCCTGTTGTTTTACATAAAAGAACCAAGGGTAGAACTGCTTCTAGACCTAGGAGGAGACTTGTGAATTCCTCTCCTACCCCTTCTAATTCTGATCCAAGCCCAATTGATCCCATTGACCACCAACCTTCATGTTCTGGAGAATCAGCTCACTACTTTCCAATTTCTCAGAACACTCCCCATTCATCCCCTCAGAACACTCCTGTTTCAAGTCATCAAAACCAACCCACTCCATTTCATTCACCCACACAAGTTCATGATCACTCTACTGAACATGAATTTGAACCTTCTTCTGTACCAATTGACATCTCATCATCCCCTGAACCTGAATATATAGCCCCTAAACCTGCTGGTTTAATGGATTATCCTATCTGTGATAAAGAGGATCGAATTAGGATAGATTTGAGATTGGCTCTGTTGAAACAGTTTCCTGGTTTGGATGAAAGCTCGGTTGAGTTTGAGAAACTTCTTAGGATAGGCACATGGGTGTATCTTAAGAGGAGTACTCTCAAAGAGAACCTAGCTGTTATGGAAGGTATGGGTGGTGCTTCAATCTTTGATGATTGGGAGGCAGAGCAGATGCTTGCAGCTGGTGTTAACTCATTTCTTGAGCTAGTAACTCCTGAGTCAGTGGTGCAACTTGTTGAAAGGTTGACAGGATTTAAGTATTCTATGGAAAATGTTGCCACTACTGCTGCAGATGAAAATGATGATGTTATTATGGTAAGTGAAGAGAAGGTTGTTGATGAAGCTGAGAAAGTTGTTGAAGAGGAAGTTATGGAAGATGATGAAGCTGGTGACAATACAACAGAGGTGTTTGAGAATACTGTTGTACTTGAAGAGACAGAAGTTGTTGGAAATCAAGATTTGAATGCTGATGAACTAGAAAGCATCCCATTTCAGTCTGCTGATCCTATCATTCCTGAAGATGTGCAGGAACAGATCAGAACAGTTCCTGTTGAAAAGGAATCTGACAATGCTAGCTTTGAAATGTTGAGAAAGCAGAATGCAGAGCTTCAAGCCAAGTTGGAAGATGCTGTGAGAATGTTCCAAAAAGCTACTGAAAGAATGAATAAGATGCATTCAGAAAACTCAGTTGAAAGAGTTATGGAGCATACAATGTCTAAAATTTATGATCTCCATAGATTACAGGAAAAGAACCTATCTCAGGTGTTGCATGCAAAGATGGAGCAACACTTGACTCCCTTGAAAGAGTGGCATGATGAAGCCAAAAAGGGGGAAGACAGGATAAGAAGAGTAATGGAGCAAACTCAATCACAACAAGCTCAACTAGTTGTGAGTCAAGATGAATTGAAAGAAGAAATTGTCAGTTTGAATGAGAAAATTAAGATTAGGAAGCAACAGAAACAACAAGGTCAAGAAATTGTTGAGAAGAAGAAAGCTGATGTTGCTGAAAGTTCTAGTCAGAAAAAGAGGAAATTAATATTGTCTGATGAAGAAGAACAAGAAGAAGAGACTGGTAGAATTACCAAATTGAAAATTGGTGTTTCAAGTGAAGAAGTAGAGTTGAAAAAGAAGAAGGATAAGGATGTTAAGTTTTTGAAAACAAGGTTTGATAATAGAGTTGCATCTTTGAGAAGGAAAATGAAAGCTCAGAGAAAAGCTGAAGGAAGAGAGTTTGACAAAAAATTTCAAGATGAGAATTTTGTTGATTTTATTGTTCTAACTGAAAATATGGAATATTGGAAAAATCTGAAGAAGAAGTGGCAGATTGCAAACTTCATTGTGAGGAAGTTTGGTGATCATCTGAACAAAGAAGCTGAATTTGCTGATTTTGAAGAATTCATGCTGAACATAGATAAAGATTTTTGGGAAGATATAGCACAAGTTGCTGCTCGTGCTGAAACAAGGATATTATGTCCTGAAGAACCAAGTTGGGAACCTCCAAGACTTGAGAATGGAGAACCAGATTACAAGGAGATTAGTAACATAATTGCTGAGATTATCAAAGAAGAAGGTATCACTGATCATCAACATATGATGGATATCAAAGCAAGGCTTTATGTTGCATTCAGAATCTGAAGATAAAGAAAGAAGATGAAGGATAAGCTCACAAGATAACATTTCTAACCTTAATCTTTATTTCTATATTTTCTGTTCATTTCATATTTTGTTAGTATGTGTAATATGTGCATTATCTGATCTAAATATGATTATGAATATGAATCTGGAATTTTGAATTGATGAACTGTTATGATTGACTACATACTTAACTACTGATTTATTAACATTTAAGTAGTTTTGGCTTCATCAAAAAGGGGGAAATTGTTGGGATATGAATCCTATAAACAATGTTCTAATTGATGAAAGTATGTTTTGATGGCCAAAAGCAACTTAAAGTTGGTAATATATGTGGTTCTAAGTCATCTTAACTGAGTCATCTGAAATAAGTTTACTGATCTTAATGAGATATTGAAATCTGAGTTTACTGATCTTATTGTGTTTACTGATCTGATATAAGAACTGTTAGGAACTAAGCTGGTGTTTTGTATTGTATAGACAGCTTATAGTATAGGACTTAGATATACTCATCTGTATATAGTTCAGTTGGAGTATGGATAGGTTTTATATTTGTAAAAGTTGTATATTGTATTCAGCAGTGTAAAAGTTTAGAACAGTAAATTTAGAACACTAGATTAGAAGAAGATCAGAAGACTATGAAGACTCAGAAGACTACTTCAGAATAAGAAGACTTCAAAGAAGAGTTGAAGAGAAGCTTAGAAGAATTTTTGAAGTACAGAACAGTTTTAAGTTACTGTGCTGACTGACTAAGAACAGTAAAAATCAGAACAGTAAGTTACTGTGCTGATTTGGTGAATTTGAAGAATAAGTTTGGAAAGCTTATTTAAAGTGTAACTGAAGATATATTGAAGATATGCTGACTTGGAATAAGAAGGAAGTTACAAAGTCAGTTACAAGAAGAAGTTACAACAAAAAAAAAAACAGTTTTAGAGTTAGTTGAGAGTTAGTTCACAAACTGCTAACTGTCATACTAAATTCTATAAATATTGTATGATCTCCTACTTGAAGAGACTACTGCTACTACTGAACAATTACTGATCTTAAAGAATTCAAGAGAAAGTCTACAAGCAAGAACTCACAGAGTTAAGGAAATCAAAGCAAGGAGAAGCCACTGAATTGAAGAGAAGAAATCAAAAGGCTACTCAAAGAGAAGTTTTACTTTTCAGTTTTAATTTTGTGTTTTGTAAAACAAGTGTGCTAGTTACTTGTAGAATTACTAGTAGATCGAAGATACACTTGGAAGTGTAATCGATAAGATCACAGTCTTAATCTTGGGACTTTAAGCCACAAGAAACTCAAGGAAGAGTAATAAAACTTCACAACTGGGATTGTGAGAGTGGATGTAGACTTTTTAGTCGAACCACTATAAAATTCTGTGTTCTTTATTTTTGTTTGATATTTGTTTAACCAAGAACAGTAGAATTGTCTAAGTAAAGATCTGATTAAAAGTTGAGTATAAAACTAAAACTGGAAGTACTGATCTGACCCAGTAAGTACAGTACTATTCAGAACACTATTCCGCATTATAAACTCTGATATTTTGAAAGATTTTGAAAGTCTATTCACCCCTCCCCTCTAGACTTTCTTAGTTTACTCAATCTTAACTCAACTTGGGACCAACATCTACATAGGCCAAGACAAAGAGCTTTTCAACACCTTTATGAAGAGTGAACAGAGAAGAATCTGTCGTGGAGCGAGTGAGACCAAACGACTCAAGGGCTGCACAGAAAGAGTCGTACCAAGCCCGAGGGGCCTATCGAAGACCGTAGAGAGAACGACGAAGGAGGCAGACATGGGATGGTCGATTCGGATCCTGAAATCCTAGAGGCGGTTTCATATACACTGGAATATCAAGGTTTCCATGTAAAAAGGCGTTACTTACATCCAAGTGTTGAAGAGGCCAATGGTGCGTAATAACCATCGTGAGAACCGTGCGGATGGTGGCCGGCTTGATTACGGGACTGAAGGTTTCTTTAAAGTCCACACTTGGTTATTGATGAAAGCCCTTTGCAACCAATCGTGCCTTATACTTATCGATAGTACCGTCTGATTTGCGTTTGGTTCGAAATACCCACTTACAACCGATAATATTTCCAAGGGGTAGATGTGGTACAAGCTCCCATGTACCATGTCGTTGAAGCGCAGTGAATTCCTCTGCCATAGTTGAACGCCAGTGAGGAATAGTAAGTGCTTATTTTACCGAAGACGGTTCATCATCCATGGGAAGGGGGTATTTTTATGCAGCAAACAATATCTTTCGTTTATGGATGTTATTTTGAGCACGTGTGCGCATTTCATGTGTTCGCTGCAACGGAGGGCCCGGGGGAGAAGGTGGCCTTGCAGGTGGTGCAATTGGTGTAGAAGCTGGAGCAGCATCCGAACGAAGAGGAGACTCGGCCGAGGGCGGGCTAGGCTGTGCCATGGAAGAACCAGAATTCTGAGTTCGCAGTTGAGCAGCTGGTAAAATCTGTAAATAAGGGGAGCCAACTGAGGAGTCAGGCTGAAATTGCAGAGAAGGAGACATGTCTGGAAATGTTGATTCCATAAAGCGAACATGCCGAGAGACAAAAACACGTCCCGAACTAATTTCATAACAGCGATAGGCACTTTGGGATGTCGAATAGCCAACAAATAAACATTGTGTTGATGGAGACGATAGCTTCCCAGGGGCATAAGGATGCACCCAAGGAAAACATAGACACCCGAACACACGTAGGCGAGTATAGTTTGGTTCTTTGTCAAATAAAACTGAGAATGGGGACCGACGACCAAGTGTTTGAGTTGGCATACGATTTATTAAATACACCGCAGTCTGTAAAAGCATAAGACCAAAATTTCAGAGGAAGATTAGCATAATGCAATAAGGCTCGTCCAACCTCTAAAATACGTATATTCCTCCGTTCAGAAATACCATTCTGTTGCGGAGTATGAGGAGCATTAGTAAGCCAACTTGTACCCATTGTATTTAGAGAGAAGCGGAGAGCTTGAAATTCCCCATCATTGTCCGTATAATTATCCTATGACCAAACTGATTTTCCACCAATGGTCGAAAGGTTAGGAATTAATATAGAGGCAACTTGCGATTTTGCATTTATTGGAAACAACCAACAGTACCGGGAAAACAAATCAACAAGTAATAGGAAATACTTTGAACCATCCACAGAAGCCGGAGAAGTTGGACCCCAAACATCCGCATAAACATAGTGTAATGGATGTAAAGCAATAAACGAGTTTTTATTAAATGGTAACTTAGTTTATTTGCTCATCCGATAAGAAACACAGTTATCGCCCAAAACCTGGGACTTATTCGACGTGGGTAATTTAAAATTCTGAATAATAAAACGACTTGCATCCACAGACGGATGATCAAGTCGAGCATGTCAATCAGAAGCAGTTGTACAAACACCAACGGAAGCAAAGCAATGTCCAGCAAATGGGTGTGGTGGCAAGTGGTAGACACCATCCAAACATGAACCTTTAAGAAGAGTTTCTCCCGTGTTCCGGTCCTTAATAAGAAAGTAAGTTGGAAAGAATTCCATAGTAACGTTATTATCACGTGTGAATTTACTAACCGACAACAAGTTTCGCCTAGCATCCGGAACACATAAAATATCTGATAAAATAAAGTTTCGAGATGGATAATGTAAAAGGGAAGTACCAGTGTGAGTGATTGGAAGACCGGTACCATCAGCAATTCTGACTTCATCTGTACCATCATATTCAGAATGGATGGACAAATTATTCAAATCCGCAGTCATATTATGGGAGGCTCCAGAATCTACCATCCAAGGAGAAGAAGGAAAGGTATTATCGGATGGAGAATGCGCAAGATTGGCCGTAACGGAGGGTAGACGGGTGCATGTGATGGTAGTATGGAACTTGTAACCACAAATTTGACAAACAATTGGAGGGCGATTGGGAGAAGATGAATCGTGTGATCGCGAGAGAGGACGAGAGTTAGCCGACCATGAAGAATTATGGCGACCATTACTTCGACCAGAAGCATGAGTTGCACCCCCACTAGGCCTGAAGTTGCGATGTCCTTGGCGGGAATGAATGTTGTTAGCCGTGGCGACTAACGAACGCTGTTGGGATATGAATATCCTTAGTTTAGTTTTGATAAACCAAATCAATCATGTAATAGGATAAGTTGTATTGTATAGACAACTTTATTATACATCTTGTAATAGATAGGACTCTGGTTAGAAGAGAAGACATGTCAATGCTCAAGAAGAGAAGAGAAGACCAAGACCAGAAGTCATCTTACATCAGCTGAGTAGAAGTCGTCTTACATCAGCTGAGTAGAAGTCATCTTACAACCAGCTGAGTAAAGACAGCAGAGTAAAGACAGCAGCTGTGTAAAGCCAGCTGAGTAAAGACAGCAGAGTAAAGACAGCAGCTGAGAAGAAACAGCAGCTGTGTAAAGCCAGCTGAGTAAAGACAGCAGAGTAAAGACAGCAGCTGAGAAGAAACAGCAGCTGTGTAAAGTCAGCTGAGTAAAGACAGCAGAGTAGAAGTCTTCTTACCAGCAGAGTGAAGTCTTCTTACCAGCAGAGTGAAGTCTTCTTACCAGCAGAGTAGAAGTCTTCTTACTCAATTAAAGGAAGGCCAATCAGAGTTGAAGTCAAGGATTGACAAGATACGCACAAGAAAGGAAAGTCAAAGATATGATTGAAATTACATGACAATGGTAATATTCAATCATATCAAATCAAGAGATTGGCAATTCCCGAATTAGTGGAGTTTTGAATGCCATCATCCAACGGTAACATTCAAACTCAACACTATATAAATGAGTTCAGTTCTTACATCATTTGGAGAGAAGAGGTGTGAGATGCAGAGGTCGAGCAAAGGTCATAAAGTCAAGAAATAAGAAGAGCTCAAGAAGATCGTTCATGAAGATTCAACAAGCATCACCTCATCCCCAGTGAGTGAACTCATACCATCTAAGCCAGTGCAGCCACTCATATATATCCATAGCTTAGAGAGAATTTCCCAATCCTAGCATGAGGCTAAAACAGATTGTAAGGGAAATTCTCACCTAGTTCATATACACAAAACCCACCTTCTACCATAAAACCTTAGAAGTCAAGTTGAGTGTTTATCACTGTAAAGAGTCCAAGTGCTCTATAATCACTTGTGGAGTTCAAGTGCAAGTGCTTACAATCACTTGTGGGGAAGTGCAAGTGCTTACAATCACTTGTGGAGACCGTAGCTGTTAGGACGGCTCAGATCTCAAAGTCCTACCCTTGGGACTATAAAGGTCAAGGCCCTTGTAATTTTGGGTAAATTAAAGGGATTAAACATCACGTTAGGACGTGAGAGTGGACGTAGGAACGTATATCCGAACCACTATAAATCAATGTGTTATTTACATTATGCACTTTACATTTCAAGTCTTTACATACATATTTGTGCATAAAATGTTTTACACACTGTATTTATTAAATAGACGAGTATAATATTTATGGGCACACTACAATTCCGCACTTAACTCCGATAAGTAATTAATCAGTCGACTAACTAGTCCTAGGCCCCTAGTAAAATCAGTGGACTAGTTACTTTGAAGAGTTAGTTTATTTTCCACACAATCAGCAGACATCAAGTCAGTTGATCTTACACTCGTCTCAGGGACCAACAAACGCGTAGCAGCTTCTTGAGATTTCAGGACGGGTTCATGCTCAAAAAGGAGACCGTGAAGTTCTTCAAAGCGAAGAGAAGTTTTGCGTGTCTGGATAGGACCAACAATGGTCGCATATTCTGGGTCGAGACCGTTGATGACGAACAAGGTGAGATCATCAATATGGACAGGCTGATCAATCAAAGCCAATTCATCGGCCTTTGACTTGACGTAATGTAGGAACTCGGTGACTGTGCGATCACCAATAGTAATACGATGGAGTTCACTCTTGAGTTGGTTCACATGCGATCTAGATTTATCGGCAAACATACGGGATAAAACAACCCAGGCTTCCTCCGATGTGGAGGAAGACGAAACGATCGGGAGGATTTTCGCAGCTAGAGACCCAAATATGGCTGCGAGAAGTAATTTATCCTGTTGGATCCAGGCCAGGACAGCCGATGCATTAGATCCATCGGAACGGCGCTGTGGACACGGACGAGAGTTGTCAATAAAGCTAAGCAGGTTGTGACCTCGAAGAAGAGCTACGAGGTGTGCTCGCCAAGAGGGATAATTCTTGTGCGAGAGCTTGATGGGCAGATCATGTCGAGCAGAGAGAGGAACAATCGCTAGAGTGGTGGAAGACGATGAGTTAGTAGCTGTTGTGGTATTTTGGGAGCTGGTCGACATGGTGCTTGATCCAAAAGAAAAGGGACAATAGGGGAATAGTTATGATCAGAACCCTATTGATACCATATAGAAAAGATAAGATTTGTGTTTTATTGATTTACAATGGTGATGTACACATTACATATATAATAAAGGAATCATAAAGAGTATAATTAATAGCCTAGTAACTGTTAACAAATCCCACAGATTTGGGCTAGAGATCAGGAATGTGATTATCTAATTAGCTGGAGGAGGATCAGGAACCTTATGACTAATATAAAAGGCTTTTTTGCAAGGTAGAGAGATTCTAGATGGCGTTCTCGCTCTTAATGAAATCATAGATGAAGCTCTAAGGCTAACACCTTCGTCACGGCATAACCACCGTCCAAGAAGAATCAATTTCTTCTTTCAAACCGCGCACACCTGTAGCAAGCATCCAGGAAGATCCATCTTCTTCACAGCTCACGCCTGCAACCAATTAACCACCCATTCTCTTATAATTTTCCCACCCACAAATTAATTAACCACTCCACCATCCATAATCCACGGGTACAACTCCTCAAGAAGACCTTTCTTCTTCCCCAAGCTCCATCCATGGCAGCTTTGCAAATCCACCATCCAGCCTCGGTCTTGATGACCGCTTGTGGCTGCCAACGGCATGATCGATCGCCACACCGCCTACCTCTTCGGCCCACGCTCCCCTTTCGCTTGTGGCTGCGTCACAGTCGCCTGCGCCATTGTGCCCAGCGTCGGCCATGGTTGTCGGTGCCTCCTCCAACCCCCGGCCTCGAACACTGCCCACTTGCCAATTATGTCGTGTTCTTGACCACACGGCCAGAAATTGCCCGAACATCTTCAAATTGGAAACTGCTCAGATCCACAACTCACCAAGTCGACTCGGTCCCAACTCACTGAGTCAACTCGGTCCTCACTCACAGAGCCTCCACACCCACTCTTCTAGTAAATACACCCACTCTTCTGGTAAATACGTACACCACCTCAGCCTACACAGCAGTTTCACATACCCCCTCCATTCCTTGGATCTTGGACTCCGGGGCATCATCCCATCATGTCACGGCTGATCTTCAAAACCTATCCCACCACTCTCCGTATTTCGGGTCGAACAACGTCGTTATTGGTGATGGTAACGGTTTAAAATATTCTCATATCAGTTATTTATCGTTTCAAGATCTTGGTATGTTGAAATTTTCTAACGTTTTAGTTGTTCCAAAAATGACGAAGAATCTAATTTCTGTTTCAACCCTATGTCGCGATAACAATGTTAATATCATCTTTGGTCCTTCTTCTTTTCAGGTGCAGGATGGTCGTACAAGGAGCATTCTCCTTGAAGGGAGCCGCATGGATAATCTCTATATATGGCCGACTCGAGTCTCCAATCCTTCACCCACAGCTTTCCCTACTGAAAAACAAACTGCCTCAACTTGGCATGCTCGCTTAGGGCATCCTTCCCTTAAAATCTTGTCGCACACCTTATCCAAATTTAGCTTACCAAGTACCAATTCAAACCCATCCAATTGTGACTTTTGTAAGTGTATCAAAAGCCATAAACTACCTTTTAATGATTCAAGCATTATGTCTAGAGCACCTCTTGAGGTTCTTTATTCTGATGTTTGGTCGTCTCATGTTCTTTCATTGATGGCTTCAAATATTATATCATATTTGTTGACCACTTTAGCTAATATATGTGGATTTACCCCCTCAAACGAAAATCTGATTTCCTTTCTACTTTTACAACCTTTAAACCTCTTGTTGAAAACTATTATAACACCAAAATCAAAACCCTTTACACAGACAATGGGGGAGAATTTATCGCCCTTCGCTCATATCTTCAAACCAATGGCATATCCCACCTCACCACCCCACACCCCTGAACATAATGGCATATCTAAACGAAGACACAGACATGTTGTTGACACCGCCTTAGCCTTATTACACCATGCCTCCATGCCCCTCACATACTAGCCTCACGTTGTGTGTGTTGCCACCTATATTATAAACCGCCTCCCAAAGGTCAATCTAAGCTCTCCTCCTACTAATGCCTCCTAAAACAAACCCCTAACCTCTCTAAACTTAGAGTCTTTGGTTACTTGTGCTATCCATGGCTCCGTCCCTACACTTTACACAAATTAGACCTCAAATCCACACCATGTGTTTTCGTTGGTTACTCCCTCACTCAAAGTGCCTACCTATGTCTAGATCTATCCACTAACAGATTGTATACCTCTCATCACGTTTAGGGGTGTACACCGGTCTAAAACCAGACCGGGTCGGAACTGGAATGTGTGCTAAAGGGCGGACCAGAGACCGGACCGTAATTAATCCGGTCCGGGTTTGGACCGGTTGGACCGGATTATTTTTTATTTTTATTTTTTTTTAGTTTATGGAAGCAAGAACAAGATTGATGAATTTGTGTATGAAAATTAAAGTGTTTACTCTTCATTACGCCAATGTGAATTTTATTTACATTATTATTAATGATCTTTTGACCCTAAAAATAAATTAAATATGTTTGTTAAATTATATATTTGCAAAAAATGTAATAGATCTCGGCACATTTTCACCAATTACTTGGTTTTGAAAAATAATTGAGAGTGCATTAGTAAAAAAAATATAAAAAAATTTTAAAAAATAATAATAATTCCGGTCCGGACCGGAAAATTCCGGTCTTGGACCGGACCGGAAGACCGGAATCCAAAATTTACCGGATCGGAGACCGGACCGGAATCTAACCGGTCGGTCCGGTTTTTTTTTAACACTCCTAGTCACGTTCAATTCGTTGAACACATCTTCCATTTTGCCAAAAAAAATCCACCTACTAATACACCCTCGGAATTAGTAGATACACCCACCGATTTGATCAGTTCACCCCCTCCACTGATTCCAACCACTGTTCCCATATATATGCAACCAGCTCCACCAAATCCACCCATTGATATGATAGATGCACCCCGAAACACTAAACGCACCCCCGCCCCTCTAAATCCACATATCAACCCTCCACCCCATATCCCAACAAATCTAAATGACACACCCCCTAATCTACTTAATACACCCCCCCCCCTCCGAGTTCATCCATTGTCCCGACCAACTCACCCCTCGACTTACTAAATACACCCCCTCCTACCTTCATTCCCGTCAGCCCCCCACCTCCCACCACCTAAAACACTACCCCTAACCATACACTCAAGTCAACAAGTGCTCATCTGCGGCCTCCTACACCGCCCTCACCGCCTCTTGTCAAACACAGATCCAGCATGGTCACTTGATCTCGAAACAACATCTTCAAGCCCCATCTAAGGTATTGTCTTACATCAATTTTACCCTTTGATACTGAATCAAACTGTGTTTCTCAGGCCCTAAAAGATGAACGGTGGAGGGAGGTTATGTCCTCTGAGTTTGATGCTCTTCTCAGAAATGGAACTTGGGATTTGGTTCCTTCTAATGAGTCCCAAAATATAGTTGGCTCCAAGTAGGTCTTTAGCATTAAACGCAAACCTGATGGATCCTTGGAAAAATTTAAAGCTCGCCTCGTGGCCAAAGGTTTTCATCAGCGTCCGGGAGTGGACTTCTCCGAGACCTTTAGTCTTGTTGTCAAACCTGTTACAGTTAGGTTTGTTCTCAGTATTGCGGTTACTCGAAACTAGCCTCTTCGATAGTTTGACGTAAATATGCTTTCCTCCATGGTACCCTATCTAAAACAGTTTACATGGCCCAACCGCCCGGCTTTGTTGATAAAACGTTTTCGTCCTATGTTTGCAAATTTCATAAATCCATTTATGGTCTAAAACAGGTACCACGTACTTGGTACTATGCTCTTAGGACGTTCTTGGAAGGGATTTGATTTATTCACACAAAATTTGATGAGTCCCTTTTTGTGTACAATAAATCAGGTACTATCGCTTATTTTCTTGTGCATGTTGATGATTTGATTCTCATAGAAAATAATATTCCATTTCTCACTCAAGTGGCTAAAGAACTTGGCACAAAGTTTTATGTAAAAGATTTGGGCCCTCTTTCCTTCTTCTTAGGTGTTGAAGTTCTTCGTACCCAGAAGGTCGTGTTTTATTTCTCCACGAAAGGACGTGGTTGATCTTCTATAGACATGGGCAAAACCGAATCGGGAAACCGTCGAACCGGCCAAACCGCCGGTTACGGTTTATAAACTGAACCGTAACTGAAAAATGGCGGTTCGGTTACGGTTTTATATTTTGACAAACCGCGAACCGCCGGTTTGGGCGGTTTTTTTTTTTAATACATAATTCTTCTATTTTCTATGTATAAATTTAAGTTATATAATTTTTATTAAATTCTAGTAATGTATTTTCTAAAATAGGAGTTAAAACGAATAAAAAATGAGCGAAAACGGAGTGAAAACGAGCAAAAACGGAGAGAAAAAAAAATCGGCGAACCGCCGGTTCAAAAACCGTAACCGCGGTTTGGGGGTTTGGTTATGGTTGGCAGTTTCTCCAAACCGTAACCGGCAGTTTCTAACCGTTGCACATGTCTAATCTTCTGACACGACACAACATGATCACCTCCAAGCCGGTTCAAACTCCTTTACCCACCATGGCTTGTCTTTCTCTTTCAGACGGGTCACCTCCTACTGATGCCACTTAGTTTCGTCAGGTACTTGATAGTCTTCAATATCTCCAACTCACCAGACCTGATATTGCATTTGTTGTTCATAAGTTGTCTCAATTCATGCATGCTCCGGCCACAACTCATTGGGTTGCCGTCAAATGGCTTCTTCGTTATCTAAATGGAACTCGAGATGTAGGAATCGCCTTGAGGCCTCACAGATCTTCTTCTCTACACTAGTTCAATGATGTTGATTGGGCCGGCAACAGTGACGATCGTAGTTCTACGAGTGCTTACATTGTCTTCCTTGGGGCTAATCCCATTTCATGGTCCTCCAAGAAGCGAAAATCCATTGCTCGTTCCTCCACTGAAGCAGAATATCGTGTCATTGCCTCTGTTGCTTCTGAAGTTCAATGGTTAAAATCTCTCTTTTAGGAATTATGTTTCTCAATTGCACCTCTTCCAGTGATTTACTGTAACAACATTGGAGCAACCTATCTTTGTTCCAATCTCGTCTTCCACTCTCGAATGAAGCATATTGCCATTGATTTTCACTTTATTCGAGATTTGGTCAAGACGTCTCAGCTTCGGGTATCACATGTTTCTTCTACGGATCAATTTGTGGATGCTCTCACTAAGCCACTTCCAAGCACTTGTTTACATCTGCTTATGACCAAAATTTGAGTCTCCTTCAATGCTCCATCTTGAAGCGGCGTATTAGAATTATCTATATAATAAATATTATTATTCATCCAGATCTTCTTGAGATATGTATCTTGTATCTATAAATACAATCTTTTTGTAAACATTATTATAATTCAATGAAAATTATAATTTCATAGTATATATATATATATTACTAATGTAAATTAAGTATATATTGGATATAAGGAAAAAAAAAAAACAATTGTTTACCATTTAGTTTTTGGAGTGTTGTGGAAGTTGTGTACATGTTATGAAAGATGGCAGGGGACGTGGCTAAATGGGATGGATTTACTGTAAAATCCTTGGCGGTGGAGAGGTTCCACTATACCCATATATGTCTACTGAAATCATTTTCAATTTTGCATAAACAGAAAAAATAGAAATGTCTAGCACTCAAGGTCAAGTAATTCGCTGCAAAGGTAATTTATTGATCATAATCTGGGTTTTTTCTTGTTATTTCTGTACGATGATCTGGTTGAGCCCTTTTTCATGATTTTGGTTGAATAACCCTGTTAGGAAATCGAGTGTGCTAAATTAGGCAAAATGTTTACATATTAATTGTGGGTTTTTTTTTATATATTTTTCATATTGTATGAGTTATTATGATTATGAGATTGATTAAAGTATTCATAATTGTTGGAAATTGGATGACACTTTGTAGCCGCGGTGGCATGGGAGGCAGGGAAGCCTTTGGTGATTGAACAAGTGGAGGTGGCGCCACCCCAGAAATTGGAAGTCCGTTTGAAGATTCTCTACACTTCTCTTTGCCATACTGATGTTTATTTCTGGGAGGCAAAGGTACATACATAGATATATACATAAATTCTAATTAAATTTGAGATTAGATTCTTGTGATTTATGAAATGCCTGCTTTCAAATCATTCTAATAGTTGAGGAAGTCTTGTATGAGTCATTGGAAGTATATAATTTGGGCATGACGTGTTAACCCTTTGAATGAGATGAGTGTTTATTTGTGCTAATACGTAAACGGTCTCAATGATCATTTTTGTTGTTGCAGTTGAAAACACCACCAAAGTACGATTATTGTTGTTGCATATATGAGTCAAGTTTCTACGTAATGATTTCGTAACGGTATTAAAAATTGGATCATAGATGTTCTTTTTTTCGGGTTGCAGGGACAAAAACCTCTGTTTCCTCGTATCTTTGGCCATGAAGCCGGAGGGTATGGTTCTAATAATTGATTTTTGTGATGAGAATTAGAAAAATATCCATTTCTATTCATGCTAAAATGAATGCTGCATATAGCATTGTAGAGAGCATTGGTGAAGGTGTGACAGAACTTGCACCCGGTGACCACGTTCTTCCTGTCTTCACTGGCGAGTGCAAGGAGTGTCGTCACTGCAAATCAGTGGAAAGCAACATGTGTGACCTTCTCAGGATAAACACGGACAGAGGTGTCATGATCGGAGATGGAAAAACGAGGTTCTCCAAGGATGGGAAACCGATATACCACTTTCTTGGAACTTCGACTTTTAGCGAATACACAGTTGTTCATGTTGGCTGTGTTGCCAAGATCAATCCATCCGCACCTCTCGATAAAGTTTGTCTTCTCAGTTGTGGAATATCCACAGGTTGAATACTTTTTAATAAACTAACTAATACTTTTTTTAAAATATATGTTTGTTGTGCAACTGGTGTACACAAGTATTTACCTATCTCTATTTGGATTATAGACTTCTTTGTTGTGATGAAATAGGCACCATATTTTCTATTGATTTAAATTATTTTTTGGGGGGGCTTCAAGGGCTTGGAGCGTCTCTGAATGTTGCTAAACCAACAAAGGGTTCGACTGTTGCTATTTTCGGAATGGGAGCCGTTGGCCTTGCTGTGAGTACTAATACTTCAGAGTTTTGCTTGTTCTCTTTTATAATATTGTTAGGAACATTTAATTTAGTGTTGATTTCCTCTGATTTTCAGGCTGCTGAAGGGGCTCGAATTGCTGGGGCTTCAAGGATCATTGGTGTTGATTTAAACCCGAACCGTTCTGCTCAAGGTTCATGAAGTGCTCGATATTTTTAACCTTGTTCTCTATGGTTATGGTGACTGATTACTAGTTTGTTAATTCCAACAGCAAAGCAATTTGGTGTCACTGAGTTTGTGAATCCGAAGGACTATGATAAGCCCATTCAAGTGGTAGATTATTCGATCCAAATGAATATTGCTCAATCGATCTTTGCTTCATTCACCTTTTATGATGTTTAGATCGATTTATCAACATCTCTTGCTTATTAAGATCTAATGTTGTGTTATCAGGTCTTAGCTGAAATGACTGGTGGAGGAGTAGACCGTAGTATCGAGTGCACCGGAAATGTCAACGCGATGATATCTGCATTTGAATGTGTTCATGATGTAACTAACTAACCATAGTCCTGTAGACCTACTACACCTGGTGTATTTTACACCCTCGATTTACTACGTGAAAAATCGAAGGGTGCACATCACACCAGGTGTGGTAGGGTGGATAATTTTGTTCTCTTTTATAGAATCAACATGTTAATTTCACTTACATTGTTCATAGGGTTGGGGGGTTGCTGTGCTCGTTGGGGTTCCGAACAAAGACGATGCTTTCAAAACTCATCCAGTGAACTTGTTGAACGAGAGGACTCTGAAAGGAACTTTTTACGGAAATTATAAGCCACGAAGCGACATCCCAGTTGTTGTTGAGAAGTACATGAACAAGGTATATACGTTTTTGGTGGTTATATGGTGTGCAGTGCAAGTTTATATGTGTGTTTAGGTAGGTTACTTTGGTACATATACTAGTTGATTCTTAATACCATATTTTAGGAAATCGATCTGGAGCTGGAGAAATTTATCACGCACAAAGTTTCTTTCTCGGAGATCAACAAGGCGTTCGACCTTATGTTGCGAGGCGAGTCTCTCCGTTGCATCATCACGATGGAGAATTAAGATCTAAATGTTTCAAGTAATTTAGCTACTAGACTGTAATAAAAAGTTGTCTAATTAATGAAACTTGATGAGTTATATCCTCTACAAAATTTTGTATAAATCTCGTTAAGACATTTGAGATATATTGGATGAAGTATACATGAATCAAGTTCAAATTAAGAAGTGTAACAAACATGAAATGTGTTCAGGTTGTTCAAAAAAAAAAAAAATTTAATGTTTAGACCTACTGAATTTTTGGAACATGTATGTGTATTTGTACTTTGTAGTACTTGGAATCGATAAATTTTTTGTGTAACTGATTTAAATTAAATTATTTTTCTTAACTCGACTATAACTTTTTTAATCAAGTTGTAATATTTTGTTGTCCGATTGAATTTATTTTAATAATATGAGATTAACTTCTAATTAATTTTAAGGTTCGTCATACTGTAATTGTATCTAATCAACAATATAGCTTAGGGCGCAGCTAAAGGCACACCCGGATCCTATGAGGACACTCACGCGATGAGTACACACACAAAATGGATGAGGACACCCACGTGAAAATCCCAAAATTACCCTCCTCTCAATTAAAACCCTAAAAGCATTCTTCTCTTCTCAGATTCAGGACACCCACCTCCGACACTCCATTTTCGCCACCTCCGGCGCGGCCCTCTCTTGACGTCGGTGCGGCGCGGCGCAGCAGCCCCTCCCTCTTCCCCGAACGATCGCAGCTCTTCCCTCTCCCCTTCGCGGCCGCAGCCCCTTCCCCTTCCCCTCCCCTTCGCGGCCGCACCCTCTCCCCCTCCCCTTCGCAGTCGTTCGTGCCTCTCGCCGCCGCCGCGCCGCTTCAGGTAAGTTGAAAATTAGGTTTCTGAAAATTGAAAAATAGGGTTTTTGGATGTTGTTTGGGAATTTCTTTCGAACAAGGAAACAAATTCGAACATTTTATGTTTGTTTTGTAGAAATTTTCGAATAACTTGAGTTTGTTCATGTAAAATTTTCGAACATATTGACTTTGTTTTGAAATTTTTTTCGAACAATCTGTGTTTGTTGGAATTGAATTTTTTTTCGAACATATTGACTTTGTTTTGAATTTTTTTTCGAACAATCTGTGTTTGTTTTGGAAAAAATTTCAAACAAGATGTTCGATCTTTTTTTTCGGACAAATTTAAGTTGTTTTGAAAAAAAATTCGAACATTTCACGTTTGTTTTGAAAAAAATTTCGAACATTTAAAGTTTGTTTGGGTAAAATTTTCGAACATATTAAGATTTTATTTTTGTTGTTGAAATTTTCGAACATATTAGGATTTTTTTTTTATCAAACTTATGGTGTTTGTTTTGGTGGTGACGGTGGGGATTCGGACAATTCTGGTGTGAAATGATGAATCGGGTGTGAAATTGAATGGATGGGTGTACTCATCCGTCCATTTTAAAAAACAAATTGCAGGAAGGGTACAAACGACATTTCGCATAATAAAAAAAAAATTGTGGGTGTACTCATAATATATTTGGGTGCATTTAGCCGCGCCATATAGCTTACTGAGATAGTATAATTTTGGGATAGCTCAACTCAGCCCAAATTGACATTTGACAGCCAGTATCTGTTCACCCGCACGATTTTTAAAAAATATACTTTAGTATTAAAAATGTGTAGTTGATTATTGGGATGTTTCTGAAAAGAAAAAAAATAGTACTTCCACCGTTTATAAGTTTTTCATTTTGTCATTTTAATTTATTTATCTATAAATTTTTCATATTTTTTTGTCAAATGTTTTTTATTTTTTTATTCTTACACTTCACTTTATC
Organism: Galeopsis tetrahit; assembly: GCA_963675135.1. Taxonomy (NCBI): domain Eukaryota; kingdom Viridiplantae; phylum Streptophyta; class Magnoliopsida; order Lamiales; family Lamiaceae; genus Galeopsis; species Galeopsis tetrahit. The sequence goes on along the minus strand of OY776125.1, from coordinate 16,838,881 downwards.
TCTCTTTTTTAATCTTGTACTATATCTATTATTTAATTAATTTTTTTTATTTTTGTATTAAAATGTAACGAAAAATTTATAGATGAAGAGAGTGGGTAAAAGTTGTTAGAAACGAAAAAAAGATAGATATGAAAACTTTTTAGAAAATTGATAGCTTTAATTGGGATAGCCATTTGGCAAATTGTGCACCATATTTTGAAACATGTAACTTTTTTAAAGAGAAAATCGTTTATCACTTTTCATCTAAATGTTATTACTTCTCAAATAAAATATATAAGTTTTATATTACAAATTTTAAAAGAATAATTTTGAAAAAAAAAAAGTTAAAAAATATTGTGTTTCTCTTACTAATGGGAGGAATTAACGGAGTTGTCTATTAATGGATCAATTCATAACAAAATGAAATTCATGAGATGATTCAACGGCCCAACATGTTTTTCTCCTCCTATGGAAGCTTTTATACTTGTGAATGATTTTATTTTCTCTCAATCAATTTTATCTCCGTATATTAGAAGAACCAATTCTTAAATATTACTCCCTCACTTTTTTAATAAGTGTCACTTTGACTTTTTAACTAATTTTAAAATAAGTGTCATTCTATTGGTTTTTCATTAATTTTGACTATTTTATCCTTATTCATTTACCATAAATATTTTTCATTAATAAATTCCACGAAAAATGTTTATACCAAAATTAATTTGGTTTATGAATACTAGCTACATTCTTAACTAGTACATTCCTAACAAAATTTCTATATTAAAATTAGTTATAATTAATGAAGGGTGATATCGACCACAATTTATAATCTTAATTTATTGAAAAAAGCTAAAATGACACTTATTAAAAGATGGAGGGAGTACTAAATCAGTTTTATGGAATAAAAAAATTTAATTCCATTTTTTTCAAAACTAACCTCTATTTTTCATTCCTACAGGGGTGTTTACTTTGGGCTTTGGGTAGTTTTAAAACCCGGATTTTTGAAATCCCGATAAATAGTAATATGAGTGTTTCTTTTGGGTTTTGGAACAGTGGGGGATTTAACTTTATGTCAAATCAAGTTGTAAGATTGAATGAGTTTGTATTATTATATTATTATTTGGTGAAATTATAATGATTAGTTGATTGTGTAATGATTAAATGAATTATACTTCGTATTATTGTATTATTATATTATTATATTATTGTTGAAAAATAATATAATGATTGGAGTAATATTATATACATATAACTTTATGTCAAATCAATATGTTTGATAGGGGTGGTCAGACATGGGCGGTTTTTAACCGCGGAACCGCCGAACCGGTAAAACCGCCGGTTTTTAACCGCCGGTTACGGTTCAAAAACCGAACCGTAACCGGAAAATGGCGGTTCGGTTTCGGTTGCTAGTTTTGGCAAACCGAAACCGCCGGTTTTCCGGTTTTTTTTTTTTTTTTTTAATTTTTTTTTTTAATACACAATTCTTCTATTTTTTATGTATAAATTTAAGTTATATAATTTTTATTAAATTCTAGTAATGTAGTTTCTAAAAAACGAGTTGAAACGAACAAAAAACGAGCGAAAATGGAGTGAAAACGAGCAAAAAACGGAGAGAGAAAGAAAAAAAAATCGTCTAACCGCCGGTTTTTAACCAAACCGGCGGTTAGAAAACCGTAACCGTAACCGGCGGTTTGCCGGTTCGGTTTCGGTTACGAATTTTGCAAAATCGAAACCGCCGGTTTTTAACCGTAACCGGCGGTTTCGGCCGGTTGGACATGTCTAGGGGTGGTTTTGAGTGGATTTTGAAAACCGATTTTTAAATTCCGAAGTAAAACGGGTTTTGGATCTTAAAATCCAAAATCTGATTTTTAAAACCAAAAGTACATACCCATAATGTTTGTCCTAAACTTTAAATCAAATTTCAGTTAAAATTATAAAAAATACTAGTACCATTTATAAATGGATTTGGCTATATACCCCCTCTAGCCTTGTTAAATATAACCTAACGATTTTCATACCCCCTAAAATGGTTTAAGTTAGATGTACTCCCCCACGAAATACTTAGGGGTGTATTCAATTGGAATTTTATTTGATTTTTTAAAACTTTAAAAAGTACGTGGATTTATAAAATTCATAGAATCGTGCTCATGCAGAGTTTAATTGACTTTTTTTTATTGATTTATATGGATTTTTATAGACTTAACAAGATTGTGGAATATACTTTTTTATTTATTTACATAGATTTTCATAAACTCCGATATTGATGCGAAGAGTTTTTTTTTTTTTTTTAATGTGAAGTATTTTTTTTAAATGAATATATAAAGTATTGGTATAAAGTATTGGATTGGTCTTATATATAGAATCAATTCTTTATAAGAAATTGAGTTGATTTGGTCAACCCTAAACCCTAAATATTCAAGAATATTGTTAATAAATTTTTTGACTTAGGTTAAATTTTTTTTGTTGTAATTTTTTTTATTATTGGTAATTTTTTTTCGAAAATGTGTGTGTTGGTAAGTCAATATTACTAAAAAGTGTAACACAATATTACTAAAAAATGTAACACATTTTTTTATTAAAAGGTGTAAGTCACTATAATTGAAAAGTGCAACACAACTTTTAATGAAAAGTGTAAGTCATTATAACTAGAAAGTGCAAATTAGCATAACTAGAAAGTCCAATACAATATTATTAAAAAGTGCATGTCAATATACTTGAAAGTGTAACACAATATTTTAATGAAAAGTGTAAGTTATTATAACTGAAAAGTGCAGCATATTTTTACTGAAAAGTGCAACACATTTTTACTGAAAAGTGCATGTCTATATAACTAAAATGTGTAATATAACATTACCAAAAAGTATACGTCAATATAACTGAAAATATTATTTTTAAAAGTATAAGTCACGATAATTGAAAAGTGTAACACTAAAAAAAAAAATTTACAGAAAAAAAAGAAAGAAAAAAGTTAACCAAATCAACAGTCAATAGTTAACTGTTGATTTGGTCAACTCAATTTCATATATAAAATGAATTTCACAGGAGACCTACCCATAAAGAATTTTACCAATAAAAAAAAATTATATATATATATATATATATATATATATTAATTCGGGATTGGGCGGATACCCGTGGGTCGGTCATAAAACCCAAACTCGACCCATACTCAATACAGCGCAGATCCGATTTGACTCAAAGCTCACGGGGTAGGGTGGGTATCCGCGGGTCGGGTCAATGTTGTCATCCCTACTTCTAATCTTTCGTCTTCAGAGTTCTTAGAGAATATGTTGAAATCTCTGGTTTTTAGAAGAGATTTTGGATAGTGGAATTTATTTATATTTTTTGAGGAAAATCCAACAAAATCCATAGAGTATTAAAATTTATAAACCGTTGAATACCTAAAGATTTTTAAAGACTTTTTAAAATCACTATTGAATACCTCATAATTTTTAAAGACTTTTGAAAATTCGAATTGAATACCCCCTAACTTTGAAAATCCAAAAAAATGCTACATAATCCACAACCAATACACCCCCTCTAATCTACCCTTTTACACATTTAATTCAAATTATATATACACTACCCCCATTTAAATACCTTAAAACCCTAATTTCATTTCTTCCTCATTCTTCATCTTCTTCCCTCCACCAAGCCACCGCCGCCTAGCCCCCCTCCCCACCGCCACCTCTTCTTCTTCTTTTTATATTCTTTGTTTTCTACCCACATCAGCCCCCGGCCCGCACCGCCACCGACAATCCCCCCTCCACCCCCGCAACAGATCCGTCGCCCCACGTCGCGTCGCACCGCCTTACCCGACCCCAAGCCGCACCGTCTCCCCCCAAGGCCGCGCCAAGTAGTTTCTTCTTTTTTTTTCTAATCGCGGAGGCGGTGCCCCATCGCCCAGCGCCGCCCGCCGCTCTCTCGACCCCCTCATGCCACCTCCCCCTCCTCCGTCGACTCTTTCTTCCTCCTCTTTCTTGCGAAACAGGTAGGGCTCAGGTGGGTTTTTTTTTCATTTTCGACAAGAAATTATGTTATGGTCGACAATTTCTTGTCGAAAAATGTAATTTTTTTTAGAAAAAAATTTGATTAAATGTTGTCGATCGGAGGGTTTTTTGTCGACAAATTATAGTTGATTGTATGCTTATGTTCGATAAACCAGTGTCGTTTGTCTTTTTTTTCTTTTCTTTTTTCTAAGTGGTGGCAGCGTTTGTTGCCGAAGTTGGTGGCGGCGACGACTGTCTCCTTTGAAATTAGGGTTTAGGATTGAAAAGTGGAGAGAAGTGTATTTATCGGTGTCATTTTAGTATAAGAATAGTTTAGGTATTTTACATGATTATTAAATTAATGAATGGGAATAGGAGTATACTTAACAAAGCTGGAGGGGTATATAGCCAAACCCTTTATTAATTTCTACCTAGGGCCTATTTGATGGCAGAGATTAGCCCACGATTGATCGGGTCATGATCAATAAAAAAATGTAGGGTCTGACTATTTACACCATCATTTCGGTTTAGAACACTCTTCCTGTCAGTTTATAATATAATAATAATGTAAAAAATTAAAAATACCCTTTAAGTCATATTACACTACTAAATGCACCCCCATTACTAATTGCACTCCTCATTCACCTTTTAACCTTAAACCTAATTTTTCCCCACCACCACCGCCATCACCATTAAACAATAAACAACAAAATTTCACCACAAACAAAATAAATTCAGGAAATTAGAAAATTTTCAAATATTGTTTTAAAAAAATTCGACAAACCAGTGTCGACCATATTCACTCTCGTCGACAACAATTTGTCGACGAGAGTGTATATGGTCGACCTAAGTTGGTCGAAAAAAAACTAAAAAATTCGACCTTCTTAGGCCGACCATATAAACTCTCGTCGACACTCTGTTGTCGAAGAGAGTGAATATGGTCAACCTAAGAAGGTCGAATTTTAAAAAAAAAAACTTTAAAAAATCGACAATGTAATGTCGACCGTATAAAGTTGTCGACGAGAGGTTACATAGTCAACATTACATTGTCAAAAATTATTTAAAAAAAAAACTTTTTTGCAGAATTGCAAAAAAACCTAAAAAATAAAATTGTTGTCGACCGAACCTTTACCAGGCGGCGGCGGCCGATACACTTACCTGGGGTGGGGGTGGCCGACATCTTCGATCAGGAGGCGAGGCAGCGAGGTCGATCGGGAGTGGCACAGCGGGTTGAACAAAAAAGAAATTGCAGAAATAGGAGAGGGAGGGGGAGGCCGTCGCGGCCGAGGAAGAAGGAGAGGGAGGCTGCCGCGGCTGACGGAGAGGGATGGGGAGGATGTCGCGGCCGAGGGAGGGGGAGGACGTCGCATCGGTGAAGAGACGGGGAGGAAGGGGGGCGGCGACAGCAAGGGGTTGTGGGCGTACATTATATAGATAAAAGGAAGAAAATGGTATTTAAGACAATTTCAGGGGGTGCATCTATCCTGACAAATTTTAGGGGGTGCATCAATCGGGGGAGTGTTCTAAACCGAAATTGAGGTGTAAATAGTCAGACCCAAAAACATACAGTTGTATGGTAGTTCTAAACCAAATGGAGGTGTAAATAGTCAGACCCAAAAACGTACAGTTGTATGGTAGAGCTTGTGCAGGTCCACAATTAAACCCAAGGCCCATCACATGTCCCTCTTATTTAAGGACACAACCCTAGCCCCTAGGTCATCACCATTCTTTTCCAACTTTTAGAGGCTATTCCGTTGTGAGGCGATTCGCCTTCGTTGAAGAAGACGACATTAATGAACTGGTACGTTGTAGATCTGAACTCAAATTTTAGATCCATAGGTTTATACTTCAGATTTGATTGTTGTGTTTCTTATTTCTTACAAATACTTGTTTAGATCTAGATCTGATTTTCTTCCGGGTTTTTGTAGGTTATTCCATTGTGAGACGATACGCCGACGTTAATGAAATGGTAAGTTATAGATCTGAACCCAAATATTTAATTTATGGGGCTATATATACTTCAAATTTGATTGTCCTTATAAATACTCATTTAGATCTAATTTGTATGTCATAATTAAAATTATTTTTAGTGGTGAATTTATCTAGTTGAAGCATAATTGATTGATTGAATGAATGATAACTCATGCTTCCCTAAAGAAAAAAGGGAGACTTGCTCTTCCATTGCCTTTGGTTTTTTCCAAGAATGAGAATGAATCTATGAAATCACACCTCTGAAAATTTTCTTAGTATATAAAGAAAATCACTTTTGAAACGTTCATTTGATTTTCATCCCTTCAGTCGCCACCCCCTGCTCTACCTAGAGTCGACAATTTGGGCCTGACCCGATGGATCGGCCCGGCCAATCTGAAGCCCAGTATGAATTGGGCTCTAAAATTACGTGTACATATAGAATCGGGCCTATTTGGCCCGACCCGATGGGTCCGATGGTCCTAATGGGCTAGGCTAAATTTGGCCCGATCAATTTTTTTTCTATAGGTAAATAAACAATTAAAATTAGTAAAGTACCGTATACTTAAATATTATTGTATTTTTTGTTTTATTTTTACTTTAAAATTTGAACTTGCTATACATTGTAATATTATACAAGTTATGACCGTTTATTAATTATGTATAGTTAATATATTAGTAATGTGTATATTTTTAATTATAATTATTTGTACCAATACATAATAAGGTATATATATGTATATATTTTGCTAGAAATTTTTTTTTTTTTAAATCTCATAAGTTGGGCTAGCCCGCTAGGATGGACTAGGTTGTGCTCCCATTTTATGGACTCGACCATTTCATGGGCCGGTTTGACCCAGTCCACAAACATTTTTGACCCGATGGACTGAGTTGGACCGGGCCGTGCGGCCCGATTTACTAGCTCTAACTTTACCATGCATGCCTAAAAATTCTATTGACTACCATATGCTCATAATTGTAGTACTTTCATCACTATATTCACACTCCATATGATAAAAAAAAAAAATCTTTTGATATTTTTTGTACTAAATTCTAACTTTACTAGACTTTTTGCTTCTTTCTTACTATATTTAGTTTTGTATATCTTAAAATACCAAGCCATCTAGAATCTTCATATATATGTTCATTTTTCATTTTTTGGGGTTTGAATTTATACCTTATTATGTATTGGTACAAATAATTAATTAGTTTTAATAAATCACAATTTAATAATTAATTAGTTTTTATTTCTTCAAACTAGTCTCCACCAAGGCTTTTCCAGTTGCCTCATAAATGGAATAAAGATTCAACATATGAGGAGGCATTGTTGGAAGTTGGTCGATTCAGCAAAAATAATGAGCTAGGTTGATCGATGTTAATATCAATGATCAACATAGGCTCATTTTTCTAATTCGCGCGGGCAATTGGTAATGCCTCGGGACATTTGACAAACAAAGACTTGACACTTATTATGCATTGGTCGTCACATATTCAACATGTGTGGAGAATTATGAAAAATCATCCATTGTTTGCTCCAAAATCAATTCATCAATCTTTTTGCACAAAAAAGGTCAGGACTTACGATTCTGAGGAGTGCAACTCTACATCAAATCAAGACGCAAATGAAGGTAAATTTTTGGATGAAAGTGACACGTATATTAAATAGATTTTTGAGCAACTTCCCATTCAAGCAATAGCCAAGGGAAACAACTCCACCTCTAACCAAACTAACATATGTTGGTATATATAAATTCAAACATAAACATTTTGTGCAAAAGTTATACTGATTTAACATTCGTGCAAGTCATGTTATGTTTAATTCAGCCCGATTGTCACTCAATTTTTCAATTTATTTATTTCAGAGTTTTTTTCGTACAAATTTGAATGTCTCACGTGCAAATTAATTTGTGCGTAAAAAAGACTCTTAAATAAGTAAATTAAAAACTGGTGGGAAAACCTATTTTTAATTGAATACAAATAAATTGAGTTGAATTGAATGTACACGTGTGAATTGCACATATCTTAAATTAGGATAGATATGCACAAAAATATTATTTGAGTTTAGATTTATACCTACATTTGTAATTTGGTTGGACGAGGAGTTGTTTGTCATGACTATCGTTTGAGTGGGGAGTTGATCAGTATTCGATTTAATAAGAGCGAGCGTTACCTTCATCCAAATTTATACCTACATTTGCCTCTTGATATGGTGTGGAGTTGCTCTCCCCATGCTCGGAAGTTCTTGCCTTTTTTGTGCAAACAGACATATCATGCTCATGGAGCAAAACATTGGATGATCTTTTATGATTCTCCACACATGTTCAAGAACAAAGTCACATGAATTAGTGTTCCTCAAGTTCTTGAGAGAATCCATAATAATTCTGAGAAATTAGTAGTTGTAACTTGTAATTGATCACTCAATTCATAGTGATGACGAAAATCAGTTTGATTAAACCACATAAATCTGTATTTTTACATTTTTTTCTTGTTTCAAACCTTTGAAAAATGTTTTCAAAATAGAGCATTTACAAAATAGAACTTTCAAAATAAAAACTAAAACTCAGTATACATTTATTGAATCATAAAAGGCTAGATATCTAGGTGTAAAACACTGTGAATTTGACCTATTAATCTATTAATAATCTCTCTAACAAATTATCATAACAACACAATCACCCGATTTAGTGATTCATGTGTTGCTACATGAAAATTGAATAACCTAGACAATGAAAAAACTATATATTTGATTCAACAATTCATGTATTACTACATGAACAAAATAGTGTTGTTGCAAGAATAAAAGGTGTTACGATATAAAATAGTAACACATTTTTTTTCATAAGTTTTAATAGTATAAAAATCAGAGTAAATTATGCGAAAAGAAAAAAAAAGGAGAACAATGAAGGAAAACATGAAGGGTAGGGCTCTTGTGGCACTCGAATCCAGAAAATCGGATATATAGTATAATTGATGCATTGTTACACATACTCACTTATAGGCTAGTGGTACTACCTAGTCTTTTCTACGCTGGTGTCCTGGATTTGAATCCCAACCTCAACATTTTTCGAACTTATTTTTAATTTTAATTTAGTGTTGCACTTTTCAGTTATTTGACTTACACTTTTCACATTTTTCGAACTTATTATTAATTTTAATTTTGGTGTTGCACTTTTCAGTTATGTGACTTACACTTTTCACTGATTTACACTTTTTGATAAACGGTGTTGCACTTTTCTATTGTAGTGTCGTACACTTTACAATCATATTTTTATTTATAGTGACTTACATTTTTTAGTAATATTGTGTTACATTTTTCAGTTGTGTGACTAACACTTTTTGATAAATGGTGTTGCACTTTTATATTGTAGTGTCCTACACTTTACAATAATATTTTTATTTATAGTGACTTACACTTTTTAGTAAATATTGTGTTGTACTTTTCGGTTATATGGACTTACACTTTTTAGTAATATTGTGTTGCACTTTTCAGTTATACAGACTTGCACTTTTTTATAATATTATGTTGCACTTTTCAGTTATACTGATTTGTTTTTTCAGTAATATTGACTTACACTTTTTAGTAATATTGTGTTGCACTTTTTTGTGATATATCGACTTATACTTTTTAGTAATATTGTGTTGCACTTTTTACTGAATAAAAAATTTCCGGTAAAAAGTTTAAATATAAATGAAGGATGTGTATATTTTTAAGTACAAGTTAAATAGTTCAAACCTTGTTCCCTCCACACATTTTTTTCATTTTATAATAATATACCTATAAAAGAAATTCAATATTTTATTAAGTATGTTAGTAGTATAAATGGTGGGTGTAAAAAATTTTAATGTTGAGGTACATAATTCCGATAATCTCTCTATCCATTTTTTAATTAACAAAAAAAAATATACAAATTTTAATTAAAAAAAAAACTAAAAAAGGGAAAACTCGGGTGTATATGAGACTTGGGCAAACATGAAATAATCATGGATTTAGAAAATAAGGTGATGTTTATTTTGGGATTTAAAAATTAGATTTGGAGTTTTAAGATCCTATGTCGATTTTATTTTTGAGATTTAAAAACCAAATTTTAAAATTACTCAAAATCAACCCTATCAAACATATTGATTTAACGTAAAGTTAATTCCTTATAATATCACTCAATCATTATAATCTTTTTCAACAATAAATAATAATATAATAAATTTGATAATTAGACAATCATCTAATAATTATAATCTCATCTAACAATAATATACTCTCTTCATTCCATTTTTTATTTATCATTTACTAAAAGTGAATGTCTCAAATTAGATTAATTATTTCCTAATTTGTTAATAAATCAATTTTTTTTAACTTTAAATTATACCCTTCAAATATCTCAAAATTTCATCACGTGTATTACACTGTAACTCACAATATTTTATGGGTGATGCTAAACATACAGAATCTGTATGTACAGACAGGGGCAATATTTTCGTCCATTTTTGGTTTAAGTTGCGCTAGAATGTCTAATATACCCTTGATTCCAATATATTGTTTAACTATTATATATTTTTGAATAAAATATTAAATTCTGACACCCTTTTCTACCCTTTTCTCTCTCTTCTTCTTTCTTCAAGGCAGGTAATAATTACACAATAAAACTATTTTCTCTCTTTCCCTTTGTTACCGTTTCTTCCTCTCTTTCTTCTTTCTCTCTCTCTTCTTCTTCCTCTCTTTCTTATTCTTTCTTCTAACAGAGCTTCATCTTCTACATTGAAAAAAAAATAAAAAATCTTCTACCATAATGTTTAGTAGCACAAGCGTAAAAAAGGTTGAGAAATATTATGTAGTCTTCAAAGGCGTACGGGTCGGGATTTATGATAGTTGGAGTGAATGTGCTCCACATGTCCTTGGATTCAAAGGTTTAATGTACAAATCTTTTCGGAGTGAGAACGAGGCTATCGATGCATACACTACGTATTTTCAGGAGAAGTCGTGTGAAGATGATTCAAATTCGAATATTGGATTAAATCTGAAAGATGATGAAACGAAGGAGGCCTCAAGTTCTTATCATCCGAAAAGAATTGGGAACGAAGTTATGCAATATTATCGGTCTTTATTCATTCTTCTTCCTGTATTTTTATTTTTTTGTTTTGTTTCTGGAATTGTAGGTGGTTTTGCAAGCTTGTTTTTTTGGTGTTCATTCCACAATTGTAGCAAGTAATTATTTCGATCAATTTAGAGTTTATGTTTTGTAACAATTTATGTCATTGGTTTTATTTTCCTTACCAAGTTCAATTTAAGTTTGATTTGTTAGGATTCAATTTGTTTGAAATTTTTTAGGGTTTTAGGTATGATTTATATTGAGAAGAAAATTGGGGAAGATCTGTGTAGTACAACAATTTCGGCATTTCTTAGGAATTATGGTTTAATTTGATTTCACCTTTTTAATGTAGATAATTAGTAGGATGAATGGGTCCGTAATCCTCATCTTCCATTTCGAATTTTACAACTACCCTAATCCTCATCTTCAATTTAACCATTAGTTGAAATTTTACTAAGTTTTCTTCCATTTCACCATTAGTTGAAATTTTACTAAGTTAAGATACGTTTTTTTTGTTTGAGATGTTTTAGAGCTAATGGTGAAGGGTGAATGGTGATGTTTAAAATTGATAATTTAAATAAGAATTTCGTTTTTTTTTTCCAGATTTTGTAGGATTTAGTTGCATTAATCTACCGTTTATATTGGATTGAAAATCTCCAGAATTTGAAGGTGCAATTCGTATGGGGTGTGGAAGAGAGGATGGTTAATTGACCAAGTATTGCAACCTTTTCGGATGGTTACTATCAAGGATTGATAAATACACCTCCCGGTTAGAACCAAATAAATTGGTAGATACACCACTGCCTTATTTAATTTAGGCAACCTTTTCGGATGGTTACTATCAAGTTTTGCCCTCTTTCAATTTTAATCATGATTCTGTCTTTACAATTCCACAGTTTCTAATATTTAAGTTAGGCTATTTATTCCAATTAATGAGGGGTTGTTGTAAATATTAAGTTTGTTTAGAATCCCTACTACACTAATCTCATCATACACCTCAATTAAAAGTTGTGGTGGTAGTAGGTTGCATTGATTTAATTAAAACTTCAACATTTATATTCGATTGGAAAATGGGGGAAGATTACATCCCATAAGTTAAAAACATAAAAAACAAAACATAAAAAACATAAAAACCCATAGCTAAACACTTATACTCTTAAACATCTAAACACTGTTTTCTTGGCCACCTCCTTCCACGCTCTCTTCCATATCACCGTCATCACCACCAACGCCACCGCCACCTCCATTGCCACTTGCCGAATCTTCTTTGTCTCGAACTGTTGAATCAGAGAGAACAATGACTGGAATTTCCTTGACCCTATGTGCCTCAACAAAGAACTCGTAAATTTTATGTAAAGGATCATCCTCCAAGATCACGTCGCTTAACGAATGTGGTGTGCAATGGACCAACAACCTTTTCATGAATGTCTTCATCTCTTCCTTCAACTCCTTATTCTGCCTTTTGGTATACTCGTACATAGACATTAGACCCTTTGGTGAGGAGGGCACGAACTCAGTGAATCTGGCCGACTTGGATGGGGTTCTTGCCATTTCGGATTTTTGTGTGTTTAGGGTTTGGGTATAGTGTTTAGGGTTTACAAGTCTGGGGGTATTTATAATGCCATCTTTAAGAACTTTTGCAACCTTTGCACTCCCCCATAAAGGTCATCATTACATTATGTCCATCTTTTTGTTGGATATACGCAACATCCCCTTTGCCATACACACTCGTTGCAGCCCCCCAAAAAAATAATTATTACCCCCCAAATTTAATTAAAAAATAGAATTAAAGATTTGAAAAAATTACTTCACCTAATATAAACACATCCGATTGGCTTATACAAATTAAATTAGAATTGTTACAAATTAAGTCTTATTTACTTAAATTAAATTGAACCTAGAATTTTTATAGAATCGTTACAAATTTAAGTCTTATTTACTTAAATTAAAGGGTAAATTAAATTGAACCTAGAAATGATATAAATTAAGTATCATTTACTTAAATTAAATTGAACCTAGAATCTTTGCACAAATTAAGTTACAGTTACATTAGATTAAATTCGAATTACATATGGTGATATATGGAGAAATAATTAAATTTTTATAAGGATTCGAAATTAAAGATACATAAAATTAAACACTGATTAGCTTGTTAAAATTTATTTTTGATCCACCAAATTAAAGATACGTAATTTTGTGTGTATAGAGCCAATTTTCACATAATTTTGTTGTTCAACAATTAATACGTTAATAAATTTCAAAACAAAGCAATTAAAATCATTACTAGGGTTAACATAAACACGCTAATTTAATTTATATGTCGGTTGATTGATTTGATAGATCCATTCAAAAACAAAAAAAACAACCGATCAAGGGGCTACATGCCCAAAAACTACCTAAAACATAAATTAAAAGAGTTCAAAACATAAACATAAACATAAAAAGTAAAACCTAAGAACATAAAGACATATAAACTAAAAACAGCAGCAACCCCCTTCAATGTCCAAAGAGAATCTGGTGATAAGCATCATATTCAGCAATAGCAATCTTCAGTTGCACCCTTGCCACCACGAGTAGGGCTTCAGCATATTTCCGGTCTTCCTCGTCTCCCTCGTTCACCTCCTCCTCCAGGAACATTACCATACTTTCCAATTGCTGGCGTGCATCCATCAGCGACCGAATCTTATCAAAGTTAGTCCACAGAAAACGTCGTTCAGCTGCATGCCTCGATCGCAACTCTTCCAAGGTCCGTTGGTTCTTCTCCAAAATTTCCATTAGTCCCTCGAATATATCCTACAAATAGCAAAAGAAAAAAAAAAGACATCAGACATTAGACCCCAGTTTTTCGAAAATGAGAAAAAACATGATTTTTTTTAAGAAAACCTACCTTTCCAGAAGGCATTTTTCGCAGATGACAATGGTGAGAGATGAGAGATGAAAGTATAATTTTTCATCTAAAAATGTCCCTATTTATACCAAGGGAAGGGGTAGGGTTGGGGTGGACACTTGGACTTGAAGGAGTGCGTTGGGGTGGACACGCGTTGGAAGTGAAAGGTTACAAAATTTTAATTCTGATTTTATTTCCTTTTATTTTTAATCAGTGATTTAATGGATTTAGGGAATTTTAATTAGTGATTTTATTTTATTTTTTGTGGATTTAATTTAATAGTAATTTTAATTGTAGTAAATACTCCTGTAATGTAATAATTTTAATGGAAGTGAAAGGTTAAGACATATATCCGTGATTACTCGTTTCTCGACATATAGGGTTTAGGATTTAGAGATTGGCTGATTAACGTGCACACTAATAATTCACTAATAAAACAAACTTCAAATGTTTAAGTTATGTTCAATGTAGTACACTTATATCCGTGATTACTCGTTTCTCGACATATAGGGTTTAGGGTTTAGGGTAAAGTGTCCGATTACTCATTTCAACGTGCACACTAATAATTCACTCATAACTTAAACTTCAAATGTTTAAGTTATGTTCGATGTGGTACACTTATATCCGCGATTACTCGTTTCTCGACATATAGGGTTTAGGGTAAAGTGTCTGATTACTCATTTCAACGTGCACACTAATAATTCACTAATAAAACAAACTTCAAATGTTTAAGTTATGTTCAATGTGGTACACTTATATCCGCTATTACTCATTTCTCGACATATAGGGTTTAGGATTTAGGGTAAAGTGTCTGATTACTCATTTCAACGTGCACACTAATAATTCACTCATAACTTAAACTTCAAATGTTTAAGTTATGTTCGATGTGGTACACTTATATCCGCGATTACTCGTTTCTCGACATATAGGGTTTAGGGTTTAGGGTAAAGTGTCCGATTACTCACTAATTTAATTTATTTTTTTAAATGTGCACTTGTAAATACTTAGGTCTCACTCACTCACTAATTTAATTTATTTTTTTAAATGTGCACTTGTAAATACTTAGGTCTCACTCACTCACTAATTTAATTTGTACTAATATTTTAGTGGTATGATTATTTAAAATATTTTAGTAAATACGCGTTAGAAAATTAATTAAATTACGGTAATTAAATTATCACTTGTAACTTAATACCCTCTAATACGCGTTAGGAAATTAATTAAATTAGGAAATCGGTATTTAGTCCCTAACTATACTAATCACCTTTTAATTAGGGCCTTTAATTATAATCCACAATCAAATACGCGTTGTAAATCACTCACTCCACGTTAAAGCTCCTTCTCCTTCTCTCCTCCACAAGTAAACCCTCTTCAATACGTAATGAATGCACGCGTTTTTTGATGACGAAATTCACCATAATTAACCCTACTTCCAAGACGCAATGATTACATATTATACCCTAAACCATGCACTGCAGGTTGTATTACGTGAAGGGACGGACACAATCAATTTATTCAAATTAAATCAACGGTGGCGATGAAGTGGGGAAGATCAAGGAAGATAATCTGTTATTCTGCTTGATTCAATTTAAAAGTTAAACAAGGTGAACGACCTAGATCTTTTTTGCTGAAATTAATCAACAGTGGTGATTGAGCTTGGAGATGAATTAAGATTTGTCTACCGTCTGTCGAATCCCTTCCATAAATGATGATTATGATGTGATTTTTAAATCTAAATAAAATGCATTTAAATTGACGGTCAAGATCAGTTTATTTGAATTACATCAACGGTGATGAATTGTGGAGGATATTCATTTAATAAAACAAAAACATTAACTCCCCACTAACCATTGTCCACGTTCATCTTCCTTCTCCCAAACCATACACCTCTTCACCCCATTCGCATGCACCTCTTCCCCTTCCCCTTCCCCTTCCACATACACCCCTTCCCCTTTCGCAAAAACCCTAATTCCATCATACACCCCTTCCCCTTTCGCAAAAACCCTAATTCCATCATACACCTTATCTTGTGGCACACTTTTCTTCCACAAATCCTACTTTCTCTCTCCCTTTTTTTCGAATTACAAACTCTTTCTCTCTCTCTCTCTCTCTCTCTTCCTTTTCGAATTGCAAACATGCCTACCACAAGATCAGCCGCAAGAAAAATACGATTCACCATCGGAAACAACCCTAGAGAGATCGAAAATGAAACTCGGCAGAATCCACAAAGGTTTTTTACAGTCAAGTGCAAGACAACCGAGTGCCACAATCGTTTGGTATTTTGTTTCCAATATGTAAATTCCTGCTATCTTTTTTGAAGGTTTATTTGACATCTGTTTTTTGCAGAACCTACCGAGGAATGTAATTGATCTGTTGGGGTACCAGGAGAAGATGATCACGGTTTGTGCTGGGTACTCTGGAATTGAGTTTGAGTGCAGGTACGAGTTTCATCGGGTTGACGCATGTCCAAGGGGAATTTGTCGATTGACCAGTGGTTGGACCTCGCTTGCGGATACGTTGAGAATTAGCCAAGGAGATACTCTTCACTTCGAGCGTGATGTCCAGGTTCCGTCCAAATTCTATGTGTCGGTCGTCAAACATGACAAAGCAATCAAGGTGGAGGACGAGGGTTGGATTTAAGGGTTTCGTAATGACTTTTGAATTCTGTGTTTATGTTTTGTGTTTTGTGTTGACCTTTTGAATACTATGTTTGAATCGACGTTTATGTTTCAGCATTTTGGACTTAATGTGATTATGATAATGTTTCAGTATGTTAATGTATTAATTTTGATTATAATTATGTTTCAGTATGTTAATGTATGAATTTGGGTTAGGGTTTAACTGGATTAAACTGTAAACATTAGACTGAAATAGCAATATGCATGAATTACACTGAAATAGCTGAATTAAAACCTAAAACTCCCTTCTGATTCTGATACATTTTGATCACTATTGTTGTCTTCTTGAACTGTTGCATCCATTTCCCTTGCATCACGTTCACCCCTTCCCCTTCCTCTTCCCCTTGTAGCGGGTTCTGTACCGGGTTCACCCCTTCCCCCCCTTCCTCTTCCTCGTCCACCACTTCCAGGTGGACGTCCACGTGGACGTCCAGTTCCACCCCTTCCACGTGTTTCCGAAGCTGCCCTGTATCGATTAATTCTTGGTCGTCCCACTGTTCTTGCAACATGGGGGTCTAGCAGTGGATTCCCCGCTGTTTCAGGACTTTGTGATCTCATTGAGGGACCACCATCATCATCATCATCATCGGTTGATGTTGTAGGAGGGTTCCAATTAAGTAGTGCATTTTTCATCTCCATACAACTATTTTCAACATATACTCCAGCTTCGCATTGTTTCCCATGGCCAAATCCGCAGCCTGCTGGAACACTTTTTCAATTCCTTGGTATTTCTTGTACTCATCAGTCATGTGGGGATAACCTCCTCCGACAAAAATATGGCAATGTCGTCGGTACACATCTTTTCTCCATCGGCGTAACAAATACCTTTCGTTCACACTTTGGATGTCCTTTTGTGACAACACCTTCATTATATGAGAGCAAATTATCCCATTGAACTCAAACCTCCTGCAATTGCAATTGATGTATTCTCCCACTTCCCTCCACTCAACAGTATAAGTAAATTCCTTGACATAAAAATTGTTCACAATGCATCTTTCAAGAACCCTAATTTTTTCAACTCCAACATCATTCGAATCTTGAGCTCTCTCTTCGTCAGTTGGTTGAACAACATGACAATAAAACGACCTTTGTATTTCTTCTTGAACACGTTTGAACATAGAATTCGTGTATGCCCGTTGAAATTGCTTCTCCCATGGAAACTGAGAAATGCAATTAATGACCTTGTTCTTCGATTGAAAGTCGGCTAGGAATTCCTTCTGAAACTTATTACCAATAGCAACATCGTATTATTCCATGAACTGTTTGAGCGAGCTTCTAGAGTGAACAAAATCATCAAAATAAGCATGCATTCCCTCACTTCGTTGTGTCGATATCATTCCGGCCCAAAACGTGTGGTGCAAGTAAACTGGAACCCATTTCTCCCTTTCATTGTATAAACTTATTAACCATTCATTATTCTCCAACCTGTATTTAACCAAGAACTCAGCCCATTTGCTCTCGAATATCTGAATGGTTAAGCTGTCGTACACGAGGCCTTTAAATTCAACGGTGCATGATTTAATATCATCAACCCATTTGAACTTTTCTCCGACTTTTGATAGAACATGCCATATGCAATACCGATGAATAGTGTTCGGCATCAACTCCCTTATGGCTATCTTAATGGTTTCAACTTGGTCCGTAATTATGGCAGTAGGGTGAATGCCACCCATTGCTTCTAACCAATTCGAAAAAATCCATTTATACGTATCAGCCTTTTCATTGCTCACCAATGCACATCCTAGCAAGATCGAATGACCATGATGATTAACGCCAACAATGCTTGCAAATGGCATTTTGTACCTAATTTTCAAAAACAAAACAATGCACATAAAATTTATTAAACATGCACTCAAAACCTAAAACGAACCCTTAAAATTGATGAACAACACAACAAATCCTAAACCCTAATACTAAATATTAATGTAAGCATCCATAAATTAAAAAATTACGTAAAACGGATGAACAACAAAAACCCTAAATAATTTTGTACCTATTCAGGAGATAGGTTGTGTCTAAACTCACGACGTCGTGAAACTCTTCGTAAGCAGCTTTACTTCTAGGATGAAACCACAGAACATTGCGTAGCCTATTATCATCATCAATATCCATCAAATGAAAAAAACTGTTATCTCTCAGTTGAAGTTTAGCAAACATTTTGCGGATTGCTTCTGCGTCTCCATCACCTAATATCAGTCTTCTTCGTTGTTCAATGAAATTTCTACAGTCCTTAGGGAGGCACCCTATATTTTCTGGTCCACCCGACTGAACTTCACATAACCTTACATTTTTGCATGTCCTTATTCCTGCGATATCATTTGCTTCTAATTGCCTCTTCATGTGGACACTCAAATGCCTATGAGCTGGCATTAATGGAGAAAAGATTGGATTAATTTCATGGTTGTGCTCATCCACCATTTTACTAACAATCCAAGTTCCATCCTCGAGTTTCTTCGCATTCAAACGAGCTTTGCAATCAATTTTTTTCGACGCTTTATTTGCCTTAGAAATCTCACCCTTATCACAAGCCATCAAAGCGTATTTTAGTTGTGAATCATGCCTTTTCACCAAAGCCCGTTTGACAATGCTAAAGCCTTTTCTTCTCGCATGTTCCTGATAAGCCCTAAACAATGCATCAATGCTCCCAAAGATCGTTCCAGTTTCTACAACGATTTGCTCATTGCTAACTGTCGGAATAGGTGATTGAGTCGAGTGACTTTCAATATTCTCTTCGTCGTCGGAATCATCTCCAAAAAGTGATCGGAGCATTTCTGGATCAGCCATGTTAGAGTTGATTTTTTTTTTGAACGGAATTAATGGTGAAGATGGAGAAGGAACGAAATTAATGGTGAAGATGGAGAAGGAATAAACTTGAATTAATGGTTGCAACACAATTTAAGTTTCAAAATAGCTAGAGGTAATGATGTGCCATAATTATGGGTATTGGGGAAATTAATAAAATAGCCGTTTGCGTGTGTTAATGTGTTATTGCTTGCCTTGATTAGCGTAAATGTATAGAGATTAGCACGCGTGATGTATTTAATTAATATTTAGTCAGAATCTCTAATTAAGGGTATATTGGTAATTAAGTAATTAATAAAACATTAATTAAAACAAATAAATGAATCTGTATATACAAATTTTGTATAGAGATCATTACCGATATTTTATTACTCAAAACATTTGCATACCCTTTACTTAATCTCTTTCAATACTAATAAGTAAATCTCACATTAAACTTTGTGTATACAATAAATTATGAATCTAAAATGAGATGAAAAGAATAAAAATACTATTTCATTCAATCTAATTTGTAGTTAAATCTCTCTCATATTTAAAATTTTAAAAGAAATACAAGTACGGAGTATATATTATTCATCAAGCTTAAAAATTTCAAATTTTCAAAAATCTATTTTAAAATAATTCAAAACTCAAAATAAACATCAACTAAATGTAGAATAATGTACCAATGTCATAGATTATAAGATTGTAAAGAAGAGGAAAAAGAATGAAAAAAACTGTCATGAACGTAAGAACTAAGCTACAAAAAAAAAAAAAATAGAGAACACTAGTTTTTTCCCTCTTGATATTAAAACAATTATTAATTCTTATACTAATAATATAAGAGTGCAATATTATTTTTGTTGGGTTGAATTTTTGGTTAAATAATGAAAGTGCCGAATCATATCTGCAATTATGCAAATAAAATCAGTGCGCAGGTTAATAAGGTGCAACGGAGTCCAGAGAAGCGGATCTCAAATGCAATTATATTATGTAGGAGAGAGAATCTTGTATAGAACTTAGGGGCCAAAACCCAACTGTCAGCAGAGCCAAATAGCTAGCTTTTCACGGCCGTTACCTCTTTTCAGTTTTTCCTTAACGGTTTCCTCTTTCCGTCAATGCCATCAGCACGTGACCCAATGCCACGTGTCCCACTCCGTCAATCACCATCATGCAGCTTATGCATGGTACATACATGAATGTCATCCAACATTAGTTATGTTTCTGCCCCTTTTTTTTATAGTCCCTATCCTAACAGAAGTTTTTTTAATACAATTTTTTTAAATTGATAGAATAATTAAAATATATATATATATATATATATATATATAATAAAATGTATGGAGTAAAAAGTATACGGTATTGTTCATTAGTTAATGACTGTCATTTCTAACGTTTCTTATTTAAGAATTCATACTTAAAATAGTAAAATAAAAATTAATTATACTCTAAAACGTCACAATATTATATTAAATATTATTATTTTATTCACGCGATTCCACAACTGACAAAATTGAAAAATCATTACTACTCTTATTTTTATTTTTTATAATACTAATAAATAATTCATACATTAAAATTCGTGTTGGGTCCTAAGTCGGGAGAGTAATTTACTAAAAGAAATATTGTAAGATTTTTCCGAAAATAGGGTGATGTAATTACTATCGCACCCTTCTAACTAGAAAAACTAGTTCAATATATTTAGAAATTCAAAATCATCTCAATTAAATAAATTTTGCATATTTCTTAAGACGACATTTAATAATATTTCATATATTGCGTATCTTTTTAATAATTTTGATACATTTCGTGGATAATTTAGGGAATTTACCTTTTTTTATATTTTGAAACGTGCACGAAAAAATGAATTCGATTTTTTTCCAAGGGTCGAAGGAGAATTTTCTTTTGTAAATGGAAAGTAAGAAATAGTAAAGGGTTTTTTCATTTTTTTAAAAGTCCAGCTGATCCACTTATTAAATAGGGAAAATATGAATTACTAATTTACTATTATGCCCTTTATCAAATTGAATGAGATAGACTCATGTATACATTTTGAATGAACTGTGATTTGTCAACTTATAATCCTATTTAAATTATGTGTTAAAAGTTTAAATATTTAAATGTAATACACGCATGACTCTCTCATTTTATTGTGTGGGTTGATGAATTAAAATATGATATTAAATCCAGAAAGGAGTAAATAACCTAATAGCTTAGGTCAAGTAGTCAATCAATAGCGATGTACTAAATTTGCTAGTTAATTTAAGACTTGTCAAATGCTTAATTACTACTTTACTAGACTATAATTATATTGTTCTTATTTTTTAAAATGAATTGTACTTCCACGTTCCTTTAAGGCTATTCATTTTCTTTTGAACACATCGATTAAAAAATATAGTATTATATGTATAATGTATTATTGAGATTGAAAGAAATAAAAAATTGAGTAACTTTCTATAAAATGTATCCATATGACAATAAAAAGATTTTTAGATTAAAAAAGAAAGAAAAGATAAAAGTCATAAGTTCACAAGCCAAAATCAGAGGTCGGGTTACCATCAAAAAATGGTACACCCCTAAAAACAACCTCGCAATAAAAGCGATGATAAATTCCGAAAAAACTACTCAATCTAGGAATTTGGAATCAGGTGAAGGACTATGAATGGTCAAAGGCATCGCCCCTACTGCCCTTGAACTTGGAGACGCGGGTGAAGTCATTATCAAGCCCTATAGGTTGGCTGACATAGTAGTTCGTGCAGGTTCTGGCCTCGAACTCATCGAATATCCTCGCCTCAGGCATCTTGGGGCTACTACGTTTTAAGCACGTGTTTAATTTTGTCCTACAATGAAACTTGTAAAGCCCAAGCTATGTTAACTTTGATAAGTGGTACCAACAAAAAAAAAAAAAAAAACACTGATAAATGGTTATTATATTTGTATTTTTTTTTTAAGTGAGATGATTTACTTTTATATTAACTCAATTTGTAAAATTAAATGAAATTATATTATTATATTAATTAGATGATTGTGTAATTATTGAGATTAGAGGTTATTATATTATAATATTGTTATTGAGGGAGATTATTTAACTTTATGTGAAATTTAAAGTTGCATTGCTTCTTTTAAGTCTCATTTTATAAAATATATACATAGAACCCAAGTTACTATCGGAACATTGCCCCATTATAGAAAAAAGAAAAAAAGAACAATTATATGAAATCGAAAAGCATTAAGATTGTATAATAAAATAACTTAAATTTGAAAAAAAAAAAAAATTAAGAAAAGAGCAAACTCGCTCAGAAAAATAAAGTCATCACTCATTATTATACAGAAGTTATTATCTAACTATGGCCGTGATTGATCCACTTCGTGGTGATATTTTTTTACACAAAACATAATATTTTCATAAAAAAATGATTGATTCAAATATGATCTCCATTTTGCAATTTTTTTTTTTTTTTTTATAAGTGAGTTTTTTTTTTTTTTTTTGAGGATTGAATAGTCATTATTCAACTATAGTCGTGATTAATTCACTTTCTAAAAGGATGGATTGATTGTAACAACTTCTCCAATTGAGCTTATCGAAATTATGCTCGACGGAAAATAAGCAATCTATTCGTTATCCAATTTTTAAAACCCGAATATTTCTAAAAAGTAAATTGATTGTTACCAAACAACTCGCGAAAAAAGGCAGTATCATTGTTATAGTTGCTACTCAATTTAGTCTATCTAATTATGCTAGCTGGAAAATAAGTTGTTTAGTCGTTAATCAATTTTAAAAACAAAATATTCTTACAAAATGAATTGATTGCACCAGAAACTCAGAAAAAAAATATCACTATTACAGTCGATATCCAATTCAGCCTATGTAAATTATATTCGACGAAAAATAATTATTTAATTTAAAAAACGGAGTATTTCTAAAAGAATAAATTGATTGTTCCTAGAAAAAAAATGTCACCGTTATGTGTGTTATCCAATTTATTCTATCTGAATTGTACTTGAAGAAAAATACAATTTAATTAGTTTATCTTTACTTTTCTTGTACGACAAACACTTATATGCAACACATATTCAATTATATGTATTATGTTTTAAAAATTAAAACACACTTCTTTCTTCTTCTTAGTTCCTCCCTCTCAGCATTCTCTTCATGCAAACATTTTTTCTCCGAAGTTTTAGTTTCTTGTAAGTGCTTCTCACCTTAGCTTTAAATTTATTTTTTGTGTTTTAATATTCCGTTTTTCATCTCTTTAAATCTTTTTTTTTTTTTACTGATTTTGATCCTATAATAACACGTCTTTCTCCATATAACAACACATTTGTGTTCAAATAATAATACACTTTTCAATGTCTTATACTCCGTATGTGTTACCATAAAGACAAATAATGTGTTAATGTAAAGATAAATACGCGTTATATGTCTATATATACTTACCATTATAATAATACATATTTATCTTTATAGTAACACATATCTAACTTTATGTTTGCCTTTACACATTTTATTTTATTTTTTGAAAAAAATTATTTGAACTGATTAGACCCACTAAAAAATTATGGTTTTTTTTTCCTTTTCTTAAATGTGCAATATTGGATAAAAGAATGTCTCTCGTTTCACGGTATATTAATAAATGAAAATCCATTTATTCTTTATTTTCACTATTTTGACTTTTTATTTTATTATTATCAGGTGTAGCCCATCTAAATTATGTAAGACGGAAAATAAGCAATTGAGCGGCGTAGTCGCCAATTTAAAAAAAACAGAATATTTCTAAGAATAAAGAATTGACTGTAATTAGACAATTCGGGAAAAAAAGATAGTGTCACCGTTATAGTCGTCATTTGCCAATTTAGTCAATTTAAATTTAGTTCGATTGAAATTAAGCAATTTATGTTGCTATTTTACAGTGTATTAATAAGTGAAAAGCCATTTATCTTATTTTTTTCACTGTATTGTATTTTTATTTTGTTATTATCCAATTAATCTAATGAAAATATGCGATTTAAGATTATTTTTTTGACAGTAAAAAAAAAAAAAGGGTTATAAATAGACAGTTCAACCACACAATTCGATGGGTCTATCCAATTAAAGTGATAATCGAAACAATGAGATTTCATTACAAGGGTGTGTGCCACAATATTGACACTCTTTCGAACAAAGAAAATCGTAACATTCGTGAACCGAACCTCTACTAGCATAAATATGCGATTTAATAAATCACAATTTAATGCGCTTTCTCAGTTTATCCAAAATGAACTTATCTTGAAAATATTTCATTGACAATCACGCCCCTATTCTCTTGGTTGCAATTCTCCCTCACATGTAACAAAAATCTAGTGGCATTTGAGTAAATAAATCCGATCTAAGTTGCAAAAACTGGAACCACTCGAAATGGTGAGCTGTGTTTGCTAATAATAATGATATATACAATCATTAGATACACATACATATATCATGACATACATACATACATACATAGAGATAGAGAGGAAGAAGATTTGACTTCATTTAAGGGAGAGAGAATGAATTGTGTAAGGAAAAACAATTCAATCCGATCGAATGAATTTTTGACGTCCGCCATAAAAACCCTCGACACTCGCTTCACTTTTTCTCTCTCTCCTTTCTGTTCATCTTTCTCTCTCTAGAAAGTGAGCTCGATACAACTGTTTTTCTCTCTCTAATTTTGCTCAAAGATTTCGAGGAGACTTTTTGCTACATAACACTACAAGCCATACATGTTGTATGTGCTTCTGAGTTCGGAGGTTTCGTGAATCCATTTCTAGCTTTGATGCTTAATAGAGTAATACACGACATAATATTGAAGTGTGTGTGTGTGTGTATAACTTGAACTTCAATTGCGAGGATTTAAAGGATTGCGGAGTTGAAATATTACTTGTAAGTGTTTGTTCTTCGTTTCTGTACATGTGTGCTTAATTTGCATTTTTGCTTTTGTCCTGTTTTTAGCTTTTCCCACAATTATATGTGTGATTTGGTGTTTTATCTACGTTTTAAGCTTGTTTGTGTTGTTTGGAGGTTTGAACCCTAGAGAATATCGCTTCATTTTGGTTTTGGATCGAGTTCTATTTTGTTATCTCTTTCACGATTTAGGGTTCGATCGAGTTTTCCTCTTCGTTCGATATTTGTTCTTTTAATGTTACTGTTTTTCTGGGTTTTCTCATTATATGGCATAGTATAGTAATGATTTTCTCGTGAAGTTTGCTTCTAGCAATTTCTATCTGGCGTATTTAGTTATCCTTTTTTTTCGAATTAAAATTATTAATACTAGTATTATCTTTTACTTGGCCATTTTCTTGTATCTCCTTGTTCTGTATTCCCTTTTTTTTTTTTTCAGATTTTGCCGCTTGCTCATCCTTATCTCACACGTGGAAGAGAAATCTGAATTGACTGTTTTTGTACAGGGATTATCAGGATAACTGGTGAAAGAGTCCTGCTCGGATAGTAGGGCAACCAAAGTTAGGATGTTCTTCAATAAAACTAGTTTCTTCGACTTTGATTTTCAAATTGGGATTTGCAGAAAACACCCTCGTATCCTCATGCAAGAGGTCTACCCTTTTGTTGTTCACTATAAACATTTCAGAACTTCTAAATTGCTGTGTGATTAAACTCTTAGGTTTTAGTGTTGTACACATATTGAAGTTGAAGTTTTAGATTAATGCTATCTAGAGAGTGTAATCAGTAGAGTATTAGGTCTGTTGTAAAGTAGATCACACTGATTTCAGCAAAAAAAATGGTGCCAAATGGGCCTCCTGCTCCACTCGGTGGAGCCCACTCAGTTCCAGCTTCATTGTTAAGATCAAATTCTGGGTTGTTGAGCGGGCAAGGAGGCGGGGGGATGTCTTCCCAGAATGCATTTCCATCTCTCGTTTCACCTCGTAATCAATTTACTAACTTGAATATGCTCGGAAATGTTCCCAATTTGCTCCATCAGTCATTTGGAAATGGGGGTTCAAGTTCTCAAAGAGCACTTGGTGATGGGGGTGCAGAGTCCGGCCCACTTTCGAATGTTGGAAATGGGATGGGATTCAATACTCCTTCCTCTTCATCTGGTCATGTTCAAGGGCAACAACAATTCTCAAACCCAATGATGACTGACCAACAGCAAGCTCAACAGCATGATCCACAGAATTTTCAACATAATCAGCAGTTTTCTGTTCCAAATTCCCAGCAATTGCAGCAATCACAGCAGCAACAGCAACTTCAGGGAATGCGGTCTAGTTTAGGAGGTGTGGGGCCAGTCAAGATGGAGCCGCAAACATCCAATGAACAGGCCCCACAGCAACTGCAAGCGTTGAGGAATCTGGGTTCTGTAAAAATGGAACCTCAGCAATTATCAAGTATGAGAAACTTGGGATCTGTTAAACTGGAACCTCAGCAATCTGACCCGTCTTTGTTCTTACATCATCAACAACAGCAGCAACAGCAGCAGCTACTCATGTCCCGACAGAGCCCTCAGGCTGCAGCAGCAGCACAAATTTTGCATCAACAAAGGCTAATGCAAATGCAACATCATCAACAGCAGCAGCAACAGCAGCAGCAGCTTTTGAAATCTATGCCTCAACAAAGATCCCCTCTACAACCACAGTTTCAACCCCAGAACATGCCAATTAGGTCTCCCGCAAAACCTGTCTATGAGCCTGGAATGTGTGCCAGAAGGCTGACACATTACATGTATCAGCAACAACACAGACCTGAAGTGAGATATTGCTAATAAATATATTGTTAATTTTGAATATAGGTCTCCACTTTTTTATGCATATTGTGCGTTGTTGATTAATGCAATTGCGTGATATTGTTTTATAGGACAACAACATTGAGTTCTGGAGGAAATTTGTAGCTGAATATTTTGCGCCTAATGCCAAGAAAAAATGGTGTGTTTCAATGTATGGAAGTGGTCGCCAAACTACTGGAGTTTTCCCCCAGGTGCGTTGGTCATTGGCTCTGTAATGAATTGACTTGTGCCTGAACCACCCCAGTCCAGTTTAACCATTTTGATTCTTTAATTTTTATCACTGTGGTTTTTGTTTAACTAAGCCTTTGGTGACTCAAAGGTGCAGTTAATCTCTTGAGAATTAAGTAAAAATTACTTTCATGGGATCTTCAGGACTCCCTTTTCACCTCTTAATATATTGAGTTTAATGTTCTTTGATGATTTCAATGTAAATGCAGGACGTTTGGCACTGCGAAATTTGTAACCGTAAGCCTGGCCGTGGTTTTGGTGCGTTTGTTTCTAGCTTCTGCTACATTATGTCCATTTTATAGTTTATACCTGAAGAATGATGGAACAAAATAGTCGGTGAACAAAATAATAGTATAGCATCTAACTGTAAATTTTGATTTCTGTAGAGGCAACTGTTGAGGTCCTGCCCAGACTCTTCAAAATAAAATATGAAAGTGGAACTTTAGAAGAACTGCTCTATGTTGATATGCCTCGAGAGTATCAGAATTCTTCTGGACAGATTGTACTGGATTATGCAAAAGCAATACAAGAGAGTGTCTTTGAGCAACTTCGTGTTGTTCGTGATGGTCAGCTTCGAATTGTATTCTCTCCTGATCTCAAGGTTACATCGAAGCTACCAGTTATGCTTTTGGTTGTTCTAGATTTGTAGAGCTGCTATTCACTATCTGTTTTATCTTAATTGTCAGATATGCTCCTGGGAGTTTTGTGCTCGACGTCATGAAGAGCTTATTCCAAGAAGGTTGCTCATTCCTCAGGTTAACAATTTTAAACTCAAATTTTGATATCACATATTTAGAGTTATCTGGATCATCAAAAGGGTTTGCTACTGTTAACATGGTTTGGGACATTACTCATGTCATGATCTGAACTGCAGGTTAGCCAACTGGGCACTGCTGCCCAAAAATACCAGGCTGCAACCCAAAATGCGTCTCCCTGTGCCTCTGTTTCTGATCTACAAAACAACTGCAATATGTGAGTTTGTGTTACTTGCCTTCTTCATGAATCTTGATTGGCTTTTATAAAATGTAAATCCATCTAATACCCTATACATTTCTTTTGAAATGCAAAATTGGTTCCTATGTATAAGGTACCTTGTTCTTAATATATTGAGTTTTATGCATTTGAAGTTTTATACATTGACCTAAGCTTGATTCATAGAACAATACTCTAGTGAAGCTTAATCTGCTTGGCCCTGTAAAATTACTTTAGGCTGAACTTGGTTGGTATTTTGACTGCCTTACGGTTGCTTTAAAAAGTTAGGCTTTAAAAAGTTAGTCTATAAGACAAGTCAATAGTCATTGAAGTTCTTTCTTTCTTCACTGAGTTTCTGCTTATTTTGATGAAGTTTATAATGAAGTGTTATAGGACTGCAGTATGTGCTACTGACATTGCATTGACCAGTTTGTTGAGAAAGACCAGTATAGTAAGTAAGCACTACAATTGCAAGATTAGAAAGATTACATGGTCAGTTAGCAGAGAGCCAGAGTAAATGTCTTCTTTTTGTGTATTGTCAATTGAGTTGCTGAAACTTCAACTGTGTGATAGTTTCTGGTAAAGGGTAGAAAACACCATGCAGAAAATGCAACAGTAATGTTTGACTTTTTCCATTTTCTCCACCAGTCTCATGGAGCTTAAGTGTGAGAAAAGTTGTTTGAAAAGTCATAGTTTAGGATTTTAATCAACCATGCACCACTCCTAAAGGCGATCAATTTATATGTGTCTTTTTCTAATAATCTCATGCTAGATTTCTAGATATATCTTTATATTTGCATATTGAATTCAAGCATTTCTCTGCACATGCAAAGGAAATATGGTTATTAGTTAAAAAGAATCTGTCTATTAGAAAGTGTGTGTTATTCTCTTATCAACCTGGATTTTGCCATTTTAGGTTTGTCGCCTCAGCACGCCAGCTGGCCAAAGCCTTGGAAGTTCCACTGGTAAATGATTTGGGTTATACGAAGAGATATGTTCGATGTCTACAGGTACCTTTTCTTAACTAGTCATTTTGTGTTTCAGTAATTGCAAGTCATGATTGAGTTCGGAAATCAATAATCTCTAATCATGTGGTAGAATTGCAAGGATGTCAGATTTAATGTGTAGCTCGGGTGTGTTGGATAATGGAAAGCTGTAAATACCATGAGCTCTCTCCTTAATAGTCAACTTTTAATTTTTTGTCACCATAACCTATTCTAGTGCCGTTCCTTGCTAATTAAGATCATAATTGTTGATTTGAGGAGCGTATTAATATTTTGCCTTGGTAGGTAGTAGGTTAAAAAGGTTAGTTGATCTAGTGGATGATATATATTTGATATTTGCAGCTGGTGTCACAGCTATTATTTTTTTTATAGAAAAATTGTCAATATTAGTTTTCTTTCATTGAATTATCATGTGTATTGAATTTTCCGGTAACATTGCAGATATCAGAAGTGGTGAATAGCATGAAAGATCTCATTGATTATAGTCGCGAAACTGGTGCAGGTCCTATGGGTAAGCTGATTGTATCTCACAAATCTTTTCATCTGCCAGTTTATCCAATAAGCAAGAAAAAGTGAATGCTTCTCATATCTTTGCACTAGGTTCTAGACAAGAGTGGCTGGAAATAAAATTTGGCGAATCATTATAAGTTTTCTGGCATTTCATCTCATCTCTGTGATGGGCAACTGAGAAAATCTGCATATGATTAGAATATGTATATTGATTTTGCTAACTAAGATTTCTGTACCATTTCAAAAGAATGTTACGGCTCATTCATAAAATTTCTAGTTTCTAGTCTTATTTGATAAGCATCCTACGATTATTTTCTTGAAAATACATATTTGAATCCTCTCTACAACATGAACTTCTAGATGCAGCCTGAAAAGGTCCAACGCCATCTTTTGACGAGAAATATAACTTCCAACAATTTAGGAAATTTTCATACTTCAGAAATTGGTCTATTTTTCAGAGAATCCGGCTTCGTTTGTTGTCCTGATGTAAAATTGATAAATTATAAGAATCCGGCTTCGTTTCTTTCTAATTTATATTGGATCCACCCTAAGTTACCTGATGTAAATTGATATTCATTCCAATAATAGCTGCTCCTATGTACCCTTTTGTTTTCATTTCTCTCAATTTGAAAATTCTAGTTAAACTAATCCAACTATAGTTTTTACTTCGTGTTCATGCTTAAATTTTTCCTTACAGAGAGCCTGGCCAAGTTTCCTCGAAGAACAAATCCTTCATCCACATTTCAAGGCCAACCTCAACAGCCCGAAGGCCAGCAGCAGCAAACGACGGGACAAGCGAACAACGATAACTCCGTCCAAGCTGCTTCTGTGCAACTTGCTTCTACAACAGGCACTAATAATTCTAACAACCCTACGAACTCGGGCCCCACAACTTCCGCTAATACAATTGTTGGGCTTCTTCATCAAAACTCGATGAATTCTCGACAACAAAACCCAATGCCTGGGATGAACACCTCGTATGGAGGTAATAATACTGTTCAGATGCCGTCTCCCAGTTCTTCAAACGCCATGCCACCTCAGCAACCCCCATCCCCTTTCCAGTCCTCAACACCATCTAATAACCCTTCAGCAGCTCATGTAAATTCACCAAATATTTCAATGCAGCAGCAACCTGCTCTTTCTGGTGACGCAGATGCGAACGAGTCGCAGAGCTCCGTCCAGAAAATCATACACGACATGATGATGTCATCACAGCTATCCGGGGGTGGTATAGTGGGGTTGGGTAGTGATGTGAAAAACGTAAACGGGATGTTGTCAACAGGTGGTATGAATGGGGGCAATATTCTCGTGGGGACGGGAGTAGCCAATGGAATCGGTGTTCCTGGGTTTGGGAGTACAGGGAATGGGATTCGAGCAGCACTCGGTAATAACTCTCTGTCCATGAACGGGAGATTAGCCATGACAATGGGACGAGAGCAGGGTATGAATTCACAGCAGCAAGATATGGGTAACCACATGCTTAACGGTGGTCTTGGGCCAGTTAACGGTTATAATAACCTTCAATTTGATTGGAAAACATCTCCTTGATAGTTTTTTACGGGTTTTCTGGTGTTGGATTTTAGGTAATAGCTGTTTGTGCAGCGTAGAAAATTGGGATGTTGGAAAGGCACATAACCAAGAAAAGGATAAATGGTTATCGGTGTCGTCATCGTATTCCTGTTGTACTAATTTGAAAGAAAGGAAATGGTAAAGCGTAGGTTATCTCCATTGGAACATTAAATCTTAACTGGACGAACTGTATTGAGGGGAAACTACAGGAGAGACATGGCTACTGGGATTCATCAACTTTCCCCAATATGTGAGTGTATATAGTTTGGATTGCTGCCTTGAAGCCAAGTTTATTGTAGAATTTTTTTTAACAGCTGCCCAGTATTTTACAATAGTGTTGTTCCTATAATCATCTTCTATTACTTACTACAGGATATTCTTTCTACAACTAGTTGAGTAACCACCCCCCACCCCCACCAAAAGTAGAAAAAAGAAACAGGAATGAATCCTCCATTGTGCAACTAGTTATGAGTTTTTGTCATTGGCTTTCAAAGAATGAGAAATACTAGTAGTGTTTAGTAGACTCAAGTTTGAGACATTACAGATGTGATCCTTTATTTCACAATTATGTTTTTTCATCTCTTTGATTTTTTGCTTTCAATCTCTTTACTGTTGAGTGATTTTTTTTTTTTTTTTTTTTGAGTGGGTTTAGTGAAATTTTTAGTAGTGGCTATAATGGAGAATACAAAATTAGAATCGTTTGTCCTGGGTGGCGATTCATCAACCCAGTTAGACATTTCTGAAATTAATTTATTTGTAAAATTGTGTATATGTAATATATATGTAAATACAGAAAATTGAACCATAATTTAGTAAAACATAATCGGGTAGTGTCGGAAAATAATGTACGGATCTTGTATTTATATGGCTAATATAGTGAAAGAATCAAAATAATTTCAATTATCACTAATTAACACATTATATGCATTACTGTATAATTAAACAAAAACAAATTAAAATAAAAATCTCAATCTAGGCGGTGTGAGGACCACCAACTGTTTTCTTTCCTACAACGACCGTTTAGTGCAAGTGAATGAGTCATAGATGCAATGAGCTAAAATTCAATGCCCGGTTAATTTCAAACTTATTTTATAAAATTACTTTTAAATATTAAAATAAAAAATTATTTATAAATATTACCTTTATAATATTTACAACTTTATAAAAAATGTTATTAATTTTTAATTAATACATACATACATGTCAATTAAATTTTTTTACTTTATACATAAAAATCTATAAAATTACTTTTTAAAATTCTACTCATATAAAAATAATCCTGCAACTTACAATTGGGTCTTAAACAAGTCTAGCTACATTTTTTTTTCTATCAGTATTAGTATTTTCACAGTATTAACAATTTCACTAAACAATATTAACGATTTTCAATTAACAATATTAGTTAGTTTTACTGAATAATATGAAAAATAATAGTACACTAATGCACACAAGTGTTATGAAAAATACAATGGTGACACAAGTGTTACTCCATAGTTAACCATAAATTTGATACATAACTGAAAGTGCATTGCTGAAAACAGCATTTACAATATAAGATCTCTGATCTATATAGGTCGGAGCCAAGAAAGTGCATTGCTGAAAACAGTTCATAGTTAATTAATTACATAGTTATACATACTCCTACTACATAACAATAGAGCTAACTAGATATTTTCTCAATACACTCATATGTACAACATTTATAGCATGTTGTACCATCATATATTAGCAAATATCATCATGTCTTCTACCTCCATGTTGAACTAACTACTAATGTTTTGTCTTCCCACCCAAAATGCAGCCCTCCTTTCTCCTCTTTCACCTTAAACCTCTCCGAGTACTGCTTTATCACTTTCTTGATCTCATTCTGCACGTTTCGACTAGCAGGGCACGACGTAAAACCCGCCATCATCATCCTCGACCTCCATTTCCCCGCAACCTCGTATCTCTCTATTCGTTCCGTTCCCTCACACGCAACAACGTTAATAATATCACGAGCCAGGCAATGCTTCTCCACGTTCATACGCTCTTGGCTATCTCTAGCCATGGTTGCATCCAGAGAATTGAACACAGCAGAGTAGTAATCATAGGTTTCTCCAAACCTTTGCAGGAACGGGGCGGTGTTTGTGTTCAAATCTTGCTCGACAACGGTCACAAGCTTCGGTTTCAACCCTTTGATCATTCGGAGAAGCTGGTCTCGTAGATTCATCGTTGAGACGCTCTCGTCCGGGAGGTGGTGGAGCTGGAATGCGAAGTTCACAATGAGGGCTTCGCCAGGCTTGCAATCAAGAGCCGACGGCGAGACTAAAGCCGTTTCTGACGGGACCGCACGGAACTCGAACGAGAGCCCGAGATCTTCGGCAAGTTGCTCGAGTCTACGCCCGATTATCTTCAGCCCGCCTATCGGGCGTTGAACGGACTCGGGATCATCGACTCCCGTTAACCTAATACGAGGTCGTTTTCCGGGAGTTTTTGCCAGTGTTTGCAGTAGGGTGTAATATTGACTCCCTTGATTTATATCGAAATCGATGATATGTACTCTGTTTTCGTCTCTAAACGCCTCTAGAATCGCCCCATTTGCTGCCATGAAACCAAATCTAAAGCACGGGCATACCTCGAAGAGGACTTGCATTGCTGAAAGGCGAATCGAAGACGGGGCCTCTTTGCATTTTAGTGCTCGATAAAGACCTCGACCCGATGTAGCCATTCGAGCAACGAGAGCTTCGACCATGTACGCAGCAATCCGTTCCGACGGGTCTCCTTGGATTGAGACGAGCTGGCGGAGCACGTTTATCATGCCAGAAGCTTCTGAAAAGTTCCCATTACTGATAGCAGAAGCACATTCGAAAAGCATGAGCTTTGGCGATTGAGATCTGAAAGCCGATAACTCCTTGGTGCTGCTTATGCTACTAAGATTAGAATCAGTCGATGAAGACTCGTTGGGTGAGTCGGACCAATCGGGGTCGATTTCCATGGGATGGTTAAGACTATCGGTATCATCAAGAAGCGCCTTCTCGAGTTCTTGAATCTTTGATCTCATCCTATCTTCATCGTAATCTACATCATCAGGACTATCCAAGTCGGAGTTATAGGTGATCTGAAATGGAATATGTCTTGATCTGACCTGAAATGGATTTTTGGAAGGGGAGTCGAGGAAATACTTTGGATCATAGCTCGTGTCACTGGTGTACATGATCCCATCATTTTCTGAGTCGAAAATCGAGCTATCATTGTCGTCTTTCAGCAAGTAAAGACTGTTGCTCCTAAACAATGCAGCAGATCCAACTAAAGACATGTTTGGCTGGCTCCTAATTCAAACTAACGAAACAGAAAGCTCGTTAAGGAATTTGAAAGATCTTCGTCTAGACAAAAGCGGCTTTACAATGTTTCATAAACCGGTTCAATTAATCCTGCAATCACCATTGCATAAAGAACATGAACAGATTGAAAGGACTAACTTTATCAAACTGAAATGTGTTGCTTAGTAGCTTAAAGTGTAATCGACAAGGCCAAAACAAATCAGTCAATATGGGGTTCAGACACCCTTCCCTTTTAAGTTTTAGACTGTCGAATATCTTGTTGAATTAGTCCCAATAAGAAAACTCCATAACAAGATTCTGCAGTTATACACTAATTCAAACAAGCCTATGAATTAAAACTTAGCAAATTCCTTTCCATCATTAACAAATTATGAATTGACATTAACTTCTCAGAAAATAACCCAAAATAAGCTCCACTACACACACAGACACACACAAAAAAAAAAAAAAAAAAAATCTAAATCTAATTCGAAGACCTTTGCCCAAATTCAGAAAAAGAAAGTCTTATAAATTACTGATTAAAAATCATAAAAGTTAAATATCAACTTACCTTTCAGAGAAGAAGAGCCCAGAAGATGAAATCAAAAACCAGAACCTGCAAATTCCTGAAAAACAGAGATATATATAAATAATTAGCTAAAATTAAAAGGGATTTTGACTCTTGACAAAAAAGGGAATCCACAAACCAGATATAGTTTTCAACATTAAAAAATTGCAGATTTTGAGGTTGGTTTGGTGAAAGCAACAAAGGGATTAAAGGTTGAATCTTTGTTATAAAAAATAGAGAAAATCGTTTAAAGAATTAAGGCAGAAAAATCAAAGTCTTCTGGAAAGTGGAGAAACTGACCACCGTTTTTGGTATTGGTTGTTTTCTTGGATAGAAAGTTCCTAACTAAGAATTTGCAATCTGCCCCTTATTTATTGTTTGTGTTTGCATCTTCATTCATCACTCACTCTACACTGCTTTGACCCTCTGCCTCTGCCTACTATTACTAGGGCCCCACCCCATGTTTTTTAATTTGTTTTTGAATGAGTTGATGATGATCATGGAACAAACCGTGTGGGCTCGACCATTATCTCAACAAATTGATAAGACCAGAGTTTGATCCAATATAATCTCCAGTAATAATTATGGAGAACCCTTCAAAAAAATAAAAAAAATATAGAGAAGGTATTATGTAATCTTTGATTAGGCTTCATCACCAACTGCAAAATATCCTTTTCATCAAATGTTGTATGTGCATTATAACATATTTGTAGGTAATAATATGAATTGCTCATATAGTAACATAGAGGGGACGTTACTATAACGTACATTTAGTACTTTGATTTTACATTTTAGTTCAAAGATTTTTTTTAGTTACTATTAAATTCAAAATGACGCATAATTATACAAAAATTATGATTAGTCAACAATTATCTAACAAAATCCAACCTCAATCCCGTGAAAGTAACGTGCATGTACTCACTTACCAAAATCCACGAATTAAAAAAAAATAAAAAATTTACCCACTTACCAAAATTTACGAATTTAAAAAAAAAAATTACTCACTCACCAAAACACATGAATTTCAAAAAAAAAAAAATAGAAAGAATTTGAAAACTTTCAAACCTTCCTAAAACAGATTTAGAAATAATATTTAAATTGACCAAAAAATATTTGCATAATACCACAATTTTTTTGCACTAAATTTCCATAACAAGATTTAAACATGAAACATCCCAAAAAAATTTCTAAAAAAAAAACACCAAATATCTAGCATTACTTAAACTCCCTGATATCTATTCGACTTTGCATAAACGATCAAAAAAATTGCATAATACAACAAAATTTTTGCTTAAAGAAACAATAAATTTACACTACACTTAAATATATTTGCACAAATGAATAAATTTAAGATTAAACCCAGTAACTCATAACAAAATTCGAAGAAACGAACAATTCCAGAAAATCAAGGTCTTCTTTAAACTATATATTCTAGAAAAAATGCAAATCGAACCCTTTTTTAAAATGAAGTAAACCCAATAATAGAAAAATCGAGGTATTTTAAATATACAAGTCATTACCAATTATTAAAACTTATTCAGAATTTTCAAAAATACATTTGAAACCCCTTTCGTCTTCGTCGGCTGTGCTTCGATCCTCATTCTTCGTCGTGATCCAGATCATGGCGCTGGAGAACGTCTTCGTGCAAATCGGGCGTCGGAGTTGGGGGTGATGACCGTAGTCGATATGCCGTCATTGAGGTCCAGAACGCGGCTGCGGCGATGGTGGTGGACGACAATGACATCTCTTAAGTCTATATGCACACCGATCTACCTCCGTCTTCAATTATTTCTCCGACAAGTTTCGTCGATCTCTCCGACCGTCTGTGCGTCTTCGTCGATCAAACTCCCAATAAGATAACAAGTGTGTATCCAAGAATGAAAGGAATGCGTAAAAAATAAAAAATGTTTAGAATTGAAATTCTAACTCAAAACAAGAATCAAATCGATCAAAATGGATATACATTTTGGAATAGAAAGTTGCAAGAAAGGATAATTGTTGAATGGAATGTTGCGAAAATAGTGGGTGTTCCATAATTTGAACATATTAGTAATGTTTAAAATACTTTGAATATAATAGTAAATAAACTCTAACATAAAATGTGTTCATGTAGTAACACATTTTTTCAGTATCTTATGAACATCTATGTTATTGTAACATATACTTGACTTTATATTAACACAAACTTGAAGCGAAAAAATTGTTGTCTTTTGTGTGCGTTTTTTTTTTATATGTTTAACCTAGTCCGACCTGCTTAGGATCAACCAATTTTTTGCTTATACATTAAATATATTAATATTGCATGTGAAATGTTGTATATAAGTGTTTATTTAGTATTTTCTCCGTCTCATAATAACTTTCATAGGTAGATGAGTACAAATATTAAGAAAGTGTAATAATCAGTAGAGTGAGTAGAGTTTTGAGGAGTAATTTTATAATTTTTTATGTATAAAATAAATAAATGAGTTGACTTGTATTTATGTGTGAGTCCAAAAATTGTGTTATTTTGTGTAAAATATTTGAAGATATTGTGAGGGCGTAGTTTATAAAAGATTTTCCATTTTAATGATATTATGGAACGTTTCAAAAAGAAAAATTGTAAAATGAAATGAGTATTATTTAAAAATATATAATAGTATTAGTGGTGTATTTATAAATAACACTCACAAAAACACAATATGATTGTTTAAATTATAATCCAAATGATGACATGATATCATTGCTTTCACACTAGGTCATTTAAATATCATGATTACAGTGTTAACATTAATGTTGGAGAAGTCGAAAATCTGTAGTTGGATGTGTTTAAGCCGCCGAGTGTCTATTTTTTTTTATTATTATTACATTTTCAATGTTATTTTCATCTCTTAAACAATGAAATTTAACATAAGAAGATCATATATTAATCATAAGTATTTCTCAAGGTCTCGTTTCTACTTAGAAAAATGTACACGATTGTCCAAATCAAACACCTACAAAAAAAAAAAAAAAGCATCTAGGCGGCCGCCTAGTCCGATTTTTCTGTCATCTTCGTCACACTGACATCCATTTCTAAATTATTCTCTCTCCTGTGTAACCCTCCAAAGTTATTTTGTTTATCTTTTCTCAATTTATAAGATTATGCATTTCTTGTCTCAATCTTTATCTCTTTTCATTTAATTCTAAGTTTTTTTCTCCTTCTCTCCTTTTCATTTTCTTCTATTTTCCTATCAATTGTTTTTTTTTTAACCAATTATCAATTCTTAAGGTGATTTTAATATATATTTTAAAAAATATAAAAATTATATTAAATTTTAAGTAATTTTTTTAAAATTTACTTTAAAATTAATGGGTGTGTCTCTTGTGCACTCAAGTACATGGTGTACTTGAGTGGACTTTGATTGGTCAACTGTTAACCGTTGACCGGTCAAACTTTGACTTTTTTTTTCAATTTTTTTTTTGTTACAGAAAATTTACATTTTTCAATGTTATTTTCAGCTATTTTAACATACACTTTTCAACTATTTTAATATACACTTTTCAGTTATAATATCATACACTTTTCAGTTATAATAACATACATTTTTCATTAATATATAACTTACACTTTTCATTAATAGAACATACACTTTTAAGTTATAATCATTAATAGATCATACACTTTTCAGTTATAATAACATACACTTTTCATTAATAGATCATACATTTTTCAATTATAATAACATACACTCTTCAGTTATAATAACATACATTTTTCATTAATATAACATACACTTTTAAGTTATAATAACATACACTTTTCAGTTATAAGAACATACAATTTTCATTAAAAACAGTGTTACACTTTTCATTAAAAACAATGTTGCACTTTTCAATATAGTAACATACAATTTTCATTTAAAAAACAAAGATGCACTTTTCAATATACTAACATACACTTTTTCAAAATAAAAATATCGAAAAAAAAATTCGAAAATAATAATTAAAAAAAAAATTAAAGTTTGACCGTTGACCGGTCAACGATCACCTGTTGACTAGTCAAAGTCCACTCAAGTACACACCATGTACTTGAGTGTATACAAGATTTTGGCAAAATTAATATACATTTTTTTTAAAAAATTCATGTATTATGGGGGATTTTGTACTAGTAATATTTAATCAATTAAGAGCCCAAATTTCTCCTCTACCAACAAAATTCCACAAGCAAAATAAAGAAATCAGAATTGCCTCTTTCGGAGTAGCAAATGTATTTGACATTAAAATTAGTATTATTAGAACTTTCCAAAAAAAAAAAATCAGAAGTCTTTTCATCACGTACGAGTCAATTATTACTGTAATTAACTAATCATTAATCTATTAAGCAAACAATCATCACACAGCATTTACAGGATAAACTGATAAATAATGATAAGAAAATAGCTGGAATGAAAAGTATATAATCATAAATAATTTTAAGAAAAGTCCAAAAAAAATTATATTTTATAAAATCGCATGTAAATTTGGGCTTTCTTAAATTTGTTAAATAATTAAATATGTTACATATATATATATATAGATCAAATACATTAAATTAAACCCCTTTTTTGTTTTATTTTGGTTGGAGCAAAGGTTAAAAGTTAAGTTTGATCAATTATTTTAATCCAGAAACACGTTTTCATCAGTTGCTGCGTGATGTAGTTTTTCAAAAGCGTGTCCCTCTAGACAACGACATGAGAGCACTGAGTAAATGGAAATAATCAATTCCATGCTATTTTGGGTGAAAAATCTCTACAAAAAACATCAAATTCGAGGGTTATGAGAAAAAGAATACTAAATCTGTCAAATATAATAAATGGCTGCAAATTTATCATTCATGCTAGTTACAAATTTTAAATAAATATATATACCTGCCTAAATCTGTAGCATTATCAAATCACAATATATATAGTGTGTGTAAATATATTAAATTAAACTTTGGTTAAACAAATTTTATTTTATATAGTTTTCCCTTAAAAAGAAGAGTTGAATTGGTCGTATATATATATAGGCGCGTTCCACTATATGTATAGTGTGAAATGAATCATACTAATTTGTTTGGGTTGAGAAATTCATCATAGTTAGGAGGAAATAAACTCAATATATATGAATTACTGCAGGGGTGACTCGTAAATCATATTTTTTTAATGCATGTTGCTTTCTCAACCAGAATAGAAGAATCGTTAGTGGAATGTGTACGACTTATCCAAACAACAATATGATTAAATAACACTACACAAACCTTCACGTTAAAACTTTAATCAATGACGATAACTGTGAGGCAATTTTTTTTTTGAACAAACTGTGAGACAATTATCACATATGATTATATGTACTTTGCTATGTTTGAATATGTGCATGGAATTAGGTTATCTTGGATTATTATTGATATACTACCTCGATTAACTCCAAAAGCCTTTCCTTTTATTTTAAGGAATATAATATTATATGCATTCTGTTGGGTTTCGGTGCCGCCGGCCGCCACTCGTACTCGCGGGTTATACGAACGGGCTCAGACTCGTGTGGGATTCTATCGGGATGAAGTGGAGATAACCTAACACACTAAGATGGGTAGCACTTCACCCTTGTTCTCCACTCTCCAATCTCACGTCTACATTACACGTATCGTCTCATCGTTAATGGAGAGGGTGACCCAATATATAGGAAGGCTGCCAAGAACTAGGGCACCAATAAGTTGGGCCCTTGTGTGTAGGCCCAATGGCCAAAACCACACTTGGGCTAAAACCCAACAATTCTCCACCTTTTTGGCCATCCCCGACTACAATCCACAATCCACAAACAATTTTGTCATCATCGCCCAACCCACTTCCATGTACCTGCAAAAGACAACACACAAAGAAAACACAAAGATTGTCTACGTACGTAGAAGTTAGTTCACAAAGAAAAACTCACAAAGACAATGCTCCACCTCACTTGGAGCATTCACAAAGACTCGCACAAAGACACAAAGGCACACAAAGACAAGCTCCACCTCACTCGAAGCATTCACAAAGGGAAACACAAAGGCACAAAGACATGATATCATAACGTATACATAGCTCACAAAGACAAAATCACTCCACCTTACTGAGAATGATCTCCAAACACCAAGAAACAATCAATCATTCATGATCACACAAAAGAAGAATGCATTGAAGAAGCACACAAAGAATGACACAAAGATCAAGACACGAAGCTCAATAAACATGCTCAAAATACTAACATGCAACTAGATGAAAATGGGGTAGGGGGAAAACATGAAACCACAATGTATGAAGTCATGCATAACACACATACATATAAACATATACTCATAATTCCCACGAAACCAACAAGTATAATCATGCAACCATTCCCCCACCTTTCCACTGGCCCATCATCTACTCATGCATCACAAAGAAATCACAGAGCAACACAAAGACACAAAGCACAAAGAACAAATAGCACAAAGGGACATAATCACTAAGAAAAAATAACCACAAAGACACCAAGAAAGCAAATTACATGCATCAAGAAATTAACCACCAAGACAATTAATAAAAAATTGCACAAAGAAACCTCACAAAGACGAATACATAAAGACAGTCATCACAAAGAAAAATATCACAGAGAACAAGCGGAAGCAATAACATTTACGATGCACACAAACGTAAATAAAATCACAAAGAGACCAGACTCACAAAGATATTTAAAGGGATAAAATAATTTGAGTAACTCAATTAACTCAAATTAAACAAATAATTAGCCCACATAACCCATAGTCCCTAACATAATATAAAAACTGAAACTGAGCATAGTCTAATATATTATTTCAATTTAAAAATTGAAAGTAACTAGCTGAACAGAATAAAAAATTAATTACCCTCCACCTCCCAACAGCAACTTATACGGCACAAAACAAAATAAATAAATTCTTACCTTCTTCTCCAAACTACGCCTGCAACCTGCGACTCTTTCTCTCCCCCAAAAACTTACCACAGCAGCAGCAGGAGCGACGCGAACGGGAGGCAGAACGGCGGCGGCATCTGGCCGCGAGCAGGGGCGGCGCTGATCAAAGAGGCGGCGGCGCGAGCAACAGAATGCTCAGATCTGGACGGAGGCGCGAACGGCGGGCAGGGGCGACGCCGAACACAGAGAGGGCGGCGCGACGCAGCGGTGCTGCTACAGGCGGCGGCGGTGGAGGCAGCACGGCGGCGCTGCTGTCCCACAAAGATGGCGGACGGCTACACACAGAGGAGCTTCGACGGCGGCGGCAGGCCCACGAAGATGGCGGCCACGATCTGGAAGCGCACGGTGGTGCCCACGGCGGCAATGGAGATGAACAGCAGTGACGGCGGAGGAGCTTCAACGGCAGCGGACAGGACAGAGCTCCGATCGGCGGCGACAGGCCCACAAAGATGGCGGCGCTGCTGCGATTTGAAGGAGACGGTGGACGGCGGCAAGAGATACGATGGCTAGACGGCCGACGGCGGAACCAGGCTCTGATACCACTGTTGGGTTTCGGTGCCGCCGGCCGCCACTCGTACTCGCGGGTTATACGAACGGGCTCAGACTCGTGTGGGATTCTATCGGGATGAAGTGGAGATAACCTAACACACTAAGATGGGTAGCACTTCACCCTTGTTCTCCACTATCCAATCTTACGTCTACATTACA
Source organism: Galeopsis tetrahit (assembly GCA_963675135.1). Lineage (NCBI taxonomy): Eukaryota > Viridiplantae > Streptophyta > Magnoliopsida > Lamiales > Lamiaceae > Galeopsis > Galeopsis tetrahit. Next base: position 16,795,964 of record OY776125.1, on the reverse strand, counting down.
CGTATCGTCTCATCGTTAATGGAGAGGGTGACCCAATATATAGGAAGGCTGCCAAGAACTAGGGCACCAATAAGTTGGGCCCTTGTGTGTAGGCCCAATGGCCAAAACCACACTTGGGCTAAAACCCAACACATTCTGAGTTATTGAGATATATAAAAAAAAAAATAGAGAGAATAATAGAAAAGATAATGAGAAGTTTTGCATGGAACGTCCATTTTAACAAAATGGAAAGCTTACATAAGCACGGGAGAGTATAATGATAAACACAAGATAGGATGTGAAATGTTACTCCCCCCCTATTCTTTTTATAAGTCGTTTTGACTTTTCGTTTTTTTTACAAAATATAAGTCGTTTTGCACTTTTCAATGCAAATTTATTGCATTTATTCTAAATTTACTCTTAAGATCAATAAATATTTACATGCATGTATTTTTTTAATGAAAATTATAAGCATTGATTAAGGGTAAAATGAGAAGTCAATTTTTTTCTTAATATGTGTGCATGAGCTTAGGATGACATATATTTTGATTAGGAGAGAGTATAAATTATTTTAAGAAGTCATAAAGTTATCGTACTTCATGCATTAAATATAAATGATCATTTAATAGAGCAATAAAAAAAGTCGGATATGTTTAATAAATGAAACATTTTTTTATACAACACACTCCCATTTGTACTCTACGAAAAAAAGTAAGTAAAGTACAAATATATTTCTTCTCTTTGAATAGTTTTTTAAACAAGAAAATACCTAAGCTAAGGCACTTAAGTGCTAAAAACGGATTATATAATTTATATCTCCTTTTTTTTGCCTTTTCTCTCTCAAATGCCTCTCAAATGACGAATCTTTTTCTTTTTCGATCTCTAATTTGAATATCATAATAAAGGTATAATTTTATTTATTATTATTTTGTTTTTGCGATTATACAGTATATTACTCCACTTTTTGGTAAATAGAAAAAATAAAAAGGAACTCATGAGAACATGAAATCATCTCAAGTAACTTTACCTCATGGATGAATGTGGAATTAAAGGAAAGAACACCATTTCTTACTATGAAGAATAGAAATTGAGAATTCTGTAGAAAGTAATTGATTACAAAATAAGAACTAATTAGCCCTTTAAATACTTAAGGGACTAATAACTGCTAATGTAACTGTTTAACATAACTGCTAATAACAACCTAACTATTTATTTAAGAGATATACACATCTAGGGTGTATCTTTAAATACATAGGGTGTATCAGTGGGGTGTATTAATCAACCCTTCAACCCTTTATACCCCCTCAAAATGGGAGTGGATATCCAATAAGCCCATTTTGGACTTATGATGAGTGAAATCTGAAGTAGATAGTGGTTTGGTGAAGATGTCATCAAGGTTTTCTGAAGTTGGGATGTGGATAAGAGTAAACAAGCCTTGTTGAATCTTCTCCCTTGTGAAGTGGTAGTCCAAATAGATATGTTTAGTCCTTTGGTGCAAGCAAGGATTATGGGCAATGGAGTAAGCACTCTTGCTATCAGTGTACATTGAAGAAGGTGTGAAGTGTTGAATCCCCAGATCAGCAAGTATGTAGTGAATCCATTGCATCTCATAAGAAGTTGATGCCAATGCCCTGTACTCAGCCTCAGCAGAGGACCTGCTAACAGTAGGTTGTTTTTTGGATTTCCAAGAAATTAGTGAATTACCAAGATAAATGCTAAAACCTGTAATACTTCTTCTAGTGTCAAACTGTCAATGCACCTAGCCCAATCAGAATCTGAGAAAGCATGCAATTTGTAGTTGATATTCTTAGGATAAAAGACACCAGTTCCAGGATTGCTTTTAAGATACTTTAAGACTCTATGAACACCAACCAAATGAGCAACAATAGGAGACTTCATGTATTGACTTAAACCTTGAACAACATAAGAAATATCAGGTCTAGTTACAGTCAAATAAAGTAGCTTCCCAATCAGTTTTCTATAGTGTTCAGGGTTATGTAGAACAGGAGAATCAGGATCAAAATTGAATTTAGAATCCATAAGGGTGGAACATGGTTTGTAGCCTAAATATCCAAAGTCATGCAATAAATCCAAAGTGTATTTTCTTTGACAAAGAGTGGGACCCTTGTTATTTCTGGCAACTTCTATCCCTAGGATATACTTCAAAATGCCTAGATCCTTAATGGTAAATTTATCATGCAAATAGCTCTTTACATGTTGAATTATATCAAGATTAGAACCTGCCACAATTAAATCATCCACATAACAAAGAACCACAGTAAAATCAATGCCATCATGTTTAGTGAATAAGGAAGTATCAGCCTTAGACTGAGTGAAACCTAGACAATTTAAGGATGTGGTCAATTTAGTGAACCACTGTTTGGATGCCTGTTTTAAACCATATAAACTCTTGTTTAATTTGCAAACTCTTTTATCAAGCTTAGAACAGTATCCAGAAGGAGGAACCATATAGATTTCCTCCTCTAAATCTCCATGTAAAAAAACATTATTCACATCTAATTGATGGATATGCCAATCTTTAGAAATAGCAACAGCTAATAAAATTCTCACAGTGGTGATTTTAGCAACATGAGAAAAAGTGTCAAAGTAATCAATACCTTCTTGTTGAGTATAGCCTTTGGCAACAAGTCTGGCCTTATATCTTTCTATAGTGTCATCTGAATTATACTTAACCTTATATACCCATCTACACCCTATACAATGCTTGCCTAAAGGTAAATCTACCATAGTCCAAGTGTTAGACTTTTCTAAAGCTTCTAATTCATTTTTCATAGCAAGAACCCAATTCTCATTTAGAGCAGCTTGTTTATAAGTGTTAGGTTCCTGTATTTGAGAAATAGATGCAGTAAATAGACCATGTTGAGTAGATAACCTATCAAGAGACAAATAATCATGTATAGGGTACTGCTTCCCAGAAGTAGAGAGGTGCAATTTGGCATGATCAATAGAAGCAGGTAAATCTGTCTCATAAACCTGTAAATAAGCAGGTTGAGACTTAAATCTGGTGGGTCTTGTGTGTGTTTCAGTAACTGGATCATGAATATCAGGGGCAGGAATAACATGATTTTCATGAGTATGTTCAGGAATAGGGGTGTCAGCATGGGTGGTATCAGGAACAATATCAACATGTTGTGAATTATCAATGTTGGTATTAGTATGAGTGAAAGGAAAATCATCATCTACAAAATCATCAATGTTTGAGATATGAGAATGTTCAATAGGAGGGATAGTACCAGATTGATGTAGGTTTTGAAAAGGAAATACATGTTCAAAAAACTTAACATTTCTAGACACAATTATTTTTCCAGTGGATAGTTCAAAAAGTTTGTACCCTTTTATGCCAAAAGGATAGCCAATGAAGACACATTTAGTAGCCCTTGTATCAAATTTATGTCTATGAGCAAGTAGAGTACTAGCAAAACATAAGCAACCAAATGTTTTAAAATGAGAATAGTCAGGCCTCTTGCCAAACAGTAGTTCAAAAGGAGTTTTCTGTTTAAGGATAGGGGAAGGGATCCTATTTATAATATATGCAGCAGTTTTAACACATTCTCCCCAAAATTTTAATGGTAAAGAGGATTGAAAAAGAAGAGCTCTAGCAATTTGAAGCAAATGCTGATGCTTTCTTTCTACTATCCCATTTTGTTGGGGAGTCTCAACACATGAAGTTTGGTGAATGATTCCTAGGGAATGATAAAAGTCTGATAAAAGAAACTCAGTGTCATTATCACTCCTCAGTATTTTAATTTTAACACCAAACTGGGTGAGAACCATGTTATAAAAATTTTGTAAAGAGACATTAACATCACTTTTTACTTTTAAAAGATAAATCCAGGTACATCTACTATAATCATCAACTATAGTAAGGAAAAATCTGTGCCCAGTAATAGAGTTTAAAAAGAAAGGACCCCAAACATCACAATGTATTAATTGAAAAATGCTAGTAGAAACAGGGGTGCTTAAGGGAAAAGGCTTCATCTTTTGTTTAGCTAAAGGGCAGATTAAGCAATTGTTGTGCATGCTAGCAACTTTTACATTCAAGGTAGGAATCTGTAACATACACTTAGGAGAGATATGACCTAGCCTCTTATGCCACAAATCAAAAGTACAAAATTTGTTATCTATAGCACCAGAAAAAACATAATGTTTAAGAACATAGTTGTTAGAGGGGTGAGTAGTTTGTAATAGGTACAGGCCCCTAACTTGTTCAGCGATAACCAATCACCATCTTGGTTGAATTGTCCTGTAATACACAATGAGATGACAAGAAGCTGACAGTGCAGTTGGAATATCTTGTTAAATGGCTAATAGACAGTAGATTAAAAGTAAACTCTGGAACATACAAGACATTATATAATGTGAGATGTTCATTAATGGTTATATTGCCCATATGTGTAGCTGTAGAAAAAGCATTATTAGGCAAGGATATTTTAACATTTGCAACAGATGGAGGAGTGGAAAATAAAGACAGATCATAAACCATGTGATCAGTTGCACCAGTGTCCAAAATCCAAGTAGAAACATTAGTGGCATTGAAGTAGAATTTGGATGGGAAATAAGAAAACATACCTGTATCCTTGGAGGGTGGAGCTTCTTCAGGAAGAGCAGTGGAGGCTCCTGCCACAGAATGAGGCATGTCCCTCCCATCATTAAGATTCTGCATCTTAGAAAAACTTAAAAAATTGTCAAACAGATCCTGAGTGCATAGAGGGTTTGAGGCCATGGGAAGATCCCTCTTAGTAGGTGATCTAATGGAGATGTTGGCAGCTTTGGTAGAGTCTTTATGTGGAGGGCCTCTAGGGCCTCTCCAGCCAGGGGGAAAACCAATTATCTGAAAACATTTATCAATGGTATGGCCTAAACCATCACAGTGGCTGCACTTAAGGGGTTTTCTTTTATCTTTAAAGAACTTGGAATTTTTGGTAATCATGGCAATAGAATCAGGCTGGATAGATTCAGGGAGAGTGTTTAAAGCTCTCTGGGACTCTTCTTGAAGCAACAAACCATAGACTTTAGACAAAGCAGGAAAAGGGGATTGTAGTAGGAATTGGCTCCTAATAGTGTTATAAGAATCATGGAGGCCAACTAAGAATTTCATTACAGCATCTTGCTCTTGGGTTTTGGTCATTAATTTGTGTAAATCACAAGTGCACCCATCCATAGCCCCACAAGAACATTTAAGGACAGGTCTAAAACTCAAGTATTCATCCCAAAGGGATTTAAATTGGTTGTAATAACAGACCAAAGATTGGGAGCCTTGAAAAATTGTGCTTAGGGATTTTTCTAAATGATAAACCCTAGTGCCATCAGAGAGTGCATAACGAACAACTAATTCATCCCAAACATCCTTAGCAAGAGAAAAATATTCTAATGTTCGTTTGATATCAGGAGAGATTGAGTTAAGAATCCATACCAATACCAAATCATTAGCCCTAACCCAGGCAGCATGGATGGCAGGATCATCTCCTTCTGAAGGAATGGTCAAAGAACCATCAATGAGGCGCGCCTTATTCTTCACGCTGAGACTCCTCTTAAGGGCATGGCTCCAAGAAATGTAGTTGGTGCCGTTGAGAGGCTCGAAGACAATAGAAACCGTCGGATTGTCGTTCTGGTGAAGGGCCAAGGGGGAGAAGGGATTCTTGGCCGGATCCAGTGAATCAGGGTCGGTGACAGTGGGCGCCATGGATGCAGAAGAGAGCAATGAACAGATGAATCAGTCAAGAACAAGAAAGAAACAATAAAACGATCGATTGTGGTGGAACACAAAAGGGGATCGATAAAAAAGGAAACAAGAATCTGAAATCGATATGAGGATCGAAAGATTCAGAGTAAGAACGGAAGCAATTGGATCGAATTGGTTGTCAATTTCGTGAGGAAACTGATACTATGTGGAATTAAAGGAAAGAACACAATTTCTTACTATGAAGAAATTGAGAATTCTGTAGAAAGTAATTGATTACAAAATAAGAACTAATTAGCCCTTTAAATACTTAAGGGATTAATAACTACTAATGTAACTATTTAACATAACTGCTAATAACAACCTAACTACTTATTTAAGAGATATACACATCTAGGGTGTATCTTTAAATACATAGGGTGTATCAGTGGGGTGTATTAATCAACCCTTCAACCCTTTATAATGAAAGAATTTGGATTTTACAAGTGCAAACTTTTAAGTCAGATAAATCACTCATAAGAACATGAAATCCATTAATTAAATAAGTCCAAACAAATTCTATAATTTGGTTGTTATTATGAATTCAAAATCCAAATCTCCATCAAAACTAAATCGCCAAATCTGGCCTGTAGTTTCAAAGTCACAGAAAAAATAATCCCATGTCCAAAAAGTTATTATTTTTTAAGAGTTCTAAATGATGGAGGAAAGATGGAACATCAAGCAATTTACGCTTAAGATGACCTCATTGCCTCAGCTGTTGATTCAATGGCACGCTTATAAATCGAACCTTTATAAGGCTGCGCCTGCTCGGTGTTGGTGGAGCCCGAGGATTTGATCGAGAGATTCTCAGAAGAAGCAGGGGATGATGAATGTGGTGGAACACGAGTAGTAGACAAGCCTAATGTGATCAAGGGCTCTTCCGCCTTTTCTGGCCCGTAGATATGAGTGAGGAGAGCATCGAATGAGAAAGGATTGGGCCCGGTATTGGCAGCTGCGGGCTTACGCACGAGTTCTTGTGATGTGTCCCTTGATGATCTGCAATCATGTCATTTTCCAAGATACAACATGAAACAAACAAGAATGCATAATTCCATCGGAAAATAGTTTTTTTTACTCATGTAAGTAGATCAAACATCCAGTTGACGTTGACGTGGCAGAGTCTGAGTGGTCAACTGGATGTCTCACCTCTTACAGCCGGTCACCAAACCAAAATGTAAAAAAAATTAAAGTTACAGGATTATTTTCAATTTTTGAAAGTCGTCGAGACTAAAATCAAAATAAGGTAACTTACAAGAATAATACAACTATTTTCCCAAATGCATGTTTTTTTAGAGGAGAAGAGGCAGAAAAAGGCTTAAACACTTCAAAACACTATTTACCTGTGTGTCAACTTAGACGAATTATCATCCGACTCTCCATCCTTGTGCTTCGCATTCTTGTAAAGCGAAATATGCGCAAGTAAATCATTTAGAGTCACTAGAGAAGCTTTGGGTGTTGTCCCACTAGCAATATTATCGTGCTTTCGAAGAACTCGCTGCAAGCTATCAATCAATAGCAATCCCTTGCATAGAAGGCCCTCGTCTCTATGAAAGGAATGAAGGTGATTTATTAACATAAAATGAAAGGCAAAGTCTTACGTAAATTAGTTTAACCTCGTCTCTACGAAAGGTATTAGTGTGTACTTTTAAACAGTACGGTTTCATTAAGACGTATTATATGTCAGCATTAGTAATTCCATATAAAGTGATAATTGCAAACCAAGTGTATGGTAAAACTATTTTACATAAGACCAACTCAAAATGAAAATAGATATTGGGGAAAAAAGAAAAGGAAAAACGGCAACATTTCATATACTTACATGGTATTCTTCACAATAACGTTGACACGTTTCTGGTATGTACGACACTGATCAACTAATTCAACGATGAGCTCATCCTTCACTCCCTATGGTCAAACCCAAAAGAAATTTATTTAGTAAAATCACAAATCAAGCATTTACTGACAAAATATAGTTCTCAACTACATGGCAATTTTGACATCATAAAAGGCCATTTATTGAAAATAGATAAGGATGAAATAGATAGCATTGCCTATTCAATAAAGTCGTTATCAAACAATTTTAAGAAAACAAGTAGGTCACAGTAGAAACTTTTTAAAAGATGCTCTGTATAAACTTGTTTAAATGTAAGTATATTGAAAATTATGGCACGTGATTACAAGATATATGGGTCAATTAGCTTTCTGGATCGAGCCAATCTTTCAGATTGATCACCTGAGAATTATTTGGATCCAAGGCAGCAAGCATTTCCGTCAGAACATCAGCAAGTCTTTCAGCTTTTTCAATCTCCTCCAAGCTACAAGACGAAAAGAATACGATGAAATTCAAGGTAACCAATTTTCAACCAAAAAATATACTCATATAGATCAACAAATTTCTGTCACTATTAGTAGTATTATTATTTCATCACCACGGTTTTTTTCTTATTACATACCTCAATTCTAAGTACTTTTAGAAACTGATTACATTCATAGTTTCATAATTTCAAACACACCTAAAATATGCCAACCCAATGTAATACTAATAAAATTAAATAGAACTTGTCTTAAAACGGAAAAAATATAAATAACATTAACACAGTCTGGAAAATTCAGTTTGAAAGAAACTTGCTGAGCAATCACCAAAACAATATGCACCTTTAAGAAGTACAACTCAGGAACAAGATAGTAACATGTACCTGAGTCCAGCGGGGTCCATCTCTAAAGCTAGAACGTCTACTTTGTTTCCCACTCGAGGCGGGAATTCTACACCAGCAGACTGCATATTTTGAAAAAAAAATATATATTAACTCCATAATAATGATTGCTACTAATGTGGTCATTTCATTTTTGATGGATTTTAAATCCATTTATTATTACTTTTGGAATGATTTTGATTGCTTTCAAATCTATATAAGATATTAGGACCCATTCTTCAAAGAGTGGGACTCCTGTGAATCGGATTAACGTGAACTCTCTTCTTCAAAGTACTATTGTTTAACATATGAAGTATCACATTTTAAAAGTACATGATTTTATGTGTTATTCTTCTCAAAATCACTAAACCTTGATACTTCGTATTCGTATACTAAATAGTACTACAGAGTTCACTGTAAAACTTTTGTGAATCAAGTTCACAGAAGTTTGTCTCCCTCAAATCAAATTCCCACAACCAAATTGACCAATGAGAACGTAGCATGTAGCTTAAACACCAGGTCTTAACTATAATTTAAGCAAATAGAGATTTTAATAACAGAAACGAAACATAGATTTTAATCACCTTCAGTTCGTTGTAAGCATCATAGTACTGAGGAAACTTTCCTCTGATTCCGCCTAGAGCTGCTTGCCAAGTATCAATCATCACAAGAATCTTCTCCCTCACATTTAAATCAGGCTGAGGCATTATACAAGGAAAATGTAAAAGTTCATTCGCATATGTACAATAAAGAAGCAAATACGGTTTAGGCAAAATGGCAACTCCACCTTCTTCATCACAATTTTGACCATCTCCCGCAAAATATCCCCCTCAACCATCTGCCGAAACATGTGGTCCCCACAATTTTTGCTAAGAGCATCCAGAACCTGAATTACAAATTTTTTTACGTTAAGTTTTTGCCCAAATACTCACAAATGTACATGCTCGTGTGGACCCCAAAAGAAAATACAGATATATGTGTGTGTAGCAGTGTAGCTAACAAATGTATCGTGTATCTCGTATGCAATAAAATGGCATGAGAGTAATTTAGGCATGAAAAGTTTCTTATTTTGAAATTTCTTTCTTAAGCCATAAAGGGAGCCTATCTTTAGGAGGTCGGATACAACAGCTTCTGTAAAATTATTTAGTAGCTATGACATACAGGGGTGTGTACTGATTTTATAAAAAAAAAAATGGTTTTGATGATGGAAAATGTGAGTGATTGTATAAGAAGACTTTCGGATTTTATAAAATAAAAAGGAATAAATGATAACCAAGAGAGGAGTGCTTGAAATAGTTCAACGGATACTTACAAATAGTGCAAGGATCTGCACTTTGGGATTTTTATTTCCCAGTTTTTTCTTGATTACCTTTAATGCATCCATGGCTTGCCTGGAATATCAAATCATCTTATGCGATTACAATTCACGAAAGCATGCATAAGTAATAAAGAATCGGATAACCTTAAATATACATTAATTGAAGCAATATTTTACAATTCATGCAGGAATAACGGCGTTGTAGACTTGTAGAGTGTCATACGTGTCACGTCTGTGATAATTCCAGTTGCCTAAGTAATAAAGAATCGGATAACCTTAAAGATACATTAACTGAAGCATTATTTAACAACCTTTCCGTTGGAAAAACCAAAAAAATCATGCAAAAAAGCATCTAAATATCAAAGAAAGCCAGTTTCGTTATCATATAACCAGTTGAAGCACGGGTTATTATTATAAAATTCCTTATCTTCGTCTTTAGGATTAAAGAAGATGTTTTACAACTTGCAAATGAAGAGCCTTGTAACAAACAAGATCTCATGCAAAGCACATTCACATCAGGTAAAAGAAATAATACACAGGATATGCGTTTATTATATCGCAGAGCTCTATGTTCATCGCCCAATCTGGAACACTCAGCAAGTCATTGGTGGCCCTCTCTGCAACAGCTACCGCATTAGCCATCTATTTCCTATATAAACAAATCAAATCAAATAATTAGATAAAAAAGCAACAAAAAGCAGATCAAATGGTACAAGAAGAACTAAGATTGAAGGCGGCAAGTAACCATTTTATAGCCACAAAATCTGCATCTACGACGAAAAATCAAGAAATTGTGGATTTGCAATTGTAACCAAATTATTGGAAAAACATGTTGAGACAAATACAAATACAAATCAAACTCATTAAGGAGGTCATACAAATGTACCAATAACCACACTCAGATGTATCATCAACAAAAATATATGAATTGAGTTTTGAGCAAAAATACATCAAGATTTGTTAGATATACATACATAACATCAAAGAAACAAAAAAAATAAAATTAAACAAGCAATCAAATGTACCAATAATCATACTCAGATATGCCAAGAACAAAAACATCTGAATTGAGGTGTGAACAAGAACATACATAACATTGATTTTTTATTTTTTTTAAACGATCAATAAAAGCTCCAGAGTAAGTAACAAAGCATAAACACGGTTAAAAAAAACATGTATAAAGACTAACCAAAAGAAGGGTCCAATTCAATTCAATAATTCTAAGCATCCAACTAAAAGAGGGCCACTAAAATCCCAACTTAGTGCCCAAGAGAGAACTGAAATAAAACCAGCCAAGAAAATCTCAAAGATCATATTTTTTCAAGAAAACGAAAGAACCCAGTTCGAATTTACAAACACAAGATCACGAGTAGTGGGATTCAAAGAGAATTCGAAGTCAAAAACACAGATTTTTTTTTTAAGAATGATTGTCGGAACCCTCAAGTCTTTATCTAGTCAGATGAAACAGAGAAAACTGATTTAAGGGCGCGTTTGGGTAGGAGAAAGCTGACCGAAACTGGCAACTTGCACGCACAATGCAAAATCCGAATGTTTTTCTTGAATTGGTCTCGTAATAGTTTAAAATGCAAAACAGATTTGCTATCGATTAAAGTAAGACCAACGTGGATTTATATAGCCATTGCAAAAGGGAAAATGTTTTTTTTTTTTTCCTGAAATTTACTAAAATTTTATTTTAGTCCTATTAATTTTGAGATTTTATTTTTACAAACGATCAACTAATTATTAGACATTGTCATGTGGACAAATTTAAGGGTATCACGTTATTTTTACCGACTAATTACCTGATGTAGTAGGTTGTAGAACTAAAAAATAAAAAATATGTAAATTACGTGACTATTTTCAAAATTTAAAAGTTAACACATTAAAGTTGAGGGAAAAAAAGGGAAGTTTTCACTGCATGGGCTATTTATGAGGTTGTTTCATTTTGTAATTTGGCATCTTCTTTAATGCATGTTTATATTTTTAATATAAATTATTGAATATTTTATCATTATGTATTTATAATGCATTAAATATTTAAATGTAAAATAAAATATGAAAAATATAACAAATGATGCATGTAAATATTAGGGGCTTTATATCTAGATAGGGATGATCAAACGGCTCCGAATGTACGATTTTCGATTCTAAAAGTAAGGAATCAAAAAATCGAACCAAATATATAGGTTACACGATTTTTGAAACCGACGGACCTATTTTTCTAGTTAATAGTATACAATTTGTATCAAAATTTTCATGGAACTGATGGTTCCGGCCTCAAACGGTTATAATTTGTTTTATTTTGTTTTATTTCAGTCGTCTATCACGACCTCCAACAACTATATTTATATTTAAAAAAAATTGAAATCGACGATTACGAATTTTGGAAGAGAGGAACTGAAACCAAACCTTTTAATACACAATTTCAACTTTTACCACGATTCCGATTTCGAACTAAAAAAATTTGAACCGAAAATCGATAGTTCAAAACCGGTTAAAATAAAGTGTACTTACTCCATGATTCAATTATCTTAGAAAATTAAAGAGCGCGTTAAAAAAAAATCATGAACGATAAACCACTTCTAAAAATTATATGTGTGACATTACACTTAGTAAAGTTACCTTCCAACCATGTGTCTCTTTTTTTCTATTTTCACATCAAAATAAGACATGTGAAAGTTATTATGAAATGTTCAGAAAATAAAAGTGTAAAAGCTTTTGGAAGACGTGAGAATAATTATTTTTACAAATTAATTTTCATTGGTGGATATTGTCATTTGTTACACTTTAGTGTTATTAATTAATTAAAAAATGAAAACTCTTCCTCACTCTTTTTTTTTTTTTTTTGGTGGGCTCGCTCTTTTTTAATTTCTATATTAGTGTCAAGCATCCAGTATGCATAATACAATATGTAATGCCCAAATGTAAAAGGGATTGTGTTCGTTGTATTAGCACTCATTACGAAAGTGATTTTATTCGAATTTTAAGTAACTAATCTCTTTGCAAATTAAATGGAAATTCAAAATCATTAACATTAGATTTTGTAAATTAAGACTAATTAAGTTTTGAACCAAAATAAATTACAAGCTGTATTAGATTTTGTAAATAAATGAAGATTTTATGGTAACCAGTATTGTAATTAATTACAAGCTGTATTAGATTTTGTAAATAAATGAAGATTTTACGGTAACCAATATTGTAATTAATGTAGAAATAAATTTACTACCGTGGAATGTAATAATTTGTCTGGTAAGATTTGGCATATTGCATTGTAAGAATTGACGCACTAGAAACTCTATAAATTAATACTCAATTAATTAATAAATTCTCTAAGATAATATTTTTGGTCGGTCTCGGATAGGGTGCTAAATTAATAAACTTGCTAAAATTATAAGATAATACATTTTTTATAATTTCTATAGACCCATATAAATTGGAGTATAAATTAATAATTCCTTATATACTCTCTATTACATGAATAATTTATGAAGGTTTCTTGAAAAATGACTAAATTGTCTTTTATTTTTTATTGAAATCAATTTCACCTTCAATCTCGTCTCTAATTTTCCTTATCATTGTAAGAACTTCTAGTGTCATTTTCTCATAGCTCAACAAGAAATTATTCAAGTGAGAGATACTTTAAAGACCCGCTTAATTGTATTTTATATTATCGATTGACTCACATGCAAACTATAGTTACTAAGAACCCATTCTTGCAATTGCTTTTGAACGAGACTTGAATTATCCTTGTTGTGCTTGCATAATGCTCTTCGAATCTCGTCGGTTGTTGTTATTTTTTTTCACACATGTAAGATGAGAAGTCATGTTGTGTGTATGATTTTGTTTGTGTTAGCATATTTTGATATAAAAAATCTTTTTTATTATCCATAAAGTGATATAATGAATACAAGAAGCATAATAATGTGGAAGATTGATGATTATTTCAAATTAGATCCTTCATTCGATATACAATAATTAATTATATGTGGAAGTTTGAAAGAGTGTTTATAAATTGAGTATTTTATTACTCCATAAATTAATAAAATATTAATTAATATATAAATTAATAATTATTAATTTATAGATAAATTAATAACTCTTTAAATTAATAAATTTTGGTGTTCCCAACATTATTAATTTATAGAGTTTCTATCTATATTTTATTAGAATTTGCCATTCATATGAAAATTGAAAATAGTGGACTCCATTTACTAGAATGTAATAATTTGCCAAAATATATACTAAAAAAAACTGCATATGGTTGAGCAAAAAATCATGATTCGTCTCATTGAGTTCAGACTTGACTCATACAAAGTGAGTTCAATGCAGATTTGGATTTGAACCGCTCCACTGTAATCCCTACTTTTACATGAATTGAACCATTATTCTCCAACTGTCAACCCAATTACATTACAAGTGTTCTTATTGTACGAATTCATGTTATTCTTCCGATCAGGAGTTTAGTCACAGTCACTTGTACAAATTCTTTAGCTCTCATGTACTGAATATTTTGAGGTGACCAGTTGACCATCATGCAGGTAATCACGAATTAGAATGGGGATTAATTCATGAATTATACCAAACCCAGCATTATTAAAGTGATATCATTAATCACTTTTATCATATTGACAATTTTTTAGATAGTTTGGGACTACATCAAAATGTCTATAAATTAATACTTTATAAATTAATAAACTCTCTAAAATAATAAAATCTTTCGATCATGACTTGAACCTTTGTTAAAAATCATCAAATTTAATAAGACAATAAGATAATATTTTTTTAGAAAATCCCTTTATAAATATTAGGTCCCATTAAAACTCTAAATTTATAATTCATAAATATTACAATTATAAATATTATGACATGTCTATCTTATAAATCTTTTTCATCAATCCACTCTTCTAAATCTTTTTAAGTGCATGCGGGATGGTTTCGATCTATTATACTCACATAATGCTTTCTGCGCGCATTTGATTATTCATGGATGGTTTTGTGATTCGAGTGGAATTTACACACCTTAGAGGCACATGTGAAGCGTATATTGATGTGGATTTCATTGAATTATGGATTGATTATGATGATTTGAGCCAAAATGAGAGAAAGGTTGTATTTTGTCGATTTTGTAGGAAATACGATGGAATTTGGAGCAAAAAACCAACCATACTTTACTGGATCAAGAACAGGATTGTACCGTTGAGTTCGTCTCGAAAAACGGAGTGGAATAGCCAAAAGAATCAGGCCAATCGGACAACCGAGGCGAAAGATATGCACGAAACAAGTTTGGAGTGGTCATCAACTCGGCCGAGCTAGACCGAAGACTAGAATCTGGAACAACTTTCCACTCGGCCTAGCTCCCTGACTCGGCCAAGCTGCTGGGCGAACTCAGAAACTGGAACAACTTTCCACTCGGCCGAGCTACTAATCGAGGCAGCTACTGGAAGAATTAAATCACTCGGTCGAGTTACTTCACTCGGCCGAGCCATGAAGAAGGTCGTTTCCCCCATTCGAACACCCCAACTCGGCCGAGTCACCCATGCTCTCGGTGGTTTTTGCACATTTTGTCCAATTTCCAAGGACTTAAGTTCAATTTTCATCCTTAAGCCATACCCCAACACTATATAAGACCTCATTCTTAAAACCATTGGAACTCTTCCCCAATTCTTGAAATTTCACACATAGAAACACACAATTGAAGGTGTTTGGACATATCTTCTTCATTTCTCCATCAAATCAAGCAAGGAAGGATGCAATAGCTTGGAAATTCCATTATCTACTACATTTTAGACTAAGCTTTCTCTTTCTCTTTCTTTTTATTTAGTTATTTATTTGGATTTTGTTAATTTGATTATGCTAGTTATTGGCTAGAATACTTTTGGTTATAGGGCTATGTTTATACTTTGGATGATGTTTATGAATTAATTTCTTGTTTATTTGGTGGTTGTGTTGCTATTTCTATTTGGATGCTTAACTTTCATTGCAATACATGTTGTCAATGGCCATGATAATGTGTTTGATTTATTATTAATTGAAATTGGATTGAGAAATCTTTTTCATTAATCGTATTTAAGCATTCGATCCAATATTATTGTGAGCTTGAGAGAGGAACAATTATTGGGAGGGTATTAGATGATCTTAGGACCCATTTTGAGGTTTATTATGCATGCTAGGTAGAGATACTAGTTTGTGTGATACTTCTCTTGGATTAATTGGATCGAGAGAACTTTTAATTCATTATTTCGTGATCAACCCTATAGTAATCAACACAACACCACTTAATTAAGCTTTTGATCATAAATTGACCCCTTAGTGTGACATATGTCTTGGAACCTACCTTTCCTTCTTTGAGTTTTAATCATATTTCTCTCGTTTCTTTGGTTTGCATGATTGTTGATCGATTTCTATATTACTCGTTTAATTGTTTACTTGTGACAACTTTGGGTAGATAATTAGGGGTAATTTCACATTTTACAACTTATCGATCACGTCTATTTAGAATTCAATCGAAAAACTCCACTTTTACACTACACCTCCTCGTGGGATCGACCTTGTACTTATCACACTACGATAGACGTCGTATACTTGCGGTCGTGTATTTTAGTGTTGTTAAATACGTGAATCAAGACTCGGCTGAGCCATGAAGAAGGTCGTTTCCCCCATTCGAACACCCCAACTCGGCCGAGTTGTCCCACTCGGCCGAGTCACCCCTGCTCTCGGTGGTTTTTGCACATTTTGTCCAATTTCCAAGGACTTAAGTGCAATTTTTATTCCCAAGCCCTACCCCAACACTATATAAGCCCTCATTCTTAAAACCAAAGGTACACTCCCCCAATTCCTAAAATTCCACACATAGTAACACACAATTGAAGGTGATTTGACCATATTTTCTTCATTTCTTCATCAATCAATGCAAGGAAGGCATCAATAGCTTGGAATTTTCATTCCCCATTACATTCTAGACTAAGCTTTCTCTTTCTCTTTCTTTTTATTTAGCTATTTCTTTGGATTTTGTTAATTTGATTATGCTAGTTATTGGCTAGAACACTTTTGGTTCTAGGGCTATGTAAATACTCTTGATGAAGTTTATGAATTAATGTTTTGCTTATTTGGTGTTTGTGTGGCTTAATTTTATTTGGATGCTTGATTTTCATTGCAAAACATGTCATTAGTGTACAATGGTGATATGTTAATCTTAGTTAATTGAATTAGGTTGAGAAATCTATTTTGATTGATTGATTGCAAGCATTTGACCTAATTTTATTGTGAGATTGAAAAATAATCAATGATTAGGAAGATGTGTGATGATCCTGGGAGCTTGATTGGGTTCTATTGTGCAATTTAGGTAGAGATACTAAGTTGTGTGATATTTCCTTTGGATTATTTGGATTGAAGAAACTTTTAATTCATTATTATGTGATCAATCTTATAGACAAAACATGAACACCACTTGAGTAGATTGTTAGTCATAGATGGATTCATTAGTATTGCATATGCCTTGGAATCTACCTTTTCATCTTTGAGTTTCATTCGTTTTCCACTTCGTTTTGTGATTTGCATGAACGTTCATTGATCGATTTTATATTAATCGTTTAATTGTTTACTTGTGACAATTTTGGGTAGATAATTAAGGGTAATTGCTACATTTCTACTTAATCGATCACGTCTATTTAGAATTCAATCGACAAACTCCACTTTTATACTACACCTCCTCGTGGGATCGACCTCGTACTTATCACGCTACGATAGACACCGTATACTTGCGGTCGTGTATTTTAGTGTTGCATTCGACTTTCCAGATTCTGAGTTCGCCCTTTGGCTCGGCCGAGTCAGGGAGCTCGGCCGAATGACAATTCATTCAAGTTTCTAACTTTGCCTCGCAACTCGGCCGAGTCAGGGAGTTCGGCCGAGTGACAAATTGTTCCAGATTCCAAGTTTGCTCAGCAACTCGACCGAGTCAGGGAGCTCGGCCGAATAACAAATCATCCCAGATTCTGAGTTCGCCCAGCAGCTCGGCCGAGTCAGGGAGCTCGGCCGAATGGAAAGTTGTTCCAGATTATGGTCTTCGGTCTAGCTCGGCCGAGTTGGTTAGCTCGGCCGAGTTGCTGGCCACTCCAAACTTGTTTCGTGCATATCTTTCGCCTCGATTGTCCGATTGACCTGATTCTTTTGGTTATTCCACTCTATTTTTCGAGACGAACTCAACGGTGCAATCCTTTTCTTGATCCAATAAAGTATGGTTGATGTTTTGCTCCAAATTCCATCGTATTTCCTACAAAATCGACAAAACACAACCTTTCTCTCATTTTGGCTCAAATCATCTTAATCAATCCATAATTCAATGAAATCCACATCAAAATACGCTTCACATGTGCCTCTAAGGTGTGTAAATTCCACCCGAATCATTTTGCGATGTCTTTAGATGAGAAGACATGGTTGGGTGTTATGAATTGTTTTATTTTCATATTGAGATTTATTTATATATATAGTATATTTTTATTTATCATGCATGAATACATTTAATTTAAGTGCAACGAATTAATGTAAATATATATATATATATATATATATTTAAGTAATTCTAATGAATTGATGCATGCGTCCATGAATATGAATATAATAGTTAATTGCAGTGTTTTCATAACCGGACCGGCAATCGAACCGGATTGGCTACCAGTTCACGGTCCAACCGGTTTGACCGGTTGAATCGGCGGTCCAACAGGTAAAATAATTTTTAATTAATTATTTATGTTATTCTATTTTTTTTTTTTTTTGGATCCATCAATTAATTGTTTTATTAATATAATCCTTGACCCATTAATATAATACTAGGCTTGACTTGTAATAATGTATTCCTTGGCCCATTAATATAATCCTTGGCCCCATTAATATAATATATATATATTTTTTTTTAGTGTTTCTTGTATGCAGCGTTTATTTTGTATATTCCGTTTATATTTCACTCATCTCACTTCTTAGCCGCAATCGACCAAATAACCAATTATTAGAAATCTCAGCCGTGAATTTTGATTTCGATTTTTGATGGAGCATGGCTAAGGAACTCAAAAATCAGGGAAGAAGCAACATCGATGGAACTCAGTAATCAGATCGAGATGCCGTCGCGCTTTGGCCGGCGCCGTCGCCTTGATCGTGGTTGCACCTTTGTTTCCGAGCAACTAAAGGTTAGAAGGTAGGTTCACACCGTGCAACTGAGAATTGGGGAAGAAGAACCGATGAAATATTGATTTATATTATAAAAAAAACGGTCAGACCGAAATCTTCCGATTTTCCTGGTTAATGGCCGGTTTTCCGGTTCTCAACCGGTTTAATCCGGTTGAACCATCAAAACGGTTTTATCATCAATTTTGGACCGGATCCAAGCCCGGTTCACGGTTGAACAGGTTGAACCGGTCAGTCCGGTTCGATTTTAAAAACACTGGTCAATTGTATACAATGAATTGATATTATATATGAATATATTTAATTAGTTACAAAGAATTGGTTGATACATGCAATCAATGAAACATATATGAACTCATTTATTTTTAATACATATGTAGATTTGCTGAATTTAAAAAAGTCTATCTTTTAATTAATAAAATATTAATTTATTTCTAAATTAATAAATTTTCACAGTTCCAAGATTATTAATTTATGGAGGTTTTACTCCCAAATTTATGACTTAAATCAATTATTTGATCTATCATTAAATTATTGTTTGCTACTCACAGAGAATTTGGGTTACGATATATGTGTAAGTCCATTTTTTGCAAATAATGAATTTAAATGAGACGGAAGGAGTATAAAATAAGCTCAAGACACTTAAATGAATTTAAAAGATAAATTTATTGAACTTTTGATCATCTTTCACCCATTTATTATTATGAAATTATTTTTATACATAATATTTAAAAAGAAAAAAATTGGGACTAGGAGTACAGTTGTACCCCATGTACCCTTCTAGGTCCGACGAAGTTGGATAGCTCAAGTGGTTAGAGCACCACTACCTAGGCTTTAGATCCTGGTTCGAGTCATGGAGAGGGGAAAAGGGATGAGTATTTAATGTAATTCAAAAAAAAAATAATGTACCCCTCTAGGTCCGCCATTGGCCACTCATTAATGTTTTCCTTTGGACGGATGAGATGTGATGCTTGGCACCCTCCACAGGTATGTTGCACAAATTAAATGTGGACGCGACCTTGTTTAACGATACACGACAAACAAAGGCGGATCTAGCATGGTACATGGGTACCTCAAAATGATTTTTTTTTTTTTTGTTTTTTAATTTTAGGTATTAAAATTAAGAAACTGGCTCAGTTTTTTTCACCTACAACTACAAGCATGCATCTGTTCCTAACTAACTCAAATTAAAAGGCCATGCAAGCAAAAAGAATGACCCAAATCAAGGCCCAATCAAATTGTTTATTACTCCAGCGTACTATATTATTTAATCTGTATTTTATTACTTATTATTTATTTGTTTATAATTTTTAATTTATAAATGAATTTATTTAAGTTTATAAGTTATAAATAATGAAATATTATAATGGCTAATTTACTACCATATTGTAAAATAATTTAACTAAAATAGATAATAGTTTGAATCTTTGAAATTTGAATTAATTAAAATAGATAATAGTTTGAATCTTTGAAATTTAAATGGTTCGATTGGAGACTTATTGTAGAATTAATGAATTATATTTACTAATTTACTACATTATAATTGTTAATTTTTTTTATCTAATTCAATTAAAGAAAGACTAAACATAAGAAACTCGATCATTTAACTAAGGACATACTTTTTGGGCACTGAATTTTTAGATATGAATTGTTTATTTAGTATTATGAGAGATAAAAGTGAAGTAGTACATGCTTCATTAAGTAAGGGACATTAGCAATGGTAAAATGTGTCATTAAGTAGGAGACGAAGGAAGCCGTATTTAACTTAATATTTTTTGTACCCCAAATTTCAAATCCTGGATCCGCCATTGACGACGACAAATAGGGTTGGGCGTGGTTTTAAGGGTTGCCACTGATACTATTAACGGAGCAAGTTTATGGTGTTTCTTGGATATTTCGAGGTGGAGTTTAGGAGGCTCTAGATTCCACTTCCATGAAGCTCTTTCATGGTTAAAGGCTCCAGGATTGGACAATTGCATATTTGCATTCGTGAGGGGATGCTAAAAATGTAGGGATACTATTAGAGCATCCATAGGCTTAGGGCGAAGTGCTTTATTAGATTCTCGATGGGGCGCCCTTTTATTTTATATTTTAAAGGGCTCAAAAATGGTATGTGGGGCTTCAAATTTTAATTTTGAAGTTATTTTTATAATTGTTTTATTTTTGCAGCTTTATTGTTTTGTTTTTTGTATTTTATTTTTTTATCACTTATCTAAAGCTCTTGGTATTTTTATTTTTGGATGTTACCGTTTGTACTTTTTGTAATTGAAATAAATTTAAAAAAAATATTATCGTTAATTATTAATCTATAAATAGAAATTCACATTTTTTTATTTAATTATATCTCCAATTTTATCTCACTCTCTTCCAAATTTTTACTACTTAAATTCAAGAATGGAAAACAATTTTTTCACATTGGTTTGGATCTTCCAATTCGGAAGATAATTCACATTCTCAAGATTCTAATACCCATCCCCAAAATTTTCCTTTCTCTCCTCGAAATTTCAATATCCGTCCTCATAATCTTAACATTCGTCCACCCAATATGTTGTTTCACATGAGCTATCAAACAAATTCAATAAGTGCAACTGGTGACTCGTATTATGTATACCCACCATAAATCTATCAATATCCATACATGTCAACCTCTTCCTACAGAATAAGTCCTCCGAGAGCACCGAGGATGACTTCTAAATTGTTTAAAAAAACTAATACTAATGGAACAAGCACATACAAGGAGTTTGGAACGCCATCTTATGGGCAAGGCTCTCCTTTTCAACCAAATCCGTCTCCATCAGGCATTGATTCCATCAATCCATATGCGGTTCAAGATTCTGAAGATGGAAAAAATGAGCCAGCTCCAAAGGATCGTACGTATGCTACAAGGTACACCAATCCTGAAAATGAGAATCTTGCACAATGTTGGGTGAATATCAACGAAGATGAAGTTGTCGACAATGCTAAAACATTGGATGTCATGTGGAAATATTGAATGAAGTGAGAAATATTGAATGAATTAAATGATATGAATGATGAGACACTAAAATAGTAACGATTGTATCTGTGATAATTGAGAAGTAGAAGTAAAAATTAATAGATACTCCCTTTGTCCCACTATAAGTTTCCCAATTTCCTTTTTTGGATGTCCCACTATAAGTTTCCCATTCCATTTTTGGTAAATTATTTTCTCTCTCCCAATCACATCACTTACTCTTTATCTATTATTTTATTATACTTCATCCCATACTAATCTATTATTTTCTCTCTCACCATCACATCATTTGTACTACATCTATTATTTTATCATATTCCTTAATCAAAACACCCAAAAGAAGTGGGAAACTTATACTGGGACGGAGGGAATATAATTTACTTTTGATGTGACAGCTGATGTGACACAAATTTATACCTACCAATGGGTACACAAATGAGATGCTCTTAATTCAATGGATTTAATCGATTTATGTTTTTGACAATTATATTTTAGTTTATCGAGCTTTGGTGACTCAATTCACAAATATTACAAATACCTTTGCTATGCGAAATGCTAAATTTTTTACACATATTTTGACTAGGAATAGAAGCGGACGTATGTATACCTTGAGGACAATGAGGAGGGCCATGACCTCTCTCCTCCCAAATTTCATCTAAGAAGCATGGGTATATATATATATATATATATGGATTATTTTTTTTAATTTCCCCACACTCCCATGAAATATGCTTGGGATTAGGGGTGGGTACAAAACCCAAAAAAATCGAATTTTCGAATCGAACCGATAATTTTCGATTTATTTGGTTGTTCGATTCGGTTGAAATATTTTTTTAAATTTCGGTTGTTCGATTTATATTTTACAAAATCGAATAAATCGAACCGAATTTCTTTATATAAATCTAAAAAAACACTTATTTAATCAATAAATTATATGGAACAATATGTTAACAAAAAGAAACTCTATTTAAAATACGTCACTTTATTAATTTTCAATCTCAAATTTTCAATTCGACATTTGTCGTCTTCTTGCCCCACTAAAATATAATTATCTCCCTTGAAGATGAATTTCATTGTGAAAAATGCAATAAAACCATTAATTTTGTGTGTGATATTTTTATGGTTTGTAATTTTAAATTTTGGGGAACTTGTTAGTTTGGATTAAGAACTTTTAATCGGTTCGGTTCATTTTCGATTTCAATTTTTAAAATTTCGATTATTTCGGTTCGATTGAAAAAAGTCCAAAACCGAACCGAACCAATCGAATGCCCACCCATACTTGAGATTTTGCTTGAAAGAATCAAGTTTATTAAAAATAATAAACTAAGAGCCCAGCCTACCAAACATAAAGATGCTTATTTATTCTATATATTAGTGATTAATTCCTTTGAAATTAATAAAACCGCTTCATGTGGCTGCAATTACAAATAGTCACAGGTTTGCTATTTAAATTTAAATTTATTTATTATTTGTTAGCTTATTATTTTAATTATTTTTGAATTAATCATTCAAAAGGAGATTGTGAGGTGGTTCGCTTATATATAATTTTCGTAATAGGAAAAAAAGACATTTGGAATTTTAAAGGTTGATAAATTTAATACTCCGTATTATATTTTAAGATTTTTATGATAATTAATATATTAAAATGATACTTGAACGCAATTAATTGTACTTATACAATTGAAATTGATTTCTATTAAATTGAATATTAAAATTCAAATATATTCATACATTCAATTGCATAATTTTTTTTTTGTCAATATATTATATATGAGATTTTTAGTGTATAATTTATTCTCCCTCTATTCCCGTGAAAGTTAGATATTAACTTTGTGCACAGAAATGAAGTAATATGATAACATTATGTTTATGATAAATATACACACAAAAAAATATTGGTTTTTTTTTTTTTAATAAAGATATCAATATCAGCGAAATTCATAAAGATATGATTTGTTTTTTTAATTTCAACATGAAATTAAAGAAAAAGGAAAAAAAAAAGGGTCCGACTATTTACACCTCCATTTGCGTTGAGAACACTCCCCCCTATGGATTTAATAATAAAATAATGAAGTAAAAAACCAAAAATACCCTTTAAGTCATATTAAACTACTAAATGCACCCCCCACCTTTAAACCTAAGTTTTATCCAACCTCCGCCGTCGCCGCCACCGCCACCAAACACCAAACACCAAACACCAAAACAAAAAAAAATTCAACTTAAAAAATTTAACTTTTTTTTAAAGATTTCGACAAACCAGTGTCGACCATATTCACTCCCGTCGACACTGGTTTGTCGACAAGATTGTATATGCTCGACATTTGTTGATCGGAAAAAAAATAAAAAAAATTTAAAAACTCGTCGACAACTTTAGGTCGACCAAAAATACACTCGTCGACACCCTGTTGTCGACGGAGTGTATTTGGATCGACCTAAAGTGGTCGAAAGGTAAGAAAAAGAAGGAAAAAAAAAACAAAAAAAAAAAAAACCTGGATTTGGATTTGGCCGATGGACTGGCTCGGCGAGGGAGGGAGGAGGGGGGAGGGGGGAGGGAGGGGACGGCCGCGCGCGGCCGCGATTTGTTTGTTTGTTTTTTTTTTACAGGCGGGGGGTGGGGGCGACGGGTTCGGCGAGGGAGGGAGGAGGAGGGGGAGGGTGGGGACGGCGGCGGCGGCCGATGGACGGGGCGGCCGCGATCTGTTGTTTTTTTTTTTTTTCTTTACAGGCGGGGGGGTGGGGGCGACGGGTTCGGCGAGGGAGGAAGGGGGTGGCGTCGCCGGCGACGGGTGGTGGAGGGGCAGGTCGCCGGCGGTGGTGGTGAGGGGTGGGGGAGAAGATGAAAGAAGAAGATGGAGGAGGAAGAAGATGGAGGATTTGGGGGAGAAAGTAGGGCATTTATGACAATTTGAGGGGGGTGCATCAGATTTGGGGGGTGCGTCCAGACGGGGAGTGTTCTCAACGCAAATGGAGGTGTAAATAGTCGGACCCAAAAAAAAAAGCATAAGCCCTAAAGACTAATTTAATGGGAGTAAAAAAAAGCCCGTTTAGATATAGAATGAACCCAAAACTATCAAACCCAATAAAACGGCCCGCTGCTTTCTTCATTGCCGCTGCGACGATGGTAGGAGAAGAGAGACCCACAGCGGCGGCGATGGCAGAGGAGAGTGAAGAAATTGCCACGCCAACGGTGAAGTCAGAAGAAACGGAAACGGCGACAGTGATGACGGAGGAGAAAAAAGAAACGGCGACGACAGAGGAGAGAGGGGAAAACTTGGAGGAGGAAGAAGAAGAAGAGTGGGAGGAAGAAGAATTCTCATCAGAGTCAGAAATAGGGGAAGCGTTGGATTATTTGGATTTAAGGGAAGATGCAGAGGGAGGGGCACTGGATGGCTCATTCACTCTGCTCAATACAAGGCGCCCTAATGCTCATGGCGGCCTCCACTCGCGCCCCAACAACTCTTCTCTGCAACCTATTTCGAATAAGTCCCAAAAGTTAGCAACTCGCTTCAGGGCATCACCCCTGGAGGTATGTATCGATTAATGGTGAATA
Organism: Galeopsis tetrahit; assembly: GCA_963675135.1. Lineage (NCBI taxonomy): Eukaryota > Viridiplantae > Streptophyta > Magnoliopsida > Lamiales > Lamiaceae > Galeopsis > Galeopsis tetrahit. The sequence goes on along the minus strand of OY776125.1, from coordinate 16,770,515 downwards.
TATGTGTGGGTTTTTTTGAATTATGTCAGGAAAAGGGATATACAGTGAATGTTTCTTTCATGCTGAATTCTTGGTGTTTGATATCTTTGTTTGCTGATTTTTGCTTATTCTGGCAGCTTCGAGTGATAGCAATGAACTAGGTTATGCTGATTTTTGGATTAAACTGAATACTCTTGAGTGTTTTTGCAAGCAACAATCAATATCTTGGATATCTTTTGTTTCAATCTGGGATTTTGAATGCCTGTCTTTGTGTTGGATTCTGCCCTTTTGGTGATTGCTTGCCTAAATTTAAATTCCACTATGTGCATTATAGTAATAACGAGACAATTGATGTGCAGGAGTGGGAAGGAAGGTTTGATGCTGGGATGTCGAACTCTGTTACAACTGCTATTCGTGGTAGTGTTCGGGATATGGCTATCGGTAAGACTAGAACTCATGAGAAAGCAGACCGTGCTACTGTTGAGCAGGTAACTACTTTATGCTGGAATTTTCTTGAAGGGTATAGGTCATTATTTCTTTCATTTAATGACTTCATATGTTTGTTTGTAGCTGTATTTCTTAACTAGAAACTTCTTTGCTGTGTATGTTGAACATTTATGTTGAGCATGATGCTTTCATTGCAGTAATAATCTGTCTTTGCTTTCAGGCAATTGACCCTAGAACCCGTATGGTTTTATTCAAGATGCTGAATCGTGGAGTATTTAATGACATCAATGGCTGCATTTCAACTGGAAAAGAGGTGTGTGTTGGACCTTTTTTTGCTCTGTCTTTTTAATATCCAACCTACCTCTGAATACTCCATTTTTTTATGTCTAAGATGCGGCTGAACTTTAATTCAGTGATTTTGTCTTTTGTTTGCTTTCATTTCCAACAGGCCAATGTTTATCATGCGACTAAATCTGATGGTCAGGAACTGGCAATCAAAGTCTACAAAACTTCAGTTCTTGTATTTAAGTATGTCTAACAATCTTATCAGGTTTACCCTTTTATTTTGTCTCCATCCGTTTATTTTATAATTACCTTGCTTAAATACTTATGCTGAATGAAAGTATATTTGTGAACTCTTAAATGTAAACACATGTATGAGAAGTTAGTTTTTTGGGTGACTCTCTTGGCTTTAGAGGGATGTTCCATGCTTGATTAACTATCTATTTTATTTCTTCACAAACGTTCTGATTTCTCTCTTGATTATATGAGTTCTCTCTTCCATTTGAGAATATATTAATACAATGTTGTGAGACTCCGTCTTACCTTGCCAATTCCAGTTCAACCTCTCATCTTTCAAGTCAAGGGAGAAAATAATTCCTTCATTTAACTTGTGCAAATGAAATTTATTTTGTTCTTAATATAATTCAAGATTTTGATTGCCTCTCGTCCGTCTGTCCAAAACCAACAGGGACAGAGATCGCTACGTACAAGGAGACTACAGGTTCAGATATGGGTACTGCAAGCACAACCCCCGTAAAATGGTTAAGACATGGGCTGAGAAAGAAATGAGGAATCTTATGAGGTAGTCTACTTCTTTATCCTCTAATGTATCTTACAACTTATAATGGAAAGTGCTTCTTACTGAATCTCTATCATGCACATCAATAAACATTGTTTTGGAACATGCATTTGTCTCTTCATTAAGGAGTGTTTCCCAGTATATATGAAAAAGTAAAAAGCTGTTTTTTTCTTTCTGCCCCCTTTCTAATGTGATTTAGTCCCGATAAATGTGAAGGGTAAGAGCAGCAGGAATCAGGTGTCCAGCTCCGCTACTTTTGAGACTTCATGTTCTGGTTATGGAATTTATAGGTATTTCTGTTATGCTTAACAGTTATAGTTCTTATGTTTCCCTTAAAAAGATTATAATTGATAGTTATGAGTACCCTTAAAAAGATAGTCTAAAGTTGATTTTAATTTATTCTACAACAGGCAAGGCGGGGTGGGCTGCTCCTCGACTAAAAGATGCTAATTTGTCTCACGATAAGTTACGAGAAACCTATGTCGAGGTGAATTTCAATGTTTTTAGTTTTTTTTTCCTTTGATTGGTAGCTTTACACTTATAAACTACCTTGAAGTCTAGTTTTAAAGAACCAATTTGCACAGTTAGAAAACTGGGTAAGTTATTATGATCCCGAAGAGTCATGCTTCCGTAGTTTAAAAATTACAGAAGTTATTTACGCTCCCAGTATTTATCTACACTTTACATATGTTAAAACTGGTGGTACCTTGTGTTTTCTGTGATAGGTGATTATGGCAATGCGCACGTTGTATCAGAAATGTAAGCTAGTGCACGGTGACCTCAGCGAGTATAATATACTTTATTATGAGGTGAGCCCATATTGTCTCGATCTTTGAATTAACACTTTCTAAATATAGATTAGTGATTTTTCGTGTTATGCAGGGTCACTTGTATATAATTGATGTTTCACAATCAGTCGATCTTGACCATCCACATGCCCTTGATTTCCTTCGAGAGGATTGCATTCACGTTTCAGTAAGTATTTCTATGATTATTTCATTCCTCCATTATCCCTAAAAGGGGACTCATGGTTTTGTTTTTTATGTCATGTAGGACTTTTTCAAGAAACACGGCGTAGCTGTTATGACAATACGGGAATTGTTTGATTTTATTGTGGATCCCACCATTAATGATGATTCTGTGGACAGTTATCTCGAAGAGGTATGCATTATGTAATATTTCTGAAATTGCATCTGTTTTTTACTTTTGTGGATCTTAATTCTCATTAGTCGGTACTATGAATTTCTTGACAGGTGCAACAAAAAATCTTGGCTAGAGGTGATGTGATATCTGCAGAGGAAGAAATTGCAGATTTGGTGTTTGTCCAGGTCTGTGAACAACACTAATTCGTTTTATGTTTTCAGTTGATTGAGGCATATTTACTTTTGTCATATGTTCTAGTAGTAAGAAAAAAGAACATGGCAGAATCTTGAATTCTTGATACCTGGGAAACAGTATATTCTGAGTTATATACCTACGCGCTGATGTATGTTTTCAGGCACCTAATCTAAACCTATATATGTCCCATGTGAACATCTCGGTAACGGGTGTAAACTAGATTGTTTGAATTGATGAAACATATTTTTGCTTTCCTCCCGTAATGCAATTTTTCGAGGTAATTGGAAATGCAAAAAATTTTAACTTCCTTTTTTGACCAAGAGATTTTTTTTAGGGATTATATTTTTATTTGGACTGGTAACTTTACCAAATTTGATTTTGATCCAGGCCATTTTCACCTTTTGAAGTCCTGTACATTACCATTTCTGTTTCCATTTTTTTAATCGAGTCATGTGAGTTTACACATATGACTTTTTCGTTCTGTGAGTGGCTGGTCACTGCATCACTTTTTTGAGATTGGGTCCTGTAAGTTTACCATTTCTGTTTCCATTTTTTTAAACGAGTCATGTAAGTTTACCCTGTATTCAACTTGTTCGTCCAGTAACCGGCTGTGTTACTTTCAGTAGCCAGTCACTGGATGAAAAAGTCAAACATGGTATTGGTAAACTTACAGGATTGATTTAAAAGAGTGGAAATGATCTAGACAAAAAGAGAGTAAATTTTCTGGCCTAATAAACCCTTTGTTTTAATTCTTTGAATTTTTGCTTCTTTGCTTGTTCCTAAGAGAGAATTATTTTGGTATGATCGGTACTTTCAAAAAGAAAAATCAATTTGTATGTAACAAAATTTATGGGTTCTGACCTCTTTTCTCTCCCAGTCATACATTCCGAAGACTTTGGATGACGTAAAGAATGCTGAGCAAGATGTGCAGCGTATAGTCAGTGGGAAGGACACTGAAGACATGTACTATCAAACTATTACGGGTATGAAGAAAATGCTAACTCAGAACAACAATTCCTCGCAAGCAGAGACTGAGAAGGTTTCCGAAGGTGGTTCCAAGATTGTGGAAGGTTCCGGATCTCCAGATGAAGAATCTGAAACTGAAACAGAGGAAAGTGATGATGAAAGTGATTCAGAAGGATCGGAAAATGGTAAGCAGACGCCATTAGAGAAGAAAACAGCTAGGAAAGAGAACAAGAAGAAAGTGAAAGAAGATAGGAGAGAGGCTCGAAAGAGTAAAATTCCGAAAGCTGTCAAGAAGAAAAAGAAGAAGCTAGCAAAAGCTAAGAAGAATCGATGAGAAACGAGTGCCTCTAATCGGTTAGTCTTGAGAAAGGGGTAATTTATTTTTCAAAGCATAGAGAAATTTTGCAGTGCATTTTTAGCTGTGAGGAATTTTGATAGAAACTCTTGATTTCATCCATTTGTTAAAACACATCCCTGTTGAAGCCCTGCTTCATGTGATTTAAATATATGTAATTTAAATCTTTCATATACTCCACCAACAATGTACCCTACCACAGTAGAACCAATAATTAGATTGTTTTTTTTTCTTTCTTTCTACTTTTTAGACTACTGTTATTTGCAGTTCTAGTATTAAAAAAACCCTAGTAGGCTTATTTTCCTTTGTTGCTGCTGCTGCCGCTTGGCCTGGTTCACGTATGGTTTGCGTCTTCTAGCAGGACAATGGGCCAATGAGTCGAGCTGATTCTCATGTATTTTATTAATGTGATTTGATTTCATCGCAATATGTTCAGAACTGGGTTTGATTTTTAATCTTATTCTCTTAATTTCTTCATCTTTTCAATTGAATTTCCATGTTTACTAAATACATATAAGTACATTTTTTCACAAAAAAATGCTACTACCATTTTAGATTTGTGAATATGATCATGCAAAAACAGAGAAGATATTACACACACTTAACTACATCAGACCTTTATTGCATCACTAACGAAAATGGATGATTCTCTAAAAGTCCCCTTTACGACCAAATGGAAAGGAAAAAAAGGTCACCTATAACAATTAAAGAATATACAAATTCTTGACTTATACACTTCCGTTGTATATAGATAGATTTAAAGTGTGTTGGAGGAGAGTAACTGCAAAGCAAAGAAAGGATCTTCATCTACTCTTGTAAGGATTTGCTGCTTCTCGATTGCAGAAATGGCCAACACCCTCTCCTGCAATTAAATTCACACATGTTAATAAACCATTGTATTTGTGTAATGATTTTATCCTAACATTATCAATTGGGCTAATATGTTTCAAACTAAATGACATATATCAAACGGCAACTTTCATGAAAATCAAGCAATCAAATAAAAAATTGGCTGAAAAAAGTCCCACATACCTGGCGGCGGCGTCGCTACGGCCGCTGCTACTGCCGGAATTATTACTTCGATCACTATCACTAGAGCCACTCAATTTCTTCTTCCACCAATCCTTTTCCCCCTTCACACCCCCACCCTCCGGCCTCGGAGAAACTTTGCCATTACAATTACTCACAAACTTCTTCTTCTTTTTCTTCGAATTCAAAGAAAACGGAATCACCATCTTCAAAAACACCCTTTTATTCTCAAAACTCTCAATTCTCGTCATACCCCTATCATTTTTCTTACTCTCTTGCCTCTTCACTTTCACCACCACTCTCTTATGATTGTTCAATTGAGGGGTTTGGGCTTCAATCCTCTGATTCTCAACCAGATCTTTCAGCGACAGCTCGTACGAAGATTCCGGCATGTTCTTCACCATTTCCATCAGCTCCCTCTGCCCTCTAGTAATCGCTTGAATTCTTGAATTTGGGGACAAGCTCCGGTGGTGGTTCAGGAGGGGCTGCGACGGACTTGGGCTGTTCTTCCACAGAGGCGGCGAACAAACGCCGGAATCCTCGCTTTCTTGGTGCTCAAGATTGGGCCTAAATTGGACTGATTCTTCATCATTACTGCAACTTACGCTGCTTTGTGAGAATCTAGAACGATTATGGGGAAAAGGGTTTTGGAAATTATTATCAAATTGAGTTCTTGGATCATTCATGGTGAGGAATTTTGATTATTGATGGAAATAATTAGGGGAGAAAAAAGAAGTGGGTGTGGGGGTATTTTTCATCAAAATAAGTAGGTCGCATGGTCCCTCCCTTTCATTTTTTAATTAGAACAGTGTTTAATTAGTGTTGGGATATAATTTTTTATTTATTTTTGGAATTTATTTCGGTTGGAAAGACATAAAAAGTCAAGGCTTTCTAGATGCATGGGACAAATATTATGGCCTATCTTTATCCCCAATTTTCCTGCCTTTTGTTTCTTTGTGCCTTATTTTTGTTTCTTTTTTGATTTTGTGGATTGATTTCAGGCAAAAATATGTGCAAAATTATCTCATTGCAGATCATTAAGTCATTATACTTTTTGTTTTAGTATTAATGTTACTATCACTTTTTTATGATGATATATGGAATATATGTGGAGATTTGTTTCTTTATGGAGTACATTTTAGCTTTAAATGTCTTTTAATTATATTTAGCTTTAGGTAGTATCATTAAGTTTTCTAAATTTGATTTATTTGTTTCTTGGTCACTAAGTTATTTTAGTATTATAAAGACTTTCTAATTATCGTTTTAGGGGTTGAATTATTATAGAAAAATATTACTGTAGTTTTATTCATTTTGTCTTGTTTTATTTGTATTCTTTGGGTATTCGAAAATGAACGAGCATAATTATTTAAAAAATATTATTAGTTATATATTTTTTACTAATATAAAAATTAATTATTTAATATAGATTTTTTTTATATAAAATAATATAAATAACATTCTTAAACGAGCAATGAAGTTAAATAATTTGTATAAAGAGTTGCGAGAGTGTAGACCCCTGTTAGATAGCACGCCCAGTTTTCAATCACCTGACTGGAAGTCTATTCTGCCAATTCATTACTTTTAATTTTACAATTATCTCACATGTTAATTGACATGAAAATAATGTTTGCTATTAATATACTATTATCTGTATCTAAACGTACATTAGAATGACCAATTTCCAACCAGCTGTCAAACCAACATTTGGCACAAACATATGTGATTATGATAAGGTCAAGATGAAAAATATACATTTGTCATCTTCTTTCTAAAGGAATTAGAACGGTTAGTACAGTACTCTAATCGTTTAATTATGATATCTGCATGTTAATGTTAGAAATGTGCAAGTCACGAAATTTCAAGATAATTTATGCTTACAAATCTTTTTTATTGTTTATGTTTTCCTTTAGTTAATATAAATATATTTTCACAGTTTTTTTAAATAATGTTTTAGAGTAATTTATTAGAATTACGAAATAATATGTATTGATAAGTATATTTTAAATAATAAAATAGATTTTTTATTATATTAATTTTATTTTATAGTGCACATTAAATTTCAATTCTTTCCAAAATTTGTATATAAAATTTTTTTACTTGGAGATTAGTTAATTAAAAAGTTAAGGGTATATATGTAGTACTCATAGTTTGGCATTACCGAACCTATGCACTTGTTATACTCCGTAGTTGATAAATATCGTTATCGTCCCGTGTTTTGTGTTAATACAATATTTTGATGCAACACAATAAATTTGAACAAAACACAATATCGATATAATACAAATAAAATAATTTTTGTGGCAACATGATATAGTATATTTTGTATCGACACAACAAGTTCCACGATAAGATAACAATATGACAAGAAAATAAATGAATCTAAAATTGCTTTTTGATGTTGCCAAATAGAATTAGGAGCTATCATCTTGGACCCTCAAAATAGTTTTACTTTGTGATTGCAATAGGAATTATCTTCATTCATTGCTTAAGCAAACGCTAATGACGATGATGTAGATAAATAGTTTAGATGGAATTTTTTTTGTTCTGACATTTTAAATCTTTTTTAATGATTATGTTAATTAGATTGGTCCTTTGTGATATCATTTATTAAAACAATACTTATAAATTAATCAACCAAAGGTGCGATAAGCCAACTACCGGCCTGTTTGATTGCTATAGATGAGTTCACTTCACTAATGGATCGTTGGTCCAATTTTACCACGTCAAAACATTCCATTTGTGAACTAGTCCCCCGTCCAAATGTATAATGCTCATTTATCCGTACATGAATTTTGTGGGGTCCATCTATAATTTATAAATAAAGTGATTGATTATGAATAAAAGTAATGACGTTTTGAATAAATACGTGATGGTTGAAGCATGTAGATAAAATAGTATGAATAATATTATTTTTAAAAGAAAAATGAACGTAATAAAAATGATGGAAATAATAAAATTGAACGGGAGAATATATATTACATATTGTAGTACTCCCTCCGTCCGCCTATAAGTTTTCCATTTTACCATTTTTGTCCATCTGTCTATAAGCTTCTCATACCTTTTTTGGTAAATACTTTTTTTTACACTTCACTTTATATCTTACTTTTTCTCTCTATCTCTCTCCTCTCTCCTCTCTCAATCACATCACTTGTACTATATCTATTATTTAATCACCTTTCTTAATCTTTGTGCCAAAAAGTAACGTGAAACTTATAGGCGGACGGGAGAAGTATTATTTACATGCAATAGTAGTACACACAAATTTATCATGAAAAAAAGAGTTTACAAAGTTATTCTTACAAAGAGGACAACAAAGAGAGGCGATTCCCACCATTTGTGTCTTCTTCTTCTTCTCTCACTTGATGATCACCAACCTCAATCTTCTTCTTTTCTCTCTCTTCATTCCAACAAACCCTTTTCAAATTCCCCCCAAACTCCATTCTCATAACTTCACACATTTCCCCTCTTTCCAACTTATATCTTGCACCCCATCTCATTATTTTCCCGGAACTAGTCTTCGGAACACTTCTACTCTTAACCAAAATCACCACCCCAACTTCAACTCTCTTTTCTTTCCATATCACATCTCTAATCCCTTCACAAATCCTCATCACAACCTTCGTTTCCACCTCATCTTTCCGCAACTCCGCCACCACCGCCACGCCACCCGCCACCTCAACCGCCGCCACACACCCCGGTCGAATCAGCCCGCTATTCGATGCCGCCGTTTCAATATAATGAGGATGGATCCACGTCCCGTCGGCCCGTCTAATCATGTCTGAAGCCCGGCCCGTTACGTACAAATACCTCTCTTTTCCCACCACTACTCCCATATCCCCTGTTCTAACATAGTTTGCACATACTCTGTTTTTTAGCCTTGCATTGAAGGCCTCACGAGTTAACGAAGGGTGATCGAGGTACCCCGAGGCGTTGCTCGGGGACGAAATCCAAATCTCGCCCTCGATTCCATCGGGGGCGAGCTCGTCTTCGTTCACAATCAAGATCTCGATTTCTTCATCCAGGATTTCCTCCTTACAACATGGGAGTTTTGCACTTGGTAATAAGTTGTTGTGAATTGGGAAGTTTCCGTTGTTTTCGATTCTCCATGACGTCGAGACGAAGGTGCAATTCTCCGCTAATCCATAGCTCGGGGAGACGCTCGATTTTGCGAGCCCGTAGGCGAAAAACACGTCGACAAACTCATCAACCGAAGCCTTGTAGATTGGCTCATTGATGAGAATGAGGTTCTTCATGGTGGCTAGGTTTATGTTGGAAGTCCCTTTGTCGACTCCCCCTCGTCTTAAGACGAGGGGGAGTGTGAAAGACGGGACTGGTGTGCATGTTGCTCTGTATTCGGTGATCATCTCGAGCCATAGCCTAGGTCGATTGATGAACGAATTTGGAGACGTTAGGACACACGTTGCACCTGACACGATTGTGAGTAATAGAAACATAAGCCCGCAATCATGGTACTGAGGTAGCCATGAGATAATGACACTATTGGGATGAAGATCGTATGCTTTTCTTGCAACTCTAACATTGTGTGCAGCTGCCCCAGCGGTTACAAGAACCGGCTTGGGGATCGCAGTTGCACCAGACGTGTACTGAATTAAGTACACGTCGTTTGCTCTGCATCCTCTGTAATGGGATAAGTTGAATTGCTCGCCTTTTTTCGTCTCAAATTCATCAATAGCGATCCATTTAAGCGTTTCTAGAAGCTTCGAGAGACGAGTGTGGGACAAGGATGTGTACTCTTTTACGCGGTTTATGTAACCGCGTGTTGCTATGGCAGCTTTAGGCTTCGTTTGGGAGAGAACTCTGATAAGATGGTGATGATTGTTGTCGGTAAAAGAAAGAGGAGGGGAAATGGGGACGGATAAAAGCCCGGCCCGTTGGCAAGCGAATAAGATCTCCACAAGCCCGAGGCCCGGCTCGCTTAGTATGACGACAGTGTCGCCCGTTGAGAGTGAGTGTGAGAGTTGTGAGGAGATGCATTGGACGGAGGAGTTGAGCTGATGATAGGTTAAGGACGAGGAGGGCCCGGAGAGTGGGTTGGGGCCGTCCTCGACCCATATAAAGGCGGGCTTGTGGCGGAATGCGGGGAGATTGGCCCATATTGGGAGGTAGAGGTCCACCACGGGTTGGTCAGGGTAGCAAGGATCGTAGTTCTCTTGAGTCATGATTCTTCTTTGGATTTGTGTTGGATAATGGTGGTGTTTAAGGTAATAAGTAGTTATATAGTGTGAAAATGAAGAGACTATGATTGTCATTTTTTACGTGGAAAATAGTGAGGTGAAAGGCGATGGGCAAATATTCGACGGATATACGATATTAAAAATGTAATTATTCGATGGATATGCGATTTGGTTAGTTAAAAATTGGTAATGTATTTTATGCTTATGCCGTTGATTCGTTATTTCCAATGTAATATATGTGACACTAGAACCCTATCCTATTTCTTTCTTTGTGTCTTCACTCTACTCTATATTGCACTATTATTTGAACAAATAGTAACCCCACACGTGTCTACATTGAAGTTGGTGATCTTATATACGACTTTAAAGTTATGTTTTCATTAATTTAGTTGTTTTTTAAGATCTCCTAATCATAGGTAGGTCGAATTATTTGTAAAGTATTAAATTCGGAAGTTGAAATTATAATGCTTATAAATGCAAATTTGAAATATATTGTGTAGTATAGACATGCGCAACGGTTAGAAACCGCCGATTACGGTTTTCGAAAATCGGTAACCGTAATCGAACCGTCGGTTTGCCGGTTACAGTTACGGTTTTTAACCGTCGGTTACGGTTAAAAACCGCCGGTTTGCAGGTTTGCTTTTTTTTTTTAATTTTTTAAATATTATCTCCGTTTTCGCTCGTTTTCACTCCGTTTTCGTTCATTTTAACTCATTTTTTAGAAAATACATTACTAGAATTGAATAAAAATTATATAAATTAAATTTATACATTAAAAATAGAAGAATTGTGTATTAAATTTTTTTATTTTTTTAAACCGGCAAACCGGCGGTTAACCGTCAAAACCGGCGGTTTGCGGTTTGTCAAAATGTCAAACCGTAACCGAACCGCCATTTTACGGTTACGGTATTTAAACCGTAACCGGCGGTTAAAAACCGACGATTTTACCGGTTGGCCGGTTTCCCGGTTACGGTTTGAACATGTCTAGTGTAGTATGAGATCACTTTCTATTTCACTATATTTCTTATTGACAGACCGGGTCTACATGCTGTTATATTTTTCTCATTCTCATGATTGGAGACACTTATGAATTGAATTTGATTCAAAGTTGACAGTCCGAATCTGGCAGAGTCTCATTCACATTATTTCTTGGAGGTTTCGAGGCATTTGAAGCGTTACACATCACCTTTTGGAGGACATGACGGTCCGCTTCACTCATATTTTCATGGAGGTGAACTAGACAGCTGACTCTCTTGCGAAGTTACGGGCCTCCTCCACCATTTGGAGAGGGCAATGTCCGAATTTTATCTCAAATTTCTTATATAATGATATGAACACTGAGTATTTTCGTTTCAGTAAAACTTTTATTTAGAGGGGCACCTTTTCCCTTGACCCGGGTTTTGTTCCTAAAGAGGGTTTTTCCGGACAAGGTTTTAACGACTCCCCGACCTCTGGTTCTACATGTGAACTTATGACTTTAAGTGTTCTTTCTTTTTCTTTTTTTATAAAATCTTTATTCGTCTATATTTCTTTTTCTTATTGAATTTTTAACACGTGTCGTTTTCATTTTTTATAAAATCTTTATTCGCCTAAATTAAAAAAATGATCAATACTTTATAATAGTGAAGACGACATATATTAAAAATTCAATATGATGGAAACATTAGGTGGAATATGAAAAATAAAACAGATAAATTGATCTAAACCTGTCCATGTATAATAAATTAATAATAAACCCACGTGGGTAAGTATATAATTAGAGCATGTTCCTTGTGGTGAATATTCGTCTCAAGATCCACTCACATAATTAATTACATAAATTACTCTAAAAATTATAGTTAAAATCCAACAATTGTCACTTAATTAAAAGTCTTATAACCTAATTAATTAGAAAGTAATTAGGTAAAGATTTCCCCTTATAAAATTATCTATTTATTTTTTAAACACTAATTAAATATTACTCCGTAGAATATTATAGTGTCTTAACAATCATTTTGGAAAAATGTAAGTATCTAAAAGTGATCGACTTCTAGTTGGGTGTGTGCATGTATATAACTATATAAATAATAATATACCGACTCATTTTTTATTTTTTTTGGGAAAATTAGTTTTTTATTTGTTTTAGAAGTCGCCACGTTATCTATATCTCATTTTCCACGGACTTCAAATTCTAATTATATTCCAATCTTTAGTATAAACAATCTCTATCAAAAACGTTCATCATAATCACGAAATTTCAATTATGGAAGGACTCCTCTTATCTTTGTATGTAATTAGAGCTATTAAAAGAAACTAGTGGCTCGGAAACAAGTAGTTTTTTCTCAATTAATTAAATTTATGACCCTAATTAAAATTAAAATTTGTGATGATTATTACCTTACTTAAATTTATAATTAAAATTATAAAAGTTGGATTATTAGAAAATTAAAAATACTTTGATTGTATTAAATTCGTTGATTTAGTTCAGAAATAAAGATTAATCATATATAGTTGATTAATTGTCAATAACATGATTTTTTTTAAAATTAATTTAACTATTTTTTCATACCACTCGACTTTCATAACTGACCAAAATACCAAATACACTTTTCAACTAAAAAAAATCGACATATAAACACTTTACTCAAAACAGACCAAACTACATTATTTTTATCGTCGGCCACATTATTATTTTTTTCCTTTAAAAAGAGAGCATTGGAGCTACCCGATTGCGACTCTTACTAATGAAATCGACCAATTGGAAACTAAATTCTAATTTGTGGAGTAGGATTTTTCGGTATAATTTAGAGTTTAAGTTGTGTGAGACCGTCTCACGGATCTCATTTCGTGAGACGGATCCTTATTTTAACCCATCAATCCATACACTGCAACCGCATTTCATATTGTGACATTCGGACTCCCGTTCAGCGCCTAAGCAGTTAAAGCCCATACCAATACTTGGTGTTAAGCCCACGGGCCCATTTAATATTTAAAAAATAAAAAAAGTTATTCTTATTTTTTTAATAAATTAAAAATTATATGAATTCAAATAAAATATAAAATATAGGAGTAGTTATTAGAGAGTGGAGATGGTGTTAGGTGACACTGTCTCATATATCTCAATTCGTAAAATGGATATTCCTTAACCCAATGTAAAAAGTAATAATGTTTAAGTAAAAAGTGACTATCACGGGTATTTCTTAACCCGATATAAAAAGTGATAATGTTTAAGTAAAAAGTGACTATCACTTTAATTAAAAATATTATCACTTTTTATTTAAACATTGCCACTTTTTTAAAAAAACATAAAATTTGAAAAAGAAAAAAAAAGTTGTCCAACCTAAAAATTTGGTATATGGATCAAAAGGGACCCGTCTCATTAAAAAAGATTTGTGAGACGATCTCACACAAATTTTTGTCAATCTTTCTAGAAAAATAAATTCAATTAGTGGATATTTTATTAAAAACAAAATAGAAATAATATTTTATGCACTTATTAATTGAACTAATGAAAAATAGAAATGACATATAATTATCAATTAAATATTGCATTTTACTTTATATTTATCACTTTTAACTTTGTACATTATTACTTTTAACAATATTAATAATTTTATCTAAGTAAAAAGTGACTATAATTAACTCTAAAAACTAAACCAATTAGTAAATATACTTGTGTCCACTACCCTATAATCTCATTGATTAACTTATAACTAAAAAGTGATATTATTTATTCAAAAAGTGATAGTCACTTTTTATAAAACCATTATCACTTTTATTGTAAATGTTAATCACTTTTTTAATATGAATAATTATATCAAATAAAAAAAAGATAACAATTAACTGTGAAAACTAACTAGTAATCATGTAAAGTAACATATAATTTCATTCGTTAACCTCGATGTAAAAAGTGACAAATTTTAAGTAAAAAGTGATAGTTACTTTTAATAAAAATATTATCACTTTTTTACTAAACTTTATCACTTTTTAATAATAATAATTTTTTAAGTAAAAAGTGACCATATACTCGTAAAATTGATGCACCTAATAAAAATAATTTTTTTTACGGAATTTTTCAAACAATAAAAATAATTAGTAAAAAGTGACAATATACTTATCAAATTTATAGATTATTTAATGGACTTTCTTTGATATACAGAGTAATAATTTTTTTCTAAAACACATCTCCTTTTCTTGATAGGGAAAAATAAAAAAAGTTATGTTCGCGAAGACGGATTGATTATGGCCTTTATGGGGGCGTTAAACAAATTGATTTGGGTATGGGCAATAAGGGCGCGGCTAAATGCACCCGGATTTCCTATGAGTACACCCATCGGATTTTTTTTAACACAAGAGGTACGCGAAATGACATTTGTACCCTTCTTGTAAATTTTAAAAAAAAATGGACGGATGAGTACACCCATCCCTTCCTTTTCCCAACGATTCATCATTTCTCATTCAAATCACCACCAAAAATCATAAAAACTCAAAATTTCAACAACAAAAATAAAATCTTAATATGTTCGAAAATTTTACCCAAACATTGTTGAGATGTCCGAAATTTTTTAACGAACAAACTCAATATGTTCGAATTTTTTTTCAAAACAAATTAAATTTGTCCAAAAAAAAAAATCGAACAACTTGTTCGAAAATTTTTCCAAAACAAACTAAATATGTTCGAAAAACAGAGTTTGTTCGAAAAAAAAATTCAAAACAAAGTCAAAATGTTCGAAAATTTTACATGAACAAACTTAGGTTGTTCGAAAATTTCTACAAAACAAACAGAAATTGTTCGAAAGAAATTCCCGAACAACATACAAAACCCTAATTTTTACCCTAATTTTGAGAAACCTAATTTTCAACTTACCTGAAGCGGCGCGGCGGCGGCGAGTGGCGCGAACAGAGGGAGGCCGGCCGCGAACGGCTGCGAGGGGGGAGGAACTGCGGTCGCGAACGACCGCGAAGGGGAGGGGCGAAAATGCGTGTGGCCGCGAAGGGGAGGGGCGGTGGCGGACGGGGGCAGGGTTGGCGGCAGACGATGAGAGGGCGACGTATTTTTTTTTTTTCAATCGACTTCACGCGTCGCCGGCGACGCAGGTGTGAGGGGAGGGAAAGGCAATGACACCGGCGAACGCAGGTGAGGGGAAGCCAGGTGGTGAAGCGGAGGGGAGGGATGCGCAATGGGCGGCGCGGGCCGGCGCGACGAGTCGGAGAGGTGGGCGGCGCTGCTGCGCCGCGGTGACGGAGGGAAGAGGGTGCGCAGTGGGCGGCGTGGGCCGCCACGACGAGGTGGAGAGTTGGGCGGCGCCGCGCCGACGTAAGGTGGGTGGCCGCACCGCGTTGACGGAGGGAAGTGGAAGGAATGGAGGTTAGGGATGGCAATTTCAACCCGGCCCGCCCCGACCCGTGCTATTTGGGTCGCCCCGCCCCGGACCCGTATTGAAATGGGGCGGGTCCGGGTATCGCCCTCGACCCGTGACCCATTTTTATATTTATTTTGTATATATATTATACATATAAATATAATATATGTTAAATATTTTGATGTTTATTAATATATATAACAATAATTCACCTTCATAAATGTCAAAATAAATTTATAAACATAATTCTAAGACTATTTTATTTATTTTTCAATACAAATCTAAAATTTATGTTATATGTTTTTTTAAAAAAATTATTAATTTTCATTTCTTAAAAAAAATAAAATTATAATGGGTCGCCCCGATTTGCCCCGCCCCGTGACCCGAACGGGTCGGCCCGACCCGGATCCAAATTAAAACGGGTCAGGTCCGGGTATCTAGGTACCCAGCCCGACTCGGCCCATTGCCATCCCTAATGGAGGTAGGTGTCCTGAAATTGAGAAATGAGGGAGGGAAGGAATTATGCTTTTAGGGTTTTAATTGAAGAAGAGGGTAATTTGGAGTTTTCCATGTGGGTGTCCTCATCCGTTTTGTGTGTGTTCTCATCGCGTGGGTGTACTCATAGTAAATTCGGGTGCATTTAGCCGCGCCCTTTGGGTATACAATTAATTATGGCGTTGGCTATATACCCCTCCAGCTCTGTTAAGTATACTCCCCCTCTTCATCTATTAATTTAATATTAATGTAAAATACCAAATTTATCCTTTTAGTAAATATATCAAAGATAAATACACCCTAACCCTGACCGTAAAAATGCAGCCTCCTCCCCTCAATTCTGTTGCCGTCGCCGTCAGCCACCCTTCCGGCCGCCGTCGCCGTCAGCCACCCCTCCGACCACCGTCACCCATCAAATAAATTTAGAAATAAAAAAAATCTTAAAAATAAAAAATAAAAAAATCGACAAACCAGAGTCGACCAAAAACACTTCCGTCGACACTGGTTTGTCGACCAAACACATTCTAGTTGGTAAGATCTAGTCGAAAGAAAATTAAAAAAAAAAAGTAAAAAAATTTGAAATTTTCAACAAGGATGGATCGATCAAAAAGACTCTCATCGACACTGATTTAACGACCAAACACACTTTCGTTGGTAAGATCTATTTGAAAGAAAAAAAAAAGTAAAAAAATTTTAAATTTTCATTAATGATGGATCGACCAAAACGACTCCCGTCGACACTGGTTTGTCGACGAGAGTGGTTTTGGGCAATTGATTATAACCGAAAAAAAAAAACCTGCAGTTGATGGACCGGGAAAGCGGCCTCGTGCAGGTGGGGGCTGTGCCGTGCCGGTGACCTCTATGGAGGAATAGAGCAGAAATAAATTTAAAAAAAAAACTTACCTTGGACGACGACTGGAGCTGGGCCGCGCGCAGGGAGGCGGCTGGAGCGGAGCCGCGCGCAGGGAGGCGGCTGGAGCGGAGCCGCGCGCAGGGTGGGGGCTGGGGAGGGGGACGCGCGCAGGGAGGCGGCGGCGGCGTGGGCTGCTCGCAGGGAAGCGGCTGGAGCGGGGGTCTGGGGAGGGGGCGGCGCGCAGGGAGGTGGCTGCGGCGGGGGCGGCGCCGTCGCCGGCGGTGGAGAAAATTAGGGTTTTTTTTTTAGAAAAAAGGAAGAAGAAAGATGGGGAAAAGTGATTAGGTTTTGAATGGGGGAGTATATTTAACACTTCCTTTTAAAAAAAAAAAAGGGTAATTTGGGTAATTTTTGGGGGAGTATATTTAACATTTACCATATTTGGGGGAGTACATTAATCGGGGGAGTATACTTAACAGAGCTGGAGGGGTATATAGCCAACGCCTTAATTATGGACAAATGGGCTAAGGAAAAAAGAATAAGTAGTTTGGGCCGCAGCACTGGAAATGAGGTAGTTGTTTTGGACCGCATTACATTTAAAAAAGGCCCTGGCTATATACCCCTCCAGCTCTGATAGATGTACTCCCCCATGCTCTGTTAGATGTACTCCCCCGATTAATGTACTCCCCCTAAAATGTCATATGTTAGATGTACTCCCCTATAAAACACATAATCTACCCTTATAAATACACTTCCCCTATTAAATCATAAACCCTACTTCTTCTTCCTACCAACACTCCAAACGCCGCCGCCCTCTTCCTCGTCACGTGCCGCCGAAGGTGATTTTTCTTCTTCTTCCAACCTACACTCCAAGCGCCGCCGCCCTCTTCCTCGCCGCGCGGCACCGTATGTGATTTTTTTTCTTATTTTCTATTCAGGCGACGGGGCAGCGCCGCCCGTCGCTCTCTCTTCCCCTCGCCGGTCGTCGCCTTCCTTCCGCGCGAGCAGGTAAGTTTAGGGCTTTTTTTTAAATAAAATTATGTTGTGCAGCGCCGCCCCCTCCCTCCCACGACAACCTTCTCCCGAAACGTGAATCGACCATGTAGCACTGTCTCCTCCCCCTCTTTCGCTGTGCCACGCTCTCCCTCTCCACACGACAGTCCACGCAGGTAAGTCCTCTTTTTTTTTTTTAACTTTCAACGAACCAGTGTCGACGGAATGCATTCTCATCGGCAAATTGTTGTCGACGGAATGCATTGTCGTTGGCAAATTGTTGTTGACGATAATGCATTTCTTCAACTCTGATTCGTCGAAAATTTTAAGTTTTTTTTTTCGACAAACTAGTGTCGACGGAATGCATTATCGTCGACGATAATGCATTCCGTCGACCCTGGTTTGTCGAAAATATGTTTTTGATTTTTATTTTATGTTTTAAAATTTATGTGTTGAAAATGAGTTGGTGTTGGTCACCGGAGGAGGCGGCGGCGACGACAACTATTAGGGTTAGGGTTAGGGTTTTAAAAGTGGGGGAGTGTATTTATCATGATTGTTTTAGTTTATTTTAATATAAGGGTAGTTTAGGTATTTTACATTAATATTAAATTAATAAATGTAGAGGAGGAGTATACTTAACAAAGCTGAAGGGGTATATAGCCAATGCCTTAAAAAATGGGCCTGAAAAGATCCGTCTCACGCAATGAGATTCGTGAGACGGTCTAAGACAAGTTTCTGCGAGTACTATATTACATGTTACAAGTTGATAATAACCTCTTAATTTTTTTATAAGGCGTTGGCTATATACCCCTCCAGCCTTGTTAAGTATACTCCCCCATCCAATTTATTAATTTAATAATAACGTTAAATACCTATTTTGCCTCTATAATAATTTTAAGCAGATAGATACACCCTTTATTTCCTATTAGATGATCCCTATAACAGGTTTTCCTTCCATACTACTACAAAGATTACAAAAAAAATACTAACTCCAAAAAACTCAAACCTCACACGGGGGGTTTGAAAACGTGATGGAAAAAAACTCACTCATATTGTTGTCTTCTCTCCAAGGTCAAGGGTGGAACATAATGGTTCGAAAACGTGAATGAAGCTATAAATATATGAGTTCTTTTTTCTTATGTTTTATTTTTGTTTAAGTTTTGAAATGTGGGTATAAAAATATAGGGTTTAGGGTTTTTTTTAATTATTTTTAGGTTTTTGCATGTTTTTTGGTATTTTATGACTTAAACTGAGATGAAATTGGTGTGTGGTTATTTTCGCGCGTTTGGCTATGGTGTTTTTGTCCATTCAAAATTTTCAAGCCTGGTTGGTCGACGGGAACGCTTATGGTCGATATGACGATGTCGATGAAGTTATGTTTCGTCGACCAACCTATGTTGAAAGTTTATTTACACATATAATCATATCGTCCAATTTTCATCAACTAGTAACCGACATAAAGCTTTTTCGTCGACAACACTTTGTCGACCAAAACGTATTTGGTCGATTACACCCTCTCGAAAAAGTGAATAACAATTTCTTTTTTTCCAGAATTTGTCGGAACGTTGAATACATTTATTTCCTCAACATATTCTGGATCAAATTCTGGAAAAAAAGAAACTGTTATTCTCTTTTTCGAGAGGGTGTAATCGACCAAATACGTTTTGGTCGACAAAGTGTTGTCGACAAAAAGACTTTTTGTCGGTTACTAATTGATGAAAATTGGAGAATATGATTATATGTGTAAATAAACTTTCAGCATAGGTTGGTTGACGAAACATAACTACTTCATCGACATCGTCATGTCGATCATAAGCATTCTCGTCGACCAACCAGGCTTGAAAATTTTGAACAGACAAAAACACCATAGCCAAATGCGCGAAAATAACCACACACCATTTTCATCTCAATTTAAGTCATAAAATACCAAAAAACATGCAAGAACCTAAAATAATAACAAAAAACCCTAAACCCTAGATTTTTATGCCCACTTTTCAAAACTTAAACAAAAATAAAATATAAGAAAAAAAAACTCATATATTTATAGCTTCCTTCACATTTTCGAACCATTATGTTCCATCCTTAACCTTGGAGAGAAGACAACAATATGAGTGAGTTTTTTCCATCACGTTTTCGAACCCCAGCGTGAGTTTTGAGTTTTTTGGAGTTAGTATTTATTTTGATAATCTTTGTAGTTGTATGGAAGGAAAGCCTGCTATAAGGATCATCTAATAGGAAATAGGGGGTGTATCTATCTGCCTAAAATTATTAGATGGGTAAAATAGGTATTTAACGTTATTATTAAATTAATAAATTGGATGGGGGAGTATACTTAACAAGGCTGGAGGGGTATATAGCCAACGGCTTTTTATAAACTGTTTGAGTGACTATTTTGAATTAATAATGAGCCCAATGGGCTTACAAGTTGCAATGGGAATTATCTGAGCCCAATATTATACTGTCCCACTAATTATCTCAATTAAATACCCTGTAATTTAAAAGTATTTTTTTGTTGTGCTTTACAAAGACACACGCATGATCATCGTCTTCGTATGCATGTTCGGACTTTTTCAGAAGGCCAACAAACTTTTTCACACGGTTTCGTTTTACTCCGTTCTCATCGATAAGTGTTTTTCATTAACAAATTTGAATTATTTGAAATTAATTCATTCCCAGTTGCTAAAAAGCGGAATAAATTCAAATACATATCTGGGCAATCGCTGTATCGATCTTTATCTCAAGTCCGGGTCATCAAACGACGCTTTGAAGGCATTTTATGAGCTTCCCAGTAAAAATATTGTTTCTTGGAACTTGTATCTGAAGGTTTTGGTCCAATGTTTTGACATGGAGACAGCAGGTGTGGTGTTCGACGAAATGCCCGAGAGAGATGCTGTGAGTTGGAATACAGTCATTTCGGGGTATATTTCGAGTGGGTTTCTTGATAGTGCATGGGAAATATTTTTAGAAATGAGAGATTGTGGTGTTAGACCAAGTGGGTATACATTTTCAATGTTGTTATGCTGTGTAAACTGTGGAAACCATGTTAAGGAAATGCACGGTTTCATTTTGAGAAATGGTGGATATTATTCCAATTTGGTGGTTGGGAATTCCCTGATTGATGTGTATGGAAAGCATGGCCTTTTCGATTATTCTCTTGCTGTGTTTTTGAGTATGAAGAAAGTGGATGTAATTTCTTGGAATTCTATTATTTTTGCTTGCTGTAATTCTGGTTATGAACAATTGGCTTTACATAAATTCTGTTCGATGAGAAGTAGCGATTTCAAATTAGATGAGTATACAGTGTCTTCAGTGCTCAGTGCTTGTTCTAATTTGCGGAACTTGGGAAAAGGTCTGCAGATTTTTTGCCTTTCTATAAAGATGGGGTTTCTTTGGAACACAGTTGTTTCTAGTGCAGCTATTAATCTATTCTCAAAGTGCAATAGAGTGGAAAGTGCATTACGCGTGTTTGAGGAATCATATGTATTTGATTCGGCTATCTGCAATTCAATGATTGCATGCTATGCAAGCCACAAATTTTGCGAAAATGCTCTGAAACTATTTGTTTTTTCTTTGAGAAAAAATATCAGACCAACAGAATTTACACTTAGCTCTGTTCTTCACTCTGCTGTTGCATTTGTTCCAGTCGAGCAAGGTAGCCAACTTCATTCTTTGGTGATCAAAACAGGATTTGAATTCGATGTAGTTGTAGCCAGTTCGCTTGTACAAATGTATAGTAAATATGGGTTCGTTGATTTTGCATTGAAGGTGTTTGTAAATATGGATTATAGGGATTTGATTGTGTGGAATACCATGATACTAGCATTGTCTGAAAATGGAAAACTAGTCGAAGCCATTGGCCTCTTCAAGGAACTACTTCAAAGCTGTCTAAATCCTGATCGAATAACATTTTCTGGTGCTCTATCAGCTTGCAACTATGGCGATTTACTTGAGGAAGGGGTCACCATATTTTCTTCCATGCAGAAGCAACATGGAGTAGACCCTGAAAACGAGCATTATACATTTATTATGGACATGATGATTCGAGCTGGCAGAATTGATGAAGCAATTGATTTATTGCATGCATTGCAACGTGAGCCTCATGCTCTTATATGGAAATCACTACTTCATGCATGTGTGGATTATGAGAATCTTGAACTAATTGAAAGTGTTGCAGATAGATTGATGGAGTTGGAGCCATATTCATCCCTTCGTTACTTTAATTTTTTGGCTAAGACTTATGAAAATAGAGGTAGATGGGAAAGCCTTGTTCGAGTGAGGAGAAAGATGGAAAAAGTAGCGAAAAAGGAAGTGGTTGACTGCAGCTGGATTGGTATAAAAGGCCAAATATTTTATTTTGAAACAAACCAAATGGTAAATTACGGTGAGAAGAAACTGCACTCTGTTCTGGGATTATTAATGCAAGGCGTGTGGGATGATTGTGATATTGAATTCAGCTGATCAGGCATAAGGGTTTGGAGCTATTTTTGTATGGCTATTCGTCTCTAAAGATAGTTTAGTTCTAACTCTTTGAAACTCCTGCGTGAGTTTCAACACATTTCAATTGCAAATCCCTATACTGATGTTACATTGTGAAGTACAAGTGTTACTTATGATGAGAAGTATTTCAACAGGCTTATGGGATTTTGGTTCCTTGTCCTTAACAAAAGGTAGTTCATTTTTTATAGATTTGTAATATTTAATTCTCAGTACAAATTCTGAAGATTATCCATGAGATATAATCATTATTGGTTACTAAAATTTACCTTTTTTTTTATTCAGTTTTGGTCCTCCTCTTTCATTCACTGTCAAACTTGGTCCTGAAAGTACACTTTTACTTCAACATTTGGTCCCACCGTCAGTTGACTAATGGATCAACTATTTGGGGGTGTAAATGTAATTATTTGAAAATTATTAATAACATATAACACCCTCAAATAATTATTAATTACATTTTGCACCCCAAATGGCTGATTTTGCAAGTCAACTACCAAATGTGGGAGTAAGAGTGTACTCATGCGACCCTATTTTGGGGGGTCTGATTCTGATACCATGTTGAGTGATTACCCCATCTAAAAGTTTATGTTGTTAGAGAGGAGTATCGTTTCATATTTGAATATCTTCAAGAATACTAGGACATAATGACTGGTAACGTTTGATATTGTAACTTTGCTGCATGTTTTGGAATGCAGGTGAGCAGCAAGATAAAATAGAGAAGCTTCACAGCTATCTGTACTTTGCTATTTGTATAGGCATTTCTCGTTGGTGTGTATAACAAAGATAGATAATTACTTCTCTATCATTTATTGAATTAATTTTGCTTCTATGCTCTTTGTTGGACCTAGTCCTCTCACTTTAGGATAGCAATGACAGCTATTAGCAGAACTAAGTTATGCTGGAATTTGACCCTTCCTTGTAATCAACGTTTGTTTGTGATTTTATAGTAAAATCTCTGTTCCTTGATTCTTCTATTTATATTTTTATCTGTAATATGACAGGCCAAATAAGTATCCAGAAATAAATAATTTGAACTATGCAAAACAAATTAACATTTTGGAGGTATGTGCAGCTCACAGTAATCTGGCATATAGTTGACATAATGATTTGGAATGCTAATTCATGTTCATCTGATTGCTCATGGACAGTTCTCGATAAAATAAATCTTCCATTCATATTTCACACGCTTATGTGTGTGTTTGTGATTATCGACAATCAACATTGCATCTAATATATTTGACTTGTTATAGCATTTGCAGTATTTCAGATATGAAAAATATTAGTTCATTCTATATATGTATCTATGTGTATATCTAAATGTTACACTCATGTATTTAATTTGGAGTAGCTTCTTGGTAATTGGAAAATGCATTTGATATAAGATGTAATATAGTGTAATCTATGTGACTTTCTTGAATTTTGAGAAGAAAAATGACATGAAACCCACGTGCCTTAATCAGAAAAGAAAAGCAGTTAAGACATGATCAATCCAAGATGACAGATAACAAACAAGAACTGAATATTTTACTACATTCTATGTAATGCTTACCAGCAACAAGAAAAAACACCCGTTTTTTGTCTTTGAAGAAACCTAAGAAAACTATCCAGTTAGCCTGTTTAAGAAAACACCCCAAAAAATTGACTTCTTTGGAATCATCTTCTACTGCTTTGTAATCATCTATATTGTCTCTCTTGCACAGTTCGTAATATATTATGCTACTGACACATTTCGATGTTACACAAACGTAAATCCCAGATACTCATTGTTGAGCAGAAAGAATGACAACAACTGAGCCATAGACGGCAAAATCTTTGATGATCAGTAATACTAGGAACAGAAATTGGCCAGCGTGTGGTTTTGACTTGATTTCATTTATGATGATCAAGAAAACTCATTAAGTTTCTTTATTTCAATAAATAAATATGGCCTTGTTTCAGAGGAGCAACAGTAGTAGGAGGAGGACTACTCCTCTCATACAAGGGGGTGCCGTGATTGCTTTTGATGCAATGAAAAATCACAATTTTGAGGAGTTTAATGACATTATTTCTGATGTTCTGAGACGCAACATGGTTCAAGAATCGAGCACTATTATGTTACTTGGAGTGTTAGACAGAGTACTCCATCCCAGTAAGTTTTAGGCAAATGTTTTTTCCCCATAATTTACACCCACTTTGATTTTAGTCCTCTACCTTTTTAGACTTTGGAATTCGTCCCTAAACTTTATCAAATTCAACTTTTTGGTCATTTTACTGGCTTTAACAGATAAACTTTTCGATAATCGCTGACGTGACATTTATCAGCAAATTGCCACGCCAGCGATTACCAATAAGTTTTACCTATTACAGCAGGTAGATAGTGTTAAGGGACAAATTTCAAAATCGCAAAAATTAGTGAACTAAAATCAAAATGGGTATAAGTTAAAGAAGTAAAAAAACATTTACCCAAGTTTTTATGTTCCTTGATGCTCTTAAGTCTGAACATAGTAAACACAAATTGACCTTAACATTTGCTCAGTTTAGTTAACATTAATACTAGTATGCCCTGCTTAATGCTCATGTCGTTTAACTATTAATTTTCAGTGGGCTTTCAAATTCAAATTGGCCCTAAGTCTTTTATCGGAGCACATGTCCGTGCAATCAAGGAAGAAGTCTCGAGAAAGGTCGACACTTGTGTGAGGATGCTCAAACGTAGCGCCATAGAATGTGAAGGAAAAGGGGTAATATTCTTGATTTTAAGTAGTTATTAACAAACATTTCATGATTAAATTCTTTCTGAAGGTAATAAATAATATGCTCTTCTAGTACGTTATGCTAACTGCTGTATGTTATGCGATTACAGAAATATTTATCATGGTATGTGTGCATTTTACTTTGTTACAACAAGATCTTCATGACAGGTTGATATCAAAGTCAAGATTGCTGTTGGAGTTCCAATGAAGAACGTTCTCGTGGAAGAAATTATAGCCATGCAGGGAACATGGGCTATACTTGATAGGTATCATTGAATATATAACATGATCTTATTTACTTAAAAACATCATTTCACTGAAATAACTGATAACTTATCATAACAGGCAGACAAGGAAGGATCTGGGCTTTTACGTTAAACACATACCTTGCAAGATTGCACATGTCCTTGATAACTTATTGTTGGAGGTTTTGAGATCTAATTACATAGATTCGAGCATTGATACTATGAAGTATAAGGTTCTTTACTCATTATCCAAGCCCATTCCACTGCCACCCTCCCAAATCGATGAGAGTGATACAGACTCTGTCATTTCTCTACGCTTTAGTCCCCTGAGAAGCTCTGTTAACACCCAAGTTTTATTGCCCACGTCCCCTTATAATGAGCCCATTGCTCTATTGCACGATGAATCTGGATCAAATTCTCAGCAGAAAGTATCAGGTTAGAAAGATTAATATTGTTTGTAAAAGATCGAAAAGTTTTAGTTCATGTCACGTGGTGAAAAGTATCAGCACATATAATGAAAAGTATTAGTTGTATATCGGAAATGTACTAATACTCTTCAGACTACAAACTAATAATTTTTTGTTGTATGAATTAATACTTTTCTTCTATGAACTAATACTTCTCATTATATATTTTAGTGTTTTTGTGAATGGATCAAACTTTGGTCAAGATTGAGTCAAATTGCGTAAAAGTTTTTGCCCTAAACTTATAATTCCTTAATAAGTATCCTACTTCCTCTTTTTGATTCAAGTTTCGAGTTTGAACTTTTATAACTTAAATTAATAATATAAACAGACGATCAAAACCAAGTGGGAAATACATGTGATGGCTGTCCTCAAGTGATGCAAAAAGAAAGAGATCTACCGAATAATTTGGAGGTTTCCATTCTTTCGACTGATGGTACACCGAAAGCCAGGGAGGAAGCAGCGGGGCCTGGTTATTCAGAGATTCAGATGGAGCCAGGTGACTATTCATCTGATACTTCACCAGAAGGTGGGTTGTAGACTTGTAAAAGCACCTGATTTCTATCTCATCCATATTTGTAACTATTGTGCATGATTTGTACAGGCATTGATGCTAAAGTGGAAAACAAGCATGATGATGATTCTCCAAAACCGAAAAAACTGCAGATGTATTTTGATACTATTAATGTTGGGAGTGCTGATAAGATAAATATGGACCTGAATTCATTGGGATGCAGTTATTCAAGTATACATAGTGCAACAGATAGTTTTGCGTGCGATAATTTTCTCGGTGAAGGTGGATTTGGAGTCGTGTACAAAGGTAAGCTTGGCGATGGGCAGCTCATAGCTGTGAAGGTGCAAGCGGAGACAAATGCACAAAATTTTGCGGAATTTCATTCCGAAGTTCGTTCTCTCAGCTTTGCTCGTCACACGAATATTGTAACGTTACTTGGATATTGTTGTACTGAAAATCTTAGGATCTTGGTTTATGAGTATATGAGCAACAAATCTTTGGAATGGCATCTTTTTGGTAAGCAAACTTAGTAGATATTTAAAGGCAATTGATCATCTTCACTTATTTTATTCTATATTTTTTTTAATATATACATATATTATGATGTTTTGTGTGACAGATGATACAGAAAGAGCTCTTGATTGGAACCAGAGACGCGACATTGCGATTGGAACTGCGACAGGGTTAAGGTTTTTACACGAAGAGAGTCGGGGACGCCCCATTGTTCATCGAGATATTAGGGCTAGCAAGATATTTCTAACCCATGACTTTGTTCCCTTGGTAAATCTTAACTTCTTTAAACGTTTGATTGTATGATCAAATATTGTTTGTCATATGTGCATTGTACTAATTTCATTCGTTAACAGCTGGGAGACTGTGGCCTTGCCAAGTGGAAGACGTGCAAATTTGATAAACAGAGAAAAATTCCTGGAAATCTTGCGTGAGTATTGGTTTTTATACCCCACATTGATAAACAACAAAGTAATGTTTGGTTGGTGCAACTGATGCATAACTAATATTTTTCAAAGAAAACAATTAATATTGTTCAATGAAAACAATTAATACTGTCCAACTAGTACCTTTAAGTAAAATAACTAGTACTACCATGTAAAAATGCATTCCATCTAATGGTATGAGTATGGGATGTTTCATCTTGAGCAGGTATCTTGCACCAGAGTGTGCAGAAAACGGCTTTTGTCCTGTGAAAACCGATGTCTACGCCTTTGGCATTCTTCTGATACAGCTGATATCAGGACGCAGGGCTGTGGATACAACGAGCGACGATCATCAACAGCCTATCAGGCAATGGGTACGTTCTGGGGCATCATATATAAATAAGGAAAATTGAAAAAAAATGTCATGCAACTTTGATGATATTATGAAAATTCTCTGTAACTTTTTGAATTAGATGAAAACATTTCTTGATAAAACTGCCCAGAAATCGGTTGTTCCCAGTTTTTCAACCGGGAGAGGCTGATGTGGCAATTTTAAGAATAAGCCTCGTCAGACAAAAAAAATTGACAAAAATGCCCAATAACATACAGTCAGCCAATTGGCATTTTCACCATATTTTTAAAAGTTACAAGACATTTTCGTATGATTCAAAAGTCACAGGGTATTTTCATTATCATCAATAATGTTACATAACATTTTTTCAACTTACCCTAACTATTATAGTATGTTAGGAAAAATGCATGTCATTAGAGTAAGTTTCTTGTACACCAATTGTATGGTGCATACAAAATTTTGTGAGGTTATTGTAGGTTTAGTTGTTTATAATACTAACATGTTTGTTTCGACGTACTTCAGGCTTTGCCGTTGATTGAGTCGCATGCTTTACATGATCTAGTTGATCCTCGTATTGGTGACACATATTGCCCATATGACCTATACAACATGGCTAGAGCAGCTTATTTCTGTGTTCAAACTAAGCCTAAATTGCGCCCTACAATGGGAGAGGTAAATCATAATTAGCCTACTTTTCACATTAATGCAAGAAAATGGAATATTTATTTACAATTTTTTCTGGCATTTTTTTTTCACAAGAAACGGAAAATGGCCCTAAGATAACATGAAACCATAAAAGAAGGTTTTGTGTTCATGTCAAATTAACGTTCATCGTCTTCTTCTTCTCTCCAGGTCTTGCGCCTACTCGAGGGGGCAAACGACCATCTTCGCCACGTAAAGAGCAATCTATACCCCATTATAACAACAGATCAGGCCAATCTTTAGTTGAGGTGCAACCTTGTATCTGGCTCGCGGGATATCTTTCATTACAAAACGTTGCTGTTTTAGCTCGTGTAGCCTATGTCACTTACCGATGTTTTTTTTATTGTGCACATGACTGTACTAGCTAATTCAATGAACTACATATGATATGAAATAAAGAATGCGTTGCTTTGCTGATTTATTAATCACGACTTACGACTTATTATATAAAGAGACGTTAGTCTAGTGGTGTAGGTTTGAGACTTAAGTTTTACAATATACTTTTATAGTGTGACCCGTGAATCTATGATCCTGCTCAAATATATACAAGTGCATACTGAGAGAATTGGTTACAATAACCAATGTGGGAACTAAACTAGAATACAATTTATGAAATATACAAATATAGCCACAATATCGCAGTGCATCGTGACATTAATTTTAAATAAAACGTGACACTAATTTTACCTGTAACATGCAAACTAATGTAACAAAATAATTTGTCTTCTTCAATGAACAATGTTATAAGTTGTGTATAGTGAACGTGATAATATCTCCAACTCTTACGTGTAAATTAGTATAACTAAAGCGTATATAGAATTCATATACGACCACATTTTTTAATTTCTTTTTTTGTTAGCAACTATCTTGACGTAGTAGATCATCACCACCAAAAATTATCATTGTTACATAGTAACTTAATTTTAATTTTTTCATAAATATTTTGGGGCATGCAAAAGGATAAATAAATTGATAAATAAAAACATATGAAATTATGTAGTTTACTAATAATGTGTTAGTTACTCCATTTTATATTAAGTGTGTTTTAAAAAATCATTTTATTTGTTAATTAATCGTTTTAGGTCTTGTAGATTATTTTCATAACTTATTTTTAAAACTTGCAAACATTGTTTATTATTTTTAATGGGACCTTAATTCAATAAAAGTTGTTTGAGCTCTATTGAACCTATTGTTTTTGTTGGAATTAATTATTGAAAAATCAAAATTAGAATTACCAACATGTAATTCTCAATACAGCGGAATATATCTTGAACTCGGTTGAATTTCACATACGTACTATGATCCTCGTAGTCAGAACACGATCACATGAATTGATTCACAAACTGCTCCTTGTATCCACAATCTAAATGCTCTTACAAGTATATGTGTGTATGATGCGTGTTGTACAGAATATAGAAAAATCCATGTTTCTGTATTCTGTCTTTCTGTCTTTGGAGCGGAGCGGGTGAGAACAGAATTTCATTTTCAGTTGTCTTTGGAAAATCCCGTTGGATTTCCTTATATAAGGAGTTATACAAATAACTTTCATCCTTATAATTATCCACTCATGTGTGTAATAAATAAATAATAATTAATATTAATTAATTATCTATTTATTAGTTTACATCTCCCACTCACACATGAAGTTTGAGTCTCAAGCTCACTTACTTCACATATGTGTACCATCACATAACACATTTTCAAACAGGCAAATAAATCGTGTGACCCTTGAGAATATGAGTTTTCACGCTATACACTTGTTAAGGATATATAGCAACTCAACCAGTTTTATATGAAGATTTCAAAACTCGTTATATCCCAGAACTCTTTCAATTTAACATCAGTTGACATATCTCTTTTAATCCCTTGAACATGAGAGCATATTCAACTATCTATAACTCTATGTATTCATAATCAAGTTCCAAACTTGATTGAGCAGTCAATGAATCACAATAGAACATGTTAATAAAGACGTCCTTCCTTTTACACTAATATCTCCAAACTTCCAATATAGCTGCTTTCCTAGACATGCGCCGCATGGCCATATAACTTATATATATTGGTAGCATATGCTAAAGTAGCAACACTAGAGTGAAGACTTAAGAATACAGTAAAAAGTCTTAAGGGTACTTATTAGATGATTTCTTAACCCTCAAAGTCTCATACAATGAGAAAATAGGGACATCTTTCTCATTTCCTTATGGTCATCTTAACACATGTGGTATGAAACACATGTCACGATATCTTAACTTCCCAAGATGAAAGCGTATGTCATTCTTTTATTTGACATCGTATAAATCACAGTTCAAGTGTATCCTCGACACTTAACTTGAATTTCCTCCCACTATAGTCCAGAAAATCCGTTGATTTAGCTTCATAACAATTTAAATAGATTTGTGGTAAGATCTATTACGATTATTCCTAAATAATTTCATCTTTGCACATGCCTCGATGTCAGAGGCGATTGCTCGTATGAGAGAGCCAATCTTTACTTGTCGACATACTATTATATGAAACATCATATAATTCACAATACATAGATGTTTAACAACATTAACAACTACAACACACTATGTTCAAATCCACACAAACCCAAAATCTTTGATGTCTTAAACATCTCTCAGAAATATGTTTGACAAGAGGACCTGCAAACATCAAGTGAGTAGTCATGCATTTAAGAATCACCTTTTCTTCTTTTAAAGTTTCCACAAAGTCAAAACTTTGTATCTCATTTGTTTGGTTTTTCATGAAACTCGGAATCTCGAGTGTAAGCTTTAACTACTTTGATTACTACAATAAATCACTACAACTCCCACTGAAGTGTTTGATTTTGTAGTAAATCACCACAACTCCCACGGGAGTGTGAATCATTACAACTCTCAAGGTAGTGTAAATCGTTATAACTCTCCCACTAGAGTGTTTGATTCCACAATGAATTGCTAAAACTCCCACTAGAGCGTTTAATTCAACAATGAATCGTTACAACTTCCAAGGTAGTGTAAATCGTTACAACTCTCCCACTAGAGTGTTTGATTCCACAGTGAATCGTTACAGCTTATAATAGAGTGTTTGATTCAACAATGAATCAATACAACTCCCACTAGAGTGTTTGATTCCACAATGAATTGCTACAACTCCCACTAGAGTGTTTGATTCCACAATGAATTGCTACAACTCTCACTAGAGCGTTTAATTCAACAATGAATTATTACAACTCCCACTAGAGTGTTTAATTCCATAGTGAATCGCCACAACTCTTACTAGAGTATTTGATTCCACGATGAATCGTTATAGCTCCTAATGGACTGCTTACTTTTTCAAAAATTTCAATAATTTTTTTACCCAAACCATTTCTTGTACTTACAGATGCACTTGCCACAAGCTCTACTTGCACAATGGATAGTACATGTCTATATACCCTTTCAGATTTAAATTAATCTGTAGTACATTTCTGATATCTTACAATCCCTTACACTGTCACCAGTGTCTATTCTGAATTGAATTGATATCTACTAACCAAACCAACAGCTCATCATACGTCTTGATGTTCACTCATCTTAGCATACATCAGACTTTCAATTACATTCGCATATAGTACTACTAACATTTCATCTTTGAGTCTTCGAACACTCATAATAGTTTAATAACTCGTCTTTTACAACAAGAGTATCAACAGGATTTCATGCATCCATTTTGATTATGTTCTAGAAGTCTCTTTATATGTCTCTTAAGACAACCCAAGTAACTTCCTTGAACTATCTCTATGAATATTTTCACCAAACATACTCATTATCGTTTTCCAGCTAACATCGTATCAACATACATATGATAGAATTACAAAACTTCCTAGGACCGTTTAACGTAAGCACAGTGGTCTTTGTCTATCATCACAAAGTTACATGAGACAATCATTCAACGAAGTCTCAAGTACCACTATCTTGAGGATTGTTTAAGTTCGTAAATCGATCTCATCAATTCACAAACATTATCCTCTTCTTTGAAGATGAATCCCACATTTTTCAACATGTGGATTTCTCCTATGAATCCCACCTTTTTCAACATGTGGATTTCTCCTTCCAATTCTCCACTGAGAAAACATAGTTTAAACGTCCATTCTAATATAATTCTAAATTTAGCCAGAAGTAGATGAATCAAGGTAAATTTCACAACAGGTGAAAAAAGTTTATATACCCACATCTGAGTATAATTATTTTATACCAAGTGAACTTTTCTACCATTTAGTCTACTATTGACCCATCAGTCTATCTTTTAGTTGATTGAGAAACCATTTATTCTCAATTGATTTGCGTCTCGATGAAATATTGACAAGTTTCCAAATTTGGTTTGACCTTATCAACTCTGTTGTTTCTTCCATTGCTTTCTTTCATTAGTCTCTTGAAGAACGAGCTAGAACCTCTGAAACGTTTGTAGGTTCTTCCCCATTCACTAAAATTTATCTTATTTTCTGAAGATACATAGAAGACATGTCCTTCAATATCATGATGTCTCTTAGACACACGTTTCCTAAAAGTTTCAGATTGAAACTCTATGACATCTTCTCTAGATAATTACTCTCATCAAGATCCATCCGATCTTTAATGGGTAAACTTCTATCAAATATCACATTAAGTAAATCACTCGCACTTGGATCTGATAGAGAGTGATTATATCAATCACAAAAATGGTTTAGCATACCAAATGCTTCCAATACTAGGAAATTCTCAGAAAAATGGTATTATGTGATTCTATCTCATGTCACACTCCCAACTCCTCGATCTTCGATCAACATGTATCGTTTAGATTTAGCACAATATCCTTATGAAGATACGTTTCTAAACCCTCAAACCCAACTTTTCATAGTGACTCGAAGAATCAAGTATATAAGTTGCGGATTTTCAGATACAAAAAATTACTCAAGAACAGGTATTTCACTCGTTCAGAGTTCTAATGGGGTTGAAGTAAATATCTATGAATTACTTTATTCACAAAAAAAACGCCAGCAATTATTAACAACTCATCTCCCAAAGATGATAGTTAAAGTTTTGCCATCATGGATCTTACCATATCCAACAACGTGTACTCCTTCTTACAGTCACATCCTTGTGCAACAATATAAGGTTTTGATAATTGTCGGATTATGTCATTTTCATTATACAGTTCCTTGAACTGTTAGATAAACATTCACGTTCTATATGTTCTTAAAACCTTTAAAGTTGTGTCTTTTATTCTCAACCTCTATTAGGTAATGTCTAAAGCAATCCAAATGCATAGACTTTGAGAAATTGTATGCACAAGTCCAACACGTAAAAAAATATCGACGTAAGAAGTGAAAACAACCAGCTCCATGTTATTTGACATTTACAAATTTAAATCACATTTTAAGAACTCAACTTATAAAGATGAACACCGCAGTCCTTCTTTCACAAGTTAGTTCTACTAATCTTGCACAACATGACCTAATATAGCATACCGAATTTTAGACACGCGCAAAACCGAACCGCCAAACCGGCCAAACCGCCGGTTTTTAACCGCCGTTTACGGTTTAAAAACCGAACCGTAACCGTAAAATGGCGGTTCGGTTACGGTTCGGCATTTTGACAAACCGCAAACCGCCGGTTTGGCCGGTTTTGGCGGTTAACCGGCGGTTTGGCGGTTTATTATTAAAAAAAAAAACTTTTTATTTTTTTAATATACAATTCTTCTATTTTTAATGTATAAATTTAAGTTATATAATTTTTATTCAATTCTAGTAATGTATTTTCTAAAAAATGAGTTAAAACGAATAAAAAACGAGCGAAAACGGAGTAAAAACGAGCGAAAACGGAGATAATATTAAAAAAAAAAAAAAAAACCGCCAAACCGGCTGTTTTCAAACCGAACCGCCGGTTTGAAAACCGTAACTGTAACCGGCGGTTCGCGGTTCGGTTACGGTTCGCCGAAACCACAAACCGTAACCGCCGGTTTCTAACCGAAACCGGCGGTTTTCAACCGTTGCTCATGTCTACCGAATTTCATCAATAACTCAAGCATTGCCAGAGGAACAAACCTTTAGTAACTATGAACTCGCTTCATAAAACTAGTTGTTGTTCTCATACAAACCAAAATCATATAAATGTTTAGTACCATAATCTACATTGTTTATACTATTCACAACCATCTCTAAAGGAAATAATAAATCACATCTCAATCATAGAAGAATAGATTTGGAGGTGAGATCCTGAGTGATCTTTAGAGCAAACTAGACATCATGCATTATGAAACATTAACCTTTGTCAATCTCAAGTTTTACGAGTCTTTAAACTTTAACTCAAGCTCGATTTCCTACACAATTCAATCTCGTCTTTCTTGGAATAGACAGAGATCTACAAATGCTCATATGTCTTTAGTCAATAACCTGGAATAGACAGAGATCTACAAATGCTCATATGTCTTTAGTCAATAACCTGTAATTCCCGTGTCTATAATCCTCAATCATAAGATTTAGACGGAAATACAGTACTAAAGACATTTATGCCACAACCAAAAATTAGAATGAACTACCTTGTCCATCATGGACTCAGGATATTCACAAGTATAATGATCACGCTTGTTACATCTGTAGCATGTCATCTCACTCTTATCCATTTTCAGTGTAGCATATTTCTTATTTCTTATTCTTATTTTTCTTAGCATTAAGATTGATATCTAGATTTCCAGTAGTGTGCCCAGTCTTAGGCTACTAGCTATGTCCTTTCTTTCCAGTATCTCTTTTGTTTAGAACTGGATTTAGAAATGAGAACATTAGATGTAGACTTAATCAACTTCAAGTCACTCATCATATAACTCAATGTTTTGAGGTGTCTAAGTGAAAGTCTCAATACTTTCATCAAATATTTGTAATGACCCTCAAGTGTTCCCAATTTTCACGAAGTGATCGGATTCGATCCCGAATTTGATGTTTCTCAAAAAATGAAGTATCACCATATTTCTCCTTCAAATATTCTCAAATATCATAGGCAGTACGGTGTTGTTCACAATTATAGATCTTGTCATCAATGACTGAGTTTACCAGTATTTCACAACCTATGTGAATACATTTCAATTATGGTAAATCTCTTGAACCTTAATAATCTGAGTCTCCATCCTAACTTCAGGATCATCCATAATATGGTTGATAGTATCCAATGAATCATGTTCTTCCAAGAACATTAAAAACAATTAATTATGACACCATGTGTCATTATTATCGCTTTTGAGTTTTTTATTTATTTAACTCAGCGATCATTGCGTTTGTCTGATTTTTAATCGAAGTGATTCAACAAATTAATGTTCATTTATGTATCACTATGTTCAATGTTAAGCTAACTGACATTTGAAAAATTCGATACAAAATTTGATATCGAAAAATAACTTAAAGATATTAATCATCAACCTCACTAAGTATCTCCATTTAATAGATTCAGCTCCAAAACATGAACAATATTAGTTCTAACATTTAATCCAAAAAAAATAGCTAAAACTCCCACTCAACAACATGAATCTGCATGCTTAAACATTTATCAACATAAATACAATAAAGCACAATCATGTCATAAGTTAAAACAATCCAAAGTAGATCAAGTAATAAAAAAAACTACTGTAAGTTTAATAAACCAACTACAATGGTTATTTCAGAAAAATCTCATTTCAGTCACACTATTAAGCAGTTAACTTGAAGATTTCGAATAACCTTCAATGTATTTTATGCACTCTTGTAGTACTACTTTAGTACCAATATTATGAAAAAATATATAATGGAAAAAATTATAGATTGGGGTTCTCCATCCGAATGTTGCTCCAACTTCTCAAGCTAAGAACGTCGGATCCCTGAAATCATTTTTCAACACGTAAACAAGTCGTTCCAACGACTAGTTCACTAGTATCTTTTTACCCAATTATGTCAACAATTTTCATAAAATTATTACTTTCCAATCTAGACATAATTCATCTCAGAAAACTACAATAAGTTCTCTTGAAATTGTCTTAGCTCGAATTTTAACTCCAATTAAATCATGAACTAGTCAATCGGAATATCCGTACGTGAAAATAAAAGAGTGATAAACTATAGATCTCCATTAAACAACGTAAAGTTCAAAAAAAAATTAGCTCTTAATCATGTAATTCTTAAAATGATGGAGTTTAACTCCATTATCTCGAATTTATTGAACATTAAATGTTCTAATTATTTTCGAGTCAGACCCATAAATCGAGCAACCATTAAAACTTATTTAATGTTTACAAACACGTACACATGAATTTCAAGCCCATAATTACACAAAGAAATTCACATTGTTACGTACGAGAATCCAACTCATTGGCTCTGATACCAATGTTGGAATTAATTATTGAGAAATCAAAATTAGAATTACCAACCTGTAATTCTTAATGCAGCGGAATATATCTTGAACCCGATTGAATTCCACATACGTATTGTGATCCTCGTAGTCAGAACACGATCACATGAATTGATTCACGAACCGCTCCTTATATCCACAATCTAAATGCCCTTAAGTATATGTGTGTATGATGCGTGTTGTACAGAATATAGAAAATCCATGTTTCTGTATTCTGTCTTTCTGTCTTTGGAGCGGAGCGGGTGAGAACAGAATTTCATTTTCAGTTGTCTTTGAAAAATTCCGTTGGATTTCCTTATATAAGGAGTTATACAAATAACTTTCATCCTTATAATTATCCACTCATGTGTGTAATAAATAAATAATAATTAATTATCTATTTATTAGTTTACAGTTTTTTACCATTGAAATTAAGATTGCATGTGCATAGGGAATAGGACATACAGTATGTTGATTAGATTTAAGTATAATTCTTGATCCTATCTCCTTCACAGTTATGTTGATGACAAATCAATATTATAATTATAATTATTTATAAGATTTAAGTATTTAACATAAGTGAAATGATCGTAATCTCATGTAAGTTATTGAAGCATATGTATGGTCTCCTTGCATTGAAAGCTCTGTTGTAAAAGTAGGCACTTAGGTCCGATTAGGAGGCGACTAGACGCTAATCATCGGTCTACAATTCGTATAGCGAATTTCGACTATGTTTTTTTTTATTAGACTTTCTAGAGTCGAAATCTATTTCGAACGATCGAGTACACTTCTTCCTATGAAATCTTGTTGTTCAACTTCTTCATACGAAAGTGATTCTAATGTTTTTGATTCCAACCAAATTCCAAATGCTACGAAAAGCTAGGTATAATTTAAATTGAAAAGAGAAAAATGAATTTAACTTTATTCCAACTTTTCTAATAAGAATTTAAAAGTCAAACTGTTATTTTGTATGTATGCAAGCTAGAAATGTGAAAGGTAAGCAGCATTATCAATTAGTTATACATGTAATTCTTAAAAATAAACAATGTCAATGTATTAAGAGAAATGTGCTGCTAAGTGTTTTACAAACTTTTCTTTTTTCACAGGCACATAGCTTCCCTAACAGGATATAAATGAAATGTGCTGCTAGCCGGAAACATGCATATAGTTTTTCTATCCAAATTCTAACAGGATACATGCATGTAGCTTTTCTACCCAAATTCTCTTGTTAGCAGAGAAATGTGTGCTAGCAGTCATTATACATGCATGTACCTTTCCTATGCAAATTTTAACAGGATACATGCATGTAGTTTTTGCTACCCAAATTCTCCACCTATATATACAGACTGATACACATAATTGCCTCTTCAACTACATTAAATATACATTATTTTAATGAACTTCGGAAAGATATTTTGATATGGAGGCGACTTTCGATAAACAACTATCAACTGCTTCATTGATTCAAATAATGTATGCAATTAATTGAAGTAGGGTTGGTCTGCTATGGACTCGAGTGCATGCTGTGCACCCTAGTCCATGTGCACTTTTCAGTTTACTGACTTACACTTTTTAGTAAATGAGTAATAATTGAAAAGTGCAACACCATTATCAAAAAGTGTAAGTCAGTAAACTAAAAAGTGCACATGGACTAGGGTGCACAGCATGCACTCGAGTGCATACTAGACTTTACCATTGAAGTAGAATATTCAATATTCATTTGTCAAATTCTGATTAACTTTAATCTTTAGAAACCTAAGAATAGAATTGAGGTTTTAAATTTTTTAATTTTCGAAATTCGATCACTTAGTTCAGCTATTATTGTCTGGATAATAGCATTATCATTTATGTCCTGAAATTTTGTTCATTTTATAGATTGGACGGACTAGTCAGTGTGATTTTGTATTTTTTTTTATTTCACTATACTACAATCTTGACATTCTTCTAGTGTTCTTAGCATTCATCCATATCTTACTTGAGTATGAATTCTGCAATTTGTTACCTCTCAAATTTTCATTTGGAATTAAAATATTGCAGTTATTCATTTATGAATTTTCTGTTGCATATCATGCAGGAAAGTAACTATAATAGACTAATAGAGTTAGTTTCAGCTAACTTAATTAATTAACTCAACCTAAGCAACCAAAGAACTGGAGTTATATGTTGAAGCTAGCAAATGTCTTCCTTTATTATTAACCACTAAATTCAAGATTTCTTAAACATGTCTTCCTAATTTACCTATTTTACTATAGTACTCCCTTCGTCCCATACTTGAAGAAACATTTTACCATTTTGGGCGTCCCATACTTGAAGGCACATTACCTAAAATAACAAAAACACTTTTAAACACTCCCCTTAAAACATCACAATGTATTACTGTGAACCAGATAAGATAAGATAACTTAGGCCTTATCAAATGAGTTGAAGGGTTTCAATCAGATGAGAAGGTGATGATTAGAGTTCAGAGTTGTGGGCTAGATCAGCACAGTACTTCAGCAGAGTAGATCAGCTCAGTACTAGATCAGTACAGTACTTAGTCAGTGCAGTTAAGATCAGCACAGTATGAAGTCTATCAGCAGAGTTGGCTTTTGATCATCAGAACAGAAGGGTTGAGTATCAGAACACTAAGTAGTGATCTGATCTTTATGGACAAGTCTTCTGGTTCGAAGTTAGTTAGTTTAACTAACAGTTTTACAGTTACAACAACTTGAGGGCATAACTACCATTTCAGTTGGGCAATAACAGAGCACATGGGTTGTTACAAGCGGTTGCAAACGGTTGATAACTACTCAAGCAGTTCCTAACAGCAACAACTACATTTGGTCTTTATATACTCTTGTTTGTGTACATTGTAAAGGTTGGAATGTTAGAGAGTACGTTTTGTAATCTTTGAGTTGTGTGAGTTCACGAGTGAAGTGAGGAAATATCCTATTCCGAGTGAATGAGTGTGTAAACATTCTTTATCAATCAAAGAAGTACTCATCTGGTCCAGTGGATGTAGATCACATTGATCGAACCACTTAAATTCTTGTGTGTTGTTTGTCTCGTTGCTTACTTTTCTGAATTACTATCCTAGAGCAGTTATTTCTTCTATATTCAAGTGTTCTACTTGGTTGGAGACGTCTAACTAACCGGAATTAACTTGACAATTGGCGCCGTCTGTGGGAAACTGAAGTAGCTGCAGATCTAAGATGGGTAATTCTACCAATTACAACATAGAGAAGTTTACAGGCATGGGAGATTTTGGGCTGTGGAAGGTCAAGATGCAGGCCCTCCTTGAATAGCAAGGATTATTCGAGGCCCTCGAAGAATCCGAAGAGACTGCAAAAGAAGAAACTGCAGCAGCTGCGGCTGAAAGGAGCAAGTTGCTCAGAAAAGCTCGAAGCACGATCCTACTCTGCCTTGGAGATAAGGTCTTGAGGGAGGTTGCTAAAGAGAAGTCAGCGAAGGAGGTTTGGGATAAGCTGGAAAAGTTATATATGGTGAAAACTCTTGTTAACCGACTCTATTCGAAACAAAAGTTGTATGCCTTTAGAATGGGAGATGACAAACCCATTGCGGAGCAGCTAGATGAGTTCAACAGGATACTTGATGATCTGAAAATTTTGGATGTCAAGCTTGAAGAAGAGGATAAGGCTCTGATCTTGTTGAGTGCTCTGCCTAAGTCCTTTGAAATTCTAAAGGACACCATCTTGTATGGTAGAAAGGAAGCAATCACATTGGAGGATGTGATCTTGGCTGTCAAGTCCAAGCTGTTGCATAATAAGACATCTCAAGGAGATAAAAGTAGCAGTGGAGAAGGATTGACAATCAAGGGAGGACAGAAGAAGTCTGTCTCCAAGAAGGGGTTTAGTCAACCCAAGGGAGCTGATAAGGGAAAATCAGCAGTGTCAAATCAAGGGGAAGTAGTGTGCCACCACTGCAACAAACCTGGGTACTTTAAGAGTACTTGTTACAAGTACAGACAGCTTATGAGAAAATTTGGTCCTAAGAACCCTGTTGATAAGAATCAAGCAAATCAAACCCAAGATGATAAGGAGCAGAAAGGCTATGAGTCAGCTCAGTCCCTATCCATCACTTCCACTAAAGAGCAGCAAGATTGGATTTTAGATTCAGGGTGTTCTTTCCACATGACTCCAAGAAGAGAGTGGTTTCATGATTTTAAGCATCATAATGGAGGTTTTGTGTTGTTAGAGAATGATCACACTTGCAAAGTCAGAGGTGAAGGTACAGTACACTTGAAGATGTATGATGGAGTAGTGAGGATTCTCAAGAGGGTCAGGTATGTTCCTGAACTCAAGAGAAATTTGATATCTCTTGGTATGCTGGATTCATTGGGCTATAAATTTCAGTCAGAAGATGGAGAGCTCAGAGTTTCAAAGGGGAAGCTTACTGTTCTTAAAGGTGAGAGAAGAAATGATATCTACTTTCTTAAGGGGGGAACAGTTATTGGCAGATCAGATGTGGCAAGGGTGCAAGACAACTCAATGTTGTGGCACAGAAGATTAGGTCATGTAGGAGAGAAGGGCCTACTTGAGCTAAGTAAGCAAGGATTGCTAGGTAGTGACAAGATCACAAAGCTTGATTTGTGTGAGCACTGCATTCTTGGGAAATCCAAGAGATTGAAGTTTGGAGAGAGTTCACACTCTACCAAAGTAATTTTGGACTATGTCCATTCAGATTTATGGGGGCCAGCTAGGAATCAGACCAGAAGTGGTGGGAGATACTTCATGTCTATCATAGATGACTACTCAAGAAAGGTATGGATCACTATTCTGGAATCCAAGTCAGAAGCATTTGAAAAGTTTAAGGAATGGCTCACTGAGGCTGAGAATGTCTCTGGAAAGAAGCTCAAGCATTTGAGAACTGATAATGGGCTGGAGTTCATATCAGAAGAGTTCAATATTTTCTGCAAGAAGAAGGGTATAGTGAGGCATAGAACAGTACCAGGTACACCTCAACAGAATGGAGTAGCTGAGAGAATGAACCAAACTTTGCTTGAGAGAGTCAGGTGCATGTTGAGCAGCTCTGGATTGCCTAAAGTATTTTGGGGTGAAGCAGTGTCAACAGCAGCCTATTTGATAAACAGAAGCCCTTCCTCAGCTGTGCAATTTAAAACCCCAGAAGAGTTATGGTCTGGCCATGCAACTGAGTACAGTAATTTGAAGGTGTATGGTTGTTCAGCATATGTCCATGTCAAGCAAGATAAGCTTGAGCCTCGAGCCTTGAAATGTGTGTTCATAGGGTATCCTTCAGGTGTGAAAGGATACAGATTGTGGTGCCTAGAAGCTGGAATGCAGAAGTGCATTATCAGCAGATATGTAACTTTTGATGAGAATAGAATGCCATTGAAAGAGGAGGCAAACTCCAGTACAGCACACAACAAACCAGATGAGACACAGGTGGAGGTGGAGCATGATGACATCAGAACACTAACTGAAGAGCAGATTGATCCAGATGAGGAGGAAACTACTCATAGTGATACTGATCTTCATGACTATCAGCTGACTAGGGACAGATCAAGAAGAGAAGTCCACCCACCTCAGAGGTATGGTCAAGCTGATATAGTATCTTTTGCTTTATGTGCAGCTCTTGAGGTGGAGTTTTTGGAGCCTAAAACTTACACAGAAGCCATAAACTGCCATGACAAAGAGAAGTGGTTAGTTGCTATGGAGGAAGAACTGTTATCTTTGAACAAGAACCAGACTTGGGAGATTGTTGAGAGGCCTAAGAACAAGAAACTTTTTGGGTGTAAGTGGATCTACAAGAAGAAGGTGGAGGCTCAGAGAGGTGGCAAGATTAGGTACAAGGCAAGGCTTGTAGCTAAAGGATTTACACAGAAAGAAGGTATTGACTTTAATGAAATCTTCTCACCTGTTGTAAAGCATTGTAGCATCAGAATCTTGTTGGATATGGTTGCTCAATATGAATTGGAGTTGCATCAGATGGATGTGACCACAACATTTTTTCATGGGACTTTAGATGAGAAGATCTACATGAAAATACCAGAAGGGTTGGACATAGAAGATGGAGAAGACAAAGTGTACTTACTCAGAAAATCACTCTATGGCCTCAAACAAAGCCCTAGACAATGGTACTTAAGGTTTGATGAGTACATTTACTCAGCTGGTTTTGCAAGAAGCTTGTATGACAACTGTGTTTACTTCAGGAGAGTTGGGAGTTCAGTTACCTATCTTCTGCTGTATGTAGATGATATGTTAATAGCAGGAGAGTCTATTAGCAGTATCAATCAGGTTAAGGAGATTCTCAAAAGGGAGTTTGAGATGAAAGATCTTGGTGAAGCTAAAGTGATTCTTGGGATGGAGATCAGTAGAGTTGAGGGAGCAATTCAATTTAGTCAGCCTACCTATTTGAAGAAGGTGTTAGAGAGATTCAGGATGAATCAAGCTAAGTCAGTTTCTACACCAATTGGTCAGCATCAGAAGCTATCAAATCAGATGTGTCCCAAGAACAATCAAGAAAGAGCTCAGATGAGTAAGGTTCCTTATGCCAGTGCAGTAGGGAGTTTAATGTATGTTATGGTGTGTTGTAGACCAGATTTAACTCATGCAATGAGTGTAATCAGCAGATATATGAGTGATCCAGGCTTAAGTCATTGGGAGACAGTTAAGTGGGTCATGAGATA
Source organism: Galeopsis tetrahit (assembly GCA_963675135.1). Lineage (NCBI taxonomy): Eukaryota > Viridiplantae > Streptophyta > Magnoliopsida > Lamiales > Lamiaceae > Galeopsis > Galeopsis tetrahit. Next base: position 16,727,010 of record OY776125.1, on the reverse strand, counting down.
TGTTCTAGGATCAGCTGAGAAGGGTCTGAAATTTCAGAAGATATCAGATGAGGAAGAAGCACTTGTGGGATATGTTGATGCCGACTATGCAGCCAATGTAGACACAAGAAAGTCCTTGACAGGGTATGTATTCACCTTATTTGGTACAGCTATATCATGGAGGTCAATACATCAGTCCGTAGTTGCATTATCTACTACAGAATCAGAATATGTAGCCTTGACTGAAGCAGTTAAGGAGAGCATGTGGCTTAGGGGGATCTTGAAGGAGTTTGGTATATCACAAAGAAGTGTGACTGTCTTCTGTGATAACCAAAGTGCAATACATCTTGCAAAGCATCAGGGGTATCATGAGTAGGGGTGAGCATTATTCGGTTTTTAACCGAAAACCGGACCGAACCGAACCGAAATAGTAATTCGGTTCGGTTACCAAATATTTCGGTTCGGTTTTCGGTTTCGTATTTTCACAATCCCGGTTTTCGGTTTCGGTTTCGGTTATAACCGAAATAAAATCGGTTAACCGAAACCGACCGAATAAGGGCCCATATATAAACTGACCTAAACCCTAATTAATTACTGTACTTTCTTTTTTTTCATTCGGCCGCTCCAGCCTCAGCCCCCAAATGCCAAATCCACAAAATTCTTAATTCCTCTCCAACCCCAAGCCCACCTCCGCCGGTGACCGCCGCGAACCCCAAGCACGCCTCCGCCCCTCCTCTCCGTCTTCTCCAGTCCCCACGCCCACGAGCTCACGACACCTCCGAGTTTGCGATCGGCGACCAGTCCCCACCCCACGGCGCCTGCAACTACGACCACGATGCCTGACCCCACGGCGCCGACGACCTCATCCCACGACGACCAGCAACCTCACGGTGAGTTTCTAAGTAGAGTGCGTGGACAGATTGCACAATTGTGGGTTGATATTATGTTTATTTTGTTTATGGACTATGTTAATTTTTTTTATTCAAGTAGAGTGGATGGACAAATTGTATTTTTTTGACATCAAGACAGTGGTAATTTGCACAATTTTCAGCACTGTTTTTTTTTCCAGAATTTTCGGTTAATATTTCGGGTTTTCGGTTATAGCCGAAACCGAACCGAATAATTCGGTTCGGTTTATTTCGGTTTTGTGTAGGATCGGTCCGGTTTCGGTTAATTTTAATACAATTTCGGTTTTGGCTCGGTTACACTAATTCGGTTCGGTTCGGTTACCGAACCGACCGATGCTCACCCCTAATCATGAGAGAACTAAACATATAGATGTAAAGTTGTACTTTGTAAGAGATATTGTAGAGAAGGGGGTGGTCCAGGTAGTGAAGATTGCTACAGAGGAGAACCCTGCTGATGCGTTCACTAAGGCATTACCAAAAGAGAAGTTTGGCTTGTGTCTTAGACTTATTGGACTGCATTAATTCCTCTGAGGAGAAGGCTACTGTTCTTGTGGCAGAAGATCAGTAGTGGAGGCTATTCTTTGAGGAGGATAGTGTTGGTGTTTTTTTATTTTTTGGTGGATATTAGTTCGATTATGAGCTAAAGGTGGAGAATTGTGAGTGTTATCTTATAATCTCAGAATTAGCACACTAAGTGAGTAATGAGCTGACAGGATCAGATAAGATAACTTAGGTCTTATCAAATGAGTTAAAGGGTTTCAATCAGATGAGAAGGTGATGTTTAGAGTTCAGAGTTGTTGGCTAGATCAGCACAGTAAGATCAGCACAGTACTTCAGCAGAGTAGATCAGCTCAGTACCAGATCAGTACAGTACTTAAGAGTGGCAACGGGGCGGGGCGGGGCCGGTTTATGCCTCCTCCGGCCCCGGCCCCGACGGGGAATTTTTGTCCCCGAACCCGACCCGAACCGCGACGGGGAAAATTTTAAAATCCCCATCCCCGTCCGGATCGGTATCGGGTTTCCCCGACCCGACCCGAAAACCGAATTATTTATTTAATTATTATTTTTCTATTTTAATAATTATTATACCTCTATAAAAAAAATTATTATATTACTAAAAATTAATTATGTTATAAAACTATTTATTAAAAAAACATTTAAAAGGAAAAAACAAAAATATATATAGATATATGTGCATACATAAATATAAAAAAATATGTATATAATGTATATCGGGGCGGTTTCGGGGCGGGGCGCGGGGCGGTGTATATAAATACCGTCCCCGCCCCGTCCCCGATTTAATGTTTTTCGGTTTTCCCCGAAAACCGAACCGAACCCGATAACGAGACTAAAAAACCGCCCCGATCGGGACGGGGGCGGGGCGGATCACCACGGGTTCGGTATAAATTGCCATCCCTAACAGTACTTGGGTCAGCACAGTACTTGGTCAGTGCAGTTAAGATCAGCACAGTATGAAGTCTATCAGCAGAGTTGGCTTTTGATCATCAGAACAGAAGGGTTGAGTATCAGAACACTAAGTAGTGATCTGATCTTTATGGACAAGTCTTCTGGTTCGAAGTTAGTTAGTTTAACTAACAGTTTTACAGTTACAACAACTTGAGGGCATAACTACCATTTCAGTTGGGCAATAACAGAGCACATGGGTTGTTACAAGCGGTTGCAAACGGTTGATAACTACTCAAGCAGTTCCTAACAGCAGCAACTACCTTTGGTCTTTATATACTCTTGTTTGTGTACATTGTAAGGGTTGGAATGTTAGAGAGTACGTTTTGTAATCTTTGAGTTGTGTGAGTTCACGAGTGAAGTGAGGAAATATCCTATTTCGAGTGAATGAGTGTGTAAACATTCTTTATCAATCAAAGAAGTACTCATCTGGTCCAGTGGATGTAGATCACATTGATCGAACCACTTAAATTCTTGTGTGTTGTTTGTCTCGTTGCTTACTTTTCTGAATTACTATCCTAGAGCAGTTATTTCTTCTATATTCAAGTGTTCTACTTGGTTGGAGACGTCTAACTGACCGGAATTAACTTGACAATTATAATAAATGTCACTACTTTATTACACTAAAATGTAACTTTATTACTATTTATAAAGTTGAAAAGTTTTTATTACCCCCACTTTATCTTACACAATATTACTAATAAACAATTTATTCATTAAAATTCGTGTCCAATTGGTTTGATCCTTCAAGTATGGGACGGAGGGAGTATCTAATTATGGGTAACTTTTATTCTTACCTAGCCCCTTTAATTCTTCGATTTTTCTTTTGTATTGCCACAAATTACTAGTTCCGTTTTTGCATACCATTTTCCTTTGTTTCCTAATTTTTTTTCTTGAATTTTCTTATTCTATAATATATATGGAGTAGAAATTAGAAAAGGTTTAATTTCAATCATAGAGTAGAAATTAGGAAAAGGTGACGGGGATGAGAGACAAGAGCATATAGAAAATGATTGAGGATAACTATTAACTACACTAAAATATAATATAATTATATTTTTTTAATTTGATACATATTCTTTAAACGACAATTATATCAAAACAAATGGGGTATTAGTTTTGTTTCAACACAGTTTTGTTCGTTAACAATATTTTAAACTCGATTATTTCATTTCAACAGATTAATCATGTTTAAGAAATCGTGAATTTCATTAAAAAGGTAATAAAACATAAAGATAAATGAATTAATCTGTTAAAATGGGCTTGTACTGTACCAATCATCATGTCACTTTTTGGGCTGGAAAATGTATCTAGACAGGAATACAAAGAGGATTCAGAAGCATTTTGGACAACATGGTTGAAAAGGGAGCATACTATTAATATTAAATGGGTATTATAGGGATGAAGATATCATAAAGAAATAAATTGTACAATGCCAAATTTGAGTGAACCAACATGATAATATGCAATCCTACCCCCAACCCACCCAATTGTAGTATTGGATTCACACCCACCCTCTAAAACAAGTGTGATTCGGAAATTATTGAATTCGGAAATTATAAAATAAAAACATTGATAAATTTATGATTTTGGCGTACAAATTCAACTAAATGATTATACAAATTAATTGTAATAAATGTTATTTCAATAAATTTTTTATTATGTAATCATGGGTTGAACCACACTCTGGGGTAGTCATGACCCCTTTAAGTTTTTTTTTTCCCTATAATATGTACTTCCTCCGTCTCGAAATAACTTTCACATATAGGTGAATACACAAATTAAGAAAGTATGATAATAAGTAGAGTTTTGAGGGGTAATTATGTAAACTTTTATCTATAAGGTAAAGAAAAAAGTTGAGTTTGTGTATATGTGAGTCAAAAGAAATTAATGACATTTTGTGTAAAATTGAGGATATTGTGAGGGTGGAGTTTATAAAGGTTTTTCATTTTAAGGGTGTGAAAGTTGTTTGAGTTTTCACACAGATTAATAAATTGTATTGGGAAGGCACATTAAACAAGTAAAATTTCTATTATAATCCTATTTAATTTTTTTTTTTGAATTACATTTAAATACCCATCCCTTTTTCCCCTCCCCATGACTTGAACCCAGGATTTAAAGCCTAGTTAGTGGTGCTCTAACCACTTGAGCTATCCAACTTCGTCATAATCCTATTTAATGAATGTTATAGTTTCTAATGTAATTAATGCATAGGATTATATTAGTAAATGAATTAGAAAACATTATTTTATATGGAAACAAGTCTATTTAATTGGGACATCCACAAAAGGAAAATAAGTCTATCTAATTGGGATGGAGGGTGGGACTTGGGAGTATTAAATTAGTTTATAAGTTGGAGTGTTAATTTTGTTATTAACTTATAAATATGCTTATTTCTAAACTAGTAGTAGTAGCTGGGCTTATTATTAGATTGTTTGTCACTTTTTTAAGCCTAGCTCAAATATTAATATTAAAATATATATTTTAATTGTACAAATTAATTACAGTAATAATTATTTTAAAGAGAAACATCAAATATTGGAGTATATTTTAATTGACAATTTTTTTTATATTTTAATGATTGAAATTGAGAATTATAACTAATTTAATCGGATATAACAAAAGAAATAACAAATAAAAAAAATAAGATGTTGATGGTGAAAGAAATGACAATTTATTAATGTTAATGTTGTCACATTAATTAGTAGTAACACTAGGACAAATCAACATGCTGTATTAATCAGATTGACGGGTAGTAATTTCATTGTTTAATTTTCACAACTTTGTTATCATTGGTCGAAATTACTAATATTATGATGAATTTAGTGGTTACGACAAGATATGTCAATTCTGTCGAGTATTGATATGTATATATAGGAATAAAAAAAAGGCATTCCACTCAAAAGAATTGATGATACCCCTACTCCAAACATGTCTTTCTTATTCATTTCTCATTCTTATAGCGTGAAAAAAAAAATGTTATTGTTGTGTTACTATATAAACAAAACAGTAATACGAAAATACTCAAATTCAAAGAAATGAAGGATAGTTGTTAAAACGCCAGAATATTATATAATAAAATAGGGAGGTACATACCTTATATTCCTGCAATATTATAATATCACAGTATTTGTCATTGTTTCAAGATCCAAGCATTTTTGGGTGATTCCTCAACCTTCACAAATCACTTTACTAATTACTAGCAATAGTCATCAAAAATAATCACATGATCAATTTATAATTAATTACTAAGTTATGAACTCCACAATAATTTTTAGTTGGAATAAAGCTAGTGAGATAAAAGGATAAGCATGTTAGTGTCAACAAGTATATATATAAAGTAGGAGTATGTTGATATGCAAGTTGGTGTATAAGACAATTGTGCATGTCTTATCACTTGTCGGACCAAGAAATAGTTTTCTCACAAAAAGGTTATAACTTATAACTACATAATGACTAAATAAATGGAAAAGAATAAAATAATTATGAAATCCCAACTACTTTATGGGCTCGGTTTCGTTTCTGGGCAAGAAATATAGGAATTTGGAACCTTTTGAAATTACGCTCAAAGGTGTCATCTCATTTTATATTTCTTGTCTTATTTTAATTTTTTGCTTCATTTATTATACTCCGTATCAATTACTCCAGTTTAGTGTAGAACCCGTGTGTCTAAATCACACAATTAATTATTCAAAATAGATAGATTATATTATCAATTGAATAATTATATTGTGTGAATTAAAATTGATTGACATTAATACATAATTTATTTATTTAAATCTTCTATTTGGACTTTAAAATGCAAAATTTCTAGAAAACTAGAAAATCGAATTGAATAATTAAATTGAAGACATGTACACTTGAGATATTTAGCAATGGATGTGTGGGTATATATATATATATTAATAAAATTATATTGATAGAAATAGAAGTTTAATGTTGTAGTTGCGTCTGGAATTGGTGTTATTTGTTGTTAAATTATTGCACTAGTGTCGTTTCTCAAGTTTCGTCCTGGCCTCTTCTTTCTTCTCTTTTTCATTGTCACAATGCATAATCCATTAATCCTCCTATCACATCAATTGGATTTAAAAGGAAAATTTGATAACATGGAGCCCACTTCATAAATAATAACAAAACCAAATATTTGTAATGAAATGTTTATCCAATTCTAAAAAAAATCGATAGGTAAATTTAAAAAATTATGAAATTTTAATATATAAATTTAAACTAACTCTTGTTCATATATTTCAACTGGTATAATTAACAATTACTACTAAGCAAATGTAGGCGGTTTAATAATTGCCAAAACTATATACTCCATTCGATTTTAAATAATTAATGTTTAAGATTTTAGAGTGAATTAAGAATAACTATAAAATGACAAAATGTTCTCATTAATTTTAGAGAGATAACATTTTTTTTTTGAAGTCTCGGGTATCCGATCTTGGACCGACTAATCCCGGGGGACCAATCTCACCGCCCACTTGTGGGGGTCCCGTTTAAAGTCAGAGTTTTGCGCTTTGTATGAACATGGCCCCATAGAAATTGTTTGCACCTTAGAGGGTTCGGTCCCGTTTAAAGCCAGAGCTTTGCGCTCTGTATGAACATGGCCCCATAGAAATTGTTTGCACCTTAGAGGGTTCGAACCTGAGACCTAGAGAGGAGCATACTCCTAAGTCCCAAGTCTATACCACTAGGCCAACTCCATGGGGTTATTTTAGAGAGATAACTTACTTCAAAGAAAAACGAGAGAATTAATTAAGACAATTGAATTAAGAGTTGGACAATAAGGGCATGTTTGCTTCATGGGTTGGGATAAGATGGGTTAAGATGTGGGGGAGGCTAGATAAACCTAGGGGGAGAGGCTAGATAAACCCAAGGGGAGGCTAGGTTGTCTAAACCCATGGAATCTAGTTTATAAAACCCGGGTCAAATTATAAACTCGGGTCAAGGTGTTTAAAGTTATGAGAACCCAAACATGGGAGAAGGTGGGTCTACCTATCAAACCCATCACTAAACCCCCCTAAACCCATTAAGCAAACATGCCCTAAATGTGTTAATACACTTTTATCATCCATACAATAGTCATTTAATGGGGGGAGTTCATCAACTCCCAAGTCTTGTTTTTAATATTACTTTTTTTTTTTTTAAGGTAAGGATGAGACTTATATTATTCCAAGTACTTGGGTACTCAACATTCGTAATATTAGTATACATATTTAGTTAGCTATACAAGTCCAAGGGGCTCGTTTCCAGACATGATAAGAGCATCCCGAAATATCAGATATGTGGGTTTTAAGCCACTTCCACGTGCTGAATTTAATTGAGTTTGATAATTCCTCCGGAGAGAAAGAGTCGTTGTTGAATATCAGATCGTTACGATTTCTCCACAATCTCCACACTGTGCATTGTCATATCAGGCCTAGGATCTCCTTGTTCAATTTACTCTTCCCCGAGCTCCAGAATTCTGAAAAGTGATCGCAAGTCGTGTACGAAAGAGGAAAAGGGCCTTCCAGCAAGTGACAGAGCCAGAACCTAACCGAAGGGGGCCCAATTATGAATAATAAATTTCGATTTTAATATTTGATATTATTGATCTTAATTCTTGCTTTAAATTTTTTTTCATTTATCTATTTTTACCACGTTATCCCTAAACTACTTATATGCAAATCTCATTATTTATTTATACACAAAAGAACATACATTAAAAGACGAAAAAAGTAATAAATGCACTACTAATATTTTACTAATACACTTAAAATTTATTATATAATTACTAAATATATATAAAAATTCATTTTAATTATTTTTTCTTTTATTTTTTTATTAATTTTTTTTTTTAATTATTAAAAAAAATTGAAAAATTGAAGTGGGGGCCAGTGCCCCCGGCACCCCCTCCCTCTGTCCCTGCTTCCATCCATCTATAAATGTCGCACCAAACCAGCACGACAACTGGGGATGTAAGCGTGCAGTGTTGTACGATTTCGACAGCAGCGTTGCACCTTGGGCAGGCGTCATTCATAGCCTCTAGAGCGATTCCTCTTCTTTGTAGAAGGTGCAGGCGTCGTTCATAGACTCTATAGCGATTCCTCTTCTTTGTAGATTGTATATCGTTGCAATATTAACTTGTAGAGAGGGTGGAAATTAATTCTTGTATATTAATTTCTAACACTCCCCCTCACTCGTGGGTCAGATTAACACCTCTTACCCTTTTTGAGGAGGAGACCCATCGAGTGGCTTTCCACAGGAATCGAACCCCTTTTTGGGGAGGAGATCTTGGGCAAGCGTCGTTCATAGCCTCTAGAGCGATTCCTCTTCTTTGTAGAAGGTGCAGCCTGCAGGCGTTGTTCATAGCCTCTAGAGTGATTCCTCTTCGGATTAACACCTCTTACCCTTTTTGGGGAGGAGGCCCATCGAATGGACAATTTAAATGGTTGGAGTGCTTTCAACCAGTGGCGGAGGGAGAATAGAATTTGGGGTACAGCTGTACCCCCAAATTGAGTTTTTTTTTTTATATATAATTTTTATATTTAAGACTAAAAAAAAAAATGTATGAGTCTAACACAATCTGCATCCCCACAATTAAAAGGCCTAAAAAAAGTTTGTAACTATAAAATGCACTTGACACATAGTCTATACAAATACGAATATTATACATTCTTCATTCTGCTCTGAACTCGCAACCATTTCTTTAATTGTTGATTCATAACTTTCTCCATTCTGCTCTGAATTATAAAATGCATTTGACACTTAGTCTATACAAGTACGCATATTTTATATTTATGGAGTAATTATTATTTAATTTGATTATTGTGTTTAATTTATGAATAAATTTATTTTGGTCGATCTATAACTTATAAGTTATGAATTAGAGTTTATATAATAATAATTATTTTACTGTCTAATTCAATTATGAATAAGTTATGAATTAACAATTAGAGTTTGTATTATAATTACTAATTTGCTACATTATGCTAAATTAATTATTTTCAACTCACTATCTAATTCAACTAAAAAATGACGAAATATAAACTTATATTAAAGAAGCTTAAGACAACGAAAAAATAATTCGATATTCGAGAATTTATGTTCAAGGGAATGAAATCTCAAGAAGCTCCTTGCACTTTTCCAAATAGATGAGTCTCAATGGACAGGGAGTCTTCTTCAACCCCGTCATTTAATTCACCTCAAATTCAAGAAAATAAAAGGAGTATAAGTGTAATTTTTTTTTATTTGAAGGTTATGCAATTTTTTAAGTTTTCTCGAACCGTATTACTTAATATTTTTCGCACCCCCGAATTTGAAATCTTGTATCTACCACTGCTTTCAACAGGAATCGAACTTCGGATTAACACCTTTTACCCTTTTTGGGGAGGAGGCCCATCAAGTGGACAATTTAAATGGTCGGAGTGCTTTCAACAGGAATCGAATCCCTTTTTGGGGAGGAGACCTTGGGCAGGCGTCGTTCATAGCCTCTAGAGCGATTCCTCTTCTTTGTAGAAGGTGCAGGCGTCGTTTTCTTTGTAGATTGTCCTCACTCGTGGGTCGGATTAACACCTCTTACCCTTTTTGGTTTGGTTCTTTGTAGATTGTATGTGTTGCAATATTAACTTGTAGAGAGGGTGAGAATTAATTCTTGTATATTAATTCTTCGGAATTCTACTGAACGGGTCGATCCTCCCCTCCCCTCTTAGTTTTAGCAACTTCTCCTAAGGTCTCCTCACCAAGAGCTCGCCGGCGACGACAGAGGAAGCAACCCGCCTGCTGTGGCGGGGCGGCTTTTTTCTTTCACAATAAGACCTGGACGATTATCCCTACCCTCGGTAGCTTACGAGTTTACGTCCATCCCCGGTCGGGTACAGTTTCCTTTCGATTTATCCCTTGTAGCCGTTACCCGAATTCGCGCAAGTGTGTCCACACCCCCCAAACTTACTTGACGCTCATCTAAAAGTCTGAACTTGTAGAGAGGGTGAGAATTAATTCTTGTATATTAATTTCTAACTTTTATTGATCAAATTATTTAAAAATTAATATAAATGAATTATTTTTTTTACTTTTCTATGAGTTCAGACTTTTAATTGAAATAAAATTATTTTATAATATCAAACAAACCAGATAAGTGGCAATATATCATCTTGATGCTGGTATGTGTGATAAACTGATAATATTTGGTTCTAAGGGGGGGACCTTTTGGTATAAAATCATAGTTGAGGGGGGTCAAGAATGAAATTTTAAAAGCCCCTAAAATGAGACGTCTTCTGTTCACATGACACGTTGCGCTATTCTTGTCCGCTGTCTGATAAAACATTTCATGTTGTTAAATGTTGTCCACGTGTACTATTTTAATTAAATTTAAATTAATCAATATTTATTAAAATTTATGTATAATAAACCTAACAAATTTAATTTGATAAATAGTATAGTAAATAGTATTCCTTTCATCCCATAATTATTTTTACGTGTGAAGTGAATTTAGTGAAAATTTTGAGGAGTAATTTTGTAAACATAAAGTAAAAAAATGAATTGACTTTTATGTATGTATGGAGAAAAAGTAATACTCAATTTTATGTAAAACTGAGAATATTATAAAGATGAAGTTTATAAAAAGTTTTCATATTAAATGTGTGAAAATTATTGTAAAACGTTGAAAAAAAAAAGTGTGAAAGTAATTAAGGTACGAAAGAGTATAATATAGTCATTAGCATAATCATATGACATATATATATGCGCTATATTAACACATTACACATATATATCTAAATATAACATAAACTTCTGCCAAAATTTTCATCAACATAATTAAAATACAGAATCATATATCAAGATTTAAAGACTTTAGTATACACAACATGTCACTCGAAACTGTTCTACTTGTAAAATTGATTACTTGAATTTACGTTAACTTTTGGTTTAAGTATTACCGTTTAATTGCAAAACATTACTGTTTAGTTATTAAAGTGCCAATATTTTAGTTAATAGAGTTCCAGTTGTTAGAGGTTTTTGTATTGTTTTTTACTTCACATCATCATACCTTTTCTGGAAATACAGCTTGAAAAGGAAACAACTTTTCTAGAACGTTTTCTTTTCTTACCCAAGGTGAAACACAGAAGAAATTAGAGCTGTTGAGTAATAAACCCTCCCCTTATATACTGATTAGAGCTTTTGGGTTTAATTTTGGTGATGACATGATATAAAGTTTGCAACTTTTTCATTTGGCCTTTTCTGTTTTAGCCTCTATTTAAGCCTTATAAGAGAAAGAGAGTATTGTAGAAGAAGAAGAAGATGGCGATTGAAAGTATGAGTGATTGGAGGGACATTCCGGTGGAGCTGCTCTTCAGAATTCTGTATCTCGTGGATGATCGGACGGTGATTGTTGCTTCAGGGGTATGCCATGGATGGAGGGATGCTATTTCTTGGGGGCTCTATCGTCTTTCTCTCTCTTGGTATATATACCCTCATCTTTCTTACATTTCTTCATTTTGTTGCTTCTCTTATCATAAATCAAGAATTCAGGAGGGGGGATATTCACAGATTTAACAATATTTTTACATAGTTGTAAATTCATACAATCTGCCTTGTGCACACAGTGTTATGTGTTAATTAAATGAGGTTTCTGATGAACTGAAAAAGGGGGGATCTTAATGCACTATTCTTTTAACATGTTTTAGCATACGAATTAATCACAAATTTTGCTCTTAGTCTATGTGGCAATGTTGAAATTTTGTGATTTATTAGAATTAGCTTGAAATTTCCACTATACAAGTGATTTTAGAACCGTTTACAACCACTTTATAGCTGTGTTTGATTGTATGAGTAGCTAAATAATATTGTACGTACGGGTGTATAAAGCAATTTGGTAGATGTTAATTGCCAAAAGATGTCATTTGTGTTTAAAAACTATTGACTTGATTTGTATCAACCTCAGGTGTAAGAGAAACATGAACAATTTGGTACTATCACTGGCCCCCAAATTCACAAAACTGCAGTTTCTAATCCTGAGACAAGCTGATACACCACAGCTTCACGACGATGCTGTTGAAAAGATCGCGACTTTCTGTCACGATCTACAGGAGTTGGATCTCAGCAAGAGTTTCAGGCTTACGGACCGATCCTTACGTGCAATAGCACATGGTTGTCCTAATCTCGTTAAACTGAATATCAGTGGCTGTTCAGCTTTCAGCGATGCTGCTCTCGGTTATTTGACTGGATTTTGCAGAAAATTGAAGATTTTAAATCTTTGTGGGTGTGTTAGAGCTGCATCTGACAGAGCTCTTAAGGTGTTTATTATGAATAAGTTCGTCTGCTTATTCGTCTCATAATGTGTCTGAATTTTTTCTCGTTGCTATTTGATGCAGGCGATAGCGCACAACTGTAATAAACTGCAGTCTTTGAACCTTGGATGGTGTGATCGAGTGAGTGATGAAGGTGTAAAGAGCTTGGCGTACGGTTGTCCTGATCTGAGAGCTCTCGACTTGTGTGGTTGTGGTCTTATCACAGGTACCTCTTTTCTTGATTGAACATGATAGTAAGATATGAGTCGTATACATATAATTGACTGACTAAACAAATTGCTCGGTTAATGAGTAGTTCCATATTACGAAACAATCAATCAATACGGAAAACATAATAAGTGAAATGATTTTGCATCTCTCGATCAACCAAATGACTTTGTTGGTCTTTTTAGGGGTGTTTTTGGTAATTATTCAAACCACAGGATTCTTTAGGTAATTTGGACAAACCTCCAGAGGAGTTGTGGTCATTTACCTTTCTTGAGTGAACACAACAAGAAGATATGATTTATATAAACGACCCACGTAGAGAATAAAGGCTCGTTTTTTATTAACATTGTGCTTTTTAACGTTTACCACCTCAGATGATAGTGTGATTGCACTAGCCAACAACTGCCTTCACTTGAGGTCTCTTGGCCTATACTACTGCCAGAATATCACCGACCGAGCTATGTACTCTCTAGCGCAGAGTCGAGCCAAGAACAAGCACGAGGTGTGGGCCCGGCCCCCATACGAAGAGGACGGGCTGACGAATCTGAACATCAGCCAGTGCACCGCCCTAACTCCGCCAGCTGTACAGGCTGTGTGCGACTCGTTTCCAGCTCTACACACGTGCCCTGGTCGTCATTCTCTGATAATCAGTGGCTGTCTGCACTTAACATCTGTGCATTGTGCTTGCTCTGTTCAAGGGCACCGTGTTCCTCATCTAGCTCACTAAACATAAAATTTCGAGCTTTCCTTGGTTGAAAGAAGTAGAAATCTTGTATATAAGTATTAAGACATTTGGTGTAATCTTTTGGAGGGTTTATTATATTTAAAATTATGGCATTGTTACTTTCCTAAATGCTTTGATTTCATGAATTCTGGCTTATTTGGTTGATTGTGAGAGGGTATGCCAAAATGAAATTCATGGTAAAGGTAGCAATTTAAGGTCATGCACTAAGTATCACTAGCCTAGAGGTGTAAAATCGATTACAAATTTTGATGTTTGAAACTAGATCGTGCTCAAGTCCTTTGAACTCGAGCTCGGCTCGATTCAAAACTCGTGTTCAATTCGGCTCGACTCGATAACTTACATAACAATTGTAGAATAGTAAAATTATGCGAGTTCAATTAAGCATGATTAGGCTCGCGAATTTGACAAGCCTAGTAGAATTGAGCTCAAACTCGAGAACTACTCGAGCTCGATCCGATTAAATTTGAGTCGAGCACGAGTAGCTCGTGGGTCGACTCAACTCACTTACACTCCTACGTTGAGTTTTCGGAGAAGTTTGGATCTAAAGAAAGCAAAATTACAGAATATAAATATAAGGAACAAACTTTGTTCAGTTTTGTTGAGCAACTACATACAAGTTTATGAAAGTGAATTGGAGCCTTTGTGCTCCAAAGAATATTATACAGTAAAACTTATCAAATATAGAATTTAGATGCATCAATTTGCTGTAGTGACACAGACAAGTTGTTAAAACATAAGTTGAAACAAAAGAAGCAAAAGATCACAAATGAGTGCTCTATAAATGGCTCACATATTCATCTTCCTCTATACACGATTTCGTCATCATCTACGTCGAATGCTGGGTTACATAGACACCTGAAGAGTCTACCGATGCCCTGAAGAAATCGAACCACGATGAGAGAGAACGAGAGAGTGAAAAAGAGACCGAAACTAAAGTGATGAGATGAGATAAACCTGTGTAACTAAAGGGGTTCTGTAATTAAGTGGTCTTAATGAGTCCTCATCATCACTAGAATCAGAAGTGCTGTAATCTTCAATCTTCTTCTTTGATGTTCCACCATTTTGCATATACTTCACACTCTGAACATAAAATCGAACATTTTTTAAAACGTGATACTTCGTATGCTAAACAGTATTACAAAGTTAACCATAAAACTGTTTCTGAAACTACCTGGAAGACTTTTCCGAGGATTTTCAGAGCCATTGCACGCGTCTTGAGTTCTTCCTTTCGGACACTGCTGTCCTGTAGAACCTATAACATACGTAGAAATCAAATCATTGTACGATTCAAAGACGTTGATTGAAAAAAACACGACAGTATACGCACCATTTGACACACATGTACTAGTGTGATTTCAATATCCACCACATTCAGCTTCCACAGTGAGTTCATAAGTGTGTCTTTATTCTGTCTCAAATGTGATTCGACGTCGTTTCCTACACCATTTCCGTCCACCTTACACTGTCGTCTAATGTCATCCTGAAGTTGGATCAACTGAAAAGCACCTGAAAATGTACAAACTCAACCAACATGTAAAATAAGAGCAACTGCTTCAAGATTATTACCTTTTGCAGCAGTGAATTGTGATTTCCAGAAATGCCCCTTGTTTCGAACCCACTCTGCCATAAACGGGACCCCAAGATAAATCGCTTTCTTGCCTAGCTGCAGTGCTGCTTGTCTTGTGTATATGTATCCAATTGTACTCAAAATTTCAGCTCCAAATGCTGCAAAATCTATATTACTTAGCAAAAAAAAGATGAATACATGATACTAAAAGATGAAAATCAGCTAACCAGCATGTGAAAGCTTCGCTGCTTCGGATTCAGCTTGTTTTACGAAGCCTTCTCTGTCACCACGAACATAACGATGAACAAAACCTCGTAGTTTTCTAGCAAGTTTCTCTTCTCTCTCGCGTTGAACAGCCTACATTTTGAAAATTTCAGTAAGAAATAAACAAGAACCATTTCATTTAACCAAATTCACAGCAGATTACTATACCTTAAGCCTCTCATGAACTCTATCAGGATTATCACCTTCACCAGATAAGTCATTAGCCATTGATGCAACGGCTGAATGCCCAATATAATCTTCGAAAAGTTCACTTCCAAAGAGAAGAGCAAAAACAGCCGTTGGATCAAGCATTGCTTCCCTAAACATGAGATTGAAAACCATGTCATAAACTATTGTTACTAACCAAACTTTAAAAGAAACACAAACTTACTTAAATATACAATTCTTTCCATTTTGATCATATGTATCCCTCTGCAATGGATCACTCAAAACCTGGTATGCTTCTCCTAATACCTGATGAATTAGGACATAATTTCATTCTACGTCATGCAACTTAGGCTATTACAGAACACAAAAAATGTACGTTACAGGACGAAAAATGATACTAACTCCAAGAATTAGACTTATAGAACACATGGAGATCAAGAAATGGAAATGGAATTGCCTGAAATCGTTCGGCTGCCTGAGGATCGTTTGGATTTTTGTCGGGGTGAACTTGCTTCGCCTGCACACCGCGAAAAAAACCATAAAACTAGAGCTATAACTGACAAGATTCCAACTTCTTGAAAAGGAAAAACAGCATATACTACTATTCATGCATCAAATCAGCAAGAATGTACTTATTACAGCTCAAAAACATGAATCAAACCTTGAGATAATAAGCCTTGCGGATTTCGTCATCAGCTGCAGAGGGACTAACTCCAAGAACATCATAATATTCTGTTTCTTTAACCATTTTCTCTTCTTGTCGGCAACTATTCAGTTGAAGAAGAGAAAAAGATTGCAAGAAAGTATGAATCTTGAGGAGAGAGAGGAGATTTCAAGAACTCAAAAAAGCAAAGTGAGAATGTGTGTGTGAAGGTGGGCTTGTTGAGAATGACATATTTTTTTCTCTCTTTCCAGTTCTGAAAATTGAATAAAGTAACGCTTTTTCGCGGGAGGAAAACAGTATTTTAACTCACTTTGTGGCGCTTATCATTTTGTATGCGGTGTCTTCTACTTTTAGTATTCTCAATTTTTTTATTTATTTTTACTAGTTGTTTAATTGGACTTGAAATGATTCAATAGAAAGTAAGAATGTATGTGATTGTTTGAGTATGGTTGAAGATTAACCAACCTATTTAATATTCGAGTTGAGATCATTCGATAAAAGCTCGTTTAAGTTCTATTCGATATATATATTTAATAAAGATTGAACATTTCAGTACAATTTGAAGCTCGATTCAAAGTCGATAAGTAAAAAAAGATAAAATTAGTGTAAAATTTTAAACTATTCGAGTTCGAATTCGACTCGTTTAATTATCAACAAATAAGCTCAAATAATTATTTCAAAGTTCTATAATATTTCAAACAATATACCAAAATTTTGTGTTTGATTGAAGTGCAATTTCATTCTACTGATAATGCAAATACATAAAACTCAAAAAAAGAAGACATATGGGGTATTTCATTTCCTTTTTCTATTTTAATAATATATTTAAACGATTAAGTTTTTTTGGTGGGGCCCAGTTGTAAGTGGGTTTATTTCAAAGCCCACCTAAGGAAGTGAATGGTTCAAGCCCATGGTGGGACTTTTAACTTTTCTTTTTTGTTTCTTTTTATGATAAATAAAGATTTTTCTTTATGTTATATCATTTCCAATTTTCTTTATGTTATATGATCATTTCCAAAAGAAAAATAAAAACACTGGTGTATCTCGCTCATTTTGTTACATGCAATGAATGTCAGAGGGACCAAACATTAAATGATGCACAACGTTTGCACTCCAATATTTGCCCACAAGACCTTATTTTAATTTATTTTTTTACCATGTAAATTATTTATTTAATATATTTCACTTAAGATCAAGAACCTAAATTCAAGTATATAGAAGACGAAATGAAAGGTGTTTATCATCATATATGATGAAAGTCTTGTAAATACAAGGTAAGAGATCACATTATCAATAAAGAAAAAGGTATTTAAATGAAACTCGAATAATTTATCCAGCAAAATGTTACAAAACTATAATATGAGAAAAATGTTTGGAAATTTTGCAATTAAAGTAAATTAGTAATTTGGCCAAAATTTTACATTCAAATTGATTCAACTGAACCTCGTACGAAAGACAATAAAGAAGTCTGCCTCCTCTACTTACCACCCTTTCCTCCTCTCCTGCCACCACCATTCTTCTTTCCAAATTTATTTCCCCCCTTCTTATTATTTTTGCCCTTGCTCTTGCTCTTGAGATATGATTGCCGGTCTGATTTCTTTTGTCTTTCCTTTCTAACTTGTTCATGATCTTTGATTTCGGAACGAACATGGGCGTTTGGTACCAACGTTCTATTAAATCTCCCTCCCTTACCGCCCTTATATCTATTGAAATCCGCTCGCAAACCACCACCAGCACCTATCCAAGAAATAAAGTAGAAAAATTAAATACATGCTTATCTTTATCTCATCATTTAAGCAAGTCTTCACTTCACCATCGTGTGTTAAATGTAGAGATCATAAGCATACGTAAATCAGCAGGAGTAAAATGGAGATGAGTGATCGGAAAATTTTACTAGAATGATAAAACTGAGACTACACAAGTATGTGATTTTGTGCTCACGATTGAAATACCTGATGAACTAGGACCTTCATTTGTACCATCACCGCCTGTTCCTTTGAGTGACACCTTCTTGTGGGACCGTTCCTTCCACCGTTTGTATATCCCCTTTTTGTTGCTTTTCAATTTTGAACCACTTTCTGTTTTAATCTGCAAGCCAAAAATTTCCGAAAATAATATGAGGATGGAAAGATTATGATTCGATGAAATATATCTAGGTAACATTCAGGGAATACAGTTTTTTAGTCCTGTAAGTAATCCCTATTTTGGTTTTAGTATTGTCGAGTTTCACGAAACTGAAAATAGCCAAGTTAACTTCCATTTTTCAGCATTTTTGTACGGTAACCGGCTGTAGGAGATCAAACATCCAGTTAACGCGGACATGGAAGAGTCTGATTGTTCAACCGGATGTCTCACCTCTTACAGCCCGTCAGCGGACCAAAATGTTGAAAATTGAAGTTTAACTACTTTCAATTCATAAAAGTCAACAGGACTAAAAAAATATTTTTTTAAAAAAAGCTAACTTCCAGGACTATAAAAAAACTATTTTTCCTATAATTATCTAGAAATAGATATGAACAGAAGGCTATTTCCTCAGCAATGAACTTTAGCAAGTATAATAACCTTTACACCATGCAAATTAAAAAATTGTAATAAATCACAAAGTAGGCAGCTAATCAGCATTTGCCAAAGTACCTTTCCACTAGCCATCACACGATCTCCACTGTTTAGCTTGACGTACTTTTTGCTCCTCTGTTACAAAGCCAACATAAATACAACATGTCAAAGTTGAAATGCAGGTGCTCTAATCGTTTGTTGTGTACTCTTGATCCTTTTGTAGTGGAAGAAGATAAGTGATTAAAAAGAGTTGATAGTACCTTATCCCAGTGATAAGAAGATTTCTGCTTCTGCAATCCATCACCATTATCAGCATTTAGATCAAGAACTGCAGCTTCCAACCTGTTCATTAGGACAACAGTCAATCGTTGATAAATGATCACTGTGAATTGAAGTGTTAAACTCAATAGAATTTGATGAATCCCTTTTCTCTATCGTTAAAATGGAGAACTGAACCAAGAATTATCTTTCTGCAATCATCAATCGCATCACCATTTGTGTTTTTTTATTTCTCATATCAATGAATAGGTCTCTTATTTTGTACTCCCTCCTTCCCTCCACCTTTTCTTTTCTCTCTCTCTCTCTCTCTCTCTCTCTCTCTCTCTCTCTCTCTCTCTCTCTCTCTCTCTCTCTACCGCAGCAACCCACTACACATATAATACTATATTCCTTGATCAATGTGCAAAAGGAAATTGACTACTTTCGGAGGGACGGATTGATTGATGGGATTTCTTGTCAATCGCCTTCAATATCAATGTCAGACTAAAATTAGAATGCAATATATATAGCAAATGAGACAGACAGACTACACCAATACGAGGACTGCAACATCACCAGCCATGTTCCTATCATGCACACCATGAAACATGAATCTTTGTACTCTTGGTATCTAGGACAGCTAACAGCTAACTACCATTGGGGATGAGCGAAAAGTGATAATAAAAGCAACCTTCATGCTCCAAAGAGCTACTTTATCAGTCATGACTGAGATATAAACCAACACCCTATCACATGAACTATGTGATCTATATCTACTTCTAGGTTAAAGAATTTGACTGATGGCAAATATTAACACTGTGTAATGAGCAAAAGAACAGTCAGGAATGGCAGATTTCATGCTGTAAATTTAAAAAATTATTTATCATCACATCTTACCTATTTGACTCAAAGCCATGGTTACCTCTCACAGTAAGCCCTGCTTCAAAATGCTGAAATTGACACAGTTACGAAAATGTTAATTCAGATAGCACAGAGTGGAAGGAAATAATATGCAATATGTATCAGTGTGAAGTCAATCTGTTGAAAAGAATAGAAGAAATTTTTAAAAAAAAACTACCACTTATACAGTAAAGGCATACAACACAAGAGGTTGAGTAATTCACCTGATTCGTGGGCACGGAACTTATAAAATTCTCATCATCTTTGAAGGTCTGTGCCTTCCTTTTGGTGCCAGATACTGCTAGGACCAAACGGAAAAGAAGAGAAGTAGTCAAACTATCATATCAGTGTTTATCTCCCCAAAATACCAAAATCAACAATATCAATAGCCCTACGCCGCAATGATTAGGCCAAAAATATAAAGAAATTTCCCTTTCATATTAGCCTAGCCAGTTGTCAAAGAAAAGACAGTGTCTAGCTTTTTGCCTGAGGGAGAAACTTGTCATAGATTTCTTAAAAGGCTACCTTTAACCACATTTTAATACCCAAATTGAAACCATTTTATGTCATCATTCAAAAGGCTAAGAAGTAAGAACAATTTGTTTTGTAGGTCTTTAGCAATCATAAATAGGCACTTTTATGTTTTAACTTAATCAGGAAAAATGATCTTCCCAAGTTCCATCTAAATAAGATATGGGGCAAGCACCTTGTTTCCGCTTGCTCTTTGAAGGACTTGGTTCTGATTTGATTTCCTACAATAACAAAGAGATTTGTCAAATGAATTGAGTAAAACATGATTTGATTTCCTACAATAACAAAGAGATTTGTCAAATGAATTGAGTAAAACATACAAGAAGTAAGCATGAACAAATAGAAAAAATAAATAAATTGAATCTTATCATTTAAACATTTATGACTTGAAAGTGGGGCTGGGGAAGAAATAATTATTGTGTTTCACTCAGCCCACTTCATATGTTTCCGACTCTTATTGTAGAAGAGGTATTTCAGTTCAGCTGGGGTAATAGATGTTGAAAGAAGTTCATAAAGGAACAAATAAGAACATTAATCTGCAAATAATTGTATCAAACAACTTGATGTTACTCAATCAATATACCATAGGAGAATGGGGTAGCTAAGAAAAATGTGATTATATGGAAATTGTTCAAGGTCAAGAGTGCTAAGTAACAAGTAATTTTGATCTAATAATTTAATATAATCATGTTACTTTCATTTTCTGACACCCAGTCCAACAGCTGTCACCCTACAAAAACTGTACCAAAAATATCACCTTCTCAACATGATCTTTTTTAGAATTCTGTTCATGAACTTTCTTGATCACCTCCTCATGAATAGCTCTTTTCATCTTCATCACATCAGCCCACTGACTAGAAGACCCCTGAAAGTTCTCATAATTATCAGATTAGGCCAAAATAATTTGAAAATAATTATAAAAAAAAAACTCTAAAGTTAGTAAATGTATAGTATCACATTCAGGTATGTTACCTGATGATTTTTTGATTTTGAAGCCTCGCCTTCCGCTTCCAAGATGGTCTTCTTGGGTCTATTAAAACCAGTCATGTAAAGCTGAGAAGTTAGAAAACGATAAACATCTGTACTGTTTCAAAAGTCAGATACGTAAATATTAAGTTAGGACATGCCTAAATGCTTTCAGACGCTCAGAAAAGGCCAAAGCTGACAATTCATCACCACCCAGAGAAGCCTTGAACATTGGATGTAAACCTTCACGAGGCAAATCTTTTACTCTTTTGATAGACTCCTTAGATGGTTTTGCTTTTGTCTTTGTATACAAGCCAAAGGCTTTCGATAAAGGCCTCACCATAGCAGTCAATTCTGCAGACGATTCAATTATTTCTCTAACTCTGTCAGAAAGTAGATCGATAGCTCTCTGGGGAAAACGCCCGTAAACAGTTGCTCCATTAAAAATTGCTTCGTCCATTTTAATCATAACATCATCCATATCTTTTAAAACCTCGTCCTCTGTTGGAGCAGGCCTAATTGGTTTAGAAAGAAAGAGATGAAGGTCTAACACGAATGGCATGTCTTCTGTTGTCACAAAAGAATATGAAGTACCCGTTCGACCAGCCCTTGCAGCTCGCCCCACGCGATGGACGAAAAGTTTAGGTTTTGGAGGAAAGTCAAAATTGACCACATTATCGAGCAAAGGGATGTCAATCCCTCTAGCAGCCACATCTGTCACAATCAGTATCATAGTCCTTCTTGACCTAAATTTTGATACGTGGATCTTACGGGCTTCCTGATCCATATCTCCATAACAAACAGAAGCCACAATTCCATCCTCTCTAAACAAGGCATTAAGAAATTCGACATGATATTTAGTGGCAACAAAAATTAAAGTTTGCTCATCAGAACTAATGTGTTCCCTTATCAAAAGCAGCAATGCAGCATACTTCTCTTCCGGCCTTAAAGTGAAAAATGCAAGCTTCAAATCAGGGCTTATTTTTGTCTCCAAATCAAGCCTCACTAATTGAGGGTCCCGAAGACCAGCCTTCGCAAACTCAGCGAGTGCACTCGGTAAGGTTGCACTAAAAAGCAAAGTCTGACGATTCTCACCCAGCTGTGCAAGAATTCTGTGCAATTGTTCTGCAAATCCCATGCTAAAAAGGCAATCAGCTTCATCGAAAACAACATATTCCACAGTGCGTAATGACATGTCATCAACTTCTTCCAAATGGTGCATAAGCCTACCAGGAGTAGCAATTATGCAATCAGGATACTGCGCCAATTCCTCAAATTGACTTTCCATACTATCACCACCAACCAATAAGCTGCAGCGAAGATCTACAAACAAAAAAAAATATCAACAATATGGTAATTTGAACATATACGATAAATTGAGTATCACAGGGAAGGGGAATTCACGATATTTAAGTTTAACATATGATAAAACATGATGGCTAACATGATAACAATGTGGCCCCTGATGGTTTCCATGAGGATCAAATAGGCCTCTTAACTACTTTATTATATCTCTACTTATGTTCAACCTTTCACAGGCTTAGAAATAGTCAGGGCAAAAACTAATCCAAAATAATTTCGTGCAGAGAAATATGTATACCTAAACTTCCAAAAGTTCCAAACAAAGACAACCAAATAAAATCATAAGATACATTACACCAGTCAAGAAGCATAAAAAACGATAACTTTTTGCATCCAGCAGTATCTGAAACATAGCAGGGCCATAAAAATTGAAACAAAACAAGCAGGTCATTAATGTCACTGACAACGTTCAAAAGTTCAAAAGCGCTTGCATAGATTAAAAAACTTACCAGTAAAGCGACCGATCTCTCTAGCGAACTTGAAAGTCTGAAGCGCCAAGTCACGTGTGGGGGAAAGAATTAGAGCCCTAACACCCGCCTGCGGCACGTGCTGCTGGAGCTTTTGGAGCATAGGAATGAGGAATGCCGCCGTTTTGCCAGAACCGGTCCGAGCCATGGCAACGACGTCGTACCCTGAGAGAATTAAAGGCATGGTCTTCCGCTGGATGGGCGTTGGCACTCTGTAACCCTTCTTCCTGACACCATTGAAGACCTTGGGAATCAATCCGAGGGATTCGAAGCCACATGATTTCGATTTTTTCGATTGCTTCTCCTTTTTCTTCAGCTCCGTTACTGAGGAGACTAGCATATTCCCGGCTCCCGACATTACAACGGCAGCGGTGGTTTTGATTATCCGGCGCCACTCAATGAACTGAAAATAAATGGGTTTTAGGGTTTAAGAGTGAATACCACGGGCCTTTAAAAATTAAAAATTGGGCGCGGTTATACGCACACACAACCCTATTGAGTACACCCACCTGATAAATTTTTCATTCTAAAGGCATGTAAAATGTCCTATATACCCCCCTCTGTACAATTTTTTAAAAAAATACGAGGATGAGTTCACCCACCCATTTCATTTTACAAGAATCATTCCACCATCACCAAAATCTTAAAAAAAAATCTTAACCACTAAATTAGAAAAACAATAAACCGGACAAATCAATATTGTTCGAAAAAACAGAGTTGTTCGGAATTTTTTCGAACAAATCAAACAGTGTTCGAAAATTTTATACCTACAAAATCAAATTGTTCGAAAATTTGTCCTAAACAAACACCTACTGTACGAAAATAATTTATGAACGTCCAATTGTTCAAAAAAAAATCAATGAACAAACACAGATTCCTTAGCATTTTCAGTTTTTAACCAATAAACATACCCTTTTTTCTAATCAATGACACTAATACATTTTAATCTGTAAAATTTCTAAAAAAAACTAACACAATTTTGTTTTTTTGATCTGTAAAATTTTGTTTTTGATCTGTAAAAACCTAAAAATCAAAAACAGATCTGAACCTAAACAATATTTCCTAAACCCTAAACTTACCTTAAGGTGGAGGTTGCGAACGGCGGCGGAGGCGTCGGCCTGAGTACGAGAGAGGCGAGGCGATCGTGGCTGGACGAAGAGGCGAGAGAGGGAGGCGGTCGTGGCTGGGCGAGTCGGTGGACGCGACGGAGCAGCGGAGGGGACGAACGGAGCACGGTGCGAACAGGCAGGCGGCGGCGGAGGGAGGTGCGAACGGGCGGCGGCACCGAGCTAGCGGCCGCGTGGAAGGAGGCAGTGGCGTGGGCTGCGCCCTTCTCCAGCGAGTAGGCGGCGGCGTCGATCGAGGCGCGCGACGGCGGTGAGGGAGTGAGGAAATGAGTAGGTGTACTTTTGAGTTTTGAGAGTAAGGAGAGGATAGGAAGGATTTAGGGTTTTAATAAGAAAGAGGGGTATTTTCGGTTTTTCCATGTGGGTGGTGTACTCATCTCAGTGTGTGTCCTCATCGCGTGGGTGTCCTCAAAGATTAATTTTATTTTTTTGAAAATTATGCGGATTTTTTTTTTAAATGAAAAAATGTCAATTTGTCAGGTAAAGAAAATCGAAAAAATGTTAAAATTTTCGTTTAAGTAGCTTGGCCAAATTTTTTTTAAAAAAAAAGGAAAAGGAGCTACATTTTGGCAATAGTAGTTTTCGAATAAGAGACCAAAATTTCAAATTAAAAAAATTGTGGAAAAATGGAAATTGTATACTTGTTTATAAATTCACAAAAACTTATATGCAATGTTGCATACTCCCTCCGTCCGCGTTTCACCTTACTTTTTGACACAGAAAAGTAAGATATAAAGTGAAGTATAAAAAAAGTACTTACAAAAAAAGGTATGAGAAGCTTATAGACGGACGGACCGAAATGGTAAAATAGAAAACTTATAGGCGGACGGAGGGAGTACATGAATTTCAGTCATTCACACTCATATTCTTTATAAATACACCCACAAGCTTAATTCACACACATTTTTTATAAATACACCCACAAACTTAATTCACACACACATTTTTTATAAATACACCCACAAGCTTAATTCACACACACATTTTTTATAAAAACACCCACTGACAGCTCAATTCACACCCACATTTTTTATAAATGCACCCACTGACAGAAATTGAACATGGTCGTCTTCTCCGAGCAGTGTTCGGTCATCTCAGGCCGCGGTCGGACGCTGCAATTTACGATGACCTTAATCCTTAAATATTTTATATTTCTTTAAATATTCTTTAATACTAATTATTATGGGTCAATGTTATTTTGTATTACGTGCAATAATATATCTTACTACATGCAATAATATATGTTACTATATATTATAATGTGGGTTACTTAATCAATAAAAAAAATATAAAAGAATCAGTATTACTATATAAAATTGTGTTATTACTACATGTAATAATTTGTTTTACTACTTAAAAAATTATATGTTACTACATACTACAGTTTGAATTACTATATTGAATAGACGTTTGTTACTATATGTAACTTTATCAAATGATCTAATATTTTTCGCATCATCCTGCAATAAAACATTTTGTATTACAACATGATTATTGTGTTTACTACATTCGATAATATATGTTACTACATATTATAATGTGAGTTACTACATCAATAAAAACACTAGAAAAAACGTGTTATTAAATAAAAGAATTTGTATTATTATATAAATAGTTTATGTTATTAATACATAAAATAATGTGTATTACTACATATTACAATTTGAATTATTACATGTAATATCCCGCGTTCGACAATAAAATAAAAGATAAAAATATCACAGAAACGAGTAAAATAAACGGATTAAAAATTTCGAATTAAGATGTCAGTTGGTGTATTTATAAAAAAATGTGTGTGTGAATTATGTTTGTGGATGTATTTATAAAAAATGTGTGTGTTATTAAGCTTGTGGGTGTATTTATAAAGAATATGAGTGTGAATGACTGAAATGCATATATGCAATATTTTATACAAGACTAGCCCTTACAAATTTACATCTAAGTTATGAAAACGATCTATTGATTATAAATAAGAACGAGTTAAACAGCTACCAGTTTTTAAACATGGGAAGACGAATTTTGGAAATTCATATTTTTTAAATAGGAGTATTACACTTTTTAACACGTGTCCACCTTGGCTCGAAAAAAAAAAAACATGTGTCCACCTACGTACATGAAAGTTATTATTGAAGTTTTTTAGTAAATCAATCGAAAAATATTTTGATGCATGTATCATTTTCTTCACGACACTAATTCATAAATATTAGCCAACAAAATAAGTACCCTCTTTGTAATAATTTAAAAAAAAAGTATAATTTGCATTATCGCGCATACCCTGTTTAAACTCGAACGTTGTTTTGTTTGATTGTTTCCCAACCAAAATTGCAATTATTACACACATATATAGAGAGAGAGAGAGAGAATGACGATGTATGAATGATTAATGAGACAGCCCATTTCCATGCTGTCAATATGAACACCGGTCAAGACCCCCACCGATCACAGCCCTCACGGCCTTCCCCCGCCGCCGTCGAGACTCCAGTTCGACGAGATTCACAGCCTAATGTAGATAAAAGTCTTGATGCCCTTGCCAGCGGCAGTGGAATCAGGTGCTTTCATTATTATTATTATTTGGGATTCATTTTCTTATCCTCATATTATATTATGATTTCAAATTGTTTTATTAACCAACCGATCACATTTATTCTTCTGAATGGAGATCTCTGTTATATCATTTCTTTGTTTCATGATGTTCTGTTTTGTTTATTCCGTATATATCATACATGAAATTGAACCTTATTTTTAAAGGTGTGATTAGATATTGTAGAAATTGAAGGATTTATGCATATACCTATGGTCAGGTTCGGATATCTCAGCTAACACTGAATGAATGATGTGTTTTTAGGAAGGATTGTATTTTTGTTTTAGGCCCGTCTATCTTGAGCTAATCCACTCTACCAAACTGGCCTAAGAGTTTGTATCCTTTGAAGTATTCAATAAACATTGTTATTTGCAGCTATCTCACTGGAGATAGAAAAGCAAGGATTGGTTATGGATATTCCACTTTCAAGGGTAAACGTGCATCCATGGAGGATTATTTCGAGATACGAGTGTCTGAAGTTGATGGACAAATGGTTGCTCTTTTTGGTGTTTTTGATGGTACCTCTAGCCTTTTCCTAAATAACGTATCCTATTGTTCGTAAACTAACGAGGAGTGTTTGTGTTTGTTCTTACGATATTATATATGTTTGATATCAGGGCATGGGGGGTTCAAAACTGCAGAGTATCTTAAGAACAATCTCTTTAATAATCTGAGAAGCCACCCTGAGTTTATCAAAGATACGAAGTCAGCTATTGGTATGAACGAACTTCAAGAGTCTATGGCTATTGATATTGTATGATAAAATGAAAAAGAAATTGATATATATATGGTAATCTATTTATTGCAGTTGAATCTTTTAGACAGACTGATACGGAGTACCTCAATGAAGAAAAAGGGCAGCAGAAAGATGCTGGTTCGACTGCTTCAACTGCTGTACTTGTTCGCGACAAAATATTTGTTGCAAATGTGGGAGATTCTAGAGTTGTTGCTTCTAGAGCCGGTTCAGGTTTGGTTTGATGCCATCTTTGCTGTTTATCTTAATTGAGTGGATGTTTTCTCTTTGGTTTGCATTTATTCTCTTCATCCAAAGATATAAATTGTGCATTGAAAGAAATAATTTTTGGAGTGTGTTTGTTTTGGGATTTTTAGTAGGGTGAGATTTAACCTCACGTCAAATTAATGGGTAAGAGTGAGGGCTGATGAACAGTAAATGTGTGATAAACTCAAATTGCTCTCTGTTGTCTCTTTCTTTTTTTTTCTTTTTTTGAAGTATTGCTTCTTTATGTAGCTATTCCATTGTCGATCGACCACAAGCCTGATAGGACTGATGAACGTGAACGAATAGAAAAGGCAGGTGGTTTCATCGTTTGGGCAGGTACCTTTTTTTAAACTCAAATCTTATTCAGCTTATATGTTTTTTTCCCTAACAATTTGAGAAATGATCATATAAATATTGATTTCTAAGATGGCATAAATAGTTGCCATTATTGCAATGCCATTTTTCTTTCGTTCTTAAGTTATACGACATCAATAATGTCATTCTGTTGCATTTCTCGTAACTGCTGTTTAACTTGAGCATCTGATGTCTGTACTGTTTAAGTATCAGTTCATTCCCTCATGGTGGGTTCGTAGTTTTATCACAGTATATGTTTGCATAGTGTGTATGCACGTATAATTTATTTTGAATTTTAATGTTCGAATATAGTCAACAGATATCTCTTAACTTTCCAATTAGACTTATAATCTCTTTATCAGGAACATGGCGGGTTGGCGGTGTTCTTGCTGTTTCTCGTGCATTTGGAGATAAATTACTTAGACCATATGTATCGGCTGAGCCCGAAATTAAGGTATTGTCGTGCTTCACTCCTGATCAATTTAGTTTGATCTGAAATACTAATAATTTGTAACTCCCTCCGTACCAATTTTGCTGTTGTTTTGGGTGTTTCACATAGATTAAGATACCTATAATTATTTATATAAAATGATTCATGTAACCTTTTGAGCGTTTCACGTAGATTAATCTTCATTCTTGTATCTCATTAAACGAGACAATTCACAATTGGAACACTTATTTTTCTCAAAAGTGGAAGGGAGGGAGTATTAAAAAAGCATCTTTATGAGAACATGCATGACAATTATGTTTGACTCATATACTTTGAGGTTGCACTTGGATTTCATCTGTTGCACATAACTATCATAACTATTCATGTTGATCTATATCGTCTCTCTTGTTTCGTCATTTATGTTGAACGTTCGTCACTATTTTCTCGAGCTTTACTTATCTGTTCCAACATTCCGCATACAACCCAGTCACGTTTCAGCCTTTTGTAATTAGGAGGAAGAAATTGATGGTGTAGACTTCCTTATAATTGCGAGCGATGGACTGTGGAATGTACTATCGAACAAGGTTAGTCCATTTGATCGATAGCTACATGAAATTCACTTCACAAGTATCTGTACAAGTTTTTAGAAACAGCCCCACCCCCACCCTTGGATAAACGATACAATGCACGCAATTCATGCATGTGTAATTTCTTGATTTGAAACATTCTAATTCTCGTTTTGTGACCAGGATGCTGTAAATATCGTGCAAGATATACCAGATGCTGAGGCAGCATCGAGAAAGCTCGTAGAAGAAGCTTTTGGAAAGGGGAGTTCAGACAACATCACTTGTATAGTCGTTCGATTCCAGAACTAATAAACAGGCAGCAAGTTCTCATCATTCGTATTCTCTAGTGAGACGACGATTTTTCAGACAATTTTTACTGAGACGACGACACCCTAGTGTGGGTCGAGGCTTGAATCCATGATTTAAGCTCATTCTAGCGAAGGTGGAAATTTTAGTTGGAATAATAAAGATTGTTTTTCTTTTTTCTCGGTTTAGCATACATACAGATACAGTATTAATATTTTAGATGCTATACGGAATGACAATTGACATATACTAGTAGTATTACATTTGCAGTCTAGCGTATTCACTTTATACTGTTTATGCTTATTTGAATTAGAGAAAATATCATTTTTTATTATTCAAGTTTACATCGTTTTATATTTGGTGAACTACTCTTAGTCAGTATTAAAATTGGTTATTTTTACATTGAGTCTCAGTTTACTCCACCCATTATGAGAAAATTTTATTTTTAGTCCTTAATGTTTGGACCATTTTAAAATAGATCCTTTAAATTTTTACTTTGCAAAATAAGTTCTAAAGTATATAATTTTAGTCCCTTTTTTTTTATCAAATTTAAGTCCCTTAAATTTTAACTCACCAGAAAATTTCAAATTCATTGGAAAAAAATTGGAGACTTCGATCAAATGTTCAATTTTAAGCCTTTAAATGTATTATAATCTAAAAAAATTGATAAATTTAAAAAAATAATTATTTTTAATGTAAATTTTTTTTTAAAAAACATCACTAAATATTTTAGAACGTTAAACAAAAATTAAATAAATCTGCAAAATATAAGGCATATATTAATAAATCCAATAAATATATACATATATATATTAAAAATACAAAAAAGGGAAAATATCATTTTTGATCACTGAACTTTACCGTCATTTACTAACGGAGAAAAAGGTTTTGAGCGCAACTTTTATTTTCCCTCTTTTAATTCCTTAACCCTAAACTCCCAAACCACAATAGAAGTGATTTTGAGTTTGTACGAAAAACTGAAGATGAAGATGTCTAAAAGTAACCAGAATGCTTTTGCATCCCAATACGGTAAGTTTCTATAACTTTTACGTTTAAATATATGGGGTTAATTAGTGATTCATCAACCAACCCTTTCCAACTTTTCATCAACCAACCCTTTCCAACTTTTATGTTTAGTGATTCATCAACCAACCCTTTCCAAAGTAGCCAATAATTATCAGTAAGTTATTAATACTCATATAACTCAATTATAATTTATTATCATCTCATTGTTCTTGTTGTTGGTTTACTTTTCATTTCACGGGGTAATCAGGAAATGGGAAACTCATGAGGTGGTTAGAAAAGAAAAAATCACAATGAATCAAATGTGAGTGTGTCTTAGCTTACAATGTCATTTTATAATTACTGTAATATTATGTGACTAATTTTTTATTTTATAGGTTGTGCAACCATCAAGAGTACATCATCCGTGAAAGGTGGAGTGAATTACATCACTATGTCTAACTACTGGGAAAGAGTGGCAGTAGGTTCATCAAAATGACCAAGGAAAATACCAAAGGAAAAACAAATGAGGGTGATGGCAAGCCAAATTAGTCAAATTGTGGTAGTCATGTACTAGTTATGTACTCTATTTTTATAATTATGATGTGTAGTTTGATGATTTATAATTATTGTATTCACTGTGGTTGAAAATTATTCACACTTGCTTTTGTACTCAGTTTTTCAGATTTTTTTGAATAATATTTCAATTACTGATTTTCAGTTTTTCAGACTTTTTTTTAATAATATTTCAATTACTGATTTTCATATTGAATTTGTATAATGATTGGAATAGAAACTTATTTTAAAATAATTAATTATTATAATTCATTTCCCCATTTATAATTATTTGGGGTTGATAATATATTCTTAACCGAACACCAACAATATTAGAAGATAAATTCAGTAAAAAAAATTTAAAAAAAAAATGGATTTGGGGTTTAGGGTTAAGGAATTAAAAAAGAGAAAATAAAAGTTGGCCACAGAGAAAGAATAAGTGAGTGACCAATTTTGATAGACAACTAAAGTTCAATGTTCAATGACCAAAAGTGATATTTTCCCTACAAAAAATATATATAAGATGTCTGAAATAAAAATGCTAAAATTTGAGAAAAAATATACATTCCATCCCTAGTATTTTATGTATTATAGTTTATATTAAAATAATATTTAAATTAAAAAATTAGAAAATTTATTAATAAATTCTAAAATCAAATCAGAAAAGTGTATTAATAAATAAAAAATTTATAAAAATATATTAATATTACAAAAAAAAATATATAGAACATATATAGGGTAGGGTACATCCAACAACAAAATAATGAAATATGATGGGCATTTAAAAAAGACGATCGGGTGTGCGCGCGAGTGTGTGTGTTTTTTTTTAATCCTTACATTTTTTTTTTTATAAATTTCTACTTTTAATTTCTTTAAAAAGACGATTGCTGGTGGGTCGTATATTTTTTTTCTTGAATTAGTAATATAAATTTTCAAATTTTAGCTATTTTTTTATTTTAAATTTTTGTATTTTTTATTATTAATATATATATTTTTAAAGGTAAAGTCTAGTATGTACTCGAGTGCATGTTGTGCACCCTAGTCCATAGTCCACGTTGCACTTTTCAATTTATTGACTTACACTTTTTGGTAAATGGTGTTGCACTTTTCAATTATTACTAAAAATATTATTATACAGTTTAATAATTGAAAAGTGCAACACCATTTACCAAAAAGTGTAAGTCAATAAACTGAAAATTGCAACATGGACTAGGGTGCACAACATGCACTCGAGCAGACCAACCCATTTTTAAATTTATTAGAATAAGTTTTATATTTTTAAGATTTATTTAATTTTTATTAACGGAGTATTTTAAATTTTTAATGATGTTTTTAAAATTTTATCAATTTAGTTTAATTTCTTAAAATTTTAATAGACTTAAAATTAAAATGGACACCTACCCCAACCCCAAAACAACGTATTGACATTCTTTGGATGTCATGGCGCCTTTTACTCCTCCATATTTTCGAGCAATGACACATATTTGAATATACTTCAAACGTCCACTATTTATTTTATATTCTTCGTCTATATAAAAAATATAGTTTCATATATGTCCCTAATACATATTTGATTTTGTTATTTCTAAATTATAAAATATACACATTTTATTAATTTTGTATTACTTTAATATTTTGTTAAAAAATCATCGAAACATATAATAAAATAAACACGCGGAAAGTTATGAATATTTATTTACAACTTTTTAAAATTTTCAACTTATGAATTTTTCTTTATAAATGATTTCTCTTATTTATACTAAATCACCCACGTAATTTTATTTTTTATTCAACAGTCATGAGAAATTCTTTACAAATCATAAAATTTTCTGAAATTATTCTTGAATACTCTACATTCTTTATTCCAGGGAATTTTACACGATTTATGGACAAATAACAAACCGTAGCTTTAAACATGTTATGGAAGATAACAAGATCATTAAAATTATACATGAGATTTATTAGACAATCACCGAAATATACATCTATTTTGAAAAAGAGAAAATAAATTAAATGTAAAACAGCCAAAGTCTTGTATACACTCCGTTGACCGGTTCAAACTTTGACTTTTTTTTTTTTTTTTTCGATTTTTTTTTTATATTTTTTTTTCGATTTTTATTTTGAAAAAGTGTACGTTAGTATATTGAAAAGTGTATCTTTGTTTTTTAAATGAAAAATGCATGTTACTATATTAAAAAGTGCAACATTGTTTTTAATGAAAAGTGTATGTTATTATAACTTAAAAGTGTATGTTATATTAATGAAAAATATATATTATTATAACTGAAAAGTGTATGTTATTATAAATGAAAAATGTATGACATATTAATGAAAAGTGTAAGTTGTATATTAATGAAAAGTGCATGTTATTATAACTGAAAATGTGATCTATTAATGATTATAATTGAAAAGTGTATGTTTTATTAATGAAAAGTGTAAGTTATATATTAATGAAAAGTGTAAGTTATACATTAATGAAAAGTGTATGTTAATATACCTGAAAATAACATTGAAAAATGTAAAATTTCTGTATTAAAAAAAAAAATCTAAAAAAAAATTTTGAAAAAAAAAGAGTTAAAGTTTGACCGATCAAGTCCACTCAAGTATATAATGTATTGAGTGCACAAAAACACACCCGTAAAACAAATTAAGAAATTGATATGTGGTGATCAATGAGAGAACAAAACGTGTTAGAGTTTACCTGAGAGTTAATTTATACTCCATTTAAGTATGTATAATATATAGTAAATCTTTGCAAATTACGATTCAAAATAAACAACAAGTATATATATTAAACCAAAAATATTTAAAATACTACTTAAATTTGAAAATTTGACAGAATGGATAAGAGAAGAACACGAGTAGCATCCATTGTATAAGGATATGGATATTTTGTTAAGCAAGACACCATGTTTTTTGTTCCTAAAATATTTAATTTTGTATCCTCCGAAAATATATGTAAAACATCATTGAAACACAATTAGAGCTCACAAAATAATTAGGGGGTTTGGTTGAAAATTCTTCAACAAAGATGAAAATCAGAGTAATCACAAAAACTATAAATAAGGTAAATTTAGAGTAAAAATTCGTAGGTCAAATTCGGGTCAATGCAAGTCAACACTGATCAAACTTAATTAAAATATATTTTTTCGCTTTTAAGTAATATTTTACTACAAGACCAAACTAAAATATTGTCACTAGAAGGTCAAAAAATTTCTACTACAAGTCCAAAAATATTTTTGACACTTAATTTTTTTGGGCGAATTCTTCAAAATATTTTTTAATATGTAGCAATACACTTCTGGTCTTATAATGATATTACTTTAACTGTGTAGACTTGTAGTAACAATATATTGATCATGTAATAAACCATTTATTTACAATTTGTGATTTTTTTGAACAATTCAAATTCAAACTATTGACCCGCAAATTTTTTAAAGGGAGGGGCTATCAACACCCCAAATAGTGTTATTCTCACCTAGACACGGGCGGTTTCTAACCGTCGAACCGTCGAAACCGGCGGTTTGGCTAACCGGCGGTTTCGGTTTTGAAACCGCACCGTAACCGTAATTTCACGGTTCGGTTACGGTTCCCCCAAAGTGGAACCGGCGGTTTCCCGGTTAACCGGGAAACCGGCGGTTATTTATTTATTTTTTTAAATTTTTTTAATATTTTTATATACAAATATTTAAATTTAATACTGAAATTAGATACATATAAATTAAATACTTAACATTTCACTTAAATCTTAACTTAATACACTTAAAAAAAATTAACATTTAGCCATTTAGGTTTAGGACTTTAGGCTAAACTTAAGTCTTAAACTCTTAATTCTTAAAAAACAAACTCAACAAAGTTACAACTTACAAAATACAACTTACAAGATAAAAATAAACTAAAACACTTCAAAGTTCAAATACTTAATTAGTAAAATTACTAATACTTAATTAGTAGAATCGAGGGGGAAGTCCCAATTGACCCAATGCCTCCGGATGAACTTTTTCAATGTGTGACTTGAAAACTCCGTATCCTCCACCGCGCTTAAATTTATATTTTTTTTGGCAATACTTGCAACAAACTTCATGTGA
Organism: Galeopsis tetrahit; assembly: GCA_963675135.1. Classification (NCBI taxonomy): domain Eukaryota; kingdom Viridiplantae; phylum Streptophyta; class Magnoliopsida; order Lamiales; family Lamiaceae; genus Galeopsis; species Galeopsis tetrahit. Next base: position 16,691,703 of record OY776125.1, on the reverse strand, counting down.
ATTGTCTATTGGATTTGTATCACTCACGTGAAAGTGATTTAGCAAATTGGAGTGAGGAGGGTGAAAGTTTGGTTGAATTCGAGGCAGGCGGTTGATTGACTTCTTCTTCATCACGTAACTCACATTGACCGTTTGTAACTCCGGATGATCCTTGGGTTGCCATTTGAAAGAGAGTCTTTTGAGAGAATAAGAGAGAAATAGATAAATGATATAAGTTATAACTTATAACTTATAAGAGAGTTGAGGTGTGAAAAATGAGAAGAGAAAATGGGGTATTTATAGGTGAAAAATGGGATATTTTCGGATTTAAAAAAAAAAAAAAAAAAAAAAAATTTCGGCCAAACCGGCGGTTAAACCGCCGGTCCGGTTAACCGGCGGTTAATTATTCAAAAATCTGACCGTTGGCGATTCAACGGTCCAGATCATCTGACCGTTTGAATCTCAACGGTCCAGATTAAAAGCGTTTTTAAATTAAAAAATAAATAAATTTTACAACGATAATAACCGGCGGTTAACCGCCGGTTCGGTTAAACCGCCGGTTTGGCCCGGTTTCCCCAAATTTGAATTTTCTAGCCGTTGGAGATCAACGGTCCAGATCATCTGACCGTTGAATCTCAACGGCTACGATTGATCTGGCAGTCGGTTAACCGCCGGTCCGGTTGTAACCGGCGGTTTGGCCGGATTTTTTTTTTTTTTTTTTTTAAATCCGAAAATATCCAATTTTTCACCTATAAATACCCCATTTTCTCTTCTCATTTTTCACACCTCAAGTCCTCAACTCTCAATCTCATCTCTTATCTCAATTCTCTATTCTCTCTTAATTCTTATTATCTCAAATTCTCAATTCTCTCAACACAAGTCCTCAACTCTCAATCTCATCTCTTAATTCTTATTTTCTTTTCTCTAATTCTCTCAAATCTCAATTTACTAATATGTCTTCTTCAAGAGGAAAGGCTATCGTATCTTCTTCACAACAACCTCGACGAAGACGCGTTCCATTGTTCAACGACACCGATGAAGAAGATCAACATATGCGTAGAATTCTTGGTGACGATATCATCGACCACATGAACGAAATTGCCACCGATGGTGATGATGAAGAAGAGGTTGAACGTGGTCCAACTCAAGAAAGTGCAACCGAGTATCCACCACCTTCGGCTTCGGCGCCCTCAACCGAAATTCCACCTCCTACTTCTTCTTCACAAGCTCGAAGTTTTAAATCCGAAATTTTTGCACGTCACTTTCAAAAAGTTCCAACCGGTGAGGTCGATAGATTTATAATTCATTGTAATTATTGTCCAAAGGAGTATAAATTTAAAAAAGGAGGAGGATATGGTACCTTCAAGCTCCACCTCGAAAACCACCATCCGGATAAAATGGGAATTACAACGAGCCAAACGCAACTACGAGGATTTACCGGGTCCTCCGGAGGAGGAGTTCAAGGTGAGGTAAGTAATCCGACTTCTCTTTTTAAATATGATCAAGCATATTTTAGAAAAATGTTAGCTAAAATGATAAGTGTTCAACATCTTCCTTATAGTTTTGTTGAAAATTTTGCTTTTAATGATTTGGTACAACTTTCACTACAACCAAGCATGAAAAAAATTTCTCGTTCTACGGTTACTCGTGATATTGCTAATATTGTTGGTGAATATAAACTTGCTTTGATCAATACTTTTCGTTCACTTAAGAGTAAAGTTTCTATTTGTTCCGATATTTGGAGTGATAATTTTCAAAAACATTCATATATGGGAGTTACTTGTCATTGGATTGGTGATTCTTGGACATTAAACAAAAGATTAATTGCTTATAGGGATTTTGATTGTGTGCACTCGGCCGATGCTATTAAAAAGAAAATTGTTGAAATTTTAAAATCTTATGGTTTAATTAACAAAATTTTTTCAATTGGTTTTGATAATGCTAGTGCTAATAATGCTAGTATCGAACAACTTCGCATTGCATGTCAACCGTATGTTGGTGGAAAATTTTTTCATATTAGATGCATGTGTCATATTTTAAATTTATGTGTTCAAGATGGTTTAAATGCTTTGAGAATTTATATTTCTCCTATTAAAGATGCTATTACTTATTTGACGAGGCGTAGTAGTTTGATGAAAAAATGGAAACATTTTTGTAGAAGTAGGAATGTGCATCCAAAAAAAATTTCTCTTGATGTGTCAACAAGGTGGAATTCTACTTATAAGTTGTTAAAAGAGTCGGTTGATTATAAAGAGACTTTATGTGATTTTTTTGAAGAAGAAAAATGTGGTTTTGGTTTACTTCCTGAAGATTGGAATCATTGCATAAACATAATTAAGGTTTTGGAAACTTTTAATAATGCTACTTTTGCTATGTCTAAAGTTTACGAACCTACTTCTCATTTGGCACTTGAACATTGTCTAAAAATTGTCAACGTTTTAGCACGTTACAAAAATGATCCAATATTATATCTTGCTATTGCTCCTATGTTGAAAAAATGGAAAAAATATTTTGCTATAATTCCCCCTATATTTTTAGTTGCTAAAGTTTTTGATCCTAGATATAAGTTAGATGGTGTTAAAGCTATGTTAGCCTTGTATTATAAAAAATTATATCCTATTGCCGAATTTCCGAATGATCAACCGAACACCGATCATTTCATATTTGAAGTTCAACAACTTATATTATCATTAATTAAGGAGTATATGGATACACACGGTTTATCCAACCCTAGTCATAGTTCTTCTTCTAGTTCTAGTGCTAGTTTTAACGTACAAAATAATGACGACGACATGGATGATGATGATGTTGATAGCTTTCTTTTTCAACGTAATTGTAAAAAATCAAAATTTACTTATACTCAAGAATATGAAAGCTATGAAGCGAATACATCCATGGAAAATATGGAAGGAGACTTTGATATACTAAGGTGTTGGTCGACAGTGACTCAAGTATTTCCGGCAATGTCAATGCTTGCAAGAGAAATTTTAGCGGCTCCCGCCTCAACCGTTGCCGTTGAGCAAGCATTTAGTGTAGGAGGTTATACTTTGGATGCAACAAGATCCAATATGACCGTTGAAAACGTAGAGAACCAATGTTTACTTGATGATTGGATAAGAGCCGAAAAAAGAGCCCAATCGTTAGAAGAAGATAATGAAGAAGACGAGGAATGGACCTCTACGGGCGGAAGTGAAGAATGAAGAACCTCCTTCAAGTTCAACAACAACGAGGTAAGTTGAGGTAAGAGAACTACGTGGACTTTGATTCCAATTTCCGTTGAATTTGGATACGTAGGCAACTTAATTTAAAATTTTTGAACTTAGAATTTCTAAGTTTAATTTTTTAAATTAAGCTCAAGTCCAATTTCTTTTAACCCCTCCCCAAAATTCCAAATTGATTGTAAGTTGTAAGTTGTAATTCTAAAGTTTTTAATTTATATAAGTTTGATTTAGTTTTTATAAGTTGTAAGTTGTAAGTTGTAAGTTTTCTAATGTAAATTATAATTAATTTATTTTTTTAAGAAATAGGCCTAAGTTACATTAAATTTATTCTCTTAATATTTAATAAGTTATAAGTTAAAGTTATAAGAATATAAGTTATCGACTTAAAGTTATAATATAATAATTTATAAAAAAAACGATAAACAAAAGTTAAAACGAGTATAATTTTAATTTTAAGTTGTACAAATAATTTTAACTTAAAACGATCGAAAAAAGAGGCGAAAACGATCGAAAAAAGAGGCGAAAACGATCGAAAAAAGAGGCGAAAACGAGCTTAAAAAAAATAATAATAAAAAATAACCGGCGAACCGCCGGTTCAAAAACCGTAACCGTAACCGGCGGTTCGCGGTTCGGTTACGGTTGCCGAAAACCGAAAACCGTAACCGCCGGTTTCTAACCGAAACCGGCGGTTTTCAACCGCTGCACATGTCTATTCTCACCCCAATTGTTATACACACCCCACTCAAATTTAAAAATCAATTTAAATTACTAAACACACCCCAATTTATTCCTTTTCTATCCTTTTTTATTTTAAAAGTCAAAACATTTTTTCTTTTAACTATTACTATACACACCCCATCTATTTTAACCTATCTTTCTCCCTCAAAATCAAAACAACTGTGTCTTTCAAAGAGAAAGGAAAGAAAGAAAATGTGCAAGTGTTCAATCCGTCTTGGCCGAACAATCTCTCTCAATTTCTACCGAACAACAAACGAAATGGAAGGTTGTCCAAAATTTGATAAGAAATTTCTTTCATTTCAAATGTTTTTATTTCCTAAATTTCTAGGGTTTATATGTTTTGCAGTGAATTTTTAAAATTGTTGTATGAGTTTAGTGATTTATTGTACAAAAACTTTAATAAAATGCATTGGGTATGAATGTATAACATACATTGAGTTCGATTTTGGGTTCGATTTATGCTGTTTTCGCCTCATTTTAATTTCTGTTGTGTTCGTGTACGGCCATTGTCGCGGTCGCGCAGCGCACATAGTGCACGACCGACTTGGCCGCACACAATAGAGGTTGAACGGCCGATTTGGCCGCACTCAATAGAGGGTGCACGGCCAACGTTGGTCGAACACAGATGACTGCGGCTTGTTACTGCAATTATTATTTGTACAAATGTTGTACTCAAAAGTAAAGTCCAACACAGCCAAATTTCTTCACTTATATTTTTCAGTCATTTTTCTATTCTTCCTTTTTTTTTTAATCTAAATTCGTTAATGAATAAATAAATTTAAGACCAATTTTATTGTTCTTTGTTTCGGTAAGAACTCCTAATTTGAATATCAACTAAATAAAATAAAGGTTGGTTAGTGAAAAAAGTGTAAAAAAATGTATGAAAAATATAAAAAACATTAAATATACTTACATTAATTTTCTCCATCACATTTTCTTCTTTCATACGAAGATTTATGGTGATAAAGTTTAAGGATTTTAAGAATGAATTGAATTTTTGAAGTAAAAATAGATGGATGAGGGTTAAATGGGGGTGTTTATAACATGGGGTGTGTTTAAAATTATTAGGGGTGTGTTTAACATTTTTAAAAAGATTTAAAAGGGCATTTTAGTAAATGCAATTATGTCTATTTTTGTCCAAAAAATTTTGGGGTGGGAATAACATTATATGGGGTGTTAATAGCCCCACCCTTTTTTAAAATATCTTAATTAAATATATTTTGTTCACACAAGTGTTACTCTAATTATAGTAGCTAATGAGAGAAAATGTGACGCATAGCTCTACTCCCCTTCCTTTAAAATATATATATATATATATATATATATAATCATTACGGAGTATTCTATTTTGATTAAAAAAATATTATCAGTAAAAACTACAGTAATTTATTGATAAGATTTTCGGTACAACCGTACAAGAAATGTCCACAAAACAACTCAATGTTTGGGGTACATGTGTTATCGATCAATAACCCTCTTAGGCTTTGGTATCCACCAGTGGCGGACCTACGTAATGCCCGGCCTCCCCCCCCCCACTAATTTTGTAAATTTGTTAGGGGTATTTTAGTAATTTCACACATATTAAAATTAATACTCTATTTTATAATTATTTGCACACTTCTAATATAAAAATAATCTACAAAATTAATATATATTCGAACATTATTTTATTTTAAAATCGGGACTCATTTTGGGTCTACATTTTATCCTAAATTTCACTAAATCTATTTTACATCCTACTAAATCCTTCTTACACCTTATCAAATTACTCAAAATATTATTTCTTATTTGACTATACACCACTAAATTCAATTGTTTTTTAAAGTGAATCGGTTAAAATGTGCAAGTTATCACGTGACGGAGGGAGTATTAACTTGTACCAAAATATAGCAAAAGTCAACTTATTCGATCAATTTAATTTAATAAAATGTGACGTATTGACAATTTTATAATGTGAAATTTTGATGAAAATAATGAGTACATATATTTTTTTTATAATAATGTTAATCGTGCCCCCTACCGAAAATTTCTGGGTCCGTCACTGGTATCCACTCTTCCATTCAACCAAGGAAAAATTATATAATGAGATCTCCTTCACCACAATCTATTCTTAATTGCATTAGTAAAAGCTCAAATGTTTCACTGTTTGCAATGTTATTTTTTGTTTGCAGAATAATTGTTTGTGAAATTTTAAATCCCCTAACTTGTATGTAATTTCGTGTGAGTTTAGAAAGAATCATTTATAAACCCGGTGAACAAAAGTATAAAGAGTTAGTAAATACACTCCCTCAATAAAAACCTATATACACTCCTGTTTTACAATTAGCTCTAATGAGTTAGTTAGGTGGTTATTAGGTGGTTATTAGTTAGTTATTAGATTGATAGATATAAGAGTCAATTGAGATTCTTATTTTCATTCATTCATTTTTCAACTGTTTGTAATCCTTGATGAATGCACAAAACAGTATTCTTCTTTCTCATCTTGAAGATGATTCAACACCTTGCATCTCAATATGGTATCAGTTTCTTCATTGAATTGCCAAATTTTCGATCCTGAGTGCTTCGCCCTTCTTCTCTGATAATCCCCATGAATTAGGGCTTCTTCCGCATTTTTTTTTCTTCCCTGTTCTTGAACCTTTTTTTCTTCAATTTCCATTTACCCATGACACCCACTGTTACTGATCCCGATTCTTTGAATCCGGCTTTAAACCCCTTTTTCCCACTGGCGTTGCATCAAAACGACAACCCAGCCGTGGCGATTGTTCTTGAGCCTCTCGATGACACCAATTTCATCTCCTAGAGCCATGCCATCAAACGAGGTCTGAGTGTGAAGAATAAAGCCCGCTTAATCGACGGTTCATTGCGCATCCCTGTTGAAGACGATGATCCGGCCATCTATGCCGCCTGGGTAAGAGCTAATGACTTAGTTCTAATGTGGATATTGAATTCTATTATCCCTGAAATTAAAAGAACCCTAGAATATTTTTCTGTAGCCAAAGATGTTTGGGAAGAATTGAAGATTCGATATGCTCAATCTGATGGCACAAGGGTTTACCACTTAGAAAAATCTTTAAGTGCTATTTCTCAGGGCTCTCAATCCTTAGTTTCATATTACAATCAATTCAAGTCTCTTTGGGATGAATATCTTAGTTTTAGACCTGTTCTTAAGTGTACTTGTGGTGTTATGGATGGTTGTAAATGTGAATTACCAAAATTAATGTCTGAAACACAACAACAAGATGCTGTTATGAAGTTTTTGATAGGTCTTCATGATTCTTACAGCTCCATTAGAAGTCAATTTCTGTTGCAATCCCCCTTTCCCCCTTTATCCAAAATCTATGGTTTATTACTCCAAGAAGAATCCCAGAGGGCTTTAAACTCTACTCATGATTCCATTCTTCTTGATTCCACTGCTATGACAGCAAAGAATGCCAAATTTTATAAGGATAGAAAGAAGCCTATTAAGTGTAGTCACTGTGATGGTTTATGTCACACTATTGAGAGATGCTTTCATATCATTGGATTCCCACCAGGTTGGAAGGGTCCTAGAGGCCTTTCAAACAAAGATCCTAGTAAAGCTGCCAATATTACCTTTAGACCCCTTCCTAGACAGGATAATCCCCCTTCCTCCAATCCTCTTATACAACCTGATATTTTTGACAAATTTGTGGGCTCTTCTAAGATACAGATCCCCGGTGAAGGCAGGGACCCTGTACATACTGTAGCAGGTGCTTCTACTGTCCACAATGAGGATCCTCCATGCAGCAGTAATTCAGGTATGTTCCCTAGCAACTATTCAAACATTGATAATATGTCTACATGAATTTTGGACACTGGAGCTACTGACCACATGGTCTGTGATTTTTCTATATTTTCCACCCCTCCCTCTGTGGCTAACATTAAAATATCCCTACCTAATAATTCCATTTCTATAGCCACACACATGGGGAACATTACTATAAATGAGCATTTAACTTTGTATAATGTCCTATATGTGCCTGATTTTACATTCAATCTATTATCTATAAGTCATCTAACTAGATACTCTAATTGTACTGTAAGTTTCTTGGCCTCGCACTGTGTTTTACAGGATATCACAACCAAGATGGTGATTGGTACTGCTGAGCAAGTTAGGGGACTTTATCTTTTAAATACTGCACATCCATCTAGTCATCTTGTTTTAAAGCCCACCTGGCTTTCTAATTCTGCAATTACTGATTCTTGTAAGTTTGAATTGTGGCATAAGAGGTTAGGACATATCTCTAGAAAATGCATGCTACAAATTCCTGATTTGAATGTAAAAGTCACTGCTATGCATAACAATTGTATGATCTGTCCCTTAGCTAAGCAAAAGAGAAAACCCTTTCCTTTAAGCACTTCTGTTTCTTCTCACTCTTTTCAGTTGATACATTGTGATGTATGGGGTCCTTTCTCTATATGCTCTATAACTGGACATAGATATTTCCTCACCATTGTTGATGATTTTAGTAGATGTACATGGATTTATCTTTTAAAGGCCAAAAGTGATGTTAAATATTCTTTGGAAAATTTCTACAACATGGTCCTTAATCAATTCAATGCTCATATAAAAATTCTAAGAAGTGACAATGGCACAGAGTTTATACTTTCTGACTTTTATCACAAATTAGGAATCATTCACCAAACCTCTTGTGTTGAAACACCCCAACAAAATGGGATTGTTGAAAGAAAACATCAACATCTCCTTCAGGTTGCTAGAGCCTTAATGTTTCAATCCTCTCTTCCTTTAAAGTTTTGGAGTGAATGTATCAAAACTGCTGCTTACATAATCAATAGGACTCCTTCTTACATTCTCAAAAATAAATCTCCCTTTGAGTTACTTTATGGAAGAAAACCTGATTATTCTATCTTAAAAACCTTTGGATGCCTCTGTTTTGCTAATACTTTAGTCTCCAAGAGACAAAAATTTGATCCTAGGGCTACACAATGTGTGTTTATTGGCTACCCTTTTGGTACAAAGGGGTACACTCTTTTAGAGATTAAAACTGGTAAAATCATCATCTCTAGAAATGTAAAATTTTTTGAAACTGAGTTTCCTTTTGCTGATTTGAGTAAAACCAGAATTCATCACCCCATAGATAATTCTCTAGCCAACACTACTGATGATGTTGATGATGATAATGATTTTTATGAACATTCTGATTTGCAGCAAGAAATTCTTACACATACTGATAATCTTCCACATGATCACAACATTAATGCTGACATCAACACCCCCAATGATATTAATTCTCCCCCTAATAATGTTCTAGAGGATGATGTCAATCCTACTACTAATGTCAGTAATTTTGATAGCAACACTCATTCTAGACCTTATCGAACTAAAAGTCAACCTGCCTACTTACAGGTTTATGAAACCAATCTCCCTGCTTCCCTTGATCATGCTAAACTGAATCTGTCTTTTTCTAAAATACAATACCCAATACATGATTATTTGTCCTGTGATAAGTTGTCTCCAAACTTTAAATCCTTTACAGCCTCTATTTCTCAAATTCATGAACCCAAAACATATAAGCAAGCTGTTACAGACCAAAATTGGGTCTTTGCCATGAAAAATGAATTAGATGCTTTAGAGAAAAACAAAACCTGGACTCTTGTCAATTTACCAACAGGCAAACATTGTATAGGGTGTAGATGGATTTATAAGGTGAAACATAAGTCTGATGGTTCTATAGAAAGATACAAGGCAAGGTTGGTTGCTAAGGGTTATACTCAACAAGAGGGCATTGATTATTTTGATACTTTTTCCCCTGTTGCTAAAATCACCACTGTAAGAATCTTATTAGCTGTTGCTGTTTCTAAGAATTGGCACATACACCAATTAGATGTTAATAATGTCTTTTTACATGGTGATTTGACTGAGGAAATATACATGGCTCCACCTCCAGGTTATTGTTCTCCTAATGACAACAGAGTTTGCAAATTAAATAAAAGTTTATATGGCTTAAAACAAGCTTCCAAACAATGGTTCACTAAATTGGCTACTTGTTTACTGTCTTTAGGCTTCATTCAGTCCAAAGCTGATACTTCTCTTTTTACTAGAAGGAATGGTGCTGATTTTACTGTCATATTATGCTATGTGGATGACCTTATTGTTTCTGGTACTAGCCTTGATATTATCAAAACCATTAAGACTTACTTGCATCATAAATTCACCATTAAAGATCTTGGCATCTTGAGATATATCTTAGGCATAGAGGTTGCTAGAAACAATACAAGTTTGACCTTATGTCAAAGAAAATATACTCTAGACTTGTTACAAGATTCTGGTTATTTGGGGAGTAAACCTTGTTCCACCCCAATGGATTCCAAATTGAATTTTGACAATCATTCTCCTCTTCTTAAAACCCCTGACCTTTACAGAAAGTTGGTAGGCAAGCTTCTCTATCTAACTGTCACTAGGCCTGATATATCATATGTTGTGCAAACATTAAGTCAATTTATGCAGGCACCTACTGAGGCACATCTGGTGGCAGTTCATAGAGTCTTAAGGTACATTAAAAGTAATCCAGGTACTGGAGTATTTTATCCCAAAGATAACACATTCAAGTTACATGCTTTCTCAGATTCTGATTGGGCTAGATGCATTCATACTAGAAAAAGCATTACAGGTTTTAGCATTTATTTTGGTAACTCACTCATCTCTTGGAAATCCAAGAAACAATCTACTGTTAGCAAGTCCTCTGCAGAAGCTGAATATAGGGCCCTTGCTGCAACAACCTGTGAGCTTCAATGGATCCACTATATCCTTGCTGATTTGAATGTTCAACACTCTACCCCTTCAACAATGTACACTGACAGCAAGAGTGCATTCTCTATTGCTCATAACCCTTGTCTTCATCAAAGGACCAAACACATATCATTGGACTTTCATTTCACAAGGGAGAAGATACAAGAAGGCCTACTCACCCTCATTCACATCCCTACTGAGGAGAATTTGGCAGATATTCTTACTAAACCACTCTCTCCTTCATCTTTCAGCAATCATAAGGCCAAAATGGGATTGATGGACATACACTCTCATTTTGAGGGGGTATAAAGAGTTAGTAAATACATTCCCTCAATAAAAACCTATATACACTCCTGTTTTGCAATTAGCTAAAATAAAAACCTATATACACTCCTGTTTTGCAATTAGCTCTAATGAGTTAGTTAGGTGGTTATTAGGTGGTTATTAGTTAGTTATTAGATTGATAAATATAAGAGTCAATTGAGATTCTTATTTTCATTCATTCATTTTTCAACTGTTTGTAATCCTTGATGAATGAACAAAACAGCATTCTTCTTTCTCATCTTGAAGATGATTCAACACCTTGCATCTCAATAAAAAGACTTGAATCATTTTGAAAATGTTGGTTGTATGTCAAAAGTAAAATTGCTTCCTCGGAAAATGTTGAGAATCAATACGGTTTATGTTTCATTTTCCAGCTATTGTGTGTGGCATATGAAAAGGAAAAATGGAATTTAAATACTTAACATAACCATTATTGATAATTTAAATAGATAGCCCATTTAGAAGAAACTATAGAAGGTTCGATACATTTGCAATCTATGAAAAAAACCAGAAAAACTGAAATCAAACAACTATGTGATGTTAGACAAAGATCGACTTCACAAGTTTCTCGGGAGAAAAACACAGCTTAAATACATCGAAAGAACAACTGAAAACAAAGGCGACGCAAAGATTTAACAGCAACTACTGGCAGAAGTATCAGTCTCGGGAGGTTTCTGTTTGAAGATGTTCTTTTTCACACCAGCTGATCCCTCTGCCAAGAGACTTGGAGTCTCCATGATCTGTTGATATAACGAAAAACCAGGAGCATAAATATAACGTGAGGATAGAGACAAGTGCCAAATATAAACGTCCTTTAGAGTTGTAAACAAAACCGTAGAAATGAAAAATTAACCAAAACAAATTATGCAGATTAACTAACCTTCAAAACGAGTTCCTCAAAACACTGCTCCACGTTTGCACGAGTTTTGGCACTACATTCAATGAAGAGGCACCCGTACTCCCTTGCAAAGTCGATTCCCTCTTTTTTGCTAACAACCCTTTCACTTTCCTGCAAAATATGTGAATAATACACGGTTATTCTCGAACATAAAACAATAATAGTGTAGCTTTATTTAATAATAATGAAAAGGGAGTATGATGATTGATGAGGGAATCTAAAACGTAAACAGAAACAAGATGTGATTTTATCATTTTACAAGATTGCTATACCTTATCCACTTTGTTGCCAACTAGCATCTTGATGCAATCTTGATTTGTTGAGTAGAGGTCAATTTCTTTAGCCCAAATATCAGATAGATTTGTAAAAGTATCTCGCCGTGTCACATCATAAACTGTCACAATAAATGGTTTTCGGGGTGAGGGAAGTATAGTTCCAGTAAAGAAACAAAATGGATGCAAAATAAGGTATTTCATTTTATGTAACCTCTACAGCGAGGGCGTATGCCATATTATAAAATCACTACAGCTGGGAAGAACAGAATGAAAAAGAGGAAGTTAGATTTGGCATACCCATGATGATTCCTTGAGCTCCTCTGTAATACGAACTAGTCAAGGTCCTAAATCTTTCCTGTCCAGCTGTAAAACAAGTTAACGTGAAATATAGCACTCTTCAATATATAAATCTACACAATAAAATAATTCTAAGAGAGGAAGCTAAACACAACAATTGATTATCGCCTATCACAGATTCAGAATAAAAAGTGTTTGGCTATGGTAATTTAATATACAACTTGGAAGAAGAAGAAATTTGGATGACAAATACAGCTTCTTTTTTCTCGTTTACAAACCACATACTACGGAAACATTCTTACCAGTGTCCCATATTGCAAGTTTCAACTTCTTTCCTCCAACAGTAACATGCTTCACCTTAAAATCAACTCCTGTAGACAGAAATATAACATTACACCACTAAACACCACATCTTTGAGACAACATGAGAATAATTTCAACATTATATATGGATTCCAAGATTTACACTAATGGCCAGACAACACAGTTCGTTCGCCTTTTGATTATGTCACTGCTAACAAGTAGGAATTTATAGACAAATTCTTTGATTACTGAAAAATGCAAATCATGGTTAAAGGACGAGTAAGTACAACAATAACATCCACAAATAATCACAATCAAGCAGCATTATAACATATCTAAGATCATATATATATATATATATATATATATATATCACATGGTAGATCCATCAACACCCAAATATAGACATAGAAAAAGCAAAGAAGATGATCGCAACGAAATCAATAAAATGCTCCCAAAAAGTTAAAAAGAAACCGGTAAGATGCCATATAAACTAGGAGACAGCTGATTATATTAAGTAGCAGTAGGAGAAAAGAAACATAAACCATAATGGTTACTGTTTTTCCATCATCAACTGTAAGTTGTAATTTCTTGGTTGCAAGCAATCAACATTTTCAAAGGAGGCAATTTCACTTTTGACATGCAAATATACAACATCTTCAAATACACACGCCTACGTGTATAATGAAAAAGAATCACACCATTAGCATCAATGAAGTGAAACTTATCCTGCAACAACAGTGATAAGATTAACTTCAGACAAACTATAGATTATGAGACTCTACTACCCTGTAACAACATAATTCTTCAGAAGGTATATCATAAAATGCACAATGGCAGCAATTTATCGAACTCAATCAGCTCCAAATCGCTAAGACAAAATTGGTATTTGGGAGATTAGTTTGCCAATAACAAGCAAGAAAAAACAAAATTCCTCAATGTTATCATCATAACCCTACCAGAGAAATATCAAAGATTGCACCTCTAATTTACTGAATTCAAATTTACATCAACATTATGAGACAAAAGACACAATGATATGAAATTACAGGAAAGGATTATTGAGGTACCGATGGTAGGAGAGAGATCTTCAAAAGTATCAGCCGTGAAACTCAGCAAAAGACTACTTTTTCCAACCCCGGAATCGCCTATCATTAACAACTTGAACAAATACTCAAATTCTGGCGCCGCCCCCGATGGTGATTGCATATTGTCCTCCAAATTTCACTTCAACAAACCTGAAACCCACTGAATCGATTTACATTAAACCCATCAAGAGATTATACGAAGAAAGAAAACCCAGATAGAGAAATGACCTAAAATTGAAATGCCGCGAATAAACTATGGCGTAGATCTGATACAAACGTATGTATATTACTAGTAATTAGTATTTTCGACCAAATATATATATTTACATATTAAATAAACTGGTTGAGTCTGAATGAAGAAAGCAGTGAAGGAAAGGGGAAAACAGTCGGTTGAGAAAAATTGCTTCTTGGCGGTGGGAAAGAGCTATGGATTGTACATTGTGCAAAGAGGATTGTACCGTTCCACCCAATGAAACGGACGTGCTCTAAAGTTCTCGATTTTTCGTGCAATATATTTTGTAATGATAATTTTCCTTTAAATCTTGTAAGAATCCAAGGTTATAACTTTAAAAATATTACAATATATTTTGTTCACATAATCATAAGATTAAAAAAAAAACAAAACAAAACATTTTTATGTAGTGTCACATGTATTCAATTAATGGGGAGACTATAATGTATGATTATAAAGTTTTTAATTTGAATATATTTAAATATATATTATTTTTTTTACAATTTTTTTAAAAAGTTAAAATTTTGAAATATATTAAACTAGTGCAAAACTCGCGTATTACGCAAGATTGTAAAAAAAAAAACGATTACACAAAAAATGAAAAAATGTAAATTAGAAAAAAAAAAAAAAACTGTCCTAAAAAGAGAGAAAAAGAAATAACCCAAAGAAAAAACGGTTACAAAAAAAATATATAGGAAAGGGAAAAAAAAAATTAGAAATTCTATAAAATTAGAAAAGTGGAAATGGAGAAGATTTGAGATGTCACATAGAAAAAAATAGATCTTAATGACAAACTTGTCAATATACGCACTTCTTAATTTTTTTTTTAAATGGTAAAATGTCACATAGTTGTGCACGAATTGACTAATATTTCCCTTCTTCCACATAAAAAGTGTTCTTGCTTTTCTACTAGAATTTTTGAGTTATCCACATAAATGTTTTTGTTTTTCATTTTTTTAAATTATGCGTTATCACCACATATACATCAACACTTGACATAACCTATAAAACATATTGTGTGGTTAGTGTTTCTTGGTTCTGCAACGATTAAAATAATTGTTTTGATTAAAACGCTTAACCTTTTACGCCGACGTAACCATCTAAAATACTGTATGCATTTTATTTTTTCATCCATCAATAAAGGAATAATTTGAACAATTTAAATATTTTATTTATTTCCTTTAGAAATGATAACCAATGAAATAAGTTTCATGGTTATGTTATGTTGTAACTCAAAGTATTTAATGTGTTAAAAGGTTAGCTTATACTTTGTAGAAGAAAATTGTCTTAACATTTTGACATAACCTTGAAAATCTATTACTCCCTCCATTTTTTATTAAGTGTCACTTTGACTTTTTAATTAATTTTAAAATAAGTGTCAGTTTTTTCTTTAATATTTTTCATAATTAAATTTCACAAAAATTGTTTATACCAAAATTAATTTGATTTATTAATACTAGCTACATTCTTGACCACATTTTTTATCAAACAAAATTTCTATATTAAAATTAGTATAATTAATGAAGGGTAATATAGACCATAATTTATAATTTTAATTTGTTGAAAAAAAGTTAAAATGACACTTATTATAAAATGGAGGGAGTAAGTGGTTTGTGTTTATTAGTTCTGCAACCATTATAAAACAATTGTTCTGAGTAACCAACTGAAATACTATATTTTTCCATAAATAAAAGGAAATTTTCAACCTTTTCCTTTCTCAATATTTTTTATTTTAGAAATGATAACATAATTAAATCCTATTTTATGGTTACATTATGTGGTAATTGCAACACTATGACATAACCTATAAAACTTATTGCGTGGTTAATGGTTACAGAACTGAGAAACATTATAACCATTAAAAAATTGTCCTGAGTGAGATGATATACAAGTGTAAAATAAATTACCAAAAATATTAAACTTGTGTGATATGAAGCGCCCTTTTACGTCGACAACCTTCTAAAATACTTTGTATATTTCTTTTACTTTGTCATTCGTCAATAAAAAAAATACCAAAATTTCTTGTATAATAATTTTTTTCATTTTCTTTTTGTAGCGGCCTTTGATTTATTATTGTTCAAATTCTTCCATTGTCATCACTGTTTTTAAACGTCAATTTTTTAGCATGCAAAAAAAAAAAAATATATATATATATATATATATACTCCCTTTGTTTCTTAGTACTATTTAATGGAGTAATTCATTTCACATCATTTTTTGTTTCTCTTATTTAATGGCTCATACTTAAATGAGTAGAAAAACATTTTAAATTTTTAACTCTCTCAAAAAAAACATCTTTTTTTATATACTAAGACTCTGTTTGGATGGAGGGATTCGATCTATGAATTTCAAATCGATCATTCAAATCCACTCTCCTTGATTGGATTTAAAAAGTAAATGAATGGATTTAAAATTCTAAGCATATTTTTTTATTAGTTAAAATTGAGAGGATTTTAAATCCTCCCTAAAACCATGTCATTTGAAATCCATCTATTTTCAAAACCTTTCATTTGAAATACCTCTTCAAATCAAATCCCTAAATTCAAACACAACCTAAAAAATATCTTTACTACTTATAAAGTTGAAATTTTTTTACTACCCACATTTTTATCTTCCATAATACTAATAAACAATTTGTACATTAAAATTTGTACCAAAAAATTATGACTCCTTAACTAAGGGACGGTTGGAGTACTATTCTTCAAACCTAATTTTGTTTCTTGTGTTTTCTACTTTGTTTTTTATGCTATTAAAATTGTGTTACTTTATCAACAAAAATATATTACTAAATGAGTAAAAGTGTGTTGATATTTCATGGGGTAACATTTTTTTTCAAGTAATAACACATAAATTAATGAATCGGGGAACAATAGTATTATAATTATTCAATAGTTTACACATTTTATAGTGTTGTCTTTCATTTTTACACTTCTTTAAGGGGGTTAAAACTTAAAACCTTCTTCATTGGATCTATACCATCTTCTCCGTCATCAATCTTACTTTTATGCGTTTTGAGGAATTTCTTCTGTGCGATTTTGTAAGTCGATTATATTTCGCCTCATACTCTTGTCTCTGTTAAGATCCGTGTGTTTTAAAAGATACCGAAAATAGTTTTTTTTTCTTTTTTTTCTTTTGTGAGATGAATTATTTTAACTCATATTTCAATTTTTTAGTTAGGGCAACCTTATTATTTTATTTATATTTATAAAAAAAATGATATTAATATTTTTAATAAAAATGACTATTATTTTCACACTTTTTTTTTTGCTTTTGGGGTACACAATAATTTTCACATTTTTAAAATAAAAAACATTTATAAAAATATTCTCAATTTTACACAAATGGCTTTTTCTTCACACATGCATAAAAGTCAATTCATTTTTTTACTTTATATTTAAAGATTTAAATATAAAATTACCTCTCAAGTGAAAATTCATTTTTCTTATTTTTTTTATCACTTCATGTGTGAAAGAAATTACGAGATGAAGGGAGTATATTTTTTACTCAAATATTGTTATTTTTACAAAAAAAAAAAAATCATAATTTAACCGGATAAGTCAAAAAAAAAAAAGGCCCGGCTAATTAGCTGGCTTTGCTCTGTCTGTCAATATTGAATACTGACATGGATGAAAGAAAAATGAAGTACAGTACTATATACTACTCCACAAAATTAAGAAAATAAAGTGAAGACACGTGTCTCATATATGTTTCATTTTACAGCTGTCCGGTGTTCAATATTTATTGCCTACACATACACCCCCCATCAGGAGTATTACTACAAGATTAATCAATGAAATTGACATTAATTAATAATTAGTACTATTTTAATGACTGAGATTCTCAAACCAATTTCTGCAAACTTGAGTAGCTTAATTTTTTTAACAGTAAAATAATCACTCATAAGATTATTACATTCACAATCTCATTCACTTATCCACCCAATGAACAAATTTAATTGATTTTATAAGATCTCGCCCTTGTAGCTAAGATCAAAGCTGAATTTTAATGTTATAGGAGATGAATTGACAGATTATTACAGTATGTATCACCAAGTGGAGTAGCTTAATTTGACCACAACGAATTTCTTTTTTGGTCCGTGCGGAAGAATATCAATATAATCCCACTTTTTATTTATCATTAATAAATGAGTATACAATAGAAAACGCTTTAAATAACTAGCTACAAGCCTACAACTACTCATGAGGTCTAATTAATTCCAAAAAAGGTTTAATTTCAATGGTAATTAAAATATAATATCAAAATTTTAACATACATATACAAAATGATCAATGAATTGAAAATAAAAACATTACTAATATTTATACAAAAATATAGTAAATTAAGAAGAATTTCTCATGGGAATGGAAATACATAGTGATTCTTCTTAATCTTGTTGTTGATGAAGAAGCAATTAAAAAACGTGTGAAGAATGGAATCGAACATCATAGTCTTCACTAGCTTCCTCTTCGCCGGAAAAACACTCCCTTTCTTCCGCCGGAATGGCGGCGGCGGCGGCCGATGGCACTCTCTCTCTGCTTCTGCCACCATTCTTCTCTCTCTCCCTCTCTCTCTCTCTGCTTTTGTGAATACTAATAAATTAATGCACGCTTTGTTGAGTGAGTTTAAATAGACCATCTTTCTTTATCAAAAAAAAGAAAAAAAGTAGTAAAAACTTCCAATACTTCTAGAAGATGCCATAATTCGATTAAACAAATCCAAGTATGTATGATGTAGTATGATGGCGTCATAACTTTACCTATGGTTCACATCTTTCTCATTTCTTGGTTTTTTTTTTAATAGCTAAAATCATACATGCAACTCTTTTCTTTTAAATGTTTTAATTAAAAAATATAATAGAATTGAGTTACTATGATAGAAATGTTTGTATGTCCTTTCGAATTAAACCAAATACATCTAATACAATCATACGTCTCTCATACATCAATGAGTTTGTATTTTGATACCCTCCCGATTAATATGATTGTACTTTGCGACATTTTTTTACGAGGATCCTTAATTGCACTTGATCTCTTCAATCACTGTTCTCCTGTGAACAAAGTCTAGAAGATGTATGACAAGCTGATGAGACCTTGTTGTCGAGTTGGGGAGCTGACCTATTTAGTTGTCCTAGTTAAGTCAATTCGTCCATTGAGTCGAGCATCGGGTCACGACAATAGTCGGGTGATGATAAGCTCGAGTTGGAAGGATTGTTCGCTGACTGGGCGATCAGAAGAAGTGAACGAGCTAACGTAGTTGAGGATCACCACAAGCAAGTTACTTTCATTCGAATCTGATTCGCTCGTAGTTGAGGACCAGAGTAACCACCATGTACTTTGAGAGAGAGTACAAAATAATAGATCATCACCTCGTTCTCAATTTTTTTATTTAATTAATGAAGCTGATTAAAATTAATTGAATATAAAAAAACTAATGTTGTATGTTTCTATTAAAACAAATCACAAGTATAATTAATTCTTAACCTTTTTTTTTTTTTTAAGGAATGAAAAAAAGTCTTCGACTCTTTGAGTATGCATACTACATTCACATAAGTGAGTGATCCAAATATAGTATTCATTTTCTATTGATAAAATTATTTAAAATAGTGAAAATAGTAGAAATATGAAAAAGACTTTCAAGTCGTATTCTAAAATGAGTCATATACAGTTGGGAGGCACGGTGACTAGTCTTTGTCAGTCAAAACTCTGAATTCATAATCATACGTGTGAAACCAATATATTTGACCCATTTATTTTTAATTTAAGTCAATTTCTATTTTAGTAGTACAAATTATTGAAATTGGAATTGATACTTATGCTCTTGGTCTCTACCTATTTTGCTTTGACAAGTGCATGTACTTTGTTACTGTTTCATTATTTAATCTTACAAATCACTTTTGCAAGCTAGCTACATCATTGGCCAGTGATATATATATTGTGGATTTTTTATTTAAAGATATATTTTATGTATCTTTTTTCTTTTCAAAGTAATACTAAATTGACATTCTATTTTCTTAACCAATTTTTTTAAAAAATATTTCAAGTAAGGGCCGCACTTATGTGCAATATTTCATGTGAAATATTAGTCTATTTAAGGAAGGGTCCAAAATTCGCGGATCTATAGCGGGTTTGACTGGTCAAACGAATATTTCCTTAAAAATCGCGCAAAAGTCACGCGCAGGAGGCTAACAGGATAACGGGTTTCAGGTCTGTGTTACTATAAAGGTAATTATATGTTACTGCAAGACCAAATATGTGTTACTGTAAGTACAAATAACACATAAATTAACTTTTCACATGATATATTTATACAATCAATTTAAGGAAGGATAAAATAGAAAAATGTACTCTTAATCCGTGTTACTATAAATACAATTATATGTTACTGTACTGACAAATACGTGTTACTGTAAAGATAAGTAACACACAATTGGCTTTTGAGTAACACATATTTGACCTTAAAGTAACACAGAAAAATGTGTTACTATATAAATACAAGTGTATAACTTTATTGAGAAAGATGTGTTACTGTATAAATAAAACGTCATTATTTAGAGTGAATGAGATACCCACATTAAAAAGACGAAGAACAATAATTAAAAACACGAAAAACACAACCATACTAAATAGTTTATCTATCCTTACAATTACAAAGACATAACTGTCAACAATTAATTGGAATAAATCTGTCTGTGATATTATTATTGATTTTTTTTCATTCAAGAATTTATTCAAAAAATAAATACTCCGTAATAATTTCTCGCCCAGATCAGAAATCTGAAACAGAACAGATTTTCTAAAGATTTTTTTTAACGCATCACGATCAGAAATCTGAATACAATAGAATTTCTAAAGGTTTTTTTGTTTTAATGGAAGCAGCACAACACATAAGAGAATTTGAATAGAATAGAATTTTTGAAGTTTATTTTTTAATGGAAGCAGCCTGCACATCGAAGAGAAGAGAAGAAAGAAGAAAGTTGCGCAGAAGGAGGAAGAAAGAAGAACCGATTACCGGATAAAAATAAAAGAGTAGGTCAAATTGCACCACACGACTATTGTAAAATATTGTATATAAGTTTTTGGCTTCAAATAATTATTGGAGTATATGAAAGGATAAATGTATTAAAAAATATATCAACTTATTTTGTACTACAAAATAACAAAAAAGGCAAGCATGGTTAAATGGGTAGTTGTAGATTTGGCATGAACTTTTATCACAAAGTTTGGTTTGACTCGGCAAACTCCATAGTGTCATAGTGTAAACTCATTTATATTATGATGAGACGACAGGTTGATAGAGTTTGGTAGTGTTTTTTTTTTTTTTGGATGTGAGTTTGATTAAGTTAAAGAAAATGTTTTTTCTCAGTTGAATTAAAAAATAAAATTATTTTATTAAAAAAATACATATACAAATAGTTCATTCATTAAAAGATGAAACTTAAAGCTTAAGAGTTAAGATTCTGTTTTTTTAATTGGAAATTGGAACCCCCTGCCCCCGGCATTATAGTCTTTCTTAATGGATAAGTTAAGAGTACATTTGTAAATTTGATGAGTTTTTTCCTATACATTTTTTTTAGAACCTTAATTGATAAGTTAGGGTAAGATATTGCCTCTTTCTACGGATTGGTCATGTCTTACTATAAATAATTTTTTAAATATTGTAGAATTATTGATTCAATATAATATTCGGAGTATATTAGTTTTTATATAATCGTATTTCGCTTTAGTATATTTGCTCAAAACTACATATATACAATAACCATACATGTCTAATAAATTAAATTAATAAATATATAATGAAACAAATATTTTTTAATTTAAAATAAATAAAAATATTTAATTATAAAATAACATATACTCCAGTATAATTTTATTAATATTTCATTTTTAAATTAAAACAATTTTAACATAATTTTACTTCCGGTAACTTTCAATGTTTTTTTAAAAGGCTTTTCAAAATAATTAAAATAATTAAGAATGCATTTTATATATTTTTTAAACTCAATTATGTATAATTTTTAAATATTAGAAGTGTGAGGGCATTTTAGTAATTTCATTTTGTTTCCATAAAATTTAAGTATTATATTTAATGACTAAGTTCGATCTTCCATAACAAAGTTAAATGACGTTTTAATAGATGATTATTGTAAAACATGACGAATTTACAGTCTCTTAGTAGAAAAGCTTTTTTTTTTTTTTTTGATAAAAGTTAATTTAGTCTAATAACTTTTAACCTTTTTTGAAATGGTCCCCAGAAAGTTAAATGTATCAATTTAGTTTCAATTTTTTTGCAATTTGTTCTATTTCGGTCCCAAAATAGTTAGATGTGCCAATTTAGTCCTATTTTTTTCACAATTACATTTAACTTTTTTGGGACCAAAACATAACAAATTGCGAAAAAATGGGACTGAAGTGGTACATTTAACTTTTTAGAACTAAAACAGAACAAATTGCAAAAAAAAAAAAAGAGACTAAATTGATACATTTAAAAATTTTGGGACCATTTAAAAAAAAAAAATAGAAAATTATGGGATTAAATTGATTTTTTTTTTTTTTTTTTTTTGTCATTGGTTTATGAGTTCTTTAATCAATTTATTGAGAATGATATAATGTTCATCCTTGTGTAACAATACCACATCAATATACTTAATCCATTTAGGTAGAAAAAATAAAAGGGATATGAATGAAGAAAAGTGAATCCATTTAGGTAGAAAAAATAAAGGGATATGAATGAAGAAAAGTGAAGAGAGAAAAAATAATTTTTTATCCGTTTTGTACTAATGAATTAGTGTCCACTTTTTTTTTTGAATAAAAATTAGTGTCCACTTGAATATACTCACCCGGGCACGGGATAGAAACATATTTCCACTGTTCCACATCAGGAAAAAAAAAACACTCCTTTGGTAATTTTTTTTTTTTTTTTGAGAATACAGAGTATGATGGACAAACACACGGTATCAATGAAAAACAATAGCCATCTCGAGCCTCTTTGTATCAAAAACTGCTTCGCGTTCAATCTTGAGAAATCGGAGAGCTAACCGCCCCTCGAGCCAACACATGTGCTCGATTATTGAAAGTTCTTGGTAAATGACTAATTATGCATACCTCAAAGTCATTCTTCAAAATCCAAATTTTCTCAAGGATGAATCCTTCTTGATTCAAAACAGATTTTCTATTATCGATCCAGTTGACCCCCACCAAGCAATCCGAGAGAATTCTAACCTTGGCAATGCTTCGTTCTTTTGCTCGAACCATTCCTTCGAAAATAGCCCTCAATTCAGCTCCCACCACCGAACCCTGATTCTTGATTTTTACACTGAAAGAGTCAATCGTATTGTTCTGCTCATTCCTGATGACACCTCCCACCCCATATGTCGAAGTACTTTCGTTGAATGTCGCATCCACACAGATTGTAAAGCCCCGAAAATGCTCCCCAGAAATGTCTGTGGTTTTGTTGATTAGGCTTCTCTTCCCCCGATCTCTGCATTGACCTCTTTGAAACTCTTCCAAATACCCGACTACCCATTCCATATGCGATAGTCGAAGTCTCTTAGGTTGTTCTGAATCTTCATCATGCACAAATCTGCATATTTCATTCCAAGTACCCCAAGCCAGCATAACCACTTGTTCAAACTGAGTCTCATTAACACCACCCCGCAACCGTCTCAAAAAATCCAACGTATTAAGACTTCTACCACTTTTAATAATATCCCAAAGCCCCCAAAATTTCCAGACTTTTTTAACCAACTCACAATGGAATAAAGCATGCATAGTGGAAGCATTCCAAAAACCACACAGGGAGCATTTTGGAGAAGGTGTTATGTGTTTTTTAAATAAATTCATGCCAGTAGGAATGAAATCATTGCAAACTTTCCACCAAAAAACACGCACCTTTGGGGGAACTTTGAGATGCCAAATGTCTGTCCACCATTTCACCATTTCCTGATAATTGCGTAATCTGAGCATTCCCCTTTCTGGTTTAGTTCATCTTGAGCTAGGACCGCGCTCTGGTAGCCTGTCTTCACTTGATAGTGGCCTTTGGGATCGAATTTCCAAAACACACTATCCCTCGTACCCTCACCTCCCACCGGAACTTGAAGAATGGCCTCTTTTTCAAAGGGGAGAAAGGCTTGATCAATTAACTCCTCATTCCACTCCCCTTATGATTAATGAATCTTCTCACGTTGGACCCAGAAGCGATTCTAGAATGCATCTTTCCTGATTCCAATGTAGTAAGCCATGCATCTTTAAAGATGTGAATCATTTCGCCATTACCCACTCTCCATCGCATGCCGAGGTCAATCACTTGTCTGCTCCAACAGAGGGATCTCCAAATAAAAGACGGGTTGTAGCCGATATCCGCCTCTAGGATCGAAGACCGGTGGAAATATCTCCCTTTAAAAACCCGAGCCACCAGAGAGTCCGGATTTATGATCATGCGCCAAATTTGCTTTGCCAAAAGCGCTTTGTTGAACAAAGTAAATCTTCATAATCCCAACCCCCCATGCCTCCTTTGTTTTACACAGTGCCTCCCAATTCCTCCAATGTATTTTCTTGTCATTGTCTTTTGTACCCCACTAAAATCTAACCATCAAGCGTTCCATTTCCGCACATATTGTAGTAGGTATTCTAAAACAACTCATCGCATACGTTGGATTTGCTTGAAGAACAGCCTTTATCAGCACTTCCCGTCCTCCCAATGAGAAATCTTTTATTTTCCATCTCTCAATCCATTTGTTCATTCGGTCCAGGAGATAGCCAAATTGAAGTTTTTTGGCTCTAGTGGAAAACGTAGGCAGACCTAAGTAAATTTCATGTCCCTGATTCATTATAACTTCCAATTTCTCCTTAATCCGGATTCTCCTTCCTTCATTTGTGTTTGGACTGAATGTGATGGTCGATTTTTGAAAATTTATCATTTATCCCGAAACCCTTTCGTAGTCTTGCAGCCCCTTTTTAATATTCTCCCATGCATGAATGTCTGCTTTAAAGAAAAAGAGGTTGTCATCCACAAATAACAGATGTGAAATTTCTGGAGCTTCTTTTGCTATTTTAATGCCCCTGACTTGTCCCTCATTCGTCATACGTTTACAAATAGCTGAAAGGCCTTCTGAGCATATCACAAACAAGAATGGGGATAAAGGGTCCCCCTGTCTCAATCCTCTTTCAGGTTTCACTTTCCCTTTAATGCGCCCATTTATCTTAAATTCATAGGATACTGTTGAGACACAATCCATAAGAATTCTCACCCAATTTTCGTTGAAGCCTTTTTTCTCCAAGACCGCTTTTAAGTATCTCCATTCAATGCGGTCGTAGGCCTTGCTCATATCCAGCTTTAGTGTCGCATATCCCAAGGCACTCTTATTATTACGCATCTAGTGCATACACTCAAAACCAATGAAGACGTTGTCTGTTATCAATCTTCTTGAAATAAATGCGCTTTGGCTTTCGTCAATGATTCCATCCATATCTCGTTTCAGCCTATTGGACATTGTCCTGGCCAGAATTCTGTACTTGACGTTACAAAGACTTATAGGCCTGAAATCCGAGATAATAGAGGGTTTCTTTTTCTTAGGAATAAGTGTGATCAACGTATGATTCCAATCCTCCACTGAAGCACCATGATTTAGGACATTCAAAATACCCTGTGTTACGTCCTTTTTGACAATATCTCATCCATCTTGGAAGAAGGCTGCCGGAAGGCCGTCTGGACCCGGGGCCTTTCCAGGG
This sequence comes from Galeopsis tetrahit, assembly GCA_963675135.1. Taxonomy (NCBI): domain Eukaryota; kingdom Viridiplantae; phylum Streptophyta; class Magnoliopsida; order Lamiales; family Lamiaceae; genus Galeopsis; species Galeopsis tetrahit. The sequence continues at coordinate 16,665,853 of OY776125.1, read as the reverse complement.
TGAAGTTGTCCCACTGCCTCTTCAACTTCTATGGCCGTAAATGAGTGGTTAAGCATCTCTTTCATATCCTCAGTTAACCCCTCGCCAATGTGGTGAGTGATTGACTGAATATCCTGCTCGTCTGGATGTGTTGAAAGGCTCATATTATGAAAGTGTTCTTGGATAATCTCAGTCAACTCATCTTCATCAGTGCACCAAGTATTATTCCTATTGTGTAGCCCTTCAATTTTATTGATTCTCTGTCTCTCCGATGCAAACCTATGAAAATAGGTTGAGTTACGATCCCCCTCCCTTATCCAATTGAACCTAGATCGCTGTTTTGATTTCCATTTGAGCATTAATCTTTTCAAGTTCCTTTTCCAGAATTCTCACTTCATCACTCAGGTTTGGCGAATCACTGTTTTCCAAGAGTTGATCAATCTTTGTCTCAGTCTCTTTAATTCGAATGGGCAGCACTCCCACTCTTTTCTCCGCCCACATCTTGATGCTTCCGCAACAATTCTTTAATCTAGCTGGTAGATCCTCACTTGGGGTCTGTCTCCACTGCCTTTTCAAACAATCGCCATAACCCTCTTCAATGAGCCACGCCCTTTCAAAATAAACAGGTCGTCTTCCCTGTTGTTGCCCCTTAGAGTTATTCAAACCATAGTGAAGAAGAATAGCTCTGTGATCAGACCCAAAAAAGCCCAGGTTGGTTGATTCAAACATCAAATTTTGGTTCCACCAGCTTTGGTTTGCCAAAAACCTGTCAAGTTTTTCTTGAAGAAAGTGTCTTCCCCTCCTCTTATTATTCCAAGTGTAGAAAGGACCATTAGCTCTGATTTCCTTTAATTCCAACTCATTAATCACATCTTTAAAGTCATAAATTTGTTTGATGGGTCTACATTGATCCAGAACACCCCCCTTAACTTCTCTTTGACCCAACACTTCATTGAAGTCCCCTCCTATAACCCAAGGCAAATTGTGTTGTTCAAGATAAGATTGTTTGATAGATCTAAGCAGTTGCCAAGATAGGTTTCTTAAATGAGTTCTTGGGTGACCATAGAATCCCGTAAATCTCCATTTGTTAGAACCATCAAATACCAAACAATCAATGTGAGCCGAGGAATAAGACAACAACGAAACTGAAATTTCATTAACTGCAAATAGTAACAGACCTCCACTTAACCCGATAGCATCCTTACCAACACAAAAGTTAAAATTAAGACTAGCTTTCCTAGCAACAGCTAATTTGACTGACATATTAGATTCCATCACAAACAAAATATCGGGTTTAACCTTCCTAACAAGGCGCTTAATATTTTGAAACGCACGGTTGCCTTTTAAACCACGTGCGTTCCAGCAGACACATCTCATGGCTCTTGGCGGGGTTGAGGGTTCTCAACCGCCACCGGATCAGTTGGTTCAATGTTCTCTTCATCGCTTTTGGCCTTCTTAGGGTTGTTGTTGAACTCCGAATTGTGACTCTCTTCCGTAGTCGTGTCCATCACTTCCTTCTCCTCTTTTTTTTGAAGTTTTAGGGTTCGAGCACTTTCCTTTCTTCGATGCTTGGGCCGCCGTTTTCTGCATCCTTGCATACGCCAACGGATACAGCTGTTCAGCCAAGGATTTTGCTTGCATTATAGTATTTTGGACCTGAGCATTCATATTTGAAGTTTTCATCTTCTCTTCCCTTTAGTGTTCCTTACATTAGAGCTACCTGCCCCTGCACTTGAGATTACTTGAGATTAACATTGGTTGTTCAGGAATAATGTAGGGGTACATGTTGTTTCCAAGACCTGCTAATCTTGGATTGGCCTGGTACAGGAGAGACATATCCTCAAACAACATTGCCTCATTGAATATTGGATTGTGAGAATTTGGGCTCTGGTGCGCATCTTTCCACACACCCATATGTGTGTTCTGAGTAAGGGGTTGGTTCCAAATCCCAATCTGTGGTGGAAGAGGGGCCAACTGAGCCCTATTAACGGTCTGGAGGGTTTGAGTTCCACGCTGAGTAAGCTGATTCGTAGGTGCTTCTAGCTAAGCCACTTGTGCCTCCGGCGCCTCGATCTGAGCCACCTGAATCCCTTCCGGCTGGAGCTGAACTGGTGCTTGAGCCGCTCTCCTTCGCAGGTGTCTTTCCATTTCTCGCACTTCACTTTGCGGCACCCCCTTTTGAGCATCCGCTCTCAGCCACATATGGAATCTATCTTCCAAATTTTGCATACTGGCTTCCGCCCCAAAAAAGATAGGACAATCCTTTTCAACATGGTCAAGTTTTCCACAAGTGTAACAGAAGTCTCCAAGTTTCTCATATCGGAACAGTATCAGTATAGTATTAGCATGCAAAGTTACTGTGGTACCTCTTTTGAGTGGTGCTGCAAGATCCACAGGAACACGCACCCTCAAGCAGCTTCCGATCGCACATGCACCGCCTTGGATGTCCACCTCTTGCACTTCCCCTACCACCGCACCAACCAAGCGCCCGATCGCCTCCGTCATCATCTGCAGTTGCAGACCATGCATTTGAACCCAGACTGGAGCTTTTTCCACCTTCATATCAGCCGGAACCTCCTGTCCTGTGAGTTTCGCCAGTACTAACCATCCTCCATTGATCGTCCAAGGTTGCTTATGGAAAGCCTTATTTCTTTCCACCAGATCCCCAAAGCGAAAGACAAAAAGGTTGTCCCCCACCTGATTTGCCACAAGAGTGTTCTCCAACCTCCAGATTCGTCGGACTGTGTTTGCCAGGTCCATGGCACTGAAACGTCGTGGGATAGTGAAACGGCCCAACAGGAGGTGAGTGGGAGCGGCCAGAGCAGCGTTGTTGATTTCCAGTCCCAAATTGACTTCATCGGAGAGGGAGAGTCGGCGGTACATATTGTTGAGTTGCTCAGCCATTGAAAGGAGAGAGAAGGGTTTGTAATAGGAGAAATCCAACCACGAAAACAAAGACAGAAGGGATGAGTTGGGTGGAAAAACCCTTCCCGGAAGGGGGTTCAAATACACCCCCCGACCGCCCACAACAGCCAATCCAAATGGAGAATACATCATCGTTAACCGAGACACTCAATTGCTGCTAGCAGCCTAGTGCTCGGGAGAGGTAACGTTGCGTAATTAGGAGAAGATACTGCAAAAGCGCAATGATTATACTTGATTTGATGTTAAAACCGGGGTTAATTAGTGCTAATTGAAACCCGGTATTTAATTAAAGATGGGCGCATGCAATTAAATGTCTAGAGATTGGAGGGAGTTTCTCTCTCTAATTTTTTTTTTTTTTTTTTTTTTTTTGTTCCTCCTTTGGTAATTGAGAGGAACATTTTTCAGGTAAGTATATGTAAGATCTAATATAAAATTAAATATATATCAGAGCATATAATTAAACTCCCCATATATTTATATTCCAAGTCTCATTTTCACAGTTGACCAGAGTAGGTGGAGAAAATTATCAGTCCAAATAATATGGTCTAAAATTTTATAAAATTGCCTTTCACAAAAGATTTATTTTCCTCCGAATTTCTCTTTCAAAATACAGTAAAGTTCATATTAAACAAACGTTTATTCAATTCATGAACTTGTAGTGTTTTTTCCCCCAGTTATATAGTTAATTAAATTGATTTTTACTTTTTTTAGAGTATGGAGTATAAAATTTAAAGATTTACCAAATACTTTTTAAATTTAATCAATAAAATAAGTATATATCATTACAATTTTTTATTGAACATAACAAAAGTGTCGAAAGATACAGATTATGACAGCTGGCGTCACTCAAACCTTGTCCTAATTTAAAAACATGTATCGAATGATATAAGGAGACCGTGAATTCACATAAGAATAAAAATTGGTGTCGAGTAAATTGAGATATTTGATCGTGAATTTTTTTAAAATTTAATCCTAATTTTAATACAAACAATTTATGTATAAAATACTAGGGCTGACGCGGAGAATCTAAAATGTTTTAATACAAATAATTGAACAATTTAGATAGATCTATCTTAAATGAAGTCAAAATAAGAAAAAGGATAATTAGAGTTAAAGTTTTATCAAAACACTAAAGAAATATACATATATCACAGAAGGAAAGAGCTAAATATGACATGAAAAAATCTAACAAATTCCAATGAAGATCTTTGTTTTGACCCCAAACATCCCAGACAATGTGTAATAATTTTTTCGTTTAAAATTAAATCTATATTTAATAATAATAAAAAATCTAAGACTGAAATTAAAATATAAATATTAATGTTATTGTGTTTTGAAGTTTATTATTGTATTTGAAATTAATATAGATATTATTAAATAAATAATTGAAAATCTTATAGATCATTCTGATGTGGGATAATATGGACCTTATATTAATTCAACAGAAGATGCGGTCCTTATCTTTGTTGGATTTGAGAGTTTCATAAACAAATTTATATTTTAAAAAATGTATAATATTTTTTTATACAAAAATAATATATATACTAATGAAACCAATTAAGCAGTCAATTAATTAACGATACTTGATTGATGACACTAGGTCCATTTTCATTATACCATATTCAAATATATTATATTAACCGTGCAATTTAATGAAGAATTTCTAACATACTTACGTATAAATTTAATTTTATAATTCTTTCTTAATATATACTCCCTCCTATTTTTAAATCTTGAAGTGAACTTCTTTTTTTTTTTGTAAATTAGATTGACGTTTTAAAACTCAAATAAATGTTTTTTTTAATAAGATAGATTAACATTTATTAAGAGTATTGTAAGAAATCAATTATTTTCGTATAAAACGATACTTATTATGAATAAAAGAGACACGAGTACGTTCTAGAGTATTCATGACTCATGAGATTGTATTTTTGCCCAATAAAAACAACAAATTGCACTCATACATATCACAATTTAAGATCAACATGAAGCCCTCCCTCCCTTTTTTTGTTTTGTTCATTATCATCTGCTTAATTTCAAGAAACTTCCTGTAAAATCATGTTCTACACTATGTGCCATATTATTTCCTATAAATAGTAATTTCGCTAAAGTACGGACAAGTACGTACCACTTATAGAAAATACGTTATGGGTCGTGCAGTTTTCTTGTCCATACAAATTACAAAAATAGACAATTTTTTTTTTCATTTTTCTATAATATTAGTACTACCACTTATTGTTCAAAATTGTAACAAATTGCCCTAAAAAAAAATCTAACAAATTCTCCTCCTATAAATAGCCACACATTGGCACACACACCAAAGAGACATTTGCAAATTAACACAATATGCATTCTCTAGATAGAGTTCACTTGGACATGGTATTCAACTATCTTGATAAAGATGGTGATGGCATCGTTAGCATAGATGAGCTACAAAAACTTCTACAAGGGATCAATATTTGTACTAGTCGAGACGAGCTCGAGCTACTAGTAGGCAGAGAAAGCTTGAACTACGTCGATTTCGTGCTCTTCTACTATACGATGATCAAGGATGATTCTTTCGAGCAACGAGATGAAACGAGCTTGGAGAGGGATCTTGGAAAAGTTTTCAAGGTTTTCGATTCGGATGATGATGGATTCATTTCTTGTGAAGATCTTCAAGTTGCATTGTTGAGATTAGGGTTGTGGGATGAACGTTATGGCAAAGATTGCAAGCCTATGATCGATGTGTACGATACTAATTCGGATGGTTTGCTTGATTTTGAAGAGTTTAAGAATATGATGTTGCCCACAAAACAACCTTAAGGACAATGCTTGTATTAGATAGATATATTTGTGCTTCTATTTAATCTAGTTTTCGTCTCGTGTTTGAGTGTATTGATTACTAATTTACTATTGTGGTATGTATAGCTTGGACGAAATATTGTAATGTCAATCAGATCTATATATGTTATATATAATAATTTTCATAGGTAGATGGACAAATATACTAAGAAAATGTAATAATGAGTCGAGTTTTAAGAGGTAATTTTATAAATTTTTATGTATAAAGTAAATAAATAAGTTGTGTATGTGTATAAAAATAATAATGACATTTTGTGTAAAATTGAGGATATTGTGAGGGTGAAGTTTATAAATGATTTTCCATTTTAAAGGATTTTAAAGATTGAAAGCTATTGTAATAAAATAAAATAAAAAATAATTATAATTAAAAAAAGTAGACAGGGTATATATAATATATACAATCAAAATTAGAAAATGTAAACGAGGGTAGAATTGAGAAAAAAAGAGAAAATAATTTAAAAAATGCATAGAATTGTTATAAAAAAATGGAGATAAGAGAAAATAATTTTATCATGTTGGATAAAGAGATTCATAATTCATAAATGGGATGTTCAACGAGCCAAATATCATTTATTATTTTTTAAAATATAAATTTCAAATTTATTAACTTTTGTTCCACAATAATTTTTACATAACAACTTTTATACTCTTAATGAAAAATCTTTTATAAACTATATCTTCACAAAATCAACAATTTTACACAAAATGTCATTACGTTTGTCTCATACATGTACACAAGTTAACTTATTTATTTACTTTATACATAAAAATTACCCTTTAAAATCATGTTCGTCATTCCACTTTTTTAAGTGTGTCCACCTATTTATGAAAATTATTGTATAGATTTTGAAATAATTTTATTTATATTTCTTACTATTATTCAAAATTATAGGTTGGGAAATCCCCAATTTTTTTTGTTGAATTACAGTAGGAAAAAATGACATTCTTAATTATAAATGTGTTTAATGATGAACCAGGTAAGATAAAGATTATTAACCTTGCCAAGTAGATTAAAAAAATAAATATATACGACAGCAGTTATTAGAAAGTTAACCTGTTCAGCCGTTTATATAAATTGATAAAAAAATGAATTTTTTCGATAATAGACTAATTAAAAAATTAGAAAAATAAGGACTAAAATCAAATTAAAAAACATTTACCCTCGAAATACTTATACGGAGTATTACCGTTTCACTTGTCATTGTTTAACCGCCTCAGCCGAGTTTTTATAAATATTGAGTCCAAGCAAGTAGCCTATCTGGTACCGGCTTCGTCGGTTACCAGTGAACAAAATGAAAAAGGAACAAAACGCCGGAAGTGTAACTTTGCAAGTGCACCAAAAAAGGCCCTCTCATTTTTCAAAATTTTAGAAGCGCTCTCTCTCTCTCACACACACACGCACAGATAAAACGCTTTCAATTTGGGCGGACTCTCCATCTCTCTAGGGTTCCAAATTCAGCACCATGAGATCTCCTTTCATTTTTATCTGCGCTATCTAACTCAAGTAAGTCCTGAACTTGTAGGATTTTACACGAATTCCGAATTCCCTGAACTAATTCTCAATTTTATGCGTACTCCTTCTGTTTCATGCTCTTTTTTATTTTTCTGCTTCGATAAGGCGGTGTTACAGCTAGCAGATTCTCGAATTTTGGACTTAATTGACATTGTTTTGTATTATTTTGTGAAATTTTGCAGAAGAGTTGGTTGCTCAAGGTTTGATTGTTGGTTATGAGAGTGTTCTTAGTTCTTTGGTTTTGCTATAATTGAATAGTAGGAATGGTGTATAGTCATAAGGAAATTAATGCCAATGGCGGTGGAAGTGATTTTGGAAGTGCTGTAGTGGGCACTAATGATAAGGAAGTGAACGTTAATGGCGTTGCACTTGATATTGAAACTGGTTCTTGGGGATTGGGAGGTGAAAGTTTGGTCACCTACAAGAGGCGAAGGTTGGCCAAAGTTACGGAGAGTGGGAAGATTTCTGATAATTCCGTGAGTCAACCTGGTGAGAAGGTTGGTAGTTTCTGTATTGAAATCCATGATTTTAATCAATTGTTGCAATGAATTCACCTTTATTTACTCGTTTATAATGTGGATAAAGAAAGGAATTTCTCGTTTTTTGTTAGTTTTATTTACCTGTCTCTTTCGATTTTGTATTGCTAGGAGTTTTTGGCTGTAAAACCTCTATTTTAAGGCTAGCTGTTTAACTTATTTTGTAGTTTTAAAACGATTAAATAAATTGTTATGGCTCCCCTTTTCTGATAATTAGCCAGTAACTATAGAAGAGCGGGATCTGTATACACATTACTATAAATAGATTTCTTTATTAGATATTCTATGTTTTACCAAATGTTGTAACAAATTCTATAGTAAATTATTAAGCAATTTCAAGTTTCATGCTTGTAATTGTTATTTAGGTACATGTTATTTTCCCCACCTTTTCACCTGTCTGGCTGTCTTAGCTACTCTGTTTTTTGGCCCATCAACCTTAACTTAAATTTACTGTTGCCAGAGTCGGTGGCAGGGTTGGCACAGGACCAAATGGCTGATGTGTTATGTTTAAACTATTTCTTTTGTTCTCTATACTAAAATTCAACTTGTCCTTTTAATAACATTGAGGTATTGAACATAGAGCTTATTGGTTTCCTTCAGTGGGTAGGATTTATGCCTTACTGCTCAATCTGTTTTATTCTTCTATAATTTGCATGGGATATGTGTATGACATTATTAAGAATGAGTTTTAGGATCAGAGATCTGAGAAAAGAAGCTCAAACACGAAGATGTCACCTGATTCTTTAGTATATGATGATAAGGCTGCTAACTGAATCAACTACTTATTCAATACATATTATATATTGCCATTGCTTGCATTGATTACACATCGTACTTAGCCTAAATTTTTTTGTGTGCATATTTCTGCAAATTTCAGACCCACAATTTTTTGTTGGTGCAGCTCAGTCTTATGCGTTAATGCGTATTGTCTTTTTGTCTCTGAGATGTCTTCTTTGATTTTCTCAGTCAGTGAAGCACTTGCATGATCTAGCTGAATGTTCTCAGAAAGTGCCGGATGCTCTGAGGATCTCTTCTGGTGACTGCTCACTCAACCACGATAGAAATATTATTCTGGAGAATATATGCCAGTCACTGGATAGTGAAGGTGATTTGAAGAAATGCATCCAAAGTGCACTTGTGTTTCAACCAGGAAGTGGTAATGGATTTACAGTTAAGGTGTGTTGTCATTTTGGAGAGGCCGACCATACTGTTTAACTATTTTTTCCTATTACTATTTCATTTACTAGAAGTATCTGTGATTTGTTCGTCTAAGCATCATGCTTGAACATCATTTTAGTGTATATATATAAGATATGCACCTTTTTTCTTACAAATCCAGATTTGAAAATGCAGCCAATACTTAGTAAAATTATAACCGATTGGTTTGATTTTTAATGCAGGATCATATTCATACTTGTGAAGATTGGAGCAAAAACACCTCACATGCTGGGCCCCTGCATGATGGTCTCCAAAATGCAGCTAAGTGCAATGTGGGTATGACATCCAGTGGATCAGTCAGTGAATCTAATGATTCCACATTCACAGAGCTCTGTCGGTGCACCTTTGTTGATATTATTATGTCGGAAAAATTTGCACAATTGTGCAGTCTACTCCTTGAAAATTTTGAAGGAGTGAAGGCTGAGAAATTATTTGATTTGAATCACATAAATACAAGGATGAAGGAGAAAGCATATGAAAAGTCGCCTTTGCTATTTCAGTCGGATATCCAAAAGGTTTGTTTTGTTTTGTTTTTGTATGAAATTTACAATGATGTGCTCTTTCAATGTGCCATTGGGTATTTTGCTTTCGAATGTACTTTGAAACTTTGTGTTACCATTGTGGGATGCCTTGTATTTTGAAGTTGAGAAGTTACTACATAGTTATCTGATATATATGTGCTTCAGTTCTCAGTATTAAAATTTCTTGTGTAGATATGGATGAAACTACATAAGGTTGGCATGGATATAACTGCTCTCGCAAAGTGCTTGTCAGAGAAAACAGCAACTTCTTTCCATGAACAGGTAAATGAGTTGGTTTGCAGATGCTTACTTTTTGTGTTTTATCTTATCTTATCTAATTTCCTTGATCTTGTTTTTATTTACTTTCAGTTTATGTTCAGTTGCTCACTAATAAATTTTGGGTATCCTCAGGTAGGCACTTCTGCACAGAGCATCTCTGAGGGCGGTAAAAATGAGGTATTCGTGTCTTTCTTCCCCTTCTCCTTTTGTATTTTATCCTTACTCCTTTCGGGTGTAGAAGTTCGAAATGGTTTGGACGCATTAATATCACGAGTGCAAAATATCTTGCATTAAGTTATTTTTTTCCCTTCAATTGTTTGATCATGAGACTATAATTTGCAATGTCATTACATTTTTATATGCATTTATGCGATAGTGTCTATTGATTGGTTTCTGTGAATATCTGATTTCAAATTTCGAAATGTGAAGATTCCAACAACATTTTCTGCTGGGCTAAACAATCATGTTGCATTACCTAGTCTAAGACTCTAAGGCCAAGAATCTTCGCTTTGTACTCAGTATTGTGCTTAGTACCTGATTTCTTAAAGTCATTTCTAAACTTTGGGTCCTTTCAGTTTCTCATCATCATATTTTTTCACACTTCTATCTGATAATGCTCCTCTAGTAAATTTGTTATGGCTGAATACTTAACTAAGATATCTGAAAGTTTTCGTGTTTCCAGTGTATTTTCAAAAACTACGTGTCAGATATTTAAGTTGAAAGCTTTGTAAAAATCATGTCCTTATGAATTACTGCATGCTCCAGTATCTGAAAAAATATTTGAACACTTCTCACTTTCTTAGATAGCTTCAGTAACTGAGATGGATATGATCATATGACTTGTCTTATTTGTGTATTAACAGTTGCTTACACAAGAATCTGATATGCACACGAAAGTGGAGCTGACTGAAGCATGTGCTCTGGACGAAGCCCATATATGCAAGCGTTGTAGAGAGAAAGCTGATGGAAGAAAGGGTCTAGTCTGTGACTCATGTGAGGAGATGTATCACATTTCCTGCATCGAGCCTCCTGTTACAGAAATCCCCACTACAAGTTGGTACTGTGCCAACTGTACAGCAAAGGGAATCGAATCCTCACACGAAAACTGCATAGCTTGTGAGAGACTGAATGCTATTGAATCCCCACTAGAAGTTGGAGAAGATGAGTCTGCGTACAATGAGACAACAGACGAATTAGAGGAAAGTTCTAATGATTTAGTTGCTACTGAAGAGGGTAAAAGTTATCAACATTGCAAGGTCTGCAGCACTGAAGTTAGCTGCTGTGCTGAGGAGTATAGTATATGTGGTCATTCCTTTTGTCCTCACAAGTTTTACCATGTCAGATGCTTGACAAATAAGCAGTTGATTTCTCACGGTCCCTGTTGGTATTGCCCTTCTTGTTTGTGTAGAGCTTGTTTAACTGATAGAGATGATGATAAAATTGTTTTATGTGATGGCTGTGATCATGCATATCACATCTATTGCATGCACCCACCTCGCTCTATCATACCTGAAGGGAAATGGTTTTGCCTAAAATGCGAAAGTGGAATGCAGTGTATTCGTAAAGCTAGAATCGCGTATGAGAATATGCAAAATGGACCGAAAAAGAGAGGGATGGATGGAAAGTTAAAGGGCAGTGTAGGCTTGAGCAAATCAGGTGGAGTGGATATGCTTCTAAATGCAGCCAAAACTTTGAATTACGAGGAGAATCTGCAGGCTGCATTTGAGTTAAAAACTAACGAGTAGATAAAATGCCTTTTTAAGGATGAGGATTCTAACTCAAACCTTAGTTCCAGTTTGCGATTGTACATTACTGCAACTTTTGGACAGCTAACATTTTTGAGACATGAAGACTTTTGCTACTTTTGTTGCGAGGTATGTTCTCTCACGAATTTGTACTCTAACTGGATAAAGCTGTAATCGATTTAGGTGTCGTCTTTTTGAAGTACATACTGCTTCCATGAGGTTATGTTGTTGAAGGAAACATTTCTGCCCGTGCTTTTTATTATTTTGTCAATGTAATTTCAACGTTGGAGGTGATTTTTGTGAAAGGATTCATCTAGATATTTTGTATGGAAATTGGAAAGAGTTGTACTAATTGTTGTATTTGCCTCCGTATATTGAATTGATAATATATTTCTCAACTTTATATGATATACTTGTCTAAAAATATGTTTGTATTTATGTGTTACTTTTCTCAAAATTACTATACTAAACAGTATTTTGAGTTCAAGATTGTCATTTTTTCTTTTTAGAAATTCTGGATGAGTATAAATACTTAATAGGATCATTTTCACTTTAAACTTGTTCCCACGCATTATATGTTAGATGTATATTTTTTTCCGGATTAGAGTGTTGGAGGTAATTTTGTAAATTTTTATGTATAAAGTAAATAAAGTAGTTGAATTGAAGTAATGATATGAATGGTAAATGTGTCTAAATTGTGATGGTGAGGATTGTAATGATTGTTTTCATTTATACCTGGCTTTTGATGGACAAACTAAAATGAAAAGTATAAAAACTTTTGAGGGATGGATGGAGGGAGTATTATTTATATCTAATACAGCTAGGTAACCGTTCTATTGTGTGCCTAATCTCAAAAAGTAAGGAAACTGCCGCTTTCTTCTTATTCTTCAGAAATCAAACAAGGATTAACTCTCAATTTCTCTCTGAAAAACTGTAAACTGATACTAATACATTGCAATGCACCTGCCTCTGCTTGATCTGCCGGAATCGGATTGAAAAAACTAAACGAGTTGATAAAAAAAAGGATGAGGATTCTAATTTTTTCAGGAGATGAGGTTCTAATTTCGTTTACCGCTTTCCACCTCTATCATCGACCACTATCATAGATGATATTCTTCCAAAAGTAGTGAAATATGAACCCTCAAAATCAAGCATAACATTTTTATTGCATTACAAATTTACTATTACAAATTACATCAAACTAAAATAAACCTCAAAAGAGGTGGACACACACTAGTTAACTGAACTTGTTATATGACAGACACGTTTAGGAAGTTTGTGGTCGCTGACTCAGTGACTCCTGAGTTTGTCCCATACACGGTCTACTAACCCAAAATAAGCCCTCCTCCATGACCTTTTCAACACCAACGTAGTGCAACAAACTGAAAATCCGACAGCATATCCCAACGACAACACCACATACAGCCATTCTATCTCAGATTTGTCTTCTTGATTATCATCCTCCTCGTCTCCTGCTTCCTCATCATCCCCACGACATTTTCTTGTTAATGGAGGGCCACAAAGATCGTTTCCTACAAAGCTGGAAGCATCCATGCCCCTGAGCTGTGTGCTTTCTGGTATTCTCCCACTCAAGTTATTGAAAGACAGGTTTAGATAACTCAAAAAAGACATAGCTCTGAAGCTATTCGGCATTTCACCAGATAAGGCATTTCTGGACAGATCCAGAGATTCTAATTGCCTCATATCTCCAATGCTCTCTGGGATTGACCCTGTCAAGTGATTCCCGGACAAGTCCAATGACCCCAGTTCCACTAGACTTGTCATCTCCTCTGGAATCCCTCCAGACAAATAGTTGTCCGAAAGGTCAATGTTATTAACCAACGACAGGATGGTATCATAATGGGCCTCTCTTCCTTTCGTGGCAACTGATGCACTCTCTAAGAAGTTTCCAAAGTAATAAGAAGAAAAGTCCAGCTCTCCACCAATGTACTTACTCAAATTTCTCTTTACAGACATTGCAGTAAAATTGTTAACACATGAAGGAATTCTACCTGAAAACGAATTATTTGACAGGTCCAAGATTTGAAGAGAGTTTAGGTGACAGATACTCAAAGGAATTGTACCGCTCAATTCGTTGGATTGAAGAATGAGAAACCTCAACTTCACCAGGCTTGCAGCTATCCCTGTTGGTATGTTTCCGACAAGGCTGTTTCCAGAAAGATCCATCTTCACCAATTCAGTGCAGTTACTCAATGAGATGGGTATTTGGCCAGAGAGCTTGTTGTCGTATAGATTCAAAGACAACATGTATGTTAGAACTCCTAACGAATTTGGGATACTGCCCGAGAAATTGTTATTGCCTAAATTCACCACCTCCAAATCAGGCCACTTCATCCAACAGTCAGGAATTTCTCCAGTCAGTTGGTTTCCCCCTATATTCAAATTCACCAATCTGTAAGTTTGGTTTCTCATGTCACATAGGAAATGAGATATACCTCCATAAAAAGAGTTGTTTGACAGATTTATCTCTTCTGCAGTGTTTCCTACTCGAGGCAATGGACCACTGAATTGGTTGGAATTCAAGTATAACGACCGAGGACTAGTTTCAGGGCCACTTATATCAGGAATGTTACCAGAGAGATGATTGTGTGAGAGATTCAAGAATCTAAGCTCCCAAAACCATGAGGGAACAATACCAGATATACCAGTTTTTGATAAATCAAGTTCATACAAGGTACTCTTCTGTGTCTCGAGCCATGAGGGAATGCCTGATCCTGATCCTGCTTCCAAATTCCATGAGCCTAATTCAAGTGACTCAACCATGAATGGTGGTTTCCAATTCGGGCTTACTTTCAAGGTCAATTGGTTTCCTGAGGCAGAAAAATATTTCAAATTTGTGAGATTGGCAAAGTGAGTCTCAGTCACAACCCCTCTCATCTTGTTATTTCTAACAGTAAGATATTCCAAGTTGGAGAGTCGCCCCATGCTCGTCGGAAGATTTCCCATTAATCTGTTATCATTTAGCCATAAAGCCCTGAGGTGTGACAACTTTCCTATACTTACTGGAATTTCACCGGTTAATGAGTTTTCACGAAGATCAAGTTCTTGTAGACTTTCAAATTCTCCGAACTGGTGAGTTAGATTACCGGAAAGTTGATTCTCGGAGAGTCCTAGATATTTCAAAGCTCCTAAGAAGCAATCAGACAGATTTCCAAAAGAAACTGATATGTCTCCTTGCAACATATTTAATGATAAGTCCAATCTTTCCAATTTGCAGGAGTTAACAATCCCTCTTGGTATATCCCCTGTGAGCTGATTATTAGATAAATCAAGGGTGGTAAGAGAGGATAAATTTCCAATGGCATTGGAGATTGAACCTTGTAGAGAGTTGTATCTCATAGAAACAAAGTCAAGGTCCTTGCAAGAGTAGAGCCAATCTGGAATGGTGGAATTGAGGTAATAATTGTTATTGAGATTTATGTATTGGAGTTTGGTGATGTTGCTAATAGCTGGAATCGGACCTACAAATCCGCTCTGATATAGATCAAGAAAAACAAGATTGCTTTGTCTAAAAATCCATTTTGGGACGGGGAGAGACTCAAACTTGTTTCCAGAGAGATCAAGGATGGCAAGAGAGGTAATATTAACATGAGCACTTGGGAGATCAAAAACAAAATTAAGACCACAAGAACTTAAACGTAGCTCGACCAGAGAAGGGAGCGCGTTGATTACCTGCATCCAGTGAGCAGCTGCTCTGGTGAGGTTGACAGAGTTCATGTTGAGGTGCTCCAACTGAGAAAGGCCCCTCAACCAGTGAAGGCTATCGACATCCAGCTCCCTCTCATAGTATCCTCCATTACTCTCCAAACTCAAAGTGTGTAACCTTGAAAGGTTCCCAATGGTTGGAGGAATTTTTCCATAAAATCCATTATGAGACAAATTTAGATACTCCAGACTGGGGAGCGATCCGATGAAGGAAGGGATTGCTTCAATAAACCCATTATGACTCAAGTCGAGATATTTGAGATGTTTGAGTTTGAGCAATGAAGGATTGATTTTCCCCCCTAAACCATAATAATCACCCTGAAGATGGAGCTGATGGACGTTTCCTGTAACGTTGCTGCAAACGACACCTTTCCAGTTGCAGCAGTTACCATCAGAGCTGATATTCCAGGAAGAGAGTAGATTGTTGGGATCTTCCAAAGATTGTTTGAAGCTTAAGAGTGCTTCTTTTTCAATTTCAGGGCATTGTGTAATGCTACTGATGCAACTGCAGGCTAAGGACAAGAGGACAACAAACAAAACTACAGGAGGAATAGGCTTTGCCATTGAAACTGGGGTAATAAGTTGTTTGCTGATAAACTGGAATATATGTATGTTTTTGTTTGTATGCTTCATCGACCTTTCTTCTTCCATCGTCAAAATCCCACAACTTCAAGGAACCTACGAATATATACATATTTTTTTAAGTCTTGGTATCCGGCACAAGTACGACTAAACTGGGGTCCCACTAAAATCTCTGTGTGGACTGGAACCTACAAATGATGTAATGTCTAACGAATTGTCTACTCCTGAAACCTGGTTTGCTGTTTTTTTCTAATTAACTGAGCCTTCATATTTTTTAAAAGTTTGACCCTTAATAATTTAATCAAAATTTTCATGGAAATGAATGGGAATTCTCTGAAGTAGTAATCAAGGTATTGTTTTTCCGTGCACCACAGAAATTGGAGGACATTGTAACCACATATATGTAGGAGTAATACTATCAAGAATAGACCACGCAGTTTTTGACTTAGTCTCCAATGGGAAAATGAATGATTTATTGGAAATTTTGCAAAACTTGTCTGTCAGTTTAGTTTAGTGGTAGCAAAACAATTTTTTTGCTCCAAAAGTCGTCGGAAAACGTAACACCATCCTGCCAATTTCTGGCAAATTAAAGGATGAGTGATATGCCAAATTGTTCACCTCTTCAATTTCATCTACTTTAAGGATAGATGAGCGTGCTGAAAAATAAACATGTCTAGGGTGTAATAGGCAGGGTTATTATGTATTCGTTTATATATTTGTGGAATGTAAATTGCTGAATTGATGATTGAATCTTGAATTAACCTGGAAACAAAGTGTAGAACATAGCTAAATATTTCCCTAAAATCAGAATTGTGTTTGTTGCTCAGTAATTATACTAGAGTATAATTTTAGGAAATGGCAATTGGATTATTAATTCTTCTGATAAATCAATTGGTGGAATGTATCGCAACAGATTTTCCTCTTGTGTGTCTTGCAACACTATATGAGTTGCTACTTATTCTGGAAATAAATTGTTACACATATATAGGTGCTTAATTAGGCCTCTCACACATCATTCATATAACAACTGTACATAACAGAAACCCAACCGTTTGCCATTTAATATGAATATGATAATACACATAAACTTTGTCCCACATGCTTTTTAATAACTTAAATATTTGGCATTTCTCCGGATAAATCGTTTCTTGAGAGATCAAGAGACTCTAATTCCTTTAGCTCTCCAATGCTCTTTGGGATTGATCCACTCAAGTGATTCCTTGACAAGTTCAATTCCACTAGACTTGTCAACTCCTTTGGAATCCCTCCAGATAAGTTATTGCCAGAAAGGTTAATAGTAGTATAGTATCGTAATGAGTCTCCTTTCCTTTTTTGACGACTGATGCACTGTCTAACAACATTCCGTCGGTAAAAGAAGAAAAGTACATAGCTGTACCAATATAGTCACTTAAATTTCTTTTTTACTGTCATCGATAATGCTTAATTTTCATTGTAAATCACATTGTCAATTTACTGCGAACTCGAAAAAGGATAAACTATTGGAAAGACTTTGATGATCTTTGGTGTCATTTTGGGTTATATTATGCTTGGTCTATAGAAATAAATGTTTGTCCCTTTTTTTTTTTTTTTTGGATTAATTGAATTAAAGTATTCGTTAATATATTATTTAGTGATCAAACATATATGAACAAATACAATATCATTTTAATATAATCTTAATTGTTTCCCTTAGAGTATGTTTGATTTTAAATGTAAAATTCGAATTTGAGATTTTAAAATCTAACTGGTGAGAATTTTAGAATTAGATATTAAAATCATTTCCTACCAACATTTATAAATTCTATAAAAGTCTAACACTATAAAAATATCTACAAACCCTGCAGATACTTATAAATCTTAGGATGTGTTTGGATGAAGGATTTTTGATTTGAGAATGTATTTAAAATGAATGTATTTAAAAATAGATGAATTTCAAATGACATGGTTTTATTGAGAATTTAAAATCCTTTCAATTTTAAAGAAGAGATGCTAAGTATTTCAAATTTATTCATTTAACTTTTTAATCCAAACAAGTGAAGTAAATTTGGATTGTGGATTTTAAATTCATAGATCAAATCCCTCCATCCAAATGGAGTCTTATATAAACACCTAATTAAAGTTAAATCATATCCAACTTAAATTTCAAAACAAACCATAAACATAAAATCATTACAATTTTGAAATCCAAATTTCAAAATCACAAAATAAATATTAGGAATGCCAATGAGATGGGTCCAAACCTGAACTCGCATTGAACTTGGCCCGCATGGGCCGGGTATGGACCCGGTTAAGCGGGTATGGAACGGGTCGTAGTTTTTTTAAACCCGCTCCGTCAACCCGTACCCGGACCTAATATATATATAAATATTGTATAGTATTATTTGATATATATATATGCACATTATATACCGTCTATGTTTTGATTTATATAAATTTATATGCACATTAATATATACGTTTGTAAAAATATTTTATATGTATTTTTTTAAATATAAAATGAATATGTAATGATATTTTAAAGTTTAAACAATTACTCCATATATTTAATTTGAATTATGTAATATTAAAATAAAGATATTGTATACATAAAAAAAAAATGCGGAATGTGTTAGACCCAACGGTTATTCAAACGGAACGGGGTGAGTCCCGAGTATGAGAATTTTGACCCGCCCCGTTGCTATCCCTAATAAATATACCCTTAGTATTGCATATGTTTTACAACTTAATGTTTCTTAATTGAGTTTGATCATATTTTTTGTGAGTGAATTGTATGAATTTATATTTGATCGAGTTTAGTGATTGTTGTTTGGGTGGTGCTAAACATCCAGATTTTGAATATCCAGTAAAGGGTATTTTAGTCAATTTTTGTTTTAAGTGTGCTAAAATGATTAATATATCCTTAGTTCAAATATATTGCTGAATTATTATTTTTGAATTAAATATTAGAATCTGACATTTTTTCTCTCTTTTATTATGTGATCGAGGTAAACAATAATTACACTTCTTTCTCTCTCTTGTTATGTATATCAAAGTTTTCCCTTCTTATTTCTTACCGTTTAATTTCAACTATTTCTTGTTATTCTTCTTCTTTCTTTCTACCCTAAATAACTTCATCTTTTTTATTTTAAATCAATTTAAATAATTTTAGTTAATATCGATTAATTTTAATCAATCTTAATTTTAATAAATATAATTTAAATTTAATTTCAGTTACGTTAATTTAATTTCAATTAATTTTAGTTCATCTTAATTTTTGTAATATATTATTTATTCTATATTTTTAAATTATCCCTATTTTATTCATAAATCTTATCTCTTCCATGTAAATACTAAATAGGATTCACAAAAATTAAAAAATAAAATAAAAAATATTTCATTCCTCATTAAATTAATCATGGATGTTTAGTAAATAAAATTATATTAAATAAATTTTAAAATTATTTTGAATATAGTAATAATTAAATACGACAATTTTTTTTAAAAAAAAGTTGTTTTTGTAAAACTAAAAATCGTTTTCCAAAAAATGATATAATTTAGATGGTTAAAAAAAAAATCATTCCAAACATATTTTCAAATTTATTTTAAAAAAACTTTAGATTTGAATATATAGTTTTTAAATGAACAAGTTTAACAATTATGTATTGGACTATTAAACATTTTTTTTCATAAAATAAAATTATTTTTAATGTATGATTGTTGAATCGATTTCTTTTATAAATCATGTATTATTATTTTCAAGATAATTAAACCTTTTTATTTTAAACATCTTATATTTAGATCTAAAAATTATTTTATTTACTAAATATGGATCGATTAATTTTTTTTTTAGGAATACAATATTTTTTAATTTTTGTGAATCATATTTACATGGAATAGATAAGATTTGTGATATAAAATAGAGATAATAGAAAAAAAAAATACTCCTGTATATTATGTAGCATTGTCACATAATAATAACTTATGTAAAAATTAGGTAAAGTCTAGTATGCCCTCGAATGCATGTTGTGCACCCTAGTCCATGTTGCACTTTTCAGTTTACTGACTTACACTTTTTGATAAATGGTGTTGTACTTTTCAATTATTACTAAAAATATTATTATACAGTTTAATAATTGAAAAGTGCAACACCATTTACCAAAAAGTGTAAGTCAGTAAACTGAAAAGTGAAACATGGACTAGAGTGCACAGCATGCACTCGAGTCCATAGCAGACCAACCCTAAAAATTATTATTCTCATAAAATATTAAAGTTAATTTTTCAAAATATTTAAATTATTTAAATTAATTATTCAAATCATTTAATTTATTTTAAATAATGTCCATTGATGAAGTAAAGGATTCAGGGTTTAGGGTAAAAAGTTCAGGGTATAGTGGAAAGGGTTTAGGGTTCAGGGTATAGTGTAAAGGGTTCAGGGTAAAAGGTCTGACTACTCCTTTCAACGTGTACACATAGGCTTCATTAATAAACAAATTTCAAATGTGTATTATGAATTTATATTCATTATAGTACACTTATCTCCAACTACTAATTTCTCAGCATATAGTGTTTACGGTTCAGGGTAAAGGGTTCAAGGTAAAGTGTCTGACTACTCCTTTCAACGTGTACACTTAGGTTTCATTAATAAATAGATTTCAAATATGTATTATGAATTTATATTCAATATGGTACGCTTACCTTAGACTACTCGTTTCTCATAGCATATAATGTTTATGGTCCAAGGTTTAGGGTATTTGGTTTAGGGTAAAGTGTCCGACTCCTCATTTCAATGTGTACACTTAAGTTTCATTAAATTAATTTTCAATAGTGTACACTTATACTTAGAAAATATTAAATTAATTTTCAATGTGTTGATTAAATTAATTTCCAATAGTGTACACTTATACTTATGGATGATTAAATTAATTTTCAAGATGTTGATTAAATTAATTTTCAATAGTGTACACTTATATTTAAGGATGATTAAATTAATTTTCAAGGTGTTGATTAAATTAATTTCCAATAGTGTGCACTTATATTTAGGGAAGATTAAATTAATTTTCAAGGTGTTGATTAAATTAATTTTCATAGTGTACACTTATACTTAGGAAAGTTTAAATTAATTTCCAATGTGTTGATTAAATTAATTTTCAATAGTGTACAATTATATTTAAGGATGATTAAAATTTTCAATGTGTTGATTAAATTAATTTTCAATAGTGTACATTTGTACTTAGGGAAGATTAAATTAATTTTTAATGTGTTGATTAAATTAATTTTCCATACACTTATACTTAGGAAAAATTAAATTAATTTTTGAGGTGTTAGATTAAATTAATTTTCAATGGGTTGAGACTTGAGAGATTATTGAGATAAATTAAAAAAATTTAACGTAATGGTGGTAATGGGGAGAGAAATTAATGGATTATTAAAAAAACTTAATGTAATTGTGGTAGTGGAAGAAATTAGTTAGAGAAATTATTGATTTTTTTACCGTTTAAAATTATTAATGATGACATGGAGTAATGATGTGTATTGAAAGATTAAAGATTCGCAGTATATTTTGATCTACGAGAAATAAATCTGGCCACCAAGAGCGCATGCGCATGACATGGAGTAGTTGGCAATTTAAGCACCATTTTGGTAGTTTAAACAACACTTGCCCAACCTATAAATAAATAAATAAATGATGCTGAATTAGAATTCCCAAATCAACAAACACCAATTTTATAGGCCAACAATAAATCGAGTGTCCATAGTTTCTCCTAAAAATAAAATAAAATAAAATTATCGAGTCGAGTGTCAAATCCATAATCGAGGAAAAAAAAAGAAAAAAGATTACTACTCCATTAAATAGCGACGTTTCAGCTGAAAATCCTGACTCTTAAAAACACCTCTCAAAAGAGGATTCCAAAGGGTCATTCTGTTTGTTCTTCAAGGTGATTGAGCCTAGGGTTTTGCTTTCTCTTCTGTTTAGGGTCCTTTCTAATTCTTACACTTTTCTCGACATGCAATTCAACATGGATTCTCGTTTTATTCTCCGATCCCACCTGCATTTCACTCTCTCTGTGTTTAACATAATTAATGTTTAAGAAAGTGCTGGATTGTGGTAATTTTGTGTTTACTTTACTTTCAACTGTTGTATACAAGTTTACACTGATTCACTTGAAATATTTAGTTCTTATTTAACTCTGTGTGTCAGTGTGTGTGTTTAATACTAGTAATTTGAAGACTACTTTGTTTGCAGTTCTGTGCTCTTTTAATGGTGTACCCCACCGCCGAGGTCAATTTGTTTTGTATTAGGAAATTATGGCTTTTGATTAAAAAATTAACATAAATTAATGTGAAACGATGCTAGTACTCGTATTTTGTTCTCATGATTCCGAATTTGGGGCACTAGATTACCTTCAAGTTTTGATTATCATAAGTATGATCGGATTGTGATTTTCTTGAACATCTCGAAAAAACCGAAAGGATTTGAATTGAACTAGATCTGTATTAAGTGTTGAAAATAAGTCTTGACATGATTTTGCTTATGATTCTGAATTGTTGGGCAGTAGGTAACCTTCAGGGTTTTAAAATTTTCCTACGTATACTTGTTATGCAGAAGCAGGATTACGATTTTCTTGTAAAAATGGCGCAAATTAGAAAGGGTCTTAAATGAAGTCAGTGTTATAAGGACGCAACGAATTGGAGAGAAAATTAAAATGGTTTTACACAAGACAGGTATTGTTGCCTGTCGTGATGCCACCGATGATACAGTGTGGGCAATGATGGAGGGGGAATCAAATAAAAAGAGAAGAGAAACAGATGAAGAGGATGACCAAAATTGCTATGATGATGAGGTGATTGATCCTAGCCATCAGCGTTTCTTAGAAAACTTGAAGGAAGATGGAAAGCGTTATATATTTGAATGTGAGGAGGATGGTGTGCCTCTTAAGATTAAATATGAAGGGGAGTTAAGTTTGGATGATGAGTGTGATGTAGAAGAGCCTGTAAGAAAACTGAGGAGTGCTACAAAAGTAATAAACAGACCATCCGATCAGATGTTTGGTGTAGAGGATCAGCGTAAGGGTGAGACGGGAAAGAAGGACAATAAGTTGAAGAGTAAGAAGGAAGATAATACAAAATCAAGTAATGAGATTGCGTCATGTGATCCTGATTATTTTCATTTCTGCCAGCATACCAAAGTTTCAAAGAAGGATGACATTGTTTATGAGTTTAGGGGTCTCAAAATACCATATGGGGAGGAGGAGGAAGTTAGAAAGACTAATGTTAAGAAAAAGGAGAATGAGGAGTCATTTCCTGGCGTGGAAATCATAGACCCTGATACATTCTATACGGAGGACACTACTGAGGCTGAGTGCAGTGATGGATCATCATCTGAAGACGAGGAAGAAATTTCTAAGGTAGCTTCCATTGTTTAATTTTTAGGATAAATGTTACTCACTCCATCCCATTCTCATTTCTTTCTAGTGAAGAATTTTTGTGCCAAAATAATTGTCATTTTGCACTGATCTATGAAATCAAATACTATCATATTCCAATTGTGCCCTTCTGCTTGTTTTTTTGTGATAATATGCATTATGTAAGCAAATTTACTCCACGTAGGTAAACAAAAGGGTAAAAATGTCACATTACATATATATTCGTTGCTATTTAATGACTTTCATAAGTTGTGTGAAACATCCTTAAATGAAAATTAAAATGGGACAGAGGGAGTAATTAGGATAAATGCAGAAATTGTCCTTGAGGTTTGTAATTTTAATAATAACACCCCTATCTGTTGGTGCAATTTGCAAAGAAACAAATGTTTGTGTGTGTATGTTTTAAACTTTTAATAAGCCAAGTCTAAACACAAATTTTTGTGAGTATCTACATTTTATTTCTGTGATATATGTTTTACAAGATCTCACTTATGCAGATGAATAAGGGCAGTGTCTCAGACCTGAAATTTGGGCGCAAGGTTCCTAATGATCTTAGAAAACCTTCCAACAAACAGGAACATGATATGCTTTTGCAAGGACGGCATTTAAACTTGCATAATGGGAGGGGAAGGTCGTACTCAACAATCAAAGAGGGGAAGTCGTATCCCGATCAATATCCTGGTTAGTTAAATATCTTGGCATTCTTGTATTACATTGTTCTATCTGGATTCTTATTGAGCAAGTGTCTATCTAAGGCCAACCGTATAAGACAAAATTTAATTGGATTTTGGAGGTTTCACAAATTCTTTGAATGTATGCATGAATCCGGTTTCTCATATGTTTGAAGATGATAGTGATTTCACTTTTGAGATTCATATTGTTTTCTTTTCATAAACTCATGTTTTTGTGGGCATATCTAGTCCCTGATAAGTATATATTCGTCAACTGCAGTAGTTGGACAAATAAACAGATCATCCGATCAGATGCTTGGTGTAGAGGATCAGCACAAGCGTGAGATGAGAATGAAGCAGGCCAATAAGTTGAAGAATAAGAAGGAAGATAGTAAAAAAGCAAGTAATAATTTTGTGCATGATCCTGACTATATTGTTTACTTGGAAATTTTAAAGGCTAATGAGGGCTGCAGTATAACTTCTGAGGAGCTTAGAAAGTATAATGCTGGGAAAAAGGAGAATGCGGGGTATTTTCCTGGCGTGGAAATCATAGACCCTGATACATTCTATAAGGAAGGAACTCGAGGATCATCATCTAAAGACGAGGAAGAAATCTCTAAGGTAATTGCTTAATTTTTTGGATAAATAAATGGAGAAATTATCCTTGAGGTTTGTATTTTTCATGGTATATACTTATTATATGCAACAGTTGTACTGGGAAACTCACTTGTATTTTTAAATGGTGTTTATTGTTTAACTAAAATGTATTAGTTGCATTTACCGAACAACATTGATTGTTTTCATTGAACAGTATTGATACAGTGCAATAGGTGTACCCAAGCATTGCTCATTTTTTATAATAACACCCCTATTTGTTGGTGCAATTTGCAAGGAAATGCGTGTATGTTTTACAAGATCTCACTTGTGCAGATGGGTAAGGACAGTGACGACTCGGAACTGGAATTTAGGCAGCAGGTTCTTAATGATCTTAGAAAACCTTACAACAAACAAGAACATGAAAAGCTTTTGCATGATTTTAAATTCCGTAAACAAAAAGGGCGGCATTTTGACTTGCGTAGTGGGAGGGCAAGATCATGCTCAACAACAGAAGAGGGGAAGTCCTATCTCGATCACTATCCTGGTTTGTTTAATATATTGACATTCCTGTATTACATCGTTTTATCCAATTACTTTTTTATGTTTGAATGTCGTGACATAAAGAGAAGTTAGTAGTAAGAGAGAGCTAAGTGTCTAAGGTCATAATTTTCTCATTAGACTTGATCCATGATAGAAAATTGAATCTTGCATTGAATTCATTCTATTTTGAACAAGAAAAACAGTAAATTAGGGCAATAATGGAAAAGACTTTGATTCCTTTTTCACAACTATTCCGAGAATACAAAGTAGGATAAAAAAAATTGCTGACCAAATTTCCTTTGTACTCTTGAAAAGTCTATTTGTTTCTTTCTTTTAGTGGCAACTCATGTTGTTTGGATCAGTAGTTTTTCGATTAAGTTAGAACAGGCCCCAGCATTTTATAAATGTTGTCATTTTCTTATTCTACTTTGAATTTGTTTGGAAGAATATTTTTTTATTGCTGAAATTCAGCATCTCTTACATCAATAGTACCTGAAATCTTTCCAATATATGCCTTTCATAGCAATTTAAATTGTCAGAGGCGAGAGTCGATGGAGGTTTTCCCCCTTTTCCACAATTTGGAATATCAAATTATCCATCAGATTATATATATAGCTGATGACTCTTGTTAAATTAAGTCTTCCTTTTAAGAAAGTAGAAAATTGAGGGTAAGGAAGAAATCTTGCTCTTATCCTCCTTAAATTCTTGCTAGTTTTTGTTGAATGATTGAATAATAGTTCATGTTTATGGTTTTCAGTATTGCCATCTCTCTCTCTTGCACCCCCCTCCCGCATTTGAATGCACAAAATCCCTGTTTCTAATATGTTCGGTTTAAGATTATAGTGATTTCACTTTTGGGATTCATATAGTTTTCTTTTCATAAACTCGTGTTTGTGTTGGCACATCTAGTCTCTAATAAGTATATATTCATCAATTGCAGTATTTGGACGAAAGCTCGCTAAAGTCCAGCATGATGAACTGAAAAGTCTAAACCTGTTACGAGGGTTCTTCCTTTACATTCAGGTCAGTCACCCTCGATCTTTTTTTTACAGTTTGTATATTGCTATTTTGGGAAGATTTTTCAGTTCGATTAGAAAATAACAATTGCATCTTGTATTTTTCTAACAAAATGTATGTTGGCTTGGATACTATACAGCAACCTGAACCACCGTTCCGCCCTTGGGACGACGAAGAATGCTGTACCATAACCCCTATGAACGGAGAATCATCCAAGACTTTGCCTCGTATCTTTTCTTGGATCGAAACTTAATATATGGAAGAAAAAGAAAGTGTAAATATCTAGTTTTTCTTTTGCTGGAATTTGATGAAGTGGAATATGGAGAATGTTTACTTGTTAGGAACTGTGAAATTCACGATGCGATCTTTTTTGCCTGCATGATCCTTCAGTTATACACTTGCCTTATTTCTTCAGTTACCAATTGCATTTTGTGTATGTATTTGAGGATTAATATGATGACGGTGGAATTTTTCAAATACTCAGTATTTTCTCTTTTCACGATAAGAGAACCTTTGACTCATGCTTTGGTTCAAATTTTGCTGAAATAAACTTTACTTATTATTAAATTGTTTTCACTCGATAGATCCTTCTTTTCTTTTCTAGGAAGGTAGAATCTAGAATTCAATCTCATGAATGAGGAAAAATAATAAGCCAAAATCTTTGTACGTACTCAAGTACACCATGTACTTGAGTAGACTTTTATTAGTAAATGTTGACCGTTGACTACTGTTGACCGGTCAACGGTCAAACTTTGACTTTTTTTTTTTTAATTTTTTTTTTCAATTTTTTTTTTTCAATTTTTTTTTTTTCAAATTTTTTTTTCGATTTTTTTTTCAATTTTTTTTTTAAAAAGTGTATGTTATTATAACTAAAAAGTGTATCTTTATTTTTTTAATGAAAAGTGTATGTTATTATATTGAAAAGTGCAACATTATTTTTAATGAAAATTGTATGTTATTATAACTGAAAAGTTTATGATATTATAATTGAAAAGTGTAAGTTATATATTAATGAAAAGTGTATGTTATTATAACTGCAAAGTGTGTTTATTTAATGAAAATTGTCTGTTATTATAACTGCAAAGTGTATGATCTATTTAATGAAAAATGTATGTTATTATAACTAAAAAGTGTAAGTTATATATTAATGAAAAGTGTATAATATTATAACTGAAAAGTGTATGCTAATGATACACCTTTTGTTTATTTATATTTGCACTTTCATAATTTAGAAAAACTGGTGCTAAATTTTTTTAAAAAAATTTATTATTAATTTTACAGGTTTTATTGTTATTATAACTGCAAAGTGTATGATCTATTTAATGAAAAGTGTATGTTATATTAATGAAAAGTGTAAGTTATATATTAATGAAAAGTGTATGATATTATAATTTAATGAAAAGTGTATGTTATATTAATGAAAAGTGTAAGTTATATATTAATGAAAAGTGTATGATATTATAATTGAAAAGTGTATGCTAATGATACACCTTTTGTTTATTTGTATTTGCACTTTCATAAGATAGAAAAATTGGTGCTAATTTTTTTTTAAAAAAATTATTATTAATTTTACACGTTTTATTATTTTTTTACTTGCACTTTTTATTAATTATATTATTAGTAAGTGCAATTAATGATATTACTAGTACTTGCACTTTTTTATAATATATAAAAAAATCTGTTGCTAAATTTTTTTTTTTAAATTATTATTAATTTTACAAATTTTATTATTTATTAATTGCACTTTTAAAATTATTATTAATTTTACAAATTTTATGTATAAAAAAACTGTTGCAATTTATTTTAAAAATTTTACTATTTATTAATTGCACTTTTATTAATTTTTTTTAAAATTATTATTAATTTTACAAATTTTATTATTTATTAATTGCACTTTTAAAATTATTATTAATTTTACAAATTTTATGTATAAAAAAACTGTTGCAATTTATTTAAAAAACTGTTGCAATTTATTTTAAAAATTTTACTATTTATTAATTGCACACCAGGGACTTGATGCAATGGCAATCCGAAGACAACCACTAGGCTACAATAAGTTTTGTTAAATATTTTATTATTTATCCTATATATAATATATATTTTCTATATAGCTGGACTCAAGTACACCGTGTAACTCAAGTACACCGTGTACTTGAGTACACAGCAGCCCTACCCAAATAATAAATATAAATTAATTAATTTTGCAACATTAGCTTAATACGTGGATACCTAATATTTTTATTGTCTACCATTCGTGTATCTTATTAGTGGAAATATTGTTTGTGTTTTATACTACTTCTTATGAGAATATTTATTTTCTTAACATAAAGGAGAACTACATATTTTCTCCCTATACTTTTGATTTTTATACTAATTATGACATTTACTTATAATTTATTAACAAAATAATAATCAAAGGTTTCTATTTTTTCGTCAGATGGAATTTCCCAAATAATTTGTTGCACCACGGGAGTTAAAGAAGAAAAAATTGGATTAATTTTAAATTTGTAATAAATCCATTGGAGTTGTTGGAATGTAATAAAAACAAACAAATTACAAGAAAATAATAAATCCAGTGGAGTTGTTGGAAGAATAAGCTAAATAATTTTTTTTTAATAATTTAATAATAAAAAATTTAATGCGATTTGACATTACCCAGAGAACTGCTGACGTGTCATTAACACTCGCAACTTATTAATTTGGCTGGACTACAAAACTGCTGTCCAACTGACGTACCATGTCAGCACAGGTTGGTAGGCTTCTAAGAACAAAATATATTGGGTTAATTGCAAAAAAAATCACAATCTTTAGTTCAGTTGCAATTTAAGCTAATCCTTTGAAATATTGCAATTTAAATCACCAACTTTAACATTTTTTGCAAATTAAACTTCGGGCAACACCCCTTCTACCCGAATCCAACGTGGCAATTCTATTGTTTTTTATGAATAAAACGACGTCGTTTAATCAAAATATTTTTTTAAAAAATAACTTAACGAAGTCGCTAATTAATGTTAAGGGACACATCGTTCATAATTATAAAAAAAAAAAATAAAAAAATTAATAAATGCATTCTTCAATCTGAGATTTACATTTTGAGCAAAAAAAAAAATCTGAGAGTTACAGATGCATTGTTCATCTGGATTTTTAAACATCATTAGCAAAAATAAGCAACAAATAAATATCCTTCTCCATCAACAAGCTCTGTGAGTTAATTATTATAAATTGAACATTTTTTTCGAGACAGGAGTTCACAGAGAAATTGAGCAGGTCTCTCACCTTTAGAACCTTCTATAGCTGGGTTCTCATCAAATGGATGAGTTCTTCCGATTATTGAGAGTTAATTTTCGACAGCTTTCCTTTTTAGGGTTCAATTTGGGGAAAATGAAAATGAGGCCATTTTTTAAATGAGGGAAATGAAATCGGGACTGTAACAGAAAGTATCTGTGTTGGAGATCGTGTGGAAGGAGAGGTGAAGAATGGGAAGAACCCGTCTGAAATTAAGAGGAAGAATGGCTGGCTGAATGAGTTGGGTTGAATGGATCCATGTTTTAGGATTTATAATTATTTATTTATTTTAATTGATTATTTAATTTTTTTTTAAATTGTAACAGGCATTACATTTAATTAGTAACTTTATTAATTTTTATTTTTTAAAAATTATTTTGGTTAAAACGACGTCGTTTTATTCATAGAAAACCACAAAGGATTGCCACATCAGATTCAGGCAGAAGGGGTGCTGCCCGAAGTTTAATTTGCAAAAAATGTTAAAGTTGGTGATTTAAATTGCAATATTTCAAAGGTTTAGTTTAAATTGCAATTGAATCAAAGGTTGTGATTTTTTTTGCAATTAACCCAAATATATTTGGTGTTTACTTTGTGTTTTGGGCGGTTTTAAAAACCTTTTAAAATTTCGATGAAAGTAATATGAGTGTTTCTTTTGGGTTTTGAAATAGTGTAGGATTTAACTTTTATGTCAAATCAAATTGTAAGATTATATTATATTATTGTATTATTATATTATTGTTGAGAAAGAATATAATGATTGAAGTAATATTATATAGATATAACTTTATGTCAAATCAATATGTATGATAGGGATGATTTTGAGTGGATTTTAAAAATCGATTTTTAAATGCCGAAGTAAAACGGATTTTGGATCTTGAAATCCAAAACCTAATTTTTTAAACCAAAAGTAAACATACCCTTAATATACCCTTAATGTAATTATACATCATCAATCTTTTGGATGAATCAATTTGCATCCTAATTTAGAACAAAATATATTTGGAGAGCCAACTCGCGAGCTACTCGTGCTCGATTCGAAAAAAGATCGAAATAGACTTGAAGTTAATCGAATCGAGTTTCGAGCTGCTTGAGTAGCTATTGAGTTCAAGCTCATAAATACTCGTCTCGAAAGGCTCGCGAACCTAATCGAGCTTGAACAATATTTACTATTTTTATCATTAATATATAATTTATATTTACATATAAATAACCGAGTCGAGCACGAGTTTATTTTAGAAAAAAATATGATTTACAATTAATTTAAAAATATATATAGATAGTCTAGTCAAATTAATTTAAAAATATATATAGATAGTCTAGTCAAGTCGAATTGAGCTCGAGTTTATCGAGTCGAGTTTTGGGCCGAGCACCCCTAGTCTTAAACGCCACGGTGATTGGATAAATTACAATTACCCCTCGAAACTAGTTCAAATTACTGAATGAACCCTATGATTTGAGCTTGCTAACTCAGATATTTATCCAAACGACCCCATGATTATTTACCCAAACCATATGATTGATTAATAATTTAGACAAATATCGAAGAATTATTACCCAACAACATAAGTACTCATTTCTATAAGCATAAACTAACTATTGTAGCTTTAATGTAACAAGTGTCATACCTGAAACTAACGAAAAGGGAACAGCGAACAAATCATCCACCGTAAGCTTTTCTGGAGCAACATCTCGATACAAAATCATATCAAATCACAAACTACATGTAAAAAAGAGAGAGGCAGAAACTAGACAACAGCAACGGAGATAAATCGAATTAATCTCACAACATAAACGTTTGATACAAAAGTGAAAAATTCTTACCTGCTTAGTGTCGAGAAAAAGCATACAAACAGAGATGTGTTTCGCCTACACTAAAGTAATAAAAGAATATTTCAATGTTGGTATTACTGTGCAGTCATGAATTTCACTACATCAAAAGGGAGGGAGGGAGGGAGCATTACACAATTTTTGACAGCCCCTGAAAAATCTCTATAGAATGATGCTGCTAATTTCTCATAACAAATTGCAAGTCTAAAATTCTCCTCTCCAATCGAAATCCTCTGAAATGTATGGATTCACAAACTGATTAGCTCCATTTCCAAAACCGACACCTGGTATGCTATTTCTCGGGGGTCCCCAACCATTTCTCATTCGAATCCATGGCGGCGGTAATTTCGAATGGTTCAATTTTTGTTGCCTAAAATATTTCCTTCCCAGATTACCAGTATACCCTTCTTGCTGAAACTCTGGCAACTCATTTACCACTGTATTATTATTCATTGGAGCAACACAAATACCGTTATTATGTTCTCTCTTGTTATTAGTTGATGGAGGCAATGGAGGAAAAGGGTACAATGGTAAACCTGGAGCTACAGACCAAATATCAGAAGCTTCGAGGGCACCAAATTGCTGAACAACAGAAGACGGAACTCCATAACTGATAGGCATACGTGCAATAAACCTCTCTTGTGAATCTCCCAGTACAATATTGCATGGATACTTTATGCACGTATCTCTCTCTGGACCCACAGAGTCTTTACAGGGAGATGAAAACCCAGGTGGGGCATCCTCGTCCATTTCATCAACTGACAAATCTGTCCTAATTCTGTGATGCACATTTTCATCCACTGGGTTATCCCAGCGACTCTTACGCTTGCGTATTCGTGCACCAGATGCAACCACCATTTGCTTGTCAGAACATTCCGTTGATTCTGAAGGTTTTCCCCCTGACGATGCTGATAACTTTCCATAGCTTGATCGTTGATGAAATTCCACCTTCTCATCATCGGTTTTTTCCAAGAAGCAATTTTTCCGAAGGGATCTTGGAATCCACCTATCACGGAAGTTTCTTGCAGTTTGATAGACCTAGAGGTGAAATTTAGCAACTTTAGTCAATAGCTACCAACAAAGTAGTAAGTACTCATCCACTCACCTTCCAAACATCCATCAATTAGCAAACTGAATAGACTAACTGCAACATAAATCACAACCTTTTCATATCTTTGTAATTACGACATTTGTTCTTAAAATTTGCAATTCAATACACCATCTTTCAAATTGTTGCAATTCTATCATATGGCTATTTTTTTCCGGCAAGTCCTGCTGATGTGGCAGTGTATTAAATTGGAAATTTTTTTGTTGTAATTAAATTGAAAAAATAACACAAGGTCATGAATTTATTTGCAATTTAAAAAATAAAATCCAGTGGTCACATCAACGTAAGTTGCTGGAAAATACTCATGATATAATTGCAAAACTTAAAAGGTCTGTGTATGGAATTGCAAATTTTAAAAACATATATGTTGAAAAGCTCGTGATTTTTTATGCAATTAAACCAAATTAAATAACACGCCCATATTAAAATAACAAAATTAATACATGCTAGATAGTTATGAATCATACGCTTGAAGAAAAATATGATTAAAAAAAAAAACACATCCGAAGAAGGCAGCACCTGCAAACACTACAGGGGAGTTTGACAGGGAAACAAAATTGAAGCATTTCCAAAAAGTTCTATAATAGCTATGTATTTGAGATGGCATATATATGTGTCGGTGCATTTTTCCCACAGTAGTTTGTGATTAGCCCAATAATAAAAGGGAACTGTCAAATGTAGGACAGAAAACACAGAAATCAGACCAGGTCACTAATTGATTCTCATAACCTAACAAATTCAGCCTCAACCATGAAAAAAGAACGTGGAAATGGGAGTTGCTATAATTTATAATATAGCTTGTGTCCATGATTTCTCACACCCACACCGAAGCTAGAATGCAATTGAAAATTGTTCGCATAAATCTTCCTTTTGCCTATATGCTGATTTAACAGAGACTGAATTTACACAAAAATGGAAGAAAATGTTAGTTTGTATTACCTGTCTGTCAGCATGTTCTGTCAGCGTCAGTATTGAATCTTTAAAGCTGTAAATACAAAATAAGAAGCAATTTAGAAAAGATAACTATGAATTCAACCACAATTGATGTGGAAATCAATAAAAAAGAAACGGTGTTTCCTTAATGCAGCATCAGACTATAATAAAATTCATCCACGTTGAGAAGAATGTTTAGTTATGTTCAGAACATACAAAAGAATCTGATACAATCGAAAATTTCACAAACACAGAAAAATTTAAGCAGGGAAGGGAAAGTACGTTGAAGAAGAATGTATTAGTGTTCATGGGAGAAAATAGATGAGTAAAGGAAGAATCTTGCAAAATCTTAACAATACAAAGTAGGTTAGGGAAAAATGTGTCTACTCCAAATAAATAAAGCAATGATAATCCTATTATAATTCTCCATAACAAGAGCAAAAACCAATTACTTTATTTATCAAGAATCTGGTACAACTAGCTGAAAGACCTATTTGCATACCAAGCCAGGTATGGCAGAATTAGAACACAAGCAGCTATAGCAGTTTATTTTGTTAGACACCATCATTAATAACCTGAGTCAAACACTAACCAAGAATGCTGTCAAAAAAAAAAACACTAACCAAGATGAAAAGTATCAGTTTTTCTATTAAAGGTTTAGACAAGTGGCAACACAGAAGTTAATATTGATAAACACCAGTGACAGTTCTTGGACCCCTTCAGTCATATACACATTTGTAAGTATAACATATTAGTTTGTGCATTTATGTATCCTATGTTGCATGATTCTATTATTCACACAGTTTAATGTATCTAACTTTGTTCAGTGGGTCATTAAGTTTTCTCCTCACCTCTGATGACCTGATATTTGTGAATCCTAGGTGCATGCTTCAGAAAGATAGTTACACGAGTGGAATACTCGCAAATTTTAATGCAACAAGAGCCACATAAAAAAGTCAAAAATAGTATATGTACATCTATACAAAAAAATGAAAGCAATAATCATAACATTAAGCTCAATACACAGGACAAGCCCCTTATCAATCACAAATGAGCATGCAGTTTATCATACATGCATCACACATGTGATACCATCCTAGACATTAAATAAAACGAGCAAACCATAGGACAGCGGTAACAGGTGAAAAGGGGTTCCCTCTCACCTCACCACTCCTGGACAAGGCGGACCTCCAGTTATGTGCTCTAAGGTAAGAATCTCTCTCACCGCCAGATACTCAAGTACCTATCCATAAAGTAATTAGCAATCAGCAACAATACTATTTGGTAATGCTATATTTTTGCAATAATTTTTAAGGCAACTTGACCCTATCAGTTAGGTTTTAACATATTTTATGAAGTAGTTCCTTCTATCAGACACCATATAGTTTAGTCAACAATGATCCTTAATTTATTTCAAGTAATGAGTTCAATTTGGAGTTCTCGCAGGTGCTCATATCCCGCAAAGAAGTAACTGTGTAAGATGGAAACGCTGGGCAGCTCTTGAATGAGAAGTGACCATTGCTCTGGCCAACCATCAAATTGCCTGATATCTCAACCTTCGCCTTTACATGCAAATGAGTTCACGTTTTTGCTTTTTTATGAAATGTTTTGTTAAGTAACATTTATACACGTTTATCAAATTTACCTTAAGAAGCTTGCGGAGAATTGGTGTTTTGATGAACTCCTTTTTGTACCTCTTCATTATGTTGTGCAACATCTGCAAACCTATTGACCAAGAGTTGCTCATTGTCAAAATCTATTGAAGTTAGCATAGAATTGTGGGATGGGCCTATTCTGGCAACAAAACCCTGAAATAATTGCAAAATTGTAAAGGCATGTTCTGGCAACAAACAAAACACATAAATAATTACCATTCTTGTTGATTATATCAAACAGAATAGTCCGAGATTTTGTCTTCAAGAGTGCATCTAAAATCATTGAAAGATCTCGATTACTGCATAAGAGAACAAGACAAATCATGAGCCATTCAGGTAATATATTCACTTGTACAAATGACACGCTCATCACATTTTGTTGGTGGGTGGAGATGGGGCAGGGGTGGTGGATGCATAACCATTTCTAGAAATACCTCTGAATAGCTTCACCATGCCCAGTAGTCCCAGATGCAGCTGTTAAAAACAAAAGCTTCAAGTAACCTCTCGAGGCATCCTGTTAAGCAAAATAATTGAACTTAAGACATGGAACACAATCATATAGAGGATCAAGTGTTAAAAAAAAATGAATGTCACTGCATGCAGTTATCATGATTACAGCAATTGCATATTGTTTCATGAAAAAAATTAAAAAACAGTAGAAACCATAAAACTAGGACTTGTTCCTTGATACCATAAACCAGATACAAGTGCATTAGAAAACAGAAGAGTTAATAGAACACGAAAAAGTTTATGTCAACAAGTAGAAAACTTACTTTTCGCTTGCTAATTCCCCCATCAGTATCTAGCAACTCATTCAGTTTCTCTTCAACTGCAATCATAAGTTAAGTTACTGGTTTACTGCAGTAAAATCAAGCATATTACCACAAAAGGAATTATAAAGCAGATGGCTGTGTACCTGCTTCCAGATGGCTGTTTAGGGAAAGAGCTGGTAACTTTTTAGATTTGTTGGGTGCTCCAATTGACTTATCAACATCTGTAGTTCCTTTTTCATTTGCAACATTAGATTTAAGTTTCGCCTTTTTAATTGAAGGTGATGAACGATGAGTCTTTGCAAGACCATGGGACTTTGTGATTTCCTCCTTTCCTCCCACAGCGCCACATTTGAACTTTTTCTTGGATTTAATTCTATCAGGCTGTGATTTGCTTGGGGATGAAGTAGTGGACATATCCAATTCGTGAGTAAAAGGCAGAGCTGAAGACATTGAGCTGTTCACAATACTCTCTGATTGAAAGGAAACATCCATGAGTTTGACAGGAGAATGCATCTGGGACAGAAGGCCCTCAGATTCAACCTTCAAAGTAGTTGATGAAGAACTATTCAAAAACTTTTCGGTCTCCTTGTTAGTAGCAGAAGGCCCAAAAGCAGCATTAGAAGTAATATTATTGCCAACAAAATCATCAGATTGATACTTATTTCGGACTGTTGTGTCTACAACCCGTGTAGCAGTTGAAGCCTTGAGGCATCCATCAGCGGAGGTAGCATTAACACCAAACTTCTCATTTAAAGTCTCAGCAGTGATGCTCTCAAATAAACCAGCAGAATTGACTTTTTTCATTTTACATATGTTTTCTTGGGGTTCATTTGTACTTATAATATTCTCCCTCTCATACGAGGAATGAGACATTATGTCATTCCATTCATCATTCATCCCCCTATCTTCACAAATCATGACAGGTTCTACATATTCGTCATCCGAGTCTCCATGAACAATTACTTCAGACTTTGTTGGATCACCACCTATATACCCCCGACAATTAGGTGAACCACATACACATTTTTTAGCAGCAGCACCAAAAACACGTACATAATTGTAGTCAAATGTTAACTCTTCACCCTGGAATGCAAAATTTACAAAGTCAGCATGTCCCTCGAGATGCGATCAGCATAGACAAATAATGCATCAATTAATAGATAAAATTAAGAATGCATTTCCAGTTTTTCACCTAGCAGTTCACATAGTACAGAGGCAACCTAATGCTAATATGTTGGTTCAGCCCCCCAGTGTACAGAAGAGATTAAAGAAGATGACGAAAAGAAGCAACCTCATAGCAGATATACATTGTTCTCCTCCAAACCCAACCTTGCTTTGTACGAAAATAAATGTAAGCGCAAGTGCAACTAGGATTTATGTTCACATGAACATATAAAATTTATGGTGATAAATATGTGCTCGCCCAAATAGTATGCATTCACGTGAACATATAAAATCCATGCTGATAAATCGGTATTCACCTGAACAATAGGTGTTCAGGTGAAGACATAAAATTCATGATAATTTTTTGTTCACGTGAACACTTGATAAATCATTGATCACTTTCAGCAGAGAGTATTACCTTCTTAATATCCCTAATAGCAAAAAGTCCAACACAGACTTCTCCATTCACCATCCACTGTAGTCATGAAAAAGCCAAGTATTAATATTTCTGTAGTCCTCAAAGTCACGTATACTCTTCTTCAAAGCTACAGATGAAATCCATAAACAAAAGCTTACTGTGTATTTTTTCTATTTTAACAAATAAAAAATGATTGTAGGATTGGATAAAAGAAATAAATGTGATCCACAAAGTGGATAATTAAAAACTGACACAGAAAAGATGCTGCAATTCTACATGTAATGTGATTGGTGGTCGAGATTGTAGCGTAACCGACAAGAAAAATAAAGAGTTCTTATAATTTCTAAAGAAGCAAAAGTAGTTGTGGGGGGGAATACCTGTTGGGCTAGCACATAACTAGAAAATGTTGTGCAAATCCATAACCACTCACTCTAAAATGACTCATTGAAATACATGCAAGACTATACTTATATGAAAGGTCAAGGTTCCACTATTACCTTTTCTGTTCTGCAGTTAGGATCACAACTATGGTTTATAAAGCGGCCCAAATTTCCTTTGGCACACGCATCAATTACCTGAAAAGAAAATGCATCAATTGCAAATGATTATGAGAATTTCACATGAAGTAACACCAGTAAATGTCATCAATCAAACATTTGAAAGCTCGCACTGAACCCATGGAGATCTCCATGAGCCTGATTAAAGTTCATTCTAATTCAACTAAATGAATAGAATTTTTGTTAACAAATTTATGAAACCAAAAACTCTTCCTTGTAGTTGGCAGCAACATGCATCAGATAATACAGCTAGACAGTAACCGGCTCTGCATCCTTAGATATAAAAAGTAGTAATAAACTATGGAAGTAAATAGAAGAATAAAGAATTATGATGGTGAACAAACAATGCTGCAAAAATAAATTAGAGTAGGAAAAATAAGAAAAATAAATCAATGTCGGGTCCAATGTTTGAATGTATCAACTCCTCTAGGATTTAAACAGCCTAGAAATATGACTAATTAAATAATATGAGCATTGGTTCTTATAGGATAGCTTAGACTGCCAATCGGTGCAAAAGATTGGTATTAACAAAATGATGTAGTAACCAACATAATTTGATGTCTTATGACTCTTATTACGGGTGAAGAGAATAAAGATGATACAGCTTAGCCAGAATTATATAATATTGCAAAAACAAACACACCGGGTAATGAATTATCATTTTGGCATTTTGCTGTCATAATAAACATACTAACAACTACAAGATTCTTCAACCTATGTATAGGAAAGAGGGTTGATAGCAAACCTCACTCCCATTCAGCGTCATGAAGTAAAAATGCCTATGCCCTTGCAAAGCATACTCCCTCTGCCTTGCTTCGTAAGCATGGATATTAAGTACCTGAAACATCCAAAACTCAGTCAATATGTAA
Source organism: Galeopsis tetrahit (assembly GCA_963675135.1). Classification (NCBI taxonomy): domain Eukaryota; kingdom Viridiplantae; phylum Streptophyta; class Magnoliopsida; order Lamiales; family Lamiaceae; genus Galeopsis; species Galeopsis tetrahit. Next base: position 16,627,168 of record OY776125.1, on the reverse strand, counting down.
GAACTTAAGTTTCAGTTGGTTGTACTCAGAATCACTATGACAAAATATGTTGAAATTTAAAGCCCCATGCATGCCATGGTCTGTGACACTATGGTTCTGAAAACACAAACGGATAACCAATTGCAGCAGATTAAGGGTGTGTCTGCAAACTCTATTAAAAGCTTCTAGAATCACTTTTTTTCAAAAGTTGTGAGTAGCTTTTGAAAAGAAAAAAAAAAAGTGATTCTACCCCCTTTTGTAGAGCTTGCAAACACCACCTAACAGGCCAAATAAGCTGAATGGCTCATTTCTCAGGAGTTGCAAGTGACACGAATGGAGTATAAACGCTCAGTGCTGAAAAGGAAGAGATATTAAAGGAAGATTGAATCATCACAATGAAAAACCTTTGTGACCCTAAATCATCGGATTAAAAGCTTTTACTATATCTAAAGGGAGTGCTTGATTATCACCATCTTTTCAAAGCATGCAACCATTTCATTCAGCATGGAATTATTAAAACGAGTTGAAGAAATCATGTAAGATTGCTCAATATTGGGATATTGACTCCATTACCAACTAGTTCAGTCTAGTTAGCAGAATTTCAACTTGGTCCACTTGGATATGCTATCTCTCAATATTAGTGTCAAATGTCTCAAATATATAAGAGGTTACCTCTCCAACATATTCGATGACGAACTGCCCTTCAGAGATATCCTGAAGACCTTGAAGGCCAAAACCCTTCTTTCCGCACCTGAACCACTTCAATTTAGCATGCATTCGCTTTTGAAACTGCAAGCAAACACAGAAATTACTCTGGTAGCAAGAAACAATGTCATTTCAGAAAGTGGAGAAAACCAAAAGATTGGGTACCTGTTGATTTGAACAAAGTCCACCACATGGGCAAGTTCCTTTAACACACTCAATGTTAAGCATGCGGTTCAAGCATTTGAGTCCACAGCCCATTCTTCCATCAGATGGAGGCTTGCAATGGCAAACCATCACCTGTATGAAAAAATTGCAATGTGAAAAAACAAATATTTTCAGGTTGATAACACTTTGTACTCAATGAAGTGAAAGAAGAATGTGACTTTCTGTGTAACACCATTACGAAGGAGCTCACAGACCATAGGCTCATACGACGCAGCCACACACATGAAATGCACAAGATAGACAAAGAGATCTCATAATCATAATTAAAGATGCTCAGGCAGTGAACTACAATTGCAGGTTTGGCTTAAACAGAATATTTAGGGCATTATATCCAATAAATGATTCAGATGGACACGTCATGATTCAGATTTGATGCAACATCAAGTAACAGAATCTTCAACATGTGGTCAAGAAAAAAAACTCAAGACCCAATTATCCCAGGTAGTTCACATGAACACTGTACAGACCAACACAAACACCCTGCATAATAACAAAAGGTGCAAAGGAATAATAAACAATATCAGCCTGTAATATGGAACAATCTACGCAACCCAAAAAATCTGGCAGTTGCATTTCAAACAAACAATCTTGGTCAATCTGTTTAAAGTTGGTATCAAGAAACTGACTTTGGAAGAGACATATTGGCCCATTTATAATGCTTGAGTTTGGTTCAGTTATATTACCGTGGTTACACTTGGCGAAAAATAATTAAAAAATGGGACATATGGATATGGACCAAATGACCAATAAGGCTAAGCACTCACCTCATCAATGGTCTGAGTTTTGCGGCTTCGATGGAGAAACAAGTTTGACTTAATCAGTGACCATGACAAGGGTTTAGTAGCTGCAAGACAACAAAGATAACTCAATATTGAAAAGGAATTTGCAAATTCAAGGGAAACAGTAATGCTCGCATGAAATGGTAATAAATACCATCTACTTGGTTTTTATTATACTTCAGCAAGTTGTCATATGCATCTTCGTCACCAGAACCATCAGATATTTCCAGCTCTTCGTTGATGTCTGAATTTGACTTCTCTTGAGGAATTGAGCAATCGGCAAAGTCATAATCCAAGTTATCCTTGCAAGTCCTTCAAATATTAATGAAAGAATCCATAAACCTCTCCTCCAGTATGGTGGACTGAACCAACATCTATAGACTTATAAAAATGCTTCCCATTCATGATTAACAAGGACCAGTGTTTGACTTAAAATTACTAGAGAGCAAATTTGAACTACTTTTCAAATCATTCAATAAATTTTCTATTAAAAAGATCACTCAAGTACAGGCTGTACAGCCCTCAAACAGCCAAATATGTGCAGGCATCAGCTTATCTAACTACAGGTGAGCTTGCTAAACAAATATCAACACGTTCTTTCAAGTATATAATGTGAAAACATCTAGTCTGAGAATCTATTTTGATTAAGTACAACCCTTGAGTAGGTTTATTTGCAAGGTCATCCCAAACAAAGTGAACTCCTTAGAAACCCCCTTCACAGGGACACCTGTAACTTTAGAGTTGTTTAAAGATAGTAAAAAGTATTGGTGAATCCTATTTAACAGGTGTATAAAGATATTTTGATGACATAATTTTTTTACCAGTCTGATCTTAACAATGACACGACTTTATAGCATCATATATATCCCAGAAAACCAACCACTATAATAAGGTAGCAGGCATGGTCAGAAAAGATCCTTAAGAGTTTAAATTCAAATATTACCAAGATACCCATCCTCGCAAGCCAATAGATGAAGGAATATTGGTTCATACAATTTGAAAGAATTCCATCCCATCTAAAAGTTCAAACTTGTCGAGAGGTGTAGAATTAATTCATGTATATTATACTCCCTCCGTCCACATAAAGTGTGTTTGTTTCTTTTTGCACAGGTTTTAAGGAATATTGTTTGTTTATGAATAAAGTAAATAAAATAGATAAAGTAGAGAAGAGATAAAATAAGAGTGGTGGGGTATATTTTCCAAAAAAAGGAAACAAACACTTTATGTGGACAATGGACAACCCAAAAAGGAAACAAACACACTTTATGTGGACAACCCAAAAAGGAAAACACACTTTATGTGGACGGAAGGAGTATATTAATTTCCTTAACACCCCCTTTCACTCGTGGGCTGAATTATTGCCTCTACTCCCTTGGGGAGGAGGCCCATCCAATGATAACTTAATTGGGTGGAGTTGCTTCCAGCAAGAGTTTGAACCGAGGACGAGTCTAAACTCTCATACCATGAAAGAATTTTATCTCATCTAAAATTCGAACTTGTAGAGAGGTGTAGAATTAATTCATATATGTCAGTATATTAATTTCCCTGACACAATTCAGTGTTTGCACACATTGCAAATAATATTTCAGAAAAAAAAAACCTTAAGTTGATGCCAAGCAGACAGGGAGTGCCTAACTCAACCAAAACCACGACCAGTATAAGTCGTCAAATTATGTGACTATAAAGTTAAAAAAACCTCTACAGAAATAGTCATAACCTACAGAGACCCTGGGTAACGGCCATGCAAAATGTAATATTTATTAATATTCTAATTACAACAATAAACAGCCACAATTATTTACCATCGAGAGTTTGTCTCTTCAATCTTATCTGCAAGTGTAGCTGGTATGCGCCGCCATTTTTGGCACTCGTCACAAAGCACCCATGCATTCCTTTGCTGAGCATGCTGACCCTTGAACAGACTAGATGAAATTGGTAAGCTATTTATCAGTCCACTTGAATCTTTGCTGACGTCTCCAGTTTCTCCAAGATCAAATGACGTTTGATTTCCTAATAAAATTGAATATAAAATGAGAAGGCATGTTTACAGCTTTCCAATCAGTAAGATATAAAACAGGTGATGGGGGAAACACATGATCTGTATAACTTCATGTGTTAATTATGTTCCTCAGGGTGGGATAATATTAACTTATAACATAAAATATCAATCTAAATAAACTTAAGCAAGTACCTGCTTCCAGATGGCTTTCCACTCCGCTGAAAAGACCATTAGTTTCATCTTTCACGTCAATTTGATGCTCAACTACTAAATTACTTTTATCTTGCTTTTTTTTGGAGGCTTTGCCTTTCTTGTTGGGTAAAACCAAGACTCCAGACCTACTCTTGCGCCCTTCCTTTGCACTATTACATTTAGGGGATTTGAGTACATTGCTACAAGGAATTAATGAGTAATGTCCCTGCGGGTTTGAAGCCTCCGAGCCATCAGCAAATCCAGGAGAAGGATTCCCTTCACCACCAACATGAACTTTTTTTAATGTAAAAGAGGTTCCTGAGTTGGTCATCCCTGTACCGCCTTCAGGACAGCTGGAAGCTCTGCTGTTATAAATATTCATAAATGGGTTTGCAGCTGAAGTTAAAAGGGCAGCATCACCACAATTAGGAACATCAGCCACTTTCTGCCTTGATCCAAGTTCTTCATGTGCTTTAACAGTACATTTGGTTTCTGCACCACTGACCTTGTTTTGGAAGCTGCGATCAGCAAACTGGCACTGCTTATCTTTCTTCTTTCCTTTCCTAGATTTCATTTGCGGCAAACGTGAAACGCCTCCAATAGAAACATCAGGAACAGAGTTAGTATAGCATTCCAGCCCACTTCTTTCCATTGTCATTACTTGACTATCTTGTAAACCTTTTTCATAAAGTGGAGCATCAGGAACAGAGTTGATAACTTCTGAATCCGGTGAAGTTCCTGGATCCAAAGGCCGATTTTCAGTGGAAGCTCTCAGATTGTCTCCCTCCTCGTGGCTGGTAATTTGATTGCTGAATGATTTGATTTCTGCATTACCTTTGCTGTTCACATGTGTACCCAAGACAGAAGCATCAGGGGCAATCGCCTTCTCCAAGTTACTTTCATTTGGCAATACCACATCTCCAAGCAATTTCTCCTCATACGTACTGTCAGTAATGTCACATGAACCAGGAATGCTTTTTATTGACGCATTATAATTTTCAGTATAATTAACCACACCACAACTCTGATTGCCAATTTTAATCTTCAAAGAGATGCGGCGAGTTGGAGTGCAGTTTTTCTCTGATTTTTTACCTCTCTGATCCCTAATAGCATTCCTCTTCCCATGACCAATTTTTGTTCTCCCTAATTTCTTCACATTACCTGAATTCAGGCCAAGCGCATTGTGTTCTTCAAAGGCCGGTAAGCCCACAGATCCCCAAACAAAAGATCTAGCTCGCTTAGGGAATAAGCTTCTTCTTCTTCTTGAAATTTGCAAGGACTTCAAATCTGATTCTGAATCTTTCTGGGTAAACGTCCTACAATTTCTTATTGGTTTCTGAGAATCGTTACTCTGGACTAGTCTAGTATTAATATTGTGTGCACTATTCCTCCGAGAAGATGTGTATACAATCAGATGGCCATTTGATTTTGGGGGTTTGTCAATTTCATCAACAACCACAGCTTCACCATCCCCATTTAGAGATGGTTCGACGAGCTTCGCAAAGTCAGAAGAGTCAAATGCACTAGTATCTTGCCCCTCATCAATTCTTAGTCCAGGCAGATCAGATTCACAAACAGATCTTGCAGCATCACTTCGAATGGTGTTTTTGGCTCTGTCATTCCTCAGTTCTGGACGTTCAGAAAAGCTGATGGAATCAAAAGCTGAAAGAAAACCATCAGCAGCTGAAATATCTGAGGTGACCATTGCTGCAGATGACTCATCAACCCTATCCCAAGTGAATTCATATGGTAAAGGAGAAACAGATAATTCTCCAATGCCAAAATCAAGATCATTTACAGTTGACAATGCCTTGATTTCACCATCATTTTCACTAAAAGGCATCTCAGCAGACATATTGTCAAGTTCACTGAGATTTACTACCTATAAGAAAAACCTCAGTAGCGTAACCCATATAAAAAAAATTACAGTAGATAAATCTTAGACTGCTGATACAGGAAGACAACTTGAATAAGTATTGAACTGCTTAGTTTTAGCAAAAGCGGCTCCCTGGGAGCTCACGTGAAGATTCGGTGGCTGGTGCCTCAATATTGTCTCTTTGCCACCAGTGATGTATACGTATCTAAATGATTACTGGACAAAAAAAATATCATGGATGAGCAAATGAAAATAAATAGAAATAAAATGCAACAATAATAACACTGCTTTGCAAAAAGGCTCGAAAACCCCTAAGATGCAAATTAACAATTCCTAAGGGGCCAGTCCATACAATTCCTAAGTGGACAATGGGATTGGTCCCCCGGATTAGTCGGTCTTCAGACCGGATACCGAGACTTCAAACAAACTGCTTTGCAAAAAGGTATGAAATCACACTAAATTCATGTCTTCGAAATATGTATGCCTGTATAGCAACTGTATCATGTTACTCATACAGAGTAGCATAATTCATGAAATAGAGATATTAAATCGTTTAAACGCCATTTAATGCGCACATATATGATATACCAGGCATAATAGTACAATAAGCATCATCCTCCAACTAACCTAAATTGGAAGGAGAAGAAAGATGAGTACGCTGCCATCACCTGGAACCCGATCTAGTAACTTCATTGATAGCATAAATAAGCTTGGATATACATCAAATGTCAAAACAGGGAAATAAGATTGCCAACTTCTGCTAAGGTGTATTATCCTAATTGAATGTGTTATTTATGGAAACATGGCACACCGATATAAAAGCATTTATAATTAAATGAGAAATGACACGAAATAAATTAATGATTGCAGAATCCCCGCGATTATATGCGCAAGTCTGCTAAGACACCAACATACACATACTGCCACGTGCTCGACACTATGGAAAACTACAGACAAACGGTCATAAACGCCTTAAATATCCACGTGCTTGTTCTCACGAGGAAAGTAACAACATAACTTCCCCTAGAATCTCTTTGTAACGTGCATGGGAAACTACAAACAGTCGTATATAACAGCAAGCATCTCAGAAACTCTCCACCATATGCATCCAGAGAACTAAAGAAAAACTCAGGAATGTACACACACATTATTTATTTTGGATATATGCAGCCATTATAGATGGAAAACAAACAGGAAAAAAAAATTAAAAAATTCTAACAGCAAATTGGTGAGGATTAAAGCCATAAACAAGCAAAATTGCCAATCATAACTTAAAAGTCAAGCAAGCCAAAAACCCTAACAGCCAGCAAACCAAAACCCTAATTATAAGATGAAATCACCAATGCGGAATTACGCCAACAAATAAAAATTAATATAAAACGATACATGTGAGATAGAAAAAATAGGGATCGTACCTTGAGATAATCAATTAAGGCGTTGAATAACAACAGATGGATTAATTTGATTAATTCAAGCTAGCATATGCATACATACAAGAGATGTATGTATAAAATTCACTGCTTTTGTGTGTATTGTGAGAGAAATGAATTGCTTGGCGGTGTGTCAGCAGACGGTTGTTGAGGGAAGAAAATAGAGAGAAAGGGAGAGAGAAGAAGAATATCTATCGATACAAAGAAACTCTTTTATCTATCCTGTTTACACACACCCACCCGCACAGTGTGGGTACAACTTTGTTAGAATAAGGTACAAGCACTCTTTGCGCGGGTCTGGGACTTCACCGCGTGGCAACTGGGGGTATCATTGGAATTTTATGACTTAATGATTATTTTGTTTTCCCTTTTCTCTCTTTTTTTATTTGACTATTGAATTTGAAGTTAATGTCATTTTCAGTGTTTAAACAAGGTGATTAAATTGGTATATTATCTAAATCGTCATATTTGATCCGAAAAGGATAATCTATCGTCATGTTATTATGAATTATTTTATTATGTACTCCGTATAATAGTTTTGCTTATTTAATATAAATACATGTATCGAGTTCGGGAAAAAATATATAAATACATGTGTAGCTAAATATTATCATGCACTTGTGTAATTACTTGGGTATAATATGTACTTTCTCTTTTTAAAATGTATGTCATTTTAAATTTGGGAGGAGCTATCAACACTCCAAATAGTGTTATTCGCACCTCAATGGTTATACAAACCCTTCTAAAATTTAAAAATCAATTTAAAATACTAAACACACCCCATTTTTTTTCCTATTACACCCTTCTCTATTCAGAATCTCATTCTCCATTCAAAACCCTACTCTTACTAAACACACCCCATTAACCCTTTTTCCTTTACCAACAAAATCAAAAAAAAAAAAAAAAAAAAATTGCAGTAAAAATTTTGAAAAGGAAAAGACGATCGAACACTATTTTTTAAATTGTTAAATACATTGTTGAATGATTGTATAAAAAAATTAAGTTTGATATGCTAAAATAGTGTTTTGAGTCTCGTTTTTACACCTTTTTATTATTGTTCGTACTATTGTAACAGAGGTGTACAACCAGATTCATGGACGCGCATTTTTTATTGTGCACGACTGAAACGGCCGCACAACTAAGAAAGTGCACGGCTGGAAATTGCCAAACACTCCATAGTTGCACGGCCATATGGCCCATATATGGCCGACGCATGGTAGCTAAACCCATTGTTTTCATTAACATATTATCACCTACTAAACACATTATTATTATTAACCTAATTCATCATATATATATATATATATATATATATATATATAAATAAATAAAGAGCAAACAGGTAGTTGTTATGTTGAAACTTTTAAGACATCCAATAATTTTTGGGAAAATTTTGTTCGGCCGGAAATGGTCGTACATACAATGATATGTTCGGCCACGATTTTGGCCGAACACATCGACGACTAGTATAGCAAAAAAAGTGAATAAAATGTAAAAAAAAGTATGAATAGTTTTCTCCATTGCATTTTTTTCTTACATAACCATGTTTGTTGTAATTATGTCATAATATGAAGGGTTTATGGTAATAAAATTAATGCGTGAAGGAAAGGTTTTAAGGATAGAGTTATTTTTTGACATAAAAATAAAAATAGTTGAATCGGGATTAAATGAGATAGGGTTGAAGAATGGGGTGTGTATATAATTATTAGAGGTGTGTTTATAATTTTTTTTAAAATTTAAAAGGATATTTTAGTAAATTTAATTATGTCTATTTATATCTAAATAAATTTGGGGGTGAATAACACTAGTTGGGATGTTGATAGCTCCTCCCTTTAAACTTATACAAACATATTAAGAAAACTAATGATTTTCCTATTATACTCCTATTAATTGTTCTATTACATTTACACTATACATTAAAAATTATTACTATCTAAATTATTACGGAATATTAATAAGTTTGAGAGTAGTTTAGAATAAGGTGTAATTAATTTACATTGAAAAATGTAAAACGTCATATAATATGCAGAGAGGATGAAAGATCAAAACGTGATAAAGTGGGATAGCTCAAGTGGTTAGAGCACCACTACCTAGGCCTTAGGTCCTGGGTTCGAGTTATGGGGAGGGAAAAAATGGATGGATATTTAACTTCCATCAAAAAAAATAAATGAAAGATTAAATATGATAGAGAGAGCATAAAACACTCAAAAGAATAAAGGATAAGATATTTTGTGCAAATTTGGAAGTTGCAAATCCCACGAAATAAGAAATTGGAATTTTCAAGAATTTAACATGTTTTTAATATTAACTAACGGTTGATTCACTTCATATTATAAAGTTACATTGTTTAGCATATATTAATATAGGTATACACAAAAAAAATATATGAATATTGTTTAGCATTCAGAGTTTTTTTTTTTTTTTTTGACAGAAGCATTCAGAGTTATATACATGTACTTTGATAAAAATATACTCCTTCCGTACCACTATAAGTTTCCCACTTTTCTTTTATGGATGTCTCACTGTTTTCTATTCCATTTTTGACATATTATTTTATCTCTCCCAATCAAATCACTTATACTTTATCTATTATTTTATCATACTTCATCTAATACACATCTATTATTTTTTGTCTCACAATCACATGACTTATACTTTATCTATTATTTTATCATATTTCTTAATCAAAACACCCAAAAGAAAAAGAAAGGGGAAGTTTATAGCGGAACGGAGGGAGTATAATACTCCCTCCGTCCGCCTATAAGCTTCCAATTTTACCATTTTGGTCCGTCGTCTATAAGCTTCACATACCTTTTTTGTGGTAAGTACTTTTTCTTACACTTCAATTTATATCTTACTTTTTTTCTCTATATTTCTCCTCTCTCAATCACATCTCTCAATCACATCACTTGTACTATATCTATTATTTAATCACTTTTCTTAATTTTTGTGCCAAAAAGTAACGTAACACTTATAGGTGAACGAAGGGAGTAGTATTGCACCAGTATTTGCTAGTACTCCATTGAACGATATTGTATTCAAAATTTATTAAAAATTGTCATCGTCATCACCCCCAAATTAATTGTAAAGTTGAAACACGAAAGATGGTCAAAACTATCAATTTCAGCAATTGCAACATATCTTAACAATACAATCAAACAGTAACATATTTAGATTGGTTCATCTACAATAGAATCAAATAACAAACAAACAGACTTGCGTATACAACTCTATAAATTAAATCAAACTCATAACACAACTAAATATATAAGTGCATAAATTTAAAAAAATCCAAACGCTAATAGATTAACACAAACGATCTACGCTAATATTTTAAAAAGTTGTTACGACAGAGAATATGAAGATGAGACTCTTATTTTTTAAAATTTATACTAAAGTTTTTGCAAAAAATAAATATTAGACTAATTGATGTTTTTATACAAAAAGATAAATAATATTCACAAATTATTAAAAATATTACTCCCTCACTTAAATTTATATTCCAACCGGGATAATTTTAAAGGATATTGGAGTAATAGTTTAGGTATAAAAAGTAGATAAAGTGGGGTTTAAAGTAAATAAATAAAGTCGAGTGAAGGTTAATTTCTTATATGTTTTGTATAAAACAAGTTTTTGTTGACTTGAATTCCAAACAACTAACAAATTAGGAGTATGATATAATTAGAGTCCTACTTGGCCTGCTAATGATAATTTAGCACCTTTTGTCCCTTAAAAAATACTCCACTAATAACTTTTCGGTTTTTTTTTTTTTTAAGTCTCGAATATTCGGTCTTGGATCGATTAATTTCAAGGGAGCAATCTCACCGTCCATTTGCGGGGTTCCCGTTTAAAGTTAGAATTTTACGTTATTTGCACTTTAGGGTTCGAACCTGAAAACTAAAGAGGATCATACTCCTAAGTCACTTTTCAGTTTTTAAATGCACCAACCAACCCATCGTCTGAATCCGAAAAGTTGTTTGTACTCTAACTATATACTCTCTCTGTTTCATGTTAACTTTCCCATCGTCTGAATCCGACAAGCTGTTTGTACTCTAACTATATACTCTCTCTGTTTCATGTTAACTTTCCCATCGTCTGAATCCGACAAGCTGTTTGTACTCTAAATATATACTCTCTCTGTTTCATATTAACTTTCCTAGGTAGATGGACACACATATTAAGAAAGTGTAATAATGAGTGAAGTTTTGAGGGGTAATTTTGTAAACTTTTATGTATAAAGTAAATAAATGAGTTGACTTTTGTGTATGTGTGAAGAAAAAGTAATGACATTTGTGTAAAATTGAGAATATTGTGAGGGTGGAGTTTATGAAGGATATTCCATTTTAAGGATGTTAAAGTTACTTTTGTAGGACGTTTTAAAAAAGAAAATGTGAAAGTTATTGTGGGCAAAAATTAGTAGGTGAATTGTGTTTGACTTGTTGACTCGGTCAAAGTCAATATAAGCAAATTTGTTTTGACTTTTTCTTTTCTGTCTCGATCATTAGTTCCTGACTTCCTGTACTGTTAAAACTAAAATTAAATCCCTAGAATAAAATTTTGTTTTCTTTAGAATAATTTCCTATTATTATTAGTTTTAATTGCTTTTTTTATTAGAAACAAATTTGTGTGTCACAAAAAATACAATATTTTAGGTCATTTTAATTTCGAATTATCCTCTTTCTCACACATTTTTTTTCTGGCGGTTTTCTCAATGCTTTTCTAAATGCAATAATTAACCCAATATGCATACCCAAAAACTCGTACGAGAATGACTTAAAAAAAAAAACATATCGCAACCCATACACACGTTTGAAAATAAACAAATGATGTTAAACGCATTGTTATCATTCTACAAAAACTCCAAATGTAACCTTGTTAGCAAAGACTCTTCATTGCATTACGTTTATATCCTCCTATTCTTTCTTCCATTGCAACGCCTCTACTTTTCGGTTCTAAACTAGCCACTCCAATCTATGATTTTGCAATACATAAGAATATGACACTCACAATGCATACAATCTGCTACGAAAGCTCCCAAAATCTGCTGATATTTATCAGCATCTCTTCCAGCAGAGACCGCAGTGATCCTAAACCCGACGGTGGAAGACTAAAACCAATTTGAAATGTTGAAATCTCGAAGCTTGCTCAGATGCTTTTCCATATCTTGTCTACTTTTGTTCCATTCTTCCTTCTCTATTACTGTGGTTGGGTCGTCTCTTTCAGCCTACACAAGAAAAAAAGGCAACGAATCAGCAAATGAGATCGAACATTATTAAGAAGTAACAGAGTTGTTTTGGAGTAGGGACCGAGGGAATTATTTTGAAGGTGTTCCCATTATCACGAACAACCAGCAAATCCATCTTTCTATCTCGATTACTTCCTTCAGGAACCGCTACCTGCAGAAACAATACAATCGTATGCTAAGCACATAGAATGGCAGCATGGATAATACAAATAGCAGCTCGACTACTGAACAAAAGGCTTTCTCATTACATATCCACTTTTCATCTAAGTTTTTTCCTTGATCCCACTCCCACGAGATGGGGAAATTAAAGGTGGAGTTTCAAGATTGTGCACATTAAAAGCAAGTAAAGACTGTTTTCCAAAAGATAACCATACGTTGAAGAGAAGAAACGAGTTTAAAAGGTTAAGAAGTAATAGATATCCAGGGCATCTGCAGCAAGATGAATATCACATATAACAGAAAGTACAAGGAATAATAGATTGAACATGGCAGTTGAGTTTTTAAGCCTTCTAGCAAAAAAGGTTGCAATTTAGCAGAAGATTATGTTATTCTATATACATAATAATAATAATAATAATAATAATAATAATAATAATAATACATGTAAACGCATGTATACTATATATAAGGATGAAATATAGTAGATATATTGCAAATTTGGATATTGGGGGCAATGTATTTTTTCCATGATATTGTAGAAATATTGCAAAATATCAATATCGATTCAGCAATTGTGTAAAATTGGACGGATGTGGTATATCTATCATTCAGAAATTGAGAAAGCAATCAGTAACAGACAGCTGAAAGAAGTGTACCCACCACAACTTTAGCCCGTGTAATTGATTTTGTTTTTGAATCAAGTATGTAGATCTCCTCAAAATCCATCACAAATTCTGGATCACCCAACCGACGGTTTCTATAATGTTTCGTCAAGAAAACCTACAATGAAAAAATGGTTTCAAAATGTCAAAATGCAGATACTTTTTTTTTAACAATTTCCAGACAACAAATAGAACATTCGAATTAAACATTCTTGATAAACTGCAAAATGAACATCCACATTATCACAATGTTTATCCACAGACCCTGCACTAATTAAAAAGTTTATGGAAGTTCAGACGACTCGTTGAGAAGAGAACTCATTATTGCATATTAATTTGAAAATTCTAGCATTATAGTACAAATACTAACTACCTACTGCTAGGGCATATGTATCATTTAAACCCAAAAGCAATATGTATATATATATATGTGTGTGTGTGTGTATTCCCAAATATCACTAATTCACTATAGAAGCCATCTTCCTGCAAAACTGAGCTTTTTATGCATGGCAATGATATATAGAACAATATTAGATGTTTCTTAATTTGACACTTGACGAAAAATAAACCACATATTGATACACATAAGATACTTTTTTTTAACCCAACCTTCAAGATTTCCCTCTCAGATTTATACATGGGATCTCTAGGTGCATCAATTGGAGGCTCCGTCACGTTGTAGCACCCATAATCACACTGTGCACATCGAATGTACTGCCATTCAAACAGATAAATCAAAATTGAGTAAAAACATGTAATCAAACAATTCAAAGGTGCCTGCATCTGGTGAATGTTAATCAATAAAACATACAGGAAAAGCCACATGTGCATCTACTTAAATGAATTCATACGACTGATTTTAAATCAAGAGATCCATGACCAGAAACAAAATGAATACCTTCTGAGGCATCGGTGCAAGAACCTTTGGAATTGCGTATATATCAGTGTCTGGCGGTGTGACATACATCTACACGAAAAAACCCAAATTAAAACATGATTTATGTGTGATTGTAAAAGATAAGTCAAAAAATATAAGAATGATTCGTTTGTAGTGTACAAGTCATACTATCTGGTTATTCAAAATGACAATGAGAAAATTAATCAACAGACAATTTGAATCAATTCTTAAAACACCAAATATATGCACCAAGCTAGTATTGTTCTTAATAATCAACAACCTTAATAAATTGTGCTAACAACAAGACTTTTGTAACTTTTAGCAGGATAAATCAAGGTACAACCAATTAAGCATTATGCATAGTAATCTGTAACCTTTGCTGGGTGCAATTTTTCGAGCATAAAGATCATAATCTTCCAAAGAACATAACTAGTAAAGCATGCAAAACACAGAATACACAAATCATTTCCCACTATAATCATTAACTGAATATACAGCAACATGAAAAACGTACCTCTCGAAAATCATAGACGTCGTTATCAGGATCAGGCGGTTTCCTAATAAAAAAATCACAATCCAAAAGACAAATCTTATGAAATTCGTCTTCGTTTATCCGATAATCAACAATCTTCTCCGAGTCCCAACCCTGAGTAGACACGAAGCTCTTACTTTGCACGATTGTAATGTCATCGTTGGCGCCGTGGCCGGCGACGGCGATGGCAAGAGCAGCTGCGGTGTCATAATCGACATCGAAATCCTTCTTATTGTCGACTTCCTCAACTTCATCGTCGTCCATATCGTAGTCATCCGGCCCGCCTCCATCAGCGTCACCGTCGTCGGCCCAGACCCGAAAGTCGGGCCTAGAATTTACGGGGCGTGCGATGTTCAGAGCCCGAGTACGGATAGTGTTGAATTTGGGAAGTGAAATTGGGTGTGTAGAGGAGGGTTTGGACGGGAAAAGGGGTGAGAAAAGTAGAGTGGCGGCACTCATGGCGGCCGCTGTGGATGTTGGGCTTACTGAGCGAATATCTATCTACTTTTATTATTGTTTATGGAATGCCTCTGCAACAATCTTCTTCCAAGCTCTGTACTCAGACTATCCACTTTTATTATTAGCTGTGGCGCCTGTGATAGAAAATGAAATCAAGCAAACAAAGTGAATGAAAAACAATAGACTAATAAATTGCAAATTGAAATTTTCATATGACAAAGCAAAGAATTAACAGCAGCAAACTTTGAAGTCAATTTAAGGTGCAACTTCAAGAATCTGTATGCTTCCGCAGAAGTATTCGAAAAGGAACGGCAAAACATGTAAAAAAAAAAAAAAAAAAGCGGATTTACCTCTTTCACAGCCACGAAAAGGTCCTTTAAAATTTGGATTGGAAGTTGTAGCGATGAAACCCTGAAAATCCGTCCGTCACCGGCAATGCCTTCTCCGGAGAATCTGAGAATTGAGAGCGAGAGTGTGATTTTGGAGGGGAAGGTGAATGAAATGGATTAGATATTTGGGTTCTGATAGGATGTGATTGACAACACTACTAAATGGTGCACTCCTTCTCTTTACCAGTCTAGGGGCGCGTTTGTGTCAACTTGAAATTTGTACTCCTATTGTTTTTTTTTTTTGGGATTTAGCATTAGGTGTATAAACAAAAGTCGTGATTTTTAAAAAATTGGATTTCAAAGTCATAAAAGTGAATTTGTTTTAAAATGTTGAATGGATGTGTTTTTCACTCCACTTTCTATCTCAATTCATTCTTATTTTTGTGTTCTTGAAAATTTGTTTGCATAATAAATGGATAAAAATAATAAAAGATTTCGTATAAATTTGTTCAATTGTTCTAATATAAATAAATTTAGGGCATGTTTGTTTTGGGATTTTGAAATTCGGATTTCAAAATCCTAATGTTTTTTGTGTTTGTTTTGGGATTTATGTAGGGTAGAATTTAACTTTATAATATAGGATTATAGGTTTTATAGGTGGTTTGTAGGTATTTATAGGTGATTTGTAGGTATTTATAGGGTTGACTTTTATAGGGTTTATAGGTATTTATAGGGTGAGATTTTGAAATCTTGAATCAAAATCCCAAAGTGTAACGGGGGTGGAGTTTCGAAATCCCAAATCCGGATTTCCCATCCCAAAACAAACATGCCCTTAGGGACTATCTTCAAAGAAACACCGTAACAATCAAGTTCATCATCACCAACTTCGTGCCGATTTAATGGAACATACTGTATTTGGGTTCAATTTGGCAATAACTGATCTAATGCGTTTATTTATTATTTCAAAATAATTAAGTTTTTAATTAATTTAATTAAATTGTTTTCTTAATGTTGAATATGTTGTACTCTATTTTCACTTGATCAAATTTTTTTTTGATGTAATGTGTTGTCTCAATTAAAAAATATATTTTTTAATTAATAATAATAATTTTTATTAGTTGCCAAAATTTGTCCCAATAATTTACAACACCATTGTTATTATTATGGGTACCGCTACTAACACCCCAAAACATGTTATACACACCCCATCATTTTAAAAATAAAAATAGATAATTGTAAAATGACTAAGTAACCCTTATACAAATTAAAGATAATTTTTTATATAAAAAATTAAAAAAATCTTAAAAAATGTAAATAAAATCTGTATAAAAATCAATTAAAAATAAATACAGTAAATTCGTAATTTTTTTAATAAATCGTAAAAAAAATAAAATCTAAAAAATTAAAAATCACCTAAATCTTAAGAATTAATTAAATTAATTATAAATATAATTGATTTAATTATTTTTTAAAATTTAGTTGAAATTTTTAAATTTTATTTAGATTTATTTTATTTTTAAAGATTTTATTTTTTAATTTAATATTGAGTTGATTTTTCTTAAAAAAAATCGTTAATCTTAATTTTTTTTATTTGATTTATTTTTCAGACTTTATTTAGATTTAATTATTTTTTTTATTTTCTTAATTTTTTTAATTGATTGTTTCATTTTTAAATAATTTTTAAAATTTTACTGATTTTTTAAAATATTTTCAACATTTATACGTAATTTTATTGTATTATTGATTTTTTTTTCTGTTAATTAAATTTTAAATTTTATATATTTTTAAAGATTTAGTTAGTTTTTATTAATTATGAGGGTTGAAGGATAAATAGAAAATATTTGGGGTGTATAGTAATAAAAATTGAATTTTAAATTTTAATGGAGTTGTTTAACATTTGGGGTGTGTATAACATTTTATGGGGTGTTGCTAGCCCACCCTATTATTATTTTGGAGTATAATTTTGGATTTTTTTCCCATTTTGATTTTAGTACTGCATACATCCAATTCGAAATGTCCTTTTAATATAAATAGATTATAAAGTAATTAAGAAAGGTTAAAAGTATTCATTCATCTTTGATTCAGTTTTGATTCAAGATAGATTATTTGATTTCGATATAAGAACGATTAACTTCTACTAAAGTCAAACAATACACTACTCCATTCCTCCCGTAAATTTTTCACTTTTCTTTTTAAAAATGTTCTAAATTTCACACCTTTAAATTATTATTACTATTTTTTAAAATAAACTACAGCATCAAAATGACACTAATTCTAAACCTACATATATACTCCCCAAAAAAATCATTAAAACAAAAGTAGTAATATAGGAGTATTAGTATATTTTAGTAGTATTTCTTAAAACTTAAAAAGTCATTCTTGTAAATGTGATGCAATAATTAAATCACAATTTTAATTCTAAAATTATGATTAAAAATTCAAAAAAAAGTACTGCATATAAGAATTTGTGTTTCCTAAAAATAAAAAAGATTATAGATTTGAAAATCAAAAAGTAGCTCGAGAGAGGCTCAGATCTGAACAACAAAAAAAAAAGGCAAAGAGAAAGCACCACGCCATGGCTACAAACATCGGTTGCATGTGATGGAATCACAACTTCAACCGGGTCGCCCCGCCAAGATACGTGACGGATTTCCCCTACCCGATCCATTAGCTCAAAAGAAGAAGAATCATCACAGCCTCTCGAAACCCTAAACCCTCACCTGAAGCCTTAAACCACCCGACTCATCATCAACAACAACAACAATCGCAGATTCCAGTATAACTCGGTGTGTGCGTATAGCCATATATATATATATATATATATATATATATTTGCCAACTACAACTACTGTATATTTATTAATTTATTTATTTTTCTGAAAGGGCTGTTGCTACTTGAAGGGAAATCATCGGCGACAGAAAGGGGCAACCACCCTTGAAGAAATCCCATCACTCTCTGTCGCCTCATTTTTATAATTCTGAGCTAATGGATCTGGATTTGAGACGAAGGCTTCAATTCTGTTTATATAGACATACTCATTACCCAACTTACCCATGCCCAACTTTCGAATTGGCGATTTTGCCAACGTTGTGTTGTAGGGCTACAGGGACAGGATGGTAAATCAAATTCTGCCACTGACCTCTTCGATATTTCAACTCAAACCACTCTAATTATTAATAATTCTAAATTAGCTACACTCTTCCTCTTCAATCACGCACGATTGCAAAAAATTATGCCACGTAATCTAAAGTTTTTTTTTTTTTTTTTTTTTATGGTGAATGAAATTTTAATGGGTAATTTTGTAATTTTTTACAATAAATAAAGTAAAAAGTGATAAGATTGAATATAAAAGTAATATTTCATCCATCCAATGTGACTTGAAAAAAATTTAATAGTCGGTGAGATAGATAAATGAGAGATATTTTAAGTAATTTATGAGTTGTAAAGTAAAATGTAGATAAAAAAAAAGTGACAATTTTAAAAATAAAATTATATTGTAAACATAGTCGGACAATTTGGGGTCTACCCGATGGGATGGGTCGACTCGATCAACCAGAAACCCAGTATAAACTGAACTCTAAAATTAAAAGATCATATAGAGTCCGATCTATTTGTTACGACCCGGACTATGAACGACCCATTTAGCAGGAGCAAATTTTTCTTAGAATTAAAATTAGTATACTCACTCTTATTGTATGCAAAAATTGAAATTCATTCTAAAAATAACAATTACTTAATGAGTTTATTTTCTCTGGGGTTGTACTAATTTTTGGTGAATTTTTCAACATTTATTAATTATCTTAGTAGAACTAAAAATCCTTTAACAAATTATATTCCCTCCGTCCCATACTTGAAAGGCACATTTTACCATTTTGAATCTTCCATACTTGAAAGCACATTATCTAAAATAGCAAAAAACACTTTTAAATACCCCTTAAAACATCACAATATTACAATAAATGTCACTACTTTATTACACTAAAAAAAGTAATTTTATTACTATTTATAAAGTTGAAAAGTCTTTACTACCCCCACTTTCCCAAGTATGGGACAGAAGCCTTCAAGTCCCACTTCAAGTATGGGACAAAAGGAGTAGCAGTTATTTTCTTATTTTCCATTTAATTGCTTATTGTCATTATTAGAGACAAAAGGAGTAGCAGTTATTTTCTTATTTTCCATTTAATTGCTTATTGTCATTAGAGACCACATCCAAAGTGCGTTTCAGAGTGAATTATTTTTTCATTTCGCATATTGTAGACCATTTAAGATCAACGCTTTTGCTATCTTTAAAGAATTACACCATTTTTATCTTTATGATTCACTTACCCACTTAATCTAATCCTCAACAAAAATAACAAAAGAGTAAAATTGAAAGAAAAACAAAATACTGTATATCTTTAGAAAAACAAAAACAAAATATGACGTATAAGCTCGAGTAATTATGTAATCAATCTTTAAGCTAATTTGAATTACCATTTACGCGTCCTGACTACAAGATTATCATATTTTTCATTATCAATTTCAAGTAGAACTTACTCCATCTTTTCAAACTAAACAAATTAAAAAGCAAATCAATTTTAATAATAAAATAGAAAAAAAAAATTCTTCCATGAAATATTTTTTTGCATAGAAAGGTTTTTTTTTTTTTTTAAAAAGCTGGAGGCTCAGATCTGTAAAAGCAATGAGGCAAAAGAGAAAACGAACACGCCATGGCTGCAAACTACCGATTGCATGTGATAAAATCACAGTGCCATTCGGGTTGCCCCGCCAAGATACGTACCGGATTTCCCCATACCCGATCCATAAACTCAGAAAAAGAAGTATCATCACAGCCTCTCGAGTTTTACCAAGGAACCCGAAACCTTAAAACCCACTGAATCGAGATCTAAACAGATCCATTCATAAACATCAAGAACAAGTATAACATAGTTGGATCCGGGGTGCATTTAGCCGTAGCCTTTCCAGCATCGTTAAATATATATATATATATATATATATATATGTATAATACATACGACAAAGAGTACTTGTTTTGTTTTTTCTTTTCTTAAAGGGCTGTTGATATTTTGAAAGAAATCATCGGCGACAGAGAGGGGCAACCACCCTTGAAGAATTCCCACCTCTCTTCGCCTCAATATAAAATTTCTGAGAATTGGATCTGAAAATGGCGTGAAGCTTTCAATTCTGTTTATATAGAGATACTGATTTCCCAACTCACCCATGCCCAAGTTTCGAATTTGGCGATTTTACCAAGGTTGTGTTGTAGGGCTACAGGGACAGGATGGTAAATCAAATCCTGACTCTCACCTTTTCGATATTCCAACTCAAACCACTCTAGTTATTACTAATAATTCTAAATTAGCTACACTCTTTTATAATGAATGAAGTTTTTACCGATAATTTTGTAAATTTTTACTAAAGTTATGATTAGATTGAATATAAAAGTAATATTGAATTTTTTTTTTTCAGTCCTAATAATTTAAGAAAAAAATAGTTTAGTGGTTGGTAAGTAGAATAAATGAGAGACATTTTACGTGATTAATAAAGTTAAATATGAATTGACAATTTTAAAAATAAAATGATGTTGTGAGCATAGTCGAACAATTTGGAGCCTACCTGATGGGTCAATCCAAAGCCTAGTATGAATTAGGCTCGAAAATTATAGAAACATATAAAGTCAGGCCTATTGGCACGACCCGACAGGCCGTGAACAGCCCGTTTGGCACAAACCCTTTTTTTTTAATTAAAACTAGTTTACTAACTTTTACAGTGTATATGAATTGAAATTCATTCTAAAATTTTTACTTTTCACTTTTTATTTAGGGTTGGTCTGCTATGGACTCGAGTGCATGTTGTGCACCCTAGTCCATGTTGCACTTTTCAGTTTACTGACTTACACATTTTGTATATGGTGTTGCACCTTTCAATTATTAAACTGTATAATACTCCCTCCGTCCATGAAAAGTAGTCCCATTTGCCATATATTTTTTGCCCACAAAATGTAGTCCCATACCCTTTATGGAAACTATCACCCTTCAACCATCACTTAATTACTCAAATTGTCATCAACTTTATTCATAAACAATCACTTTATTCACAATGGACCCCACAATACCATATAATACCCTTCTTTATCTATATTTTTCTTAAAACATGTGCCCCACTCCCATGGGACTACTTTTCATGGATGGAAGGAGTAATATTTTTGGTAATAATTGAAAAGTATAACACCATTTACCAAAAAATGTAAGTCAATAAACTGAAAAGTGCAACATGGACTAGGGTAAGTGCATTATAGACTTTACCTTTTATTTACACATAATTTCGATCACAAAACATTGTCCAAAACTTCTAACTACAATGATCTTATTTCCTTCAACAAATTAGAGCAATTATTTTATGAGTTTGTTTATACCTCCATAGTTTTATTAATTTTTGGTGGATTTTTCAACATTTATGAATTATCTCAGTAGAACTAAAAATAAGAGTAGTATATAGTCGTACCTTATTTTCAATGCAATTGCTTGTTGTCGTTAAATAACTAATTAATTATGTATATTATTAATTATAATTATTTGTATAAGTAAAAATATTAAATGTAAATATGTGACCAATATATAAATATTATATGTAAATATGTAATGTATATTTTTAATTATAATTATTTGAAGAGGTGAAAATGCATGTATGAAACTATGGGCAATTCAAAGCAGCTCCTAAAGAGTAATGCAACTTTTGCGGACTAGAGTATAAACCCATGCCATGCAGTAGAAAACTTATGAAATGTGAGGAATTATTAATAAGTAGAAACAAGGGCGGACCCAGAATTAAAATTTGGGACGGGCTGAAAGACTAAAATAAATATATTAATAAAACAAATATTTACATAAATTGTAAACATTGTGTCGACAAATCTTTTATTCAATAGAATTCATCAATAATATGATCATATTTTCAAACAATTATCTTTCTAAATAGACAATTATAACATCTAATAGATATACAATGACTCTCCATTTTATTTCAAATAACACAAAGTGTCAAATACAAATATAATTAATGCAAACATCAAACATAAAATTAATTAAAATAACAATACATAACATAATTATTCATTACCTATTACTAAATCAAATATTCGCTCCATTATTATTAAATGTTTTTTTTAAAAAAAATCACTATTTTCATAACATTTGTCATTTTTTTTTAAAAAAAGCGATAAAAAAAAATACAATTTTCTATTATTTAATTCACCTCCCTAATAATAACAGAACTTTTCAATTTATAATATCAAAAATATATCTAAAGAATATGAAACATAAAAGATTAAATTGTCAAAACAAATCTCCCAAATATAATTATAAGGATAAATATCGAATATTAATATTGATTTTCATTAATATCTATAAAAAATAGTCGTCAATAAAATAAATAATTCCGAAATAAATGGAATAAAATATTGAAATACATAATCAAAAACTACAATATTTTTATTAGAAAAAAAAAATGGGGAATGGGGAGGGCTACAGTCCGCCCTTGGGTAGAAATTGCTTCTGTTTTGAAATTTTGTAGGTACTTCTCATGCCCATTGAACATTATGGTAATATGATCAATATACATTTCTTTACTGATAAAAAATATATATATATAAATATGTAATCAATGCATATATTTTGTTAAAAATATTTATAAATAAAAAAAGTCATGCGCCGGTTCGACATAGCCCACAAACATCAATTAGTCCGATGAATTGAATTGAGTCGAACAGCCTGAATTATCAGCTCTATTTGGGAGTGTATTAACATTCAATTTGGCTTATGAGCTAGTAATAAGTTGAACAACATTTAGTTTGAATTAAATTAAATTAACGAATTTTATTAAATAAACTCAAATTGAGTCTGCCCGGATCCATTAAATTCAGAATGTTGCTAACCCACGTGGATTTTCGATTTTTCAAGTGTTGGAACCGAAAATTCCTTGAAAAATCAGAAAACATTACTCGAACAAAGCTTTTGTTGTCTTTAAAAAATTACTCCATTTTTATCTTTACACACATATTAGCAAAATTATCCTAATGTTAATAATTATTTGTATATAGTAATTTACATAACCTCAATATTTATGAATCATTTACTCACTTAATCTATCCACAACGAAAATAATACTCCCGGGATGATTTGCAACCGGTGGAGTTTTAAAAAAAAAAATTAAATGATTGGTGATGTAAGATAAAATATAATATCTTAAGTAATTTATTGATGTGTAAAATTAATTTGATGAGATTAAAAAAAAAAATGTATATTAATAAAGTAACAATTTTAAAAATAAAATATTAATATTGAGTAAAGTATTAATTTTGTGAAGTATTACCAGGTTAAAAGTGAGTAAAAGACTATTGAAAGAAAGATTAATATCAAAATATGACAGATAAGCTGGAGGAATTATGTAATCAAACCTCAAGCAACTTTGAATACCCTCTCTCTAATTCTCTCATATTTCAAAATATATGTCTTCTAAATTTGAAAGAAATATACTCCCTCCGTCCGACTATAAGCTTTCCGTTACTTTTTGGCACAGATATTAAGAAAAATGATTAAATAATAGATATAGTACAAGTGATGTGATTGAAAGAAGGAGAGAGATAGAGAGAAAAAGTAAGATATAAAGTGATGTATAAGAAAAAATACTTACCAAAAAGGGGTATGAGAAGCTTATAGACGGACGGACAAAAATGGTAAAATAGAAACTTACAGGCGGACGGAGGGAGTAATTAATTTACATTAAAAATGTAAAAAATCACATAATTATTAACACGTATGAAAAATGACTATAGAGAACTTCTTCCAAATAGAGTGGCTTTTAAAAATGACTTATGACAAAAAAAAAAATCACTGATAATTAAATCTAATACAAAGAACTCAATCTTTTCAAACTAAAGACATTAAAAATCAAATCAATTTTAATAATAAAATAGAAATAAATATTTCTTCCACAAAATATATTTTGCTAAAGGAATCATTTTTTTTTAATTATTAAAAGCTGGAGGCTCAGATCTGTAAAAGTAACGAGGCAAAAGAGAAAACGAACACGCCATGGCTGCAAACTACCGATTGCATGTGATAAAAACACAATGCCACGGGTTGCCCCGCCAAGATACGCGCCGGATTTCTCCATACCCGATCCATAAACTCAGAAAAAGAAATATCATCACAGCCTCTCGAGTTTTACCAAGGAACCCGAAACCTTAAAACCCACGGAATCAAGATCTAAACAGATCCATTCATAAGCATCAAGAACAAGTATAACATAGTTGGATGGGTGCATATAGCCGTAGCCTTTCAGGCATCGTTGTGTAACATAAATGGAGGGTGTATATAACCAATGTTGAAAATATATATACTCCGTATATATATACATACTCCAAAAGAGTAATTGTTTTTTTTTTCTTTTCTTAAAGGGCTGTTGATATTTTGAAAGAGATCATCGGCGCCAGAGAGGGGCAACCACCCTTGAAGAATTCCCATCTCTCTTCGCCTCAATGTAAAATTTCTGAGAAATGGATTTTAAAATGGGGTGAAGACTTTGATGCTGTTTATATAGAGATACTGAATTCCGTACTTACCCATGTCCAAGTTCCGAATTTGCGGTTTTGCCAATGTTGTGTTTTAGGGCTACGGGGGTAGGATGGTCAATCAAAATATTTATTGACTGCCCCCTGACCTCTTTAAAGTTTCACCTCAGCCACTGTAGTTATGAGTAATTATACATTAGCCCCTACTTTTGCAATAATATCAGTAAGCATACAAAAACTAGAAGGTAAAAAAACGTATTTACCGCGATTAATCGGAGAAATTCATCCGCGATCAGAGAGCGGCAACCGCCATTGGAGAAATTTCAACTTAGTGTTCGCCTTTATTTCACTTCCGAGCTAATGTGTGTTTCGATCATGGCGAAAGAGCGATGGAAAGGAAAGAAAAAGATCAAAATATGGAACACAACGTTCAAACCAGAGGCTCAGATCTGTGACACAATTGGGGCAAAGTGAAAACAACCACGCCATGGCTGCAAACCACCGGTTGCGTGTGAGAAACCACACCATCCGGGTCGCCCCGCCAAGATACGAGTAAGATTTCACGATGTTTACCCGTTAGCTCAGAAATGGTACAAAATCTAGAACAATCATCACAGCCTCAGTACGTAAAAAACCCCCAAAATACGGTAACCACTGCAAATCTTCATATCATCTCTCTCTATCTCTGTGCTATTATTATTATTATCACCAATAATGTTCGGATTACGAACAAAAAAGGGCTGTTAACTTTCCGACGGAAAATCATTGGCAAACAGAGAGGGGAAACCACCCTTAAAGAAATCCGGATCTCTCTCTGTCGCCTCATTTTTCCATTTCTGAGCCAAATGAATCCTGCAAACTAATTTGGAAATCCTGAAGACATCCGGAGGGTGAAAACATAATATTTGGGGGCATTTATCCGTGGCCTTTCAGAGTAGCGCTTGTTGACATTTGGAATGAGCTTAATGTTATAATGTCCACTGACAGTGTACATGAATAGGGTCTGACTATTTACACTTCATTTCGGTTTAGAACACATCCATTTGGTTTTAAAATAAAAAAGTAATTAGAGAGAGGCTCAGATCTGCAACAAAAAAAGGCAAAGAGAAAGCACCACGCCATGGCTACAAACACCGGTTGCATGTGATGGAATCACAACTTCAACCGGGTCGCCCCGCGAAGATACGTGACGGATTCCCCCTACCCGATCCATTAGCTCAGAAGAAGAAGAATCATCACAGCCTCTCGAAACCCTTACCCGATTCATCATCAACAACAACAATCGCAATTCCAGTATAACTCGGTGTGTGTATAGCCAGATATATATATATATATGTTTGCCAAAGACAAGTACTGTATAGTATTTATTAATTTATTTTTTGGTTCTGAAAGGGCTGTTGCTACATGAAGGAAAATCATCGGCGACAGAAAGGGGCAACCACCCTTGAAGAAATCCCAACTCTCTCTGTCGCCTCATTTTTATAATTCTGAGCTAATGGATCTGGATTTGAGACGAAGGCTTCAATTCTGTTTATATAGACATACTTATTTCCCAACTCACCCATGCCCAACTTTCGAATTGGCGATTTTACCAACGTTGTGTTGTAGGGCTACAGGGATAGGATGGTAAATCAAATCCTGCCCCTGACCTCTTCGATATTTCAACCCAAAACCACTCTAGTTTTTAATAATTTTAAATTGGCTACACTCTTTTATAATGAATTAAGTTTTTTACCGATCGTTTTGTAAATTTTTAAAAATAATTTTTCATCTTTTTTTTTTTTTTGAGAACAAAATACAAGGAAGCCTTAAGGATGGAAAAAACTAATTACAACATTTCCTTGATATTTCGTGGGATACTCTCTTCAGACCAATCTTGAGGCGTGAACGAGTGTTGAGTCAACTGTGCTACGGCATGTGCTACTCCATTATAATGTCGAGGAACATGTTGATAATCCCACACTAGGATAGTAGCCAACATCTTCTGTATATGAATAACTATGGAGTTTTCCAGCCCATCAAGAGATAAATCCGATCTAATGGCCTCAATTGTAATACTAGAATCAGTCCTTATACCATCAACTTGCCGCTTATGTCTAATACATTCAGATAGTCCAAATTCTAATGCCTTCAACTCAGCTCCGACAATAGAACCAGGGTTATTAATTCTTTTGCAACCAGCCCATATGATAGAATTATGCTTTTTAATAAGAACATAGCCAATTGCAAAAAAATTACTAACCAGATTGAAAGCAGCATCTGTGTATAGGAGACAACTTGAGTATTCCTGTGAAGAGAAGCCTTCCTTTGTATATTGAGACACTTTTTGAGAAGTAAGCAAACCCTTATCACAAAAATCCCACCAGTAATTAATAGCCCAATCGACTTTAAACATGGCAGTACCCTGATAGTTTCTTTTTAGAATCCAATCCTCTGTATGAGCCCAGTTGCATCTTTCTTTCCAGATGGCCCATATTATAAACAGAACAAAAGTAAACTGATCAGATTCTAATTTTTCCCATGCTTTAATAAAGAAATCAGTCATACTACCAATCATGAAGGGCTTTAGACTTTCCCATAATCCAACTTGCTTCCAAACTTGTTTTGCAAATTGACATCTGAAAAACACATGCAGAGATTCAATATCTGAGCCACCACAACAAATACAAACCGGAAAAATAGGCACATGATGCTTCAGGAGATTCCCTTCCGTGGCAATGATATCATTAATAAGCTTCCAACCAAAAATCCGGATTTTCGGAGGTGATTTAAGTTTCCAAAAGATCTCACACAATTGCCGGAAAACCGGTTTTCGAGATGGACCAGGAATATGCACCAATTCTGAAAAACGCTCCATGACTTTAGCCATTTTATATCCAGAAGCAACAAAATACTGACCAGAAGAATTCTTAGGCCAAAACCGCTGATCTTCAACATTCCTACCCATGAGGGGTGTCTTCAAAATAGCTTCAACTTCATATGGCAAGAAAGCATCATTAATTAAGGGCACATTCCAAGAATAACTGTCAAGTAGAAACCTGTCAACAGTTGAGGCACTTGCGATTCTGGACTTAATGAACCCATCACTCTGATCCTGAAGCCACCTGTCTCTAAAAATTTTAATCGTAGCCCCATTACCAATCCTCCACCGACTCCCTTGTTCTATGATTTCTCTACTCCACACAAGAGACCTCCAAATAAAGGAGGGATTCGAACCCAATTCCGCATCCATAACATTCATATTCCTATAATATCTAGCTTTAAAAATTGTACTCATAAGTGTATCTGGTTTAACCAAGAGCCTCCACACCTGCTTGGCCAATAAGGCTTTATTAAAAAGAACTAGGCTTCGAAAACCCAGACCACCCTCTTCTTTTGATATACACATATCATGCCATCGTTTCCAATGAATCTTTCTCTTCTCCTTGTTGGTTCCCCACCAGAAAGAAGCAACTAATCTCTCTATTTCCGAACAAACTGACACTGGAATTCTAAAACAGGACATGGCATAAGTAGGGATGGCTTGCAGAACTGCTTTAATAAGAACTTCTTTTCCTCCCTCTGAAAAACACTTGTGACTCCAGTCATTAATCCGCGCCCTAACCCTGTCCACAAGATATGAAAATTGGAATCGTTTTGATTTTGCGGAAAAAGTAGGAAGGCCCAAATATAAATCATGCCCACTCGTCAACCGAACTCCCAAAACTTGCTTTACCAAATCCTTATTAGTCTCCCTTGTTTTTGGACTAAAAAATATCGTGGATTTATCAAAATTAATCAATTGACCCGAGGCAGCTTCATAAATTTGAAGACATCTCTTAAGATGTGAGCAATCATGTTGTGACGCCTTCAAAAATATCAAACTATCATCCGCAAAAAATAAATGAGACAAAACAGGAGCTGACCTGGCTATCTTAACTCCAGACAATTCTTTAAGAGCAATAGCTTTGGAGATTAAAGAAGACAAGCTTTGTGCACAAATAACAAACAAATAGGGTGAAAGAGGATCACCCTGTCGTAGCCCCCTAGTAGGTTTGAAGGACTCCGAAATGGCACCATTAACCCTGATACTGTAGGAGACTGAAGATACACAACTGGAAATAAGACGAATCCACTTCGGAGAGAAACCCATGCAATGCATAACTTTATACAGAAAAGTCCATTCTATTCTGTCATATGCTTTACTCATATCCAGCTTGAGTGCCGCGTAACCCTCCTGATTTTTTGACATCCGAATCCAATGCATTGCTTCAAAAGCGACCAAAATATTATCCGAAATGAGTCTTCCTGGAATAAAAGCACTCTGAAACTGATCCACAATACCATTCATAATGCTCTTAAGCCTATTAGTAATTGTTCTTGCCAGAATACGGTAACTAACATTACATAAACTTATAGGTCTGAATTGGGTGACCAATTTCGGACTTTTAACTTTTGGAATTAATGTAATGATAGTATGGTTCCACTTCTCTAATGATGCATCATTATTAAGGATATCAAGAATACGATCAGTTACCTCATCTCCAACAATTGCCCAATTGGTTTGGAAGAAAGAGGCCGGAAATCCATCACGTCCTGGTGCTTTCCACGGATTAAGATCCCGAACAGCTTTACAAACTTCCGCCTTAGTAAAAGGAGCATCATGATAATCAGCTTCAGTAGTATTGATACTAATCGGGATATCACAAGTAGTATTATAAATGTCCTCATATCTTGGGCAACTTGTTTGAAAAAGATCATGATAGTATTGCACAAAGACTTGCTGAATATCTTTGTCATGAAAGACACAACTTTCGGCTTCCGTTTGCAGTTCAGACACCCTATTTATCCGCTGCCTTCTTGTAGCTTGTCTATGAAAAAATTTAGTATTTCGATCCCCTTCTTGAAGCCAAGAAATACGAGCACGCTGCTTCCAATACCACTCTTCTTGTGATACTAATTTATCAAGTTCTTTCTCCAGCTGACTTACCCTTTTAATATCCGGAATTGTACTTTCATTGTTCAGGACAGTCGTTAATGTGTCTTTAACCTTGTGAATACGATCCTTCAAAAGACCCCCTCTACCACGATCCCATTTCTGAAATTCACGTCCGCATTGAGCCAGATTCTCACTTAGGTCTGTATTAGCTTTCTTCTTAACCCAAACTTTTTCCACAACTTGCTGAAAATTGGATTCCTTTATCCAATAATTTTCAAACCGGAAGACACGGCTCTTTGAGTTTTGTTTACCATATAAATGTTGAGCGCATGAAATCATAATGGGTCTGTGATCCGAGCCTAAGAAATCCAAAGCAACAGCTTCAAACCGAGGGGAAATAGAAACCCATTCTTCATTGGCAATGAACCTGTCCAACTTTTCTTTGATGAAACCTTCTTTACCTCTTTTGTTAAACCATGTGAATTTAGGACCAGAAGTAATTAAAGGCATCAAATTATTAAGGTCCAAAGCCTCTTGAAACTTAAGCATTCGAGATAAAGGATTTCGAATTCCCCCCATTTTTTCATGATGATAAAGTGTTTCGTTAAAATCCCCTCCTACAATCCAGGCCTTTGTAGAAATATGTGTATAGGATTTAAGTCTTGTTAACAAATCCCAAGAAAATTGGCGCATTTCCAGCTTTGGATGACCATAAAAACCCGTAAATCTCCAACAAGTACCGTGAGAATATATTAAAGCATCGATGTGTCCTTGAGAGTAAGATAAAATATGTACATTCCAAGATTTCTAGAAGAGAATCAAACCACCAGAAAAGACACATGCATTAACAACAAAACAACCATCATAACCCAACAAAGTCTTAAGAACATTTGCCCTAGCTGATGCACATTTTGATTCGGAAATAAACAGTAAAGAAGGACGGAAACTAGAAACTAAACTATTCAGATTACCGAACGCACGAGTACTACGAAGACCTTGTGCGTTCCAACATATGATGCTCATTCATATCGGCGGGGTTGAGTCACCTCAACCTCCGCCATACCAGAAGTTACAATCGGCTCCCCAAAAACTTCAATCATACTTTTTGCCTTTTTGAAGAGGCCGCCCAAATCTTTAACAATCTCCCCCTCTGACCATCCAGGTCCAGCTCCCCAGAAACCCATGATGTCTCCACTGTTCTCCCATAAAGGCCTTTTCCTGCATGGTAGTATATTACTGTTAACAGAGGCCAAATCAGCCGAGTTTTCATTTGCATGTCCCAAATCTTCAGCTGCCGGCACAGCCACACAGTTTTGGACCAATTCTTCCACACGTGGGACATAAGGGACCTCACCCTCATGAATGATTTCAATATAGGAGGTAAAATCCAGTGCCCGAAAGTCTTGGCCCAATTGGTGAGTAACCCTATAATCCTTGCCATTCTCAACACCATAAAGAGGTTCTTTTAAAAAAACACGGTGTTCAAAACCAGGGGGGATAGTAAACGTGAGTGGTTTCAAATACGTACCAGATTGGGGGTCAAAGCGACCCTTTGTAGTTTCCCGAGGAGCATAGACTCCTCCTTCAAAGAGAGTAAGGCGAGGCATAAGCTCCTCAAAAGACTGGACAACCTGTCTTGGAGGGGCCTTAAAGCTAAGACAAAGATCATTCGCCCTTTCTTCTGTTACAACTTCTTTGCCCTTGTCAATGACACAGATCTCCTCTTGAGTTTCCACTGGGACCCTTGCATGTTCATCACCGTCATCTTTAATCATCCTAAAAAATCCCTCCAGCTCTTCTTCCTTTGGACTCTTATGTTTCTCAGCACCAAGCCAGTCTGGGAAAACCTTATGGCTAGATCGCCACTCTTCCGACCTTCCAGTAGCCAGTTTACAGTTTCCAATATAGTGATCCAAGTATCCACAAAGGCTACAGAAGCCAGAAAGGCGTTCGTACCTGAAAATAACAGGCATGCAGTCCTCTTCCACCGTCACAAAGAAGAACCGGCACAAAGGCTGAGTGACATTTACCTTCACCCGGACACGAAGACATTCGCCCCAAGCAATCTCACCCTCCTTCGCATCAACATCCAGAGTTTGCCCAATAACATTTCCAATCCTAAACCCAATCTCCCGACTCATTGCATGTATCGGCAGACCGTGAATCTGTACCCAGAAAGGGACAAAACACAGATTAATGTTGGAGGGCTTTTCAGTGCCACAGAGCACCGCCATAGAGAGTAAAGATTTTCGAATGTTCCATGGTTGACGATCAAGAACATCTGACATTTCAGCTTTTTCAGAAAACTTTAGGAGGTAAAGCCCCTCGCCAGCAGTGGAAAGCAAAAGCGACCCCTTCAGATTCCAGCTTCGCCTCAGGAGGTCCCACAGTTCACGCATACCAAACACACGCCTTGACACAAACCGCATCACCAGAACATTCTGAGGGACCACAAGATCTGTTTTTGCCAACACCATATTTGTTTGTTCAGAGATTGAGATTTTTTGAAAATTTTCATGAATACCATCAGCCATGGTGGAATAGCAAGAAGAAGCAGTGGAAAAGAGAAAGTGTGAGAAAAGTGTGGATAACCATTTGAGAACCCACGTCTGTTTATATAGCACAAAAACCACTCTTGTAAAACAATGGGAACACAAAACCACATCCCAATGTAAAACCACCACCGCCATATTTGAGAGAAGGCTTAGAAGAAAAACCCCCAAAATGTCCTCAACCAATCGGAAGAAAGAACACCTGCAAACTTTCTGAGAAAACCTTTTGTATACACAATAAATCCCAATAAGACGACGAGTGAAAACCACGCGTGCAGATAAGCCAGATTCCCGAAGAAAATTCTAATGATTGGATTCAGATATCATATTTCAAAATAGGGAAAAGGTTGGAAAAAGTTTTAGATAAATCCACACTCAAAAGAACCGAAAAATCAGTCAGAGAAGTCCAAACGTTGCAATAAGGAAAGGTGAGAAAAATCAAGCCGGAGAAATCCAAATGCTTCAATAAGGAAAAAAGTGAGAAAAATTATTGGAATTAAGCAAGATTTTCTCTTCTAGAGAAGAGAGAGAAAAACTTGAGGTTCAAAAATAATTTTTCATCTAGTTAGTAGTCCTTGAAGTAGAATAAATGGGGAGCATTTTAGGTGATTAATGAAATATAAAGTAAAATGTAGATAAAAATGGATTGACAATTTAAAAAATAAAATGATATAGTGAGTATAGTCGAACAATTTGAAGCCTACTCGATGGGCCGTCCCAGTCAACTCAAAGTCTAGTATGAATTGGACTCTAAAATTATAGGACCATAAAAATCGAGCCTATTTGGCACGACCCGACAGGCCGTGGACAGCCCGTTGGCACAAACCCTTTTTTTTTTTTTTTAACAATTAAAATTAGTTTACTAATTTTTACTATATACAAAAATTGAAATTCATTCTTACTTTTCACTTTTTATTTATACATAATTCTGATCACAAGACATTGTACAAAACTTCTAAGTAGGATGATCTTCTTTCCTTCAACAAATTATAGCAATTATTTATGTTTATTATCTTCATGATTTTATTAATTTTTGGTGGGTTTTTCAATATTTATGAATTATCTAAGTAGAACTAAAAATAAGAGTAGTATATAGTCTTTCTTATTATCCATTTAATTGCTTGTTGTTGTTAAATAACTAATTAATTATGAAACTTATTTCCACATTATGATTAATTTTCATTTAATTGTTTGTCAATTTAATACTATAGTTATGATCATTTACAAATTATTCATAATTAGTACAGTATATTAGTAATGTAAATTATAATTATTTGTATAAGTAAAAATATTAAATGTAAATATGTGACCAGTATATAAATATTATATGTAATGTATATTGTTAATTATAATTATTTGAATAAATAAATCTTTAATACATGTATTTCACGGTCTCCATTTTGCTTACGTCCTTCCTCCATATCCTTCTATTTTGAAATCCTGATTTTTGGTGAGTCGGTTAATTTTTACTCACATTTTTTTTAAATGATTTTGATGGGTTTTTAAAAATCTTTTATTTAGTTTTCTTTTGCTTTCATTTACCCCACCCTTTCCTTCCGGTCTCTATTGCAAATTATCGTCTTCATCTACATTCTTGCAGCCTTCTCTTCAAAAACTCTAACATTCTCAATTTTTCACTCTATACTCACATTATTTTTTAAATTAAGTTTTTATTTCAATATTCATCTTTTTTTTTTTTTTCTGTTAATTTCATGTCACACAAAAAGTAATTTCATGTCACACAAAAAGTCTTAGACAAAGAAGGAGGACTAAATCCAAGAGGATACAACATTAATCTTATTATGAAGGCATTGTCGGTATTGATTTTTTTTTTCTTTCACGGTGCCTTTATTTAATTGTAATACGTGGTTTGTGGGTTTGCCTAAAGAGTTTTTACGTACCTCTATTAATTAAGAATACGTGGTTTTTGGATATTGATAATTGTGTTAGCATCATAATTTGTTTTTTTTCTCAATAATAACATTAATCTTATGCAAGTATGGTAGAATTGGATAAAAATGGTTCTATATTAGTCTTCTTTCTCTTAAGGCGGCCTCTATTTTTCACTTCACCATAGCCATGACGACCGCGATAGAAATTAAGGTTGCATTATTGATGGTATTGATTCTTTAAAAAAGTTTTTCACAGTACCTTTATTTAATTAGAATAGGGGTTTGTAGGTTTGCCGAATTCCGGGAATCATTTAATTTTTTATTTGATTTAAAAATTTTAGTTTCATTTGCTCTCAATTTCTTAAAATTGCACTCTTTCTTATCTTTTTTCTAATTTACTGTCGTGTTGTCTTTCTACAATTTATCCTTGACCAATAGAGAGGATTAAAACGTAAAACATCTCATACATGTATTGTTTATAATTTTAAAGGATTGGATAAATTCTTCATTTCTCTTCAGGTTGCCTCTATTTTCTCTCTAGATGTGAAATTTTGAATTTTAGTTATTCGATTATTTTTTAATTGAGTATTAATCTTAGAAGTTTTGTTTGAATATTAATCTTAATTTTGAGATTTTAGTTTCATTTGTCTCATGTTCTTAAAATTACACCTTTTCTTATTTCTTAATTTACGGTCATTTTATTTTTCGGCAATTTCATCTGCACAAAAACTTATATGCAATATTGCATACATACAATATTGACCAATTAAGTGAGCTGAAAATATTGACTTATTAAGCCAATGAGTTGAAAATATATATTATTGGGCCACCATTAATTCATTTGGGTTAATTCTTAATTTATCTATCAACTAGCCCGCTTATGTTATAATTTTGACCAAAAAATTTAACCCGTTTATTTTACCAGTCTGTGATTTTTTTATCTTTTATTTCATTGCCAAACGCGGGATATTAAATGTAGTAATTCAAATTGTAATATGTAGTAACACACATTATTTTATGTAGTAATAACACAAACTATTTTATATAATAATACAAATTCTTTTATTCAGTAACACGTTTTTTTCTAGTGTTTTTGTTATATTAATGTAGTAAATCACATTATAATACGTAGTAACATATATTATCGCATGTAGTAAACACAATAACCATCTTGTAATGCAAATCATTTGATAAAGTTACATATAGTAATAAACGCATATTCAATGTAGTAATTCAAACTGTAGTATGTAGTAACATATAGTTTTTTTATATAGTAATACCGATTCTTTTATGTAGTATTTTTTTCTAGAATTTTTATTGATTAAGTAACTCACATTATAACATATAGTAACATATATTATTGCATGTAGTAATATAAAGTAACCCTCATCCATAATAATTATTAAAGAATGTTTAAAGAAATAGAAAATATTTAAATATTAAGACCATCGTAAATTGCAGCCTTCGGCCACGGTCTGGGGTTGTCGAAAACTGCTCGGAGAAAACGACTAAGTACAATTTCTGCTAGTGGGTGTATTTATAAAAAATATGGGTGTGAATTGAACTGTCAGTGGGTGTATTTGTAAAAAATGTGGGTTGAGCGGTCAGTGGGTGTATTTATAAAGAATGTGAGTGTGAATAGGTGAAATGTACATATGCAATATTTCACACAAGACTAGCCCTTTCATTTGAGTAGAGAGAGGACTAAATTATACACCCTCCGTCCAATTTCATTATTCTCACTTTCCTTTTTTGGTTATCCAATTTTATTATGCTTACACTCTTTTTGAAAATAATACTATTCATACTACTTTATCTCCACCCTTCTACCATCACTTATTTACCCACTTTGCCACTTATTTTATTCATAAACAATCACTTTATCTATAAATGGACTCCACAACATCCTATCATACCCCCAACTTATCTATTTTATTCATAAACTAATTAATATTCATTAAAACCCGTATCCAGAGAGGTGGACATAATAAAATTGAACGGAGAAAGTATGTGGTTTGTTTCGGGATAATTTAGAACTGTGTTAGTATCATAATTCTTTTTTACAATAATATTCAATTTTCAAACCTCCTCATCGCCGCACAAAACTCAAGATTCTTAAGATTGTTGTTGAAAGTCGAGGTTCATCCCATCGAAAAAATATCAATGTTCAACAAATTAGGTATAAAATGTTTGAAATGGTAGAAAATGCAAATATGGTAACTTTAAAAATATTGGAACTCATGTTTACTACTTTACTTTAAGGTGTGTACTTACAAATTTATTTATAAACCTCAAATGTCATATTAATTCGATGGTCAATAATCATATCATCAATTGCTACTTTCACTTAATGAAACTTACAACACATTTTATATTTTAAAATTTATACATGATTGTACTTATTTGAGTCATCTAATCTTCTCTTAGTGACCATGTTGCATGATTTTTTTTATTTAGATACCAATGTTAAAATTAAATAAAAAAATTAATGCGATGGACTGGAACACTAGTCTAGGATTGTCTAGACTGTACTGAATTATCACCTCTATTTGGGAGTGTATTAACATTCAATTTGAATTTAATTACTATTGAGTCCGCCTATGAGCTAATAAGTTGAACAACATTTAGTTTGAATTAAATTAAATTGACGAATTTTATTAAATAAACTCAAATTGAGTCTGCCCGGATCCATTAAATTCAGAATGTTGCTAACCCACGTGGATTTTCGATTTTTCAAGTGTTGGAACCGAAAATTCCTTGAAAAATCAGAAAACATTACTCGTACATCACAAAATCAATCATGTTTTTCATTTTGCATATTGTAGACCATTTTACTTGTATCTTACAATTATATCAAAGCTTTTGCTATCTTTAAAAAATTACTCCATTTTTATCTTTTCACACATATTAGCAAAATCATTCTAATATTAATAATTATTTGTATATAGTGATTTACATAACCTCAATATTTATGAATCATTTACCCACAACGAAAATAATACCCCTGGGATGACTTAAAAAATTAGTAATTGGTGATTTAAGATAAATGTAGGTAAAAAAAGTAATAATTTTAAAAATAAAATATTAATATTGAAGAGAGTACTCCTCCACTTTTAATTAAGTGTCATTTTAACAATTTTCAACAAATTAAGATATATAATTATGGACAATTTTACCGATAACTAATTTTAATATTAAATTTATGTTTAGAAATTGAATGTGACCAATATTGTAGGTGATATTCATATATATCACAATTAAGGTTTAAAGGCTTAAATTAAGGTAAAAAAAATGGAGTATAATGTATAAGGGTAAAATTGTCAAAATTAAAGAAAAAAGTGTAGAATGACAC
Organism: Galeopsis tetrahit; assembly: GCA_963675135.1. Classification (NCBI taxonomy): domain Eukaryota; kingdom Viridiplantae; phylum Streptophyta; class Magnoliopsida; order Lamiales; family Lamiaceae; genus Galeopsis; species Galeopsis tetrahit. The sequence continues at coordinate 16,589,413 of OY776125.1, read as the reverse complement.
TTATTTTAAAAATATTAAAAAAGACAAAGTGACACTTAATTAAAAACGGAACGGAGGGAGTATTAATTTTGTGAAGTATTAACGTGTATTAAGTACGTTTCAATAAGAATGTGCAAAATATAAAGATAAGCTGGAGGAATTATGTAAACAAACTTCAAGCTACTTTAAATAACCTCTCTTATTCAAAAATACCCTCTTTTAATTAAAATATATGTAATTCTAAATTTGAAAGAAATATAATTAATTTATATTAAAAAAATATAAAAGCGTCATATAATTATAATTATAATTATTAAAACGTATCAAAATTATTATGATTCCAATGGTCAACTTATATGACTATAGAGAAGCTCTTATGGCTTTTAAAAATAACTAATGACAATAAAATTCACTGATAACTAAATCTAATACAACAAAGAACTTACTCAATCTTTTCAAACTAAACACATTAAAAATCAAATCAATTTTAATAATAAAATAGAAATAAATATTTCTTCCACAAAATATATTTTGGTAAAGGAATAATTTTTTTTTTAATTATTAAAAGCTGGAGGCTCAGATCTGTAAAAGCAATGAGGCAAAAGAGAAAACGAACACGCCATGGCTGCAAACTACCGATTGCATATGATAAAATCACAGTGCCATTCGGGTTGCCCCGCCAAGATACGTACCGGATTTCCCCATACCCGATCCATAAACTCAGAAAAAGAAGTATCATCACAGCCTCTCGAGTTTTACCAAGGAACCCGAAACCTTAAAATCCACTGAATCGAGATCTAAACAGATCCATTCATAAACATCAAGAACAAGTATAACATAGGATCCGGGGTGCATTTAGCCGTAGCCTTTCAGGCATCGTTGTGTAACATAAATGGAGGGTGTATATAACCGTAGCCCTTAGGCAATGTTGAAAATATATATATATATATACATACTCCAAAGAGTAATTGTTTTTTTTTTCTTTTCTTAAAGGGCTGTTGATATTTTGAAAGAGATCATCGGCGACAGAGAGGGGCAACCACCCTTGAAGAATTCCCATCTCTCTTCGCCTCAATGTAAAATTTCTGAGAAATGGATCTGAAAATGGCGTGAAGACTTTGATGCTGTTTATATAGAGATACTGAATTCCGGAATTACCCATGTCCAAGTTCCGATTTGCGGTTTTGCCAATGTCGTGTTTTAGGGTTACGGGGGTAGGATGGTAAATCAAAATATTTATTATTATTATTTTTTTGATCAGTAAATCAAAATATTTATTGACTGCCCCCTGACCTCTTCAATGTTTCACCTCAGCCACTGTAGTAATGAGTAATTATACATTAGCCCCTACTATTTAAATAATATCAGAAAGCATACAAAAATTAGAAGGTAAAACGTATTTACCGCGATTAATCGGAGAAATTCATCCGCGATCAGAGAGCGGCAACCGCCATTGGAGAAATTTCAACTTAGTGTTCGCCTTTATTTCACTTCCGAGCTAATGTGTGTTTCGATCATGGCGAAAGAGCGATGGAAAGGAAAGAAAAAGATCAAAATATGGAACACAACGTTCAAACCAGAGGCTCAGATCTGTGACACAATTGGGGCAAAGTGAAAACAACCACGCCATGGCTGCAAACCACCGGTTGCGTGTGATAAACCACACCATCCGGGTCGCCCCGCCAAGATACGAGTAAGATTTCACGATGTTTACCCGTTAGCTCAGAAATGGAACAAAATCTATAACAATCATCACAGCCTCAGTACGTAAAAAAACCCCCAAAATACGGTAACCACTGCAAATCTTCATATCATCTCTCTCTATCTCTGTGCTATTATTATTATTATCACCAATAATGTTCGGATTACGAACAAAAAAGGGCTGTTAACTTTCCGACGGAAAATCATTGGCAAACAGAGAGGGGAAACCACCCTTAAAGAAATCCGGATCTGTCTCTGTCGCCTCATTTTTTCCATTTCTGAGCCAAATGAATACTGCAAGCTGGTACAACCTTGAACTCATTTGGAAATCCTGAAGACATCCGGAGGTGAAAACATAATATTTGGGGGCATTTATCCGTGGCCTTTCAGAGCGCTTGTTGACATTTGGAATGGGTTTAATGTTATAATGTCCACTGACAGTGTATATGAATATGGGCCGGCCGAATTATGGAGGCCCACAATAGCTGCGGCCCCTCTTATTCCAATTTACTATTGAAAACTTATACTCAAATGGCACACATTTTAATAAATGTGTAAGAAAAAGTGTAATGAGTGATGTTTTGAGGGGTAATTTTGTAAACTTTTATGAATAAAGTAAATTAAAAGGTAGATTGAGTGTAAAAAATTAATGGCATATGGGTAAATATGTGTATATTTTGAGGGTGAGGGTTATGACAATATTTCCTTTTATGGAGTGTGCAAATTGGTATGGAATATCCATATATGGAAAGTGTGCAAATTCCTATGGGACAGAGGCAGTACTCCGTAATTGCAAAAACATCACTTAATTATTTAAGTTAATAATTCAACTCTACTCAAAGGCAAGACCAATTGTAAAAACAAGACTTATTTTTGCTACTACTTGTACTTTGACTACCTTTTTTTTTCTTTTGCAGGGCATTGTGCAAGCATTTTCAATTTACTGCAAAAAAAAAAAAAAAAAACATCGAACAAATTTAAGGACAAAAGATGGGTATTTGAATTTCCGTCAATTCGCACATGATGATATCATAGGTTGCTTCATTCTCGTTTAAGATGGTATAGAAAGCGTTTCTTCAATGCTTGATTGATGAGAAAGTCAGGAAGAAGTATGATAGAATATAATGATGTCATATCATTCAGAACTGACTACTATAAAATACTCACTCACTATCATTGATATGACTCGGATATAAATCAGAGGAGAGGTTTTCAAGACCTAAATCAGACCTGACCATCAAATTTTGTGGATAACTTCCGACATTTTAGATCTGAATGAGTCATCCTCTAGAGCTAATATGCTATCTTAGTAATTTGTGGTGTAAGCTAAGAAGCAAATATATCTCGTGTCTAAGTTTGAGTAGCCCTTGACAGCTCATCCAAAATGGGCATCCACTACAAAATATTGGCCAAAAGGCAACGACATTTGTAACGGGCAGAAAAAAGGCTACGGGAGCGGGTGCCGTTGCCTTAAGGCAACAGATAAGGCAACGGGGTGGGCCCCGTTGCAAAAAGGCGACGGTTTATAACGCCCGTTGCCAAAAGGCGACGACAGTGGGCCCCGTTGCCTTTTGGTAACGGGCCCCCACTCGCTAAAAGGCAACGGCAGTGGGCCCGTTGCCTTTGCCGTCGTCCTAATTGATTTAAAACCCTTCTCTTCCAGAATTACAGAAGCTAAGCGGCGCACACCTTCTCCATTAAACAAATTAACTTTCTTTCCACCTCCAAACTCAACATCCACATTCGTTTGCAGATCGGACTCGGTTCTTAGCCATTTGTGTTCTACCCTTCGACGGGAGCATTTCTACGGTAATTTTTTTCGTTTTAATCGGTTAAATTTGAAGTTATATGTATATATATAGTTTTAGTATATATATGTATATATAAAATTGTTAGAATTGTTAATTTTTATGCATGCATGTGTTAATTGTTAGAATTTAATTGTTAATTATATTGTGTTATGCATGTATTTATATGTATGTTTTAATTAATTAAGTTATATGAATTTATTTGTTAATTAGAGTGTTAGAATTATATAATTGTGTTATGTATATATATGAATTTATTTGTTAATTAGGGTGTTAGAATAATTATTAGAATATATTTGGAATTATATTAATTAATTTTAATAGAGTTGGAGGAATGAGACGTTGGTTGTTAATTTGTGTGTTGTAGACGTCGATTGACATGAATTATTCAAGTCGTAGTTGGATGTATAGTCCCAGATTAGTGAATAGGATTATGAACCCCGAATTTATTAGTGGAGTAAATGGATTTATTGAAGCTGCCACTAGTAATCCGAATTCGATTTGGGAAGGAAAAATTAGGTGTCCTTGTTCGAAAGCTAGATGTCGAAATCAAACTTATAGAGATCCTAATGAAGTGAAATCTCATTTATATCGAAATGGTTTTACACTGAATTATTATAATTGGATTTATCACGGGGAAGAGAGTTGGGGTCCACGTCCATTTCAAAACACTAATGAATTTGCGTCAACTTCAAACGACGTTGACCCAGCGGGACCTAGTTCGTACCACACTATGGTAGAAGAGTTAATGGGTGGCCCAAACATTGATTTTGGAATAGACGTGGAAGAGGAGGCACTTAATGAAGAACTCCCTAACGAGAATGCGGCATAGTTTTACGGCATGCTTCGTGCAGCGGACCAAGACTTGTATCCTGGTTGTGAATCTCATTCGCAGTTGTCATTCAATTCCAGATTGTTGAACATTAAAACGGAAAACAGATTGTCTGAAAGGGGATACAATCAGGTCGTTGAGTTGATTCGTGAGATTTGTCCTCGCGAAAATAAGGTTCCCAAGAAATTTAACGACACCAAACATTTGATGAGTGGGATGGGTCTTCCGGTAGAAAGGATTGATTGTTGTGCACAGAATTGCATGTTATTTTGGGGGTAAGATTTGTGGTCGATCACGGTATAATCCGAGTAGGGTTGATGTAGATGGTCGGTTGAAAAAGAAACGCCCGGTTAAGGAGATGTTCTACTTTCCGATAATTCCTCGTCTGCAAAGATTGTACATGTCCAAGGCCACTGCGAAGGATATGACATGGCATGCCTCGTGCGCTTCTGATGACTCTGGTGTTATGCGTCACCCGGCAGACTCGTTGGCTTGGAAGCATTTGGACCGTTCGTATCCTGATTTTGCATCTAAAATTAGGAATGTTAGGTTGGGCTTGAGCACAAACGGTTTTGCACCGTTTGGAATGACGGGAAAACAATATTCGTCATGGCCAGTTATACTTACTCCGTACAATCTACCCCCGTGGTTATGCATGAAGGAATTCATGTTTGTTTCGATTCTCGTGCCCGGGCCTAAAAGTCCGAAGGACAAACTTGATGTGTTTTTGCAACCACTGATAGCAGATTTAAGATTTTTATGGGAAAATGGTGTGCAAACTTACGATGTTGCTAGAAAGCAAAACTTTTTGATGCGAGCTGCACTTATCTGGACCATTAGTGACTTCCCAGCATACTCGATGTTGTCTGGTTGGAGTACAGCCGGAAGGCTTGCTTGTCCATATTGTGGAGAGTACACCGATGCATTCTATTTGAATAAAAGTAGAAAGCAGTCGTGGTTCGACAACCACCGAAAGTTTTTACCACTGAATCACACGTGGCGAACGAATAAAATTGCATTCATGGCCGAAGTAGTAGTCATAGATGATCCACCGCCTATTCGAACGGGTGCAAGTCTCCTATACGAAATTGCTCATTTGGGATATAGAAAGGTTACAGAGGAGGGTGCTGAGGCCCACAACAATAAACTTTATGGAGGGTGGAAGTGGAAAAACATTTTTTGGGAGTTGCCCTATTAGAGTACCTTGTTGATACGACACAATTTCAACGTGATGCATATTGAGAAAAATGTGTTTGATAACGTATTCAACACGGTGATGAATGTGGAGGGGAAAACAAAGGACACGTCTAAATCAAGAGATGAGCTGAATGATTATTGTCGTCGTCCCTCTCTCAAGAAATGTCCACGTACATCAAAGTATCCTAAGACTTCTTTTTCGCTTGATAAGAAGCAAAAGGATGTTATTTGTAAGTGGATAAGTGAGTTGAAGTTTCCAGATGGATATGTGTCTAACATGTCCCATTGCATTGACTGGTCGAAATTGAAATTGTATGGGATGAAGAGTCATAATTGTCACGTGTTTATGCAGAGATTACTACCGATTGCTTTTTACAAAATTCTGTCGCTCAATGTGTGGAAAGCAATCACCTAACTTAGTCTATTTTTTAAGGAGTTGACTTCTACAACCATCACAGTTGACAACATAACTCGACTGGAAACAGATATCCCAGTGATCTTGTGCAAGTTGGAACGTATCTTTCCACCCAGCTTCTTCAACTCTATGGAACATCTACCTGTGCACCTTGCATATGAAGTAAAAGTGTGTGGTCCAGTTCAATACAGATGGATGTATCTATACGAGAGGTAATTGTCATTCAATTTCTCATATGATTCTTCAAATTATATGAACTTACGATTCTTATAATTTAATTAGGTATCTTCGCACCTTGAAATTAAGCGTGGGTAACAAAGCATGTGTTGAAACTTCGATTGCAAATGCATATTTAACTAAAGAGGCGTCAATGTTTTGTTCTCACTATTTCGAGGACCATGTTACGACAAGGATACACAATGTACCTCGTAATTACGATGGTCGGGACGAAGTACACGAGTATGTCGATGGCACTTTTTCAATATTTAAGGCGCCTGACAAACGATTAGGAAAGCCTAAGAAAAGATGGATTTTAGACGAGGAGAAAAATGTTGCTCATACGTACGTGTTGTTGAATTGTGATGAGGTGCAGCCATATGTTTAGTAAGTCAATCTGACCAAAATGTTTGTCAATCAAATACTTAGTGTTGACATGTCTTATTAATCTTATATCGATCGTACGTAGGCTATTCATGCAACAACTTCAAGTTCGTCAACCAAATCTCTCGGCCGCTGAATCAGATTTAAGGCTACAAGATGGATTTGCGTCGTGGTTTGAAGAAATTGTAAGTTATCTTAAAATAACGATCTGTGTAAAGTGTTAAGTTATAGAAATTCTCACATCGTCGTGGCTTATAAATATATATGTGAAGATAAATCGCATCCAGAACAGATTTTTATACGATCTTTCGGCCGGTCCGTCTGGTCAAGTTCTTACGTACGCAGGGTATTACGTGAACGGGTACAAATTCCACACTATGGCTTATGGTGCATCTAGAGCAACATCAAACAGTGGGGTTTGTATCAAGGAAAAAAACTACGATGCGAATGAGGAAGATTTTTATGGAAAACTCGAGGAAGTAGTCGAATTGGACTATCAGGGGTACCACGAGAAGAAAGTGGTTTTGTTCAAGTGTCAGTGGTTTGATCCCTAAAACAATGGGACAAAAGTTTATCCTAACTACAAGCTCGTGGAGCTTAATCAGAGGCGATCTTACGACCGGTACGATCCATTCGTACTAGCAAGTCAAGCCACACAAGTCTACTATTGTCCAAACCCTGGAACCCGTACTGATTGGATATTTGTCTGCAAAGTCAAACCGAGATACTTGGTGGATGCAAAAGATACTACTGAAGATGAAGTTCCCGCGTGGCAAGAGGATAACTTAGAGACTCAAATGATTGTGCAAGTAGATGATGATCATGTCATGTTAACTGATGACACCGGTACAATGATGGAAGTGGCAGAATATGAAGAAGATGAAGAAGAAGATGGAGAAGAAGACGGAGAAGAAGATGTATAAGAAGACGGAGAAGACGACGAAGATGAAGCTGAAGATGAATGATGAATGTTGTTGTTAATTAATTGTTAAACAATGTTATCTAAATATTAATTCCTTAATTATATTCCTTATTTATATTCAGATGGATGTATCCTTACAGTGATGTTCATATATAATGTTTTTTAATTGTTACAATGTTCAACGTTAATAATGTTTTAATGTTCATTTTGACAGATGAGTGGTCGTAGACATGGTTCTGGACAGGGCTCTGGTCAGGGTTCTACTGGACAGGGGCGAGGTAGAGGTAGAAGTAGAGGTAGAGGAGAGCCGGTGGATGAGACACCGACTGTGCACATACCACAGGGTTTATATATGCCCGATATGACCCAGCTACAGTTGCCCGGAATGAACCCAGATTCCTATTACACTCAGGTGCCTCATATGGTTCCATATGCACAGGAACCATCCCCTCCACCGATACATTCGCCAGTTAGACCTCCGTCTGTCGGGACACAGGCCAGCATGTCGATTGATGCACCCGAGAGTCGCATTTTACTGTGGATCTACCTTGATACGTAAGTATATTATATTTAATTTTCATTAGACGCATGTATAACATGTTTATTAATAATTTTTATTATTATTATAAAATACGTGTAACAGGTTGATGCCTTCAAATTTAATTTCAAGAACGATCAGATCGATTATGTACATGAATATGGAGCTTGGTGCACAAGCCTTTGCGAAGGTATCACCCGGCACGATACAACGGTGGTGGGAGACATTCCAGGTATAAAATCACTTTACATTAACATTTTGTTATTTTTTTATATTAATTCATTAATTAATTTTTTTTTGCAGACCTAGGTCAGGTGGGACCCTCTAATCACATCTACTGAAGAGGTGTACATGCTCTTTCTTCAAAGAGCAGCAAGTCGGTACACTGGCATGTTATCAAGCGTCAAGAAAGTGTGGGTGAAGGAAAAGAAGAGGCCGAGGTGGGATGTCAATGTTTGGAACGACTTAGTTCGTCACTGGAGCGATCCTGAAACAATTAAGAAGAGCGAGCAGGCTCGTAAGAACCGCTTATCCAAGCCTGGAGGTCCGGGTACTGGCTATGGTACTCATAAATGTGGAGCTCGTGGAGCAGCAGAGGTCGCACGGCGCATTGTAAGTATTTGTGGTCAATTATAATTAATTTTAGTTAATTATTTAGTTTATTTATACGTACAGTAGAAACTCTATAAATTAATAATTTTGGGACAATCAAAATTTATTAATTAAAAGAGTTTAATTTATAGAAACACTCTTTCAAACTTTCGAAATTATTTATTGTATATCAAATGAAAAACCTAATTTAAAAGAATCCTTCAATCTTCCACATTATTATACTTCGTGTGTTCATTGTATTACTTTATGAACATTAAAAAATATTTTCTATATAAATATATAAGATCAAAATATGCTAACACAAACAAATCATACACACAACATGACTTCTCATCTTACAGGTGTAAAAAATATAACAATGACCAACGAGATTCGAAAAACATTATGCAAACACAACAAGGATAATCCAAGTCTCATTAAAAAACCAATTGCAAGAATGGGTTCTTAGTAACTATTGTTGAGCCATGAGAAAATGACACAAGAAGTTCTTACAATGATAAGGAAAATTAGAGACGAGATTCAAGGTGAAATTGATTTCAACAAAAAACAAAAGACAATTGAGTCATTTTTTAAGAAACATTCATAAATCATTCATGTAATAGGTAGTATATAAGGAATTATTAATTTATATTTTATTTGGGGTCTATAGAAATTACAAAAAATGTATTATCTTATAATTTTAGCGAGTTTATTAATTTAGCACGCTATCCCTGAGTCGGGACCGGCTAAAAATATTATTTCAGAGATTTTATTAATTTATCGAGTATTAATTTAAAGAGTTTCTACTGTATATGTCTTCAATTCAAAATACAGGAGGAGAAGATGGGACGCCCTGCCCACGACTGGGAGATAGCTGAATATTACCACCGTTACGAAAACGGCACATACACCTATGGTTATATGGGTGATATACTTGTAAGTGTGTACATATATATATATATATATACATTACATTATATAACAAATATATATTTAATTGTACTTGAAAATGTATTAACCCACTTTTAAATGTGCACATATAGGACCAGGAACATGAGGAGTTGACCAATCAATCAGGAGAACCGTCAGATGAACCTACTTCAGAGGATGGTTCCCAGGGCCCACCTATACCCGACATGTCTAATTTGTTCGTGAAGAAGGTCGGTAGGTCTCATGGACGTGTTAGGGGCCTTGGACAAGTAGGCAAGAACAGACGGGTCTCCTCCGGTCCTGGCGAGACGTCACGTGGTACGGCTTATGGACGATTCACCCAGGCCGACATTGACCATGCTCTTGCCGAAGAACGGAGAATCAATGAGGAGAGAGAGCAGCGCTTACTCCTACAAATGCAGAAGACGGAGGAGCGCTTAGTCAAGACTTTTCAGGATCAGTTGGCAGCGATGATGGGTCAGATGGCAGGTCAGATTGGTGTGATGGGTCAGCAGATGGGTGGGATGGGTGGGGCGCCGAGGCCGTCGGGGGCGTCGCACAACGTTCATGATCGTAGCCAGGTTGATCAGGATCAGGATGATACTGAGGATGATGGTGGTGATGAGGAGTGATACATTTTTATATTACTTTGTTATGTGTGATGTTATTATATTACATTGACGTTGAGGATTAATTTTTATTTTAATGTTGTGTGTGATGTTATTTTAATTAAATGGATAAGTGAATTGATATTTTTAAATGGATAAGTGAATTGAAAATAATTATATTTAATGTTGTGAATTGAAAATTAGAATGAATTTAAATGATGTGATTAGAATGAATTTACATGTATAAGCGAAAATAATTATACTCAATGTTGTATGTAATTATAATGTTGTGAATTGAAAATTAGAATGAATTTAAATGATGTGATTAGAATAAATTTACATGTATAAGCGAAAATAATTATACTCAATGTTGTATGTAATTATAATGTTGTGAATTGAAAATTAGAATGAATTTAAATGATGTGATTAGAATAAATTTAAATGTATAAGTGAAAATAATTATACTCAATGTTGTATGTAATTATAATGTTGTGAATTGAAAATTAAAATAAATTTAAATGTTGTAAATTGAAGATTATAATAAATTTAAATAGTGTGAATTGATACCGTAATTAAATTATTTAATTTGAAACATATAATTTAGTTAATTCTCATTTAGAAATAAATATGATATGCTTTGATAATTTAATAAGCAACAATTAAAGTTAGAATGGATTGAATTAAAGAATTAAAAACTAAAATTAAATTGAATATATATTAATTGCATTCACAACATGTCGACTAAAGCTCCTAGCCTAAACGGCACACAGGGGGCGCCCAAAAGCCTTCGAGACCGAGAGGTCCCTAGTTCAAACCACGCAAACAGCAAAAATCGCGAAAATGGTGCGAAAAATGGTGGCCCAGCGGTTAGGGGTGGGTGTTGGTGGCCTCGATACCCGGGTTCAAAACCGATAGCTCCCTAGTTCGAACCCCGCAAACAGCAAAAATCGTGAAAATGGTGTGAAAAATGGTGGCCCAGCGGTTGGGGGTGGGTGTTGGTGGCCTCGATACCCGGGTTCGAAACCCAGGTTCGCATTTTTAAAATGCTAATAAAAAGGCGACAGCCAAAAGGCAACGACCACCTGCCGTTGCCAAAAGACAACGATTTTCCCCAAATCCGTTGCCATTCAAATAGCAACGAGCATATTGGCAACGACAGATATCCGTTGCCTTTGCCGTTGCCTTCATCATTAGTGAGGGCAGATCCGTTGCCTTTGCCATTTCCCCATTATTTTGTAGTGTTCACTACCGTATTGAAATACTATTCCTGCAAATAACAAAATGTCGTGCAGATGGAAAATTCTCCCTTCATTAATTAATAACAAGATGTCAGTATAGTACGATGACGTGTTGTGATCCCCAAAAGCAAACCCTAGATTTCGTAATTACAATATTACACCCAAACTATGAAGGTATAAAAACTTAATTCTTATCATTTGTAAAGGTTAAGTTACTTTTTCTATATATAATTCTTTCTCTTTCTTTATCCACAAACATATTATCCATTCTCAGAATCTTCACTGACTTGAGCGTCAGAGGGCCGTCGCCGGAACCCTCTCCTGCTCGGTTTTGTTGCAGGTCATCCAGTTCAAATTTAAAGATATTTTCTGACCAAACATCAAGGGATTTCCAAGGAACCAAACTAGGTATTATTGCATTTCATTTGTTTCAAGTGTATTTCATATTTAACTCGTTTTTTTTTCATCAAAGTAGACGTTGAAGGGTGTGATAAGGCCTAACTCTACACTTAAAAATCCAGGTGTTAAGTAAGAGGATTGCCCAGGCTTATAAGACCACCAAGACCATCACTCTATCCGATGTGAGATACCTTAATACCCTCCCTCACGTGAGACGGGGACCAGGTCGACACGTGGTTCCACAGGTGGATCCACACATCGAAGTAGAGATTTGGCTTTGATACCATGTGAGAAGACCTAACTCTACACTTAACACCTTGGTTTTAAGTGTAGAGTTAGACCTTGTCACAACCTCTCACTTAACACCTGAGTTTTAAGTGTAGAGTTAGGCCTTCTCACAAAGGGTCACACGAACTGATTTTGAATGGCTAATTAGTTAGTGCCAGTGATACTGAGGAGAATTACTTGCCATATTCGAAGCCAAATTTCTTGTATGATCTAAGGCTTACTACATCAAAGAGTGTCAAATTTTGACGCGAAATCTGGAAAGTTTGAGCAATAATATACGCCCCATAGTCTAGATCATGTTCATAATTGCAGGGTTGAGTGGCAGCAACTTCGTTGTAGTTATAGAGGGGAAACACCGAACTGTGATGCATTTAGTGCCTTGATTCATAAAGGTTCTTCAATTTCCTTCTCTGTTTGTATATGGCTAAGGTAACTTATTGAAGGCAAGTTACAATGCTGATATGTTTGGAATTGAAGTTTTTGCATTCACTGACTTTATTGATTAGTTATATTTCTACAGCTTTACAAGATCATATATGTGTCTCTAAAACTTGTTCAGGGTTTTCCAGCTAGTTGGAGCAAATGAGTAATGTGTGTGCCCCTTTTGCATGATATCTCTAAAATACATGGGTGAAGCCAAATTGTCTATATTTTTTTTTTTAGAACTGTGGCATCTAGTGAAGCTTCTACTCTACTCCATGAGAATAATACTATGTTCCACATAACTTTCACAAAACCAAATCGTTCCACATATACTTAAAATGTAAAACTTTATAAACTCCACATTGAGCCACGTAGATAATTATTATGGGATGAAGGAGTAAGTACATTATTTTCAAACGTAAACATAGTAGTCAAACTCAAAAAAGAGTTACATCCCTCCGCTGGGAACCTTCGATTATTAAAAACTTAACAATTGAAAAGTTATATATGAAAAAAATATGGCCAAAGGGTTCAAAACGAATCAAGAACTAAATAATCTTGACAGTGGTTTGGGATGGCCAATGTTCAATCTGCGAAGGCTTAATTTATATGTGTTAGAGAGATCTCATAAAAGAGTCTTATCTCTCCGCTGGGATCCTTCGCTTTTCAAAACTAGTAATTAAAAAAAGGATACATAATTAAAAGGGGAAGTGTTTGAAGATATGGAGAACCTTACCGATACAAAATTCAACCGGTCCGGCGATCAAAATTCAGAATAAAGTTCAATATCCGAAGGTAAACTTGACAAATCCGCATTGAATAAAAGACTCTCGTCTATAGGTCCTTCAATTTTCGAATCAATACTTGAAACTACAATTAAAAAATGATTCATAATAACAAAGAGAAACCTGAACAGGCTCATTAGATCGCCAAAAATACAGATAAATAAAGAATGCTCAGTGAATACGAACCAAATATAAGAATTCACGCTGTGGCAAATAAGCCACAATCGAAATCTATGGATAACTCATCATCGCTTCTTCAAAATATGAAAAGGAGAAAAACCAAATAAAGAGATGAGGCTGCTAGCCTGAATATACATTTAGGTTGGGAGAGATGTCCTCTATACTGAGGCCATTTTCTTGCAATAGGTTGAAAATTGACATAAATAGGTTGAAAATTGGGTACTCAAAGTGATTTTTGGCAAAAATGTCCCTTTTTTGCCCTTAAATTTGTCAAAATTGAAAGTTACAATTGAAAATTTGGTACTCAAATTAAGAACATTCATTAATGGCACTGGTAATAGAGAATTTTAAAAAAGAAAAAGAAAAAAAAGAAAGCAGATGGAGGCTCAGATCTGTACAGTGATGAGGCAAAGAGAAAGCAACCACGCCATGGCTACGAATCACCGGTTGCATGTAATAAATCACAGCACCTCCGGGTCGTCCCCAAGTTACGGGTTGAACTACTCAATGCCCGATCCATTAGCTCATAAATAGAATAGAATAATCATCACAGCCTCTCGAAACCCAAACATACTCGAAATAGAATCGAGATCCAAACAGATCCTTCATTATTCAAGCATGGTTCAAAAATTCGTCAATGAGAATGCAAATAGCATTAACATTTCCAAGATACCGATATTTTCATCCTCATAGGTATGTGTGTGTGTATATATTGTGGTTTTAATTTTCAGAAAAGGGCTGTTGATATTTGATGAAAATCATCGGCGACAGAAAGGGGCAACCACCCTTCAAAAACTCCCATCTCTCTCTGTCGCCTCACTTTCAAATTAGCAAAATGGATTTAGAATTGGGATGAAGATTGCAAAGCTGTTTATATAGAATAGAAATACTGATTTCCCAACTTACCCATGCCCAGGTTTTAAATTGACGGTTTTGCCCTTTAGGGGTACGGGATAGGAGAAATTTAACCACAGCCATTGAAGTTACGAGTAATTATACATTAGCCCCATACTTTTAAGATAATACCAGAAAGCATATGTGTTTGAAGTAAGAGTGAAACGCCATTAATTGATAGGAATACAAGTTGAGCTCTAAATGTTCTTGTGTATTTTCATTGATAGTTAAAACATCACAGAATAGGTACATAAATAGGGAAGCTTGCTGCAGCCTATGTGACACATGTCACCCTACTATTTGCTATCATAAAATGCCAAGAAATAACAGAAAGATGCTTTGCAGAAATCAGTCTGTTTGCTTAACAGAACCAGACTGTGGCAGCCCATTTTATCCACTACATCTCAGTACTATCTCTGTTTACATACTCTTTCATCTTGCTTTGATCTTGAACGTCCATCTTTATCATTTTATCATGCCCCTTCAATTCGAAAGAGGCTTGTGGAAGAACACTCAATTTGTTTCTCAGCCGATAGAAGAATTGGCCTGTAAGTGGCTTGGTTAAACAATCAGCCACTTGATCAATACTGGGGACGTGCAACACTTGGATTTTCTTTTGAGTGATCTTTTCTCGAATGAAATGCAAGTCGAGTTCAAGATGTTTTGTCCTTGAATGATACACAGGATTAGCAGCTAAGGCAATTGCTCCTTGATTATCAACCCAAATCGTCGGCACTCGATTTTCTTTTTGACAAATTTCACCGAGCAAAGATTGAATCCACAAGACTTCACATGCAGCAAGAGACAAACTCCTATATTCAGCTTCAGTGCTTGATCTCGACACCGTTTGTTGTTTCTTGGAGCTCCATGCGACCAAATTTCCTCCTACAAATATGCAATGTCCTGAAACCGATCTTCTATCGTCCGGATCAGCAGCCCAATCTGCATCTGCATAAGCAACAATACTCATATCCTTAGACTTCTTCATGGTTAAACCAAAATCCAATGTTCCTGCCAAGTATCTCAATATTCTTTTCACAGCCTTGAAATGAGTATGCAATGGATTATGCATATATTGGCTAACTTTGTTTACAGCAAAAGCAACATCAGGCCTCGTGATCGTGGCATATTGTAATGCACCTACTAAACTCCTGTACTTTTGTTGCTCATTTATGGGATCACCTTCGAACTTAGACAAATGAGTTCCTGAAATCATAGGAGTGTTCAATCCATTAGCATCCTCCATTCCAGCCTTCTTGAGAAGCTCCCGAATGTATTTCCTTTGTGATAAGAAAATCTCCTGATTTGTTCTTTTCACTTCAATACCAAGAAAGAAGTTAAGCTCACCTAAATCCTTTAATGAAAAGGATTTATGCAGATTATCAATAACTTTCTTAATTTGAACAGTATTGGACCCTGTGATGATGATATCATCCACATAAGCAACAACCAATGTAACTTCACCATTATAATGTCTATAAAACAATGCATTATCAGCTTGAGACATGCAAAAACCCAGAGTTTTGAGAACAGAAGAGAATTTGGCATTCCAAGCCCTAGAAGCTTGTTTGAGGCCATACAAGGATTTTTTGAGTTTGCACACCATATTTTGCCCCTTTGCTAACTCAAATCCAGGGGGTTGAATCATGTAAATATTTTCCTCAAGATCACCATTCAAAAATGCGTTATCGACATCCAATTGATGTAATGGCCATGAATGAGCTAAAGCTAGAGATAAAAGAATCCTTACAGTGACAGGTTTCACAACGGGGGAAAACGTGTCTGTGTAGTCGAAACTAGGTGTTTGAGTGTATCCTTTAGCAACCAAACGAGCTTTATATCGTGCAATGCTTCCATCGACATGTTTCTTGAGTTTGAATATCCATCTACAACCAATTGCAGAATGGGATGAAGGAAGTGATCGAATATCCCATGTACCATTTTTTATGAGGGCTTGATATTCAACTTCCATGGCTTTCTTCCACTGTGGGTGAGCAAGAGCCTCAATATATGTAGTAGGTTCTTCCTCACAAGCAACTGCAGTAAACACCTTCCGTTTAAAAATTCCATCTTTAGCTCGTGTAATCATGGGGTGATGAGAAATCTGAGTAGGAACCTGAAGATCTGCACATCTAGGAGACACATTAGTAGATGATGAGGTATCATATTGTACATTAGGTAACTCAACAAAAAACTGGCCATTGAGAGATGATGAAGAAGAAGAAATGGATTGCGGTGAGGCAGGAATAAAAGAATTAGAAGGCGAGCTAGATGAATTGTTTGCAGGAGGGATCATGTGATGATCAGTGGATGGTATAGAGACAAGTGGAGCAATGGCAGAAGACTCGGAGTTAGGGATGTGATTTTGAGATTTGGAGGCAGTAGCAAAAGGGAATGAATTTTCATCAAATGTAATGTGTCTTGTGATGACAACTTTCTTGTTAGGAAGGAGGGCCTTGTATCCCTTGTATTGCAGACTATATCCAAGAAAAACACTACTTTCAGTCCTATTTTCAAATTTGTGGCGATTATAGGACCTGAGCAGTGGATAACAAAGACAACCAAAGATTTTTAGGCGATGATAATCAGGTTTAGTGCCGGTGAGCCTTTCTAAGGGTGATTTATGATGGAGAGTAGGTGTGGGAGTTCGATTTATTAAGTAAACACTTGTAGAAAAAGCATCATCCCAGTGAATCAATGGAACTTGAGAATAAGAAAGCATAGCTAGGGCATGCTCGACAATGTGTCTATGTTTCCTTTCCGCCGTTCCATTTTGTTCGGGTGTATAAGGACAAGAAATGTGATGAACAATTCCAGATTCATTTAGAATAGGAATAAGGGATTTAAACTCAGTGCCACCATCTGTTTGAAGAGTTTTTATCTTTGCATTATATTGGTTTTCAACATGAGATTTGAAACAAGCAAAAGCATCCTTAACATCAGATTTTAACTTGAGTAAATAGAACCAAGTATATCGAGTAGAAGCATCAATGAAGCTCACATAATATCGAAATCCATTAATAGAAGTAATGGGAGCAGGTCCCCACAAATCAGAATGAACCAAGGCAAAAGGTTGATCAACAACACTTTCAGAAGATGAAAATGGATTTTTGTGGCATTTAGCCTTCATACAAGCAGTACAAATGGAACTAGATGCATCATCAACAAAGTGTATATGACTATTGTTGAGAGCTTTGATTGTAGCTGGAAAGGAAGGATGTCCAAGTCTCTTGTGCCATAAGCTAAGAGTTGAACTTTTTGTAGCAGAATTAACTTGAAAGGATGGAGATGGTTGATGAGTGTGAGAAACAGGAGAGAATTTCTGGAAAGGTGGAGTAGCTGTCAAACTGAATTTGTATAAGCCATGTTCAAGGGCCCCTTGCAGTAGGATGTGGTGAGTGGTTTGATCCTTCACAAAACAATGAGAAGGGTGAAATTCAAAGTAAACATTATTATCCTTTGCAAATTGGGAAACACTCAGTAAATTTTTCTTAATGTGAGGAACATGAAGCAAATTTTTAAGGAGAAAAGATGGTGAGTGTTTAGAATTAGGCACAATTAATATTGAATTACCAAAATGTGAAATATTCAAACCTGTACCATTTCCCATGTGTACCCTTTCCGAGCCTTGATATTCAGAATTCATGCTTAGATTTTTCAAGTCGAACGTGACATGACTCGATGCACCAGAATCAGGATACCAAGAGCTCTCCAACATTGGCTCCCCACGATCATAAATGGCTGCATTGACTGAAGGTGCATGGCTCCGGTTCAACCATTGTTGCTGGTTGTTTTGACTTTGATTAGGAGGCACATAATCAAGATTAGCCCTATGATAACACTTCTCTGCAGTGTGATTGGTCTTAAAACAAATCTGGCAACGAGGGCCATTTCCTCTTCTTCCTTTCTGAAAACCCACACGAAAAGATGATCGACCACCTCTATTGTTGTTGTTATTTCCACCATGGCCTCCATTGAATTGGGAGTTGAATGGTCTGCCTCCACTCCCTTGTTGAGTAACAACATTCACAGTAGGTGTTGAACCTTCAGTACTAAATGATGAAGAGGAAATTCCTTCTAACCTTGCCTCAAAACTGAGCAGCAACGAACTAACATCCGACACAGAAATCGGATCCATCTTTGAGCTAATAGAGACCATCACAGGGTTGTACTCGGTTCCTAGACCCGACATTATGTATAACATATGATCTTCACTAGTAACTTTGTACCCAGAAGCATTTAAAGTATCACAATACCCTTTAATCTTGTTCAAATATTCTCTCATGCTTAATGACTCCTTTTTAATATTTTGAAGCTGTTGTTTGTAGTGCATAATCTTAGCTCTAGATTGGCTAGAAAAGTTAGACTCAAGGCAACTCCAGATTTCATTGGAAGTTTGCAAACCTACTGTGCTAATCAAAAGACTTTCCGAAAGAGAAGACAATAACCATGACACTAACAATTGATCTTGCCTAGTCCAAGATAAGAACTCAGGATTTGGGTTACCTTTTTCCTTGCCTTCTTTTTCGATGAGGGATGGTGGACATTTCTTGGTTCCAGTGAGAAATCCATCAACTCCATAGCCTTTAACTGCTGCAAGAACTTGCTGCTTCCAAATGAGGTAATTATTCTCATTGAGCTTGACAGAAACCAGCTGCTGGTGTGGCATATAAGCTTGTGACGATGGAAACAAGAGATGGGTTCCATCGTTTTGGGTACCCTCTCCTGAATCGGCCATTTAATGGAGGTAACAAAGTAAAAGAAAAACGAAAAGGAAAGGGTATAGAGACACTAGGGATCACCCAAGTGCTCTGATACCATGTTTGAAGTAAGAGTGAAACGCCATTAATTGATAGGAATACAAGTTGAGCTCTAAATGTTCTTGTGTATTTTCATTGATAGTTAAAACATCACAGAATAGGTACATAAATAGGGAAGCTTGCTGCAGCCTATGTGACACATGTCACCCTACTATTTGCTATCATAAAATGCCAAGAAATAACAGAAAGATGCTTTGCAGAAATCAGTCTGTTTGCTTAACAGAACCAGACTGTGGCAGCCCATTTTATCCACTACATCTCAGTACTATCTCTGTTTACATACTCTTTCATCTTGCTTTGATCTTGAACGTCCATCTTTATCATTTTATCATATGGAAATACTGTAAATAAAAGTGGTGACATAGATCAGATGGTAAAGCGTGTGCGAAGGGTTGTTGGTGTTGCGTCGGAGAAATTCATCGGCGAACAAAGAGCGACAACCGCCCTTGGAGAAATTCAAACTCATTGTTCGCCTCCTTTTCAGTTCTGAGCTAATACGACAAACCGGAGGCTCAGATCTGTAACAAAATTGGGGCAAAGTGAAATTAACCACGCCATGGCTGCAAACCACAGGTTGCGTGTGATAAATCACACGCCATCCGGGTCGCCCCGCCAAGATACGAGTCGGATTTCACGATGCTCGACCCGTTAGCTCAGAAATCGAACAAAATTTAGAAAAATCATCACAGCCTCCGGAGGTTCCCAGAATTCAGTAACCGCTGCATATCTTCACACACCTCTCTCTCTCTCTCTCAATCTATGAATACGAGGCATGAAAATACAAGTTTTTGACTTATTGATATTTTTGGTCGACTAAAGGGCTGTTGATTTTTGGAGGGAAAATCATTGGCAAACAGACAGAGAGGAGAGGGGCAACCACCCTCAAAGAAATCCCTACCTCCCTCTCTCTGTTGCCTCATTTCTGAGTCAAATGGGTCGAGTGTTTCGATATTACCAAGGGTATACTTTCTAGACACACGTGAACAGAATCGTAAAAACTCGTGATTACACGTTTTTAGGCCACGGTTATTCACAAAGAGACTTACACTATGTTTGCCCAATCATGATCGAGTTATCAAATATAAAATACATTTTTCATTTCAACATATACACATTTTACATCATAATCCAAAACTCATCTTTTTTCACACTTTATACATAACCACCACAACCAACATTTAATAAATTATTTATTTTATAATATAATAATTATATCTATTACTAATTTTTTATAATATTTTCACAATATTTAGAAAATATATACAATTATTTAATATTAAAAAATTTATAACCATTATAAAAAATTATCATACACTTTAAAAAAATTACAACATTCAATAATAAAATTAAAATTACAAAAATTGAGATCATTTAGATCCATGTTAGAAGAGAAAAAAAGACAATTAACACAATATAGAAAAGAAAATGGAGTGTATGAAATTGTAATCCAAAATATATCAAGATTGATCTCTATTTATAGATAATTTAATTTAATTTATTTTGATATTTTTAATTTTATTTATTTTTAAATAGATAAATAAAAATAAAAAAATTATTTAAATAAATATAACCTACGAGTAATTAAATTTTTTGGGATAAAAAATACCCTATTCATGCTTTGATTGTTCCTGCTTGTCGCCGTTGTCGGACAACCGTGGTCATCAAAATGTATTTCATTTTTTTTTCTTTGTCCTACATGTATGACCTGGTCGTGTGGATGCCGATAAACATGGTCTTATTGATTACACGTAAAAACTCAAGAGAGTGTTCAAAAGTCCAATATACCTTTTACTGAAATTAAAAAAAAAAAGTGTGGACATTCAGTTTGTTCGATTCGATTTTGAGCCTTTTTCAATCGAATCGAAATAATCGATATTTTAAAAACTGGAATCGAACTAAATTTTGTTAGAACCGAATTGAATTGAACCGAATAAAATTTTGATTGGTTCGATTCAGTTTAAACCGAAATTCGTGTATAAAAGACTGAGTATTATTTATTAACAATTAAACATTTTTCAAAAATTTTTTACACTAAAAATCAAATTTAAATTATGAGTTCAAAAGTTCACAATCCAAACTAACAAGTTATTAAAAGTTTAAAATTTCAAATCATAAAAATATCACACAAAAAATTAATAATTTTGTTGTATTTTCCACAATAAAATCCATTTTAAAGGAAGTTGACAAATGTTGAATTGAAAAATTGAGATTTAAAATTAATAAAGTAGCATATTTCAAATATAGTTTCTTTTTGTTAGCTAATTGTTCCATATAATTTACTCCACCCGTCTCATTTCTTTTGAGTGTTTTGATTAAGGAATATGATAAAGATGTGATGGTGAAAGAGAAAATAATACTCCCTACGTTCATGAAATGTAGTCCCATTAAAGTGGGGCACATGTTTTAAGAAAAAAATAGATAAAGTAAGAGTATTGTAGGGTATTATGGAGTGCATTGTAAATAAAGTGATTGTTTGTGAATAAAGTTGATGACAATTTAAGTAATTAAATGATGGTTGAAGGATGATAGTTTTCATAAATAGTATGAGACTACATTTTGTAGACAAAAAATATAAGATAAATGAGATTACTTTTCGTGGACGGAGGGAGTAGATGTGTATGGGATGAATATGATACTAAAATAATAGGTAAAAGTATAAGTGGAAGTATAAGTGGGTGATTGAGAGAGATAAAATAATTTGTCAAAAATATTATGAGAAATTTATTATGGAACATAAAAATAAAAAGTGAGAAATTTATAGTGGAATAGAGGGAGTATTAATTAAATAAGTAATTTTTTAATTTATATAAAAAAAATTAATTTTGTAAAATATAAACAAAATTGAAAATCTAAATTTAAAAAAATATTTCAACTGAATAAACCAAATCAAATAAATAAAAAATTATCGACTCGGTTTCAAAAATTCAATTTTTTCGATTTTGTGCCTACTTTTAACCATAATGAAGAAAAAGGAAAGAGTAGGGATGATTTTGAAGGATCCCACACTCTGTAACAATCCAGCATCTCCTTATATTGTTGTTAACACTTTCATTCATGAGAACACCAAACATGTTAAGATTGATTCATATTTTATCCGTGAAAGAGTTGCAAGTGAAGATATTCAACCTTGCATACACTTGGTGCCGATCATTTTCAATTCGTTGGACATTCTAGACCTTCACGTCTCAACTTGAGGGAAGTATTGTGAGTTAATTAATTTGTATTAATTTGCTTAATAGTTCAGGTTTACTGTATACTCCTTCATGATACAATTTTAAGTTGTTTAATAACTTGATTAAATCATACTATCATCGCAATCTTAATCTACAAACGATATTCAATTCTTCATGAAATTCTCTTCTAATTAACAGTTTTTGGTACAAAACAACCTTGAAAACTATTTGGCATTTATTCACAAATTAAGGAGTGAAATTAAAATTACCGCTCCTTAATTTCCAAGTCTCTGAAATTAAAATTAATTAGCTTATAAGAAATTAATGACCTATTCTTCATATAGTTTATAAAAAATATCGGATTATACCATTCTTGATCATAATACTAATTCACATCGTACCAGTCCTGCAGTCCACCTCAACAATAAAAAGGGCAAAATTTAAATAAATAAATAATTTAAACTCGATAATATTTTTTAAATGGTAAATACTTATTTACTAAAAATTATTTTAAAATAGCATTGAAATCAAAGATAATAGAACTTAAAAACAATATGAAAAAGAAGATGGAGGCTCAGATCTGTAACAAAGGGCAAAGAGAAAACAACCACGCCATGGCTACAAATCACCGGTTGCATGTGATAAAAATCACAACGCCATCCGGGTCGTCAGGCCAAGATACGGGTCGGATCATTCAATGCCCGATCCATTAGCTCAAAAATCGGATAGAAATATCATCACAGCCTCTACACCACAGCGAATCTGCTGCAGACGGAATTGAGATCCAAACAGAACCTCTATTATTCAACATCAACAACAAACTCGCCTGTGGTTTGAATGTTAAAAATATATATACTCCCTCCGTCACAAAATCCCAGTGTCTTTTCCACTCTCTCTCACTACAGAAGCGTGTGGGTGTCCTCAACACAGCTGTGTATTTTTTTTTTTTTGGGGTTTTTGTTTAAAAACCATAATGGGCTGTTGATTTCTGAAGGAAAATCATCGGCGATCGGAAAGGGGCAACCACCCATGAAGAACCCGATCTCTCTCCGTCGCCTCATTTCAGAGCTAATGGATCTGGAAATGCGAATAAAGTCCCACTCTCTTTATATAGTCTCTCTAATTTCCCGAGTTACCCTTGGTTTGTGTTTTAGGGTTTCGTTTTTAAAAAAAAGAAAAATTTTAATCATTTTATTTTTGCAGGTTTTACGTCTTAATGTTTAAATTAAATTATTTAGTTACTCAATTATTGCCAATAAACTCTTTAGAATTTAACTCAACTGCTCACTCATTTTGAAAAATAAAGAGTTCAAGGAAAAAAAATAAAAAATTCCTATAGCCATAAGTTCATAAGTTGAAGGCGTCATAAAATCTTGTCCAAAAATTAGATCAAGAAAAAAATGAACATTTTTCTAAAACAATCAGAATATAAATTTTAAAAAATTATTCACACTAAAAAAAGGCTGAAACAGAAAAACAGACTAATGAGGATAAAAAACCCTGTGTACTCCGGGGTTGATGCAGGTTCACGAAGGTGAGGCCTGGGGTGTGTCCGAGGTAGACATGGGCAACGGTTCCAAACCGCCGGTTTCGGTTAGAAATCGGCGGTTACGGTTTTGGTTTTTCGGTAACCGTAACTGAACTGCGAACCGCCGGTTACGGTTCGGTTTGAAAACCGCCGGTTTGGCGGTTTGTTTTTTTTTTTTTTTTTTTTTTTTTTAATATTATCTCCGTTTTCGTTCGTATTTTATTCGTTTTAACTCATTTTTTAGAAAATACATTACTAGAATTGAATAAAAATTATATAACTTAAATTTATACATTAAAAATAGAAGAATTGTGTATTAAAAAAATTATTATTATTATTTTTTTTAAATAAGAAACCGGCAAACCGGCGGTTAACCGGCCAAACCGGCGGTTTGCGGTTTGTCAAAATGCCGAACCGTAACCGAACCGCCATTTTTCGGTTACGGTTCGGTTTTCAAACCGTAACCGGCAGTTTGGCCGGTTGGCCGGTTTGGCGGTTCGGTTTTGCGCGTGTCTAGTCCGAGGCAATTAAGTGGGGTGCTTTGATGGATTTTAATGGTGTTGTGGTGGAAATGGATGCGAAAAAGGTCTATGAGGCTGTCAAGCAACGAAAGGTATCGAGTTCTATTTTTGGTGACTATATTGATTTGATCCAGACTCGTTTACAAGAAAATCCTTAGATTGGTATTAATTTAGTGAATCGTAATGCCAACACTGTGGCACACATACTTGCTAGGAAATCTCGTAACTTTGAGAGTCCTTATACTTGGGTCGAGCCTCCAAATTTTGTGGAAGGCCTTCTCGACTTGATTTGCTCTTCTTGCAAATAAAATGAAAGTACATTTTGACTTAAAAAAAATAAAATTGCACCATCGTCCCTTATACTTGAAACATCAAACACTGTATTGAATGGTTCAAATTACAAACAAATTGTGAAAAAAAAAAAATCATTCTTCATGGGTATTGACTAACATTTTACAATTGATAATTTATTACCAGAGCCGGCACTAAATTACTAAATTGTCTAAGCCACAAAATTAATACTAATAGTATTCATTAAAATCAATGTCCAGAGAATTGAGTATAATAAATTTAAATGCATGCAATATTAGCTATTTTAGTATATAGTAGTATAAGTTGTGAAATCGACTGCAAAATTAGTTTACAAAATGTCAACTCTTTAAAATTAAATTCTAGTTCTTCAATTATTGCACATGACCTCTTTACAAATTTGTCACTTACGAAAAAAAAAATTGTCACTTATCCATCTAAATTATTAAAGATTCTTTTATTGTATATTTGTATAACATCATATAGAATAGTACCAATTTTATGAATAATTCAATCATGCCCAATTATGGAGAACTTCATTTCGTCAACAATAATGTGTAATGAAATAAAACACGAGACAAAATAATATTCTGCAATCGACAATTTGGACTATTTTTTACGTTTAAAATAAAGGTTACAACTTACACCCTTTTCACTTCACTTATTCTGCATAAACCATTCAGAAAAAAGAGTGATAGGCTTCCAACAAAGCATTTTGTTTCAGGGGCAACAAACTTCACAACTATTTTCAAATCACACACAAAAGAAACTGAAAATACAAAAACAAATATAAATATAAATAAGACTCCCATGCAATTTCATCACTACACAGCTTTCACAGCTAGGAATCTTGGCTCTTTAGGCAAGAACTTTTGTTCAACATAAACATTCATATAATCCCCAAACACAAACTTAGGATACTTAATCGAATCCTCCACCTCCTTCTCCGTCTCTGGGACGACCAATTCCGGAGCAGGCTCGATGGTGGCCTTGAGAGACGGATTGTAAAACGAAGCAATCGACCTCCTATTCCCTTCGGGGCGGACAACAACCCGATGCCAAACACTCTTGTACCTCCCATTGCTCAAAACCTCGATCTGATCACCCGTGTTGATGACTATAGCATTTTTCATCGGCTGCACATCAATCCACGCCCCGTCTTTCAAGATTTGTAGGCCACTCACCTCATCGTCCTGGAAGAGCAAGATCACGCCCCCCGCATCCGTGTGGGCCCGAAGCCCGTTTAGTTTTTCGGGGTGGGGGCAGGGTGGGTAGTGGCTCACTTTTGTCCCAAAAAAGGCCACATTTGTGGTGTCTTCTCCACCATTGAAGGCCTTGTTGATGTGCCCTTTTGGTAGGCCTAAGTTCAAATCCATCACTTCCATTACTTTGAGTGCAAGATTCTTTAGTTCACCTCTGTATTCCTTCATTGTTTCCCTATTAATGTTTAAACATGATTAGTTTACAATCATTAAAAAATCATCTTCAATATGATAATTAATGAGTGTGACATGAATACTATTTAATTTTTTTGCATTAGGATCAGGAGACATGACCCATTAGTTTATTTTTCTCCAGTTGTCAAGTTTCAACATGCATGAACAATGCAATTAACAATTACTCTAATATTTCATCTCGTATTTCATTATATTGCATCAGTGCACGTTCTAAGACGAACATAACATCATTAAAAAAAAAAAAAAATAGAATTCTTACTTGAATCCAGAGGTTTTTGAAGGCCACATTTCATCATTCTCATCAGAAAGCAAGAACACATCCTCCCAATCCACATCTTCAAGCCTCTCATCACTTTTCTTCTCAATCAACTCATTCAAAAGTCGGGCTGGTTTCGAGTTCTTGAAATCGGGCTCCCTTTCCAGCTTGTAGCACTCAGAGGCCACCTTCTTCACCCTATCAAGAAGCTCCTCAGAGATCCCATGATTAACCAACTGTCAACAATCAAGAAAATCAAATCAAATTACTACACCATCAAACAACACAAATAATTCATAAAAAAATCCTCTCTTTACTATTCAAGTACCTGAAAGAATCCCCATTCTTCACAACAATTAGCAATCTGAGCC
Organism: Galeopsis tetrahit; assembly: GCA_963675135.1. NCBI lineage: Eukaryota > Viridiplantae > Streptophyta > Magnoliopsida > Lamiales > Lamiaceae > Galeopsis > Galeopsis tetrahit. The sequence goes on along the minus strand of OY776125.1, from coordinate 16,562,650 downwards.
AGAACCTCTTCCCTCCCCTCTCCCTCAAGCTTCGAAAAATCGATCACCGGAATCGCCATCAAATCACAAATAACAATTCAAATATATATATCTCAAAAAATGCCACTACTCAACTGTTTTGTGATGGTAAGAACTAAGGCTTTAGGCCTATTTATACACAAGAAATTAAATCCCCTGCCTGTCAATAACACATATTAATAATATATAATTATGTATGTGTAAAGTATTGTAGCAGCCATGTATGGACGGTGACAGAATGTCAAAGAAAGTAAAAAAGTCAAGGTTTTGATGATCCGACAATTGCTAATTGATGTCCCACAACAGAAGCGTTCTGCCTCGGGTAATTATCATCATTAAGCCTTATTAATCCATCATTATTATTTAAGCTTCCACATGGCATCATTACCACAATTAATTGGCCTGCGGACAGGTTATAATATATGTTGCTTGTTTCCTGTTGCAACCAGGGCGGACCCAGGATTAACAGTAATAACGGGGGCCAATAAAATATTATTCAACGTTATTATATGTTTATTAATTAAAATACATAAATTAATTCTCAGACCCTATAATCTATAATAGTATGAACAGGAAAAAAAATGAATGGTAAATAAAAATTTATTCTAGGTTTGAGAAAAATATGAAGTTTTGAAGAATTGTGTGTTTTTGCTACTTGTGCTGTGAACTTGTTGAAACTAGAAAAAGAGACTTAACAGGTGAAAAATAAATTATAATCCCTAATTTCAATCATTAAAATATAAGAATTTGAAATAAGTTACATTTGCATTGTATTGTGCAATTGAGCCACAATATTAACTTAATTTTAATATAACTAGTCAATCGAGATATATATATATATATATATATACTCCCTCTGTCCTGTAAAATTTTGCTCACTTCTTTTTATATATGTTTTTAAAAAAATCATATTTTAATTATAAAAAATATATGTGGGATAACAAGTAAAGAATATTGTTGGTAGATACTCAATCTTGTTAATAAAGTAGAAAAAATAATAAAAAGTTAACTATTTAAATAGAATAAACATATACTTTGTGAACCCAAAAATTTGTCTGAGCAAAATTTTACAGACGGAGGGAGTATATTAATATTTGGTTTTTGTCTTTTAAAATTTTATTAATTTGAATAATTAAAATATATATTAATATTAATATTAATATTTGTGCTAAGCGTGTGTGACTTAAAGTGAAGAATAATATAATCAGAAGCCCAACTAATAATGAGAGAAAATAAGTCATTTAAAAGCTAATTTAATAAATAAAACAAATTAATTTATAAACTAATTAATACATATAATATAATATTAAAAAAATAAAAATTGAGGGGGGCCAAGGCCACCCCCAGGTTGTGCTTGGTTCCGCCCCTGGTTGCAACTGTTCTAATAACTGTCTAAGTCCTCGAATGAATTTCTTTATTTTCGTTGTAATGGGAAAAAAATCTAAATACTTTATGTTATTTTCTGAGTGTGAATTGAATTCCATAAAAAAAAAAAACCACTTGTCCTTTTTTTCTTTGTCTTTTTACTTTTTTTTGGTTATATGATTAAAAATGAATTGAAACTGTGGGCTGCTATGTGTTAAAGTTAACTTGAATTGACCGCTAATATGTTGTTATAGAAAGAAAAGTCAAATTGTTATTAGGCCGATCGACTACAGGGTCCATGGAAAAATGTAAAATATGGGTTCTATTTTTAAAATACAATTTGATCACACTCATTTAAAAAAAAAATTGTTTCATTTAAAAACGTAATGATAAACAACTATACATAATCCAACTCGTTTAAACTTCAAAATAACTAAGTTACAATTAAAAAAATTATACAAATCTCATTTACTTGACAAAATAATACTCCCTCCGTTCAATTTTATTATGCCCACTTCTCCGGGCACGGATTTTAATGAACATTAATTAGTTTATGTATAAAATAGATAAGTTGGGGGGTATGATTGAATGTTGTGGGGTCCATTTATAGGTAAAGTGATTGTTTATGAATAAAGTTAGTGGTAATTTGAGAAAATAAGTGATGGTTGGAGGGTGAGATAAAGTACCTAGTGTGAATAGTATTATTTCTAAAAAGGGAATGAGCATAATAAAATTGGACAACCAAAAAAGGAAAGTGAAAATAATGAAATTGAATAGAGGGAGTATGATACATCTGATTAAAAAATAGGAGGTCTTGACACGACGTTTTAACACCTTAAAATGAATGAATGTTAATTGTTAACAGTCTCAAAATAGTTTCACGCGAGTATTTATCTTAAAAGGTTTAGATACCAACTTTTTTGGGTCCATCATTAATCATGGGGAAAACTGTCACGGCCAAAGTGCCACAATTCAGTGTTGCATACTTGCATCTCGTATTTTAGTTTAAATATACTTATATTTTGGTCTAAATGATAGTAATATATTGTGTGCAGGGTCATGTTCAACTAAATTTATCTGATATTTTTATTATTTAAAGATCCATTAGTTTCAAATCAATTATTTGAATTTTATGAATTAATTGAATAACACAGGAAGTGATGTGAGCATCACTATACACAAGCCATATCATTATAATTGAATTTGACATAGATTTGTAAGACTAATACTTTTTGACCTTTTTTCTCTATGATTCATAAAGAAATAAAAATATAAAAAAATGTACACAGATTTTTTTTAAAAAAAAAATCAAAATTGCAGTACATGTTACTCACTTGATTAGCTTATAAATTTGATGTGAAGAGTTGATTTTCTTTAATTAGAATGCATTAATATTAAATTAGTAGAATAGATCTGAAAATATGTAGTATTTGACTTAATATTGAAATATAGACGTACCAACACTACCATTCATATAGAGTTGACTATATATATATTTTCTAATACCATTTGACTTTGTAACACATGATGAGGCTTTACCATAGAATGAATTTGGAGATGAGATAAATAAATGAATTACACTTACTTGTAGGCTGAATTTGTGGGTTAGGAAAGTAGTAGTAGTATAAATCTATCATTAAACAATGCTACTCCATTAGTCAAATGTTTATTTATTACGTACAGTATTAATTCGAAAATGTCGTCTAAGCTATAATTTCATTGGGTTTGAAAATAATATAACTCATTTTTTGCTATATGGATGAAGAGATGCCCTTTTTGTCGTGTTATATATACCTATATGAGATGATAGTATATTTGCTGTTATTTATCAAATGCAATATACCCACATTACATTGTATGTTTAGTTATATATAAAGGGTATCAAATTAAAGCCCTTATATATCGGAAAAAAAAATTGGAGAAAAATGTTATTTCTAATAGCAATGGTAATAAAATTAATTATTTATATAATAGTAGGTATAAAGGTTTTAGGTCATTTTTTATTCCAACACTGATTGACATGAGAAAATCGGACTAGCATATGAACATACGGTTTTTACACAGTTTAAAACATTGTACAGTACAGATGTAACAGATCCAACATTGTGTACGCTAGATGAAAATATTGATGATATAATAGTTATAAATTATGTTATCTACATATATAAAAATGATCTGTAATTTGAAGAAACACTGTTGTATGAATCGTGATTTGATAGTGCAGGTTGTTAGATTATTAGGACACATTTGAAGCTGGTACAGCCGTACAGGTAATCTTGAGGGTTAATCTATAAACAACATATAAGTATTCGGCTGTGACAATAAAAAATATTATTTGAAAAACAACTACTCCTAATTCATTTTGATTTTAAAGGAAGGCTTTGTATAAATATATGTATTGGATTTATTAATAATTTGGAAACTATTGAAATTAATATAATTAAAAAAAAAAAAAGAATTATTGTATGCTAGCTAGGTAGATGAGTAAATGATGAACATGAATACGATTATTTTTTATTTTTCCAATATCAACCAGCACCTATCGTGCCACCCTGCATGATTTAGACCAAAATTATTGTTTAGTACGTAAAGGTACATCCACGCAATTAGTCGGCGACAATGATTTATTATTAATATATATATTAGTATTAATATTTTTATTGTTGACTCCCGGCCCCCACTTTAATTATACTAATATACAATACTACTCCATATTTATGAATGGACAAATTAATATTTAAGGGATTTTGATATTTTTTTTAATTATTCAATTGAATTTGATCCGTCGTACCTAATTAAAATCTAATCACAATTGAGGTTTAGTTGCATTTTATAATTAATAAATATAACATAATTACTTCATCCGTTTAAATTCATTATGTTTATTTTTTCGGGTATGCGTTAGTAAATATAATATTGATTAGTTTATGTATAACGTAGATAGGTTGGTGATAGGATGAAGAATTGTGGAGTTTATTTATTAATAAAATAAATAACAATTTGAATAAATAAGTGATGATTAGAAGGTATAGATAAAACAGTATGAATAATATTATTTAAAAGAATAAAAATAATGAGATTGAACAATAAAAAAAAAAAAATAATGAAATTAGATGAGTAATTTTTTATTACTAGTATTTTGCGTAACATAATGAATTTAGTAGTGTGCTCTATATTAAAAATATAACAAATATATATAGAAATTCAACTGCCACATTTCTAAGTTAAATCCACAAATACAATGATGAGTCATACTCACTATATTTTTTTCCTTCTAATATTAGTTAGTTACTTAATTTTTGGTGGTGGCTTTCCACATTAACATGGAGTCATGGACTGATTTAAAGAGGAAATTTGTGGTTATTATTCATGCATCTTATATTAAAAATAATTTAATTCCCTTCCATAGATGAAGTCAACTGTTAATATTAAAAATTCCCCCTCACATGTTGCTGACAAATGGTATAACACTCAAGACATTAATTTAATTTAGAGATATATAGTCTAGGTTGGTTGTACACAAATTTGAGTTTCTAGTTTATTTCTTTTAATCATATTTCTTTAATATTAAATAATGTATATATATATATATATATTTATATAATAACAATAATATGGTTTCTTACGGACCCTGATTTTAATATAAATTATTTTGTTATAAATATGCACAATAATTTGTGTTGAAGTTAGGTTTGATAAATAAAATCAACATATAAGGTTGGTCGCATGTCAAAACTACAAATTATTATATATTTATATATATATATATATATATGTACTTTCAATGATTGCATAAATCATTAATTTGATTTGAATAACCGTAAAATCAAAATTTGAAGATTCCTGTTTTTCCCGTGAAATATTTTGGTTTGACAAACCAGATTTAAATCCCTAATCATATATTTGAAGATTTAAATCCTGACAATATATTTGAGGATTTAAATCGTAATCAGATATGTAGAGATAACATGTCTTAGATTTTGTGTCAATTAATTTCATTTCATTAGTCTACGTTAGTGCCAATTAAAATATGCATCATATCCTTTATTATATACTCCCTCCTATTCTTTTTATAAGTCGTTTTGACCTTTCGTTTTCTTTGCAAATTATATGTCGTTTTACACTTTTTAATACTCCCTCCGTTTCATAAAGTTTGTCGCATTTCTCATTTTGTATAGAATTAAGGAACATATTTTTTTGACAAATTTACCCCTCGTTATTTTCTCCCCCTTTCTTCTCTTTTTCCTTTTATTTTTCCACCTTCATTTTCCACCATTTTTTTTACCTTTAAAAAAAAATCGTAATTAATATATTTCCAAAAGAATAGGGGCAATTTAGGGAGATCATTGGTAAAATTAGGAAAAGCGACAAACTTTTTGAAACAAATTTAAAGTCTAAATGCGACAAACTTTTTGGACCGGAGGGAGTACAAATTAATTGCATTTCTTCCAAATTTAACCTTAAGATTATTAAATATTTACATAAATGTGTTCTTTTTTATGAGATGTACAATCATTAATTAAGAGTAACATGAGAAATAATTTATTTTCTTAATATGTGTGCATGAGCTTAGGATGACATATATTTTGAATAGGAGGGAGTAGTAAATTAGGATTTCACTTCACTTTAGTACTGCTGTATATACATAACTTGAAAATAAGATAAAGAGAAAAATAAATAAATCAAGCTCCTAATTAAAGTGGTATATAATTAGTCCATATATACCTGCAATAATGTGTTATTGATGTAAATAAGAATGAACTTCAATACTTTATTATAGGGCAAAAACTCTAGTTGAAAATTTATGGGTCAAATTGAGTAAAAATTATTGCATTTCACTAAAAATATAGTAATATAAATGAATGTTTTGCGATATTATTATTAAAAAAATATTTTGGCAAGAAACGATTAAGATATTCGTATAATGATAACATTTAAAGGTTAAATAAGTGCTTGGTTGGAAGGTTTTGAGACTAGAGAATGGTAATCAATCTCGTTGTTTGAAATTACACTACTATGAATTTGATTCCCAAAAACTAAGAAACTCACCATACGATGAATAATAATGCGTATTTCTTTTGAATTTTTAAATAAAGAAGAATTTAACCCTATTCTAAATCAATGTATAAGATTTAATGAAATCAAATTATTATTGAGTAGGACTGTAATAATTAAATGATTGCGTATTTTTAAATGTCAAACCTAACCTAAAGTTTTTGTGTATCTGATTTAAAGACCGACTAGTTTCAGAGGATCAATTTCACCGTTCACTTGCGGGGGTCCCGTTTAAAGCCAAAATTTTGTGCTTTGTATGGACTGACCTTCGAGAATTCGAACTTAAGACATAAAGAGAAGCACACTCTTAAGTACCAAGCTTACACCACTAGACTAACTTCTCGGGGCCTTATGTTACAATTATTTGCTCTTAATGGGGAAGGATCATGCAAGAAATTGTGTACTGTTGTGGAATATATAAAATAACTAACTCAAATTTAGAGGGCAAAATAAGTATCTGAATTATAACAATAAGAAAATTATTAAAAACGACAGGTCATACAGTTAAATACGACCAAACAATAGCCAAATCTCACATAGTAAAATTGGTAAATAAAAAAGATTGACAAGACAGCTCAAGTGACAAAGAGTTAGAGCTCCAAGCTGTTGGCAACTCATTGTTGCAACCAAATTTGAGGCAAAACATGTTATTACTTAACACAACATGACAGCAAATTCTAACCAGACATAACATCCAACACAACAATTGTCCTGGAGACAAACATCAATCTGCAAGTAAATGATTCTGTGTATTGATAGCAAGAATAATCATCTTATGATTAGCATGTGTTATCGAAATACAGGCTGTCGATCATGTCATAAGATGTTACCAATCTGGTTACTGGCAAGACGAAAGGATGATGAATAAGTCGTTCCACATTAAATTTACATACCACGATAGAGAAAGAGGGACAAAAGAGAGTTCTTCAGGCCTGATCCTTTCCTCGTAAGACTTCTAATTGAAACACGAAGCAGATTTCAGGAGCTGGATTTTGTAGAGTCGCTACACTTTATTGGTTGCTTCTGATCGATCCAGCTTGATTCAGTTGTCAATAAAACTATATGCACAATCGTTTGCCCAAAGTGTTCAATTCTCTGAAATTAAATATAGCAATGTTCGTTAAATTTATATTTCAGTAAAATATCATCTTAATAGAAGAGCTAGTACAAAAAAGTTCATGTGAAAAAAAAGGTGATATATTACTAACTCTTCAAAGGAAACAATTATGTAACAGAATATACTAATTTTTGAGAATTCATGATCGATTCGAGAGCAAACTTTGTCTATAAGATGAAGAGCACCTTACCTTTATACTATTACTTTGACACGCGTGACAACTCTTCCTTCAAAATGAAGCGAGCTCATCATGTAATTCGAGTGTATCAGCAGGCTAAGTTGTACATGCTTCTATATGTATAATTCTTGAGTCTCCATAGGAGACGACCAGTATCGTACAAGAGATTCTACGGTAACCCTCCTTGTGGCACTAAGCATTGAAATGAAAAATCGACAGCCATCAATTTTGTATTCCTCAAGTGGATTCCTATGCCCGAAACTTCTCACATTCACCTATAGACATATGAAACACTGAAAATCTAAGTAAATGCAGTTAGATTGAAATGAATATTAAATATAATTAGTCAAGTGTAGAGTATACCGCTGAATTAAGTCTGTTCATGTTCACAAGATGATCCCTCCAGAAGCAATCGAGAGTTTTAACAAGGACTGCCCTCTAAACACAGAAAATACCAAAGTAAAAAAAAAAAAAAAAAACAGGTTCATAGATGATCAGAAGAAATGTAAAGTAACCCTATATATATAGGGTTAATTGCAAAAAAATCACTATCTTATTACAACATAAGTTTTTAAAATTCGCAATTCCATACACACTTCTTAAATTTTGCAATTATATCATACGATTATTTTTCAGCAACTTATGCTGACGCGAAAGCTGGAAAATATTTGAAAAAACTGCAAATAAATTTACTACTTTTATTTATTGTTTCAATTTAATCACAACCTTTTAATTTTTTTTGCAATTTCATACACTGCCACATTAGCAAGACTCGCCGGTAAATAGTCATGTGATAGAATTGCAACAATTTGAAAGGTCGTGTATCAAATTGCGAATTTTAAAAACACGTGTTGTAATTGATACACGTGAAAAGGTTGTGATTTATTTTGCAATTAACCCTATTATATACATTCAAAAAAATAATCTGCAATAGAAAATAGGTACCTCAATTTCTTTAACATAAGTACTGTCATAGCCTGATTCATGAATAATATCTAGATATGAAGCAATCAAAAAATCTCCAAGATACTTGCACAGAAGATTGACAGTTGGTCTGAATTTCCCACCTCTGGTGAAGTTATAAAAACAATAATCAAGATTAGGCAATACATATCTCAAAGAAACTAAGAGTCTAAGTTATACAAAGCATACAGACACACCTTACTGAATCATCAGAACATATTGTTAGCCAGCGATTCAATGCCCAGCTCTTCATGCGTATGCCCCGAAAGGAATTTGGAGGATTAGGCAAGTTTGGAAGATAGAGCTCATCAACCTCCATGATATTCAATACTTGAACTTGGGTGAGTGAGTGCAGCATATGTTCTTCAGTAACCCCTGCAAATGAGTCTACAAATAATCCAATGATTTAGTGCAATTGTTTGGGCGGAGGGAGGGGGAGAGACTTTAAAAGCTTTCCAGAAGATACGCACCATTTAAAACTTTTCCAGAAATTCCTTTAAATTCTTTCAAAAGCTTTCCCAAACTCCAGCTGCTAGGATGCTGTAACATTCACAATTTTGTTTTTAGAAAGATTTAAAGATATTGAGATAGCCTAGCGATGTCACAATGCAATGCCCCAACGAATGTACTCTAAAGAAGTTTATCACCTTTGTTGGATCCACATGTTTTAAAATGATTTCAGATGCCACTGCTTGCATGTACCTAAAGACAACTTATTAGCATCCTCAGAAAATTGGAAAAAAAGGTAATTGTCGAGATAAGATTGGCAAAAGTAGGCAATCCCAAAGACTTGTATGAAAGTGAGAGACACTCACTGGAAAACATGCTGCGAACAACTGTCAGAATCGCCTGCTAATATTAATTGTCGAAGATCATATACATGCTTTCTTTGCACCTGATAGGCCAACAAGAAAACATAAAAGAGAGTTATAATATCATCAAGCAAACATTTAGACATAAATGCAAATGTTTAGGGAATGGAAACAAGTATATTTGAGTAGGTAAAAATGATACCTCTAAAACTTCATCAAACTCAACAAGACTTTTTCTTATGCCAAAGAAGAATTTTTCAGCATTAATTTGCAGAGACAAAAGCTGGAAACCCACGGTTGAAGGATTAGCTATTGGGACCCACTCAAAGCACAATGAAAAATATATATACAACAGGTAATACCTGTTTCACAATTGTATGACCCTCCATTGGGATATCCTCATCGTTTGTGATTCTAGATATAAGATTTACTGCCCACGCAGTATCAAAATTGAACTTCTGAAACATTTCATCCTGTAAGCTGTTAAGATAAAATCATTTTAATAAGTGAACATAATGCAGAAAGTTATTGATTAAAATGGCACACATTCGATGGAAAGAAGAAAGTATACAAGGTTCTGATCCTTCGGACTATTGATTTATTCAGTTTTATTTTATGTGACAGGTTGCAATGCAATAAATGTCTCAGAATAACTTTAGACAAGTAATAAAAAACATTTGTGTATACCTAACCATAAACCGGGTTGATCCAGGATCCCCTTGTCTCCCTGCTCTGCCTCGAAGCTATTCAAGAAAGTCATATAAGGATCCACGAATTATTGCAGACCCGAGAAAACAGTAAATACAACATTCATGATATTTAATTTGACATGACTGCTTTGCACGTAAAATTAAAAATAGAAGAAGGAACCTCACCATCATTTTTCAACTTAAATTTCAATAAAATCAAGATTTATGATTTATCATGCTGCAGGCGTAAAAAATATATATTCCAGTCACTTCTGCACAAGCACTCATAATTTATATTAGGGTGAAATGCATAAAAAATCACGACCTTTTTACGTTTTATCAATTACAACATATGCTTTTAAAATTTGAAACTCAATACACAGAATTTCTAAATTTTGCAATAATATCATATGACTATTTTCCGGCAACTTATGCTGACATGGCAACAGGAAAAACTTTGATTTTTTTTTTAAAAATTCACAACCTTTTGTTATTGTTTCAATTTAATAAACACCTTTTAATTTTATTTTATTTTATTTTTACAATTTCATACACTGCCACGTCAACAAGACTTGCCGGAAAATAGTCATGTGATAGAATTGCAACAATTTGAAAGGCTGTGTATCTAATTCCAAAATTTAAAACATATGTTGAAAGTGAAAAAAATGTAAAAATATCGTGATTTATTTTGCAATCAACCCTAATTTATATATTATTATTATTATTTTTGCACACTTATCTCAAGTCTCAACATACAAGTGTGGTATTTCCATGTTCATATCTATGAATGGGCCTTATAAATTCAACCATCACTCTCCCAACCCCACAGCAGTGAACTCGCTTGTTAAGGCACACAATTGTTGCTTAAAAATGTCTAATATAATCTTACGCCCCAAATTCGAGCATTTTTAAAATGGCATACTAGTTCATTTTCTATCTCAAAACTATATTCTTGATTCTTCACTATTTTTCCCTCAAAAGTCACAAATTAGAAAGATCATCTAAGTCTCAAGCAAAAGATCGAAACAAATTTCTACCTAAACTTGATCAAATCGAAGAATTCACCTGGTTATCAATCCTCCTAGACTCATGTAGAGAAGTTCCAATAACATGAAGACCTCCAAGCCTTTTCACCTCTAGCCCTTCATTAAATGAGTGGGATTCACTGTCCTTTAGAACTGATAGATAAGCAAGAGCTATAGATGGACCGAGAGGATACACCTCTGTTTGCTCATCAACAAGCTTCTGCAACTCTACCAATTCCATTGATTGGCTCATTTCTATGGACTCCGAAATGATATTCCTTGCCTCATTGTAAGTCCACTTCTTACCCTCATTTTTGCAAGCATATTTAGCTGAATTATTAACAAAAAAGAGTCATTATAAATATTAATGATACAAGGAGAAAACACAATCAAACAGAGTTGAATTTAGTGATCAAATAGTGATACCAACCCACAAGAGCAGTCTTAGCTAGCAAGGCTAATGATGATGGTCCAACCTTAACCTTGGATAAGACCTGCACAGAGAATTATGCTTTAGATATTGAAGTCTGTAGGACTGTAGAGTAAATTAGTTTCAACTTATGGCTTATATAGAATAGTTTTTATTCTTTTCCTTTCATATTTGATTCTAGAGTTAATTTATTCTAGAATTAAGTAAATATTATGTTTGTTTCTGGAATAGCAAGAGCAAGATTTTACTTTCAAAATTATTTGTAGGATTATACAAGCTAGATTTCAAAATTCCGCCAAAATCCTAACCTATAATACCTACACTCTCTTACATTCTCTTTCATACTTTTCATTTTCCCAACAACACACACCTTTATTTTTAAAAAAATAATAATCAAACTATCACTTACTTTTTCACTGTCTTTTTCTCAATCATACCCTACTACATCTTATCAACAAATATACACAAAAGTCAATTTCGCCTTTTTTCTATTCCAGGATTTTCCCAGTCAACATACAACCCCCAAACAAACATACGATTTTAGGTTAGTTTCCTTTTTAGAAGGTTCCTCCCTGTACTTGAGGGCTTTGATCCCTTTCATTCTTCTCAATGAGAATATCCAGTATTTCTCTCATCTCTTTCTTTAAAGTCATCTTTACTTCATCAGGTAAAATCAGTTATCACCTTTTTTGAAGTTGCCCACGAATCAATTTCAACATCAGAAACATCCTGTGTAAGAGTAGAAAGCAAAGTATCTTCCAGAATTTCCTTTGCGAGCATCTGAGAAAGAGATAATGCAAATGAGACTTTTTCATGAAAACCGTCATACTTTTTCACAAGCTATGTCACACGAAGTCAAAATCCATTGAGTTTCATCCCGAAAAAAGATAGCATCTTACCTAATTATAACCTCAATAAGAACATCTAAAAAAACATCTACCTTTGGATTCCCTCCTAGGATAATGTCGGTACCCCTGCCAGCCATATTTGTTGATAACGTAATTGCATATTTTCGACCTGCTTGAGCGACAATCTCAGCTTCTCTAGCAGCATACTGCAAAAGAAAATCGCCAAAGCCAATATGGGAAAATACAAAAGTATGAAAATTAAGGAGTCCAAAGATTACAAGGTCACTCAATATAAATCAAGTATATTAACCTTGGGGCGTGCATTAAGGACGTTATGTGGGATTTTTCTTTCCTTCAGCAAATCAGATAGATATTCAGAGTTTTCAACACTGTATCAACAATTTAAAGCCACGGTGAGATGTATGAAATCGGGCATTAAAAATAATACATGAAACATCAACAAAAAAGAACGGGAAATATAAAGGTAGCTTTAGTGCCAATAGAAGTCAATCCATAAGCTTATTGGAATGATTGATATGAAAAATACTACAACAAAATTTGTATCCAACTCAGTTTCCTCATAGTAGAATAATAATACCACCCAATTTAGTAAAGCACATCATAGAGTTGACTACATCTTCAGCTTCAAAAGCTTGTCCTAGAATAATTTTTTATGATTGGTATATAATAAAATTATAATTAGTAGAAACTGAGACATAAGTACCTAGTTGTCCCAACCAAAACCGGCCGTCCGAGCTTAAACATATACTCGATTTCTGCACGAACATATTCCCATTTCCCTCGAGCAGTCTAAGACCAGAGACCACACAAAATATGAACAAGTCAAATAATGGCTTCTAGAGTAAATTGCAACATTTGTCCAGTAACTATTAGGCCTTAGCAATTTCAGTCCCATTCAATTTAATTTTTGCAATCAAGTCTTCTAACTTTTAAAATTTTGCAATTTTAATCCTATATTGATAATGTTGTCGGATTTTTGCACATCTCGCTCATGTGAAAGACCGGAGTTCCATGTGACAACCAACCTAGCGATACCAAGTCATTAGATTGATTGCCACATAGAATTCTAACGTGCAAAAGTCCGACAATATTGCCAATAAAGGGCTAAACTTGCAGCATTTTAAAGTTACGGGTGAAATCGCCAAGACGCAATAGATATAGGACCAAATTTGTAATTTACTCAGGGATTCTAGAACATTGATGAAAGGTTAAGAGAAACCATGGTCTTACAGCAAATGCCTGAATGGGTAAATCATTCCGAATGTTTGGCATATTTGTGGGCACCACAATAACTGGCATTTGAAACATTTTCAAAAATTCCTTCTCCTGTAATAACACATGATATCTTCCAAGCATTAATCTTCATGCATGATTCAAAAATTACAGTTGAGCTTATGAAGATGCACTTACTTCAGTTTTTGCAGTCCCAGTCATCCCTGAGAGCTTAGGATATAGTTTGAATAGTGATTGGTAAGTGATTTGGGCCACAACTACAGAATCAGCCTAACGAGTTTAAGAAAATTTGATTAATAAAATTTAAGTAATGTAAGTTGAAATCGTAATAAGAAAGTGGAAAAAGAGCTAGTTTAAGACACCTGAATCTTTAGTCCTTCTTTGGCCTCGACTGCCTGATGGATCCCTTCAGACCATCGCCTTTTTTCTTCTACTCTCCCAGTCAACTGCAGAGAAAGAATAAGAGTCAACTGCAGAGGATAACACAGTATTTACATATCAAGGAATCTAAATAGGTAATTCTACAAGGTCAAATTATTGAGGACACTTATCCATAAAAACACTTATATCGTAGAGATTAAGCTAGAAACCAATGCAAACATACCAACTTGTAAATAATAGACCAATTTACACTCTACAAACACCACATCCCCATTTGTCAACAGGTTAGTTGTCTCATTTTATGTGCCTATGAGAGTACTAAGGAAAACAAATTTCAACCCATGCTGCAAGAACTTGAGTCAACTTTTATATCAGCAGTAAGGATAATATCATTTTTGGTCCTCCCTTTTGCATTTTTGGTCCCCCCCACACCCACATTTCACTCCCTATCAAGTTTGATTCTTTAAGTTGACATTCCGTTGACTGACGAAATCAACTATTTGAGGGTGCTAAATGTAACTAATAATTATTGGGGGGGGGGGGGGGGGTTCTATGTATAATTAATAATTTTCAGACTCGGAGAAATTCCGGGACCAAGTTTGATAGTGGGAGTAAAAGTGTACTTTCAGGACGCTCGGAGCAAGTTTGATATTGAGTGAAAGAGGGGGACCAAAATTGGAAAACGGTAAACTTAAGGGACCAAAAATGATACTACCCCCCAGCAGCATTAGCCGATTCAGACTAGGAGAAATTCCAAAAACAGTCTCCTTCACAAAGACAAGATGTTTGAACCAATTTAAGTGAGACATTTTTCACATGTTCATAACTTTCCTAGCACATGAAATCAGTCCTTGTGTGATTCAAGGTAAAACAGAGCAGATTATTATTGTTATACATTCCAGTTATCAGCTCATTTTAAAACTATGCGTCAATACAAAGAACAGGAAGAAGCTGGAGAAACTATGGGATAATTTAATAGAGGATAAATACCTCGTTGATTATAAGAGCCTTTCCATTTCGAACAATGTATTGCACATCTCTCCGGTAGAATTCCTTAGCTTTCAATGCATTCAAAACAAATCTACAGCATTGAACAGAAATATTTGAGAATTTAAAGTTTAGAAAATCAAATACTCCCTCCGTCCCACTATAAGTTTCCCACTTTCCTTTTATGGATGTCCCACAATAAGTTTTTCCCATTTCATTTTTTTCCATTTTTGGCATATTATTTTCTCTCTCCCAATCACATAACTTATACTTTATGTATTATTTTATCATACTTCATCTCATACTCATCTATTATTTTCTTTTTCGCCATCACATCACTTGTACTACATCTATTATTTTATCATATTTCTTAATCAAAACACCCAAAAGAAAGGGGAAACTTATAACAGGATGGGGGAAGTATAAGCTAAGAAGTGAGTAGTTTGATCAATATGTACCTAGCCCAAGGATCATTCTCATCCCATAAGTCATTTGTTTCTAAAGCCATCTCAGCAAGAACTATCCCTTCCTCAGTAAGTTCCACAGAATTATCCTTAAGCTCCACATTGTAATGCTGTCAATTAAACATGGAATGTTAGATAAAATTCAACATATCAGATATGCAAATTTATTTTTTTGGAAAAATGGGAAAAAATCTACAAGGTGAATAAAAGGAAAAGGGGAAAAATATGCAGCTCACCGGTCCTCGTATCAGTAGCTCAGCTACTCTAGAGGCAACTGGATATCGTGCGGCATCTTTACTTGCCTGGATTAAATAAATGCAAGTTGAACAAAATAAGCAGGAAAAAAAAAACTTATCATCAGAAGAAAATAGTCTAAATTAGTACTCCGTACATGACAAAAACGCTACAACAAATAACCTCTTGAAAGACTAACTTATGCATAAAACATGCTTGTAATAGATTGCTCATAAACATTCAAATTACCTCACCACTTATCAACAAAGGATTTCGTCCTTCGTCAATGAGAACAGAATCAACTTCATCAACTATAGCAAAATGGAAGGGCTTTGGCCTGTTTCATAGTACAGCTGTTGCTCAATAAAGACGTATGAGATTACAAGATTTAATAACACTGGAAGAAAGACTAAAAAGATCACCATCTCATGACACGTAGTTCACTGCTTCCAGAGATATTATCACGCAAATAATCAAATCCGAGTTCCTGAGGCCATAAACAAGAGAAAAAAAGACACAGATTGAGGTTCTGAAAGCAAGAAAACAAACTAGAAATCAACTGCAAATGTAAGCTAAACAACACAGTAGCCCCAATAAATTAATTCAGAACTTACAGAATTATTGGTGTATGTAATGTCACATCTATAGTTCGATCTTCGTTCATCAGGTTTCATCCCTCTCTGCACAAACAGCGATAATATAGGATTTAAACTCTATAGCAACATCATCAGTTCTCAATATCTGCAGATAGAAACGAACTGAAAGTCCTTTTCTTTGGTCAGGTTATATTTTAAATATTAAAACACACTCTTAATTATATATGTCTAGGATATATGATTTATGCAGGACATGACTTAACAATACGCAACCGGGGTGGCTGCAATAATTCCTCAAAGTTCAATATAATTGAGATCCAAGTATTTCTATAAACAAAGCATGACTTAACTATCTTGCTCTTTTATCATCAGTTAAGTGAGAATTTGTATTTACTATTTATAGAATGTTACTTGAATAAGTCCAACTGAGAGACCAAGGAAACGATGCACACGACCCATCCATTCAGCATCACGTTGAGCAAGGTAATCATTTACTGTAACCACTGCAATGGAAGGAAAATTGAATTTCTATGTTTAGTTTGATAGGAGATAATGTATTCAAATAAAAATAAAGGCTTGTGGATTGAATGACTATTCATATGTTAAATGACTGGTCCAATAAAAATCAAACTTTAACAAGCTCCATGACACATCTCATAAGACATTCCCAATTGATTCATATAATCCTTGCACAGTTATAAAAGTTAAGACTTCTATTTTCAACTAATGACACTTGAACAAACCTAAACCAGCAGTGACACAATAAGTAATAAAAAAATGCATCAAAAAACAACATTTGCACATTCTATTTTGTATGAACAAGAGAAACAACATACCATGAACACCCTCCCCGCTCAAAGCATTAAGATAAGCTGCAAAAGTGGACACTAGGGTCTTTCCTTCCCCAGTTTTCATTTCTGCAATCGACCCATCATGAAGCACAGCTCCACCGATAATCTATGATAAGAAATTTTGGGACAACCATAAAATACCTTGATTTCAATTTACAAAAAGAATCTTGAACTTTATCCAACAATCATTACATATACTGGATTTTATCCACAAAACATCTAAACAGTCAAGAAATAACTGCATTCATAAATTAAAAAATGGATATAAAACTATTTTCCTTGAGTTTTTTTTTTTGAAAGCAAACCTGGACATCAAAATGACGCATTCCAAGCTTCCTTTTCGCAACCTCGCGGACTACAGCAAAAGCCTCTACAAGAAAATGCATTGCAAAGAAAATCTGAATGAACTTTCTAAAATAAAACATAAAACGAATAGCAATAAGCATATTACTTCTTTCATCTGAACCCCAACCCCAACCCCACCCCAAGAAAGGAAAAGGCTTTAGCCAAAACCCATCAGAGTTGTACGAATTGATTACATACCGGCTTGAATATCAGCTAGAGTTGCACCCATTTTCAGCCTTCGACGAAATTCTTCCGTCTTAGCACTCAACTACAAGAACAAAAATGAATAAAACTGATTAAAAAACTATATGAAATTAATATTGAACTGGAAGAAAAAAAAGTGAAAGAGAGAAAAACCTGCTCATCCGAGAGCTTCTGAATGCCAGGTTCCAACGCATTGACAGAATTCACTAGTCTGTAATAATCTTTAACCACCCAGTAATTCAAGCTGCTCAAGTCACTCCATGATTTCTTAATCCCACCGATTTTTTCCTTCAAAGATTAAAACTTACAATAAGAAAAAAGGCCCATAACAAACAAACAAACAAACAAACCTACCTTTAATCCCAAATAATTGGGATATGCTATATGAACAATAAGAAAAAGGCCCATAAATGTGAAAAAAGTAGTAACAATTCTTAAACCATCTAAATTATTTTAAAAGAACAAAAAACTGTAAATGTAGAGAACCAATTGAACTAATTGCTGAAAGAAAGTAGAAATTGAGGAGTAGAGGGGTTGGGATTGTAAAATTCGTACCTTTAAAGAGGAAGATATGGGAGATTGTGCGTATCGAGGGCTGATTAAAAGAGAAGGGGAAGAAACGGTGAATGGAGGGAAAGCGGTAGATTTAGTGCATAGAAGAGTTGTACTTAGACGGCGGTGGAATAGTGGTGGTGGGACGAGAAAGACGGAGGAGGAGGTGGCGGTGGTCATCAGAGTTGTACGTCGGAGGAGGAGGGCTGCTGGGTTTAAATGTTCCGAGTCTTCCGACAACTATATTAGCGCCATCCTCTTCTTCTTATAGTGTTAAAATTACTCAACCGATTTTTACAGAGCAGTAAACACTAAACACCCCGTTGATCGTATAAGTAAAGCTTTTTAAATTTAAAATTAAAACTCTAACCACGCTTTAAATGATGAACATCCCAGTAATCCCACTCAAATTTAAATATGAACATATTTTACTAACTATGCACATTGGGTTTAGTGATCATAGTAGAATACATTGCGTTTAGTTACTAAGAAAAAATTGGATTTGATATACTAAAAACTGGAATTACAATAAAAATTACAATGTTCAACCAAGAATCGCCGCTAGTGACTGAGTCAGGAAATTTCGGTAGGGGGCTCGATTAACATTACTTTAAAAATAAAATAATATGTATTTATTATACTTATCGAAATTTTATATGATAAAATTGTCAATACATTTCATTAAATTAAATTGAACAAGCTGACTTTCATTTTGTTTTGAAGTTTTGATATTTTGATTCAAAATGAAGCGAAACAATTTTAAAATTATTAAAATATTAAATTTAAAAAACATTTTATTTCTTCGGTTGTAAATGTCTTTTAATTAATACATTAATGTGTTCCAATATTCTATTATTTGCATATGCACAATTTTTAAGAAAAATGAATTTAGTGGTTGTTGAATAAAGTATGATTATTTTGGGTGATTTGGTGAGGTATAAAGTGAATTTGGTGTTCTGTAAAGTAAGATGTATGCAAAAAATGAGTGACAATGAAAATAAAATGATGTTGGGAGGGTATTAATTTTATTGGGTATTTCCATATTAAGAGTGTGTAAATAATCTTGTGATGTCCCAATAAAAAAGTGTACAAATAATTACGAAACGGAGAAAGTATATACTCCATCTGTCCTGTAAAATTTTGCTCACTTCATTTTATACATGTTTTTAAAAAAATCATATTTTAATTATAAAAAATATATGTGGAATAACGAATATAGAATATTGTTGGTAGATACTCAATCTTGTTAATAAAGTAGAAAAAATACCAAAATGTTAACTATTTAAATAGAATAAACATATATTTTGTGGACCAAAAAATTTGTTTGAGCAAAATTTTATAGGACGGAGGGAGTATATATATAAAAAAAAAAAAAAATTGGTGGGGGCCCAGCGGCCCCCCTGGCCCCATTGTGGCACCGTCTCTGATCGCACGAATTGTGTGAATTGATGCACGACCCATTCGAACGTACGTCGGGCAAAGTGTGCATTGTGCACTGGCCGAACATTTGTTCAGTTGTATGTTCATGCAGAATAACACATATGTTCGACTGTATGTTCAAGCATAATAACTCATATGCTCGATTGTAGAGTAATGGACGTATGTCTGAAACGATCAAACAACATTTGGTGAATTTTTTTAAAAAAAAATCGAGTATAATATCTTCATACGTCATTTAATTTGTTTTGCCACAATAACGGCCAAATGGTGGCGCGACTGCGTGTATTTTTGTCTTCAAATATTATGAATTGTGCTTAGTATTATATGGGGAATGGGTAGTGCCGTAGTGGTTGGCAAATAAAATTGAAGTGTTGTTAGTTTCGAACAAATTAAATACGGAGTAGCATTCAGCGCACAAAGAACAAATAAATGCATGTTACAAATTGATGATTTTTCGATATTTACCATGATTTTGTAACATTCACATAGCATAAGATAGGGATGAGGTGTGACCCTATACACACATTTGAAGGTATGAAATGAGTTTCTATTACACATATATATTATACGGTTTATGGACTTATGACCACCCTATTCCAATCAGGCAATCATATTTTAAAGTAAAGTGAAATTTAAATATTAATATACAACTCTTCATTTTTATTTCTAATTTAAAAAATATTGGAGAAATTCAATGTGCTCCTTAACTCGCCTCTATGTAAAACAAGAAAAGTGATTGGGTCTAAAACAAGAAAAACGTACAATACAACTATCGTTTTATAGGTAAAACAACTAAAACTATCAAATTAATATTTTTTAATGAAATAACTACCAATGTTATACACAAAATTTAAATCAGCTGCATAAATAAAACTGATTTACATATTAAAAAAAAATCCAACAAAACAAAGGTATATAACGGTACAAAATCTGCACGAGAAATCCCTAAAAAATTAATTTAATGAAATTCACAAAGATTCCATTAAAAGAAAATTATCATTGATCAACGCCTATTCTGAACCTTATGCTAAAGCTTCAACACCACACAATAGAACATCTACTTCTTCAACTCACTAACATCAGAACAACAGATAGCTGTATGTTTTGTCATTGATGAATGATGAATCACTCGAAACAACTTGGAGAGAAGTAGGTGATAGTCAAATCGCATACCAAAGTACATCAAGGAGTTGTCTGGTTCAGTCAGCTTCACCTAAACCATCACTTCCATCTCCTCTCTTGGATATAGAATCGTTAGAATTGTGTTTTTTCTTCTGAGAAGCAATTTCTGCATTTTTACGCAAAACTGCCCCAGGTGATGGGTAAGGCCGTTGCTGAAAGAGAGGACCCTGGAATTCCATGTTTCAAGATGATGAGCATGGATGCAATAAGAAAATAAGTTATGGGGTAAAAGTTTTTGTTATCCCTTAATTTGCATCAATTTTGATTTTAGTCTGCTAACTTTTTCGGTTTTGAAATTCGTCCCTTAAGTTTACCAAATTCAACTTTTTCATCATTTCAGCTGGTTAAAAGGACGAAAACGTTGAATTTGGTTAAGGGACAATTTTCAAAGTCGAAAAAGTGAGCAGATTAAAATCAAAATTGGTGAAACTCAAAGGACAAGGAAAAAAAACGTTTATCCTAAGTTACCAACAAAAGTAGAGTAGATATTTGTGTAAGGAAAATATCCAAGTATCAACCCAAGGTTGTTTGCAATATACCAAGAAGACATTGTAAACAAACTTCATTGGGTTGTTTTTGTAATTAGACTGGTCCTCAAGGGTACTTTTTGACATTATAACCCAAAATGATAGAGTGAAAATAGAAGAGAAAAAAAAATAAAAATTTAGCATTGTAAATTAACAATAGATCGCTAACAAGCTTGACCATGGCCCCTAAAAACTTAAAAATGTTCATACTAGAAGAGGCTGTAATGAAGGTAAGCAGAAAAAAAACTTCAGGGGTAACTTCATTTACAAATTCATTAATTCTAAACAATATAATATATATATCCAGCTTCTGAGTAGAATAGAAATGCCAACAGGCACAAGCATTATTTCTGTTTAGGAAAAAGAAGGCAAACTAAAAACAACTAGATGCTAAAAATAGGTTCTGAAAAGACTTATCTCAACCTTTCTTCCCAGATATTCAACCACATCTCTAGTTTTCTGATGAAACTCACCCGAAAATATTATCTCATCTTAAAGAGCTTGCAAACTAAAAAACCAAAATGGACACTAAAATCAATTGGTGGCTTCTGTTTATAAACAATTTGGACTACTAACGAAACTCAGTTTGTCTTAATTGCATATAAAAAATATAAAATCTGGTCAAAGGAAACATGTGATATCACGTTGCGAAAAAACATTTATGCCAAATGCAAACTAGAACCAGATTTAGGTATCCACCAATTGAAATAGAATTCCTTCATAAACAGTAGAGTAAAAGTGTAAAAAACTCACAAGTTAACAGATCAGAGAACAAAGGTTAAAAAAGTTTTACCTTCTTCATTTTTCCACTTTTCTTATTTGTTAAGAAATAAAAATAAAATAATGGTAACGTACCGTGGCAGTGGTATCTGCTGCTCTTGGCTGTACTCCTTTAAGGCCTACAACCCTGTAAATCACAATGAATTAACTTTTTGAGTATGAAGGACTTTGATCCACTAAGATAAAAACCAAAATGACTTAATGTGGAATAATTAACATACCAACCACCGCGAGGAGCATCTGAATACGAACTTGGATCCATGGGATCCAAATCATCATCCTCATATGCACGTTTCTTGTTGTCCTTTTTATAGCCTCTCCCATGTGGGGGTTTCATATCAGACCTGTAAAGACACTCCGACTAAAACATTTACAACAACAGACTGAGATGCAATTTAAAAAAGTACAGCCCAGAAGTTATATGCTTTATTATTAATGATTCCAAACTGGAGTTAAATTCACAAACAGTCCTATATCTTGCATGAATTCCAATTTTAGTCCTTTATCATTTTACTTTATCAATGGTCATTTTAGTGTCAATTTTGGTCCTTTTAGTGTCAATTTTGGTCCTTTTTACAGAAAATTCAAAATTTGTCTAGAAAATCGCCCCAATATTTTATCCTAGTCATGTCGACGGCCACCACCGCTTTCGTTTGAACCACCGCTCATCTAGGAAGAAAAGCCCTCTATGAATTTCAAAGTTTCGATTACACTTCCCCCGTTAATTGCAACTTCAAAAATCAAAATAGTGAATTCCGTCCATTCCTGCTGCTAATTCCAAGTGATTTATGGCAAGGCGAGGGTCTGTGCATTACGCATATGCTATTCTCTTCCTCGCTGAGCCCGTCATTTCGATGCCTTTTTCGTGTCATTTTGTATGCTACAACAGACTTCTGGCAATTTTCTGGTAACTTTTCCGCCCAAAAATTGAATTTTCCGGCAAAAAGGACAAAATTGATAGAGTGGAAATAATAAGGTCTAAAATTGGATCCGGGCAAAGAGACAGAACGATTTGTGAAATTTTAATTAACTCTTCCAAACTAATTGTGCTTTTAAGGTTAAGTGTGATTCTTAGTGTTCCCCCCCCCCCCACCCACCCACCCACCCACACACACACGCACACATGAAAAAGGAACAAGAAAAAACATACTGACATTTGAATTTGTAACAGAAGAGGTCTAACATCGATCAAATCTATTTTCACAAACATGACATAAAAAATTCACACATGAGTATACAAGCATTTAGAAAGAGGAAATGCCACCTTTGTTTGAAGGGCTTCTTTTCCGAGTCCCCTTGCTTTCCAGCCGTGGTTGCAAGGTTATGGCTTTCTGCAGAGACTGCTAAGTATTGGCTTTGTGGAAGATTGTAAACTCTGCATTCAGCAACAATATACATTTGATTCCATACTAAATTTAGTTTCACATACATGAAAAATAATAATATAAACAGAACATTTCTATGATAGTAAAAGGTTTTTTAAAACTGGTTTTCAAAATCCTGAACTAGAACAGGTTTTAAATTTTAAAACCCAAATCCTGATTTTTAAAACCCAAAACAAACATAACCTAAATGATTTTATTGAAACATATAATTAATCTACATCATGAGATAGTATAGAAGTTACAGTACCGAGTGCAGTGATTGCAATAGCCCCAAGATTGTACAAGACTCAATCCCCAACCACCACATCCCATGCACTTCGGAAA
Organism: Galeopsis tetrahit; assembly: GCA_963675135.1. Lineage (NCBI taxonomy): Eukaryota > Viridiplantae > Streptophyta > Magnoliopsida > Lamiales > Lamiaceae > Galeopsis > Galeopsis tetrahit. The sequence goes on along the minus strand of OY776125.1, from coordinate 16,538,644 downwards.
AGTGGAAGGGTGATGTCCCAAATTTCCATCCATTGCATTAGCGGAGATCGATTGTTCATAATGCTGTGAGGTCAGCTGTTGTTGTGCACCTGGGTGCTCCCACTGAGACACATTCGTCTTCCGGTTATAATAATACTTTTGACCTGGGAATACAAAAAATTAAGAACACAATAATCTTTATATTGGTGTAATAGATCTGACCAAAGTGGATGATTGAAATTTTTACTTTCCCTGGAATACAAATAACTAAGAACACGTGTTTTCACTCCCCCATCAGGCTGCATAATCTTAAATCAAAACCCCAGTAACAATGGATGGCCTAGAAAATAATTAATTCCCAAAGTATATATAGACGAAGAATATGAAAATTGACAATGTAAACCAATTTGAACAACAGGCTAATGTCCTAAAAAAAGATGTGAGGATGTGTTGCTACAGTAATTCAAATTACTTTTGCAATACTTAACAAAACCTTTTGATAAGAAACAATATTTAACAAAATTTGAAATGTCGTCCTATAACCAAAACTGCATTACACATCTTAATTTCACAAATTTACATGCAATGATATACCAGTCGTGACATCAAATGCCTCTATCCAATCTTCAAGAGGAGGTGGGGTTGTGACCGTGACGGCAGAAATTGAAGCCACTTCAGTAGGCTTTTCCCACTGACTTTTTCCTGAACTTGCGTGATGATAGAAAACAGCACCATTTTCAGGGTCCCTTGCTTCAATCTATACGATGTTTGGTTGGAAGAAAGAAACATCAATGAGCAATGAATAATAGCTTGAATACAAGGTAAAATATGTTAAGAGAATGCCAAAGAATCAGATGGGAAGAATTGAACGACGAGTCTACCAAGCCTCTTCCAAGTACCTAAAATAGAACGAATGGCAACACAGAATCCAGGAAGTAGATTCTAAATTTGTTCTTATTAAAAAAAAAAAAGTGTGAGAGATATATGACATTTAACATTCCTGGTCAAATATAAAACTACATTTTGTTTTTCACTAAGTTATCAGATGTATCTTCACACTACCCAAGTGGCACGCAAACAAGTTCACCAGATACATGATAACAGATCAGAAAATCATTGGTGCACAGACCCAATCTCAACTAGGAGATAGCTAAACATGTACTTCAGCTGTAGAAACCCAAGGAAACACAATCATTTTATTTTACTTAATTTAATTACACAAAGACTCACCCATCCTGGGGGCAGATTTCCAGATGCAGTGACCTGAGGTGACTGGGTCTCCAATCTCTAGATCCAAAGTTCCAATCCAAGTTTAAGACACGATGAAGGAAATGTTGGGAAAATAAAAATAGATGAGACTCAAAATAATTAAGAGAAAATATATATATATATATATTAAAACAAACTACCTCAAGAAAATTGGAATAGATGTCATTGATCAAGGACTACCAATATACAAAAAAAAAAAAAAAGGAACATAAATCTGTAAGCAACAAGAACAATCACTAACATTTTCTGACACCAAAGGATTTCCTGCATCTTGGTTACCCTTAAGGATGCCTCTTGCTCTCAACTTTTGCTTAAGATATTCAGGTAAGTCTTTAGCCGTTGAATTCTGCCCAGACTCGCTACTGAGCTCTGCATCCGTTTGGCTTGTTTTCTGGCCATCAAGATCTTTTCTTTCTAATGATGCAGGCGAAACTATGTCAAAAAGCTCTACAGAAAGTAATTCATAGATAGGAAATATTCTTACCACTACGTACTGAAGCACCATAATAAGCACCTCCGCCAGGCACACCATATCCATTTCCAATTTCCAGATTGCCTTAGAGGAAGTAAAATAAAAAATTGATCATGGCAAATTAAAATAATACCAAATTTAAGATCATCATAAGAAATAAAATTAGTATCAGTCATTCATGCTACTGGTTAAGCTAGTTATAGAGCCCAAGGCAAGAAGAACAGATAAGTCTAAGACTCTTTAATTTCACCTTCTCAGCAAGTTATCTGCTTCATTAGTGAAGTGTTAGTGTAAGCAGCTTTTTATTAGAGCCTAAAACTTTATGCCACGAAAGACATCACCAGATTTCCTAGCACAGAGATCAATTAAAGTTATATGCAGAACTAAATAACTAATTCAAGAAGCAGTGACGGTTAAGAAATTGTATTACAAACAATTAACAATGGTCGTTTCTTTAAATAGAAAACACCCTCATGGGCGAGGGATAAAGGTACTATCAACAACGGCCCAACTTGCAGATTATCATCCTTTATTTAAGTTCAGGGAAAAAAATATAGTTAGTTCATAATACAACTCCTTTCATTTCACCAAAAAAATGCACTATTCACTGATAACAGCAGACTTTCTTAATTGTAAATTTGCAATCAACCAGAAAACATTACTATGGGAACCTCATAAACCAAATGACTACAAACCCTATCTGTTGCCTATATAGAACATCAGCAAGCATCTCACATAATAATGCAGATAGAAACACCTCAATATTCCTAAAAAACATGAAAACAAACCCCATACTGGAATCCTCAGTTATTTTATAGTGAAATATACCAAAAGAAATGCACTCTAGATACTTAAAATATTTTAATATAGCTGTCCAACCTTCCTCTGCAAAGGTGGGCTTGCCACGTTTTAAGGCCATTTCTGTTCTATGCGAAGTGGTCATATTCAGAAGATGCTCCTGTGGAAAAGCAAAAGACGAGGGAAACAAATATACTTATATATCCAGAGGATAATGGTAAAATGGAAAGATAGCACATAAGAAAGAACACAAGAAAGGTCAACAAAAGATGGCTATATCAGAAGCACCTTAAGAGCATTCTGGTCGTGGCGTCCAGACAAAATGTCTTTACCATCCTCGGAAGGCCCAGTTACATTGCTTGTTTCTCTGAGTTCATAATATGCATAAAAACCAAAGTTTAGTTCTACTGTCACATACTTTGAGGGTCAGGATTATTACTAGTTATGAAAATTTACAGAACAAACCTGTGAGTCTGTATAACCCTTTGGGTGGCAATTTCCTGAAATGGCAAAGACATGTCACATAAAGTAGATCAAAGTGAAGTATAAACCATAAATAATGAAACACAATTTTAAAGGAGATACTTGTTCGTGCAGCACAGCATTCTGAGTAGCAGCATCAATATCAGTAGATCTCTCGTATTGCACTTCTGAACCATTGGAGATCCCAGTAGGCTGAAGAGTTGCTAATTCAGAGGCATCAAATCTCGGGGGTTGTAGAGGACTGAACTTAGTTGTCTGAATATATTGTGGATTAAATGTCTCCGAGGAAGAAGAAGTAGGTGCATTTGAAAGGGGAAAAGGAAAAAGGTTACTTCCAGAATTGGGAGCTGAGGAGGATGCATTATTAGAAGATGAGACCGGTAATGAACTTGGCTGGGATTGCAATCCCAGAGGAAGCTGCTCCTCAGACTGGTTACCCATAAGCTGAGAAATCAAATAAATTCCATTATCAGCACGAACATGCCACAAATGATATAAAAACTAATGCCAAGGCCATGGAGAACAACTCTTTTGTGTTCAATGGGAATAACATTTGGAGAGAACAATTCAAGCTCCTCCAAGAAGTTCTCATCACATACAATTAGATTTCGTAGGCAAGTTGCACTTTCGTATGCACGTGTCATGAAAACAACAAACAAATTCACTAATGTGATTAACAGACTTCATTTCAGAGTAGATTTTTAGTTCCAAATCATGATACTGATATGTATGGAAGATTCATAGAAAAATAAATTACACTTCACTTTAATGCATTACTTCTGATTTCCATCAAATCATTTGAAACTAATAAATCCAAAAATCGAGGACTTGAAATCATCCTAAGCTCCAATCCGACCTCATTGCAATTCTTTTAACCCAACACAACTGAAAATCAAGAAACTTCAATATGCAACAGATGAATTCTAACAAAGCGTAACATCAAAACCTTTTAAGAAATATTTGGCAAAAGCATGAATAAAAGGTCAAAGTACATCTCAGAGTGCAATGGAAGTCAAATTAACAATCTTTGAAGGGATAACAGAAAACCAACATTCTCCAGAAATCAACAAAAGAAAATCACATCAAAGTCTCTAATCAAAGAAAAAGACATAACAGGAAACGATATCATACAAAAATAGAACCTACCCAAAATTGCTCCAAAAGTATTCGGCAAAGCAAGAAGCAGCTTAATTTTCCAGGACAAAAATAAACACGAGTTAGCTGAAAATGAAAGTATAATTGCACAGAAACGTGCGCGCATAAACACACATATATGTACGAATCTTAGTTGAAGATTGCAACAACTAAATTCAGCATACCCTAGAATCTGGATGAAGAGTAATTGTGAAGCTGGCAACTGGGAAGTTATACTGAATATTTGAAATTCTCTGGTATAAAAATGGCTCGTCAATGTACAGCAGTTGAAGCGAAGTGTACAATGACTAATCGGGTGCTTTGATGAATAAGGACTTGTTTGGCGGCACCATAGCACTGCTAATTTGGGCCTTTTGAGGCCCATGATTTAACCTCATTAGTAAGTTCACCCTCCCCCTTTTTCTTACGATTATCATGGTATTCCTACCCATTTAAAAAAATGGTCAACACCACACCCCTCAAACTTAAAGAAGTTGAAGATAAAAGCTTGTTTTGGCTTTCAATGTGAGAAATCCGAAAGTACAAGAAATACATATGTAAGTTTTCTATTTTTTTTTAATCCTATACATGTTAATACTCATTTAGATAATATTTGTGTGCATTTAGTGTTTGTTAATGTTATTGTTTATGTAGTTAAAATGATATATAAATGAAAATTCTAAAATCTATACGCCGGAATTTTGACAAAAAATTGGAACAAATTGTCGAGTTTTTATTGAAAGTTTTTGTCACATGAACACTCATTTTTCATTTTTCAAGACCAAACATACTTAAAAATCGCGAATCCAAAATTTATATAGTTAAAAGTGTGTTTCCATCACTTTCATCAATACAAAACCAAATCAGTTTCACTGTAATGTTTGCCAACTCTTGAAGCACATATCCTATTTCTCTCATTCATGGGGCCACTCACAGGGGCTCATTGGTTTTTACATCCATCCTGAAATATAAATCCTAAACCAGCAGCAATATCTTTAACATCCTCAGTCCATTCTTCTCCAATTCTGAGATTCAGGGGGAGACTCATACTCCTACACTTGAATCACTGAATGGGAATTGGTCTTCAAGTCCTCACCTTCCGAGCCTACGTCTCAACCAACAACCTGAAACCGATCAATCCCAATCTGCCAACAAACAACCTAGCCATCTAACTGTTCCAGATCAGTCCACTGCAGTTTATACAAGGAGGAGAAAACACCTGGAACAAACCAAGACTCAACTTCGCATCCAATAATATATGAAAGAACACAGGTTGAGCAAGTTCATAGTCCACAACCAAATTGTGAGCAACTAGGTGATATTGTCACTAATCTACCAATTGCTCTTCAGAGAGGCACCAGATCCTGCACAATGCATTTGATTCAGAGTACCTATCACATAAGTTTAGGGCCTTTGTGACTGCCCTAGACAAAGTTCAGATTCTTATAATGTGTTTGAAGCACTAAAAGGTCTCGCCTGACATGCCGTTATCCTTGAGGAATATCAGGCTCTTGAGGCAGATGGAAGTGTTGATCGGTTCAAGGTCTGTCTTGTGGCAAAACAATTTACACAATCCAATGATTTCAACAATCAAGAGATCTTTTGCCCCAGTTGCCAAATTCAAAACCGTGTGAATACTGCTCTCATTTGTTGTAAATCAAGAGGAACACTATTTCAGCTGAATGTGAAAAATGTGTTCCTGAATAGAGACCTTGTTCAAGAAGTATTATGGAGACTCCACCAGGGTTTGAGAATGGTTAAACAAGAGGGAAAATGTGGGTTCTCAAAGACCATGAAGGTTGGTGACAACTATTGATCCCAAAGCTGACCATACATTGTTAGTCAAGCATAACCACAGTGGCAAGGTAACACCATTCTAATTGTATATAAATGATGATATGATACTCACAGGAGATGATGAAGATGAAATAAGAAGACACAGAGCTCTTTTGTGCAAAGAATTTGAGGTAAAGGACCTAGGACTACTGAATATCTTCTTGGCATGGAAATCGGCAGATTACACCAAGGAATATACCTGATGAAAATGATAAGAGTGGTTGTTGTCCATCAGAAATGCCTATGGATCCTAATGTGAAGTTGAAGGCTAGGACAAACGAAGTGTTGAGATGGAGCAATACCAATGCCTAGTAGACAAATTGATTAACCTCACTCACACTCAACCATATATCAGTTATGCAGTGAGTCATGTCAGCTAATTCCTCACTAATTCATCAGTTGATCACATGAACGTTGTTCATCGTATCTTACGATACTTGGAGGGAGATCCTGGAAAAGGGCTTCTTTTTAAAAAGACGACCAATCTGTCTGTGGAGGTCTTTACAGATGCTGACTGTGCTGGTTCTCCAAGTGCTCAGAGGTCAACATCTGGGTATTGCTCATTTGAGTGGGAAAATTTAGTCACCTAGTGCAGCAAGACACAACCATTTGTTTCCTGTAGCAGTAATGAAGCAAAAACTTTGAGCCTTAGCTTAAGGCGTCGGTGAAGGAATCTAGTTAAAACGATTACTAAAGGAGCTCAAAATCAGTTACCAAGGTCCTATACAGATAATGTGTGACAATCAGTCAGCTATGGAAATGGCAAGGAGTCCTGCCCTGCCCTGCCCAACATGATCGTTCAAAACATGTTGAAATCGATCGTCATTTCCTCAATAAGAAGATGGAATGAAAATTTGTTACACTAAAATATGTTCATTCTCATCAGCAAGTTTCAGATATAATCACCAAATCTCTCTTTAAATCACACTTCCTTGAGCTTAATTCAAGATTTGGTTTGATGAGTGTCTATCACATATTCTGAGAGGGAGTGTAGAAAAGTTAAACTATCCTAATTTATTAGCTGTAATTACTTCCTGTGACTAGTCAATTCTTTTAGGCCTGTAATTAGCTAATCACTTAGGGAACTACTCATGTATAAATACTGCTATTCTTTATGAATATAATGATCTCCTCCAAACTACCAAGTGTCGGATAATAATATCCACAGTGATGCTCATAACATGACACATGAAGCAGAATATGAGGTTCAGTAGTAGTCTGTCAGACAGCTGCTCAGCCGTCCCAGTCAAAGCTGGCTGGAAACGATCATCGACTGCACCAGTGGCCCGGCATCACCGGGCAAGCGGGCTGTTAATCACGCTCGAGCCGAGCAGCCATAGCTCATCCACCAGACTTGATTTCCTGTCTCCTTAGAACTCAAGGATACAGAGGAACGGGCCTATAGAACAGATCCTGTTCAAGTAAGGTCGTGCAGAATATGAGGTTCAGATGTTAAATAAACAAATGAATTTGTAAACAGACACCTTACATCATTAGCAGAGCAATTGAGTTTGAAAATCTTGTCATTTCCCTCAGTAACACAATTATAATAGAAATTTTGATAATCGAATCGAACCTTTAAAGTAATACTGGTAGTTTTCCTGCCAATCCAAAAAAATCGAAGTATTTTAGCTTCAGTAATTGAACTGAGCTGGATTTGTGGAAGAATCAAACTAAACAAACTGAATAGCATCGGTTTGATGCGACCTTCTGGTTTATTCGATATTTAGCTCACCCTTAGATTCAAAACCTGCATTACGTTGATTTCACAAATCCACATAAAATATGCAAAACAAGCACTTATTTTCAAATAAGCACACAAAATCAGACTATTTCAATGAACTTCATGTAGCCATTTGTTTGTTTCATGAAGAAATACACCAAGTAGAAAGCAATTCATCAGTGTTGGCAAACGAAAAAAGTTTGAGTTTCAACACCAAATAGTTTCTGAAACTTTATTTCCGAACAAGCATCTCAAAAGGGCCTTCATTTGGAACACGATCACAGCAATGGTACATAGGCCATTCCTTGAAAGACTTCTGTAATATCATCATTAAAAAAGTGTTAATCAGAGCAGAAATCTGTTTCTCTATCAAGCATTCAAAGCATGATCACAAACAACATTATAGTATAATATATAACCAAATATGTCTACCAAGCAGATATTCTAGATCATCAGAAGTTTTAAAAAACCAGTTAAATAGGATTTAAAGGTACATTAGGAATATATATACAGCTAAGAGACCCATTTCGCAGCTACAAGCCACTTTGAACAAAAATTGCATGACGAGAAAATTTTGAAAAAAATTATTTTTCTTCAGAAATGAAACTAGCTGGTTTTCTGAAAATAAATTGGTATAAAAACAAGGAATTTTAAATGGCAATAACCGGAGTAATGTTCAATATGCATGGGCACAAAAGTAAACAGCAAATTAAAGTATAAGAAGAACAGAAAACTAGGATGGCAATAAAAGTAGTGACGTACATTCTGCATCTCCTCTGACACTTGGTCCTTCATTTCCTTGAATGAGGGCAGGCTTCTGTATGAAATGGTGAAAGACCAAATTAGGATGATAACTACATAATCAGAGGAAACATAAAGGCAAAATAAATGTAAATGATCTTTTTGCTTACAAAAAGAAAAGAAGCGCAAGTAGGGGAAGGTGGGAGAAACAATTAACAGCAGGAAAATGATATGTTTAAAAATTGTTTAATGAAAGTTGGAAAATGAAAGCCAAGTATTATCCCTAAATGTTATTCAAGGTTAGGTTGTCTTGAACATAAAAAATCTGCCAAATCAGAGGATATTCTTTACATAATATTCATACTTCCATCCAGGAATTTGCTAAAGATTGCATGTTTTCTAATTTAGGAAACAAGTCTAATCTAGGAAAAAATCTAAACTCTAACTGCAGTTCATCACCATATCATGGGCAACCTTCAATATACAAGATCTTCAGTAGCTCCTACTTGAACTATGCATATCGAGGGGTCAACCGCAACCCCAATATATTTCCAAGGCCTACAGTAATGAGATATTTGCTTCAATAACCAACTTCAGCCAATTATGCACAAAGAAATTACTCACCACAGTTGGCATGGGATCCCCGCTTTTCATGTGTACATTGAGCGAAGCCTCTTTGTCAGACTGACTTTCTGAACTTCTTTGAATTGAAGACGCCGTTTCATCTTCACTTCCATTTTTCACAATTTTATGCGGATTATGTTCATCAGTCCCACCACCTTCAGTCAAATCAGTATGTCCCCTCTTCTTTGCATGTTGGTCTGTGGATATGGTAGGTTCACTACAGGAAAAATTAAAGTAGCACATAAAGAGGACAGAATAACATAGACAAACAAAAGTTAATTGAATAAGCAATATGAATAGTGCATTTAAGAATTTTGACAATAAGTTTTCCGATAAGAAGCGGTTATCAAACAAGAATGGAAACATGTTCCCGACCACAGCAACATCAGTTACAATTTATTAAAAGTCAGACTTCATTTTGCATCTTAAACAATAAAACGCTTGCCTTGAGATTTTCATATCTTCATCCTCCTTTAACAAAGAAGCCAACAGACCATGAAAACATAACAAAAACTTCAACTAATGTCTGTCATATTTATTCAAAATTATTAAAGTAAGAAAATAATTTGAACAATTCTTGCTTGTTTTGTCCCTAACACGTCAATGCCAATTCTGAAGTCTACAAGGCACACAACAATCTTGTGTTGGTCTCACCATGCAACAGCAAGAGGCGTATATAAGTTCCAAGAAACATACTGCAGACAATAGGTGCAAAGCTCATGTGATCTTAGAAGCAAAATTATCTTATTACCCATCAAAATGGCAAATTAAAATAAACTCACATGTGTTCCAACTTCCCACGGTGTACAAAAAACCCATCATGTTTTATTACAGAGTCATCAACCTTAAAATAGTCATCCTGCACAGAAGTAAAGCTCAGCTATCATAGAACCAGGAAATATCAAACATAAAATAATCAACGGAGCAATGATAGTTTGGAAAAACAAAGCTACTTGAAAGTGTAGTACACACCAACTCAGAATCGTCAATGAAGGAGTCCTCCGTATCATACTCATCTTCATCATCAGGTACATAGTCCAGAATAAGTTTCTCCTCATCACTACTCCCATCACCCTGCAAGTGCAACAATAAATTAAAGTATCCAACTATCATTATTGAGGTATAATATTGATTGAACTATAAAACATCAAATAATCTAGTGTGAATCTACCTACAAGTCGCAAGATAAGTGCCATAAATCCTTCCCTATTAAGAAGTATAAATAATAAGTAAAGAAACAAATGACTCATGTCAATCTACGAACTTACCGCATACATTCTCTCAATTCTTTCAATCACGGCATTCAGACGATTAGGCCTAGTTTGAGCCTTCAAATCTTTTGGTTCATTCTTCATTACTTGATTTTCAGAAGAAGGATCCACAGAAGGTGGCGACAACGGAGGAGGTGGATGAGAGTGAAAACTACATTGAGCTCCTAAAGGCGGGCTCGTAGTTGAGTTAGGTATGGAATTAGAGGGGTTGGCCTCTTTAAGAAGATTTGTCCATGAGACAACAGTTGTCTCATCAGAATTGAGATCCACCGTAAACCTCAAACGGCCACCCGTAGTGTCGACCGAAGATGCACGTTTGTAATGTCGTCTTTGTTTAGACACACCACTTCCACTTCCCATTTCCATAAATCTACGAATGAATTAAGGGAAAAGAGAGCTAGAAGGCAAGAAATCGAAAGATTTTAACAAGAGAAAATCCTAGATTTAAGTTATTCGATATTGAGTATTTTTTTTAAACGAATACAACCAGAAGCAATACAATCAATTACGGAAGACTAAAGCTACGATTACAGGACTGCACAGGCGCAACACAAAAAAAGGGCAGTGGTGACGCACCCAAAGTGTCGATGATATCGTGAAGACAATAATGTTGTAACTGACACAGTCGCAAATATGGGGAACAAGAATGGTGGTGCTATAGATCTGACAACGATCGGACTACTCCCACAAAGAACGCTAGACGAATGAATCTAGAACAACAGACGAAGAGCACGTGATTAACGGTGGATCGGTGTCTTCAGAGGCAACAAATCTGACTCTCCAAGGAAGGCGATTCGCGAGCAGAAAGGACTTTATTGGGCTCTACGCTAACGACGATCGACGACAATGGCTTAATTCTTTGTTTTATAATACTTTGTACCGTTTTCCTTGTTTGTAACGAAAGATTGATACAATTAATTGACTAATAAGCAAAAAAATACTCTTGTAGTCCATCGCAAAGAGTGTTTTTACACATATGTAGTCCATTAAGAAATGAATAGTTATGAAGACACATAATTCCCATTATATGAGTAAAGAACAGGTATAAAGAACAGGTATAAAGAACAGGTATGGAGCTGTCATTATGAATAAATACAAAGTGTAAACGTATCAATTAATATTTATTAGTATACTGTAAATATTTTTCTATTATAGTTCATTTCTATACTAGAACAAGCCTATGCAATAATTTATATAAGATTTAAATTTAGTGTATCTAGTGCAATTACTTTTTAGTTTATCAACAAATTTTGGAAATTTTAAAGTATGGTAATTCTCATAATTGTAAAGTTGTAGACAAAAGTCATTATTCATATGAGTAAACAACAAACTAGGAAGGGAATAAACCTTACAATTTTGGTGAATATAGTTAATTGGTGGAGTGAAAAGCAGTTGGTTGTAGCCCGCATTAGCACTGAGGTAAAATCAAGCTCTACCATCAAGCATATGCAAAGGCATATGCTTGAAAATGATTTTTAATAGATCCTAAAGTTGCTTAAGAGGAACCTATGAAAATGTTCAGCATCTTCCAGAGCCCGCTCGGCAACTATATCTCCACATCATTCGCATTGTCGTCTTGCTCATTCTCATCTCTCAAGTATCTAATTCCTATCTAGTCTACTAACTTATAATATAAATGATGATTTTTCATCTCTATCTGATCTAGTTCATTGTGTCTCCATAAATATTCATTTCTTAATGAACTAATATGAGATAAATATGTGTAAAAACAATCATTGCGGTGGACTGCAAGAATATTTTTTTGTTTATTGGTCGATTAATTGTATCAATCCTTGGTATCAAACAATGAAAAATGACAAAAGTATTATAAAAAGAAGAATTAAGTCGTGATTGTTGACCGTCCATTAGCACACAACCTAACAACGTCCTTCCAGCTAGTGAGCCACTTGCCATGGAAAGTCAGATTTGTTACCTCTTAAGAGGCACTGATCCGTTGTCAATCGCGTGGTCTTTGTCCGCCGTTCTAGATTTGTTCGTTTGGCGTCCATTGTGAATGTTTTCCGATCTTTTTTCGGATCTATAGCGCCATCATTCATGTGCAGAGTTTGCGGCCGCCTCAGTTGCAGCGTTATTATCTTCACACTATCACCATCACTTTGAGTTCGACACTACTGTCATCTTTCGCATAGCGACTGTGCAGTACTGTAATGATAGCTTCAATCTTTCGTAATTAATTGTATTACTATTGGTTGTAATCGTTTCAAAAAAGGAAAAGTACAAAAGTACTTCCATACACACTCTCGAATCAACTCAAATCTAGGGTTTTCTCCTGTTAAAATCCCTCGATTTTCTTGCCAACATAACTCTTTTTTTCTTAATTCATAAGTAGGATGTTAAATGGAAAAAAAAATATAGAAGTGGTGTGTCTAAACAAAAGCAACGTTCAAAACATGCATCTTCGGTCGACGCTACAGGTAGACATTTGAGGTTTACAGTGGATCTCAATTCTGATGAGACAACAATTGTCTTATGGACAAATCTTCTTAAAGAGGTCAACCTCACAAATTCCATATCAAACGCATCTACGAGTCCGTCTTTAGGAGCTCAACGTAGTTTTGACTCTCAGTCACCGCTACCAACTTCTATGGAGCCTTATTCCAGAAATAAATGGAGAATGAACCAGAAGATTAGCATGCAGGTGCTGGGTCAAACAGTTCGAATGTCATGATTGAGAGAATTGATAGAATGTATATAGTAAGTTGTGAGTTATTTGTTACACCGTACTATTTATTGGTGAATATACTTTTGGGAAAAAATTCATGGTAGGTATCTTACACGTAGGATTGACTCCCTATAAGTACGCATCCACAATTGTTTGTGGATTCAATTTGGATCATAGCAATCAACCACCCTTGAGAACCAAACGTCAATGTACAGCTCACGCTCTGGGGAGCCTTCGCTACGACCAAGGCAGACCCGCGCAGCTTTGTCCCAGTTCCATGTGGCCCTCTTCCCAGATATCCCTCTCCCATTACACATCTGGTATCCCGCAAGTCAGAGAAAATTGTTGGGCACTCAAGTCGTAATCCCTAACTCCACCCAAAAGCTAGCTCAAGAGTGGAGAATTGACTTCCACCAAAAAGCTAGCTCAATAATTGAGAGTTGACTCCCGACTTAAGTACCCATCCACAATTTCTTGTAGATTTGATGTGAGATCGAAAAATATTCCATCAGATGATTTGATATTTTATTGTGCAATCAATATTATACATCAATAATGATAGTTGGATAGAGTAATTTGTTGCAATTAGGTATATATTGATTCTAAAATTCCTTCCTTGAGGTCTTGGTTGATTTGTGATTCTAATTAAGGTTTTTTTCTTTTTCAAATATGTTTTACAATTTATCTATTTCTTTTATTTATTTATTTTTTGTTTAAAACTACAACTTAGTTTAGGAGTTCCAGGTTTGAGGGGTCCATTTTGGGTACCTTGTAAATCTAGTCTAGCGCATAGTAGTATTGTGTGGATTAGTGAGTATTCTCCTCGAATTGTGCAAACTTGGTATATGAGGACACTGTTGCTTTAGCTATAAAATAAGTAGGTTTGTTAATTGGGATGAGTTTTTAATTTTTTGGTATGTGCACGGGTGTGCACAACTTGCAGTAAAGGAATGAATCATTGATGTGTACCTTTTGGTGGCTGCAGAGTCTTGTTTCTTATGTAAAGTGAGATTTTGTACGTGAAAGAAAAGTAAAGGGAAGTTACCGTGGGAAATTCTCATTGGAATAAACCAAGACCAACCACGGCTATGATTGGAGCCATTCCGAGGGGACTAAAAAGGCTGAGACGAAACATAAAAAAAAATCATAAATATATAAACATGCAAATGAAGATATTTTTAGACGTCTCTGAGATTGGATATTAAAACTATACCGTGAGAAGATGCCGCACGCTTGAGTTTAAACTATAATTAATTGAATGATAGATGCAACTATTAGAGCTCCTTGAATAGCTCGCATTGAGTGTATATATATCTGCATAATAAATACAGCACCAAGTCATATCATAGGAGACATGTCAACAGATGAAAAAGTACCTGGCTACTTACTTCATGTGGCAGATCAAAGCATCGATGTTTTAGATGGGGAACATTGGCCATTTTAGATGCACGGTCAATAAAGCTATTGACATTCCACTTTTGAATTAACTTTCAGAAGATGCTCCCATCGATATCTGTCATATTTATTCGAAAGTTATTACAGTAGAAAATGATATGAAACAATTCTTGCTTCTTTGACCCTAATGAGTCAATGCCAATTCAGAAGTCTACAAGACACACAACAATCTTGTGCTGGTCTCATCATGCAACAGCAAGAGGCATATATAAGTTCCAGGAAACATATTTCAAACTATTGGTGCAAAGCTCATGTGATGTTAGAAGCAATATTATCTTATTATCTATCAAAATGGAAAATTAAAATTAACACCAAATAAGCTTTTCCACAGTCACAACTCACAAGGCATGCTCCACCTCACTTGGAGTAGCCACAAGACACGAGCAGACCAAAAAAATGAGCAGTCATACATATCTCACACAAAGAGACGACTTTTAGACACTAAGCTCAACCACAAGGACAATCATATAGAACAGCGAAAGCCAACACAATGACATCAGAACTGAATCTGCACTGGCACAGCGTGAAAAAGGGCAGCGACGAAGATGGCACAAAGACAACGCGGCAAATGAGGCGTTCGCAAACAGGGGCACATGAATGGTGGCGCTATAGATCCGAGAACGATTGGAAAACTCCCACAAAGGACGCCTGACGAACGAATCTGGAACGGCAGACGAAGGACCACGTGATTGACGGCGGATCTGTGTCTCTTCAGCGGCAGCAGATCTGACTCTCCCACTTAATAGACATCAAGAGATGGGAAAAGATAGAGAGGCTGCCAACAATAGTTGGAAATTAGGTTGAGCCTTTGTCAAGGCTCATGGGCCAAATCACTCATGGGCCACAACCCAACACTCTTTTTGTTGAATAGACAGATCTAGAACAAAGATTGGGCCTCTGTAAATTAGGTTAAATAGCTGTCAATTCAAATTTATTAGTATATTATAAACATTTTTCTATTTTTGCATTGAGTATTAAATGTATCTGATGCAATTAATTTTGAATTTATCCACATACTTTTTGTACCTTTTATAAATTAGATTTATTTCTATATTAAGATAAAGGATGCAATCTTATCTGCAAGAATTAAATTCAGTGTATCTGGTGAAATAAATTTTGAATTTGTCCACATACTTTTTGTACCTTTTATCAGATTTTTGAAGTTGTAGTCTAATTCATAGTCTATAGCCATAATTGATATAAGGAATAAAAAATGGAAATGGCTAAAACCAACCAAACTACAATTTTAGGGGGATTTATTTACTTGGCAGAGTAAGAAGTAGTCGATTGTAGAATAGGAGGCATCACAAAGACAGAAATAGGAACCCCTACAGTAGGTTTTTCCCACTGGATTTTCCCCGAACGCAAATAATAATTAAAACACAGCACCAGTTTCAGGGTACCTTGCATCAATCGATACAATGGTGTGATAAGGTGAAATATCAGTGAGCAATGATGAATAACATAAAATGAAATTTGTAAATATTAGAGAGAGGTGCTTTGCTTTTAAATTGTACTGTTTTAATGGTATCTTTCTTTGTAACTTGTAAAAGGGGTCTCTCATCCCTTACATTTGCTCTATCTAAAGAAACTTTTTGTTTCCTATCCAAAAATTTTTTGATGAATAACATAAAATTAAGACAATTTAGGTTTAACTTTTTGCTCTATCTAAAGAAGCTTTACCTTTGGTTGATTGTTTTGGGAAAGCTGCCTACCTGGTGTTTTTATTCAAAAAATTTACCCTAATTTTTCTCTTCTCCCGAGTTGGTGTGTGTTGTGCAGGGACTCCTTGGTGAATCTAAATCTTTTACTCTTACATTGTCCTTTTTCTCAAGAATTGTGGCACAGGGTGTTTGGAGGAATTGGGTGTTCATTGGGTTATTCCAGAATCTATAATGGCTACACTTCAAAGAAATTTGGGAGGATCTATTAGTAAAAAAGGGAAAATGTTAGACTATAATTTTGCATGAATATGCGATTCCTGAGTAGTGGCATTCTCTTGGTCCTAAGGAAAAAAGACAGTGGGTAAAGACAGAAAACATACTATGGGACTCCTTCAAGAGAAATAAAATGAAAGACCCTGCAACTTCCAATTTTCAAAAAGGGTTTGAACACACACACACACACACAGAGGAGCTTCTCCTTCAAGTGAATAGGCAAAAAGAAATTCAGAAGTAGATGAACTGTGAGAAAGTAGGATAGACTCTCTCATGACAAGAACATGAATATAAAACAGAAAATTACTACTATTTTCTTTTAAGGTAAAAGAAAATTAGCATTTTATGTTTAATATCGAAATGTGAACAATTAGGCCAGATTGTATGTACCTGTTTCGCAGTTGCAGAGGCCCTTCCTGTCTTTTGCTCGATGTATACCACGTTTGATTCTATCTGTATCCATGAGGCCACAACAAAGCACGCTGCATAAGAATGATACATTAAATTGCTTCACTATCAATTATGGTAGGAATAGAGAGACAGCAGAATGGCCAAAGCAACTGAAATCACCAAAGTAGAGACCCAAAGGAATCTAATAATATTTCAATATCAGACATCCATCCATTCTAATTGACCAATATCACTGAGCGTGTGTGAAGAAAAAAGAAAAGGTCAATATAATACCACCAAAGTGAAAACGAAAACTGTCAAGTATGGCGAAGACTGTAATTTGTTGGTTCACAAGCGTTTCTTGCAATTAATAACAGGAAAGCAAGTCCCATATACGATAACAGAAATCCGTAATTCCCTCCTTTATATAGAATGTGCACCATCTAATGACAATTTTTCATTATTCTACCGCATGGCAAGGACACCAACGTGCTGGTTCATGCATATTTCTTGAAATTTATTACAGGAAAGCAACAATCACTATGACAGAGGTCTATGTTTTCATGTGCATTTCATGCAATCAATTACATGGAAAAGCAACAACCACAACTACAGAAACCCAAAATTCTCTCATTTACATGGAGAGAAATTAATATGTTTCATGTCTGTGCTCGTGTTAACATACATGCACATGAACCACGAATAAATATTGGGTCATGCACTTCACTTGAACACTGAACTAAATCACAAGAGGCAGCACATGCAAACTTTTAGAGGGACAAAGCTATTGGAAAATTTTCCACCAAAATGGAAGTATTATTATTAACTAACTTTAGAACTTTTGCATAAATATCACAGTAAACACTTTCAATTAAAGAGATAGATCTATTTAGAGAAAAGCAATTATATTAGTTCAGCACACCTCTTCTAATAACCTTACAACAGGTGTACCTGAATCTTCTTCTAGTCTCTGGAATGAAAACCAAGAATTATATTAGGTAAAAGGTAAAAATTCAACTTTCCTGTCTATTTAGTTTCAATAATTCAAGGAACTACAGAATTCTGCTCTATATGGATATGCCTCAACATAAAGTCATATAAATCACAAATATTATTTTCCAATACACCATCCATGCTCGATTTGCGGATCAAGGACTCTTCACAGGCAACTTCCTGAAAAAAAACATAAAAATTTGTGGCGCGAGGTTCAAGCTGCAAAGCAAGTCAAAAGGCGGGAATGTAAAAGAGAGGTCCTTAATGATCGATGTTCCACACTAGATCCACCAGTATTTATTATGACGAGTTAAGGATTAGAAAAGTATCTAGCACATTCCATATCCTGGAGGAAAATAAATATGTATGTTTGTTTTAATAAAGGGTAATATGTTATCAGGGAGTCCAATCCCAGATCTAGGGATCTGAATCAATATAATATCAAAGCATACTTTGAATTTTATGCGCAGAATACGTGACTTAACCATCTCCCCTACTTCATCTTTTATCTTCTGCATTAGGTCATCCTTCTCTTGTTTAGCAGATAATCCCAATTTAGCTTATGGCTTTAAGATGTATCTCACAAGAAAACACGCTTCATTAATCAGTTAGGTGGGGATAACCGTGCATTAGAAATACATTGCATTAAAGGCTACTGCGAAATAATCACATCCAGAGAGAGAGAGAACTAATCAAACATTACGAACTAGCGACAAAAAAAAACAAGAATGAAAATTCCTAAATAGCCCCTCACATCCAACACCTTGTCCAAAAATCAGATATAAAAATTAAACAGAATTTATCCTTCCTTTCTTAATTTGATGGGAGTGAGCCTAGGATTATATGTTAATATAAGAAAACATAAATGTCCATTATCACGTTTGATTCGGTTGGGCTCGGCAGTAATTTCGAGGGCATTATCAGGGGTTAAAGAGGAAAAGCAAAAAAAATGTACATACATGGAAATACATGTAATTATACAAGTATAAGGTTTTGTGAGTGATCATTTGCATAAAGGCCTTTTCTTGCCCCATATATAATTTCCTTTTGTATTTCAGATGACAAAACGCGAGTACTTATGAGAGTGGCCAGGATACAAGATTTTTTAAGTAATTCCGCCCTTTGATGGAGTATTCCACCAAGATCAATAGTAGTTACCCAATACTCCATTTTTAGTTAGATTTTAGGTATTTAGTTAGGCTCAAATCTAACTAGCTTGCTTAACGTACAAGGACCTATTATTTCAAAACACGACTTCAATTTCACACACGTTCCATTTAAACGAGATTTGGACAATATCACCAACACAAAATTGCTTTTAAAAAGGGCTTTACAGCAAACACAGTGTGAAATCTTCAGCTATGCGACAGCAGCATAGAAGGATTTGCAGAAGACTTCAATTATATTATTTAATTGCTAATCCAATTTGGACAGCCTGGGGCAACCAAGATTTTTGCAGGGTAAACCAATTATTCAAAACCTCTATTATGTCAATTTTACAAAGATGCTTAAAGCAAACTATAGGCAGTTCAATGTGAGTTAATCTGCAAAGTATACTCTTGGCTTAGACTAATCACCTCAATTTAACGTCGATTTGTTTGTTGCATGAAGAATTACACTAAGTGGAATTCATTATTTTTTGGTGATCGGATAAGTTTAAGATTAAACACAAAAGAGTAACACTTGCAACTGGTGCACAACTGATGATGTTCAATGAAAACAACTAATATTGTTCAGTGAAAACTAATGATGACCAACTAATACCTTTTAGTAAAACAACAAATATTGACCAACTAATGTCTTTTAGTAAAACAACTAATGTCATTTAAAAATGCACTTGAGTTGCATGGTGCAACTGGAGCATAAAAGCATTTTCCAAAAATTGTGTCCGAAAATTAAACTGCTTAAGTTGTTGTTTGAAGGAACTTATTTCCAAAATAAGCATCTATTTCTAAGCTAAGCATCTTAGAAAAAGTGATCATTTGGAATTTATGTCTTGGGTTTTCTCTCAGCGAAGATATAGCAGTCCTGCTTGAACAATTTCTGTCATGTCACCATAAAAAAGTGTTAAACAGAGCAGAAAATCCAACTTTACTGTTTAGTAAGAAGATATCTCGTCAGTTGTAAAAAAACCAATCAAACAGAACATAAGACTATATTAGGAATAAAAACATAGCTAATAGTCCATTTCACATTTACGACACTTTCCAGAATAAGTGCATGCCAGGTAAAAGTTTTAAAAGATTTTACTTTTTCCTTCAGAAATAAAACATGCACTTCTAAAAAATAAATAGCACGGAAATAAGTGACTCTAATCAACAATAGCCAGACTAAGAAGAAGGAGCATATTCTTTCAAGAGACGGATATTACAAAAGCAATATGTTGTAGAATAAATCTAATTTTAAAAAAAAAAATCATAGTGCCTACGATATTGAAAAAAGAAATACCAATAATGTGGAAGTCCAAATTAGAATGAGTCAGCTGTATCATTTCAAGGGGAAATTTTTTCTAGATGCACAATATGAGACCCATCACTCTCCAAGAATCCTGGCAGTCCATTTATCAGTAAAAATAGTGTGGTCTCATCTATTAAAATGCTTGTCGTCTATGCTATGAATAGCCAACAGCAAGCTTACAAGTGGACAGAACTGCACTAGGAGTCAATCAGTGGTCTGCTTATATTCACACAGATGATCTAAATACCAATAAAAAGCAGAGTTCCTCCTCATATTAAAATTCTAAATCTTAAATGGCAAGTGCATTAAAAAACATGTTAGCTATCTAGGAATGGAGTATCTCATGCTTATCATAAAACAATATATACATATAGTTGCTGAGTTGTTCCACACATGGGGATATACCAACAGACCTGTCACCCACAATCAATTTTACACCCAAGATAAAGAAGCACAAGACCTACCTTTCTTGGGCAGCAAAATAGCTAAATATAAACCAGCAAGAAAAGGAGATTTGACATAAATTGAAAGACAATGAAGAGCAACACAGTACACATAGAATGTGAATTCTCAGTACCTTCAGTGCCCTAAGTTTTATCATGTGGCCAACAATGCTCATCAGATTATCAATCGTATCCTTTGGTACTTTGCCACACCTGGCACGCTGCAGCCCACCCAAAAAGTACAAAACAAATTATATAATAACTTATTCTGGAAGGGACTTAGTGAGTACAAACCATAGGATCATAGATGAATCAATAAGTGCTATAAGTCTAGCAAAGATTAAAAAAAATGCATATTTGCTTTATGTACCTCAATTCCAGCAATATCTGCAATCTGCAGCTTAATTTCAAGAGGCAATCTCCTTTTGACTGTCTGAGATGCACTATCAGGATGTGGTGCTTCTGTAGGAGGTGGTCTGACTGTTGTATCCAATATGAATGAGCACAAAAAATTATTGAGGAATTACAGTATGATGGGAAAGAAATTAGGATGGCAACAACAGTAGTAACATACATTCTGCAACTATCTTCTCTAACTCACTAAGAGCCATCACAAGCATTGTACCTTCTGGTCCAACACTAGATCCTTCCTTTCTCTGTATAAAATGGTAAAAGGACTAATTAGGGTAATAACATCAAAATGGAAGGAGAAAGAAAACCCGCACAAACATTAAGGGAAAACAATTTAAGTGATTTATCTGTTGGGGAACACAAAAAGAAGAGAAGTACAATTGTACAAATATGGGAACGCGGGTTAAACATTTAATAGCAAACAAATTATTCCATCCCTAGAAACCATCAGTTATTCTCAACATGTTCACAATCATATTACATGTATCGTGGTATGGTGCAGGTCTTGGGACGGGTAAGGGTATACAGACATTGTATGCTGGCTAGGGGTAGGCTTGTTAGTATACTGGTTCAGATCACGGTACAATTGAAAATTTGATTTGGGTTGATATGGTAGAAATGCACAAAAGTATAATTTTAATATTTCTTAATTACTTCTTAATATGCATGCCAATTGAAACAAATATAATTATCGAACAAAAATATATGAAGAAATGTTCAAGAGCAAAGGCAGGCTGCAAAAAAAGATCCTGGTAACTTTTATAAATGGCATTTCATATAAAGATTCCAGACACGTTTTCAATTCCATGCGCCATCTTTTGAGGTTTTGATTACACTCCAGGAGCCTGCGTTTTCAGAATGAGATTTGCTTACATGTGACTTTCCATCACATGGCCTCTGAGTTGAAGTATCTTGAAGCTCATTCTCATCATTCTGCAGCGCTGAAGGATCAACTTGGATATCTGCAGTCCTCTTTAATGAAGCTTCAGCAGCATTTGAAGGGGGATCCTGAACTAGCATGTGTATGTTGGGCTGACTTGCAGAGCTTCTTTGAATCATTGATGATATTTTTGTACCTTTATGTTCCTTTTTCATAATCTTATGTGGAGTATGTCCATCATCACTCCCACCAGCTTTTGTCAAATCTTTATGCCCCCTCTTCTTTGGCTGTTGGTCGGTGGATATGGTAGGGTCATCGCAGGAAAAGCTAAAGAGCATAAAGAGGATGGAAATGACAAACGCATTACAAATTTACAACAAGTGGCATATTGCTTCTTATCAAAAAAATAAATATAAGGTGATGTCCACAATAAGTTGGAACCAAGCAAGTTAAAGAAACTTTCTGTACCCACGCCCAACAGAATAACATAGAAAAACAAATGTAAATAAGCAATATGAATAATGCATTGAAGGATATTGACAACAGGTTTTTTTATAAAGAAATTGCACTTGCCAAAAGGATTAAGAATGATAGCAATATTCCGACCACTGCACCACCAGTTATAATTTACTAAAAGTCAATCTTAATTTTGCATCACAAACAATTAAACCCTAAATTGTTTGTGATTAGTTCCCCCTGCGCCCCGAGATTTTCATCTCTTCATCCCCATTAATTTGAATCAAAAGAGAAGCCAACAGACAAAGAACACGCCCCAAAAAAATCTTCAATCATTAGATTGAGGTTGTAGCAGTATAAATAGTTTGAAACCATTTGTTATTCTTTGTAACTAGTTCCAATTCTGAAGACTATAACACACCTCATCATGCACCAGCAGGAGGCATGTATAAGCTCCAGGAAGCATATTGCCCACTTTGATTAATATCATGTGATCTTAAAAGCAGTATAACTATAATCCATCATGAGTATATAAAGACAAATTAAATTTAACTCACATGCATTCCGACTTTCCAGGGTTAACAAAAAACCCATCGTGTTTTATCGCAGAGTTATCATCCTGGAAATAGTCATCCTGCACATTAAGTAAAGCTCATGTCATAGATCCATGAAATCAAAGATAGAGTTAATCAACTGGGCATCGACAATTTGAAATGATAGAGCTCCTTGAAAGAGCAATACCCACCAACTCAGTATCATCGATGAAGTAATCCTCGGTATCATAATCATCATCATCAGGCACATTGTCTATATTAAGATCTTCCTCAACGCTACTCTCATTACCCTGCAAAGTGCACACACATTCACACACAAAACAAAATTCACCCCAATTAATTAAAAATTACAATTATCGGATAGGTAAAAACAATGTGAATCGTGGTGGGAATTAGAAATCAAGTTTTTAAAACTCAAAAACAGAACGTGATGTGGATCTCAAAATTCTAAAACAAGCATACCCTTAAAAAGGAAGACTAGAAACTTACCTCATGTATTCTATCAATGCCCTCAATTACAGTGCTCAAACGGTTTGACCCCTCCTGTGCCATTGAATATTTTAATTCATTTTCCGTTTGCTTTTTAGAGTAAGGCGCGGCAGGAAGAGGAGGCGGTGGCTGAGAGACAAAACTAGGATGAGCTTCAACAGATGGGCAAGTAGATGATTCGGGACGGTTGGGATCACTCACATTGGCCTCAATAAGTAGCTTTGTCCATGAGACAATTGTTGTCTCTTCAGGGTGGAGCTCCACCGTGAACCTTAGGCGGCCCCCCGATGTATCGACTGCTGATGCAGATATTAGCCCTTTCCCATGTTTGGACCCTCCCCCTTCACCTCTTTCTGCCATTAATTTGATGGTCTATGAATGAACTGGGGATTTTAGGAGAACACTAACTTTGTGTTGATAAAAGAGTGGGTGAGATGGAAGTATTCCCTCGTTCAGAACGACTACAACTAGGATAGGTATGAGTCACAATGGAAGACTGAAACCAAGTGTAAGAGGGCCCAAATTTTGTTGATTTTAACTTTCAACCCCAAAGTTTCTAATCTTTTATCCTTATTTTTCTATTTCAAATTTTTTACAATTCCCATGTGACCAAAAAGGAGATTCTTATATTTTATATGTTATTTTTAATTTTTTAATAATAAAACTGAAATTTTATTAATGTAGAAAGGGTAAGGGATAAAGTCCTTTACACGCGGTACAAATGAAAATTACAGGGCATAAAGTGCATTTTATGCGATTTTACATTTATCCCATCATTTTCTACTAAGAAATGATAGGTAGAGTTTTTTCTTCTTTTTTTATTTTGAGTACACAATAGGGATGGAGTTCTCACAATTAAAAAGTAAAAAAATTGTCAATTCAAATTTATCAGTTTACAATAAAGATTTTTCTATTTCTGAATTGAGATTTATTTGTATTACGGAACAAAGGATCCAGTAAGAATTAAATTCAACGTATCCGGTAGAATTAATTTTGAATTTATCCACATACTTTTTGTAGGTTTTTTAAGCTGTAGTTTAATTCTCATCATTAATACTCAAAATTAATACGAAGAATAAAAAAATGGAAACCACTAAAACCTATCTATCAATATACAGTCTTAAGAATGAAATGATTAAAAATAGAGCTAAGTTAATAAGAAAATTATGGGTATTTTGGGAGAAAAAATGAGTTGATAAGAGAGTGAGATTGGGAGAGAGGATTTTCAGTCTTCTATTGAATTTAATTTGAACTTTTTCCTCGTTTGTAACATTTAAAGCTGGGACTGGTACGACTAATGATGGAAGACTAGGACCAAGCATAAGAGGGACCAAATTTTATTGATTTTCACTTTCTACCCCAAAAGTTTCTAAATAAAATTATCATTATCATTATATTTCTATTTCTATTTCTATTTTTTTATAATTCACATAACCAAAAGGAGATTCTTATAGTAATTCATATGATATTAGGCATACGTATGTAAATTTTTTATTTATTTGATAACTAAGCTGAAATATTATTAATGTAGAAAGTGTAAGGGCTGAAGAATCCCTTAAACGAAGTACAAATATAAATTGCAGGGCATAAAGTGTATGCATGTGATTTTACGTCTATCCCCTCTTTGTCTACTAAAAAATGAATGAGTGGAAAAAAATTTGTTTCCTTTTTGAGTAAAGAATAGGGATGGAATTATTGTCACAATTAAAAAGTTAAAAAAGTTGTCAATTCAGATTTATCAGTATATTCTAAAGATTTTTCTATTTCTGAATTGAGATTTATTTCTATAATAGAACAAAGGATGCAATCTTATCGGTAATTAAATTCAGTGTATCAGATACAATTAATTTAGTTTATCACACATACTTTTCGTAGATTTTATATGATTGTTAAATTTGTGGTCTAATTCTCATAATTAATAGACAAAATTATTATGAAGAATAAAAAAAATGGGAACGACTAAAACCTACGAAATTATGGGTATTTTGGGAGAAAAACCCTAATATTGAGTTGATAAGAGAGTAAGTGAGATGGGGATGGAGGATTTCCAATCTTCTATTTGATTTTATTTTGAACTTTTTCCTCGTTAGTAACAATTACAGCTAGGACTGGTATGAGTAATGATGGAAGACGGGAAATCAAGTTTAAGAGGACCACATTTTATACATTTTTGTTTTCTACTCAAAGTTTTTAAATTTTTTATCCTTATTTTTCTAATTCAATTTTTTTATAAATCACATAACCTAAAGGAGATTTTTATAATTCATATGTTATAAGAAATATGTATGTAATTTTTTTTATAACCAAACAAGCAAACCGAGGGTATGTTTGTTTATGATTTGGGAAGTGACTTGTGATTTTTTTTTTTTGAAGTCTCGGAATCCGGTCCAAGGACCGACTAATCCGGGGGACCGATCCCACTGTCCACTTGCGCGGGCCCCGTTTAAAGCAAGAGCAAAGCTCTGTATGGACTGGCCACTTATAAATTGTTTGTTTATCTAGATTTTGGTATGGGATTTCAAACCCTCTACAATCCTACTCTCTAATACCTATAATACATCTATCTTATTTTTTTCAAACACAATTTCCAATACACTATCAATCATCTATCACACACGTTAAATTATTATCTATCCAACTCGATACTCTCTCTCTCTCCTCCTTTTATATATACTTTACACTCTCAATACAACACATCAATCACTATGCTATCATTCGATCATTTCAACGCTATTTTTTAAAATATCATCTACTTTTAAAAAATCCTACAAAATCCACACTACCAAACATATACAAAATTCAAATACAACTTTAACTATTCATCAAATCCTTTTTTTTTTCTTTTTTGTTAAAAAAACAGATTTTTTAATTGCAAAAATAGGGATCCCTAACGATATTACAAAGTCAGATTTACACAACATGGCACCAATTACTAATTACATCAGAAAGAAGCAGATCCCTAAAAGCATTTTGACTTACAGCCCATAGAACTACTTTATATTTAATTCTATCCCAAATAGCATCTAAGGATTCACAGATATCATCAAAAAACCTCTTCCTCCTCTCTCTATCCCAACTTTAAATCTTCTTAACTATCTCATTTTTCACCAGGGAAATATATATGGGGACTAGTAACAGCAGACTTTCCTATTCATTTACATGTGTGAGGAATTTCAAAAACCAAAGGAGTACAGGTCCCTATATGCTGCCAATTTAGAATACCAATGGGTATCTTAAATAATTATGCAGATATAAACATCTCAATATTTCTTAAAAAATGAAAATAATCCCCATGCACAGGATTTCTACACATTCTATGGCGACATCCAATATTATACCAAAAACAGCATGCTTAAGATAAAAAGAAAATATTTTAGTATCTCAGTCCAACCATCGACAAGGTTGGCTTGCTGTGTTTTAAGGCCATTTCCATTCAATGTGATCATTTTCAGAAGGTTCTCCCATTGAATTGAAAAAATACCATACGTAAAATCAAGTCAATATTGGTTAAGTGGAAGGATAGCATACAAGAAAGGTCAACAAAGATTGTTATGTAGAAGCACCTTATCTAGTAGGAATGTTTGATTCCCTGAGCTCACACAAATAAATTATGCATAAAACTCACGTTTAGTAATACTAAACTTAGAGATCAGAATATTTATGAAAAATATTCAGAACAAGCCTTCGACTTTGTGTAATTTTATGGGTGTAAATTTCTGAAATGATACAGGCAAGTTATGCTAAAGTAGATCAGCAGTGAGCACAGACCTTAATAGTGAAGCATAATTTGGAAGGAGATATTTCGTCATGTAGCACAGCAGTCATGCAGTGACTGACTCGTAATGAACTTGCAAGAGATTGTGCTAGTCACGCATACGCTGAGAAATCAAATATAACTCCATATCAGAAAGGACATGCCACATATGATATGAAAAACCAACAGCATGGATAAGGAAGAACAAACAGCTCCACTTTTTTTTTTATAAGAGAACAAAATTTGAGAGTGAAAAAAAAAAAAAAAGAGCTCCTCCAAGAGCTTCTCATCAGTTCCAGCACCTCATTAAACCAAATACCTTTCTGGTAGACAAGTTGTACTTTCATATATGATATTTGTGTGCTTTACAACAGATCTCAACCCACACCAAACAACACTTAGTGAAGGCTGAGAAACAAAAGGTATAATCCATCCACAGGGACTAAAGAAGAGAATTTTGACGAAATAAAAAGACCAATAGATATCATATTAACTACAGTGAATGGCAAAACATTAACAGATATCATTGCATCAGAAAAGAGAATACAATCATGCATGTCCATGGGAGAGTTCCAATCTGATATATATTCCAAAAACCCTGCCTCACCTTGTTCATTATGATGTAAAAAGATTAATAGATGCCATTCATAGTAGGAATGAAACTTTTAATTCCAAATTTCAATTCTGAGATGCAACAAGTTTTCATAGGGCATAGAAAATGAGTAACATGGATTTCGTCTTAGCACAAACTATTGAGAAATCAAGAATTCAAGATTCAAGCTCCAATGGGTGTCCAAGTTGTAGGAGAAAGTGAGGGCAATGAACAAAAGTCACTACTCACTACCTCCTAACAAAAAAATTGAAGGAAGAATAAAATTCAAGGATTTGAAACCATTTCAATCCCTATTCCTCATCGAAATTCTTTGATCTAACATGACAAAATTAACAAAATTTCAATATGCAACAGACGAATTTTGACAAAGTGTAACATAACATACGTCACTCAGATTACACAAATCAAAGCTAACCGTACCAAGAGTAATGCATCATATAGGAAAACGCGTGTTTCCAGAACCATATAATTTATTTCCAAGTGTGGTTTCATTATTATCTTCATCATCTTTCCATGAAAATGGAATAACTGACTAGAATGATTTTATCGCACAGAAATTTTCATTAGATGAAGCGGGTTGTAATTGTGAAGATAGCAACTGGGAAGTGAGAAGTGACTTTTCGTCTTCCTTTTTTCTTTAAAAAAAAAATCTTATACTCCTATGAAAATACCTCGTTAATGTACAATAACTGAAGCATATCGTACATGATTGTCAATGAGTTAATAGGGGCTTTTTTGGTGGGAAACATTGGGCCTTTAATGGTCCACGATAGCCACTGTGGCCCATATCAGTTATTAATATTAGGCCTGTCTTATACCCCTCCAAGTATGTTAGATACACCCGCTTTATTTATTAATTTAATTATTCCCCATTTCGAAATACCTTTCACTGGTTGCCTACGGATCATTTATAAATTTATATGTATAAAGTAAAAATATTAAATTTTTTAAGTGTATGTGTGAACTGTGAACTCAAAAGTAATGACATTATATTGTATGTAAAATTGTGGATATGTGTTTATTTTAAGGGTGGAAAGATATTGTAGAATATTCCGAAAAAAGAAAGTGTGAAAGGTATTATGGAACGGAGGAAGTATTATTGTAAAATATTCGCACTGCCTTTTTAGTAAAATGTCATTAGTAGAGATATACTTCCCTTTTAACATTCCAATCCAAATTTGTAATTGCACTCGCTAGAGGTGAGCACTATTCGATTTTTAATCGAAAATCGAACCAATATATGAATTTGGTTCGATTTTCAATTTCGTCTTTTGAAAATTTTGATTTTCGATTCGATTTTAGTTATTTTCGTAATAAAACCGATAAACCAACTTAATTAAGGACCCTATATAAACATAAAACTCATGGGATGTTTACTTTTGGTTTTAAAAATCAGGTTTTGAATTTCAATATCCAAAACTTGTTTTACTTCGGGATTTAAAAACCGGTTTTCAAAATCCACTCAAAACCACCCCTATCAAACATATTTATTTGACATAAAGTTATATCTATATAATATTACTCCAATCATTATATTATTTCTCAACAATAATATAATAATACAATAATATAATACATTTAATCATTACACACTTAACTAATCATTATAATCTCATCAAACAATAATATAATAATACAAACCCATTCAATCATACAACTTAATTTGACATAAAATTAAATCCTTCACTATTCCAAAACCCAAAAGAAACACTCATATTACTATTCATTGGGATTTCAAAAACCGGGATTTCAAAAACCCGGTTTTCAAAACCACCCAAAGCCCAAAGTAAACACCCCGTATATTTCTAGACAATTTGAACTATGATCATGGTATTTGGACATTAATTGTGGGATGATGTTAGTTATTGTGTCAATGATTATTGGTTATTTTAAGAATTTCGGTATTTTAATTTTTGTGATTCTAGTGGTTAATGTTTAATTTCAATATATATATTTTTTTTTTTAGAATTTCGGTTCTTAATTTGATTTTTCGATTTTAGTTCGATTTGGTTAAATTCGATTTTGAGTATGCTTGGTCCGATTAATTATATTGAAATTTTAGTTTTGATTCGATTCGGTTCGATGAACGAACCGATTGATGCACACCCCTAGTAGTCGCCGTCGCCCACCATCTTCGGCAGACACCGCCGCTACTAGGGGTGGGCATTCAGTTGGTTCGGTTCGGTTCTGACCTTTTTTCAACCGAACCGAAATAACCGAAGTTTTAAAAAAATGAACCGAACCGAAATTATATTAAAATCGAACCGAATTATAATTCGGTTGGTTCGGTTCGAACTGAATTTCTTCAACCTCAACTAGAAAAGACTTTTTTTGCGAAGCCAATCTTGAGCACAAATGAGACATCATATACTCATCCTGCCGTGCTAAATGCATTCTGAAGCTACCGTTGAGATGGAACAACAAAAATATCCCGAGCAATTTCTGAGAGAACAGGAAAAGGTCTGAAGCTACCGTTGAGATGGAACAAAAAAAATATCCGAGCAATTTCTGAGAGAACAGGACTACCGTTGAGATGGGAACAATGAAAATATCAGAGCAATTTCTGAGAGAACAGGAACCTTTGAGAATTCATTTTCCAATAAAACAGAATGTTGAACCTACCTCCATTATCTTCTTGGGTTTCTTCCGTTTCGACAGAAATGGAAATGAATGTTTACTGTTAGATTAGATCTAGGGTTATATATATATATATATATATATATATATATATATATATATATTATTTATTTATTAATTAATTATATTTATTTTTATTTATAATTCGGTCGATTCGATTTATTCGGTCTTTTGAAAATATAAACCGAACCGAAAAAATCGAAATTTCAAAAAAATTCAACCGAACCGAACAATCGAATAAACTGAAAATCGTCGGTTCGATTTTTCGATTTTCTCGATTTTTTGCCCACCCCTAGCAACTACCAAACAGTGTCGGAATCTCATTAAAAATATTAGAAATCTGAAGAAAGAAAAAAAAAAGTAAATGAAGACAACATCTTAATCTTATATATTTGCAAACCTCTAAAAGTGACATGTGTCACCACCACATTCATTCTACCTCAACACTCTTCTTAAAATCTCTCCATTTCAAAAATTCTCAACTCTCATTCATTTTCAAATTTTATCTTTAAATCTCAACCATCCATTTTATATTTTCATCTCCACCATTCATTCTTAATCTTACTCCTATATAAACCTCTCAACTTCTTTCATTTCATTCATCTCATCTCATCTTTTCATTTTCATTTGTTAGTGTTTGTTCTTAGAAATAAGAAATTGTTTTTGTTCTTCGTGGATATTACTATCAAGGTAAACTACGAAATTAATACTCTTTTCATACATAGATTTATTGTAATATTGCCTTGAACTAATTCAAGGTAAACTACGATTAATACTCTTTTCATATATATATTCACTGTAATATTACGTTGAACAAATGGATTTTACAGAAACTTTATTCAACATATATATTTCGCTTCTTTCAGGGGCGGCGACAACGATTTTTTTGGTCTAGAGAAGGTGTGGGACTTTGAGATTTGAGAGACTAGATAATGAAGAAGTGAAGAAAACACATGCTATTATGTGAAGGCAGCAAAAAAATGTTGTTATATTATGTTGAATTGCAGAAAAAGATTTGCACAAGAGCAAACGAGGAAGAACCTTCGAATGAATAAAAAATGTGGAGTGAAGAAATAGAAGAAAAAAAATACATTTGAATTAAAAGATTTTGATGTAATATAATTTTATAATTATTATAATATTGATTTGAATTATGTGTGAGATCCCATAGTCAATCATCTTTTTATTTTGGAGTTATTTTAGTGTTATTTATTTGTTAAGTATTTTTAAATTTAATTTAATTTTTTAAAATTTGAATAATTAATGTAAGCGGTTTTATGCGATAATTTAATACTAATTATTTAATGAATTAATTTAAAATTTTAATGCTAATTATTGCTAATTCTAAATCTAAATTTCGATATTACTACTTATAAGGCGAAACTTTAGTCACAAGAACATAAAAATTTAATAAATTACTTTGAAAATGTAATGCTAATTATTTGCACACGTGTCAATATTAAATCCAAATCTATAAGGTATTTCTATAAAATCAATAATTATTTTCATAATTAAATTCTTTTTTACTTTATATTAAATAAGAATATAGGTTATTATATTAATATATATATTGCATTTATTTTATTATCTCTAGAAATTATATAGTTGTATAACCACATTAAAGATGGTAACAACTAAGATCATTATTATCTTGCATAATTTAATCAATTAAGTATAATTATTAGTCAAATATTTAATAAATCTAAATTATAAACTCTATTTTTATTTTAAAAATGGCTAAATTAGATGAATGGTAATAAATAGTTAATAAATATTTGTGCTTAATTTCGTCCCTTTATAATTGAAATCATATTTAATGTGGTTAAGTCAAATATACAATATTTATTTTGCTTAATTTTAAGTATTTTTGTCTTGATAAGGTGTGAGACATTGATGTTTGAAGGACTGAATAATGTCGAAGTGCAAAAACATGTAAAGATTAATAATGAGTTTTAAGAAATGTAATTAATTACACTATTAATATACTCCCTCCGTTTTTTAATAAGTGTCACTTTGGCTTTTTAACTAATTTTAAAATAAGTGTCATTCTAGGATTTTTTTTCTTTAATTTTGACTATTTTATTCTTATTCATTTACCATAAATATTTTTCATTAATAAATCCCACAAAAATTGTTTATACCAAAATTAATTTGGTTTATGAATACTAGCTACATTCTTAACTACATTCTTTATCAAAAAAAAATTTTATATTAAAATTAGTTATAATTAATGAAGGGTGATATTGACCACAATTTATAATCTTAATTTGTTGAAAAAAGCTAAAATGACACTTATTAAAAGATGGAGGGAGTAATTAAATTTAAATTAAACAGTTACCTAGTTATATGAAAAATATAAATGTGTGGATTAAATGCATCATAATCAAAAGTTTAATTTATTAATTTTTTAAAAATCAAATAAACTATATCATGGACATTTTTTTAATTATTTTTGTTGTTCTTCAAAGACATTAATTATAAATTATATGATTTATATATATTAATTTTTTGAAAGGAGAATACACTTTTGTACCTTATGTTATCTAAGACTAATTTATTATGGTTTAATGAAAAATGAATATATGCAATTTTATAATATAATGTTTATTTATTACCTCCACAAATTATGTAATTTTAGAATCGGATTAATGAACTATTGATTGTTTAATCTCAAGAGTTAATTCTTTATTACAGTATTGTGAAGCTCTGTTCCAATGAATTCACATTTCGATTCCTTATTTGTAATTTTAACTTAAAAAATAACACACAATATACAATATTGTAAAACTTTGTATTAATAATTTTTTTTATTTTAATTGAAGGAAATTTCGGTTGAAATTTCCACTTTTATTAAAAGTGAAGATAATACTCCTACTTCGAAAGCAAAGGTAATAATATTTTTTATCCATTTTTTTATATATCTTTTAATACATTTTTTTTAATGTTGTATGCTAATTTTATTTATTTACTTCTTATTTCAGTGTATTACTTCTTCGTAAATATGTGATAAGTAAAATGTCGATATATGGTGTAGAAGTAACTCCGAGAAATAACATTTATAAGGATTTTCAGATGTCATCTAATAAAAAAATTAAGGTAATTAATGAAGGAAAGAAATAAAACTCTAATAATTTTCGAAAGAATGAAATTTATTGAATTTTTTTATTGTTTTTAATTACTGAATGAACTGAGTAGTTTTTTGGTTTGTTTATATTTTTATTTGAATTTCTTATTGGGTTTTTAATAGAGTGTGATGTTAAACTATTTATTTATTTATTTTTTTTTTTTTTTGACAAACTGTTTTTTAATTTCATCGTATTTGGAAGAGGGACTTTCACCTTCTACAAATATATTGAAATCACATGAGAAATGAAGAAAATAGAACAGTTATAAAATTCAGTTGGTCCAAACTATAAATTCTAAGATCGGAAGAAAATTCTATTTGAGCATTCAAAAAGACGAAGATGTCAACTTCAATTTGAATATTTTATACTCTTAAATCGAAATAAATCCTTTTAAATTTTCGTTTGGAATCCGTTTACATTCTAAAAGTTAGTGTGTGATAAAAAGTCGACGGTGGGACGCGTGTTTAAAGGATTGGAACAGTGACGAAGGGACAGTGGGGCAAGGGGGTCGGGGTGACTGGGCCCCCCACAAAATATTTAAGTTATATACTATGCATACAATATAATGTTTACTATGTACTGTAATGTTGGTCCAGTGATTAGTTATAATTAAATAAACTTGATTTTTTCTGAAGATAATTTTATGATGAAATTATTTGATAAATATAATATTATAACGTCGAGTAACAATTATGTGAACTTAAAACTTTTGTCTACGTACATTTTTATAATAATGTTAATTGCGCCCCCAAACACAAAATTTCTGGTTCCGTCACTGAATTGAAATGTGTGCAAGTTATTTTCAATTCAATTAATTACATTGTTTGTGTTATGCCTTGATAAAACCAAGATAGTGAATAATTGTTTTTAATTCTAGGCGGCAGTAATAAATTATGCTACAAAAAATCTATTTAAAAAAAATGGTTTATCTATTATTGCAAGATTTGTTACCATTATGAATTAATTTTATTTCATAGTTATATGTTATTATGTATTAATGGATGCAATTATAATTAATTTATAGTGTAATATCAAGGGTTATTTAGAGTACCATATATTTAATTTAACTTTGTGTTACCAAATCATCAATCAGTCTCTTTATAATGTTGTTTAGAAACATTGATCTGAAGTCCAGTTTGTGTAATGAAAACTAAACTAGTTGTTACAAGACTTGAAAATTATATAATTGAAGCACTAATTCTTTCGGAAAGGAGTGTTGATAGTAAGTTTTTATTTCGAGAATGCCATTAACCGAAATGACACTGTTCCTATCAAGTTTTGAAGTAGACAATTTCCTATTCTATATTTTTTTTTTTTGCAATAACTATAAATAAAAGTCAAGAGCAGTTTATTTCAATGACATGTCTCTACCTTTCGAAGCCTATGTTTATACACAACAATTGTATATATGTTGTTGCCTCTAAAGTGAAGAACAAAAGTGATTTTTTTTTTGTTTAAATTCAAATGAAAAAATATGTAGACGTACAACGAATGTTATCTATAAGAATTTTTTTTTTAAATTTTGTAATTTATTATATTAATTACTTTTATAAATTCATTTATAATTCTCTTTATGTTATTATTTTTTATACAAATTTAATTTATATTTCTACAACATTTTCTTTATCTTTTAATAGAATAGAGAAATTTTAAACTTTATATATATATTAAAAAAAAAATTAATTAATAAATTAAAGTATATTATAAATTTATTTCTTTCCATCCCGCGTAAAACGCGGGTCTTACACTAGTAGAGTATATAGTGCTGCACAGTTCTAAAGGAAAGATTATCGAATTTGATTTGAAAGATTTTATTTATTATACACTCAAGAGAGGTTTAGCTCACTATCCACATTTTATGGTATTCTCATAATCAACAAAAGTTGTTTAAGTATTTATTCTTATGTTATTACGTTATTCATATATCCATCGTTTTGTATATGTATTTATTCTTACGTTATTCATATATTCACCGTTTCGTATATGCTCTCGCTGCATCAAGCTGGTTTCAAAAGAAATAAAAATTAAATAAATCAATTGTCTCCCATCTAGGGTTAAAAAAAAAAAAAAAACTAAGTTTCTGCACAAAAACAAGGGCTGCGACCTCTTCAATTAATCTACCCCTAACATAGAAATTTATGTGTTTGTTGAAAACAATTTGATTCATGATAATAATTATATCAAAAATCAAGAAAAAAAAAAAAACTTGCTACTCGAAACTATTTAGACGCTCACATCTCACTGAGTCGTCATATCAGCTCAGGTACTCGGGCCTGAAGGTGCAGGCGGTTGTAAGTTCAATTTAGTCAGAGGAATATCCAAATGTTTGGGTCGTTTCTCCACGGGTGAAACCACTGGCTTCTCCAGGCGGAGTTGAGCTTCAGTGACCTCCGGGTTTGGCTTTTGTTTTACTTTCTTTTGGCAAAACACATTTGATGGCACTGTATTAGGAGGGCTGCTGCTAGAGCCACACTTCTTCATTTTTCCTTGCTTCAGCTTTTCCTGGTTAAGTCGATTTGCAACAGGGACGGAAGGATTGTTTGCCAAAGTAGAACGTTGGGCGTGAGAATCGGACAATGATTTCCCATGATTATTTGATGCCTGCTTAACATTAGAGGCATTCTCTGCTTTTGGTGGCAAAACCTTTTTCTTCTTGATTTTCTCTCGATCCTAAGCAACAAACAAGACAACAATTAACAAAGAAAAGAAAAAATAATCCTACTTAGGGACTCCAGCAACAGCAAGTAACTAGAAGGAAAAAAACTAAACCTCTGTTTGGTTTTATTTTCATTCTCCAGAGACGGAGATTTTAACCCCACTAATATAACAAAACAACATCAACAAAACATCTACACTTGAAGACGTTATCCATTAACCACAACAAACAGATATTGAGAAGACATCTCTTCGTTAAGAACTAGATACCGTGGTTTGATGAATGGACATAGTTATGTCTTCAAGCATCCAATGTCAATTTGCCAATCATAGTAAAAGAATATGTAATGCATACCTTCTTGTGGGTGAAGAGGCCCTTCCGGTCTTTTGATCTATATATGGCACGTTTAATTCCATCAACATGCATGACGCCACTAGGCCACAACAAAGCAAGCTGCATCAACACGTCAAATTACTTAGTAGTATTATTTAAAAACAATGCACGTACAAAAGGACAAGAAACCTCTAAATTATCAATTATGATGAAAACAGAAAAGAGAAAAGATAAATAATCGGCCAGAACAAAACAACTGAGGAGGAGCATACTGGATAACAATTGAGGTAGAGACTCAAAACAAACTAATAACATTCAATCTGGATATGAAGAAAATGTCAATATAATGGAAAGATACTAATACGTTGGTGCTCTCACATTTCTTGCAATAAAAAAATGGAAAGCAACAAACAATCACTTTGAAGAAATTCAGAGTTTCATCTATTACGTGTATTGGCACCATCAAAACTGTCCAGTATCTTCAGATGTGACACCAATATGCTGGTTATGCACATTTCATGCAATTAATTACAGAAAAGCAAGTAACAATCACAACAGAAATCCAAAATTTCCTCACTTACATATAATGGCTTATCTTTTCCATGTTAAGTAGTAACACTATCTAACTGCAAAACATCTACTGTAATCATGTGAAAGTAGAAACCAAAAGCAACTTGGCAGCTATCTCAGAGACTGATACTTTCTATGTCTATTCTTGTTTTTAGCATACTCATAAATAAACCAAGTATAAAATTCCAGAGAAAAAATTTCACAGTAAACCTATTAGAGAAAGCAACCATAACAGTCTAACTAGGCAATTACCTCTTCGTATAGCTTTCTGACAGGTGGGCCAGAATCTTCTTCTACTCTCTAGAATAAAACCAAAAAAAAAAATCATCTCTCTTGGGGAGCGTGGTGAGGTGTATTCAACAGTTCAAGAGAGCAATGGGAATTAGGAATCCAATGTATACCTCAACATAAAGGTCATATAAGTCACAAATCTTATTTTCCAATACGTCGTCTATGCTGTATTTGCGTTTCAGTGTTTCTTTCTCTTCCACACCAGCCTCCTTATTATCTGAATTTGCATCAAGCTGCAAAGCATGTCAAAAGCCAGTATTAGATATATAATTAAAAGTGTAGGTCCTCACTCCTCAAACAGTGGCATTCCTGACAAGATGAGTATCTGATACATTCACAGGAAAAGTCATCCTAGGTAAAATAAAAATATCAATTAATTGGTAAAAATGGGCAACTTTATCGGAGATAGTCCCATCTCAGTTCCTGGAATCTCATTGATTTATAACATACAAGCATACCTTTGATTTTGTGTGCAAAATCCTTAACTTAACCATCTCAGAAACTTCTTGTTTTATCTTCTGTATTTGATCGTCTTTCTCTTGTTTAGCAGATAATTCCATATTAGCCATGGCTTTAAGATTTCTCTGACAGATAAACACGCTCCGTTAATCAGTAGCAGTGGGGATAACCATGTGTTACAAATACATTGCATTAAACGCTAACGCCGGCAAAAAGATAACTAACCAAACATTATAATCAAGTAACCCAAAAAAATGATGGACGATAATTTCCTAAAGAGCAGGTTTCCTCATTCACTGATTAACCTTGTTCCAACCCTCACATCCACAAAAAAATAAACATCATGTCCACAAAAAAACAAAACAAAAAAACAGACAAACAAATGAAGCCTAAAGCATGGAATTGCCATTACATTCGTCATTTGATGGGAGCAAGTCTCGAATTATTATGTTACATAAGCATACATAAAATTAATATTTTCACGTTTGGTTCAGTTGGGCTGGTTAGCAATTCAAGCGCAGTTTAGGGGTTTTAAGAGTAATGAAATTCTAATTTTTTAACATATGATGTTATACAACCTGGCAAGCATAACATTTTGGGGGTAATCAAGCCATAAAGACATTAACGTACATGATTTCCTTTTTTAGTTCAGATGGCAAAGATGTGAGCATGTAAGAATCCATCACATGATTGCTACAACTCACTTTTTGTTCCTCTCAAGGAGACATCTCAATTACATAAACCACAATAATCCCACAAGATTGTTCCTTCAAAGTGCATCTTAGATTCATAAAAGCTGAGCAATGAAGAGTAAACACCTAACACTAAGCATTTTGACCATTACTAAATTAAACTTAAAATAACTCCACCTTTTCACAAAGTACTCCACCAAATTTGACATTAGTTACCTCACCCCAATACTCAATGGTTGGGCCCGTATCATTTATTTTGAAGTAATTGATTATAATATCACCAAACACAAATATGCTTAT
This sequence comes from Galeopsis tetrahit, assembly GCA_963675135.1. Lineage (NCBI taxonomy): Eukaryota > Viridiplantae > Streptophyta > Magnoliopsida > Lamiales > Lamiaceae > Galeopsis > Galeopsis tetrahit. The sequence continues at coordinate 16,499,736 of OY776125.1, read as the reverse complement.
GAAATTCTCAGCAAACACAACAAAATTGGAATCCTTCAGCTATGCACCAGCAGCATAGAACTATTTGAAAAGGGCTTTAATTAGATTTATTAATTGTTAGTTATATTGGGGACAGTCTGGTGTTACCAAAATTTTCTGTTAGATACCACAATGCACATCCACTAAAGACAGACTGAATTCTCAAGTAGAGGAACTAAGGAGTCAAAACTTTCATTTCATTGACTTTGTAAAAATGTTAAAACAAACTATAGGTTATTCAAGGCTTCATTCTGCAAGCTAAACATCTAAAAATTAAATAAGCACATATAATAAGATTCTTTCAACAAACTTCATGTTATTTGTCTGTTACATGAAACTACACTCAGTAGTTAACACACTATTGGTGATTGGATAAATTTGAGTTTCAACACCAATTTGTGCCCAACAATTAAAGCACTTCAGTTGTTGTAGCAAAGATATTAATTCCAAAACAAGCATCTATTTCTGAGCTAAGTATCTGCGAAGAAGTATGCATTTGTACTGTAAGTCAAGGGTTTCACAGCAAAGAGATAGCAGTCTTCCTTTAAAAAGTGTTATGACAGCATAAAAAAGTGTTCATCAGAGCAGAATATCTAATTTCACTATCAAGCATTCATGCATGGATCATAGAGCAATATAATATGATCAAATCTGTCTAGAAGTTGTAATGAAGCAACTGAACATAAGTCACTTGTTGAAAAAATTGTTGAAAGATTTTTTATTTATTTTTTTCTATTTGAGAAATAAGACATCACGAGTTTTTTAGCATGAAAACCAGGGGATTCTAAACAACAATAGCCGGAAGTAATAACAATGAGCAGACTCTTTCAATAGCCAAAACTACAAAAGTAAAACATTCAAACAACAACTAAACTGGCTACCATCTGAAAGAGAATTTGCTATCAAAACCCAATATTTTAATGGCAATGGGATGAAAAACAGTTAGCTATCTGGAATAGGGTGTGTCATAGTTATCACATTTTCAGTTCATTGCAAGTTAGTGAATTGTTATAGATTTGTTCCACAAAGAGAAATCTGTTAACAGTCATGTCATTATCACCAATCAACTATAAAGACAAGACAAAGAAACATCCGATTTACCTTACGCAAGCCTCAAAGTTAAAAGAAACCCCAGGAAGCAAAGGAGGGCAGGAGTTTTAGCATGAAATTGAAAGAGCAAAATACAGTACATTTAAAATGTATATTTCCAGGTCAGGAACATACCTTCAGCGTCGTAATATGCATCAAGTGGCCAACGATGCTCATCAGACGACTGATTACGTCCTTTGGTACTTTGCCATAAGCAGCTTGCTGTAGCAACCCAAGAGGTACAAAATAATATAACAAAATAATAAAGTATCCTTAAATAGAGCCTGGTTAAAAACAAACTAAAGGATCATAGGTGAATGGAATAAGTGCTATAACAACAATGGTCTGACAAGACTTCTAATAGCTTTTAAGTACCGCTATTCTAGCTACTTTTGCAAGCTTCTGCTTTATTTCAGGAGGCAATCTCTTTTTGACGGCCTGAGATGCAATATCAGGATCCTGAGCGTCTGTAGAGGGTGGTCTAACTGTTGTTTCCGATATGCACGAGGACAAAAAATTATAGACGAATTACAGTGTAAGTAGAAAGGAAACTAGGATAACAATAATTAAATTATAAAAGTAGCGACATACATTCTGCAACCATCTTTTCTAAGTCTCTAATAGCCTTCTCGAGCATCGAACTTTTTGGTCTAACACTTGATCCTTCCTTTCTTTGTATGAGGGCAGCCTTTTGCATAAATGGTAACAGACCTAATTAGGATGATGACATCAAAATGATAGGAGGAAAGAGAACCCCACAGCCACAAACATAATGGAAAAGAAATTAAGTGATTTATCTTTTTCCCCACACAAAGAAAGGAGTAGCAAATATGGGGAAATTGGACAAATATTTAACAGCCAGAATATATCAAATGATTCTGATAACATGCATGTAAACAAGTAGCATCCCTTAGGCACTTTATTCAAATAATTATCTAATGAAATTCAAAAGAGCTAGCCAAGTATCCCCACATGTTATTGCAGATAAGATTGGCCATGTCCATTCAGAATCTGCCCAGTCCCATAAGAGAAAAGTGTGTCCATCCGGAACTTTCTGAAGACTGCATGTTTCCTTGTTTATCCCAACATTGATAATTATAGAAGAAAAGAGCACGTCTAACCTACGACAATGTCAAACTCTAATTACATGCAACCCAGTAGAAAATAACTCTAATTTACAAGATCTTCGGTAACTCCTACTTGTGAACATGGTCTTAACCATTTCAAGTGGTCACCTACAGTGGCATAAATACTCAATATACTTCCAAGGTCTAGACTTTAATCTAGGTCATGTATAAAGAGTTTACATTAATGTGATATCAACTTCAAAAACCAACATCTCTCAACAATGTAGAAAGCACTCACCACATTTGGAATGAAACCCCTGCTCACGGAGACATTAAGATCAAATATTTCTAGAAATCCACCTTTCTCTTTTTCTTTTTAATTGACAGATCTAGAAAATTAACATTATCAAGTTGTTTTTTCAGAATGAGATTTGCTTACATGTGACTTTTTATCATTTGACCTCTGAGCTGAAGTATCTTGAAGCTCACTCTCTTTAAGGTTGTCTGAGGGGAAAACTCCTGGTTTCTGCTGGTTTGTATCCACACCCTTCTTTATGGCATCACCATTCTGCAGTCCTGAAGAAACCACTTTGGCTTCTATATCAGCGGTCATCTTTAATGATATTTCAGCAGCATTTGCTTGAGGATCCTCTAGCATGTGTACATTTGGCGTAGCCTCTTTATGAGACTGACTTGTAGAGCTGATTTGAATTGATGATGATGCCTTTTTACCTTTGTTTTCCATTTTCATAATTTTATGTGGATTATGTCCATCATCACTCCCACTACCTTTAGTCAAATCTTTACGTCTCCTCTTTTTTGGCTGCTGATCTTTGGATACAATAGGTTCACTGCACAAAATGTTAAAAGATAGAATAAATGCGAGAAAGACAAAGATGTTATTTTAGAGAGTTAGAACAGTATGTGATAAACAGCCATGGTTCCAATATTTTGAAACCAAGCAAGTTAATAAAATTTTCAGTAGTACACAAACCCAACAGAATAACATAGTAACACAAAAGTTAAGAAAATAAGCAATATGAATAATGCATTCAAGGATTTTGATAATATGTTTTCTTGTAAAGAAATAGCAATTGTCAAACATCTAAGAATGTAAGCAATAGTCAGCCCACTGCACCACAGTTACAATTCATTAGAAGACGATTAAAATGTTTTCTATTCATTTCTCGTAGCAGCTTCATACTTTCATCCTTAACTGCAATCAAATTTATATCAGAAGGTGAGGCATATGTGCATTCTTAACAGAGAAGCCAACTGACAATGAACAAACAAATTATTACAGTAAAAAGAAATCAGATTGAAATGTTTCTTGCTTTTTTGTCCCGAATTCCAATTCTAAACTCTAAAATGCACACAACAGTCTTGTGCTGGTCTCATCGTGCTAGTATGCAATAGCAAGAGACACGTATAAGCTCTGGGAAACACATTGAAAACCCCTATGTGTGACTTAATGGCAATATTATTTTAAAAAAAATATCAGACATATTAAAAAATACTTACAGACGTTCCAACTTCCCACGGTTAACAAAAAAACCATCATGTTTTATTGCAGAGTTATCAACCTGGAAATAGTCATCCTGCACAGATGTAACACTCATTCAGCATCAAACAGTGATTTTTTTTATAAGATTATAGACATTTTATTAATGAAGAACAATAAAAAAAAAATATCAAACTTAGAGCTAATCAACTGGGCACTAATAGTTTGGAACACTACAGACATGAAATAGCAGTACCCACCAACTCAGCATCATCAATGAAGGAATCCTCCGTATCATACTCATCATCATCAGGCACATTGTCTAGAACAAGATCTTCTTCATCACTGCTGCCATTACCCTGCAAGTCAAACACACACACAGACAAAATTCACCCAATTAATACAATATATAATATATATTGTTATATATATATATTATATAAAATAACAAACTCTCTGATAGGCAAAACAACAATTCCCTCATCTACCAAATAACCACAAAATCATAATCTAGGTCAACAATTTTTTGTCCATATTTCCAAAACCATACAGAACTACTGTGAGCTAGATACACAGTGTACTTTATATTAAATCGTCAACCGTGGAACACCCACACTTACCATCTGTTAAAAAGTGAAATTAATCGACTGAAGAATTTTTTATTTTTTTAAGAAAACAAATACTGTGCATATTAGCATAACCAACCAACAACAAGGACTAAAAACACATATCAACCCACACAAGAAAGAAATAATTTTAAGAATTAATATTCACATAATTGCACCAATTAATTAAAGCCTTCGATTATATAAACTGGATTATATATCATTTATTATAATGATTGAAATGTAAAACGTCAAATAATCTAGTGTAACTCTACATGCAACATACCTCCCGTAATTTTTTCTAGAAACACATTCACCAAGAAAGGAGGAAAAAACAGAAAAAAAAAAATCAATATAAATTCATTCACTCACATTCAATCGACCAATTCTATGCAACTCACCGCGTACATTCTCTCAATTCTCTCAATCACGTTGCTCAAGCGGTTAGACCCAGCCTGCGCCTGTAAATCGTTCTGTTCATCTTCCGTCTTCTGCACTGAAGAAGGGTCCGCAGAAGGTGGCGGAGGCTCAGAAACAGAACCACGCCGGGCTTCGGAAGACGGGCCCGAAGATGATTCGGGCCGGTTGGAATTACTCAACTTGTACTCCCTGAGAAGCTTTTTCCACGAGACAATTTTAGTCTCTCCGGGAATGAGCTCCACCGTAAACCTTAGCCGGCCGTCCATTGATTCGAACGATGGCGCTGCTTTTGAACCGGGCCCTTGTTCGGGCCCCCCAGCTTCACTTGATTCTACCATTAATTCAGTGATATATCATAATATCAATGAATTGATGAACCCTGTGGCTAGGGTTGTACAAAATAATTGAGGCAATTTCGGGGGGAAACCCTAAATTTTGAGTTGATTGGGGAGTGACTGTGAGGGAGGGAAAGAGGATTTTTTTTTTTTTTTAATTCATAACGGTTACACCTATGTCTGGTACGAGGAAAGATAGATCACTCGACCTACGTGGCAAATGTCCAAATATTTTACGCTATTTGCAGTTTCAATCCCCAAACTCTAAATAATTTCACTTAACACACTTTTTTAAAGTTTATTGATCATATTTGATTTTTTTTTTTGAATTACATTAAATACCCATCCCTTTTTTACATCCCCATGACTCGAACCCAGGATCTAAAGCCTAGGTAGTGGTGTTCTAACCACTCGAGCTATCCAACTTCGTCTTATTGATCATATTTGATAGTTATGATTAAGATTAAGGGTAAATTAGATATCATCATAATCTCAGCATTATCAATCTTAGCTATGAAACCATCAACGAGGTATATGCAAGATTTAATGTACTCCAATTTTCATAAATGTATCCATGTAAAAAAAAAAAAAAACCAATAAATGCTTAGAAGCTGCTATAGCCTTGCTCATATATGCGATGGGGCGGTTCTATTGGGATAAGACGACACCAATTCCATGACCTGAATCGTTTGTTTCTATAACGAAGTTATCCTCAAAGTTAGGTAGGGCAAGGACCGGTGTTGAACAAATTACCTTTTTTAAATCATCGAAGACAGTTTAGGCGTTAGATGTCCAAGCAAATTTGTTTTTTCCTCGTCAAATTGTGCAAAGGACGGGCAATCTCGATGAATCTAGCACAAAATTTCCGATAATATCCTGCTAGACCAAAAAATTTCTGAAGTTCAGTGACATTAGATAGAACTGACCAGATTTATATCTAACTTATAGGCCCTAAATTAAAATTTTCTCCATATTTCTATCTCAAAAATGAGAATGGGAATCTGTCTCATCCATTTTTTTTGGTCACCGATAAATGTGTTAACTACAAATTAGACTTAAATATTACCTCATCATTAAATAATTATAAATATAATTACAGGCTCCTAAAAGCGGCATGTATAAAATTTTTGAAGGCGCTAAAACGCCTTTTATTAAAATGCGCTTTTATCACGGTCAGGTAAAGTTGCATTCGTATTAGAGTCAGCCAAATGCCCAGCTGCTGTACTGCACTGCACTTCTATCAAAAATTTGCAGAGATCCTAAATTACAGTAATCTTGGTGAGTCTCATACCCTTTTACATGGCATATCCCGCTATTTAACTTTTCGATATTTCAGATCTAAATTTATTCAGCACTCGCGTTTTTTTTTTTTTTTTTCTGTGTGTGTGTAAATTTTAAATGTTGATGGTGGGTTTTGGGTAGATTGTGGAAGTTCTTATTTAATTAATTATATGATTGTTTAGAAGATTAAAATATATCGTAGATTTAATTTTATTGTCAGTTCCTATTTCCGCCTGTCTGCAATTTTTGTGATTTATTGTTGCTCTCTTTGGAGAGATTTCAGATTAACTGTAATGTAGTATAATTTTAATTTTCGGATGGAATTGGTGTTGTTAGACTTGAGAAATCTTGAAACCACGAGGGGTTGTCAGTGCAGCAGTTTGTGTATCAATGTTTGATTAATTGAATCTTTCCACGACCAGGGTGGAATGCTGTGTTTAAGTTTGACAATTTCTAGATAATTGGTTTATGGGAATTTAGCATATAACTCAATAAGAAGAGCTACAATCTTAGATTTAGTGATTCATAGATTTTCCTCTTGTGGTTGGTTGGTGGTAAAACCCTGAAAACCAACATTTGCTCCGAATACGTCTGCAAAAAATGGGCAAGTGAGGGAATTTTGTTGGATTTAGCGATCTAGGTCGATGGTCGCTAATCTTCTGTTGCAACTACTCATTTGTTTCAGTCCTTTTTCATTTGGCTTAATGAGTTTTATGTGTTTTTCTTCCCATTTTTCAAGTGTCGTATCAGTCACATGGCTGCAGCTGGGAGTTCTATGCTATATTCTTTACTTCTGTTCGTTGCCACCCTTTCTCTACAAGAAGTGTTTAGAGCGAAGTTAGCTTCTTCAGAGTTGTTTACTATTCTTGGAGGATTCACTAGCTCCCTCATATTCTTAATGCTGCTGACGGTAATAGAACTTCCCCTTTTAATAACAAGTCTTCTCACATATAATAAAAGCATTGAGCTTCGAACAATCAATCTATGCTATGAGCTCTTATCTTATGTTAGTTTGTTTCATGTTGTAAATTCGTAATACTGACTTTAATGTTTTATCTCCAGTTCATTGGAAATTATCAGGAATCAAGTGGTGGCAAATCAGGATGGGGTGCAGGTGAGTGTGGCTGTTCATTTTAAATAATTTATTTCCTTGATTTGCTTATGCCTAAGCTTTAATGGAGGTCCAAATATTATTTTAGATACTTTTACCTTTCTTTTTGTGAAGTTTTCATTTAATCTGGAATGAAGGAATGCATCTGACATGAAAAATAAATCTCTTGGGTGCTTAATTTAATATCAGTAAAATTAATGCTGTAAAATAGGTTTTCTTAGTTGTATTGTTTTCTCTCTTCTGTTTTATGCCTCTCAGGTTTTGTAGTTGGGAACTGAATGATTTTTGTGCACAGCAGAAATCTTTTGGATATTGATATTTTGACAAATGTAGTATCACTTCACTGATATATCTTATATGTGAATTTAACATGATATGCTTTAATGGTTATTGTTTTTTTGGCCAATCTAATTGATTCTAAATTCATGTGCTTAAGAAGCAGAGAAATGAGTTTGTAAACTCAAGGGTTGTATAAATGAAGGTCCATGAAAAGTAATTGAAACTTGTGCTAATTCTATATGAATAATTTCAGCAAGTTTTGTTGTGTTATTTGTGAATATGATTCAGCCAGTTTTTTTTTTTTAAATAAAATTATTTTTATTTTACAAATATATTCTTAGTCCCTCAATCAGGCCTAAATCCAAGGCATCTCATATATCTTGAATCCTTCACCTAAACGAAGATTTTGAGTAAACCTTTCCAAATTTTGAGTCTACCATTTTTGAAGTTGATAATCAAAGCTTCAAATAAGATCTTTTATATTATGATCATATTTGATCATCAAAATACCTCTTTAATATTACAATTCCCCAAGTCATTGGCATATCTGATCATATTTGTGGTACATTACTACGCTTTATTGTTTGTTCTTATGTAAGACATCTCTTTCCATTGCTTCCACACTTGAATTCTGCCAAACACGCGATAAGATCATAAGAGCCAACACAGTAGGATCATGCTCCTAATATTAGCTAAATGAACAAAACTGCCAAGTCAATAAATGGCAGTGGACTCCTTGAAGCTCGTTTATCTGCTAATCAATAGCCTAATTTTACATCAAACTGCTTGGCAATTTTTATTTGCAGATGTTAACTGGTAGTTCCACCATGGCCTGAAGAATGAGTGAAAATGGATATTCATTTAACTTGCTACTTCTATCTTTTGTTATTCAGTTATAATTGCAGAAGCAGTTGCGCTAATAGCTGCTGGCACGGTTCATCGAGTTTGCATCACAACCTGGTACTTTATCATCCCTAACTTCTACCCTTCCTTGTAAAACATGTCATGTAAATTGCAAAATTGGTCCCATATCTGTTGAGTGTTGGCAATTTTAGTCACATATGAATTACTTTTTTTTAATTAAGTCTCATAACTTTTAAAATGATGCAGTTTTTGGTATTATGATGATAAATAATTTGTGATTTTTCTAATTTTTTAAATTGAAATTAATATGTTTTGGTCTCATTATGGCACGTAAGCAATGATAATCTAGTTGCTACATGGAATTGCGATATCTCCCGTTGCGACATGTGCACAAATCCTGCAATTTTGTCAATATAGGACTAAAATCATCATTTTAAAAGTTATGGGACTTAATATGAGACTATAATCGCCAACACCCAATAGACACGAGACCAATTTTGCAATTTACTCTAGAAACTAAATATAAGCATAGTTATTGATTTTAAATTTTCACACTGACAACATGTTTGAATGTAAGCAGCTTTCTGTTTTCTGCTGGACTGTTGTACGAGGTCAACAAGCTCTCAGGAGCAACCGACTCTAAAGCTAAAAGGTTCTGAGGCCATGTTCTTGTATTCTCAATGAGTAAGAGGTATATTAGTTAAAAAAATTATACGGGCATCTTTGAGTAATGAACTTAACTGTATACTTGGTTAGCCATTGATTCCTTGATGGTCGGCTTTTACGGTACTTGAGTTCAAAAGAGCTTTGCTAGGACACATATTTTATCTTGCAATGACTATATTGATTTGATGATTAGGTGACCACGTTCACGTTGTCTTGACTTATCGTTCATTCCACCTGAAGGCCTCGTTAGCGTTTGTTGAAATTGCAAAGTATCTTGAAAGGGGATTATCTTGTATTTCACTATTCTATGCATGGATCTTCTTTAGGGACTATAAATTTTCTTGCATTTCTTCTTATCAAGATATAAAATTATTGTTTTCCAACTTGTTTGATTGTCATTTCAATCAAGCATGAAAGGGTTTTAAATTTAAAACACACAAATCACACCATTATAAGATATAGGGTTGTTGAATGAATTTGGTCGCATTAGGGGGTGATATGTGATTATGCTCTTGAAAAAGTGATTTAAATGAATTTATCTATGACATATAAAAAGGTAAAAAAATGGGCAGTGTTTGAAAATAAATGTTTTAGGGGATGTTTCCTTTTGGTTTTAAAAACCAGGTTTTGGATTTTAAGATCTAAAAACCCGTTTTACTTCGGGATTTAAAAACCGGTTTTCAAAATCCACTCAAAACCACCCTTATCAAACATATTGATTTGACATAAAGTTATATCTATATAATATTACTCCAATCATTATATTCTTTTTCAACAATAATATAATAATACTATAATAATATAATAATACAATAATATAATACATTTAATCAACTAATTATTATAATCTCACCAAACAATAATATAATAATACAAACTCATTCAATCTTACAACTTGATTTGACATAAAGTTAAATCCTTCACTATTCCAAAACCCAAAAGAAACACTCATATTACTATTCGGGATTTCAAAAACCAGAATTTCAAAAATCTGGTTTTTAAAACCACCCAAAGCCCAAAAGAAACACCCCATTAGTCAAAATTTAATAAAATAGAAGAAGTATTTGCTAAAAATCAATATTTTTGTATCACTAAAGGAGCATTTTAAAGTAGTTTTACACTTTTATGTGATCACCTCTCCCTGTGACAATCACTTGTATAAAATGTTTGTCGAATTCGATGAATTGAATTAAAATGACAACAGTAACAATTATGTAAGCTTGAAAGCCAAGTTTAAAGCGGATTTGTTGCAGAGTTGAGGCGTTTTCAAGAAAATGAAATGCCACCAACAAGCCCATAATATAAATACATTGAATAAAAATGATACTATAGTTCATAATGTTAAAAAAATATTATGCATATAACTATATAGGTGTATTGAGTAAAAAATTGAATATGAGTAGTCACTTCCATTAAAAAACAATAAATCGTGACATCTTAGATTGTGTGTTTGTCATAAAATACTGACGAAAAAAAAATCTGTATTTTCCCTTTTATCAATTAAATATACCATCAATGCTGACTACTTGAAACATTTAACCTGGGCAAAGTTTCATATTAACTGGTACATACTGATTAACATTTCCCAACTCATTAGTCCAAATTTGCCAGATAAAATGAATTAAAAAATCGGAACTTTTAGAAAATAATTGAATTAGAAAAAAGTTGTCTTGTCAAAACACGCGTATTCCAGCTGTATTGACTCATTAATCTAAAAAAAAAAACTGTATTACTCATTTATTGGTATATGTATAGATTTAATAATTGTGTACAAAATGCATACATATGTGCAGGTTATTCAGGGTAGCTCATTTGCAATTTTGTTCCAATTTTAAATTGGGCATTTATGGTACACTAGTTTAATATGAAAATTGTTTATTAATATTAAAATAATAATTTAGAGAGGTCTTTTGAATATTAAAATAAATAATAAAATATTATGAATAATATAATTAGAGATAAAGTAATAACATTTAAAATGTTTAAAAAATATACTACTTTAAAGTGAAAACATATTTTATTATCAAATAAAAAAATATACCATTTGGAACGGTGAGTCCTTAATATTAGTATAGGAACATAAATTAATTTTTTTCTAGAAAAATTGCAATGATTTTTAATTTTAATTCTAAAAGTAATAAATTTATTAAAAAACAAAACAAAATAAATACTAACGTGTAAAAAATACCAAGTCATGCAGCACCACCTCTCTGGGCGCTGGCCCACCCCACCGGCTCATACTGTCATCCACCCACCCCTCTCTCTCTCTCTCTCTCACATACGATTCCTCAAATCTCTCCTGCTGGAATCTTGCCACAATTATAACAATATTGCGTCGACCGACACACGCATTCAACGAGAGAATTTAGGCCCTTTCGATTCTCATCCCCCTCTCAAAATTTTGGATAATTTAGTGCCCCATTCCATTAGTTTCTACCTTGATCAATCTGCGTTTATCTTCAATCCGTTTATTTCACATATATTTTTCTCTACTTTTTTGCTTCATCGCTTATTCCTTCTCTTTTCCTATATTCATCACCCACGCACACACATATCGGATTTTTTTGTTCAGCCGGCGATTATTGGCAGCTGAATTTCGAACAATTTTTGAAAATAATGGACGAGTTTGGAGTTTTGGTTGAGAGCATTGGATTCAGAGCCCCGGGGAAATCAGCTCCCATGGCGAAATCAAAGCCCAAACCTAAATCCCATTTCACACCTCCTACCACCGTTAATACGTCGTCGCTTCATGATTCTTATTCGTTGCCTGTTGATGAGCTTGACGGAATTTTTCGATCCAATGTTAGCATTGGTAAATCTCCGCACTCCCAAAATACCTTTGTTGATGATGATATTTTCGGTGTTTCGAGCTCGCAACAATATGGGGGATTTGATTTTGACGCCGTGCTTACCGGCTCGAATGCTCGGGAGAATCTTAGTAGTAATCTGGGTGCCAAGAATTCTGTAGGTTCCAGTGCTTATGATGATTTGTTTGGTTCGAAGTCGAAGCAGGTTGATCCTGTTGATGATCTGTTGGGGAGTTTTGGCCTGAATTCTGGCGCCAAGCAGGAGAAAAAGGGCCCCGAATTGGATGACTTCATACCGGTATTCCAAGGAGCTAGCCCTTCAAAGACTAAGTACTGAATATACTTGAATTTTCTTAGTTGATACTTTATTGTTTGTTGATGGTAATATTATGTGCAATGAAGTTTCGCATATCATTTCTCTATGAAGCGTGTGGTAAAAGATCTAAAATGCCAAAGAATTAATGTATTTTTGTGCCTCATGAATGACTCAGACTATATTAGGAGCTTGTTAGAGTTCTGATTACTTTGAACAATTTCGCATTCTTGTGTTGCACTCTGAACATGTTACTGATTGATAAAGGATGGTCATAGTTAACTACCAGAGGGGAATCGGGTGATGTTAGTCCTACTTTTAGTGCTATTTTTCTGTTCCTCATTTTCATTTTTTAGTTTCTCAGTTTCATTTTAAGTCTGTCATCTAACGTATAATCTTTTTACAGAATATCTAAGATAAAACCCCCTCCGAAGTCAAATGCCCATCCATCAAATTCAAGCTCAACCATGGTTGATGATCCTTTCTTAGTCTTTGAAGCATCTGTATCGCCCTCGAATGCCTCTTGGCCATTTGATGAGCCCTCAAACAAGGATGCAGGAAAAGGTTCAGTTCAGTCTTCAATTGATGACCTTGATGACTTTGTCAAGGGTGTGGCCAGGACTGAATCAAAAGTTGAAAGAAAAAGGACTACATCTAACAAGCCTAGTTCGGGCACAAGTTCAAAGGGGTTTGAGAATACCAATTATGTGGATGATATTTTTGGTGGCGGTGGTGGTACAGTACAACAAAACAATGCACCAAGACCAAGCTCTACGGCGCAGGTAAAGTACCAATTTTATTGCGCGATCTGTTAACTAGTATATGATTTAGTGAATGTTAATTGATTTTTTACTTGTTATATAGAATTCCTTCTTTGATGATTTCTTCCATGAAGAGAAGAAGCCTGAAGTGAAGCAAACTCCTTCACAGTCCAATTTCAGCACAAAGAAGGCCTCATCTGCTACAAATGTAGACAATGATTTTACCGCACTGTTTGGAGGTATTCATCCAAACTAGGCAATCTTTAAATTGATCGCCTAATAATTGACACGCAGTCGATAACTTGAGTACTTTATATGCTGTGTGTTTTAAGTTATTAATACAGTTTTATGGAAGAAATTCATACAGGTTTTACAAAGTGAAGTTGTTAGTTGCCAGAGTTTATATATACCTGAAAGGAATTATACTCTAATGAGTAACCATACTTTATTTATGAGATGGAACTAACTTACGACTGGGAGATTTGCACAGAAACATTTAGAAATGTTATTCTGGTAGTTCAGTAGCTGTATATATTGGTGGTTGACAACCTATATAAATGCAATACGCCAATACCAGGAAGCAGATGCTAAACATGTTGCAAAAATGTACATATTAATTTGTGCATAGTGCTTAGTTTTGGTTGGCAAATACTGTGCAATCCATAATCATTTAATGAAGTGATGTTTGTTTGGGGTTTTAAGTGACTTTAAAAACCGGTTTTTGAAATCTGGGGGATTTTGAAATCCTGATAAAAAGTAAGGTTTTTGTGTTTGTTTTGTGTTTTTGAGTAGGATGGGATTTAATTTTATGTCAAATCAATGTGAGTGAATATGCTGTATTAGTAATATTATTGTTGTGCATGATTGTAATGATTGATTGTGTGATGATTAGGTTTTATAGGTTATTTGTGGTTATTTGTAGGGGTGTAGTATTATGTTTTTGAAAAGCAGATTTTACAATCCCAAAGTAGAGTTATTTAAATTTCAAAATCCAAATCCTGGTTTTTAAAACCCAAAACAAACGTTTATGGTTTATAATCCATTTCAAATTTGCTGCTATTGTTGGAGAAAAGCGTGTGGCAGATTGGACCAATTTGTTAGATAAAAGAATCATGTTGAAGATTTTTGTTGAATAAGTTAACTGGGAGATAAAGTACAGCAAGGAAAAGCTTCCCCAACAGTTTCCCAAGAATTAACACTCTAGAATAGTTCCTTTCTGCCCTCCTCATCCTATATTCCTATGGAAGTCTTTATTTTGTAAAGAGCTCATAAGATTATAAAATGCATTTGCTTTGCTAAAAACTCTATCCATGTAAATTAGATCCAAATTTCAGTCACTCTAATTGACAATTCTGTTTGGACCCTTTAGTAATCTTACTTCTATAAATAATCCATGAACTCTGCCCATGTGATGTGCCTTCCTTGTCAACTATTCTGACGTGACTTGCTGCCTAATGATATCAACGTGAATTCATTATTGAGTGAAGTAAAATTATGTCAGGATATGCAAATTAGTTCGTGTCCAGTAGCTTGCCAGCACTTATTGTATGTTGCATATGAAGATCTCATATTATCTAGTTTTCATTTGTCTTGAGATCTCATATGAGCTTATGCATGACTCCTACCATAGATGTAAAGGGCACACTTTTTTTTTTAATAAGAAAACAATACTAGTGCCCTATTATTTGAGGAATAGGCCAATGAGATACTCTTATCTAAATCGAGATTGAATTATCTTGCTATATGAAGGAGATTTAATCTTAACTTTTGTCAAATGACTCAAATCTCTTCCTGTAACAAGTAGAGAGTAAAAAACACAGCATAAGTAAAAAATGCAACATCATAGACAAGATTAACAAAGAAAAGGAAAGAGGGAAAAGAACGTAGCATACAGGGGCAGCGGTATTGTTTCTCAATTTATTCTTTCTTTATCAAATTTCCCTTAAACCCTAGGCCTAAATTCAGCACAGTTTTCTTTTTTATGATCCGTCTCTGTTCTCTTTTGTGTTATTTTGTCAAAAATGGTTCTTTATTTTAAAAATTGTACACAAACCATTTTTTTGTGTGAGAAGATAGGGAAAGTGAACTGCATTTTTAGCAGGAGATTTATTAGGAACATAATTACTAATACCATATATAAGAAGTAGTTCTCTCTGTTGCCTGCTATAACAAGTTTCATGGACGTGTCTGCCTTTTTATTTTGTACTTCTTTTAGTCAGTTGCTGTGTCCCTGCTTGCAGATGTTACAACTTCTTCTGGAGAGTTTCATGAAATTGAGGGGGAACCTGAAGAAAGGCGAAAAGCTAGGCTAAGTCGTCATATGAGAACGAATGCACGTGTGGTATGTTTACTATCAATTACCTTATTCTACATTGAACATCTTTTCTCTTGATTTAAATGTATTCTCTGAGAAATATTAGGGAGGGTTGCTGTTTCAGTTGTTGTGGTCGATTTGTCTAGAAAGGAATAAGAGGATTTTTTAGGATAGCTGTGAATCTCTAGATGATATTTGGGAGAGAATTAAACATAAAAAGTGGTTCTATGGTCTGTTAGTCAAAATGCTTTTAGGGGTCTACTTATCTCTGATGTAACTAGGAGTTGGTACTATGCTGTGTAATGCTCTTAGGGATATCAATTGTTAGGAATATAAGCTAGGGAGCCCTAACTTTACCCAAAACCATGGTCAAGGGTGAAGGATTGACTCTCACTTATATACCCTTCCAAACTTTCATGTGGTATCGATGTGGGATATATCATAGCATTTCCCATCCCTATTTTGCTATAAAGTTCTTTGTTTCTTATGAAAAAATGTATTATGTGAGAGTCTGTCATGTTTTTTAAAATTTCAATATGGACTCTGTGAGTCACTGAAATAGCATAGAGGGAGGGGGAGAGAGAGAGAGGAGAGACCCATATAGTCAGCTGCATTTGTTGTGCTTTCCAAAGTGTTTTCCCTAAAATATTTGTTTGTCTATTTGTTGTTTTCTTGAATTATTGAGATGTCTATGCAGCATACTTTACAAATCTGTTGTTTTATTTTCATTCATTAAATCATATGATTTTCTTTTGCCTCGTATATCAACATCATTGGACTAAATCTTCTTGAGGGTTTTTATGAGCCTGGACCAATCTTGGCTTCTGCAATGACTTTTACTGTTTATGGTCCTGTTGCCTTCAGAAAATGTGTTGGTCATTTAACCTTGGATGCATATAATTTGTATGCTCTGTATCTTAGACTTTGATATGTTTCTGTTCCAGGCTGAAGCACTTGCTGAAAAGAACCAGCGTGATCTTCAGAGTCAACATGAGCAGGATGAGAAACGTGTAAGACTCTGACTGTATAAAAATGTTTTCTGGAGATAGAGAAAAATGGCCTTATATGATGGTTTGGTAAGCAATACAAATTATGTTGGTCAAACTGGGCTATGCGGTTGGCCTGCTACAAAATAAAAAACACTCACTGTTTGGGGCATATAAAAAATAATATTAATTTTTTTGTTCCATTTTCTTATAAATGAACTCCAGTATCAAACACACATATTATAATTTACAGGTTTTTAAAACACCACTGCCAAAAAACAATATAAAATTCTTATCTCAATTATCCATATAAAATAATGTGCACGTACAACTATCTCAATTATCCATATAGATTTCTAACTCCTACCTAAAAAGGGTCAAATAGGAAGTGCTTCTGTGTCTAAGGATTATAAGTGTTTTCTTGTGTAAATCTTGGGAGGAAGCGGGGGTTTCAATACGAGGAAGTTTGCAAATTTTGAGTCATTGGTTAAGCTGTTGTGTTTCCTGTGTCTCCTCAAATATGATGTGTAGAACTCACACACACACACGCATATATGGCAGCAATGAATAAGACCATTTAGGTTTTTTAAGCTTTATAACCTCTTTTTTTTTTAATAAGAACACAGATTTTACTGCTAAATAATTAGGGATGAGAAATTCCTGTTGTGTACGTCAGATTTATGCAAATATAGACACTATTCCTAAGACAGGTTCAGTAATGTAGACCCTTGAAACCTCTATGACTTTCTCAAATTTTACAAACCATAATGCCAATCCCTAGCTTCATAACCTCTTCTCAGTTCTCTCCTTGTAATATGGAACTCTTTATTTCAGAGGCTTGCAGAAACACTGGACAATGATATAAAGCGTTGGGCTGCAGGAAAAGAAAACAATTTACGTGCCTTGTTGTCCTCACTACAGCAGGTCAATTCCCTTGGTCATATAAGTTTTTTTCCCTTTCTTTAAAATTGATTATTGCTAAATCTGGCATATGTGAAATTCACATAATCAGTTTTATTATTATACACTGATTCCTGAATTTCCTTTGAGTGCTGCTTAGGCGAATTTGAAAGTGGTAAAAATAATTTCAACTGTTGACTTGATACTAGCACGTGATTAAAGTTGAGTAGTTTGCTTGAAATTAGATATAAAGGATCATGATTGGACTCGAAGGATATACATTAAAATCAGTCAATTGATTAAGGTTGCGTTTAGGTTTCTTTTCACTTTATAGGATGTATAATTGATGATTATTACTGTTAGAAACACAATCTTCAAATTGTTGTGAACTTGTATAATCAATTTTTTCTCTCAATAGCTGTTAGAGATATTGAATTAGTATCTCAATTTAAAAATATTCTAGAGGATGATGAAACTGGATTCTATCACGTGTGGATTTGATTTATTTTACAAGTAAATCAATAGAGTCCACTAAAACTTGAGTTTGCTAAATATAGATTTATGCTTCATAATTATTGACCATTCTTTTTTAGTCTAATCAATTTGTTCATCACTAACTTTTAGACTACTGATTATCTACACATTTGGAAAACATCTTGCAGATTCTGTGGCCTGAATGTGGATGGCGTCAAGTTTCGTTAACAGATATGATTACTTCTGATTCAGTGAAGAAGGTTTATAAGAAGGCAACCTTGTATGTGCATCCGGACAAAGTTCAACAGAAAGGAGCTAGTCTTCAGCAAAAATATATTGCAGAGAAAGTTTTTGATATCTTAAAGGTATTCCGTGCAATATAAGCACGATTTTTGCATGGTGCATATAATTTTAGCCTTTTAATACAACAGAAAACACATATTTTCCCCGCTGCACTCTCACTCTTGCCTCTGTACTGTCTATATACTTTTGCCCCTATACCCTCATATTTTAAAAAATTTAGAAATGCAAATACATATGACAAAAGTCAAAACAAATGAAATCACAGGGGCAAATTTGTAGAAATTAAAGTACATGGCTCAAAACTTAAAAAAATGTAAGTATAGGGGGCATAAGTACAAGTGTGTGCATATCTTGCCTAACGACTGTAACTTTGTTGTTAGCGGAGCTTAATTGTTTTCCTTTATACTTTGCTCATATTAACTGCATCCGAAGTTAACCTGGTCATACTAAATTTTATGTGTTCATAGGAAGCTTGGAACAAATTTAATGCAGAGGAACTGCGATAAGTTTTCAGGAGGAACATTTTTAGGATTGATCATGTTCGAATTTAGCAGGAAGGCCAGAAAGCTATATGCCTGAAGATCAGTAGAAGTGTTGGGTAAAATTAATAATCAATAAAGCAAGAGGAGAAAGTTTTGTAATGTTTCACACACTTTGTGCTTTCTTTGTACTTGCTTGTGTTGAAATGAAATGTTGTGCCTGTAATGCGATCTATACTCCATTGTTTCATTCTTTGTAGAAAGTGCTGTTATGCAGAATCTGGAATTTATCACTTGATAACTATTCAGCATTTTGCAATTTTATTTTTTTTCATCATGAATCCGAATCCTCTACATTAAATTGGTAGGTTCCATTCTTTTATATTCACTCATCTTTTGCTGTATCTCACTTTCTCTCAAATTAACGCAAAGAAATGTAGAGGATACAACGTCTGTTAGGGATCTGGGTGAATTGCCCCAATCAATCCATTTTGAGATTGAATAATTGTTGGTCAAACCAGTTTTTGAAGGATTTATACTATGTATTATCTTCGTCATGTACAAGTAATTTGCATTGCAAATGACTCATAAACAAATTTAAATAGTTTTTTTTTACCTCCATTATCCCATAATTAAATCTAGTCTTCAATTTCCCAATGTTAGTTGTCATTATTTAGGGTCGGTAGGTAGAGACTAGAGTTCCAAAAGTAATTTTCCATTTCCACAAGAAGATTTGAATAATAGAGTAAGTTGACCAAGATTAAGTTAATTATGTGGATTTAGAAAATGTGTTCACTTTTAGGTGCTCAAGAAAGACAATCTGCCTATATATTCTTCAAAAATCATGATAAAATATAAGATGCATCTAGACAAAGATACTACTTTTGTTTATGTAGAATCTTGGAGGTTCAGTTTTAGTGCTCATTATCAAATATTTGATGATAGGTAAGAAGTTATGAAAGGAAAAGTCAAACTTAAATAGAGGCAGGTTTTATTGGAGGAACTTTTAATTATCATCAATTTAATAACCATCACCCACCGCCGCCACCACCACCAAGTGCGGCGGCGACATTACCATTTAGTACCTTGATAAGTTACAACGATTTTAATTAAATAGAATAAGTTCAATGTATTTAATTGTCATATTTCCTGAGGTGCATCGCTAGTTAATTTTTTTCCCATTGGCCATCTTGATTGATCAATAATATTTTTCATTATTTTCTTGCAGCCTTAACTAATTTGGGTCAATCTAAAAACCACACTCAATAATGGTTCATATCATAAACCATATTCACATAAAATATACTCTAAAAAAGTAGTACTCCGTAACATATTTGATGACAAATGATTGATAATTATATCATCTTTAAAGACGTCTATTTCAGTAAAACAAGTTTGTTTTTCAGGGGATTTAAAGAAGGGGGAATGGTTTTGAGAATTATTTGGCAATAGAATGTTTTGTTTGAATTTGGATTTGGATTTCAAAGAATTAAACGACACTCATTAGTCACGATGATGTTGCTTGCACTAGCTCTATTTTATTAAAAGGTCCAAAAATAGAAGCACCCTATTGTAATAATTGTGAATTCGGGTTCACTTAACCTTTTCTTTTTCGAGTATAACGGTTTAAAATGTCACTAATTTTAATATGAACAACATGCAAAATTAAATATTTTTAAAAACATTAACACATTGTATATTGATGTGAAAAAGAGCCCATGTGAACAGGCATAATAAAAGACCTAATAAAACCCTCACCCTGCCCATCCTCTGTATCTCTATAGACTAGTATGGTATGAAAAGGAAACAATATTGAAAATATATACTCCCTCCGTTCCCGAAAAGTTTGTGGGGAATTTTGGGCACATGGTTTAAGAAAAAAGTGTAATAATGGGAGTGTTGAGGGGTAATTTTGTAAACTTTTATATATAAAGTAAATAAAGTAGGTAGATTGAGTGTGTGGTGGGGTCCCAAAAGTAATGGCATGAAGGGTAAATATGTGTATTTTGTGAGGGTGGAGATTGTGATGGTTATTTCTATTTTGAGGTATGCAAACTTTTGAGGGACAAACTAAAAAGAAAAGTATGAAAAATTTTCAGGGACGGAGGGAGTAGTTTTTTTTTTTACACTGTTGGGTTACAACTGTACTCCCATGTCCCCACCTAGGTCCGCGAGTGATTTGAATATTTCAACTAATTTATATTAAATAATGTAATTTTTGATCTTTTAGTAAGCACATAATTGAATGTTCTTTTGCGAATTTGGTATAAAATCTATTGTAGATCCAATTAAATATCTATTTTAGATCTAATTAACCATATATTTTTAACTAATCTACTCTATTAAACTGGGCCTTAGAGATGGATGAATTTGAGATTTTACTACTTTAGGGTAAAGTTTTTTTTCTTTACACTAAAATAGTTGTGTATTCGATCAACATGATTGAATATAATCACACAAATATGAAAAAAAAAAAAAAAAGTATTCGATATTTGTGAATATATGTGGTTATTAATATAATTCATATTTATTTTCAATAATAAAAGTTATAATAATGTAAAATAAAAATTGGAAAAATAAGATAGTTTTCTCTCAATTCCACATATATGTGTCAATTACATTGTTGACACACTTAAAAGTTATTTGAATTTTTTTGATAAATAGAAGAACTTATATACAATATTGTACGATAAGATTTGTGTAAGATCGTCTCATAGATCTTTTTTTATGAGACAAATCCTTTTTAACACATATTTTAATTTTTTGGGTAGGACAATCCATTTTTTTTCAAATTTTATATTTGTAAAAAAAGTGATAATGTTTTTAACAAAAGTGACTAGTCATTTTTTACTTAAACATTATCATTTTTGGACCGCACTTATGTGCAATATTTCACGTGAAATATTAGTATATTTAAGGAAAGGTCAAAATTCGCGGATCTGTAGCGGGTTTGACCGGTCAAACGAATATTTTCTTAAAAATCGCGCAAAAGTCGCGCGCAGGAGCCTAACAGGATAACGGGTTTTGGGTCTGTGTTACTATAAAGATAATTATATGTTACTGCAAGACCAAATATGTGTTACTGTAAGTACAAATAACACATAAATTGACTTTTCACGTGAAATATTAATACAAATTAATTTAAGGAAGGATAAAATAAAAAAATTTGCTCTTAATCTGTGTTACTATAAATACAATTATATGTTACTGTACGGACAAATATACTGTAAGGATAAGTAACACACAATTGACTTTTGAGTAACACATATTTGACCTTAAAGTAACACAGAAAAATGTGTTACTATATAAACACAAGTGTATTATTGTATTAAGAAAGATGTGTTACTGTATAAATAAAACGTCATTATTGAGAGTGAATGAGATACTCACATTAAAAAAGACAAAGAACAATAATTGAAAACACAAAAAACACAACCATGTTGAATAATTTATCCATCCTTACAAATAAAAAGACATAATTATCAACAATTAATTGGAATAAATCCGTGTGTGGTATTATTGTTGATTTTTTCTCATTCATGAAAATATTCAAAAAATAAATAATGATTTTTCTCTTTTGTGATTACTAGATCAGATCTAAAGGTTTTTTTTTTTAATGAAAGTTGCGCTGCATATTTTGCGCAGGAGAGAAGATATACAGCGTAGAAAAGAAGGAGGGAGAAAGCTCAGAAGAAAAGGAGGAAGAAAGCGCAGAAGATAAAAAAGAAGGAGCAACCGAGAAAGGAGGAAGAAGAAGCAACGGGTTACAGATAAAAATATAAGAATTAGTCAAATTGCACCATAAGACTATGGTGAAATATTGTATATAAGTTTTTGTCTATCATTTTTTCATCAAACATTATCATTTTTATACGAGGGTCAATGGAGACCCATCTCACGGATCTCATTCATTGAGACGGTCTCACCCAAGACTAGCTCATATTGCACATCCAATATCATTCTATTTAATCCTCCAAAAAAAAATATCATTCTATTTAAGAAAGAGATGAAAAATTTGCGAGCTGAATGAATCTACTCACAAAATTCACGCAAAGGCAAAAAAAATCGTTCACAAGTCTGAGTTACTACAATGAAAAATATTTGTTAGTTATTCTTACAATAACATATACTCCGTATTACTTATTCTTAACCTAACATATATTTATCTTTACAGTAAAACAGAACTGAAAGCTATGAATTTTTTGAACAAATTTATTTAATCCGCCCTCAATGCAGTTTTACCAAAAAAAATTTGTGTCGGTTTTATAATTTAATGTTGGATGAAGCTACTTTTTTTTTTTACTAAAAAAAAAAGACTTTCATTGAATATTAAACAGTGGAACACAATAGAGTCAAAAATCAGACGCCAGCCAGCCACTAAAGATAGTCTGGCAGTGACCAAACAAAAAAGAGAATCCCTAAACCGCACCGCAAGCCAAAACACAGGTCATGGTAAGACAAAAGTTTATACTACATTAATTTTATCACACGTATTTTATATATTAAGTAAAAAAATCACTTTATTGATAAATATATGAACCGATAAAAGTTCTTTTTGGATTCCTGATAATGACCTATGGCAAATTACTGCCCAACTCCCCAACAATTTTTGGATTCCTGATAATGACTAATAACCTTTAATATATTAAAATAAATTAATTCATAATATTCCTTTTTAAAAAAAAAAATCTTAATAGCTTGTTTAACATTTAAAAATTACGGAGTACTAGATAATTATTCAAATTAAATAATAAAAAAATTGTTACTGTTTAAAACATATCTGTATTCTTTATTTTCGTTCCTAATATTTTCTCCAATTTAATTCCCAGGATCGTTAGAATTGATAGCAAATTTAACAAACTTGACTAGTACCTAACTAAACGAATTATGATCATGAATGGTAATTGATGATAGGCATGCACCTTGTAGGATTCTTCATTTTTCCATGTTTTAAAATATTGCAACCATCCATTATTGCAATGGTGGTGGTGCAGATTGATGGTCAAAAATATGCCAAATGATTCTATTTTTGGGTCTAACAAATTAATTTAATTAAGAACATGAATGTAATAAGTAGTATGTTTCATGACTTTGAATCTCAACCATCCTTTGTGATCTTATTTGTAGCACACATGCCTCTACTTTCTTTACTATTGCAATTTGCATCTTGTTCCTAGAAATCTGCCCAACTATTATGTCCCCACTTGTATTGTAGGCCTAATTATCTAATACTTTACGTTTTCCTATTTTGATTAATTCTTTTGAATGAAGTTTTGAATGAAGTGTTATCGATTTATCATGAGTCCGAACTAATTAAACAAGAGTCTAGTGCACTAGTTCTACCGTGAATCTGAGAACAAGATGAAACGTGACACTAACTTTAATTGAAACGTAATGTAATTGAATAAGAGGTTTATATAAACAATTATAAATAAATGAAACACAGACACTAATTTCAACTATAAATGTGACTTACAATCATTATTATTGATAATTTTTTTTATTGAGGGTTAACTGTTATTACATTTTATGTGGTTTTTTTTTCTTCTAATTTCATGATTTCAACTGTTTTTTTTTAAAACTAATTCTTTGTTTTATTTTTGGGAAAATATCGTCATTAAACTTTACCACTTCTTAATTCTTTTTTGACATCATTTCTCCCATTTTAATTTCTAAATCCTAAACTCGCAACCTCAGGTTGTGTTTGGATGGAGGGATTTGATTTGAGGAGGTATTTCAAATAAAAGGTTTTAAAAATAGATGAATTTCAAATGACATGGTTTTAGAGAGGATTTGACTCTCAATTTTAACTAAAAAAGTGTATGAACACAAATCTAAGTATTTGAAATTCACTCATAATCCAAACACGTGGAATGAATTTGGGTTGTGGATTTGAAATCAAATCATCCACCCAACCAAACACAACCTCAATTTTTTTTCCAATTTTGACTCAGAAATACAAAACTCACAAATACATGTTGAATATGTAAAAAAAATAAATTTGCAAAGATAACAAAAACATATTTATAATAAAAAAGAAAGTTTCTAAAATATTCTCAATATGAATTAATAATTTTAGAGAGTTGTTTACAATTAATCTTTATCACAAATGTTAGTAGATGATCATGCCCGAATAATTATAAATGGGAAAATAAATTATAATAATTAACTACTTTGAAATAAGTTAATTATGACAGATTTTTCGTACATACTCAAATATCATCACTATTCACTATATTTGTGAATTATGTATTTCTTAAGCACATATCAATAATATAATTGGGAGATAAATTCAGTAAAAAATTGAAATTTTTTTGATATTGAATCCAAATTGAAAATTAAAATAGGGAAAATGATGTCAAAAAAGAATCAGCTCTAAAAAAAATTTCTGTAATCAATGACGGATAAGTAACACATTTTTCACTTTTCATGGTGCTTGTGAAGGTACAACATTTATTAAGAAGTGTTTAATACTCAGAATTTATTAATTTATCATTTCAACATATTTATGTACTCGATAAAAATACAGAATTGATATGGACAACATACATTGATTTATTGTTGACAACACTTAGCAATTTAATGCACGTTAAAATGTTACAATGTTACAGATGTCTCTGTATCTTGTCAGTGTAAAGTACTGTCTAGCTTAAATAAATATGATTTGCTATTAAACCTTAAATATGATTCTTGATTTACATTTTTTTTGAGTTGTCTTGATTTACAGTTTCCTTAAATATGATTCTTGATTTACATTTTTTTGAGTTGTCTTGATTTACAGTTTTCCAGTTGTCTACATTCAATGAGACACGAAACGGTCATTTTACATAAAGGAAAGTCAACTATGATTGTCACAAAACAAAAAGGGCACAAATAAAACTGCTCATTATTTTTTTTATTTTTTTGAAAACCTAAATAAAACTGCCCATCAATTTGCAATATTCCAATTATCTAAATTAAATTACAATTGATAAATACGATTGTTGAATTAAACATTATACTTACATACACATGAAATTAAAAAAGAAGCCCTTTTGGGATTCTTGACATAAACATTAACCTAACATTTTCATAAAGCCCTCAACTACTCACACAAGTGTTTTTGCTCAATACATCAATGTGCACAACAACTTAAAGCACCCATCTACAATTATGAAATGGGTGTATTGAGCGAAAACCCGTGTGTCAATAACCGCGACGTTTTATACTACTATCAATACATAGTCTTGAAAGGCTTGTAAACTTGGAGATCAGAAACAACACCAGCAAATGAGCCAACAGCAGCAGCAACCGATATTACAAAACAAGCCACACTTAAAGTCTGCAGACTTATCCATCTCGCACTCCATTTCTCAATTTTATTATTTCGAATGTACATCTCGACTGGAAAATAAACCGTTAGTGGCCAAAACCCGATCGCCCCAAGAATGCCAACTACGTCGTTGAAGAAAGGCAGCACCATAGAAATGACAGTCGTAAGCATCACGAAAGTCGTCCTCCAAATGAGCCTAAAAAGGTTAAGCTTGATTGACTTAAGGCCCGGGATGGGGACCGTGTATTCCTTTGCAAGGAATTTGCTTTCTGGGGACCATTTTCGGGCAGTATTTTCAACGAAGGCGAAAAGGGGTTGGCAATAAACTTGGTATGCCCCGATTAGGTGGATGACAATGGCTGCATTTGCGATGTCGAGGAGCCAAAACGGATTGTAGAACCCGAACCCTGTTAGGAGGTTTCCGGGTGCTATGTCGCCGAAGGCTGCGTAGCCGAAGCAACCACAGAGCATGTAGAAGATTGTGGTGACTGCTACACTTATAAGAGTGGCTTTCTTCATTGTCTTGTATTCTGATGGAGGATTTTTAACTGTGTCCTATTGTTAAACATAGTAAATTTAATGAAATTAAAAAGGCTTATACTTAAATTTACAATTAAGCAGTAAATCT
The DNA here is from genome assembly GCA_963675135.1 of Galeopsis tetrahit. Lineage (NCBI taxonomy): Eukaryota > Viridiplantae > Streptophyta > Magnoliopsida > Lamiales > Lamiaceae > Galeopsis > Galeopsis tetrahit. Next base: position 16,473,223 of record OY776125.1, on the reverse strand, counting down.
CACAATCATGTTTAGATTAAATCACTTCCTCAAAAAGCACAATTTTTGCAACCTTTTACCAAAAACTTAACTTACATTTTCTTCTATTAAACAATTTTTCTACTAAATTAAATTCTAAAAAATCCCAATTATATAGAAGAATAATATATACCTGAATTTCAATTAGAATCATGGAGTAAGAATAGGCAAAAGCTATGGATCCAAGAGCTTGAAAGGTTCTCCAAATCTTTTGTGTTTCAGTCACTGTTCCAACGCTTATTCCTGTGAGACTCCCCTTGATGAAACCATTTTCTGTTGAGATAATAAACACATTAAATTATAATCCAAACTATTGTAATAAAGAAAGATTAATTAATTAATTGAGTACCTGCAACTTTTCCAATACCAAGGCCTAAACCAATGGTGGAATAAGTAAAAGACATAACAGCAGCAACAATTGAAAGCCACGAAATCTGGTCAAAATCTGGGATTTGTGAAAATACTATTTCCACTACACCAAATGCAATCATATAAGGATTGCTGGAAACTTTACAAGGGCTATCATGCCCTTTTTTATAGAAACAATTAGACTTCTCAATTGCCCTGTTTCATAAAAACTTAATCAGTATACAAATTACACAATAAAATCAAACTTTTTTAAAAAACAAAAAAAACTCACATCATGCTTATAGATGATGCAATGGTGTACCCAATTGCAGTCCCCACAAGATTCACATACTGAGCAGCCCCACATAATTTAAACTGAAACCCACCTACAAAATTCAAGAAAACAATAAATTTTTCAATAAAGAAAGAACCCCATAACCTTAAAAATTTCCAAAAAAAAAAAAATTCAAGAAAATGTCACCTAGATTAGACCTAACAGCCTCCATATAAGTGTAGTTCCTCTTGCCGGAATCACGGTCGCCGGTCCGGTAACATTGTGCCAAAAGGTTAGAAGTGTAAAGTGTAACAAATGAGAACAAGAACAACACAGTGGGGCCCGCGACCCAGCCTAATTGTGCCACAGCCCACGCTAATGACAAAACACCAGAACCAATCACAGCAGTTATGATATGTGCACTTGCAGTCCATACATTTCCTATATAAAACAAACAAACCAAAAAATAAATTAAATCTATTCAAATATTGAAAAAAGATTGAATCTTTATCAAGAAATACCAGTTCTTTTGATTTTGCCGTCATCGTCGTAACACTTTGAGGACATATCAAACTCTTGGTTCGTCATTTTTTTTCTTCTTGATGAGAAAAATGGAGGTGGGGTTTAGTGAAACTGGTTTAAGAAGTTGAAGAAAACAGTTTTTCTTGTATAAGAGTCACAAACTTGGTGCCATTTTCGAAGGATTCTGCAAGAAAAGAGGTGGGATTTTGTTTTCTCCCTAAATAAATGAAGAGTGATTTGTGTATAAGTGAAATTGGTGAAGGTGGGAGGGTATATATAGGACAGAAATGGAGGCATGTTAATAAATGATATTTGCAGATACGCGCATATAGGCTGGTAAAAACAACCCCCCCTCCCCCAACAAACCCCATTATTTTTAATTACTCTAGAAAAAAATAATTTTGTAATTTTTGTTGTTTCTATCTAATTGATTTATTTTTTAAAATCTCACTATGTCTTTTTTTTTTTTTTTTTACTATCTCTCTGTCTTTCTCTTTCTTATCAATCAACTCTATTACTATATCGTTTCTTTTTTTTTTTTTAAATTTAAAATTAGAGTTAACTTTTCATTAAAAGTGCATATTATATCAAAAACACTTTTATTTAATGTATTGAATACAACTTTTTTTCATTTTGACTTTTACATTCAATAATTAAATACGATTATCTAAAAAAAAAAAAAGCTTTTATACTTCACGCAAATCAATAAAATATTTTAGGAATATAAAATTTACATTTTCATTTCTATTATGCTCTTATTTAATATTAATGACCAATATTAATGATTAATTCCAATAATAATTAAATAGTAGAATTTTAGATAAAAATATTGAAATAAAAGAAAACTTGATTATAATTTTAAATTAAAAAAAAAATGAATAATTGACTATCTTTTTTAGACCGATAGTAAATAAAATTCTATTTAAAATCTAATTAATGGTGTTTTATTAGTGTGGATAATATTGATAGCTGTCTAACTATGTCTTTTAAATGGAAATATTATGCACACTTTAATTCAGATTGTAATAAATTATAGTTAGCCTGTGTTGGTAACAATGCTTTAAATGTTCATTGTCTAAAATTATAAAATAGTAACAATAATACACAAAATAAAATCTAATTACCAAACAATTGGAACTGTACATCAATACCAGACACTAATTTTTTAATTTAAATTGAATTTTTTAACACAAAACATTAAACAAAAAACAACAATGATAAAAAAATATTATAAATATATCCATATATCCGACTTATTATATTACTAATGTAAGGTATATGTTTAATATATAAAATTGTCTTACATAAAATTTTATAAATAAAATATTAATATAATATTTTAGAATCGATAAAGTAAAAAGAGAAAAGGAAAAGTAAATTTAATGTAATTAATTCGAATCAACCTCTTCTAATCCCTCTTTCTTCTTTTTCGTCAAAAGATAATAACTACACTATCTCATTCGTTGACCTTTCATGAACAGGATCAATAAATAATAAATGTAGTGGTAAAAGGTAAAAAATGCAAAAATAGTGGTTGGTTTGAAATTTGGGTAAACTTGTCATGTCCAGTTGTTATTACTATTATTATTTTTTAGTATCAATTTTAATGCTAAGGTTTGCGTTCGAAAAGGTTTTGAAGATAAATTCAATAAAAAATTGAAAAATTTGAGGTTTAGGAATTAAAAAGGAAAATAATGTCAAAAAATAGTTAGCGTTCAAAACCTGTTCTTCTAATTTAGCATCAAAATTAATTGAAAATAATAACTCTCTAAAATTGATAGAATATTATCAGAATTAATTTCTCCATTTATAATGGTAAAGTCTAGTATGCACTCGAGTGCATGCTGTGCACCCTACTGACTTACACTTTTTGGTAAATGGTGTTTCTCTTTTCAATTATTACTAAAAATATTATTATACAGTTTAATAATTGAAAAGTGCAACACCATTTACCAAAAAGTGTAAGTCAGTAAAACTGAAAAGTGCAACATGGACTAGGGTGCACAACATGCACTTGAGTCTATAGCAGACCAACCCTTTATAATTATTCGGGGCATGATCATTTGTTAACATTGTGGTGGGGGTTGGGGTTTAGGAATTAAAATAGAGAAAATTGTGTAAAAAAAAGAATTAGCGGCTCAAAACCTTTTCTCCGTTAGTCAATGACGGACAGCAGCATCAAAATTGATAAAAAAATAAGCATCAAAATTGATAAAAAATAATAATTGAGTACCAATTTTGATAGTATTAAATGTGGGTGACCAAATCTGAAAAGTGGTAAAGTTTAGTGATCAAAAGAAATATTTTCCCTAGTCATATAAATAGTACTCCGTCCATGAAATGTAGTCTCATTTGTCTTATATACCTTGTCTACTCTTATACACTTTATGGAAACCATCACCCTTCAATCACAAATAATCCCTTTATTCACAATGGACCCCATAATACCCCATAATACCCTAATACCCTATAATACTCTTATTTGACAATTACTTATGTGTACCAGTTACATGTATGTAACTGGCTATTTACCCTCCTTTTTAACTAAGTCCACACTTCCTTCTTTTAGACACTCCCTTTTTTTTAGGCACATAAGTGTACAAGTAACTAAATCCAATTATTTATATGGGTTATTAGTTATTTACCTTCTTTTTTATTAATTTCACCCCCAAATTTTTTAAAACAAAAATACATGTAAAATACTATATTACTATTATATCAATTAAATTAAAATACAACTCATTAAAATTATAATTATACACCGACTATCGATTCACCAATGAAACACCACGAAGTCAAATATTATTCTATTTTTTTAACTTTTAAAAAATAAATATAAAAAACATAACGAATATTAAAAAAAATATGAAACTCAAAAATAAAATTATGAAATAAAATTTCCAGTTTTTTTTTTCAAAAAATAACCAAAATTTAGGAAAAAAATTCAAAAAAAAATCGAAAAAAATAACTAAACTAAAAAAATTCAATTTTTTTTTCTAATTTGGGTATAAATGTATGAATATGACATGCTCACTTTCTAGCTTTAATCTAATTTATAATAACTAAGATTATTTTGTTATGTCTTCATTATTTCTAAAATGATATCTGATTTGTTACAAATTTTTTAAGGTTGTAGATTATTTTTTAAAACTAATTAATAACATAATCTAATTGAAAAATAAAATTTATATTTAGAAACTTAAATGAGTGGAGAATTGGGGAAGAAACCAGCATAATATTGCATCAACTTTATTATTTTCTTTGAGGTCATCGTCATGTTGATGCATTCATATATTTATTGAGTGTGATCGTATCTATTAATTGAATTGTCTGTTCAGTGTGATTCATTCTCACTTTTGTTCTTCTTACTAGTTAGTTAATATCAATTTTTTAATATTGATGTATTAATTTGCATGGTATGCCTGGGATTATAAATGTGTTAAGTTATTTATTTTTTGTTAAATATAAATATTAGTTTAAATACGATATAGTATTAGTACGCCTATGGTATAGTACTAGTTAATATATTGTATAGTACTAGAGATTAATGTGGGTATAAAAATATTACAATATATGAACTAATACTATACAATATTTGAATTTATACTATACTATATTTGAACTAGTACCATAGAGTATGTGAACTAATACTATACAATATGTGAACTAATACTATACTATATTTGAACTATTACCATAAAATATGTGAACTCGAAACTCGAAAAAAATAGAACTTATACCAATATAAACTAATATACAATACTGCATATTAACTAATAATATATCATAATACTTATCAATTGTTATCATAACACTTATAAACTAAAAATTATATTCATAAAAAATTAAAATAAAGTGATTAAAAAATGAAAATTCAAATGAAAAAAATAATTAAACAATGTAAAACGAAGTGAAATTTGTAAGGAATGAAGTAAAATTTTGAAAGGATAAGGTGAAAATTATACACCAATTAATTAAAGTAAAATAGTACCAATAAAATTAAACACTTGCGTAAGAGAGGTGCGAGTTTTATATTTTAAAATAAATTATTATTATACTATTTAATACTTAAAACAATTAATATTATTTTTAAAATTTTCTTATTAGACTTTAAAATCTTAGAATAATTATTTATGACATAAAAAGAAAGTACTTAAAAAAATTATCATTTGAAACACAAATGATAAATAGGAAGTAAAATAAATTAAAAAAATAATATTAAAAAGATAAATATAAATATCAATTGAGTAAAATAAAAAATAAAATTTTAAAAAATTAATGGAGTATTATTTTTTAATGATAAAATTAAAAAAAAAATTAATTGAAGTAAAATAAAGGCCCAAAAAAAAATTTATGTGTTAAATTGATATAGTAAATTGATCATGTATTATTTGTAATGAGTTATTTGATTGGATATAATAAATGAGTCATGTGTTATTCGTAATGGATTATTGGATTGGATATAGTAGTTACATATATTGGATTGGATACAGTAGTTACATGTAACTACTGGATTGGATATAGTAGTTACATACATGTAACTAGTACACAAGAGTGCAACTCCTCTTATTTTATCTACTTTATATACCTTTTTCTTAAAATTTGTGCCTCATTTCAATTGGACGGTGGATGGAGGGAGTATGTGTTTTACTCGAATACAGATCGAGCGCAAAACTATGAGTTTAAACGGGACTTTACAAGTGAACGGTGCCCTCGAATTAATCGGTCATTGTATCGTGACATAAAAAAAAAAAAGACAAATACATACATGTAACTGAATCCAATTTTCTATTTACTTTTTTTTTTTTTTTAAATAAGTCCACACTCCATTCTTTTAGACACTTATGTGTACAAGTTACATACATGTAACTAAATCCAATTTTTTACATGAGTTATTAGTTATTTACCCTCTTTTTTATTAACTTCACCCCCCATTTTTTAAAAAGAAAAATACATGTAAAAAACTACTATATTACCATTTTATAAGATCCACCTAAGTGGAAAGCCTTAACCGGATGTGTTGCTAACAGGTAAGCCCGAAGGCTGTTCCCATCCCTGTCGGGGGAGATGCCAACCATCTCTCCTTTCTACGAACACATATATTATTCTTTTATCAATTAAATTAAAATACAACTCATTAAAATTATAATTATACATCGACTATCGAGGCACCAATGAATCACCGCGAAGTCAAATATTATTCAACTTTCAAAAAATAAATATAAAAAAAGCAATGAATATAAAAAAATTGAAAAAAAATATGATATTCAAAAATAAAATTATGTAATTTCAGTTTTTTTTTTTAGAAAAAATGACCAAAATTTAAGAAAAAAATACAAAAAAAAAATTGAAAAAAAAAACTAAACTAAAAAAATTCAATTTTTTTTTTTTTAATTTGGGTATAAATGTATGAATATGACATGCTAACTTTCTAGCTTTAATCTGATTTATAATAACTAACATTATTTTGTTATGTCTTCATTATTTCTACAATAATATCTGGTTTGTTACAAGTTTTTTTAAAGTTGTAGATTATTTTTTAAGACTAATTAATAACATAATCTAATTGAAAAGTAAAATTTATATTTAGAAACTTAAATGAGTGGAGAATTGGGGAAGAAACCATCATAATATTGCATCAGTTTTATTATTTTTTTGGTGGTCATCGCTGTGTTGATGCATTCATATGTTTATTGAGTGTGGTCGTATCTATTAATTGAATTGTGTGTTCAGTGTGTTCATTCTCGCTTTTGTTCTTTTTACTAGTTAGTTAATATTGTTGAGATATGAATCCTATAAACAATGTTCTAATTGATGAAAGTATGTTTTGATGGCCAAAAGCAACTTAAAGTTAGTGATATATGTGGTTCTAAGTCATCTTAACTAAGTCATTTGATGAGAAACTTAAATTGAGATTACTGATCTTAATGCTAACTGAAATAAGTTTACTGATCTTATCTAGTAATATTAAGAATAAGATTACTGATCTTAACTGAGTCATATGGAATAAGATTACTGATCTGAGTATGGAAACTGAGAATAATTTTAGTGATCTTATATGAGATATTTGAAATCTGAGTTAGTGATCTTATATACTTACTGATCTTATATGCTTACTGGTCTTATATGTAAGTTACTGATCTTAAGTGTTTACTGATCTTAAGTGTTTACTGATCTTAGGTGTTTACTGATCTTATTGTTTACTGATCTGATATATGAACTGTTAGGGACTAAGCTGATGTTTTGTATTGTATAGACAGCTTATAGTATAGGACTTAGATGTACTCTTCTGTATATAGTTCAGTTGATGTATAGATAGGTTTTATATTTGTAAGTTTGTATTTTGTTGTATTCAGCATTGTAAAAGTTCAGAACAGTAGATTAGAACTAGATTAGAAGAAGATCAGAAGACTAATGAAGACTCAGAAGACTACTTCAGAGTAAGAAGACTTCAAAGAAGAGTTGAAGAAGAGCTTAGAAGAAATTTGGAGAAGTTTTGAACAGTTTTAAGTTACTGTGCTGACTGGCTCAGCAGAGTAAAAATCCGAAGAGTAAAAATCCGAAGAGTAAAAATCAGAACAGTAAGTTACTGTGCTGGTTTGGTGAATTTGAAGAATAAGTTTGGAAAGCTTATTTAAAGTGTAACTGAAGATTTATTGAAGATATGCTGACTTGGAAGTTGAAGGAAGTTACAAAGTCGGTTACAAGAAGAAGTTACAAAAACAGTTTTAGAGTTAGTTGAGAGTTAGTTCACAAACTGCTAACTGTCATACTAAATTCTATAAATACTGTGTGATCTCCTACTGCTAAGACTACTGATCTTAAAGCGTTTACAAGCAATCTAAGTCTACAAAGCACAAGAAGAACTCATAGAGTTGAAGGAGATTGAAGAAGAAGAGCCACTGAATTGAAGAGAATAATCAAAGGCTATTCACAGAGAAGTTTTACTTTTCAAGTTTAAGTTTGTATGTTGTAAAACAAGTGTGCTAGTTACTTGGAAAATTACTAGTAGATCAAAGATATACCTGGAGGTATAATCGATAAGATCACAGTCTTAATCTTGGGACTTTAAGCCACAAGAAACTCAAGAAGGAAGAGTTAATAAAACTTCACAACTGGAGTTGTGAGAGTGGATGTAGACATTTGTCGAACCACTATAAAATTCTGTGTTCTTTACATTTTCTGTTTGATATTTGTTTGAATTGTTGAACTAAGAACATTAAGAATTTATTAAGTAAAGATCTATAGAAAAGTCGAGTATAAACTAGTAAGGCCCATATTATTCTGAAAGTACTGATCTGAGCTGAGTAAGCACAGTACAGTACATAAGAAGACTAAATTACGCATTGCATATTCTGATATTTTGAAAGATTTTTAAAAGTCTATTCACCCCTCCCTTCTAGACTTTTACTAGTTTAATCAATCTTAACTCAACTTTGGGACCAACAAATATCAATCTTTTAATATTGATGTATTAATTTGCATGGTATGTCTGAAATTATAAATATGTTAGTTATGTGTTTTTTGTTAAGTATAATATTACACTACAAAAAATAGTGAAAATGGCGAGGGGGAAGGCAACGGATTCCCCCTCACTAATGAAGAAGGCAACGGTATATGGCCGTCGCCTTTTTGTTACCTTTAAAAAAATGAGAACCTGGGTTTCGAACCCAGGTCTTTTAAGCAACCAACACACCCCCCAACCATTAGGCCACCAATATTCGCGATTTTTTGCTCCAGCTGGGTTTCGAACACGGGACCTTTCGTGTCCTGTAGAGTTTTGGGCGCCCCCTGTGTGCCGTTTAGGCTAGGAGCTTTAGTCGTCATGTTGTGAACACAATTAATATATATTCAATTTAATTTTAGTTTCAATTCTTTATTTCAATCCATTTTAAGTTTAATTGTTGCTTATTAAATTGTCAAAGCATATCATATTTATTTCTAAACGAGAATTAACTAAATTATAATGTGTTTCAAATTAAATAATTTAATTACGGTATCATTAATTAATTTACACTATTTAAATTTATTCTAATCTTCAATATACAACATTTAAATTCATTCTAATTTTCAATTCACAACATTATAATTACATACAACATTGAATATAATTATTTTCGATTATACATGTAAATTTATTCTAATCACATCATTTAAATTCATTCTAATTTTCAATTCACAACATTATAATTACATACAACATTGAGTATAATTATTTTCGATTATACATGTAAATTTATTCTAATCACATCATTTAAATTCATTCTAATTTTCAATTCACAACATTATAATTACATACAACATTGAGTATAATTATTTTCGATTATACATGTAAATTTATTCTAATCACATCATTTAAATTCATTCTAATTTTCAATTCACAACATTATAATTACATCCAACTACGACTTGAATAATTCATCATGTCAATCGACGTACGTCTACAACACACAAATTAACAACCAACGTCTCATTCCTCCAACTCTATTAAAATTAATTAATATAATTCCAAATATAATCTAATTATAATTATTCTAACACCCTAATTAACAAATAAATTCATATATAGACATAACACAATTATATATATAATTCTAACACCCTAATTAACAAATAAATTCATATAACTTAATTAATTAATTAAAACATACATTCATATAAAATACATGCCTAGTGTTCTCCATCCTCATATTCTCTCTCATGACACGTGTCCTTCATCCGAGTAGTGTAACAAGAGATCCCGTGCCATAATTAACGAGTTCATTTTAAATTTATATGCGTACGTAATAGTTTTTTCTCTTCTCAATTCACCCAACTTATTTAGTTATTATTTTTTTAAATATATGAATGATATGTGTATTAAGTATAACTAGGGGTGTAAACGAGCCGAGTCGAGTCGAGAAGTGCTGAGTTATTATTTTTTTAAATATATGAATGATATGTGTATCCAACTCGATTGTTATACTCGAAGCTCGATACTCGAGTCGACTCGGTCGAGCCTAAAATTTTGAAGATCGAGCTCAACTCGATAAGAAACTCGATAAACTCGAGCTCGGCTCGACTCGATTACCTATCTAATTTTCAAAATTAATTTTAAAACATATTTTTTTGTAAAATAAACTCAAGCTCGACTCGGTTCGGTTCGACTCGACTCGATTACTCGTATATAAATATAAATTATATATTAATGGCAAAATAGTAAATATTGTTCAAGCTCGATTAGGCTCGCGAGCCTTTCGAGCCGAGTATTTATGAGCTCGAACTCGAACTCGGTAGCTACTTGAGTAGCTCGAAACTCGACTCGACTCGATTAACTTCGAATCGATTTCGATCTTTTTTCGAGTCGAGCACGAGTAGCTCGCAAGTAGGCTCGACTCACTTACACCCCTAAGGATAACTATATCAAAAATTACATTAATGTGATAATTAAGTTAGTATTAAAATTGTTTGAAAAAAATAATTGATCTAATATATTTGAACCTTATAGATCATCATTTTGATATTAATTTTAATTTTTCATGTATATTTAATTATTTTATATTGTATTATGTTATGAATTATTATTCGTCAGCCAATATTTATATATGTTCATTTTATACATAGAATTTTATCGTGTTTTTAATTGAATATATCAATAATATATAGTATGTTAGTAATAATTTCTAAAATTTCATGTTAAATTTTAATTCAAGATTTTATTAAAATTTTCGTCATTTTTAAAACAAAAATTAAGATATTATATCCATAGAATCAATTTTGTGATATTTATTATGAACTAGTGTAAGACCCGCATTTTACGCGTAAACTTATAATTTATTAATTAAATAAATAATTTTTTAAATATACACAAAATTTTAAATTTCTTTATTTAGAATTACCTTACTTCTATATAATTTTCTTCTAATTATTGCATTTTCTTATTATCGAACATGAGAAAATTATGACATGATTTAATTAATTTATGTGGTTAGTTTTATTGTAAAATTTGATTAATTTAAATATATGCCAACTCAATAATCAATATCTCATTTGACTTGGATACATTAAATGAATTTTTTAATTAAATTAGGGCGACGGCAAAGGCAACGGGCCTACTGCCGTTGCCTTTTAGCGAGTGGGGGCCCGTTACCAAATGGCAACGGGGCCCATTGCCGTCGCCTTTTGGCAACGGGCCATATATGCCGTCGCCTTTTTGCAACGGGGCCCACTCCCGTTGCCTTATCCGTTGCCTTAAGGCAACGACACCCGCCCCCGTCGCCTTTTTCCTTCCCGTTATCAATGCCGTTGCCAATTGGCAACGGTAGCCTGCCGTTGCCTTCTGGCCATTATTTTGTAGTGTTAGTTTAAATATGATATAGTATTAATACGTCTATGGTATAGTACTAGTTAATATATTGTATAGTACTAGAGATTAATGTGGGTATAAAAATATTACTCCGTATTTAATATATGAACTAATATTATATAATGTGTGAATTAATACTATATTATATTTGAACTAGTACCATAGATTATTTGAACTAGTACTATACAATATGTGAACTAATACTATACTATATTTGAACTAGTACCATAAAGTATGTGAACTCGAAACTCGAAAACATTAGAACTTGTACCAATATAAACTAATATTATATTGTATATGAACTAATACGTACAGTGATGCATATTAACTAATTAAATTATATTCATAAAAAAATAAAATAAAGTGATTAAAAAATGAAAGTTCGAATGAAAAAAATAATTAAACAATGTAAAACGAAGTAAAATCTGTAAGGAATGAAGTAAAAATTTGAAAGGATAAGGTGAAAATTATACATCAATTAATTAAAGTAAAATAGTACCAATAAAATGGAACACTTGCAACTAAGAGAGATGAGAGTTTTATTTTTAAAAATAAATCATTATTACACTATTTAATACTTAAAAAAACAATTAATATTATTTTTAAAATTTTCTTATTAGATTTTAAAATTTTAGAATAATTATTTGCGTCATAAAAAATAAAAAGAAAGTACGTGAAAAAAAATTATCATTTGAAACACAAATGATAAATAGGAAGAAAAATAAATTTAAAAAATAATATTAAAAAGAGAAATATAAATATCAAAATTGGAGTAAAATAAAAAAAATAAAATTTTAAAAAATTAATAGAGTATTATTTTTTAATGAAAAAATAAAATAAAAAATTAATTGAAGTAAAATAAGGGCCATGAAAAAATCTATGTGCTAAATTGATATAGTAAATGGGTCATGTGTTATTTGTAATGGATTATTGGATTGAATATAATAAATGGGTCATGTGTTATTTGTAATGAGTTATTGGATTGAATATAGTAAATAAGTCATGTATTATTTGTAATGTGTTATTGGATCCAGTTACATACATGTAACTTGTACATGAGAGTGCAACCGAAAAAAAATAGTACTCAATGTTTTACTCTATTCCGTTTTATTCTAAATAATATTTATTTTATTTGTCACTCTTACTTTTATCAATGTAAATTTATTATATTTTTCTTTCATCAATATCCTATTAGGATTACTATTTAAGTATTAACCATCATCTTATAATTATAAACTCAATTTATTAATATTAATAAATAAAGGTAGAGTGTGATTTTAATTTTAAATAAGTATATTTATATATTAATTAGTTAAAAATACTTGCACTTTTTAATTAAGTAAATACTTATGTATATTAAGTACGTAACTCAATCAATTAAATTAAATTAGTATGACCTGGACTATGAATTTTCAGATAAGCCATAGTTATTTGCCCACTCTTTTTTTATAAGTTCATCCCAACTTTTTTAAACGAAATTACATGTAAAAAATTATATTATTTTTTTATCAATTAAATTAAATTACAATTCGATCACTAAAATTCTAATTGTACACCCATCCCTGTGTCACCAATGAATCACGACTAAATTACAACTGAATCAGAATCAATACCTATGAATCACCGATGAAACTTCACCGAAAATATATACTCCTTTTTATATTAGAATAACCCATTATTTCTTCAATAAAAAGTGGATAACAAAATAGTTAAACATAAATAAGGTCTTATATACACTTGATCTGTCCGTTTCAACTTGTGCAATTTTTTTTTCTAGGTCCAGTAAGTATGCTTTGCTTCTATTTTTTTTTTCTTATGCTCTATTTTTTCTTTTTCTTCTTCTTTTATTTTGACGGTTTAATCGTGTTATTATATAATGTATTTGTCTCATTGTTGACTAGATTTGATTTTTTTTTAATTTTTTATTTTGTATAGAATTAAGGAACATATTTTTTTAACACATTTACTCCTCATTAATTTTTCTCTTCTACTTCTCTATTTCCTTTTCTTTTTTCACTCTTTCTTTGACTTTTCTAAAAAAAGTCATTAATATATATTTTTAAAAAATAGATATTGTAAAGATTAATAGGGATAGTTTAGAAAGATTATTGATAAAAATAGAAATAAAGATAAATTTTTTGAAATAAAATTTAAGATCAAATGCGACAAATGGATGTACAGTATTAGATGTCATGACCTGATTAGAGAATGGATCCAATTGATCATGGCCTGATTAGAGAATGATCCAATTGCACAAAACACATTCCCATAATTAAAATTATTTTAGTTTTGCCACTTTGGTTCTCACCATGATAATATGTGTAAAGATTTTACTACTATACCTTTTATAACAGACGAAAAAAGGCCTTAAAATAGAGATGTTTGAAAGCCTCCATTATTATTACGGATATTTAGAATATAATATTCTTAATTAATTTCCCACACAATTAGCGCCTGAAGCGAGGGGAATAAAACCAACAAAAGGTAATTAAATTCATGGAAATTAGGATTTTCTTGTAAAGGAAATAAAGTGAAAAGATAAATAGTGAAAGAGCATTTTTTGAACGATCAATGCTTCTTATTCGTGGGTTTTGAAGATATAGTGTTTCACACTTTATTTTATGCAAGACGTGAACACTAGAAGTCTAGAACCTATAATATAATATATATACACATTAAATAAATATTACTACTAGAGATGAAGTGAGATAGTTCGAGTGATTAAGACATCACTACCTAAGTCATGAGGTTTCGAGTCTAGTAGCACTCTATATTTAATTATTTATGGATTAATATAACATAATAAAAATAGTAATTTATTATTAAAGAATAAAAGAAAAAAAAAATCAATTTTAGTGCATTCGAAAAAACGAATATAGTCAAACTTTGCATTATTATATATAAATTATATTAATGCATGTCTTATGATTCTGCCGATCTAATTTGGCATTAAACAATTGGATGGACATTAATTGATCACTTAGTATCAGATTCTTTCGTGTCTGTCTGTCTGCCTGGCTCCCAAACTCTGAGGATCCAAAGAAAGGCCATTACATGATCGATTATTACTCCTTTATTATCAAATGGTATATACTCCCTCCTATTCTTTTTAATTGACGTCCTGTAGCTCTACACACATATTAAGAAATAAACTATTTTCCTAATATGCCCTTAATAAATAAATAAATGACTTTTAATTTAATTGAGTACATGCCTGATTTTATGGGAATGATGGATGACTCATTCTTATCAATTAATTACATAATTAAAGAAATAAAGGGTACATTAGAGATAAATTTACAAAAAGTCAATTAAATTGCTAATTCTAAAAAATCTAAAACGACAATTAAAAAGAATAGGAGGGAGTATTTATTTGATGTATTTTTATTTTATTTTAAAGTTGTTCGAGCATGATGCTCTTTCTCACTTAAAAAATTAACTTTGGAATGAAACTAAATGTTAAATGTTCAAGGAATTCGAACTAATCAGTACAAATTAAAATATTTGTACTCCAATTATACACTGATTAATTTCTTTTTAATTATGAAGATTTTAATTATATAGACTTATTTCCATATTCAATTAGTATTTGTTAAATAGATTTGAGTACGTCGTTCGTTCATGTACCTAGAGGGAAAAAAAATTCATTTCACCCTTTAAAAAAAATGCAATGCACGCCCATTGGAGTATCTTCAATTACTAATTTGATGATTCCTTATTGGTGTAGTTCCAATACACTTTTTAAATTAAATTTTAGCTTCGAAATGATTTTTGCACTCTCTTTTCTTAGACCTAATTTTAATAGTCCTTCATGAGTGGTATCTTCTCTTTTTCTTAATTTCTTCTTAGTAATAATTAACGGATTGGAAAAAAATAAGATAAATTACTAAGGTGATTTTAGTCCCCTTAACGTGCTATATTTTAATTAAATTAAATATGTAATGTCTTAGTGGAACAACCTCCTTTTTAATTTGTTAACCTATTAGCATCTTCTTTTTTCCAAATAAAAATTACAAAAGTAATTTTAAGGAAACCCTAGAGGTCATTCCCGTAAGTCACTTTATTTGATCAACTTGGAGAATTATTGTTTTTTTGAATGGTAGGTAGATATATATTTCACGTTTTTTAGTGGGAATTTTCTCAAAGATAATGTATTATTTACTATAGGTAACATGCACTTCTAATAAAAAGTTGGATAAGATTAAATTAAAACCCGATGTCGATTACATCCTGTTAAGTAAAAAAGTTCAAAATCGAATGTAAACCAAAAAAAAAAAAAATGGTTGATCTTAATTTTTAATATGGAACTCAATATTGAGTTTATTACAGAAATTTGATTATAACTCGTGAAATTACATGTACTCTAATTAAACATTTTGATTATGTTAATTTAATTACTTTCACACCAGATTTCGTTGCAGATATTTCAGCACATTTAAGGCTACGCATGGCGGGATTTAATATATAATTTATATACTTGCACATTTGCACGAGTTATCCTTTCCTGGTCACATTTTATCAGAATATAAAATTCATCTATATATATATATATCTATCATTTAACTTTCATGGATTTTGTCTGCTAAATAGACAAAACTTAGGTTTATAAGTGACTCTTCAAATATATTAAGGGCAAAAACTACTTAATTGAAGAAAAATAACTAAAGTACATATTAATATTCTTAATTAATTTACTAATGGAGATATGGATGAAGATCGATCTATATTAAAAAAATGTTATAATTAGATTGAGATAGTTCTATATCTATGATTTAATTTTTATTATATTTAGATTTTATTTATGTCCCTTATTCTCTATGTGAATTGTGATATGTTATTAGATTATATAAATAGACAGGTATTATATGTTACTCGTACTATATAGCTAGAGATCGATTTGATTTTAATTAATGAAAAATGGGATTTTTATCTCTATTTTTTTATGGTATTCTTTACAAATCAATGTGTATGTGTTTAAGTTTATTAAATTGACGTGGCTTGCCCGAGCTCGCCACGCCATCGTTTGTTGACCGAAAAAAAATGTGTATCAAATTACACTACAATGAAATGTTTGTATTTTTTATAATAATGGTGAATGTCGTGATTAAATTGATATTGAGGGCCTGAGACTAAAAATGATATATTTATTTAGAATTAATCATATAAAAAATCATATTTGTACTAGATTGAGCTTTGATAGTCAGATGATCAAACCATGCATGAACCTTGAACGTACGTACTTTTATGTAAATGACACTTTTTTAATTGTACAACTTAACATTTCTATTAATAATTAATTTCATATATTTTTTAATATGCATTACTCTTTTTGATCATGTATATATTAAAAAAAGAATATGAGAATCATATGTGAAGGACTTCACGGTACATCTCAATTCAAGCATCCTAGAAGAACCCTATTATATTGTTGTCTGAGGTCGAGAATTAGACTCAAAATTAAACAAAAAAACATTTAGGTAAGATGTCCATTCATTCACCAAGTGGTTGTTTCTAAAGCATGAGACTTGGATTGAGAACTTATTATTGTTTGGCACGTATAAAATGTTATTGTATTATTTTATGAACGGGTTATTATTACTTGACAAATGGTACCACTGAAAATTTTCATTTTTTAATCCAAATTATAAAAAACTTGAGTAAATATTTAGAGTTAAAATAATCTTTCCGATATTGGCGCCAAAAATTTGACACGTATTTTATAATACTCTCCTCTCAAGTATATGAGGATCCTTGTAATATTAGTAAGTGCCCGGTTTAGTATCAATTTCCGGGACTAGATTGCTTGTATAGTCTTAATGTTATGTGTTACCACTTGAATATAATGAAAAGTCATGGTTATGCAATGAAATGTAAATGCAATTTAAATTGAACAACTATTGATTAACAAGAACTAATGTGATATGACAAGTATCAAACGATGAGAGGTAGTGTTCGGGTGTTCGTCATTGTGTGAAAATAGTGTTAAAGCTCAACTTCTATGTATAATTCGTAGGTTGGTGTTTGGTAGAAGCAATCACTAATGCATATATCTCATAAGGCACCTAGGAAGAATAAAAACCTTCTGGTAATCACACAATTAAGGGGTTCTACTATGATTCAACACTTACAATCAAGTGTTGCAACTAATGTTCCCAACACTTATGACAACATCAGAATTTACACTTTTTTTTCTCACTAACTCCGATCTTACACTTGTTGCTTAATGATGTCCTTAGTGCAGTTAGAAGACGTGGACAACATCCAGATCATGCAGTTGCATAGGAGTGATAAATTATTAAGCATGATATAACAAGTTCATACATTCAAAGGAGATGAGAAGAGAAGTTATACCCACTTGATCTAAAGGCTGAAACGATAAAAGGAGTTGAGAGCAGTTCGTCTATTGAAGCCTATAAATAGAGAGACTGCCTCAACACAAAGATATACAAGAAGAGAAACTAATTTAGATTACTATAATATCGAATGCATTTTCGCTGCTAGCTAGCAATATTATTGTTTCTTCTTGTAGATTAATATATTGTTGTTACCCGGACAATCAATATATTTATCATTTTCGTATCTACTATATTATATGTATTGATATATGAGGGAGATAGTTTCATAGAATCGAAGTAGATTTTACAAACTTATTAAAGTTGTAGTTTTTCAAACCTCTAAGAGGTTGTAGACATTTTGTCACTTATTTTTAATATGTATAGTGACCCGTGTAGATTATTTATAATCTACGCAATTTTTTAATATTTCCATTTACAAAGTGCATTTTATTTTCCGCAGCTTATTGTTGTCTGGATAGTGCTAACACAGCAGACAACACCTCTGATTTCGCACGCACACTTTCATACTATATCTAAATTAAGACAATTTAATCTCTAATCATGCGTTTCCATTTGAATACTATAAATCAAGCTCATATGATCTTCTATAAACTCACATTCAAGCAATTAATGTAGATTAATGGGGTTCTAGTGAAAATTACCCAACTCTTGTTGCGATAATCCAATATTAACCCAATTCACTCATCCCCAACCCTCGATTATACGATCTATCAAGACTAACCAATTCTCGTTGCACTAATCGAGCTTGGACATATAATCTATTAATTGAATTCAAGCAAATGATCATTTAAAATCCATAAACCTAACTCATACACCTTCCAATTGAATTACAAAATCAAAATTAAGCTAATAACACAAATTCTATCACAAATCAAAACATCCAAACACAAATATGCTTAGCTCATGACTAAATTAACAAAATAAATGAAGAAACTAAGGAGAATTGACATACCCATGCTTGATAATAACAAAATACTAGAATAAAATTAAGATATCACCTCTTTAAGGCAAATAAATGATAAAAAGCTTAAAATGCTTAAACAATCTTCTAGAATCCTTGATTGAAATGAAATTACAACTATTTTGCAAGCTATTCTATGATAATCTACTCAACTCTAGGGATTAAACTAGCCAATTTAGGTGAAAAATGAAGCAAAAATGGTTTTGGGTGAGCTTGGGGACCTTTAATGGCTGCCTCCCCTTCAAAAAACGAAAATATACGCTTATATACTCATCCAAAATGGCATGGCACATGTCCCTAGGTCAAATGGAAAAGAAGGCAAGAAAAACGTCGTGACTCGGCCGTGTAAGGGGGCTCGGTCGAGCTCCTTTTAAGATAAGCGTGCGTGCATGCGATTTTGAGCTTCAAGGGCTCGGCTGTGCAGCAGGGCTCGACCGAGTTGGTCTGATTACCCAACTCCATGTGACGAGGTCGTCGTCCTCAAGCCTTGGGCTCGATCGAGCCTTTTTTCGTTCACGGGCTGACTTGGCCGAGTCGAGTGACTCGGTCATGTCATAGTTATCTCTTGTTTTGTGCATAACTTTTGATTCGGAACTCCGATCGGCTTGATTCTTATTTCATTACGACTCTCTCTTCGATATCTTTCATGTGTTCCATTCTTTGGATTGATCCGTCGACCTAATTTTTCATGATTTGTTTCAAAACACCTCGTTTTACCTAAAAATAAAGCAAAAATGACCGTGTATCAAAAATTCGACATATAAACAACTTTCACTAGTACAACATTCAAAGCATAATTCATCCATAAATTCGAGTAATCTCACGATAAATCAATATCCTGGTTGCATCATTGAATGGTAAAAAATGGTCAACAAGGACGGGCCCACAGGAACATGTCTCACACAGTCACACCATCACATCCTTCTAAAATCTATAAAAAAAATGATGTGGGCTCATTGCACCCAGGAGATTGTGGATTAGGGGCCGATAAAATAAATTTTGACATATATAGATATATCAATATACACAGTTAAATATCTCAAAATATAGGGTTAGTCTGCTATGGACTCGAGTGCATGTTGTGCACCCTAGTCCATGTTGCACTTTTCAGTTTACTGACTTACACTTTTTGGTAAATGGTGTTGCACTTTTCAATTATTAAACTGTATAATAATATTTTTAGTAATAATTGAAAAGTGCAACACCATTTACCAAAAAGTGTAAGTCAGTAAACTGAAAAGTGCAACATTGACTAGGGTGCACAACATGCACTCGAGTGCATACTAGACTTTACCCAAAATATAGAGAAAAAAACTATTTACGTCCCATAACTTTTACCTTTTTTGAAAAACATCCCAAAATAGTTAAAATTTTAATTTACGTCCCATAACTTTTTCAATTGCTTAATTTAAGTCCAATTTTCACTAGAAATCCCCAAATTTATGTTAATGGGACGTAAATTGAGCAATTAAAGAAGTTATGGGACGTAAATTAAATTTTTAATTAAAATGGGACGTTATGCGAAAAAGATAAAAATATTCAATAAATGTGTACAATTCACTATAAAATTAATGTAGTTTATGTTATACAATCAAATAAAAAAAATAATTCATAAATTCACAAATTAATTAATTATTATACAAATCAATTAACTTACCTAATTCATTATTAGGAAAATTATTAACTTGCATAATTAGAAAAAAATTATAATTACAATATAAGCAATATAAAATAAATTATGAATATTAATTAAAATACTAAATAATGTTTTAAAATATATGAAAATAAATTTAGAATAATATTTAAATAAGTAAATAATTTTTCATAATATCAAAAATAATATAATATCAAAAAAAATTAGAAAATCAATTAACATACTCAAATAAATATAAAATTTATCTTTAAAATAATAAAAATTCCAAATAATTTTTTTTATTAAAATGGTCAAAAACTCTTATTAAAACTTAAAAATTATTTTAATATTTTAAATAAATACAAAATTTCATAAATATTTAAAATTCCCAAATAAATCAAAAAATATTCAAATATATCCAAAATTCCCAAATAAATTCAAAATTCTCACCCCTTACCCACGGTAATTGAAAGATGATGATTAACAATATACTTTTTAACAATTTGTTAATTTTTTTTTCATTTTTATTATATAATTTTTAATTTGATATTAGTTCGTACAAAAAATATGTGGACCTACTTTGTGTAATGCTTAGATTAATTTTTATATTTATTTGATTACTTTAAAATATATAATTTTATAATATTTATATTGTAATTATAATTTTTTTCTAATTAGGTAAGTTAATAATTTTTCTAATAATAAATTAGGTAAGTTAATTGATTTTTATAATAATTAATTACTTTATGAATAAATAAATTATTTTTTTATATTAAAATAAGTTAATTTATGAATAAATGAATTATTTTTTTTATTTGATTGTATAACATAAACTACATTAATTTTATAGTGAATTGTACACATTTGTTGAATATTTTTATCATTTTCGCATAACGTCCCATTTTAATTAAAAATTTAATTTACGTCCCATAACTTCTTCAATTGCTCAATTTACGTCCCATTTACATAAATTTGGGGATTTTTAGCAAAAATTGGACGTAAATTAAGCAATTGAAAAAGTTATGGGACGTAAATTAAAATTTTATCTTTTTTGGGACGTTTTTCAAAAAAGGTAAAAGTTACGAGACGTAAATAATTTTTTTCTCCAAAATATATAATTATATACTTAATATGTTAAAACTTATAATTCTTTTATTACTATCACAAAATTAAGATAAAATTGAGATTAGGTATTTTTTAAAAATATTTTTAGCTATTCTGATGTTAAAATTGGACAATTTTTTTAATATTAAAATTAAATTAAAAAAATAAATATTTTTTAGACAAAGTATTAGACTAAAATAAAATTTACTCCAATATTTTTATTTTGTGTCCCTTTATTTATTTTTTAAATATTTTATGCAATTAAAGAAAATAAATTAACACTACTTTTAAATAATTAAATATTGTACTCCTTATCACACTAATTCATACTTTTTTTTTTTTTTTTTTTTTTTCATATTGATTTTTCATTAAAAATAAATAAATAGAACGCAAGGCAGAACAGGCGAGTTTGTGTTGTCCTACGACGCCCGACCAATTTACTTGTGCAACACATTTCAGGAATTTGCTAGGTTGAAAATGATTAACGTAAGGATAAGACAGTCGAATCTCCCGGCACTGTCGAATCTCCCGGCTCAGTGGTAGATTGTGAACACCGGAGTGGATTGTGGACAAATTAGCCTGTACATATTTTTTTAATTAACTGATTTTAAAATAGAAATTGACATATTATGATATAAATGACCTATATTATATTAGTCTCATTTAATTGCTAAGGCTAACTTGCAACTTATCAAGAAACTGACCGCAAGTTATCGAGAAAGTAGCCATATAAATTTTGGTATAATTTTTTTTTCTTCTTTATTTAAGGTTTTGAAATTTTAGACTTTGAAATTTGCTGCAAACACATTAGGTTTATATTAATCACCCTCTCAATGAATGGTGGGCATTTTTTTAATCAAATAATCAAGAGAGATTATCTGGAATTTTTAATAATTCTCTTATCATATTCTAGAATTTTTCTAAAATTATTTTAGAGTACATGTATAAATTTATTAAGATGTTGGTACTCTTTTCTTTTGGGTCTGACTATTTACACCTCCATTTCGGAGAGATGCACTCCTCCTAACACTTTATTAATTTAATAATAGTGTAAAAATCCTAAAATACCCTTTGAGTAATATTATACTGCTAAATGCACCCCCTACTAATCGCACTCCCACTTCCATCTATAAACCCTAAACTTAATTTCTGCCGCCGCCGCCGTTTCTGGTGGCCATTTCCGGTGGCCAGTACCAAACAAATTTTTTTTAGAAATTCTCAAAAACTTTTGTTAAAATTTTCGACAAACCAGTGTCGACCAAATACACTCTCGTCGACAACCGTTTGTCGACGAAAGTGTCGTTGGTCGACATTACAATGTCGAAAATATAAAAAAAAAATTTAGGGTCTTCTGCAAATGCAGAAAACCCTAAAAAAGTGCCCAAAAAATCGAAGGCCATACATGGTGCCCAAAAATCGGAGGCTGGTGGTTGGGAAGGGGGGCGGCCAAACGGGGACTGGGGCGGGGTGAATAAAAAACGTAGAAGAAAAAAAACAGAGGAGGGGAGGTGACTTGAACGAAATTTTTAGTCACTATATGTTGACTAACTACTTCCCCTCAAGCATAAGGGATCGTAGTAGTATACACGTAAGTATTTCGACCAAGTAGTATCGAACCATAGGAGGTGGGCTAGTGCAATGGATTCCTAGAGTTGTACGTCGTTATAACTAATGTAGTTACGGTTTCGGGAGTTGGATGCAAAACTAAAGCTAAACAATAATCTAAAGACAATAAATTAAACTAAACACAATGCTAGTAAGTAAATTAACTACTAAACTAAGAAAATGAGAAAATGACAATTAAAGTAAAGAACAACTACGAATCTAAATTCGGAGAAGTGCAAAGGTTGGGAATGCTTCAGGTGTTCTCTACCTAGTGAAATCGAGTGAGATTGCTTATACCGTTTTTATACTTCAATTTGGATCTGCTAAGAGCATCAAGATGCTAGGATGAAAATCGTTTCCCTTCGGGTACTATAGCCTTACGTCTAAGGTGTTCCCAAACCCGGTAATAAGACATCTTCCTAATCCTCATCAACTACCCAAATAACCATCTCTCGACGAATTAAAAGTATAATAAACGCATTTGTATACCAACAACTCACACCATAAATTTAAACATGTTCATGTAACTCTCGTCTACGCTAAACATGCCTCAAAATACGGATTAATAGAAGCTAATATACAAAGCACCAATAAACCCCAATAAGAGAAGCAACGATCCAAATATCAACAATAATCAAAGCATAAACAACTCCAATACTCAACATTCACATGGTTTCAAACACCCAAAGCATAAAAGGCTTAGCCCATGGTGTTTGAGGAAACACCCATGGCTAAAACAACAAAATAAATAGAAATAAACAAGAAATTTACCCAACAAAGCTTAAATAAAAGAAAAATATCACCTTGAGAGTCTTGTAATTCCTCCATTCTTACATGAAAATAAAATACCCAAATGATTCTAAACTAAGAAAGCATAAAAATGAAGAGTGTGTTTGAGGAGATAAGCTCCTCAAACCTAAGTTAATTGCTCCTCTATGTATCACATGTTGTAGCAAAATGAGCTAGGGTTTGAGTGTGTATAAATGAGGCAAAACTCCTTAATAATCTGATTTGGGGAGGTATTTATAGTTGGGAAGAGTGTTTGAGACAAAATTAACATTTGGGTCCTTGAAGTTCTTCAAAATTCGCGAAATTTTCCAAAAAACGTAAGTTCAAACGGCCAACCGAGTGAGTTCACTCGACCGCCCGAGTGAAAATGGATTAAGTACAAAACTGGGTTCCAGATCCCAAACGGGTGCCAGTGTGAGATCAAGTCACTCGGCCGCCAGTGTGAGCTCACTCGACCGCCAGTGTGGCATCAGGTCACTCGACCGCCAGTGTGGGCTTACTCGACCGCCAGTGTGGTTTCTGCTCCTTGGACTTTTTCTTGGCTTTCCTTGCTCATCCTTCAACCGAACTTCACTTCCCATGCGCCAATGCTCGGTTTTCCTAAAAAACGGACTATTTCACCTTGTTTCCTACACTTTGAACACATTTCTTGACAACAAGGTTAGTAGCACAATTTCTATCAATTACGACCAAAATCACATCAAAATGCTACGATAATATAGCAATAATGAGCACAAATATGAGCAATCCCACACCCAATCAGGAGGACGGGTACGCGACGGCGGGGGCGGGGAGTGGGGGCCGCGGCGGCCGCAAAGCTTCCTTTTTTTTTTTTAACAAAAGGGGGGAGGGGGCGGCCGCGAAATCTGCAAAAAAAAAAATCCAGAAAATTGGAGGGGAGGGACTGGCCGCCGGCGACGAAGGGTGGGGTGGGCGTCGCCGGTGACGGAGGGTGGGGTGGGGGTTGCTGGCGACGGTGGTGGTGGTGAGGAGGGGGTGGATTGGGGGAAATGGGAGGAGAAAGATGGAGGAAGATGAAGATGAATTTAGGGTTTGGGGTGTGTGTGTGGGTAGTAATAGGAGTTTTATGAAGGGAGGGGTATTTTTGACAATTAAGGGTGGAGGTGTTAAAATTTGGTAAGAGTGTAAAAATCGAGGGAGTGCATCTCTCCGAAATGGAGGTGCATATAGTCAAACCCTTTTCTTTTAAGGAAAGAATCATGTTAATGGATTTTGGGTTCCTTAACATCATGATAAAAGGGTAATGTTATTTGCACCTCTGTCATTGTTTGATACACTTCCATGATTAGTTCACTCCTCTAAAATATTACTCCCCCATCCAATACTTGATGAGTCAAACCAATTGAACACGATTTTAATGAATGAATTGTTTATTAGTATTGTATAAGATAAATGGGGGTAGTAAAAACTTTTCAACTTTATAAATAATAATAAAATTACTTTTTAGTATAATAAAATAGTGACATTTATTTTAATATTGTGATGTTTTAAGGAGATTGTTTAAAATTATTTTTACTAAAAGATAACGTGTCATGAGATACTCAAAATGGTAAAATGGGTCATAATGGATTCTCAAATCCCCTAACCTCACCTCAACTCGAGCCCCTCACGCCATCCCCTTATGCAATGAAAAAGGGCGCGGCTAAAGGCACCCGGATTTCCTATGAGTACACCCACAGGAATTTTTTTTTGTCCCAAGGGTGTTGCGAAATGACGTATTTACCCCTCCTGTACTTTTTAAAAAAAAACACCGGATGAGTACACCCACCTCCTATCTAAACGCGGGAATTTGAAGGGTCATCACTTCTTCTCAACATTGGGTCCATGTTCGAAAAAAACTTCCCAACATTGGGTCCATGTTCGAAAAAAACTTCCGCGAGTTTTACTTGGTCGAATTTTTAACCTAAAAGTCCCTGTAACGAACAAATTTTCGAACATTTGACAAATGTTCGAAAAAAACTTCCCAACATTCGGTCCATGTTCGAAATAAACTTCCCAACATTCGGTCCATGTTCGAAAAAAACTTCCCAACATTCGGTCCATGTTCGAAAAAAACTTCCCAACATTGGGTCCATGTTCGAAAAAAACTTCCCAACATTCGGTCTATGTTCGAAAAAAACTTCCTAACATTGGGTCCATGTTCGAAAAAAACTTCCGCGAGTTTTACTTGGTCGAGTTTTTAACCCAAAAGTCTCTGTAACGAACAAATTTTCGAACATTTGACAAATGTTCGAAAAAAACTTCCCAACATTCGGTTCATGTTTGAAAAAAACTTCCCAACATTCGGTCCATGTTCGAAAAAATCTTCCCAACATTCGGTCCATGTTCGAAATAAACTTCCCAACATTCGGTCCATGTTCGAAAAAAACTTCCCAACATTGGGTCCATGTTCGAAAAAAACTTCCGCGAGTTTTACTTGGTCGAATTTTTTACCCAAAAGTCTGTGTAACGAACAAATTTTCGAACATTTGACAAAAAGAAATTACCAAAAAAATCCAGGGAGTCTTGACAAAAAGTAAGATGCACCTGCATCTGGAAAAAGTCCCAACGCTGTTTCAGGCATAGCAAAAAGCTGCAACAAGATTTACGTATCATAAAACATCATTCAATCAAAGTATATATATCAAAAGGGAATGATTTTCCTCCAAATGCACTATATTAACATATCAATGTATTTACTAGTTTCAGTTATACAGTTTTAGGAATAACAACAACTAACTTGAGAGGTTTAGAGCCAGTGATGATCGAAGCAAAGATGTAAATGCATATAACATAAAGAAAGAAAAAGATAAAATACCGTATTCTCTGTAGCAATTCGGAATCTGCCATGTATAGAAATACCAGCTCCTCCCCCATCACAATTCCATTAAGAATTGAAACCTTTCAACATATAGTATATTATTTGAAATGACCCAGCAAACCACAGAGGAATTTAACTGGAAAAAAAAAAAAAAAAGAAGCAAAATTAGCACCTGGGATTTACTGTATGTAGCTATCACATAGTCCAGTGTTAAGTGCCTTCTGAATTTATTTGCACCTGACTTCCAATTACCTGATCATGCTAATGGAAAATAATAAGCATATAAACTGTAAGGACAGCCATTTTATTGTTTGTTACAAGAATGGCTAAGTACACACATGTACAAAGAAATAGAAAAGTTCAGGAAAGGAGTAGACCAATTTTGAATATAAACAGAAAAAATAGTTTAGAAAAGCTTATTAAATAAAATTATTAAAAATTCAATCAAATAAAATATGAAAATTATTATATAAATCCTAAATAAATATGTAATTTTAGCACAAAGCTCAATAAAATTCCAAACATAATTTACAGGGCAACCTAAAGTCATTGTTGAATAGACTGAAGGATGCAGCAGTTCAGAAGGTGGTATAAGCTGTTTTAATTGTACCTTGATTAATGTCACGAGCAATGACTGCTGCATCGCCTCCAGCACAGAATGCTCTTCCTTTTCCCTATTATTATTATTGTTACACAAACAGCTAGACAGATTAAAATATATAATGCATCACAGTACATATATGCTCTGGAGGCTCTCACATATTTTAAACATAGAGATTGAAAGACGATGCGAAATCTACAAATGAATGTTCCAATATCGATCAGATAGTTTCAAGGTCGAATTCGTTGTTCTGTTGCTGTAGTTGAAATTTGGCCTAAATGTGATGGGAATTTATTTACCTTTAGAATTATCAATTTGACACAAGAGTCTTCCTCACAGGAAAGAAAAAGCTCCAACAAACGAGACGCCTACAGTATGATCATGAACAACAATTTCAGCACATATGCTCAAAATATGTGCATACAGTATATTTTAGGTTAATACCAAATAGAACCATTTATGTCCTTAGATGAAAGTTGTCTACCAATTCCAAAGCAGCTTTATTCTGGAGCAACTAGCCCTTGCTTATGATACCAACACATACATAACAATCAGACTCCCCCCACACATATAAAACTTGTTTTCTTCAGTCAGTCCTATAAATAAATACAACATCAAGAACCGCTTCATGTACAAATACTCTGCTCATATATCATCACAAGTAATTGTATCTTTCATATTAAACAAAAAACAAGATCACAAAACTTGTGCTATTGAATCACAAATCCTCGACATATATACCATTGCAACCGAAAGTGCATTGAGCTGCTTAGGCCTGTTCAACGTCAAAATCCTCACACATGATTTCTCTTCCACCAAAACCTCCTGCACCCCAAATTCCATCACTTTAAACGCAACATAAATTGAAAATTCCAGCAAAACAATACTTAGATTAATTAGAGTTAAAGAAGAAACCCATGTGAAAAAATCCTTAAATAAATGATTTAATCGGCCTAGCTAGCTAGCTACTTCATTTGGAAATAGAGTTTGAAGGTAGAATGATGTGAAAAGAGTTCAAATTCACATACATACCGGGTCGGTTAATTCTCCACTGGTACAACCCATTGCAGTACTTCGACAACGGATTAATTGAACAGAATTGCTTATGCACGCAAAACTACAAAAAGAAGGAGGGCATAGCCATGTGCCCACTCTGAGAAGTCCTCATCACGTGTTAGAGCTTCCACAATGTAGTGATCATTTTGAGGTTTTAAGATAGCCACATGTGGCCACCTAAAATTTGTTTTTACTCATAATTCAAAAAACTTGTACCTTTTCTATTGCATACAAAAGTCAATTTGATTAAGTATGTTTTAGCACTACTGTTGGAACATATGAATCAGGTTAGTTGAACAGTTAATGTGTTAGAAAACTATAAATGCTAGAAAGCATAGTCGAGGGGAACATAAGCTTAGTAAATCATAGAAATCAAGTTTCCATACGCTCAAGATCAATAAAAGACAACCCTGTTAATGACTCAAGATCAAAAGGGAATGATTTTCCTCATTTATCTTCAGGCCCAGTTCGTCATTTATTTTCATTTCAGTATCTTGATGTTTTCTACGTTTTTTAATTTTGGGTGTAAATCGTGTTTTTATCTGATTTTGTGAAATTAGATGTGAACTTTTTGACAAATACACGAGTGTTCTTGTGTTTTTTTTCATAAATAGTGTCCAACGGTGAACACGAAGGAGTATCAGGATATGTGAAGTAAAAAAAATGCAGAAATTTAGATTTTATTAAGGCAAAATTAATTGAGGTATCCTCTTGTTGTTGTTGATGAGGGTAGATATGGCATTTCAATAAAATGAAGAGGACAATATAGGAAAAAAGTGTTTCCCATTCCAAAGAAAAAGATCATAAATCGCACACATATACCTAATTTTAGGTGTCCACCAAATAACAGAGTAAGCTTTTATGATAAGTAAACATGGGGAGATAAAGATATCTCCTTAATCGACATGATTACTTATTGGGCTATCAAAGGAGGGGTTGTTTACTTTCGGCTTTGAGTGATTTTAAAAATCGGATTTTTGAAATTCTGGTTTTTGAAATCACGAATTGTAAGATTGAATGATTTTGTATTATTATATTATTATTTGGTGAAATTATAATGATTAATTAATTGCGTAATGATTAAATGTATTATATTATTGTATTATTATATTATTGTTGAGAAATAATATAATGATTGAAGTGATAAATATAACTTATGTCAAATCAATATATTTGATAGGGGTGATTTTGAGTAGATTTTGAAAACGATTTTTAAATCTCACAAGTAAAACGGATGTTGGATCTTGAAATCCAAAACCTCAATTTTAAAACAAAAGTAAACACAACCAAAGGGTTTTATCTACATTTTACCATATTATTAAAATTAAAATAATAACGAGGGGGCGTGTATCAAGGTGGAGGTGCAAATAACCGTACCCATGATAAAACCAATATTTCACCCCCTAAATGGGCCTATCTAATCCACCATGGTTACAAAAATAGCCCATAAATGAAGGACGTTTTCCCACGCACTGTAATTAGCCGCCATTTTCGCCGGCGAATAATTTCTCCATGTTCACTTCTCCGCCGCTTCTCCGCCCAAGCACACCACCTAACCGGTCAAGTACTAGCGGCAATCATCCAAAACAAGCCCTTCAACACCTTCCCACCGTCTCATCAACGCCTCTGGACTTCAGAAACCGTCATTCAAGTCCTAAGATCAATCCCATTATATCTCTTTCAATCTCCCCGATCAATCGGGCGCCAAAACACCTTCCGCCACCGATCCCCGCTCCGGCAAAGAAACCTCAGGCAAGAAACAGTTCAATTTCAAAAGGGTTCTCTGATTCTTGGTCCTGCAGCTCACAGAGACCCAAAATTATTGAATCTAGGTCTCGAAAAAGCGCTCGAGTTTTACTATTGGGTCGAAACTCATTTTAGGTTTCAACATAATGAGCAAACGTGTAAAGAGATGGCGCTTATTTTAGTCAAGGGTAATAGAATGAATTTATTTTGGGATTTTTTGAAAAATATGTCAGGGAGGACTAGAAATTGCAATCTTGTTACTACTGCTAGTATGACTTGTTTGATTAAAGCTTTAGGAGAAGAGGGTTTGGTGAATGAAGCGTTATCTGCTTTTTATAGAATGAAGCAGTTTCATTGCAAACCTGATGTTTGTGCTTATAATGTTGTGATTTACGCACTTTGTAGAGTTGGATTTTTCAAGAAAGCTAGGTTCATGTTGAATCAAATGGAGATTCCAGGGTTTAGGTGCCCGCCGGATGTGTTTACTTACACAATTTTGATTAGTTCTTATTGTAGGTATGCAATGGAAACTGGTTCTAGGAAGGCGATTAGGAGGCGTGTTTGGGAGGCGAATCATTTGTTTCGGTTTATGATTTTTAAGGGCTTTGTTCCTGATGTAGTGACTTATAATTGTTTGATCAATGGTTGTTGCAAGACTAATAGGATAGGGAGGGCATTGGAGCTGTTTGATGATATGTCTAAGAGCGGATGTGTGCCTAATCGAATTACTTATAACTCCTTCGTTAGGTATTATAGTGCTGTGAATGAGGTTGATCGGGCTATTGAGATGTTGAGGATGATGCAAGAAAGGGGTCATGGTGAACCTACTTCGAGTTCTTATACACCGATTATACACACCCTTTGTGAAGTGGGGAGATTGGAAGAGGCAGTGGGTTTTTTGGTGGAGTTAAGTGAGGGAGGGTCGATTCCAAGAGAGTATACTTATAGATTAGTTTGTAATGCCTTGGAGACGGTGGGAAAGATGGATTTGTTAAACGAAAAGTTGTCTAGATACGTTGAGAGTGGCATTGAGAATCGGGCTAGACGAGTAATGAAGGTGAAACCAAGCATGAGGATAGAAGAGAAGTTGGAGATTTGATGCTGAGGCATGAGTTGCTGCACTATCGATTCTACAGTTATCAGACAAGCTTTGGAAGTGTAGGAAATTTGGTAAATCTTTGTTGTATGAAGAGGAAAATTATGCTAAATGGAGACCATTGCATTCTTGGATTAGTTGTTGGATGATTGTTTGAAATCCAAAGCCCTTAAATTTCGTAGATTTAGCTTAACTTAAACATGATTGTTAGCTAGTTTTCAAAGAGATAGGAGTGCATTGTACTAGCTGGAGATTGCTGTATTTTTGTGAATTTTTTTCATTTATTGTAAGCTAACTAAAAGGAGGTGATATTTTGAGAACCAAATCCCTTGAATTTTGATGATTTGTAAACTTTATTTCAATTTGCAGATCGGTATGCATGTGTGTATGTATATATACTCTGAATTTGAGATTATGGTGAGACAAGCACTTGAGAAGATGATTGATCAGATATGTTGCTGGAGACTAAAGATAAGGGATCGTCTTCGTAGCTGCAATTCTGAGCTCACCTACTATCCGAATCCAACCATAGCACAAGATCTGTTAACATTATTAAGCTGTTCAAATAAAAATTACAAAGTGATATCTGGGTGTCACCTTGCTAATGTACTTGATATTTGAGCGTGTATTTATACAGGATTTTGATTTTCTTAATCTGTTCAAATGGAGTGAAAAATACGAGATTGTTTTAGTTTAGACTGTGCAGGAAGATGCCTTTTATTTTTATTCCACAAAATTTTAAAATTTGAGTATCCATTTTTTTGTTACCGCAAATTAAACGAATGGTTGGGATATTAATATAACTAACCGGCATGACAATTTTTAGGGTGTTCTCTATACACTAGTTGTTAAATAAATTTAAATTAGATGTTTTTTATTCACTTACCGATTTGCACCAATTCAGACATTTGAGTTTTTTTTTTTATTATTTATTATATTGATTTGATTTATCAATTTTTCTAAACAAAAATATGTGAATTGATCTTATACTATAAAACAATTTACCTAATAACTAAAACAATTAACATATTTTAATAAAATAAAAAACAATATTATCAAACTTATATATTTTAATAAAATAATTACTATTGTTTAAAAATATATACACAACATACGTTTACATTCACAATGTTCAATATGCATGTGTAAGCTTTCGAAAAAAATATACACTCACTCAGTCACTCCTGTTCAATTTAATTTTCATTTTGAATATTCATTTTACAATTTATATGTTGATTTTAATGTTATTTTTTTTTCTTTCTAAATCTAACTTTAAACTCATTAAAAACAATTTAGGTTGTAATAGTTTTTAAAGTTATGTGTAGAAATTTAAAATAATTAATTATTTGGTTCATTAATTTAAATGATAAGAATATATTTTACACAGTCTGTTTTGATTAGTAAAAGAATTACTCCAGTTAATTACAAATAGTAATATTTTTTTTAAGAAACTACATATTATCTGAAATCGGCTGGATATATTGAATTTTTTAAGTACCAATAAATATATAAATGTAGTACAAATTCGTAAAATAATGGGCCTGTTTTCCAACATCTTATTACCCTCCTAAACCCTCGTGCCGCCGTGCTCCTTCTCCTTCACCGGCGGTAGCCCCTCTTCCTCCCACTCTCAGGTGCTCAAATTTCTTCTCTAACTCTATGCTGTTCATCAATTTTTTCTCTTGAGTTATGATTCCTTCTTTGTGCACTGCAATATATTTAAGCTCAAGAGAAAAAAAGTGCAATTAATTGAAATAACATGTGCGCGGGTCTGTTTGCTTTGCGTCTGTTAAGATATCTTGTTACTGGTATTTTTTTCAGCGTATGTGTGTGTGTTTGGGGTTTGCGGTTTTTTCAGAAATTCTGTGTTTTCAATCTGTGTGAACAAAGTTTTAGGTCAATTATATTATAGACTACCTATCATCATATGTACCGTTGAATACATTCCTTGATGCTATTGATTGCCTTGAGTTGATTATTCTTGTGTAATTTTGGTGTATTTGATAGGCTATTTTACAGCTATGGATGATGCTGTTGATACAAGTTACCAGCCACCATCAGGTTTTGTGGAGGATAAAAAGGACCCTCTCGTTGATTTCGAAGTAACCGACTCTACTGAGCTATGGCTCATTCAGTGGCCGATTAATCAAGTATGCATATGCTTTGTCAATGCCTGTTACGAGATACCATAATTTTCCAAATTCGATTGTTTTGAAATGCTGTTTTCTAATTTGGTTCGATTTGAAGAATTCTCTGACCTAGTTCAACTTGATTTGTTTCAATTCTATCTCTCCATGTTTATCCCTCTTTACATCTTAAGGCAATCCACCTTCCTAATAAACTGAAATCTGTATTGTTTTTGGATCTGAGTAGCCTTTGTTGTTCCGTAACTTTCTCAGAGGTGTCTAAATGAATATAATCTCAATGACTTGTTAATTATTTCAGCCTTCTGATTTCGATGGGCAACGAGTGTCACTGAAACTTGATGGTGACGGACAAATTGGAACCTTTGAGGGTTCATCTGGTAATTTTGCTTGAGCTCTCACGTGTTCTGTTTTATCCAGTTATTAGTAGTATCTGCCTGTTCACTGATTTAATATCAACTCTCTATTGCAGGAAAATCATACGATGTGGTTAGTTTCAAATCCCAAGGTCCAGATGCTACAGTAATCTTATCCTCAGCATCAGAGGCGAAAATTGGTATTTGTTTAGGAATTATTTTTGGGTTAATTGCCCCCAAAAACATGACCTTTACTTCGATTGAAAATTTAATCAAGTGTTTGGATATTTCTGAAAAAACATGAATTTAGATATTCTTTATGAACCGAATCACTGATCAATATTTGAATGACCAGATGTTGATGCGTTAGAGCATATACACAAATGGAGCATTCAAATTATGTATGTTGTTTCAGTTAAAGTTATTGAACATACCGGCATTTAGTCATTTAAATATCGATCAATGATTTGATTTGCAATGAATACCTAAAGTTGTGATTTTTCAAGCAATGTCTAGAAGTTTGGTTGAATTTCAATTGAAGTAAAAGGTCATAGCAATTGACCTTTTTTTTGGCATAATTCATCAAAAGGCCCTTAAACTATCAATGTTTATTTCGAAAGACTCTCAATCTATTTTTGGTTTTAAAGAACAATTGAAGTATTAATTTTTGTTTCATGAAACCCTTATATGTATTTCGAAAGGCAGGCATTTTTTTACTTTTAATTCAAAATATTAATTTATCTACATGCCAATCTTTAATCCCACCTTTCATTTAAAATACACGACCACTCTTTTGAGTTGCACTCATTCATGGGATATCAAAAAAGGTCTCCTGAAACAAAAATTTATACTTCCAACGGTTCTTAAATAAAAAAAGTTTAAGGGCATTTTGAAATAAACATTGATAGTTTAAGGGGCTTTAGATGCATTATGCCTATTTTTATTGATAATGTGATTTAAGGACATGTTTTATTACTTCGCTGAGTGAAATCTGCAAATTAGTCTCATATTACTGTTGTCATGATAACAGCAGGGAAGATCTCTAGGCGCGTTTCTCTGATTCATTACCCGGAACCTAGTGAACTACTAAAACGCAATAATCATGACTTGAGTCAGTATCAGCGGTCTTCCATGGCTACCTCAACTATGTCTGGTCGTGTCGCGAGTACACCTAGTCGTAAAATGAGTGGTTATTCAACACCAAGCAGATCCAAGAGCACCGTTTCTGGAATGGGTGATCTTTCAAAGTCTACGAAGAGGAAACGGGTGGATGATCAGAGGAGATCGGGTGATCATTCGGGCCAAAATTCTGGAAAAGGAAACAGTGGTGTTACCTCTACTGGGTCCATGGAGCACTCTCAGGAAAAGTCGAAGAAGAAAAGGAAAACTGAAAAGTAAAATATACGTATTTTTTGGATGCATATTTGATCTTGTACCCATTAATAGCTGAAGTGTTGTCGTTGGAATATTGTTGAAATATGTGGATGATTAAAATGTTTTAGAAAAATGAAATCGTTTTTGATCGGTTTGTCTACCTAGATTTTTTGTTCATGTGTTGAGCTGCCTGAATTCCGCCAATGTGCTAAGAAGTTAGATTTTATGTAATCACTTTTGCTTTAATTGATTGTATGATTTCTTTCATCAGAATCACAATTTGCACTGTCCAGATTAATATAATATGATTGATACCTTGGAGAAGTAAAGAATTCGTATGATAACTGCACCTGCGTAGAAACATATTTTGTGGCTTTGACATTGAGTGAATTTTTGGGCAATGTTGACAGTTCTTGTTTTAGGATAATAATTGCATTGTGTTTATTTAATTGAAATGAATATATAATGTCTCTTCAAAAAAAAAAAAAAAAAACATAATGAGATCTCACTATGCCAAGTAAATAATTAGTCAGGTTCCTACAACCTTATCAATATAGAATTAAAATGGAGTATCCTTTTAAAAGTTACGAGACTTATTTGAGAAATTTAGATTGTCAATACCCAATAGATAAGGGACCAATTTTACAATTTAACTTTAACAAAATTCATCCCATGGAGTAACAACTCGAGATGAAAAAAATTGATAATCAACACGTATAAAAACTATCACAGCAATTTCATTGAGATTCTGGTATCCTGCATTTTTAATAATAATAATCTGTACAGCTCAATAGTACATTCCTAAAATCCGTGTTTTTCCTCATTTGATTAGTAACGAAATTAGTCGTAGAAATTCAACATCTTTAAGCAAGCAGTAGACGATCCATTTCTGAGTAGAGGAAAAGTCAGTCAGGTCTGCACATCCAAGCTGCATCTCAAAATAAAACCAAAGATAGATTCAACGAAACATCTTCATCTTCAATTCCTTCCATACACTACCCCAAAGATCAAGAAATAGACATAAATGATTGAATCCTTCTTTGATTAACCTAAACCAGATTTAGTCCCAGATACTGGTCTGAGCATTGGATGATTGAGAGAAGCCTGAGAATTTGATGTCTGATTGTACATTGCATTAGATGCTGACGTGGATGGGTGTAGAGCTGAAAGGGGAAGCCTAGGTCCGAGCCCGTACATCCCCTGTTGCTGCTGCTGCTGCTGCTGCTGCATTAATGACATGTGAGGATGAATCGGTTGGTTATTTCCATACCCAGAAACGAAAGGCTGTTGGGGGCCCGGAATTTGCTGCCTACTATTTCCTGAAGCATTATTTACAACACCCGCTAGGCCTGTTGGTCGAGGGACTCCAGTGGGCCCAAACTGTGCTGACATCATAAGGCCCCTCTCAGCGGCAATCCTCTGCCTTGTTCTTTCCATCTGCTCACATTCTCTCATAAGCAAGGTTTCGATTTCTGCAAACTGCTTCAGCTTCAGCTCTAATCGCTTCAACTGAAAGAATTGTTAAGAAAATATGTCAGAAAATATATCCTTCTGTGCAGTCATGAAGTAAATGAAGATTGTATACCCTCTTGATGTAGTTAGACAATCATTAATGATGAAAGATCATAGAAAGTCTTACGTGAGAAGCAGCGACCTATTCAGATTAGGGCTCGTTTGCCATGGGGGATAAGGCAAGTATTTTGATCCCTTATCCCCCTTTATCTCGTGTTTGGTAACATTTTTTAGCAATACTGTCAACCCGGTATACATCAATCACCCCATGATATTATTCAATACCTTGTGCATGGGACAACCTAATTTCTAGTTTTTTGACCCAATTTACTACAATACCCCTAATTTCTACGGAGTACTTTTTTCAAAAATTGGTATTTGCTATCTTATCACATCTAAATTAATAAAAAACACAATGATAGGAAAACCGCTTCAGATATAAAGGTTTACCATCAACATGAAACACAACATTAGCCAGAAGATTCCATTCAAGCATTAACGACATGGATAGTACCTGATGATTTATGATATTAGCAGATAATCGCTGGATTTCACGTTCTTCATGATCAGCAAAAAGCTTCGACTTCATGGCTGCAGCAGCAAGACCATCTTTAGCAGCAGCTAGCACTTTTTCAGCAGATAGCCCAACACCTTCAGCATCGTGCTGGTTCCAGGGACCTTCAGTGATGCAACTTGAATGAGTTAACAAAAGATATCAAGAGTTATAAAAGTTAGGCAAAATAGTTTTTTTAGTCCTGTAAGTTGTCCCTAATTTGATTTTAGTGCTGTTAACTTTCACGAATTGAAAATAATCCTGCAACTTCCACTGTTCAACATTTTGGTCCGGTCACCGCTTGTAGGAGGTCAAACATCCGGTTGACACGGATGTGGCACAGCCTGATTTGTCCACGTTGTAAATTCTGATTGGTCAACCGGGTGTCTTGCTTCATATAGCCGGTCACCGGACCAAAATGTTGAAAAGTTGAAAGTTACAGGACTATTTTTAATTCATGAATGTAATAGGACTACAATAAAAAATGGTAAGTTACAGTACTTAAAAATTAGTTCCCTTAAAATTTACATTAGCTTTTTAATTAGAACTTGTGACCCACCAGGAGTTCCTTCCTTGTCAATCTCCTTAGATAATGAAGCCAAGGACTCATGGGCACAGGCAGCAGCCACTCTTGGCCCCAATGCAGAAGCAAGAAACGCTACCTGTAAAAAATAGCAGATGGACTACATAAGAATATATACAAATGAAGTAGCATATGGAGAAATTCAGAGCTTCAAATGACAGAGGCATTTACATGACTATCACGTTGAAAAATCATATATGTACCGAAGGAAACTATTACATGAAAATCTTATGACATTCTTCCAAAAAAAAAAAGACTCTTGCACAAGGCAGTGCCACAACAAGTGGCATAGGATACAATACATACATGAGGAGTTACAAAAAATGGATCTAGTGCTTTCCTTTTAGGGTTCTATAGAGAAGCAAGTTTAAATATCAAAGAGCTTATTAGACCCAAAAGCATGCACCGAAATAGAACGAGAATAAATGATACTCCCTCTGTTCCTAATTAGTTGTCTGATTTTATCCATACACACAAACTGATTTTTCATTAATTAGGAATAGCAAAAGACTACGATACCCTTATTTATTACTACTTGATGATATCAATAAGCTTATAATCACTAGAAGATGGTTAGCATTTACTAGGGGTATTGGTGGAAAAAATGGCAATTTTTTTGTTGATATTAGCAGTGAAAAATAATTAGAAACACCATATTGGATAGAATCAGACGGATAATTAGGAACGGAGGAGTAATAATTTATTCAGAAAAAAGGAAGAATTAGAGGATGTAATCCCTATTTTTTAAAAGCCAAAGCGATGTCAGCTACAACAATGAAGGTTAGAGGGTCTGATAAGCTTAACAAAATGAGGTGATCCGGAAGAGCAAAGTATAGCTTAACAGAATTCTAGGCGTGACTTGAGGGAGAAAAAAAATACCTGAGACATCACAGGGTTTCCAGATTTTGAGAAAGGAAATTCGCTTTCATTATCATCCTCTTGCAAGCAGACACCTGTATCATGAATTAAATGCCAAAGTTAAATTTATAGAACTTCATTTCATGCACAGAAAACAAACAAGCTTGAAATAACATCAACCATTTGAACTTGGCTCCAATCTTTCATGGTTATCGTGACTTGATAAATTCGATGACCCAGATGTGGATGGAACATCAATATTGTCCAACGCAACACCATCCAGAGGAAGACGGACAAAATGGAGAATGCACTGTGCTTTTGATTTCGAGCCAACATGTTCTGCAATTTTATTCCAGTTCTCATTATACAGCTGCATTCCCTCGAGCAGCAGCAGTGTTTCCTGATCAGTCCAACTATCACCATCAAGGTCTCCATAATCTTTTATTATGGAATTCTCTTTTACAAAATCCAGACTAGAATGACCAGCGACAAATCCCCCCTCATGAAAGCAATCCAAACACAACTTAACATCAACCTGTCACGATTAAGCCATTAAGGTCAGCACAACACAGGATTAGTCGACTTCCCTTGTCCTAAAATATGCCATTTTTGTGGTGTTAATCATGCATGGTGAAATTTATTCCTGAGTAGATGATATATGTTAAGTTACTTAGGAGTGTCAATTCGTGTATTCGTGTCGACACAATAATGACGCGACATGATAAGTCTGAACACTAACCCGCAATTCTTGTATCGTTTTCATGTCGTGTTATTGTGTCGTGCCTAAAATTGCCACCCCTAAAGTTACTATTATACACAAACAGAACCATTCACTATTTCGCCGCAAACTGTGTCCAGGTAATGCAAACGATATATATTACATTGTGTCTTTAGTAGTGCCTTTGAATTTTTAGGCTGGTAAATTACAGAACTCAGTTTTTTTAACATGCTTACTTCCACTGGACTTTGGTTGTAATAGCCATATGCAAATTGGTTAACACATCTGAATAATCTTTCAAGCAGGTGTTCAATTCAGAGTAAAAACACAACATCTTGTTATCACCCTATGCCATACAACCAGAGCAAGCAGACACTTTTATACATGAATATGGGGTATGTTTGGTTTGGGATTACAAACCGGATTTTGGAAACTTTGTGATTTCCGAATCCATTTTTTAATGCAAGTATGACTTATTTATTCTCACTTTTGCACTCTGTTGTAAAAGTTGGCCTAGGCAGACCGTGGCTGACCGGATTTTGGCTCTCTAGGCGTTTTTGCCGAAAATTCAGTCTCAGCGACACCTAGGCACCCAATTTATTTTTTATTATTTTCGTAGGAATCCGATTTGGATGATCGTGCAAACTTTTTCAAGAGGAAATGAGGCTCTAAAATTTATGTAAAAAAATTTCTAGGCGGTGCCAAAACGTCCGACCACTGATTTCCGACTTCTGCAACCTTGCCTTTGCAACTTCCAATAAAGCACACTAATTATTATACAATCATTCAATCATTACAATTGACATCATCAATAATAATACATCACACACTTACACATTCATTTGATGTAAAGTTAAATACTACCTTATTTAAATCTCAAAACAAACACACATTATTACTATTTATCAAGATTTTGAAATCCTCTAAATCCCAAATCAAACATACCCTTAGGGTGTATGCCCGTGCAGGGCACAATATTTAAAACAAGATGACAATTACACAGTGAACGACAAGCACACAGCAATTTAAACATAAAATGTAAATAATAAGGGCTAAAGCTCATTTACCTCCTTTTGTGACTGATAATACACTGCAGAAATAGTTCGAGAGCAACAACTGCACTGATGCTGAGATAATTGCTCTCTAATAGTACTATCAATGTCAGAGACATCACTGCGCTGACATGCAAGTTCTGGATAAACATCAGCTGCCTTCAGTCTGCATTTTGGCTTATCAAACTTGATTAAACTATCTATAGATTTCAGAGCAGCCAAAGGCACACGAAGTTCACTATTTGAGTCCTCACTCAAGTATGTTCCATCCTTTGGTGCCTCGTGCTTAAGAGGAGTTGCACAATAGTTAATAATCCCCCAATGATCCAGAAACCTAGCAATTCGATTTAAATCATCATTATCAATGCCAGCCACTAGGCCCTGGCAGTCAGCAACTGATAGGTGCTTTTCAGGGTTTTCCATATACTTGGCAACAATGAAGTTCCGACATTCCATGTACTTTTCAGGAGTATGTTCTGCTGATTTCCCAGAGAAGAAATGTGGTACCACTTGCCTCTCCAATCTATGCACTGAGTTTGGTGAAAACCATTCTGTTTATGTATTAAAAAAAAAACTGGGTCAGATATGGTACCAGAGCTCTTTTAGAAATTTAGGGTAAATTTGATTTGGAATTTAGTGGATTTTAGAAACCAATCTGTCTTGAGATTCAAGTAGGGTAGGGTTTAACTTTATGTCAAATCGATGTGTAAGAGTGTGTGATGTTGTAGTATTATATTCCTATTATTAATGTTGATTGTAATGGTATTGATTGGATGATTGTGTAATAATTAATGTGTTGTATTGGAAGTTGTAAGAGTGAGAAAAAAATGTGAAAAGTGATATACAGTATAAAAGAATGGTGAGAATTAAAAAAAAAAAAAATTTGCAGTAATAAGTCCTCGGATAGTGTGATGGAGAAAAAAATGGTATAGTGGGGTTTATAGATATTTTTCAAAAATCGGATTCCAAAATTCCAAAGTAGAACAGTAATTAAGATTTCAAAATCCCAAATCAAACATACTCCTAGAGTAATGTGATATAAATAGCAACTAGATAAATGTATAGATCGTTTCAAAAGCAGATAGAAAATGAAAAGAGACCCAGACATATAAGCTCCAAAACTTATATTCTGCAGATGTATTTCAATCTAAACCTTTTTGCAATACACAATAAGATTTGTAGCAAACTTAAAACTATACAGACAACTAACTTCCAGAAAAGCATGAGACACCAATTACTCGTTATGCAACGTGTATACAAATATAAGAACAAGCGGTATGCATGACGGGTAACACTAGGAAGTTTCAAAACAAAAGTGAACTCGAGTACACATATCAAATAATGTTAAGATTTAGTACTAGATGAAACGTCATACGAAGATTATAGGAACCATATCCAGCATTGAGTTGTAATAGTGTATTAAAGCATAATAACTAAAAGACATCAACTACAATTCTTTGTTGAGCACATTCTGATTATATTATTGACCACTCCTTAGAGCTTAAATAAAAATCGATTGCAAGAACCATGCTTGAGTTCACTTCATTAAGCTCAACAAATCAATCAACTATAAGATTTAAAACTTGGTTTTCAGGCTTGGACAATAATAAGAAAAATTATAATAATTTGTAGAAAGATAAAGCTATCAGGGCTCATATCCATTACAGCTCATTCAAACAAAGATACAAATCACGCCCCAATTTTCACTATACTTGATTTTTCGAAAATTGGTTGACAAAGTATCATTAAAAGATGTGAATTGAAATTATTGACATAACAGAACAAAATAAAGTTACAGAGTTCAAATAAAAAGTTATAAATTAATTCAGAAAAAGACTTTAAAGATTTGTAAATTTCTCAAATAATGAAAGACTACCTAGTTTCCAATCAAGATAACAGAAAAACGAAATATGCTCAAGTGACAAGTTAACCAATGAAACACGGTGAAGTTGAACCAACCTGAATGAACTGGTACAACATGAACGCGGCCTGCACTCCCAAGCCTTTTAGTAACACCACGTCCTGCAACAATCCTAGGTGGCGTGATCACATACGACCCACCCCCACTACCACTTGCAGTATCCTCTGAGGGAACCCCTAAAAAGGAAGGACTATCTCGAGGCACGGCAGAAAGTGCCTGAAGCTGCCCATATGAAATATTCTCCAACACAGGAATCCCATTTTGCACGTGGAATCTGCTATCCCCTATTCGTGCAGCCCTCTCAGCTTCCACAATTCTAAACACAGATGAGTGGGGCCTACGTATCTCCCTCTTAAATGCAATTGGAAACTCACATATCCTCAATCCACCACTAACCAACTTTTCGTCCTCTTTCTCTCCTGTTATCTGATTTTGGGGATCATCTTCAGCTTCCAGTTGGTTTTGTGGTGGGTCCAGATCAGGGTCGTCATCATCCCCATTGTCCTCGAACATCTCGTCATTTTCTTGTTCTTTCAGTTTGGACTTTCGTGCCCCTGGGTGATCCCTTTTACGCTTCCTCCACCTTGTTCTTGTCTCTTTACAAGAGGAAAAAAGTAAAGGACAAAAGACAAAGAAGTAAGAACACACTAACCGAGTCTTTCTAGGACTTGCTTTTATAAATCTAGCTAAAAATGAAACAGAAAATAGTTTTAACAAAACTAGCACTTCGATTTCAGTCTCTGCAACTAAAGGAAATTCCACATTTCACTTTCCATAAGATAAATCGTGCAGCAGTCTACATTGGCAATACTTGAGCTACGTCTATTTTACACAAAACCTAATTTTGATGCCAAATTAGCAATTGGGTAATACACAGAGGAAATCAAATACCTTCAGCTTTAATTTCACAAACAGGCACCCGCGACATACTCCTTACATACTAAAATCGAACAGCTAAAATTCAATTTCACAAACAGGTTGCTCGCACAGAAAACGCAACAGGGTTTAGCATAATTTCACAAACCCGTTAACAAATCAACCATAAAAAAGACAAAAAATCATCAATCTCAGTTGCCCATAACAAATCAACTGCACGTATATGCATATCTGGGTAAAGAAAAAGGTAGAATTTTGGGGATTAAAGAAAGTTACCTGAGGAGGAAGCTGGCATTGCTGAAAGGGAAAATTTGAGAGAGATTTATGGAGGGTTTGAGGTTTAAGGCAAGGGGGAGAGATTTGTGGGGTCTCTGTGATTGGTGAGGTGGAGAG
The DNA here is from genome assembly GCA_963675135.1 of Galeopsis tetrahit. Classification (NCBI taxonomy): domain Eukaryota; kingdom Viridiplantae; phylum Streptophyta; class Magnoliopsida; order Lamiales; family Lamiaceae; genus Galeopsis; species Galeopsis tetrahit. The sequence continues at coordinate 16,429,608 of OY776125.1, read as the reverse complement.
TTGAGATTGTGGTGTGTGAAGTGTGTGTTGTGCGTGAGAGAGAGAGGGGAGGGAGGGAGAGAGAGAGAGAGAGAGAGAGAGAATTGAAGGATTTGTAGTATTTTCTCTCTCTAAAAACTGTAGTGTGCTTTGGGGGTGGAGCAGCTTCTATTTTGGGTGAAAATGGTTTTTGTTTTATTGACATATTTTATTCAATTTTTATTATTGGTTTATGCTACAGCTGGTGTGGTGTACTAAAGCGGATTTGCATGTTGGTCCCTACGGTTTCCATTTATTCTAATGTAGAACTACAACTCCGTAATATTTATACTCCATTTTCCATTTGTTATAAAAATTTCCCTAATCTCTTGTGATTTTCTATTTTCTACCAACTTTTATGTAGTAATGATTTAAATTTTGAAAATAAAATAAAATATTGGTTTTGATTTGTCCTACATCCACTGCTCATTTTTTTTATACAAGAATATATTTTAATCTTGTACGGACCTTTTATTTTCTTTATAAAATATAAGTCATTTTACATTTTTCAATGCAAATTAATTGCATTTATATTATTCCAAATTTACTCTTAATATCAATAAATATTTACATGTATTTGTTATTTATTTTTAGTTAATTAATATCTTCAATAGATGAAGTCAATTCAAGAATTACTTAATTATTGATTTGATATTTTGACATAAATATTTGACACTCATAGAAAAAGAAGTTTGGGTTTAAGTTTCTAAATGGGCCATCTATTTTAAATGGCTACGGTTATACACCCAATTTTGTCGAGAACACCCACTCGCTTAGCACATTCTTCGTTCAATGATTACACACTCTATGAAAGACAGGGGCGGACCCAAAATTCGAGTTTAGGGGGCCCAAAATATTTTTATTGATAATGAAAAAAGAACACTCAAATTACCAAACAATGAAGATACTATTTATTTATTTTGTTTAATATGATTTAAAATTCAAGAAATTAACAAATTAAACTATAAATCATATTATCTTGACCACTTCCTTTTTTTTAGGGATGGTTACAAGTTAAATACCCATCACTTTTTTCCCTACCCATGACTCGAACCCAGGACCTAAGACCTAGGTAGTGATGCTCTAACCTTGAGCTATCCCACTTTGTCCTTCCTTTTTAGGGGCTAAGTTGTTTTATTTATATAATACTACTATATAGGTTAATTTTAATGTGTTTTAAAAAAATATACACTAACATTATACTCCGCAAAAGTGGTATTTTTTTATCAATAATAGTTTCAAATATGTAAGATATAATTCTTTTCAAATAGATTTCACAATTAAAATACATAGAAAATATTTATTTTTATATATAAAAACCAAAAGTGAAATAAGAAATTTATTTTGAGACAACTTTTACAATAAATTCACTACTAAAATGACTTTTTAAATTAATATATCCTTAATTTAATTTTTTATTTTACTTAAAATATATATATATATATATATATATATATATATATTAAAGGGGGGTGGATGGGGTTGGGGGGGCCAGGGCCCCCCTTGGTTGGCTGTAGTTCCGCCCCTGATGAAAGATAAAAAATACCCTCTCCTTATTAAAATCTTAAATTTTTCATTAATTCATATCTCATTTCCAGCACACCCACCACAGTTCATTTTCGCCGCCTCCCTCCCCACGTCGTTGTTCGCTACCCCCCACATTGTCGTTCGCAGTGCCACCACCTCCATAAAGAAGAAGAAGAAGAAGAAAATGAGTGGTCGGTTGACGGCTTAAAGAATCGATGCGACCGTTGTATGCCCTCCTCCAAGCGATGCGATCGCGACTGTCGAAAAAGAAGGCGATCGTTCGTGCCCCCTCCTTCTTTGTCGTTCATGTTGCCGACCGTTTGCACCCTCCGATCTTGACTTTCCATGTGATTAGGTTAGTTTTTAAGTTTTTTAGACTTGAAAAAATCGAGACCTGTAATACTCTTTTTTTTTTTTTTTTGAATTTTATATATGCTTTATTTCGTTTTTTTTTTTTACCAAAATTCGTGTATATTCAAAAATTTGTATTTTTTTCTCGAGATTTAGAACCTTTTTCAATTGTTTAAAAAAAAAAAAAAAAATTGATGTTTTTTGCTTTAATTTTGAGAGTTTGCATTTTGTTTGGAATGAGACTGTTGTCTATGTGTTGAAATGATCTTTGGGATTTCATGGTGATGGTGGGGCGGTATGGGGAAAGCCCCACTCGACGATTTTGGCGTGGTGGAAATGATTCTACCATAAAATGGAATGAGTGTGAGTGTACTCCCCAAACCCTATACTTGCGCGCCGCCAACAGGTATGTCTTTTTTTTTTTTAAATTTCGACACATCAAGGTCGATCATATATTCTCCCGTCGACAACAATTTGTCGACGGAAGTGTATATGGTCGACCTAAAATTGTCGATTTTTTTTAAATATATTTTTTAAATTTCAACAATCCAGTGTCGATCATATACACTCAGGTCGACAACTATTTTTCGATGAAAATGTATATGATCGACTTTGGTGTGTCGAAATTTAAATAAAAAAATTTAGATTTTTTTATAAGTTTTTTTTTTCCTTTTTAGATTTCTAAGTTTTTTTTTTTTTTTTAAATTTCTGATTTATTTTTGGAAATGTTTGGGTTGTGGGACATCGACTGTGTCGTCGGAGGTAGCGACTGCTGGAAAAATTAGGGCTAGATTTTTAATTTTAAAAGGAGTGTATCTATCTAATGAATGTTCTACTAAAAGGGTACATTGAGTATTTTATATAAATATTAAACTAATAAATTAGGAGGGGGAGTATACTTAACAAAGTTGGAGGGGTATATCCGTATATAGCCTGCGCCGTTCTTATTGGGGTTAGTGAATTTTGAGAGCCCAATTATTATCCCAACAAAAAGAGCCTGAATGATGTGAGCCCGGCCCGATTGTAACTGGAGTATCATTTTTTTAAAGAATTGAATGGGAAGTAGATATACTCTTTTTATTGGATGACACTCGAGCTAAGTTCATCTAGAAGACTTTGAACAGTTGCATAGTACTGTTGTTTCAAAGAAGCGTCCTTAATAATTAATGACTACACATTCAATACTATTTTTTTTTTTCTCAATTATATAAAAATCAGTAGCACACAGATTTTGCAATAATAGAAATAGGAAGTTGGAAGAAAAAATTGATCAAACAACGCAGAAGAAAAAGTATAAAAAAGAAATTGAGAAAGGAATCTTAAATACAACGATTGTTCAAATTAACAAATTCTGTATTATAACTGAATCCAAACAAACAAATATATAGAACAATTTTTAAGAATCCTTAATTGCAAAAACTAAGTATTAATCCATGCATCCATATATTTTAAAAGCAAAATTTAAGATGTTGTCTGAAAGACAATTCTCTAAAATAAAGACTGGTGAATACTCAGAAAGAAATAGCTTTGTATTACCAGCAGGTTGGACACTATTAGAAAATATGACATCTACCATACCAACAAGCATTCTAATTAATATATAATGGGGATAACATTAGTTCTGTGAGAGAATTCAACAATGTCTGAAACATGAGATACAGTACGTGGTTCCTGAAGCAGCACTGCAGCAGCCAGGTAAAAACACGGTGTCAACTCCACCAGCAGCTAACTTAGAACGGAAAGGGTACGTTCCATACTCTGTATTCTACCTTGGTCCCATCAGGAACCAAATTCCTTGTGCAATGAAAACACCTTCATGTCTATGTCCTCCCGGCCTCATTCCTCTGCTCATACCTCTTCCACATGATGGGAGTAGTATTTTTTAAGATTTTGTTTATTATTTTACGTTCTATGGGACATGCAGGAGAGGCCAGCACAGCACAGAGCCATGCAATTTAGATGTAAAATAGTAAGTATTTTTTTTTATATTCTACATAAATCATTTTGAATGCATACATATTAAATACTTAATGCCATTTTGATTTTATGAAATTTTGATATGTTTTTAATAGTCTGATTGAATTTTTAATCCACTACATTAGAATTAAAGTTAATTTGTGTGTTAAAGTTATTCTATGTCTATATTATTAATAGTCATTTTTTTCTCGACAGTTTTTTTCTTTTAATTCTCACATCTTCCACTCTCATTAAATTTTATTTTTTAAAATTTCCTTAAATTTTTCTCCCATCTTCAATTATTTTTTCATTTTTCTCTCCTCCCTCTCCTTTTGTTTAGACAGTTATTTTTATTTACAGGCGATTAAAAGTAAAAATTGTGCTGAGAGTTGGCGGTCATTGATGAAAAGGTAAGCAACTTATTTACATAATTTTGAAAGTATAAATTTCTCTCTGCTTAATTATATTTTTTCTTATGGAGATTAAAAGTAAAAATCGTACGTAAACAGAGGGTTGGCGGTCACTGATGAAAAGGTGAGCAACTCATTTACAGGATTTAAGTATGTACTCAGTTCAGTAATAAATTTTTCAAATCACTTGCTCAAAAAAATTTCAAATTACAATTTATTTACACAAAAAATATATTTTTTCTTAAATAATTGTTTCTGTTTTCTCCTCTCCCATTCTCTCCCTTTTTGTTTCAGTTTTCTCCTCTCCCTCTCTCTTAATTTTTCTCTTTTTTCGTTATTTACAGTTTTGTTTTGTATTCTTTTAAACTTTTCTTCAATTATTTCCTGTTTCTCTCCTCCCTCTCCTTTTATTTTGACGATTATTTTAATTTCCAGTTTTCTTAAATTTCTCTTGCTTAATTATATTTTTTCACATCAGTAATTATGGAGATTAAAAGTAAAAGTTGTGTTGTATACAGAGTTGGCGTTCATTAATGAAAAGATCAGCCATTGACTTGGATGTATTTTTGCACACTTTTTACAACTATACGATCCCCACAAGCGTATGGGTTCGTTAGTAGTACGATAAGTATACCAAGTAGAATTTCGTTCCAAGGACTTAATTGAGTGAAAATGAATCCCTAAAGTTGCAAGTTATCATGCTATTGTAGTAACTAAACATGTTTGTTTAGGTTTTTGGGAATAAGCACAAAAAAATAGTAAACTATATTAACTAAAGTAATAAGAACTAGTGACAAGAAATGACAATCTATCTAACTTTCTTTTGGAAAGTGCAAGGGAAGGGTATTGCCTCGGGTGTTTCCGTTTTGTGAGCAATTAAGTGAACTAGTGGACCAATTACATGATTTTACTACAACTTTGGTTAAGCTAAAGGCTATCACATAAGTGTGCAAACCCCCTCGAAAGGCACAGGTAAACATCGTGCATTGATTAGCAATTATAGGATCTAACCAAATACCATAAGCTCCTAAGATAGTGTTGCATAAGCACTTTCAACACGGTTACTAATGCTTATGAAACGCCCTCTCACCAAACTTCTAGACGACCTCTATTTGTTTAGTGTCTAAGGTTGTCGGTCTAGCCATTAACACCCCTCTCGGGTGAGCTAATTACTAATTAACTTCTATTCAATTGATCAAAGCTCACACTCACACTCCCAATCATGCTACCTAACTCTCGTTGCAATAAACATAATCGAACATGCTTGCTAATAGGGTTGATCAACCAAATGAATCAATCAAAATACAACTCTAGAAACATAAACACCAAAATTATAAGCTAATCATGCAATTAATCCACAATTACACTAAATTCTCATCAAAACATCCACACCCAAGGCAATTGAGGATTAGCCCATGGTTCTAGAAGAGAATCTCATGGCTACAACAACAAATAAAATCAAACTCATAATGAAATAACAAGAGATTGAAGAAATTAAGAAAATGCCAAATTGAATTGCAAAATGGAGTAATATCACCTTGATCATACGAATTGAGCTACAAAACGATGTAATAGGCGATGCCCGATGATAATCGTAGCTTGATTTGAAGTAAAAACCACTATTCTATCTAATCTATTGAAGAAATTAAACTAAAAATGAAGAACACCTACAACTATGTGAATGTGTGTGTGGAAAAAATGCTTGTAAAAAGAGTTCTCTTCTTGGATTTTAAGAAAGGGAGTTTATATAGTGTTTGAGAAGGGTTTGAATGGCATAATTGCAAGTTGATCCCTCAAAAATGGAGAGAATACAAGTTTGGTACCGAAAATGGGGTGACTCGGCCGAGTGTGGGACACTTAAGAAGCGTGTAGCAACTCTTTCCAGCCGACACTCGGCCGAGTGAGGGTCACTCGGCCGAGTGGTCTTCAATTCCAGGAGCTACGGCATTCAACCTTACTCGGCCGAGTGGGCTCACTCGGCCGAGTGCGCAGTAAAATGTAAAATTGCAGATTCGGCCGAGTAACCTTACTCGGTCGAGTGATGTCCGATTCTAGGAGCTACGCATTCAACCTTACTCGGCCGAGTGGGCTCACTCGGCCGAGTGCGCAGTAAAATGCAAAATTGCAGATTCGGCCGAGTAACCTCACTCGGTCGAGTGCCTCTTCACCTTCTCGTTCCATGCATAACTTTCGCCTCGGATGTCGGATTGACTCGATTCCTTTGGCTAATCCACTCCGTTTTTCGAGACGAATCCAACCGTGCACTCCTCTTTCCGGTCCGATCACTTGTGGTATGTATTTTGCTCCGATTTCCATCGTATTTCCTACACAATCGACAAAACACAACCTTTCTCTCATTTCGGCTTAAACAATCATATTCACTGTATAATTCAATGAAATCAACATCAAATGAGCTTCAAATATGCATCTAAATCGTGTAAATTCCACCCGAATCAACTCCCCCAAACTTAAAGTGTTGCTCGTCCTCGAGCAACGAAAGAATTACAACATGAGGGTGAAATTTACAACTAGATGATCAATGAAAGATCCCACGTATCAAATGACATGAAATGAATTCTTCTTCCTCAAGATACATTCTTAAAATGATCACAAGTTCAATATTGAAGATCCAACTCATTACTCACACATGCTCTACACACAACAACAAGTGATGGTGATGACAATATCAAGATGTTCAAGTTTATCTCACAAGAAATAGTATTTCACTCAAACACTCAAACAAATTAAGGACAATAAGCACTCATCAATCAAATCATGCATTGCAATTGCCATAAGCTTGCCCAAGCTCTACCATCTTTCCACCACAAACATGTTCAACAATGAGATCAATAGGGCTTAACCAAGGACGTAACATTGGCTCTTTGGAAACGGTGGGAAGAATTTGGGAAATGTGACTCGACTAGTGGAGGACAACGAACCATTTTTTTTTCTTTTCATTTTTCTCATTTCATTCAAAACAAACCATCCATCATCCTCACTTTTCTTTTCATTCTCAAGAATTTTCTTCCTTTGTTTCTTTCAAGAGTCTACTTTTTGCTCTTAAGCACATGTTTTTGGGAGATCCCCTCTTCTCTCTTTTTATTTTATTTTTCACTCTCTTTTCTAGGGGCTCCCATTTTTTATCCCTTTCTTTTGTTTCTCATCTTTTCTTTCTCTTTTTTCTTTGCTCAAACACCCCACACACATTTCAATCAAAATTCATGTTTTTCCACTTTTCACTTGTCCTCCACTAGTAAAGGGCAAAGGCTTAATAAGTTCAAGAGGTTAAACATTGTAGGTTGCCAAAAGATCAAGTTTTAAGGCTCAAATTGGCTAACTACGGAAACTTCTTTTTGGTATGGGAATATTTGGCTAAGTGACTATTAATAACAAAAGATGGCCTAAATCATATCCCATTATTTCACACACTTGTGGTTTCAAGCAAGAACTTGGGCAAGTTCTAGAAAAACAAGCAATGAATTGATTCACTCACAAATGAAATAAACCGGATTAATGCTCGGTTCAAAGCTCAACTCTCACCGGTTCATTAAAGACTCAAACATTCATCAATCACCACCACACATAACTCATTGTGCATGCAAAACATCCATAGGCAACAAGATGACAACAACACAAACAAAATGATTCATTACAATCATGTACACATTCAAGGAATCAAATTCACAACAAATCACTATAAAATGTGTCTCAATGATCATTAAAGCTCAAATTACACACATACACAAGAGTACACATTGGTGTCAATAGAAAATGTAAAAACGAACATACCCCCCCAAACTTTTTCATTGCAAAGCAATTAAAAGTTTGGAAAAATACTGTTGCATTGATATTGACACCAAGTGCTAACCATACAAATCTACACACATGGGCCACTATCCCAACAATTAACACTAAGAGTAGCTAAGCAATCAATATTATGAACAAGAATATAAATTCCACTACCCCCCCCAAACTTAGTAATTGTTATGCAATCCTAAGTTTGGAGTGGGCGTACCTCTCACGATTGCTATAGCTACACCTTCTTCGAAGCTCAAAGTTCCACTTTCGATCTCCAATCGTCCATTCGATCCAAGCTTCTCCAACTAACATCAAAACTCACAAACACATCAAACTAAACTAACAAAGCAAATAAAATGAGCAAGAAATGAAATAAAGCAAGTAAAAATGGGTTGACTTGGTTCGTAGTACAACAATAACAATCCCCACAAGCGTATGGGTTCGTTATAGTTGAGTAAGTATACGACCTAGTAGTTATCGTCCAAGGACCTAGAGAGAGTGTGGAGCCCCAAAACTATAAGTTAAAATGGTGTTATAGAAGTTAAACGGGAGGATAAAGTAAATATCAATTAAGAAAATAAACAACTAATGCAAACAACTAAACTAACTCTCAATAATGAAAGTGCAAGGTGAGAAAGTATTGCCTCGGGTGTATCCGTTTTGTGAGCAATTAAGTGAACTAGTGAACTAATTACATGATTTTACTAAGAATTCGGGTTAAGCTAAAGGCTATCACATGTGTGTGTAAACCCCCTCGAAAGGCATAGGTCAACATCGTGCATTGATTAACAATTATAGGATCTAACCAAATACCATAAGCTCCTAAGATAGTGTTTCATAAGCACTTTCAACACGGTTACTAATGCTTATGAAACGCCCTCTCACCAAACTCCTAGACGACCTCTATTCGTTTAGTGTCTAAGGTTGTCGGTCTAGCCATTAACACCCCTCTCGGGTGAGCTAATTACTAATTAACTTCTATTCAATTGATCAAAGCTCACACTCACACTCCCAATCATGCTACCCAACTCTCGTTGCAATAAACATAATCGAACATGCTTGCTAATAGGGTTGATCAATCAAATGAATCAAACAAACAACAACTCTAGAAACATATACACCAAATTCTTAGCTAATCATACAATTACTCACAATTACACTAAATTCTCATCAAAACATCAACACCCAAGACAATTGAAGATTAGCCCATATCTAAAATAACAACTAGAATAAAATTCATGTAAATTAAACTACAAGACGTGAATAAAAATGAAATTACCAAATTAAATTTGCAATAAGAAAAATATCACCTCTAATCTTCAAAATCTTCAATGCCAACATTAAATTGAAACACTAAATTAATATTTATCTAAGAAATGAAATAACTAATCTAGTAAAAGTGTGGAAGTGTGGGAGAGGAGAGGGTTTCCTCCCCCAATGGAGTGCTCTCTTTCGTGCGCCAATCTGTATGCCTAAAAATCCCCCCTGAATGGCTACTGCTTGCCAGCAGTTAAGGAAAACAACATGGGCTTCTTTTTCTTTCACGGCAGAATTGGCCCAATGGCCTTTGGGCCTTTATCAATAAATATTTCTCAATGGCTGTTGTGCTCCCCAATGATGCATGACCCCAAATTTATCCAAAATGGACCCAACTGCCTCTTTAATTATGGGCCCTATGCTTTTAATTAGATGGGGGCCCAAATAACTTCCTCCTTTCATTATTTGGCTCGTTTTGACTTCATTCTCGTCTCAATCCTTCAATTAACTCCACAATATTATTTGAGGCGTGTTTTGTTCTAAAAGTGCTCCTTTTTCTATAAAAATAGCAAACAACACTCTTTCTCCAAATCAAGTGCAATTAGTCAATTTAGTGTAAAAATGCAATGAAACTCTATAAAATTATGCAAAATATACACATGAATTTCAAGCAATTTTCACACTAATCAACCCCCCAAACTTAAAGTGTTGCTCGTCCCCGAGCAACGAAAGAAAAATAAAACAAGTGGGAGAATTGTGAAGGAATTTATTCAAGCCAAAATAGAGTAAGTGATTGTCAAATTTCTCAATCTAGTCAAGGTAAGAGGTAAAAAAATCAACATGCAAGTTCACAAGTTATGCTCAAATCCATGCAAGAATCAAGTGCTCAATTCACAATATTTTCTCACAAGTAAGTGTATCACTCATCACTCAAAGTGTATATCAAAGAAGTGTATGCTCTCAAAATCAAATCACACATGTGCACTACCATATGCTTGCCAAGTATCTAAGTTCTCCACCACATAAAAGTGTTCAATCAATGAATCAATAAGGACTTCACATTTGGTTGTAATGTAGGCTCTTTGGTTATGGTAGGGAAAGTTTGGATAAAGTAACTCATAAACTAGTGGAGCAAGAAGGAAAGTTACAATTGATCAAGTTGCAACTCCAAATTCTAAACTCCCATAATTCATTTGCTCACTCTTTTAAAACACATTCTTCACCACCAAAACTTTTTGAACACTTTTGAACTTCAAGCTCTACCAAATTCTTGTGCACAAGAGAGTTTTTTTTTTTTTTTTCTTTTCTTTTCCCATCAACTCAATCTTTTTTTATGCACAACTCATAATTCATCTTTTTTCTTTTCTTTTCAACCTCTTCACTTTCCAACCAAACAAATCCACCAAATTCACATTTCACCTCAATTCAACCACATTTGTCAACATTCAAACTCCACTAGTTCATAGGAAAAATTAGGCTCATAAAAGATGGACAATGGGCTAAATATGTAGGTTGCCAAAGAATATAGGTCAATAGGCTCAAAGTGGCTAACTACGGAAAAATTTCATTTGGTGTGGAAAATTTGGCCAAGTAACTATTCAAAACAAAGATGGCCTTATATCACTTCCAAAGATTTCACACAAATAGTAGCCTCAAAGAAGACAATTGGCAAGTTCTAGAGCACACAAGCATGAATGATACTCACAAGAAGGAAAATAGACCATAATATATGAAAGTCTAAGGCTCTAAAGCTCACAAGCTTGTCTAATCATGAATTAAGAGCACCAACTCAAGCACAAATCGTCACATAATCAAGTGAACAAGCAAGCATCAATCAATACCAATAAGCTCAACCAAACTTCAATAACCAACAATCACCATCAATTAAGCCTCAAATATCAACCATCCACAATAAATCTCATCCAAAACTACACAATATAGTAGGACAAATGGTGCAATAGAAATGAAAGTAAACACACGAAATCTCCCCCCAAACTTAAATGAAACTATCTAGTTGAATGCAAAGTTTGGAGTTAAGTGTGTTACCTAGGAAAATATCCACCAAGTAAGCTCACAAAAGAAGCAAGCTACCACAACCGATTGTCCCTTGAACCTTTAGCACCAAAGCACCACTACCCTTGAGCTCCACCATGCGTATCTCACATCCTTGACCACCAATATAACACTCAACCTACAAAACAAAAACTAAACAAAAGATCAAACAAGTTACAAATCTAAAAAAAAAATAAAAGAAAGCAATAAATAATGGGTTGCCTTCCATTTAGCGCTAAGTTTAACGTCTTCAAGCCGGACGGAAATAAAAGAACTCATCGGAAAGGCCATGGATATCAATCCTCCTTCCCATTGTATTTCAACCTTTGAGCTTCAAACTCAAGAAGGCTCTCATGAATGGGAGACCAATCATCCATATGTTTCTTCCATCCTCTCATCGATGAATGTTCATCTTGCTCCTTCCACATCCTTTCTTTCCACGACTTTCCTTTCTCCTCAAGAATACCTAAGTTCTTCTCAACTTCATTTTTTGGATTAAAATGATCAAGAGGCAAAATGAAATCAATAGAAGCATCAATATCAATTAAAGAGTAAATTGAAGAGTTTAAAGGTTTAGAAATGCTCATTTCGCTCTCCAACTCATCTTGTGATGCTTCTTGATTTTCTTGTTCCTTGTAGCTCATGTCCATCAAAGGACATTCCTCTTTATCATCTTCTTCAATCACCATTAATCTCCTTCCCGTGCTCATGTCTTCAAGTGGATACCCCTTTTCATCCTCATCCTCATCCTCAATTGGATCCTCTTTTTCTTTCATAGCGATGACTAATGCCTCGAGTGTTGAGTTCATCCGCTCCATTCCATTCAGAAGTGACTTGAGGTTATTCTCTCTTTCTTCATTTCTCTCCTTTATGTGTGCAATGAGCTCTTCACTAGTAGTCCTACCCTCATTACTTGGTGGCCAATACTCATTCCTTTCCAACTCTTGATAATGAGAGGGAGCTTGTTGCATTTGATAATCATACTCAAAGCCCACCTTTTTATCATGACGAAGTTCATCCAAAGCTCTTTGAAATTCATCTTCACCCATATAGTTTTTGAATGCTTCTATAAGAAAGGGTGAAACTTCCATTTTCCCCCAATCATGATATTGATAATGAGAGGGAACTTGTTGCACTTGATGATCGTACTCAAAGCTCCTCTCACTATCATACCAATTTCCTTCTGAAGCTTCATGAAATTCAAAGTGAGGTTCTTCTATATGTGGAAGAGGAGGTGGACGATACTGCTCTTCAGGTGGTGGAGGAGGATATGGATATGGTGGATAAGGGTGTTGAGGAGGAGGGTATTGATGTGGATGTGGAGGATAATATCCTTGAGGAGGAGGTGATGCTTCTTCATTCCTCCAATCTTGATAATAGGAGGGAACTTGTTGCATTTGATAATGGTGATCAAAGTTCCTCCAATCATCGTAGCTCACATCTCCATGTTGTGGAGGATAAATCATGCCACGTTGATCATAGCAATGATTCAACGGGTATTGATTATATCCATCCATCTAGTCAATGAAGTTCACCTACAAAAACAAAGTATCAAATTCAAAGCTAAAAACTAAAAATAAAATGCAACTAGTAACACCACTCAACAAGTTTCAAGTCCCACGTAAGACTTTCAACTAGATCCCCGGCAGCAGCGCCATTGACTTGGATGTATTTTTGCACACTTTTTACAACTATACGATCCCCACAAGCGTATGAGTTCGTTAGTAGTACGATAAGTATACCAAGTAGAATTTCGTTCCAAGGACTTAATTGAGTGAAAATGAATCCCTAAAGTTGCAAGTTATCATGCTATTGTAGTAACTAAACATGTTTGTTTGGGTTTTTGGGAATAAGCACAAAAAAATAGTAAACTATATTAACTAAAGTAATAAGAACTAGTGACAAGAAATGACAATCTATCTAACTTTCTTTTGGAAAGTGCAAGGGAAGGGTATTGCCTCGGGTGTTTCCGTTTTGTGAGCAATTAAGTGAACTAGTGGACCAATTACATGATTTTACTACAACTTTGGTTAAGCTAAAGGCTATCACATAAGTGTGCAAACCCCCTCGAAAGGCACAGGTAAACATCGTGCATTGATTAGCAATTATAGGATCTAACCAAATACCATAAGCTCCTAAGATAGTGTTGCATAAGCACTTTCAACACGGTTACTAATGCTTATGAAACGCCCTCTCACCAAACTTCTAGACGACCTCTATTTGTTTAGTGTCTAAGGTTGTCGGTCTAGCCATTAACACCCCTCTCGGGTGAGCTAATTACTAATTAACTTCTATTCAATTGATCAAAGCTCACACTCACACTCCCAATCATGCTACCCAACTCTCGTTGCAATAAACATAATCGAACATGCTTGCTAATAGGGTTGATCAACCAAATTAATCAATCAAAATACAACTCTAGAAACATAAACACCAAAATTATAAGCTAATCATGCAATTAATCCACAATTACACTAAATTCTCATCAAAACATCCACACCCAAGGCAATTGAGGATTAGCCCATGGTTCTAGAAGAGAATCTCATGGCTACAACAACAAATAAAATCAAACTCATAATGAAATAACAAGAGATTGAAGAAATTAAGAAAATACCAAATTGAATTGCAAAATGGAGTAATATCACCTTGATCATATGAATTGAGCTACAAAACGATGTAATAGGCGATGCCCGATGATAATCGTAGCTTGATTTGAAGTAAAAACCACTATTCTATCTAATCTATTGAAGAAATTAAACTAAAAATGAAGAACACCTACAACTATGTGAATGTGTGTGTGAAAAAAATGCTTGTAAAAAGAGTTCTCTTCTTGGATTTTAAGAAAGGGAGTTTATATAGTGTTTGGGAAGGGTTTGAATGGCATAATTGCAAGTTGATCCCTCAAAAATGGAGAGAATACAAGTTTGGCACCGAAAATGGGGTGACTCGGCCGAGTTAGGGTCACTCGGCCGAGTGGGACACTTAAGAAGCGTGTAGCAACTCTTTCCAGCCGAGACTCGGCCGAGTGAGGGTCACTCGGCCGAGTGGGCTCACTCGGCCGAGTGCGCAGTAAAATGCAAAATTGCAGATTCGGCCGAGTAACCTTACTCGGTCGAGTGATGTCCGATTCCAGGAGCTACGCATTCAACCTTACTCGGCCGAGTGGGCTCACTCGGCCGAGTGCGCAGTAAAATGCAAAATTGCAGATTCGGCCGAGTAACCTCACTCGGTCGAGTGCCTCTTCACCTTCTCGTTCCATGCATAACTTTCGCCTCGGATGTCGGATTGACTCGATTCCTTTGGCTAATCCACTCCGTTTTTCGAGACGAATCCAACTGTGCACTCCTCTTTCCGGTCCGATCACTTGTGGTATGTGTTTTGCTTCGATTTCCATCGTATTTCCTACACAATCGACAAAACACAACCTTTCTCTCATTTCGGCTTAAACAATCATATTCACTGTATAATTCAATGAAATCAACATCAAATGAGCTTCAAATATGCATCTAAATCGTGTAAATTCCACCCGAATCACAACTCATTTACAGGATTTTAAAAGTATGTATATTTTTTCTTAAATAATTGTTTCTGTTTTGTCCTCTCCCACTGTCTCCCTTTCTGTTTCAGTTTTCTCCTCTCTCTCTCTCTCTCTCTCTCTCAATTTTTCTCTTTTTTTTTTTCGTTCTTTACACTTTTTTTTGTATTCTTTTAAACTTTTCTTCAATTATTTCTTTCAGTTTTCTCTCCTCCTTTTGTTTTCACGGTTATTTTAATTTGTTTTCTTAAATTTCTCTCTGGCTTAATTATATTTTTTCACACCAGGAATTATGGAGATTAAAAGTAAAAGTAACAGAGTTGACGATCATCAAAATTTATTTTTTCTTAAATAACTGTTTTCTCCTCTCTCTCTCCCTTTTTTTTTCGGTTCTTTACATTTTTTTTTACAGTTTTCTGTTGTATTCTTTTAAATTTTTCTTCAATTATTTTTTAAGTTTTCTCTCCTCCTTCTCCTTTTGTTTGGACAATTATTTTTATTTATTGTTTTTTTAAATTTTTCTGGTAAACAGGCGGTCATTGATGAAAAGTTGAGCAACTCATTTACAGGATTTTAAAAGTATGTACTATGTTTTGTGTACTGTGTACTATTTACACAAAATATTTTGTTCTTATCTTGGGTATTGTCTTCTCTTATTAGGCATATGAGGGGATGACTTACACACTTTTATGAGGATGAGTGTGCTTTGATAGTCATTGCCTGAAAATTGAAGATGAGGATAACATCATTCTACAACAAACCAACTTATTCAGGTCAAGATTTGAAAAACATATTCTTGAAACATGGTCAACTGTATGTTGCCGGGTCTAGAGTTAAGAGGAGAACAAGATTGAAAATACTGGCCCTTGATGACGAAGGCAAACCGTGCAAGTACATTATGTTGTTTACAAGGAAGTGTTTAGAAATTTATAATGTATATTATATCTTTCACTTATTCACGGCAAATTTTAATACATTATGTAGACATATAACAGTGAATTTAATAATTGTGTAGTTATGACACTAAACCCTAAACCCATTTCATTTTCTGAAATGAGTAAATTGACTACTTTTGATTTATCCAATTTTATACTCCAATAATATTTAAGAAAATGAAATGGGTAAATTGACTAGAGTACTCGGGAAAAGGAATATGAAGCATATCCTTGAATATTTGTGCTGCATCATCTGGTATATATGGTGTCTATTTTCTGCTAGATAGGTGTAATAGAACATGCAATTTCAAATTTTAAGATTGTTGTTTTAATTAATTCAGGATTGTGTAGTTCTTAGAAAAGATTCATTACCTAGGTAGGTGCAATTTTTGTGATTGTACTTTCTCTGTAACTCTTTTGAGTACCTCTAATTAATACTCCTCTTATTTATATATTGTTCTTTTGTTCGATTATAAAAGTACAAATTACAAATAGCATAGCAACACAGAGATGAAACATATATTCAACAAATACAAAAAATTAAGCTCAAGGGGTATTAACATAGATTCCCCTTCATGTAATAGAAAAAACAGTACTAAAGCCTCACCAACTTGGGAAAAAAAGAATCATTAGTCATCGTAGGCTTGACCACAGAAAGATCCAAGAATGGCAGGTATATTGCCATGTAAAACAGCCTTCACAAATCGGATTTTCCAGGGAGTGTAGGGCGGATATCTTGCAGTGATATCAATGGCAAATCCGCGGCTTAAGACGGGCTTCTTATGGCTGAAAGCATCAAATGAGTGTTTGCCATGGTATGATCCCATCCCTCTTTCGCCTACGCCTCCAAATGGCAAACCGGGCTCTAGATACTGCAACGTACAACTAAGTTTGTTAGGGTACATATGTTTATTATTTAAGATCAAGTTGAGAGATGGGGAGTAGTAAGTAGTTAATTACATGCATTATAGTGTCGTTGATAATGATACCACCAGCCGAGACACTTGTTACAAACTCTTTCTTAAGTTTGTCGTCATTTGTAAACAAATATGCTGCAAGTGGCTTCTCTCTGCCACTAATCAAACTAAAACATTCCTCTATTTTGTTAACCTAGCTTCATCAAGAAAATTAAGAGTCAATCAGCAAATTAAAAGATATTGGATCAAACTAATTTATTAAGTTTTACCGTTAAAATGGGAAGTAACGGTCCAAAAATTTCATCTTCCATGATCACACAATCTTTCTGCACATCCAGTATAATGGTGGGTGCAATCTTGCTACAACAATATATCAATTTCACCAAGTTAAATTAACTAGAGCTATATATATATATAAAACGATCTCACATGAGACCTTCTTGAACTTACAGATTGGTTCTATCTCGTTGGCCTCCATGAACGATCTTAGAGGACACCGTTTCATCATCCAATAACTTTTCGAGGCGATTGAAATGACTGGAATTCACAATACTCGATAAGTCCTTGGATTGGAGAGGATCCTTTCCGAAACATTTCTCAAGTTCTTCTGAAAGAACACTTACCTGGATATTTAATTAATTTCATGTTTTACTTACAATATAATTGGTCATATATAAATCAAATTAACGAAATAGAGTATGTGGTAATTAGATGAGATAAATAACCAATTGTGAAGCAAATTCTTGTGTAGTTATGACATAATCTGGAGAAATGCAAGCTTGTCCACTGTTGCATCCCCACTTGCCATGAATTATTCGTTTGGCTGCAACCTTATTTCATTTCAATTGCACAAAAAATGACAATTAGTATTATTTAATTAGAACTAATTAATAAATATAATTATATGAGACGAAAAATGAATTACTTTTAAATTAATTTTGGAATCAACGACAAGGGGACATTTCCCCCCGAGCTCCAAAACTACAGGCGTAAGATGCTTGGCAGCAGCAGCTAAAACGACACGACCCACGGCGCCACCCCCTATAAAATATATTATCTCAAATTAAATTAAAAGCAAGATAAGATATTATATGGGTCAAATTAGTATTAAATTAAAGCAGTAGGTAGATGAAATTAAATTTATTGCAGAATTAATTAATCATGATAATTGAAGGGGAGGGGCCCCTAAGTATTTAGTAGGTTTAGGACATATCTCTTTCAATAGGTGAATGCCCTCACGTACTACCTACTATATGGTAGTAATATTAAAGAGAGTCATAATGAACACGTATATATATATAAATATTGTTTCTTCTGGGATCTGATGGCCCATCATTTATGGGGACTTGTGAATTCGTTGTCAATATTAATTCATTTCAGCGCCCAATACCATAAATTAGTAATTTAGCCCTAATCCTACAAAACTAACAAAAATTCATGTTTTTACGTCGCACTGTTCTGTTCTACTGGACCGATCTAACCTAGCTAACTTCTGTATCAAAAAATTGACTTTTAATGATAAAATCTTCTCATTATTGTTTTTCTAATTAAAAAAAATTGAAAATTAATGATAGGAACTATCACTAAAAGTCAATTATCTTTACTAAAAAACTTTTAGCTAAAAATCAATATTCTTACCTTGTAGTACACTATAAAAATAGATAATTTGAGAAAAATATAATTCTAAATAATATTTATTAATTCCTTCGAAAGTTTGACAAGCTAAAAATTAAACAATTTGACCAGGAAAAAAAAAAAATCAATTCTTAACATAAATTGCCAGGTTTAAGGTAAAAACAATATATATACTATATTGTTGATGAATATTATTTCTGTAATCTATATGTACCTGTGTATAATATTTTGTCCCATTTTTGGTTCAACAAGGCAGTGGTCTCTGGTGCAGCTCCCTCAATGACTTTGATGGCAGATGTATCCATAAACTCCTCCACAAGTTTCAAAAGTAGTGACGATGTAGCCGCCGCCGATTCCGATGGCTTCAGAACGACGGCGTTTCCAGCTGCAATTGCTCCAATCATTGGCCCCATTGATAACGCTAATTCATTTGAAACAATATTTGGAATTAATCAATTAATTAATTAAAAAAATTATGTGCATGTCTCAAGAAATGTAAATAAATTAAATTAAGAAAAAAAGGTGTAATGAATATTGAACATACAAAAGGGAAAGTTCCAAGCTGATATGATTAATACTACTCCAAAAGGTTCTGATACTAGTTTTGCTGATGAGGGGAATGTGATCAACGAGGTTTTTACCTGCAAATATAATTAATTAATATATCATGATTTATTTAATTTTGAACCAAGAAAAAGATCATAATATTATTGATGAAGAATTGAAGTTAGTAATATATATACTTTTTGAGGCTTCATCCATCGGTGTAATTCCTTTAATGCTCTTTTGCATGATGATGATATTTCAGATATCTGCATTACATCAAGGGTAAAAAAAACAATTTACATACACTGACACTGTAGCAACAATATTTAATTATAACAACAATTCCCAAAAAAAAATTCCTGAGAATTACATTAACATTTAGAAAAATGAAATTTTGAGAAGTAATCCCAAAAGCTATCTAGTCAAATAAAGAGAGCGTTTGAGCAATAAATACATGAATATTTATGAGAGAATTACTAGTTCTCAAGAATCAAAATTTTATCATATAATGTACTCCAGTACTAGTATAATTAAGCTGGTTGCATAAGTAAGAAATTACAAATTCGGCGTTATTAATTACTAATAAAAAAATTAGGGTTAGGAACGCAAAATATAACCCCGCCGCCCCATCGCTGTCGCCTGAAATTCGCGAGCCTATTCACCGCCTGCATAGTCTATATGAGTGAGCAGCGGCGGCGGGTGATAATTATTTTTGTTGTCTTTCTTAATTAACTCCTGAATTTTTTTTGCCCTAATACCAGCTACTAGCTAGCTAGGGGGAATCGGGCCGCTAATGCACCGTGCCTAGTTCGCCGCTTAGGTCGATTTCTGCAACCTTGAATATAATACACTGAAAGAACTACTCTAAAGTCCAAACTTTTAGTGAATTTGAAAATTAATTCTTGTATATTAATTCTTAACATACAGTAACTCATTTCTGAGTACTTCTGGTACTCATTTTTTCTCGATCGGTTCAAAAGAAAAACTAACGATTGAAAAATAATTAGGTACTCTTACTTGTTTGAGAACTCGTCCCAAAAATGAGCTCATATAAAGAAGCGTAGAAATTAGAAACAAACTAACGTAACGTACCTCATGAATAACAGCTTCAAAAGATGGTTTTTGAAGATCAGAATGTAGAGCTTCCATGATTTGTTTCTCATGGTGAGTGATCATTTGAAGAATGGCTTTCAACTGAGAAGTCCTCCACTCAAAAGTTTTGGTCTTTCCGGTGGCCACGGTGGCTCTCAGCTCCTTCACCGCCGCTTCCGCCAAAGCCATGCTTTTTTTAATTTTCGAGAAACTAAAAGTGATGATGAAATTTCTCCAGAATTAATAGACAAATATATATATATATACGCAATGGTGTGATAGATCAATGCAACAAAAGAGAAACGCACATGGACATGGGTACCCTCCTTAAACATTCCCTCCACCTAATATTTCAACTTTGGTCTGTAATCATTTTTTTCTTTATATGGCATTTTAATATATACTCCATCCCTCCCCTCCCAACTTAATAAGTACAAAATAAAGAATGTACGTATTAACATGTTACGCTTAAAAATGAAATTAGACTTCTTAAATTTAATTTGTACGAAAGAGAGTATTTGGTACTCGTACTTCATAATGTAATAAATGAATTATGTGGAAATACAATTAAATAAAATGCATCAAGTACTAGTAACACTCATTGCTATATAATTTTCCTCACTACTTAATAACTCATTTACTTTGACCAAAACTGTACGTGACTTTAACGTACAATCTTTCATTTTCCTGGGGATGTTTGTTTTGAGATTATGTAGAACTAGTGGAAGACTTGTGAAAAAAAGTATTATTTTAAAAATAATTAATTTTTTTATTTAATAACATTTCATATAAACTACAATGATTGAACTACATTAAATACATGCAATAAAAATTTATTGAGAAGATCATCCATAAAATTTGAAGATCATCTCAACATTGATGCTCATGTAGGATCGAGAAGTCCAACAAAAGAAGACTTATTTTAAGGGGAGTAATCATCTAAAAATTACCAACCATTCAATATCATGTGGGTAGCTGTTAATTAAAAATAAATAAAAAATCATGTGTGTAGTTTTTCTAATGTCTTGACTATCTATTCACCCATAACACCGCCTACACATGAAGAATGTCGTTGATGAAGTAACTATCGTCATCACATATGAATTCCATACATGATAAACTATTAAACTTGTTAGTACGCCGAGGTTCGTTGAACGTGCGACTTCTATTCACCCAACATTAAACTCCTCTGAAGGCTTCTTTAAAGTAGTATAACTATTATTTTTTAATCTAACCCAAATGCTGACGTGACAAAGATAGAGTCACTGACTTTACTTGTATTCTTGAAGAATATATGTGTGGGAATAGAAGAGTTGAGGGAACCAATCATACATAAAATGTATAAGAAATATAAAAATTAATGTTTATCAAATATGAACCAACTATTTATAAATCAGGGTCAAACACAAAAAAAATTGTGGCAGAAAAAAAAGTTGTTAGAACCGTCAAAGTGGAAGATTAGATAAACAACAATATAGAAGTAACATTAAATAGCAAATAACGAAGGATCAAACTTATACACACAATTAAAATGCAACCTCAATTAAAGTAAGCACTTCTATAGTTTTATGACATAATTTATAGGAGTAACAAACTAAATTCAACAATGGATAACATCTTAAACGGACTAATAAATTGTGACATTATTAACTCAAAAATTTCTTAAAAAATACTCCTCCCCCAAAACTTTTCATATTTTACTCTTTTGTTTGTCCCTCAAAAGTTTGCATACCCCAAAATAGAAATAATGATCACAATCCATACCCTCATAATGTACACAAATTTACCATTCATGTCATTACTTTTGGGACTCACCATACACTCAATTCACCTACTTTATTTATTTTATATATAAAAGTTTACAAAATTACCCTTCAACACTCCCATCATTACACTTTTTTCTTATACAATGTGTCCAAAATTTTCCGCAAAATTTTCAGGAATGGACGGAGTACTTAAATAATTGATATATTTGAATTCAAAAGAAGAGAATAACCCGATCGATTTTTCTCTTTCCTTCCCCTTTTTCTATTGTCACTTTCTCTATAAAATGTAGAGATGAATGAGAAGCTTGGCTATACAGCACTCCTCATAGTATATACAACGTTCACTATCAAAAGAAGCGTAACCGTCGGTTCTCTTATTCAGAAACAAACAGAAATGTCAAAATTGACATATGACATAGACAATAAGAGAAAACGTATTGAAAATAACAAAATACATTGGAAAAAAAAACTTTTTTTAGTAAATCTGCAACAAATTTAAATCAAATATGAGAAGTCGAGGTTGAATTTCAAAAAAAAAAAAAACTTAAATCGATTTGAAAATTTTAAGGTCCAATTGCCATTAAAATTTTGAGAATCTATAACAATACATTTACTAATTTTATGAAAATAATATTCAATTTTTTTTTTAGAATATATGTACATAGAAAATCATAGAATAAAATAAAATTATAAAAAAAAAAAATCAGAATAAATTGAGAGAAAGAAAATGCTAAACTAACTGCACAATTTACAAAACATTTACAATTACAACAAAAATATTAGGAGCAAATGCGAGACATTAGAAGGCGGTACCACGCGAGACAACAGACGTCAGGAAGAAAGGAAGGCGAATAAAGTTTTTTTATCGTAATCTGTATTCGTCGAATTTTAAGATTTTAAAATGAGCGAGACAAATAAGAAAAGAATAAAAAATGTAGCAAAAACTTATAAAAGGTAAATGAGAGAATTGTGGAATTGTCAAATAGACTTTGAGAGATTCAATTATTTTTTTGGTAGCCCGTTATTAACATGTTTAGCTCTTGATCTGTTAAGATTAGGTTTAGATCTGAACTATTACATAACCGTTCAGAGTTAATCGGTTAAGGCTCTAATCCTTTTAGCATGTGACTTTATAGAAATTGAGACAATCAGATAAACATCTCTATTTAAGATGATAATATTACACTTGAATTGATTAATGATTAAGATTAATATATTACACTTGAATTGATGAATAGATTTTATTGACCTTTATTGGGTCGAAATGTATTTGTTACAATTAATTCCATAAAAATTGTTAATATATAATTAAATTGCTACTTCAATTAATTAGGAAACTGTAATTAACACTTTCTATCTCATTAAACTGCGCATTTAATTTGAAAAAAAACGCACGATGACACTACATATATATGCATTACTACAAAATAGTAGGAGTAATAATCAATTCAAAAGTCGGGATATATATTTAGTATACATTTCACACACAAAATTAATGTAATATCATCATATGAATTTAGTTAACAATACAAATCATCTTATACTCCTTAAGATGCTAGTTATTCCATGAACAAATAAATTAGTAATTGGTACTCGTTTTGATTATGCATGAAAAAATAATGTAGTTAGTAATACTTATTTAAATACCATTAATTCAAATAAAAATCTAAATTGATAAATTATTATAGAAGTATAAAAAATATAGAATATAGTGTTATTTATAGAATTTATAAATTAAAACATAGTATTATATTTTAAAACTTTAAAATGAATCGGTTAATAAACCTCATCAAATGTCTTTTTTAAAATATTATATTAAAATTATTTTAGAAAATTAAATTAACATGGTCACATTTTTTCCTATAAAAGTACAAATTTTTAAATTTGAATAAGTCACGCAAGTACTGATTAAATTAGTTTGTAAAAAAAATGAGCTTAAATTATATATGCTAACTCCTACGCAAATAAAAATGGATGAGTCATATTTCAAACTAATTTAATTTCAAAAAAATGATGTTAGCAATCAATTTTATATTAATGATTGGGTTCTAACTAAATTAAAATAGTAAAAACATACAACAAACAATCAAGGAGATTCTATGTCTTATTTACAATATTATATTTAGATTATTTCAGAAAATTAAACTAATATGATCACATTTTTTTCTGCAAAATTTGGGAATTGTTTAATTTGAAAAAGTAATTATGTATGTTCTAACTAAAGTAGTTTATACAAAAAAATGAGATTTAATTATACTCATACATAATATAAAAATGGATGAGTCATATTCGATTAATTAATTGACAATAAAGAATATGAAATGGTCAAAAGTTATATTCCTAAAATCATGCCACAAAAATTAATTTCCAAAAATCAGGTTAGCAATCAATTTTATATTAACGTCTAATTAAACAAAAACTAACTAAATATAAAAAAATAACAATCAATGAGATCTTATGTCATAAATTTAATTAATTACTGGACAAAACTAATACACATCTAATTTTATACTGTAATGATAAATTATTGTTTTTATAGCCTTTCTAAAATATTAATTTTTTATATGGAAATTGCTGAATTCTAGTTACATTAAATCAAATTCTTAGATTACTTGAAAAAAATTTAAACTGAACATTATGTAAAATTCAGAATTCAATATATATAATTGCCGACAATTAAGGAGTAATCTATTATGTAAAATTCAGAATTCAATATATATAATTACCGAGAATTAAGGAGTAATCTATTAAATGGGGGTTGAGTATATAATATAGATGGTGTAAAATTAATTTGGTAAACTTCTATTGAAAGAAAATAGTACAAAGATATTGGGAGTTATTGATATCAATTGATTGAAATAAATTTAGTTTTTCAATTTGTGGAATTTAAGGTTTAATAATTAATAAAAATTGTATTTGTATTTTTTTGTTATCAGTCAAAATCAATATATATATTGATATTTTGGGTATAAGAAATACCCAGAGAAGTACATATACAGAATTGAGAAATAGGTTGTTGTTCATTAAATCATAATGCCACAGTCCTAAACACGCAGTAGGATTCTTACGCCAATCATCATACTATAAGAAATTACATCGAATCGAGAATTTAATTGTGAATCAATTCCATAGCCTTGCTTTGAATTTCTTAATGAATTTTTGTATTTATATATTCTTGTATAATATTATAAAATAAATTTATATAATTGATTGTAAATTTAATTGGTATATTAGTAAGCAATTCAGGGATTCGATTTAAGATTCAATTGAATTATTGTTTCTTATTTTTCTTAATCTTCGGATCTAGATTGATTACTTTTTTATGCACATATAAACACAATTGGATTAAAATTATTCAAATTTAATTTACCTATACACACAAATTAAGTATTACAAAAATGTATATAACAAAAACAATCATTTATTCATCTTTATAGAAATACGTACAACAAAAATCAATACAATACAACAAAATCAATCCTCGTAAGTGGCTCAATATGATTTTTTTTTTTAACCACAGTGACCATTCACATAATTAGATGATGGAGGCTTTGAGAGAGCAGCATAAATGATGAAGCCATCCTATCCTTTAAAGTTTGATACATAAACCTGCAAAAAAAAAATAAAAAAATCAAGACAATATTCAAATTGTGTCACATATTAAATCGGACAACAAACCCAAAAAAATATTGGGAGAGAGAACATAACAACAAACCTAAAAATAAAAGCTATTTAGGTGCACATTAAAGATTATAGATCTACAATATATTTTGACGAAGATTCGCTAATTGAAAAATGAAAATGCATTATACACGAAGAGTGCACATGAAAAAAAAAAAACAGCATTCAAGGATGAAAAGAAAACATCATTCAATAGAAAATGATGAAAAATGAATGTCAAAGGATTATTATATAGGAGATTATATTAAGATTGAACGGTTAAGATTAATTTGTTTAAATGGATGGATTAGATTAAAAAGAAGAGTATGAAAAGGTGGTAAGAAAAGAGAATTTGAAATGAAGACATTTGGGAGGAGAGAGATTGTGCCAGACGAATCAAACTACGACACGTGGCAGTCAAAAAGTTTGCAAATATATATATATTGATGGGGAAAATCCTGAATGGAGAAATCCTGATAAATAGTAATTGTGTGCGTTTGTTTTGAGATTTTGAGTAGGATGAGATGTAAGTTTATGTCAAATCAAATTGTATAAAAGTAGTTGGATGTAATGTAATAGTAGGATGTAAGAGTATGATGTATAAGTATTTTTAGGGATGGATGTAGTTGGATGGAGAAATCCGGATGTGAAATCTCGAAGTAGAACAAGGATGTGGGACGTTACATCCCACGTCCGAACGGGTGAGTCCCAAAACAAACATGCCCTTAAGGATCAACTATTTTTTCTGACTTAGGCTTTTTCATTTTATAAAGCTATGCAGGGACAAAATTACCAGAACTCAAGGGTTCAATTAAAAATACTACTCCAGTATATATTAATTTTTAATTCATCTTATATATATTTCGAAACATATACTCCCTCAGTTCCATATGAATTTGCACACTTTCTATATATGGATGATCCATACCAATTTACAAACTCCATAAAAGGAAATGTTGTCATAACCCTCACCCTCAAAATATACACATATTTACCGTCATTACTTTTTTACACTCAATCCACCTTTTACTTTACTTTATTTATAAAAGTTTACAAAACTACCCCTCAAAACATCACTCATTACACTTTTTCTTATACATTAATTAAAATGTGTGTCATCCCATAGGTGCAAGTTCCGCTGAGACGGAAGGAGTAATATTTATAAATAAAAATTGAACAAAATTAACTTTCAATATATTTTAATCAGTATACGATCGAAATAGCTTTGATACTATATATATATTTCAATTGTTTTATGTTGTAATTCATCACTGTTATAATAACTAGTATTTCACCCGTGCGATGCACGGCTTATAAATGTATAAGTATCATTTAAAAAAAAAAATTACAGTATATTCTAAGTGTTTATTTTTACGTTATATTTTTAAAAATGTTTAGTATTTAGTAATACTCTAACCACTTGAACTATCTCCCTTCGCGTATGATTTCAACTAATATAATTAAAATTATCATTAATTCAATTTACACAAAATTGTATATTGTCCCAAAAGAAAAAGAAAAAAAACACTTACATGTTACATGTTAAAGAGTAGCTCACTGTACATATAGTATACAGTTTTTGTTTAGAATACGGAGTAGTAAATAGTAATTTTATACCAATCACAATTCCAGATGCCAAAAAAAAATTGTAAACACTAAGTCCTAAACATTATTCCAAATATGTGGACTCAAAAATGAAATAAATAAAGATATTAAAATATAAATCAAATCAGAAAAATACAAATATACTTTAAAATGTAATCCTGCACTGCAACAATCAGAAATTTAATTTTATATATTGATACCACTTATTCACAAAGTTAATTTTCAATGAGTGGAAAAGATTTATATCATACCAAATAGGGTTATACACGTTATAATTATCAGTTTATTCAATATTTGGAAGGCTAAGAGAAGCCTAGTGGCATTTTCCTTTCTACAATGAGTTTTTTGTGGACTATTTGATGCTATGCATTTTCAATTGGTCCTAATGCCAATAAACAAATATCTTTCTATAAAATTCTAGTGAGTGAAGGCATGTCTTTTTAAGAGCAGGAATCGTAGAAAATTTGGACAGACAATGAAGCAAAATCACGCGTACACATGTAGCAGCTAGCAAGATTTGGCAATGCACACCTCCTTTGTCACCCATTGCAATATTGCATCCCACTTACAGTAGATTTACCATCAAGAACTTGATTATCTACTGTGTCAACATTATTAGTAGCCACCTGAAAACATTATACTTGATTTTGAACTAAAAATATGCAATATATACAAACATTTACTCATGAACAACACATTAAGTTCAAATATATTTAATAATGATATCATAACAAATATCGAAAATTAAATTGCTTAAGCGTATGTTTTGAAACATATATAGTTATATACTAACCGAGTTAAAACCAAAATCAAATATGGTAAAAGAAATCAGAGGACTTCATTTGAATTAAAAAAAAAAAAGTATGCATGTAAAAATCTTATCATGTATAAGAATCATAACATCACTAATGAATTTAAATATTAAATGCTTTACTGAAAAAAATTGTTTCCTCTGTCAGACGGTAACAACTTCCTCATTTACTTTGCAGTTAGAGCAACAAAAAACCATTAATCCAGTTCCTCATCCAATCCAAAATTCCTAAATAATCACAGACTGCTGTTTTACTTCAGTCCCTGTGATTGATCATTGTGAAGCCAGTATATTTGTAAGCTTTCTTTACATCTTTCAAGCTGTCTTTATTGCTTAAAAAAATCCATATGTCCCGTTCTTGCAGATATCGAACACTGTGGGGGAGCTATATTCGTTGTCTGTTAGTGTCCCTTATTTTCCACTATGATAGCATACACACTTAATCTTCTTTCAAATGAACATATGGGGTATTTGTAAGTTGAAACATATCTATATTAAACTCTATGATTGTTAATAATTCTCAATTGAAGGTAAATTTTAGAAATAATTTTTTGAATCAACTACAATCAAACATTAAGTAATTCATACAATTGTCTAACAATCTGACGTGAATGAACTAAACTCACTGTGTATTATTCATTGAATAGAATGCTTAACAATTCAACTTCATAACTTCAATGAAACACTCCAAAAGAAACCATGTAACAATATAATATCAGGTGGACCGACACTAAGTACTTTAACTTAACATGCTACACATTCAAGATGATTAGGATTATGTGGTTATGAAGCAACAATTATGGGTGAATATATGCAAGAAAAAAACAGAAAAGCTTATCATAATATTTCAAAAATGGACCTCAAATGGAAAGAGTGCCCCAGCAGGGGAAACTGTATGGTTCACTTGTTCAACTGTCACTGATGGATCTCTCAATGCGTATGCTGAAACACACATATTCCAATCAGAAATTATTTGAGTAATTTCTAATTTTTCCAAAATACTAATTAAACGGAGTACATTCACATTTATCAAAGTATGCTCCAATTCTTATCTAATAAGTACTACATAACAAATTTAGACACGTAACACTACAAGAAAACAGTGGAATTCCAACGAGAAAATTCCAACGGATTTTGGCATTTTTTCCGTTGGAATCACTGATTCCAACGGTTATTCCATCGAAATTACGACAGTTGGAAAAGTGGGTGTTGGAATTGCAAATTTCCAATGAAAATTCCAACGGAAAAAAAATTCCGACGGTACATTCCAACGGATTGTGAGCGTTGGAATTATCACCTATTGAATTTTTTCCCAACATAAATTCCATTGAAGAATCCAACAGATAATTTTCCGTTGGAATTTGTTCCAACGGATTTCGACCTTTGGAATTTTAGTTGTTGGAAATTATAAATTTGAATTCCTACAATAATTCCAATAACAAAAAAATCCGTAGGAATTTTTATTCCAACAGACATGTAACGCTAGAATATCTATTGGAATTTTTCCATCACTTATTTCTTCGTCAATTCCAATGATGATTTTTCGTTGGAATTTTTCCAACAAATATTAGCCATTGGAACTTAAATTGTTGGAAATTTATTCAAGTCAATTCCAATGTCTATTCCAACGACATTAATCTAACGGTTGAATTAAAAATTCCAATGAAAATATACAGTTGGAATATACATTTGTGGAAATATGTCCAATATAAATTCCAACAACTTTTTTAGTTGGAATTTATTTAAAAAATATTTTATTTTTATTGCTATATTAAAAAATTATATTAAAATCAATTAAAATTACGCAATATACCATTTGAATTAAACTATATAATCAATTTAAAAATATATATAATAATTTAAAAATTAAATACAATCTAAAATAATTAATGTCATAACAAAAATAATAAATTGTAAACATTGTAGTCGTAAACTAGGAGGTGATCATCCTTCTAATTCACATCACCGACAAAAATAAACTAAAACTAATATAATAACATAAATATTAACTCCTAGTAATCAGCATCATCATAATCACCACCATCAATATATACAAAGGCACGATCATCCTCTTCATTCTCATTCTCATCATTATCTGTGTTCTCAGCATCACGAGAAGACACGCCGGAAGAAGATGCATCATGGGCAGTGTTAAATGATGTGTTGTTCATCATCTTCTGAAGAATACGGTGAACAGAGGCTAATTCACTCTCAATTGTAGTTAAACGAGATGTTAAGACCTGAACTTCTGAACTGGTCGGATTGGTGGTACTAGTCTTACCCCTCTTATTAGATCTTGAACTTGAAGATTTAAATAAAGCTACTTCTGATCCAAAACCACTGACTCTCTTACTATTCCCTTCATTAGCCTCGTAAAAGATCGTAGACTCATCAATCTCATCTTCAGCTACACCTTCAGACGACAACTTGCTAGCCTTTAAATTTTTATACTTATTCTGCATGTAGTTTTCAACAAATACAATATATTAGATTTTGTAAATATAAAATACAAAAGAAAATATATATATATATATTATACATAAATTACACAGATATGTATACACACTCAAACACACTCGTTTATATATATATACTCATATATCACTCTCAATCTCTCTCACACACATATATTTATATTATACACACAGCACGTACACATATATATTAATTACTCACAGAGGAAGACAATTATTCATTATTTTATATATATATATATAATATATATATATATATATATATATACTCACACAACACAGTAACACACCCATATATATATATATTACTCACACAATAGACAATTACACATATATATAATATATATATAATCACACACAGCACGCGCAACATACTATCACGCGCGCATACAAACAAAAATTGTAGTTTCTCCTAAAATTAAAATAATAATAGTAATAATCAATAATTACATCCATGGTTAATAAAAATGAAAAAGGAGAAAAGAAAACTCACCTTCCATGCGAATTAAGTATCCGTCAAAGAATAAAAAAAAAAACACGGAGGCACCGATAGAGTAGAAGGGTTTGAGAGAGATATGAAAAAAATTAAGAATAGTACAGAAAGAAACCCAAGATTGAGTATAGGGACAATTAATGGAGTAAAGGATTTGGATATATGAATGGAGTAAGAGGCACGGCATAGGGTAAGAGTATATTTTACAGGAGATTGAATTTAATCAAATCTTTGAAATATTTCGAATTAAAATTTTGAGAATTCCGCCCCAGCTTGCGCGCTCAATTTAATTTTTTTAGAACTTTTAAGATTTATTAACAGTTAACAAAAATATAATTTTTATTTTGGAAAGACAATTAGGGCCCCTCAAATTTAGAAAATTCTATAAATATAATTTTATTTTGAAAAATATATTAGGGGTCGGTCATATATTTTTCAGATTTTAGTATATTTTTTTATATTTTGTGTATTTTTAATTAGGATTAGTCTTGTATAGACTCGATTCCTTATATTTTAATATATTTTTTTATATTTTGTGTGTTTTTTGTAAGGAATCGAGTCGACCAAGTCCACATTTTTTTTTCTATAATATTTGTTTCGAAAAAGTGTAAGTTATTTTAACTAAAAAGTGCAACACATTTTTTATTAAAAAATGTAATTCAATATAATTGAAAAGTGCAACATAGTTTTTTAATAAAAGGTGTAACTGTAAGTCATTATAACTAAAAAGTGTAACAAATATTACTAAAAAGTGTAAACACAATATTATTAAAAAGTGCATGTCGGTATAACTAAAAAGTGTAACACAATATTTTAATGAAAAGTGTAAGTTATTATAACTGAAAAATATATGTCTATATAACTAAAATGTGCAATATAACATTACCAAAAAGTGTATGTCAATATAATTGATTTTTTTTTTAAATGTATGTCACGACAATTGAAAAGTGTATCACTAATAAAAAATCAAAATTTCCAAAAAAAACAAAAATATTATTGAAAAAAAATGTTGATCAAGTCAATAGTTGACCATTCACTTGTTCAACTCAATTTTATATACAGACTAAATTTCATGGGAGACCAACCCTTTTAATTAATAAATTTTTTTATGATTTATTAATATAAGTTTTATATTTTTCAAATTTATTTAGTTTTTATTTAAAAAATAAAAAAAATTAATGTTGTTTTAAAAAAATATAAAATAAAAAATCTTGACACTAATTAATTAGAAAGAAAACCCTAAATTTTGGGGGAAAAAATGAATTAGGTGTGCACAACAAATGAGACGGGCCGTCGAAAAACATCAGACTGCGTTGGATATAACAGAGAGCCAAAAATGTCAAATGAATGATGTGAATAAGGAGAACTGAAAAATTGGAAACGATAGGCAAAAAAATAGAAATGATAGACAAACAATATTAACTTTATTCACTCTTGTATGCACTCAATATTGCATGATACAATTGGTGCAATTGACCTACGATTTTAATTTGATTTTAATGTGTGTATTAAAAATTCAATTGAACAGTCACTTAAAATCCAACTGCATATATGTATTCAATTGCATACAAGAATTTGTCAATGCGACAACACCACCTTGCAGCACAAGCGACGACGGTGTTAAATTAAAATTGAGTGACGTAGAATTTGAATCGCAAGATACTCTCAAATAAGCAAGAATAAATAAAGATAGTAGTTTATTCATAAAATAGATATATCAGTTGAAGTTATAATGCGGTATTATGTAGTACATTTGTAAATAAAGTGATGGTTTATGAATAAGTGAATTATAAAATGGGTAAATAAGTGATGATTGTAGTGAAGTACACTTTTCAATAAAGTAAGACATAGTTAAATTTAATTTTATTTTTTTGGTGTTTTCTATTATGTTCTTTAAGTCTTTAAATTTATATTTTTTTATTAATTTTAATTATATAGTTACACAATTTTTTTCTAAAATAAATTATGTAATACTCCCTCCGTCCCACATGTGAAGTGGCTCACAAAATAAGAAAAGTGAATTTAGTGGGGATTTTGAGGGGTAATTTTGTAAACTTTTATGTATAAAGTAAATAAATTAGTTAACTTTTGTATATGTGTAAAATTGAGAATATTTTGAGGGTGGATTTTATAAAGGGTTTTCAGTTTAAGGGTGTGAGTTATTGTGAAAATACAATAACTTGGAAATAAAATCTTTTTAATTTAAGTTGAGATTGATATGACCGAATCTTTTTAGTATGACAGAATACCATAAATTGGTTTAATTAGAGGCTTTTACAAATTTAAAGATATTTTACAATATATTTTTTCCAAACTAATATATATATAAAAAAAAAAGCGGCAATTTCCACCAATTCTCCTATTTTACCGCCAATTCTCAATATTTATCACAATAATTTACTCCCCTTATTCTCCTATATATATTATACCGCCATTCTCAACTATGTTATACCCTGCTTCATCTCTGTTATATATATATATAAAGGCTCCCTCCTTTGCTCCTCACATCGTCTCGTGAGCAAGGGCGGATCTATTCAATCCCACCCTGTTTTTGGGGGAAAAAAATTTATTAAAAAAATTCTGCAACTATTATACATTTAATCTTGGTGTATTTCTTCTGAATTTCTCAGTAATTTATAATTGTATTGAAAATAAGTTTGATTTTATCTTCTTTCTAGAACTTGAATTTGGAGGAATCGGCGGTGGAGAAGTAAGGTGTGACCTCGAAATAAAAATTCAGCAGGAAATAGGTGGGAGGAGTAGAAGTTTAGATTAGCGCCGCACTCTCTGCAACACCATTGAAGTAAATATTTTTCTTCTTGAATTAAAGGTGAAAGCGAATGGGGAGGTATTACAAAAGCATTTTTTTTTAAAGCTTCTAGATGATTTATTATTTACTCAATTTCTTCAATCAATTCAATTCATTATAATTCCTTATTTTTCTAGAAGATAAATTGACAAACCTATTTTGTGTTGGAGAATTTTTTGGCAATTGAATTTTAAGGGATATGAATACATATTTAATTGTTTAATTAAATTTATGACCAATTACATTAAAATTAATCGAAATTATGATTCAATTAGATTAATTTTACCATTGAATGCACACAAGTGTGACTCTTTATGTACTATTGTGACAATTGAATGAACAATTTTTCAACTATTAAACATGTCAAGAGTCAAAACAAAAATAAAATAGAGGGTGATTATATTTATCAGATTTTATGATTGTGTATATATTGAAATGATTGTGTATATATTGAAATATAATTGTTTGAAAATATTGATGTTGATCTTATTATTAATGAATGCTATCAGATTAATAACTGTAAAAACGCAACTTAAGCAATCAATTGTTTTTTAACTTTTAATTTTTTATGGTATTTATGTCAGGCTTTCAGCCCATCCTATATTTTTTTTCTGGCTCCGCCCTTGCTCGTGAGCCGTGACTTGATCCAGTCATTCACACACTTTCGACGAGCCTTGCCCTCTGACCACCAGCCGCCGGCAGTTGCAGTGCCGCTCCACTCACCAATTACTGCCGCAACGTCTGTCGCTCCTCTCATCTTGCTTATTTAACGGTTTGATAGTATATTCAATTAATTCTCTTGTTTGATGACTTCTGTGTTTGATAAAGATTGCATATATGCCGTAAAAATATAATTGAATATAGGATTAGACCATTTAATTATATGTACACCTTCTATATATTTTTCTTTTAAGGCTTTGATTGGGAATGATTATTATTATTAGATGGTCGTAATTTATTTTTACAATATTCATTGTTACTTTTATTATATTTGTATAAGTAATTGCAGGAATTTTACACTAGTTTGTTATGTAATCACAATGTTCTCTTTGATTAAAGATCTACACATATTTTGTCGTCTTTGATAAAATATAGGTTCAGTGGTAACACTTCAGTGTTATATATTAGATTAAAATTATTTTTAGTTTATTTTTTGTATGTAATTAATTATCACAATCACACTTTAGTAATTTTAATTTTATATTTTTAGTTTATCTTGTCAAGAAAATGTTGACGTTGATTTAAGGGATTTCAATAGTAGGGGTGAAGAAATAAGTCATATTGCAAGTGTACATAATGTTGATAAAGTGGATGATCGTATTGAAGAAGATGAAGAAACATCACATGGAAGTGAAGATTTTGAATCTGATAATGAAGTTCCTTCTGATTATTATGAACATAGTGATTGATCGATAAGATGTTTCTTTATGACTTTTTTTTTCCAGTTTTTTCTTTGACTTTTTTTTTCCAGTTTTTTCTTTTGGATTTTGAATGAATAATCTTGAAATATGATATTCTTTTCTTTTTCCCACTTTTTGAGTTATATGTAGAAATTTGATGGTGTTAGTAAAAATTGGAACAAAATAATGAAATAATATATTTTTTTCTTCAGATTTTGATTAAATTGGCATAAGAATTTTTTTTTTTTTTTTTGATCAGGCAAAAGGAATTTTTTATATTGAAACCAAGCGTAAAAAACAGAGTATAGTTCAGCGTGGCATGAGATTTGAGATTTGCCGAGCCAAATCTGCAACTTAATATTTGGTAAACACTCTAAGAAATGAGCTACAACAATGTAATACAACAATGTAATACGTGTGTATATATATATTTACAAATTCTTAAAAATATCAATTATTAATGATGTACTCAATTTAATTGTAATGATAAAGGTATCTATCTTATGAGAATCATTCAACTGTCCAACATAGTTGGAAATTTTGTTGGAATTATATAAAAATTATGAGTTGATTTAGGAAACCATTTCAACCAGTGAGTGTCAATGAAATTTTTGTACAATAAAACACGACGTTGAAAATTTCGTTGGAATTAGATATAAAATGTAATTTTATTTAGGAAAATTATTCCAACGATCTAGCACCAATGGAATTTCAATTGGAATCATTAAAACAAATTCCAACGATATTCATGTCGTTGGAAATTGTGTTGGAATTAGATATAAATATCTAATTTGATTTAGGATAGTCATTCCAATTGTCTAGTGTCGTTGGAATGTTTGTTGGATATTTTTTAAAAAAAATTCCAATGCATTTTCCAACGATAAATTCCAACGGCTACCACAAGGTGTTGGATTCTTCGTTGGATTTTTCCAACGGTGAGTTTTGTTGTTGGAAAAACTGTTGGAATTTTGAAAATTCCAACGGTTTATTTTACCGATGGAATTTTTCCGCTGGAATATCACTGTTTTCTTGTAGTGTAAATAATTTAGACAACCACTTAGAGTGGGAACATAATTCTAAGAGGCTTTATATTATATGTGCTTAATTAAACATTAAACAGAGTACATTCACATTTATCAAAGTATGCTCCAATTCTTATCTAATACTACATAACAAATTTAGACACGTAAATAATTTTGACAACCACTTAGAGTGGGAACATAATTCTAAAAGGCTTTATATTATCTGTGCTCACAACCATCAGAATTTAGGGAAAACAACTTAACAACACAACATAGATGTTAGAGGCGCAAGCAAATGGCTTGTTGGGCTCATCAATACCTTACTCTTGAGCACAAGAAAAAAAACTATAAAATGTGTATATCATATAATGATAACAATCTATATATCATTTGAAGCCTACTTTTTATTAGTTCAATGGTAAAAGTGTATTACTTATAAACCAAATAATTGATTGAAAAGATAAAATATAAACTAAATAAATATATATAAACAACCAAAAAAGGAATTTAAAACATGTTTTGAGAGTGGGAAAACGATGGTGTTCAGAACACCTATTTGTACACTGTAACATCGTTCGCATCTTGCCTGCAGAGGCTGACCTTTGAGCCCCTTGCACCTCAGGCAGCCTTGAATAACTATGCAAGTATGCAACATAATTTTTTTTATTTTAAATCTAAAGCCAAAACTGTGAAGCACGATATGGTGCAACCCAAGAATTTTCATTTGATTACTTCACTTCAAAGGCTGTAAAGTAGGTATTATTTCCATTCATAGGTAGATGCAAATTGGCACGTATAAAGAGAAAATAACCATGGAACACACATAAAACGAACATTCAAATAGTAAGCATAAAATTTTGAAAACAACACCCATAATACCCAACTGTTTCCAATGCATCAATACTTTATCCAGTATACAAAATAGCTCAAGTCAACTGTGCACAACATAAATAAATGCCAAAATATGCAGCGAAGAAAGATGAGTTGTACCTCAACAACATCAGGTCTTGTACAAATTTGTTTCAGTTCAGCAATCTTCATTCTTCGTTGAACCTTCAAGAACAAAATAATTTAGCATTAGGATTACTGAGAAGACATAAAGAACCATGTAAATCAAAAGAAATGACGGGCCAAGGGTTTTGCCATAGAGGGGTGAAACAACTACCTCTATCCATTTTTACTCACTGGTGACAAACGGTCCTCTCAACCGTTTCTGAAAATTTGATAAATAAAAACAGTGTACAACTTTAACCATACACTTGTATCTGAATTATCCAAAAAGAATTGGTATATTACTGTGCCATCTGTGTGGTTGGATTCCTTTTATTGGCATATAGCTACACATACATGTTAAGAAAACGATAGAGAGAATGAGTGGCCACACACACTCATATAATGTAGAGATAATTACACTTCTTAAGGTTTGACATACTAACAAAAATATCCCAATAGAATAAACCCATAAAATACAAATACCTCCAATCACATTTGCTTCTATTTTACACATCCAACAACTAACGAAGGCATTCATAAGAAAACAACAAACTTCAAGATAGCATTTACAGCCTCATAATAGGGTAATTGTAATTCTATATCTTTTGTAAATAGACCAAAATCTTGTTATTTTCGTAGTTTACCATAAAATTTATATAAGTATGCAAGGAAGCCATCGTCCAAAATAAGAAAAAAATTAAAA
Source organism: Galeopsis tetrahit (assembly GCA_963675135.1). Taxonomy (NCBI): domain Eukaryota; kingdom Viridiplantae; phylum Streptophyta; class Magnoliopsida; order Lamiales; family Lamiaceae; genus Galeopsis; species Galeopsis tetrahit. Next base: position 16,391,843 of record OY776125.1, on the reverse strand, counting down.
TTTAGTATGTAAATGAAATTATTAAAGTTTTAGAGAGAGAACTAAGTTAACAATAAAGAAAATGCAACTACTTTAAAAGGGGGAAAATCTTATAACTATATCATACTCCATATACATACAGACACGAATGGTAGAAGCTCTAGGCAATTCTGATAGGATACAATTCTTTCCTTCTATGTTTCTTAGATTCATAATTTTATTTATTGCAGTATGTTCTGGTACTATTGGTACCTCCATATATTGATCTTGTAATCCATTATATGGAACCTTCACTATTCAATATATGGTTTTTGCTTGATTAAAAAAAAGTAGCTGTCACAGGAAAAACATCAAACACTTAAAAGAGCAAACACAAGATATGTGTTCAAATGAGAAAACCTGAAAATTAAAGATCACATACAGATCGATTGGGTAAACAAAATATTCAAGAAATTGAGAAAATAAAAATAAACGATGATATATAAATGCATCGACAGTCTAAACCTACCACCAACAAATCCATAAGATTAGAAGCAGTGGGAGTACATTTGAATAACATTAATTGACGGCAACAACAAAAATGAACATAATCACTGACCTCTCTGCTCCATTTTTACTCAGTCTCCAAACGTCGAGCGACTGTTTGCGGATCTGCTGTGGAGGTTTGACGATGGCGGTTTCGCGGCTCATGTGCGGCGAAGGTCAAAACAACTTTAGGCGAGGTGGGCGACCAAACGGCTATGGCAGGCGGCTTCTTGTTGCGGTGGGCCCACCGCCGTGGAGGCGTGATTTTTGCAGAAGAGAAGGGCGCTGGTTTCAAGCGAGGCGTGAGCGGCGATCCAAGGGAGAAGTGGTGTTGTGAGACTTCAAGCTGCGTTGGCCTCTTCTGTGTGATGTGCACAACTTTTGAAGAAGAGTTGTAGCAGATCTGCAGATGATTTGTGTGTTTTCAGAAATTTGGTGTCGTCTTTTGCCCTATTTCAGGCAAGAAATGAGACTATGTTTTCAATTCAAAACGGTGTTCTCACTTCTCAGTATTTTGTAAACATTAAAGAGAGAGAAGGGAGTGTATACCTAGAATTTGAAGAGTTTACTTCAGAGAAAGCCAAAAGTCCATTTCCAAAAATAGTATCTAAAAAATGGGCGGGAAAATATTTTTAGTATACTATCCTGTTATTATATATATATAGATAGCAATTTTTTATTTTCAGTATAAAACATATGAATGGAGGGGAAGGGGTTTCCCATTTAAAATGGACCTATTAATTTGGTAATAAATATACAAGTGTCCTACATGTGACATGTGACAGTTTGTGATGAGTCATTGAACTTGACGGATTGTGAAGTCCTTATCATGATGTGCGCTGGCCAGCTAGCTTTTGCTACAACAAAATTTGGTCTACGCGGAGACTCTTTGATCGGATTTCTTGCAAATTAGTATTCATTTTGGACAAAAATGTACCTACTTAATTAGGTTCCATTCAATATATATATATATATATATATATATATATATATATATTTATTTATTATTATTATTTTTTTGGCTCAGCCAGATTTTTTATTTATTTTTATTGTTGTCGCTTAATCTTTTTTTATTTTTTTAAAACTAAAATAATCACGCTACCGTCTCGACCTCATGTAGTGTCGTGCTCGTTGGGCATTAGGTTGTAGCTTGACCTGATCAGGTTTATTTAAACTACATGGAGTAATGCTTGATCGAAAGTGTAGTCGATGATCATTGATCTACAAGAGTTGTATGAGACAATCTTATAAATGTGACTGTTGGGTTCTCGGGCCGGATTTGGACCCTCCATAATATTCCACTTGATATGATATTGTTCGATTTAAGTTGACCAAACTCTCACGGCTTTGCTTTTGAGTTATCCCTAAAAAGCTTCGTACTAATTGAGATACTAGTCCTCCTTTTTATACCCATTAATGATCCTTCAATGCTAATCTGATGTGGAATAATTGTTTAACACTCAACAGTTACACGTACAGTTTAACCTTTTTATTTGAGTCACGCTTTCTTTTGAAATATCGTCAAATTAGATTTTTTTTTCGAGCATTCAAATTAGATTTTCTTAAACTCACAATTCATACATATAGGTAGGGGTGTGCACCGGTCCAAAACTGGACCGGACTGGGACCAGAATCTTACCAAAAGTCGGACCGGTTGGACCAAATTTTTTTTTTTATCTTTTTAATTTTTTTTTTAAATTTATGGAAGCAAGAACAAGATTGATGAATTTGTGTATGAAAATTAAAGTGTTTGCTCTTCATTACGTCAATGTGAATTTTATTTACATTATTATTAATGATCTTTTGATCCTAAGATCTCAACACATTTTCACCAATTACTTGGTTTTGAAAAATAATTGAGAGTGCATTAGTAAAAAAATATTAAAAAAATTTAAAAAAAAAAAATTCCGGTCCAAACCGGAAAATTCCGGTCTTGAACCGGACCGGAAGACCGGAATCCAAAATTTCCCGAACCGAAGACCGGACCGAAATCTAACCGGTCGGACCGGTTCCGATCTTTTTTCCGGTCCAATTTATTTTGAACACTCCTACATATAGGTTAAATGAGACTCATCTCATACATCAACATGATAAACATAATAGAGTAAATTAAATGAGACTAGCTCGTCCCCCATGCTTTCTGTACGTGTAATAATTGTACTTGAGATAAATTATAATGGATGCAAGAAAGATAAACGAAATCGCTAAACAAGAACACAAAAAATTATGTATATATATACTTCTTAATTTGAACAAATTAAGTCTAAAAATAAATTCTAAACAGAAATAAACTCAACTATACAGGTGAGATAAAATAGTTTGTCAAGTCGTACGCCATTTTAATAGTGAAAAGAGTTCACTTCATTTTACATCGGATTCAAGATATTATAGACCACTTAATTCCCTTGATGAAAGTGCACGTATATATTAAATGCATTTTTCTTAATGTGTGCCGTACTTGAATTATACAGTATTTTTTTAAAAATTAAACTAGCAAGGATTTTGCAGGTAATCATTCCGAAAATGTGGAAATCTAAAAAAATTCAGACTACATTAAATTGATATGGTACTAGTGAATAGTGATACAGCTGAAAGGTGGTGGATTTTTCATTTTTTTTTTTAAAGAGGAAAGGTGGGTTTAAATTTTTTTTTTTTTTTTACAGGAGGAAAGGTGGTCTTTTAGTACACTCACTCTTATATGATGATTTTTTTTTTTGAAGCAAATAGATGATTTTTTTAAATTCCAACAAGATGTGATTTGTACTTAAAAATACATATACAGCTTATATAGAAAAATAAATAAGATTTGTATGACTCTGTCCAAGTGGCCTAGCACTATTTTTGGAGTTAAACTTTAAAATAGTTTCAATCTTATTTCAACTACTCTATTTTGAAGATTTAAAATAAAATTTTGAATATAAAATGAAGTTCACTATTCAAAATTCTATATTTTATATCTATTATTTTATTAATATTTACAATTTTATATTAATAATTAGAGTTCCTTTGTTAAATAATTACAATTATATTGTTGTACTAATTTATAATATAATTTTAGTTGTTTAATTTAAATTTACAATTTTACGTCATTATGTGTTTCGTAATTTTATATTTAAATAAAAGTAATATTTAAAAATTACAAATTCATTGACATTTTATGATTTTGATAAAATCAATAATACTTAATTTTATAATTTAATTTATTAATTGAATATTTAATGGTATAAAATAATTTAAATATCAAGATAAATATATTATTTATTGATTGTAATATATTAAAAATGAATAAAATAATGAGATTATTACAGTCATTTATATAGAGTCTTAAGCAAGTATAAACCTACAACTTTTAAAATTCCCTAATAAGGTCAAATTAGTGTTAAAAAACCTTAAATGCCCTTAATATTCATATACCCCCTTAATTTATATATTTGAACATTTAATTCGAATTTTAAATTCATAATTACTTGCAGCAAATTAATTCCCAAATTATAGGGCACATTCAACAAATTATTGACCTTCCCAAAATCGATTTCTGAAACTTCATTTCAGCAAATCTCTCAATGCAGAAACCAAAATAGGAAGTTTATGTCAATTTTGTTTAATTTTTCATATCACCAAATTCATCTCAGCAAACCATTAGTCTGTAAGTATCTACCACTTTAAAGTTCATCTTCTTTAATTGTTTTGAAGACCACATTGCAAAATAGAGTCACTTCTACTATGGCGATGTCGCCTCCAACTCTCCGGCGAAGACGACCACCACCATCGCCATGGCCAAGCTGTTCGCCGTCGACGCCCCCACCATTGCCGTCCGCCTTGAACTCCATGGTCGCCGCCCTTGAAGCTCCGTCGTCGATCTGCCATGGCGAATATGAAGCTTTGTGGCCGCCGCCATGGCCGGGGAAGTCGCCGTGGCTTCGTCGTCTTTACAGGGGGTCGCCGGACGAAGATCTTCATCTGTGCCGTTTGGGGAAACAGATTTTGCAGAGCCCCCCACCATGGCGAACAGATTTTGCAGAGCCCCCACCATGGCCGACGTCGTGAAGAAATTGCAGAGCCCCCACCATGACCGACGTCGTGAAGAAATTGCAGAGCCCTTGCCGTTTTACAAGGTGTGGGCCACCGTCGAGACCACCTGGAAGAAGGCGAAGCCATGGCCGAGTTTAGAGGAGAAAAAGCTGGAGGGTCCCGTTATTTTCGGCACGAGTCAAGGAAGCGGTGAGTACTTCTGCCGAGCTTTTGTTTGTATGTTTAGATGCACTTTTGTTTGCATGTTTTTATGCAAAATTGTTTACATGCACTTTAGTACATTCCTTTCTATACGTATGCATATTTGTCGTCATGTTTATATGCATTCCTTTATATGCATTTTGTCATTCACATATTACCTGATGTATATGCATGTTCATACAAAAATTCAGTCAATTGTGCATATTATAATTCATAATTTATTTCATATATATATGCATTGTATGAGAACGAGTATTGCATACTGGACATCATGCTTACGTGTCCAATTTTTGCACTATCTTCGTCATGTTATAAACTCAAGAAATTTATGAGTCTTTTTGTGATTTAATTGTGTTGTGACTCTTGTGTAATTTAATTCTGGATCATAAAATTCAGAATTATTAATTTAAATTTGCGTTGGATAATTATTTGAATTAAGGAAGGTGATATATTTGCCTTATTTTTAGGAATCTTTTAGGTACTGAAGGTGATATATTTGCCTTATTTTTAGGAATCTTTTAGGTACACAAAGTCAGCTAATTAATTCAAATTGCCTTATTTTTAGGAATATTTGAATTAAGAAAGGTGATAGATTTGCTTTTTTCGAGAATTAATTATTTTGAAATTATTTAAATGGGAAAAAGGGCAACTTTGTCTTCTTATTGGATAAAAAATAAAAATCTATTCCCTATTAGATAAAAGTTTGAGTGAAATTACCTTATTAAGAATTTACCCTAAAATAATATATAGAGTAAGATATAGAGTTTTATGGTTGGAGAAAGTTTTTAAAATAGAATACGAAAAATTGTATTTTAAAATTTAGAGATCTTTATTTTAGAGTTTGTGGCTGGAGATGGCATAAAAGCATCTATTTTGTAAAGTTCCATTTTACTTTCAACTGTACTCTATTTTAAAGATTTGAAATAGAGTTTTTATTAGTGAACTTCATATATGTAATTCACGGTTCAAAAACTTTATATTTTATATCTACTATTTTATTAATGTTTACAATTCTATATTTACAATTTTATATTAATAATTAGAGTTTATGGTTGAACACCTACAGTCAGCTATTTTAGAGTAAGATATACTCCTATAATTTTAGTCACTCTCTCTTCCACCTGTTAAAAAATGTCTATTTTAAGATGGCGGTAGTGGAGTATTATATACTATGTATTAATGCATTTTTATATATTTATACATATTAATTAATAGAGTTAAATAAGTTGATTTGCATGTTGGACTTAAAAAGACATATATACAAGAAAGCTCACACTCTACCTACTACTTTAAAAAAAAAATGAATCTAACTTGTTTAGTAAACGATTGGATGGTGAAATTGATAAAAAAGAAAGACACCATATAGATATAATTCCTATATATCACTTGAGTAAGTTCAATTACTCAATATTAATAATATATATATATATATACTGGTTAATTAAAAATTTAAACATACCACAAATTGCTAAAACTGCAAGTTGGATATATCATGTGAATTTTAATAATGCGCATGTGGGACGATCAATGTACGTAGAGCAGTACACCAGCAACAATTAATTAATGAAAGGGAACAAATAAAAATGCCTGTCCATAAAGTAGATCGATGTAATTCCTAGGTATCAATAAATAACTCACATGCTTTCAAAACTTATAAAAAAATGTAATAAAAGTAATTTGGAGCATTTTAATTAAGCACTTTAAAATAGTTAAATGAATTTAATTATTCTAAAACACTAAACATACTTTGATTTTCCTAAAAAATAAAATAAAAATTCAATAGCAAATATAAAATGATATACCTAGCTACTTGACCTAGCTTTATGAAAGAATTATTAATGTTGTCACGTCCGATTTTGAAGGGGGGCGACTGTCTAATATAATGCACAAAGGTTTTAAAATGATACTAGCTAGTATCATAGTATGGGGACCCCTAATTACGGATTAATTATTTATCCAACCAAATTATGGAGCAATAACGAGTGTAGAATTAGGACCACCTCAAACTCATGTAATTATATTTATGACCATTAAGATATAGAGACAACTTTTTTAGGTGGGTTCAATACAAAAACACAGAGATACAAATTATATATAAGTGGTCCTTTGTACATCAATGGCGATGTAGTATATTTTACCTTTATCAATTTTGGTATTTTATTTTCCTGAAAAATTCAAAATTTAATCGAGAAATTGCTCTAATTTCATCTTCTAGCCACATTTTCCCCCACCACTCTCATCTAGGAAACAAAACACTCAATCATTTTCACGTTTCAGATTGCACCTCGCCGTGAATCACAAATTTTGTTTGTTCCCATGACTAATTTCGAGTGATTTATGGTGAGGCGAGAGCCGAGGCCCATACTATTCTCTTCCTCCCACTGAGCCCGTCGTTTCAATAATTTTCTCGTGCCATTCTATGTGCTACAACAAATTTTTGACCATTTTTCATAATTACGTAGAAAATTACGCATGATTTTAGAATGTGATTTATTGCATTTGATTATATTGCAATTGCTCGTTTTTCTAATTATTTGTACTTTGATGATTAAAAGTCGCACTTAATCTTTTCCACATGAATTTAAGCCCAAACACATGCATTTTGGAACAAATGAATTGAATTTTAAAAGCCCAAAACACATGCATTTTGGCCATTTTTTGAACTGCAGTAGTAGGGGCCATTTTGGGTACTCAGTGGCCAAATTCAAGATTTTGGCAATACGCCAGGCTTATCTTGTTGCAAATTAAGAAATAACGACGTCGTTTTATGAAAAAGACAACAAAATTTATGACAAACACCTAGTTCCTTGCAAATCTGTCGCAAAATATTACCATAAATTACAAGTGACAGCTCTCCTTTCCTTCCTTTCCATTCCCTCGTCGCTCTCTCCCTGGAAAAGGCTTTTTGGGGAGTCGTTGATGTTTTCTACCTTTGTAGTTCACGTCAGCCTTCGATTTAACCATAAGTTTTCTTGGTTTACTATTTATTATAGTTTGATTACTTATATTTAATTAAATATATATGTTCGATTGTTAATTGTATAGTTATAATGTTAGATTGGTATTAGGCACAAACCGATTTAAAGGGCCCATTATTATTTGGAAAAAAAAGAGAGAGAGACTGTTTTTACAAAAAAATAAATAAGAAGGTTGAACTCATGATAAATCTAATTAAATAGCATATATTTCGTGCGCAGTCATTTAAACTTAAGTTATAGTCTTACATAGTACAATACGGGAGCAACGCACAAAAAAATATATAAAAAAATTCAGGTGAAGAGGATATTAACATAGATTTCCTCCTTATGTACGTATATAATAGAAAAAAGAGTAATAAAACATGACCACCAATTGCCAAATAAATAAAATTAATTAATCATCGTAGGCATTACCACAGAGAGATCCAAGAATGGCAAGTATATTGCCATGTAAAACAGCCTTCACAAATCGGATTTTCCAGGGAGTGTAGGGCGGATATCTTGCAGTGATATCAACGGCAAATCCGCGACTTAAGACGGGCTTCTTATGGCTGAAAGCATCGAATGAGTGTTTGCCATGGTATGATCCCATCCCGCTTTCGCCTACGCCTCCAAATGGCAAATCGGGCTCTAGATACTGCAACGTACAACTAAGTTTGTTAGGCTACGTATGTTTATTATTTAAGATCAAGTTGAGAGATGGGGAGTAGTAAGTAGTTAATTACATGCATTATAGTGTCGTTGATAATGATACCACCAGCTGAGACACTTGTTACAAACTCTTTCTTGAGTTTGTTGTCATTTGTAAACAAATATGCCGCCAGTGGTTTCTCTTTACCACTAATCAAACTAAAACATTCCTCTATTTTGCTAACCTTCATCAAGAAATTAAAGAGTGACAAATGAGTTCAACAAAAAAACTATGTAGCAAAATTTAATTTATTCAAGTTTTACCGTTAAAATGGGAAGTAATGGTCCAAAAATCTCATCCTCCATGATCACAGAATCTTTCTGCACATCCAGTATAATCGTGGGTGCAATCTTGCTACAACAATATATCAATTTAAATTAGAGCTATATATAAATAAAACGATCTCACATGAGACCACCTTCTTGTACTTACAGATTGGTTCTATCTCGTTGGCCTCCAAGAACGATTGTAGAAGACACCGTTTCATCATCCAATAGCTTTTCGAGGCGATTGAAATGACGGGGATTCACAATACTCGATAAGTCCTTGGATTGGAGAGGATCCTTTCCAAAACATTTTTCAAGTTCTTCTGAAAGAACACTTACCTGATGATATTAATTTCATGTTACTTAAAATATATATAATTGGTCATCATAATTAAATCAATTAAACGAAATAAATAAGATTAGATGATTAACCAATTGTGAAGCAAAGTGTTTTGTAGTTATGACATAGTCTGGAGAAATACAAGCTTGTCCACTATTGCATCCCCATTTGCCTTGAATTATTCGTTTCGCTGCAACCTTATAACATTTCAATTGCACAAAAATATTGTTACATTATGACCGAAATAAATATTTGTATGTCATGATCATCAAATTAGATCTATTTATATATATATATATATATATAGAGGTTACTTTTAAATTGATTTTGGAATCAACAACCACAGGACATTTTCCTCCGAGCTCCAAAACGACAGGCGTGAGATGCTTTGCAGCAGCAGCTAAGACAATACGTCCCACCACGCCACCGCCTGTCGAAAATCAAGACCAAATTATTAAGGTTGTTACATATTGAAATTAAATTATTGTTTCACATATATATATATATATATATGCATTGATCCCTAGCTAGCTCGTAGTGTGAGGTTGGTTAATTAAGGAGGGTTCCACCTAACTTTGGGACACTTGTCTTTCAAGTTTGAAGAGGGATGGATGCAGTGTCCGGGGGTTAAATGCCCTTAAGCGTAGGGTACTATGAAAGAGATACATCAACATAAATACCAATTAACGTCGATCTAAAATTTGTTTCTTGTATCTGACTGGCGCTCCCCATCAATTAATATATAGCTAGGGACGATGGACATATGTCAATTAATTTGTTCATCCCTTTCTATCAACTCTACCAAGGGCCTATATTTGTTCATATTGTTCTATAATATATAGTACTTGTCTACATACCCCTAGCTAAAGGAACGCGAAAAATTGAAATGGTGCGATTCAGGGTACAACCTAAGCTTGTCTATGAGGCGTTAGTGTTCTGCTGGCCGGACCAACCCAACCTCGTCTATTACATTTTGACTAGGTTACTATTAGAGATCTATTATAAATGAATTATTTCACACATCTAGCTACATTCAAATTCGAAATTTTAGTATGAATTTCTCTGAGTTAAGTTGGTCCTCGTCTGATGCACAAGCTAGATTTCTTGGATCCATGTAATTAATTATTTAAAATTAAATAATAAATACTCCCTCCGTCCCAAGATTTTGTGCATTGTTTGACCGGCACGAAAATTAAAAAAATGGAATATAGTGATGTGTATGGTGGAATAAAAGAGGGGTATTATTGGTAATTCATTGACTAAAATGAATGAGATTTGACTAAAGTGAAAGAGAGATATTAAATTGTGGGCCCAAATAGAGTGGTATTTTTAAAATTAGATGAATGTTGTAAGGGTAAAAATTATGTGAGTTATTTCATTTTTTGAAGTGTGCAAATAATGTTGGGACGCCCGTTAAGGAAAGTGTGCAAATAATCACGGGACGGAGGGAGTATGAATTTCTTCATCATTTTGTAACAATATTCTTCCATGATCAAACCAATTTTAATTTTTTTAAGATCATCTCCAGCGCAACTCTATTTTAGAATTAAAACTTTTAAAATGGAGTTCTACCTTCCTTCAACCATACTCTATTTTAAATATTTGAAATAGAATTTTGAATAGTAAACCCCATATATGAAGTTCACTATTCAAAACTCTAAATTTTATATCTATTATTTTATTAATATTTACAATTGTGTATTACAATTTTATATTAGTAATTAGAGTTCTTATTAAATATAATTGCAATTCTATTGTTATACTAATTTATAATATAATATTATTTTAGTTGTGTAATTTCTTTTATGTATTATTATTAGCAGCAAAACATACATTATACATTAAATATGAAATACATTACATATTAAAATGGACATACATGCATTATCTAGCTACATATAACACCGACATATTAATGAGTGTAAGTCATTATGAGTTTCGTAATTTTATATTTAAACAAAAGTAATATTTGAAAATAACAAATTTATTTACATATTATGATTTTGATAAAACTAATAATATTTAATTTATAATTTAATTTACGAATTGAGTAATTTACTTGTATAAATTAATCTAAATATGAAGATAAATATATTGTTTAATGATAGTAATATATTGAAAATGAATAAAATAATAAATAGAGTAAGATATAGAGTTTTATGGTTGGAGAAGGTTTTTAAAATAGAGTATGAAAAAGTGTATTTTGAAGTTTAGAGATCTTCATTTTAGAATTTGTGGCGGAAGATTGCGTAAAAAAAAAAATCAATTCTTTAACATAAATTGGATTTTTGAACCTGTGTATAATATCTTGTCCCATTTTTGGTCCAACAGGGCAGTGGTCTCTGGTGCAGCTCCCTCCACCACTTTGATGGCAGATGTATCCATAAACTCCTCCACAAGTTTCAAAAGTAGTGATGATGTAGCGGCGGCCGATTCCGATGGCTTCAGAACGACGGCGTTTCCAGCTGCAATTGCTCCAATCATTGGCCCCAGTGATAACGCTAATTCATTTGAAACAATATTTGGAAATAATTAATTAATTAATTAAAAAAATTATGTGCATGTCTCAAGAAATGTAAATAAATTAAATAAAAAAGGGAATTGAACATACAGAAGGGAAAGTTCCAAGCTGATATGATTAATACTACACCAAAAGGTTCTGATACTAGTTTTGCTGATGAAGGGAATGTGATCAATGAGGTTTTCACCTGCAAATATAATTTATTTAATTTTGAACCAAGAATTAAAGATGATAATATTGATGAAGAATTGAAGTTACTAATATACTTTTTGAGGCTCCATCCATCGGTGTAATTCCTTTAATGCTCTTTTGCACGATGATGATACTTCAGATATCTGCATTACATCAAGGGTAAAAAAAACAACTTACATACACTGACACTGTAGAAACAATATTTAATTATAACAACAATAATACACTAACATTTAGAAGAAGAAAAAACAAACTAGCTAGCTAGCATTTAGAAAATGGCATGGGTTTTAATGTTAATCCCAAAAAAGATAGCTAGCTAGTCAAATAAAGAAAGCATTCGATCAACATACATTGCAGTAACAATATTTAAACTAGCTCAGATTATAAAGAGATATCCTTAGTTAACCTTACAACACTCAAGCCCCATTTGTTAGAAATGTTGAAGTTTGGATCACGGACCAGAAATTTAAATTTGGGGGGACGATAAATACCATTTTAAAATATTGCTTAATACTTAAAGTCTTACTCATTGATGTACATCAATGGTAATTAAAGCTTTGATTATTTGAAAATGAGTGTAGACCTGACTATGGGGATATATAGACATAGATGTGGAATTAAATAAAAACATAAGACACGTTATGATAAAACAATGTCAAAAGGTCAAAATTCATCAAGCTAATATATAGTTCAAAAAAGAAAACATGAATAAAAATTGGAGTAGTAGATTAATAGACAAGGGGTACAAAAAATACTTAAATTATATTTGGCTCACACAAGAATTGAAGTTTTATAAAAAAAATATATCCCTTTTGTCCAAATTCATTATGTCAATTTCTTTGAACACGGATTTTAATAAATATTAATTAATTTAGGATAAAATAAATATGTTGGGGGTATGATTGAGTATGATGTGATCTACTTATAAATAAAGTGAATGTTTATGAATAAAAGATAATGGAGTAACAATTTCAGTAAATAAGTGATGATTTGAGAGTGAAGATAAAATGCTAAAATAGTGTGAATAATATTATTTGCGAAAGGGGAATGAGAATAATAAAATTAAAGAGAGTAATAATTAAATAAAGAGTAACATTCAATTGCGCAATTGAGTTACAATTTTAACTTGATTATAATCGGATGGGTTAAAATCCAATTGAGCAATTAATAATATATTTAAATAACTTAAAATTCAGTTGAATGTGTGTATTCAATTGCGTACAAATTTTTTTCTAAAATAAAAAATTATAATTATAATTTTTTTTATATTTATAATATAACAAATAAATAGCAGTAGTATAAAAAATTTGAAAAAAAAAAAACTCATAGCACTAATTAACCACAGAATACAAATGGAAAATCAAGCCCAATTTGAAAATTAAAACTTAATTTTCAAAGTGGTCCAATAGTGTTTTTTTTTTCTTTTTCAAACGTTTGCTTTATAATATGGTATACTCCTATTGGATAGTTTTTTTTTAGGGTACAATTGTACTCCCATGTCCCCACCTAGGTCGTGAGTGATTTGAATATTTCAACTGATTTATATTGAATCATAAATAATGTATTTTTTGATCTTTTAGTATGCACACAATTGAATGTTCTTTTGCGAATTTGGTATAAAATTTATTGTAGATCCAATTAAATATCTATTTTAGATCTAATTAACCACATATTTTTAACTAATCTACTCTACCAAATTGGGCCTTACAGATGGATGAATTTGAGATTTTACTACTTTAAGGTAAAATTTTTTTTTTTTTACACTAAAATAGTTGTGTATTCGATCAACATGATTGAATATTATCGCACAAATATATTGTGGATCTCTTAATTGCACAACAAGGTGTTATATGACTACACACCGGGACGAAACCAGGATTTGGGGGTGAGAGGGGCAAAAAAAATACAATTTAACACTAACATATTTTCTATATGAAAATATAATTTTTTTTTTATATTTACATCAATTATATCAATATTCATCATTAAATATTTCAAAATACATAAATATAACATTAATATATTGAAATTTAGAACATCTTGTTATGCATATATATGTGCGTGTGAATTTTGCCATTTTTTAAATTTAGGTTAGGTGAGATTTAATATATCTAAATAATAAAACAATATACAATGATAAAAAAAATGTACAATATAACACAAAAAATGGAAAAAGAAATTGGTCGCAAAACCAAAAATCTACATAATTATACTCAAAATTATTCAAATTCTATCAACTGAAATTGAAGAATAATGTATAACAATTAATAATAATAATAAAAATAAAAATAAAAAAATTAAATAATGTTAGTGTGAAGCCGAGGAATTGGAATTGGAATGCAAAGGATAGTGAATATTCAATTCTCAATTTGAGTGTCGGTTTAAATATATTTTTTATTTATGCATTTTGTACTAACTTCATCCTTGGAATCAATTCTCAAAGGCCCAATCATTAATATGTCATATATACATTACTTAGAGCCCAAATCAATAAATATAATATAGTTTATATATTAACTAATTATTATAAATATAGTAGTAAAAAAAAATTTAAAAATTGAGCATGACCACCCCAGTATACACATAGTTCCGTCCCTGACTACACAAATGCTGAAATGCACAATATATATAATAGTGAGATTATATATATTGCACATGATTGGTGTCTTCAAACTCGTCCCAACACAGCATAATCGTTTTTTTAAAGCTGGTCTTTAAAAAAAAACGTGATTCTAATGGGATAACAAACACCAATATCACAGTTTTAATTTTATTTTTTAAGGGAAAAAAGTGACTATACTCTTTTCAAATGAGTATGCAAATATAAACTCCCCCTGAAAAGTTTGTCTCGATCCCTGAAAATTTTGTATACTCACCCTCACAATTTACAAATTTTTATTATTTATATCATTACTTTTGAGATTCATCATATACTCAATTCAATTACTTTATTTACTTTATATATAAAAAAATACAAAATTATCCTCAAGATTCTAATCATTACACTTTTTTCTAAATCCCGTGCCACAAAATGCAAGTTTTTTAGGGATGGAGTTAGTTTAATATTTGTTCCCACACATATGCATGTACGTACGTATATACGTACCTCATGAACAACAGCTTCAAAAGATGGTTTTCGGAGATCAGAATGTAGAGCTTCCATGATTTGTTTCTCATGGTGAGTGATCATTTGGAGAATGGCTTTCAACTGAGAAACCCTCCACTCAAAAGTCTTGGTCTTTCCGGTGGCCACGGTGGCTCTCAGCTCCTTCACCGCCGCTTCCGCCAAAGCCTCCAAAGCCATGTTTTTTTTTTTTTTCGAGAAGTAAAAGTGATGATGAAATTTCTCCAGATCGATATAGACAAATATACGACATAGTGGTTAATACGCATTGGTGTGATGGTGAAAGGGCGTGCAAGAAATCAAACAGAAGCGCACATGGTGCACTTCTTAAACATTCCATCTAATATTTGAAGTTTGGATCGATTAATCCAAGAATTTCATTATTCTATTTAACTTTAATTGTTTAATTTCATTATTCTTATTTCTTTTTGTAAAATAATATAACTTCACCTTTTGATTATCACTTTATTTAGAATCATATTCTCAATATATTTATTTTATACATAAACTAATCATTTTTTATTAAAATGTGTACTCAAATAAATGGACATAATGAATTTGAACAAAGAAAATATATTTTTTGAGGTATTCATGCATTAGGCAAGATCTCAAACTCACTGAAGGTTCCCATTTCAGTTTCACATTTTTTATGAATCAAATTTATTTCACGTGTGAGTTATATTATTAGTCAATCTATACATGTGCTCAACTGCACGTCCTTGTGTCTCCTGACTCCATTCATTAATATGTAGTAATAAAATTATGATGCTGAAATGAAGACCCGGCCAACTATTGTAATTAAACATTCCAACTAACATTTGATGTACTTTGGAATACTGCAATGAATTACTCCCTACGTCTAATTTCATTATTCTCACTCTTTTTTTTTATTGTCTTTTATTATGTTCATACCTTTTTTTGAAATAATATTATTCATATACACTATTTTAATTATCTTCACCCTCTTACCACTAACTTTATTCATAAACAATCACTTTACCTATAAATGGACCCCACAACATCTCATCATACCCCCAACTTATCTACTTTATACATAAACTAATCAATATTCATTAAAACTCGTGCCCGAAGGAGTGGACATAATAAAATTGGACGGAGGGAGTATTATTTTTATAGCATTTTAATTTGGTATTCATACATTATATAATACCAGTGTAATAAAATTATTATGTTGAAATGAAGACCCAACTATTGTGATTAAACTTACAATCTAACATTTGAAGACCCAACGATATATATATTGTGATTAACGGCAAATTGTTGCAGACTTTGTTGAAACTAATTAATGTGCATGGGTTGATTATGTAGAAATGCACTTATATCAAATAATAATGTCTCCTTTAAATTGGTTTAAATGTTGAATTAAAATTCAAATATAGATATACACTCAATTGTCTGTGAGAGTTTATTAATTAATTTTTTGAGTCATCATTTTTTTTTACCGAACAATAATAATACAATTAAAATTCACGGATGCAGTATCACACAGCCATACAAATACAAGTGAGATCAAATTAAATTAATGATTTCTTATTAATTCGTACGTCACCTGAATAGTGAAAACAGTTCACGGATCCAACATTATACATTTATACCTCACTTTCCTTAACTTGAAGGTGTAGATTTAAATGCACTTTTCATACTTGATTAATTTATTTTTTTAATTAATAGTAGTGTGTTTTACTAATAAACAATACCAAAAATAATTTTCCAGGTATATACACTAAATACATTTTTAATCTGTCCGTAAAAATGTAAGGAGCGTCGCAAGGCGTGATTTTTGGGACATTGGATTGCGTACATACTAGTGAAAGACCATATTACGTGGAATTGTAAAATAAATATAAGGAAAATATAGAAAAAAAATAAAAATAAAGGCGATATCATTCACTGATTGAATATATATATATAAGAAATTAAAAAAAATAATGATATTAACAATTTTGATATGGAACATGCTGCATAAAATACTTATATATGTTAAGATGTATAAGTGATTTATTCTGATAGTAAATTCCATAAAAAACTTACAATCGGTTCTATATCATTACTCATGATATTAAACTGTTCATAAGACCATAACTACTTTAAAAAAGTGTTCTTTTAACGAGGAACCAACATTTTAAAATACATAAAAAAAAAATCTCCGCCCAGCGTAAATCGTGTTGGACGGTGCTTTATAAGTCAGTAAATATATAATTGAAAATAATATAAATTTTTAAACAAATCACATCGAGGTGTGTTTTGAAACTCTACAAACTGCTTCCAGAATCACTTTTTATGAAAAGTTGTGAGAGACAGCTTTGAAAATAAGTGATTCTGGAAGCAGTTTGTAGAGTTTTAAAACACACCCTAAATTGATATAAGTATGTTGTCTTTTTTTTTTTTTTTTTTTTTTTAGATATAGTACATTGTCAATTGCCATAGTAAAACTGAAAGGTGTGATCTTTTACTACTCCTATACTCCGATATACTCGTAGTTGTTTTTTCATTATTATTCTAACGATTAATTATGATTTGTGGAAATATATAAAAACATTAGGAACGGAGAATATGAAATGTAAATATTTATATTAATACTTTCAGATTTTAGTTAAAAGTAAAAAATCAATAACACTCGTGTGAATCCAAGTTCACGCGAATTCAAATCCATAAAAGTTTTTAAATCAACCCCCAAATCTTTCAATCTAAGCACAATTAAATGATTTCTGAATTGGATTATTCATTTAGTTATGTCATATTCATATATTGATATGGTGTAATAATTTATGATGAAAATAATGTTCCTAATTACAGTACTATACTGCATTTTATTTCTAGTTTATATTAAAGGGAATTATTTCTTTCACCACAGCTTCTTGGTTTTAGCTAATAAATCAAATACAGTACTACATTTTATTTCTAGTTTATAATATTAATCATAAAAATAATCATTTCATTCAATTATAATCTTATAAATCATCTCCCTTTGTCATGAAAATTAAAATAAATCACATAGGAGTATTACATAAACAAGAAATACATGTTGATTGAGATATATAATTAAGGCCGACATGAACTCATGATACTTGAGTTGTTACAATCATTAAATGGAGGATCTAATTTATTAATTAGGTATACTTATAACTCACTAAACCAAGAAAGCCGGTGGCCGATGGAGATATATCACTTTAATTCATACATCGCCTTATATCTATTTTCTGAATATATTTTCTCATTTTCTATTTAAAATTATAATTCTCTCATTAATATGATTTAAAATAAAATAAAATTGTACGTGCATTAGTGTCAATCAATCAACAATATTATATTCTACTTCCTTCGTAATTTCGATAATTACTCATTTTATTATTTTAAACGTTTCACAGAAAGCTATTCATTTTATTTTTTGACAACATTATCATTCTCTTCTTCTCTCTCTCTCCCTCTTTTTTTTTTTTTTCAAATCTCTCTCAATCTCAATGATCCATATAATAAAATCAACGTGCAAAAAAATAAATGATAAATTTTCAGAGGGAAAAAGAAAGTATTATTTATGTGTAATATGCTTAATATTTACTTAATTCCTCCTATTCAAAATATATGTCATCCTAAGCTCATGCACAAATATTAAGAAAAAAATTGACTTCTCATTTTACCCTTAATCAATACTTATAATTTTCATTAAAAAAAATACATGTATGTAAATATTTATAGATCTTAAGGGTAAATTTGGAATAAATGCAATAAATTTGCATTGAAAAGTGCAAAACGACTTATATTTTACAAAGAAAATGAAAAGTCAAAACGACCTATAAAATGAATATGAGGGAGTATTTCTTAATCAAATTAAAACATTTAATCTAATTAAAAAACAACTAATAGTTGGTCAATATTAATATCATCAATCATTCATTTTTTATGAGAAACAATTTGGGTCGTACACCCTTATTTTATTTTTTTAATTTTCTAATTAATCTAATTTTTAAAATTATAATAATAAACTTAATTAACGTAATAATCATCACACATTTAAATTTTGATTAAGATCACAAATTAAATTGAAGAAACAATAATTGTTTAATAAATTTTGAATTGAATCATTTTACACCATCATTACTTTTAAACTCAATTCAATCAATTTATATACTTTTAAATCATAAGTTTTACTCCCTCCATCCTACAATAACTTTCATACCTTTAAAATGTAAAATCTTTTATAAACTACATCCTCACAATATTCTCAATTTTACACAAATTGAGTAATTTGACTCACACATACACACAAGTCAACTCTTTTAATTTCTTTATTTTATATATAAATGTTTTACATAATTATTTCTCAAAAGTCAAAACTTACTCATTGTTACATTTTTTTAATTTACGTGTTCACATATATGTGAAAGTTATTTCGGAATAAAGGAAATATAAAATTACACCTTAACACATTACTCATTACATTTTTTTTTTAATTTGTGTGAAAAATCTGGTGCAAATAATTGTGGGACACGGGGAGTATATCATATAAACCTTAAAATTTATTAGGAATACTTGTAACTCATATCATATATATAAAACTAAAAATTTATTAGAATGCTTATAACTCATACTCCCTTTTACACACAGAGTTTATATATATATATATATTTTTGAATTGTTTACATAAGTGTTTCTTTTTCATTTAAAAAAAAATACTCAATCGTATTCACTTTATTTCCTCTCTATTTTATTTAATTTATAAATAAATAAAAAATATTTTTTAAAATAGTGCAAAAAAAATTAATATAAATACTTTACGTGGACGGAGAAAGTATATGGAGTATTATACAAACCTAAAATTTTATTAGGAAAACTTATATACTGATATTTTTTCTAAAGTCTCATTATTCAGTCTAATAATTAATTAATTTGGAAATCAATTTTATTGTCCACTAATGAGGGCTCCGCTAAGAGCTAGAGTAAAATTATGTATAATATATAAACTAACCCTTTAAAAATTGTTTGCACATTTTAAACTAAAACTAAAAAAGGAGAACACTCCTAGGTCGTCTTTACTAACCAACTCGTTAGATTACTTATTACTCGTAGAAATTGAAAATAATTCTTTGTGTCCTTTCCACTGCTCCATTATAATACTGCATAGGCATAAGAAGTAATGTGGCCGCTTCTATTAAGTATTACAACTGTACCAGTAAAAAAATTTAATTTGTTTCTATATTTATGGAAATAAACTTTTTAAATTTGGAAGTTTTCACCTACCTGCCAGCATGATGTACTGGAGTAGCTAATACTATACGGAGTATATATATAAGTGCGTCAATGTATGAAATATTTATAATACCTAGATAATAAAATTATAACTTAAAAAATATAAATTAGTAATTTCTATGATTAAATTAAATCTGATGAATAGCTTTGTAATTTATCCTTGAAAATCTTAGGGTGAGCAAAAGAGAAAACATGAATAGCTTTGTAATTTATCCTCGAAAATCTTAGGGTGAGCAAAAGAGAAAACATTCATTTTTATGCCCTTGGAGGCATTCTAATTATAATTCCTACGCACCAAAATAATTAATTCCTATACTTGTTAGGATTTTGGAGTGTAGCTAGAATTTGTGAAGGCATTCGACAAGATATGAACTCAGGATGTACGAGCTTGAGCTTAAAACTCAAATACCAATGCTATGAAATAATTTTATCTCCTCGAACAAAAAAGTGTAAAATTAATTAATTTATTTATATTAACTTCGTAACACTTTTAATTGTATAATCATATAATTAATCATCTTTGATTATACATATATAAAAATGATATGTGAATTTTCTCAAAGTAAGGTTTCGTTGTTTGAAAAATAAGGATACCCACGTGATAAGTTAATTTATAAAGCATTGTGTTCATGGAACTAACTAAACCATGGTATCACAATAATGGATTTTGTTACCAGTTAGTAAAATATTAATTCGGGTTGCTGAAATATTTAAGTGCAACTGTCATATTTCATGGACTCAATTTGCATTTCCTATTTACATATTTATGTTATTTACGATGTATTCATTGCAATAAACCACAAGTTTATTAGTGCACAAATAATGAACTTCATATATCCCATCACAACAACACTATTTTATTTTTGGAAAATAAATAAATTATGTGAATTTTATCACTTTTTCATGGGTTAGGCGCAGTGACGGAGCCAAAAAAAATTCGATTGGAGGGCCCAATTTAACATTACTTTAAGATAAAATAATATATATTAATTATACTCATTAAAAAATTTATAATAAAATTGTCAATACATTTTAATTCATTAAATCAAATTGAACAAACTGACTTTCATTATGTTTTGTAAGAAGTTTTGATAGTTTCTACTCAAAATGAAGCGAAACAATTAAAAAATTGTTAAATTATTAATTAATACCATTACTTTTTTTAAAAATCATTTTCTTTCTTCAGTTATAATTTAATAATCATGAACATACGTCAAAATTCAATTTCTAAATTGTTTATTAGTTGAACACTAAATGTCTTTAAAATAATACATTAATGTGTTACAATATTTTATGATCACACAATATAATACTTTTAAATATGAATGTACAAAAAATTTAAAACACTAATTTTTATTTAAAAAAAATAATAATAATATTGTTCAAATTTTAAGAATATTTTTATGAGTCATAATAAAAATTTAGACAATATTCTCAAATACGCCATCAATCTATTGAATCTATTAAAAATTGGTGTATTATGAAATAAGTCTAGAAGATAATACACTAAAAAAAGAAAAAAAAAATTCCTTTATAAACTTTGTATGTAAGTATTCATTTTTTGTTCCGTCTAAACTTAATATGTATGTTCTTAAAACAAAAATAATATTTTTATTTTCATTTATATATATATATATATATAATGGAAATAATTATCAAAATAATACATATATAATTATTTTTAAAAAATTAGCATATATATAATAAAAAAATTAAAAAAATTGGTGGGGGGCCACTGGACCCTTCTGAGCCCAGTGTGGCTCCGTCCTTGGTCAGGCGGATCCACTTATCTACATAATCTCCTGTGTGGCGCGTTATCCGGAGAGGCATCTTCTTCGAGAACCAAACTTGGACACCTTAAACACCAACTTGATGTTGCCCGTCGAGCTATAAAAATGTTGTCTAAATACAATTCAGAATTAATTGTGATAAATATAACACTATGAGCATGTTTGCTTCATGAGTTGCGATAAGATAGATTAAGATGTTGTGGAAGGTTAGATAAACCTAAGGGGAGGCTAGATAAACCCAATGGAAGGCTAGGTTGTTCACCACAAAAAAATGGCCAAAAGGCGAGGGAAAAGGCAACAGATTCCCCCTCACTAATCATTAAGGTAACGGCAAAGGCAACGAATTTCCCCCGTTGCCAATATACTCGTTGCCATTTTATAGGTAACGGAATTGGGGAATCCGTTGCCTTTTTGCAACAGTAGGTGGCTGTTACCTTTTTGCAAGCGCGTGCAAGTCGTTGCCTTTTGGCGAGTGCGACAGCCGTTGCCAATTGGCAACAACTCACATCCGTAGCCTTTTCGCAACAAGCCCACATCCGTTGCCTTTTATGTCGTCGCCATTTTATCAGAGTTTTAAAAAAATGCGAACTTGGGTTTCGAACCCAGGTATCGAGGCCACCAACACCCAAAATCTTATTTATCCGAATTTTTTTGTCGAATCCAATCATGTATTTGTCCGAAATTTTTTGCCGAATCCAATTACTTTTTTCAAAAAATTTACCCAAAATATTGTGTCCGGTTTTTTTTTCGAACACTTAATTTGTTTTCAAAAAAAATTCGAACATTAGTTTATCAAAATTATGTCCAATATTTTTTTCTTTCAAATCTTGCATGTTTCTCTAATTTTTTCTGAAATTTTGTGTTTGTTAGGAGTTTTTTAATTGAATTTCTTATAGTTCAATTATTTTAATTTTCTATGAGAAACGACGTGGTCATTTTGGTGATTTTATTGTTGGAGGTTGTTTTGATGGTGATGGTGGGTAAGAGTGGGAATGGGCCAGACCTAGGTAGACTTTACAAAAAAAGCATGGCCTGTTAAATATTTTTTTAGACCCGAGTCTGGCCCATGGCCTGTTATAGGCTTTTTTTTAAGGCTTGACCTGATCTTTTTAATAAATAGGTCTGACCCGAAAGCCTTTTAAAGACCTTTTTAATTAGTTCTATTAGTGCATTTAAAAAAAATTACAACACGTGTATTTCATCGAATCATAAAAAATCCACGAATTATTATATATATTATACACTCTTATGATGTTTTTTATATTTAAGTATAAGTATTAGGTATTTTTTATATTTTTATATTATATATATATATATATATATATATATATATTAAATTAATTAAATAGGCCGGCCTGTTGGGCTTGAAAGGCCTACGAAAAAACTCAAGCTCGACCTATTTAACTAAATTGACTTTCAAAAAAGCTTGAGCCCGACTTGTTTATTAAACGAGCCAAGTCGAACCGAGCTTTAATAGGCCGAGCCGTAGGCCCCTGTCGGGTAGGCTGACCCATTCCCACCCCTAATGGTGGGGATGGATGATTAGGTTTGAAAAAGAATGGGTGGGTGTACTCATCTACCAATTTTATTTTTAAAGTAAAGTGTATATTTGACATTTCAATTTTCAGGTGCCCTTTATCCTTTTTATGTGGGTGTCTTCCATAAGTATCTGTGTGTATAACCGTGGCCTATACCCTTGCCCATATACTGCGTAGAATTATGTCAGCCCATGTTTTGGCCCAATAAGATCTGAGCCCACTATGGGTTATTGAAGAATTGTTTAAGTCAGCCCACTCTATCTCTTTGTCAAATAGATTGCGCATAGGGTCCGACTATTTACACCTCCATTTGCGTTGAGAACACTCCCCCTATGAATTTAATAATAAAATAATGAAGTAAAAAACTAAAAATACCCTTTAAGTCATATTAAACTACTAAATGCACCCCCACCTTTAAACCTAAGTTTTATCCATCCGCCGTCGCCGCCGCCGCCACCACCACCACCACCAAACACCAAAACACCAAAATTTCTCCCCAAACAAAAAAAAATCAACTTAAAAAATTTCAACTTTTTTTTTAAGATTTCGACAAACCAGTGTCGACCATATTCACTCCCGTCGACACTGGTTTGTCGACAAGATTGTATATGCTCGACATTTGTTGATCGAAAAAAAAAAAAATTTAAAAACTCGTCGACCACTTTAGGTCGACCAAAAATACACTCGTCGACACCCTGTTGTCGACGGAGTGTATTTGGATCGACCTAAAGTGGTCGAAAGGTAAGAAAAAGAAGGAAAAAAAAAAACCAAAAAAAAAAACAAACCTGGATTTGGCCGATGGACGGGAGCGGGGGCGGCGGCCGTTGGGCGGGGTCGGGGGAGGCGGCGGCCGATTACTGTAATATTTTGTTTTTTTACAAATCGAGATGGGAGAAGGATGGGGGAGGGAGGGGACTGTCTCGGCGAGGGAGGGAGGAGGAGGGGGGAGGGAGGGGACGGCCGCGGCGGCCAATGGACGGGGCGGCCGCGCGCAGCCGCTATCTGTTTTTTTTTTTTTTTACAGGCGGGGGGAGGAGGGGGCGACGGGTTCGGCGAGGGAGGGAGGGGGTGGCGTCGCCGGCGACGGGTGGTGGAGGGGCATGTCGCCGACGGTGGTGGTGAGGGGTGGGGGAGAAGATGAAAGAAGAATTGGTGGATGAGGAAGAAGATGGAGGATTTGGGGGAGAAAGTAGGGTTTAGGGGAGGTGTGAGTAGTAATTGAAATTATATAAAAGAAGGACATTTATGACAATTTGAGGGGGTGCATCAGATTTTTTTTTGGGGGGTGCGTCCAGAGGGGGAGTGTTCTCAACGCAAATGGAGGTGTAAATAGTCGGACCCTTGCGCATAATCAAGGAGGATTAGTGTTTACTTTTTCTAACCATTTGACTACACTCTTTCTTGTTTCTCGGCCCCGTTGAAAATTGATCTCTTCGTCACAGCAAGTTCATCCAGGTAAAAAAAAAAAAATAATAATTATATTTATGGTTTACAATCCATACTTTTTAATTATTGATCCCAAACCTCAAATATTATGTTCTGGCTGAATTGTGCGTTCTAATCGTAATCAACTAAAGTTGATGTTTGTTTGGTAACGTCAAACTCACATACAGTATGATGTCTACTTTCTTGTCGTAGCGGGTTTCCGACTGCAAATGCGATTTCATCATAAGAGCAAGATTTTATTCAGTTGGTCGTTTACTTGGTGGGATTTGCTTTTTGACAGCTATACCGGATTCCGTGGAGCCTTTTTTTGCTAGCTCTCGCATCCGATACAGTTTCCGACCCTCATTTGGGGCTACTTGATAATTGCTCACCAACTGTTTGACAAAATGTTACTTGAGATAAAAACTTCACCAGCTACTTGGTTTTGTTATTGAAAATAACTTTCTTTAAGAAGTAATTGGTAGGAGAAACAAGGAGCGATTGATGAGAATAGTGGGAATGGGATTGCTTTGAGCCTGAATTTTCTCCAATTTTTTATTCATAAGAACAGAGGGTCTTACTCTAGGAATATAATGAACTTCAAAAGGCTAAGAACGCTTGGAAAAATCAAGTTGTGAACTGTTTTGTTGCTTGATTTGATGGCATGCACGATCTTGTTCTTCGTTTGATTTTTAATTTGCGGTGGCTCAGTGTCTATATCAAATATGAAGCTTATATCAATTTTTTGTATTTATTAAATTATTTGAATGTCCTTAAAATTAATCAAAAGATAAGGATAGTGTTGGGTTTCTTGTGCAACCATTTCAATACAAATTACTTGTACTTTGTAAAATTATTCTCCAGAAACAACGTATCCTTTCAGAATAGTAGGGACTTGATAGGGTTATGAATTATTGATAATGTAGTTATATTCAATTTTTCTTTTTTGTCTAAGATTCTATGTGGGGTCATTTTTCTTTTTTGCCTTGATTCAACTCAACAAACAAACAAACAAGGAAGATGTAGTGCAAGTTCAATTTTATTCATCCTTTGTTTTGTTTACAGGGCTTTGAAATCCCAGAGGAATCTAAGAAAATGGAAGAGTTAACCTATGATTCTGATTGTAGTTCTGAGGCTTTTTCTGAGGATTCAATTGATGGTGAACTTTGCTATGTTTCTGGTGAAATACCCAAGTTCCAATTTAGGTACGCTCTTGAAAACTTGAACATAAATCATAAAATTCTTGGTTTTTTGGAGAAAGTCCCTTTTAGAAATTCATTGGTAAAAATTAATTTGTGCTCTTAAGGAAAGAGAAATCAAAGGCGCGGTGGATTGAAGAGTTGGGAATGGCTGAGGTGCTGGAGAAAAAGGGTAAAATGTGGACCACAACTGGGATAGTTCGCGATGGAAAGACTTATTGCTCAATAGAAGAAACTTTGTACGTGGCAAATTATATAATTGTTCCAGCAATATGATCTTTAGTAGTATGTTATTATGTAGGTAATTCATATTTACTTCCTACCTGAAATAGCGTCTGACAATTTGGAAAAGCTGGGCCTCCATTTATGAGGATATATCACATAAATGAGCATTAGATAGCTACTTATGCTTGTATTTACTTAGATATAGGTGATTTGGGAAGTAATATTTGCATATGTATGCATAGGTATTTGGCAGAGATTGGTGCACAAGAAACCTTGGATATTGACGACACACCCCTTGCATTAGAAGATTTGTACATAAAGCTAGCAGAAGACAAAAATGAATATGGATGCTCGTGGGAGTCTTTTGAAGTCTATCGTCACTTGAAGTTTCTTGGTTATGTTGTTGGCCGCCACGGTGTCCCCTGGACTATGAAGAATGTTAAAATGAAAGAAAATGCTCTAGAATGTTCCACAGATGGTGGTGTTACAGACGGATCTTTAGACAACAGTTGCATCACAGAAATGTTTGGTTGCTTGCATCTTGGTGAAACAAGACCATTATTCAACGTTTATCCTCCTAATAGCAAGTTTAAGAAGTCTTCTCCTGGCAATCCATCTTTTGCACTTTGTCTTGCCAGGTAGGTAACTAACTTTAGCAACATGTTTTTCATGAATTTTATTTTCATTCAAATTCATGCCTTTTGAATCTATCATTATCATTTTGGTTAGTCGCAGAATCTTTGATTGATATCATCCCTTGTTTTTTAGTCCTAGTCGTGTCAGACTTTCACGAATTGAAAATAGTCTCGTAACTTTCAATTTTTGACATTTTGGTTTGGTATGGTTTAATCTGTCCACATGGCAAAGTGTGGTTGGTCAACTGAATGTTTCACCTCTTATTCGCTGGTCTGGTCACTAGACAAAAATGTCAAAATATTGAAAGTTATATATATTCTTTTTATGTGGTGTTGCTCTTGATAAAGACCTTGTACATACTACATATGATATGACACTCACAATATCTTCTTATGTAGTGGCTATCCACCCTCCAAACAAGAGATCGAGGAGCTTGAGGCACGTTGGGGTGGAACTCCTCTAAAGTTTTGTGTTGTTGAGCATGGACGAGTTAGTTTCATGTCGTTCACCAACCTCGACTTGCCTGTCCTTCCATGACCTTTTGGCATCATGATCTCCCTTTTCGACATTGAAAAACTGTGCTTATTATTAGCACGGTAATTATTCCCAATTTACTGATAATATCAATAGATGTGAAAACCCTGTTGCGATTTGATTAACGTTATTGTGTTGTTCAAATGTAGGTTCCAAGGGAATAGAGGTGATAACGTGTGTTCAAATTTGAAGCAGTGTACTACTTGTGTCATATATGATCAAGTATCAACTATATAATTGAGATATGTATAGTTGCTCAAATGGAACAAAATTCTCTTAGTATCAATGATCTAAAGACTGTAATACCCATTAATCGATTTTTCAGTCCCTACAACGCCCTTGTAGGATCAAAAGAAGGGCCCGAGAATAACAGGAGATTGCCAAAAAATTAATAGCTTGAAAAAAATGGTAAGTAGGACCTAACTCGAAATAGAAAGTCTTGGAGGAAATGAGATTTAAAATAGTGAAGCTTACTTTGTACCCACCGGTGATGGCCTCTTATTATATCATAACTAAATGAGCACCAGCCAATTATGCAGTGTCAATAAAATAAATATTTGTAATATATTATATATTTAAATAATTTTATAAAGACAAAAACTTATATACAATATTTCACCATAGTGTTATGATGCAATCTCTTCTGCGCTTTCTTCCTCCTCCTCTTCTGTGATTTCCTACCTCCAGCTGCCTTTCTTCTCTTCTGTGAAAAATATGCAGCGTAACTTTCATTAAAAAAAAAAATTCAGATCTGATCTGCTAATCACAAACAGAAAAATCATTATTTATTTTTTGAATAAATTCCTAAATGAGAAAAAATCAACAATAATACCACACACAGATTTATTCCAATTAATTGTTGATAATTATGTCTTTTTATTTGTAAGGATCGATAAATTATTCAACATGGTTGTGTTTTTCGTGTTTTCAATTATTGTTCTTCGTCTTTTTTAATGTGGGTATCTCATTCACTCTCAATAATGACGTTTTATTTATACAGTAACACATTTTTATTAATACAGTAATACACTTGTGTTTATATAGTAACACATTTTTCTGTGTTACTTTAATGTCAAATATGTGTTACTCAAAAACCAATTGTGTGTTACTTGTCTTTACAGTAACACATATTTGTTTGTACAGTAACATATAATTGTATTTATAGTAACACGGATTAAGAGCAAAATTTTCTATTTTATCCTTCCTTAAATTAATTTGTATTAATATTTTATGTGAAAAGTCAATTTATGTGTTATTTGTACTTACAGTAACACATATTTGGTCTTGCAGTAACATATAATTACCTTTATAGTAACACAGACCTGAAACCCGTTATCCTGTTAGCCTCCTGCGCGCGACTTTTCCGCGATTTTTAAGGAAATATTCGTTTGACCGGTCAAACCCGCTACAGATCCGCGAATTTTGACCCTTCCTTAAATATACTAATATTTCACGTGAAATATTGCACATAAGTGCGGCCCTTTTATAAAATAATAATATCCTAAAATGTCAATAAAATAAATATTCTTAATATATTATATATTTAAATAATCTTACAAAATAATATTTAAATAAAAAACTTTGAGAAACAAACAAAATGGGACAAAAAAAAAATCTTGATACAATAATAACTTTAAAAAAAAAATTATGTTACACATATTCTTTAAACTAAATTTCAATCAACGCATAATATTTATGTCATATATATTTACGATATTTCATAAAAGAAAATGTTCCATAAAATTGGTATTTGAAATTTTATCAATGTTTTTTTTCTTAAATTACACTTAATATTAAAATGTCAACCAATAGAAAAATGACACATTAATACAATCATTTATTACACACATATATATACTTCATGATATATCACACATCATTCAAATTAATATCAAGTCGACACATCATCATATTAAACCCTCTATTAGTATAAGATGAAATTTAAGAATCTAATTTCCATACTACATATTCATCCTATTAATTTGAGTAATAATTTATTGAACAATGAGTATACAACAGTTAATACATCTTACCACGAAAATTGTAAGGCGAGTAACAATATTTATTTTGAATATGTTCATCATATTAATTTAAATATGAATTATGTTTTTTTTAAAAGAAGAATCTATTATGAATCAATCGGAAATTGGTAAACGTCAATTACTAAAGTAATAAAGTATTACATCCACCTAATCACATTCGATTTGGGTCACATATAGAAAAAAAACGAATTTTAGTTTTTTTTGGTTCCATTTTCTGCTATGTTTTACGTCAATATAATTTCACAGTTTCACCATCAATTAGCCATGTTTCACATCTTTTGGGGCTGCTTCCAGCCTGCCATATTCGTTTTTATGCTAAAAAATGCAAAATAATTTAGAACGAGAATTTCACTCAATTGAGATCGGTGAAAATTCCAAACTCCATTTAATGGATACACCTAAATAAATTCTTCACAGTGTCTTCTTCGCCAATGATGCAAACGGAAGCACGATACACACGTAAATCCGTTGATTCTACGAATATCCGAAATATACGTAAACGAGATTAAAAGTGATAATTCATTGATTCAAAATGAATACTGAAAGAACACAAATAAAACACGTCAAAAGGGATAAAACCCAATATTTTTCTATTCAATCAACTCCCCTTACAATGTTCTTGAGACTCGTATTTATAATAGGCAAACTAGGGTTTTAGGCGTGCAAGCCCTAAAAGCCCGACCCACTAATAATTAATCAAAATCTAAACAAACTCTAACACTATATAAAATATAAATAATACTAAATAATTAAAATACAATCTTATCTTCATCATTCTCTCCCTCTTCGAAAAGATTCGTCCTCGAATCTGCATGAATCTTATCTCTAGCAGTATGAAAAAAAAAAAACCACGACGGGATCATCATCAGAGAAAGCAAAATTAATTAACGCCTCAGGAAATTTGACGTAAAAAACATCTGCAGTTCGTACGTTGCCCAAGGTCTTGAGACTATAAGCAAATGTTGGCTTAAGAGAAGTGCCAAAATAACTATCATTAGTAATAAAAAAAACAATTATTACTAACTCTAGGTCCACTATTTCCCTCATAAAATACAGGACCAAATTCTCCCAAAATATTAGTTGGCCCAACTTGGTTAACATCTTTCACGGGCTGAACATGTACGATGAAAATCGTCGACTGAATTCGTTGGTTGTGTAGAGATGTGAAACTGGTGGAATGAGTTTCTGGAGAGGGGGCGGCACTGTGGCGGCAGCGACAAGGGCTTCCAAAACTGGAGATGGTGGTGGCGCTGGCGTTTCCAGTGCGGCAAGTTAGTCTCGTTGGCTGTAGCTGTCGAAAATTCCATCGACGGTGGCGGCCAATTGAGACCAAAGAAAATCAAATTTCTCCTTCGTATCGTAATTTTGCTTCATCGTTGATAAACAATAAACTCCACGGAATCGTTATGGCTCTGATACCAACTGATGCAGGCGGAAGCACGATACACACGTAAATCCGTTGATTCTACGAATACCCGAAATATACGTAAACGAGATTAAAAGTGATAATCCATTGATTCAAAATGAATACTGGAAGAACACAAATAAAACATGTCAAAAGGGATAAAACCCAATATTTTTCTATTCAAATCAACTCTCCTTACAATGCGAAACACCAAACCTATAAATAAGCAAATTCAAAACCCTAGTTCTAAGGCCCAACACTATCGTGGGCTTATAGTACTAAAATAGGAAATAACAATTATAATTAAAATACGAATCAAATCAAGCCATCAATTTCAATCATTCCTTAATTGCTGCTAATTGATCTCCATCATTCTTATCAACGATAAAGTAAAATTACGATACGGAGGAGAAATTTGATTTTCTCTGGTCTCAATTGGCCGCCACCGTCGATGGAATTTTTGACAGCTACAGCCAACGAGACGAACTTGCCGCACTGGAAACGCCAGCGCCACCACCATCTCCAGTTTTGGCAGCCCTTGTCGCCGCCGCCACAGTGCCACCCCCCGTTCCAGAAACTCATTCCACCAGTTTCACATCTCTACACAACCAACAGATTCAGTTGACGACTATTATTTTGGGAGAATTTGGTCCTGTATTTTATGAGGGAAATAGTGGACCTAGAGTTAGTAATAATTGTTTTTTTATTACTAATGATAGTTATTTTGACACTTCTCTTAAGCCAACATTTGCTTATAGTCTCAAGACCTTGGGCAACGTACGAACTGCATATGTTTTTTACGTCAAATTTCCTGAGGCGTTAATTAATTTTGCTTTTTCTGAAGATGATCCCGTCGTGGTTTTTTTCTTTTTTCATACTGCTAGAGATAAGATTCATGCAGATTCGAGAACGAATCTTTTCGAAGAGGGAGAGAATGATGGAGATCAATTAGCAGCAATTAAGGAAGGATTGGAAATTGATGGCTTGATTTGATTCGTATTTTAATTATAATTGTTATTTCAGTACTATAAGCCCACGATAGTGTTGGGCCTTAGAACTAGGGTTTTGAATTTGCTTATTTATAGGTTTGGTGTTTCGCATTGTAAGGAGAGATGATTTGAATAGAAAAATATTGGGTTTTATCCCTTTTGACGTGTTTTATTTGTGTTCTTCTAGTATTCATTTTAAATCAATGAATTATCACTTTTAATCTCGTTTACGTATATTTCGGGTATTCGTAGAATTAACGAATTTACATGTGTATCGTGCTTCCGCCTGCATCACCCAAACTTCTCCTCTGAATTAGAAATTTAACCAAAAAACCATCATACAATCATTTAACCAAAAAACTTCACACCGTAAAAGGGATATTATAGAACTTGTGTATAAGTAAGGGACATTATATATTGTTAAGCAGACATAAATTCAACTCTTGAATCAAATTTCATTGAGGGACATGATTTAAAAAAGGGAACGTATCGAGGGACAATAATATTCCAAAACCAACGAAATTTCAATGCTCAAATAGAAATTCTATTTCTTTAACCGTATAATCGATATTCACGTAAAAAGGGACATTAAGAAACTTGAGTAAAAGTAAGAGACATCTTTATTCTTTATAATAATATATATTTTCAAACATTTTTTACAGTCATGTGGCTAATTCATTGGTCAATCTCTCTCTTCTCAAATCACTCTATTTCAAAATTCCTGAATTCTCATTCATTTTACACTTTTTTTTTAATCTCATCCATTCATTTTAAAACTTAATCTTGACCCTACATTCTTAATATTATTTTCTATATAAATCCCTCATCTATGCAACTCAATAATGTGAAACATGTACAAGATTTTGAAGATTTGAAGATTGTCTACTCAATGATTTGAAGATTGTAAAGATTATAATTTACTTATTGAAGATTTTGAAGATTAGATTGTAAAGATTATAATCTACTTATTGAAGATTGTTTGTGAAGTTTAGACCATAATTTTAGATTTTGAAGATTTGAAGATTGTCTACTCAATAACTTGAAGATTGTGAAGTTTAGATCATAATTTTGAAGATTATAATCTACTTATTGAAGATTTTGAAGATTGTTTGTGAAGTTTAGATCATAATTTTAGATTTTGAAGATTTGAAGATTGTCTACTCAATAATTTGAAGATTGTGAAGTTTAGATCCTAATTTTGAAGATTCGAAGATTGTTTGTGAAGTTTAGATCATAATTTTGAAGATTGTCTAATCAATAATTTGAAGATTGTAAAAATTATAATCTACTTATTTATTGAAGATTTTGAAGATTTTAAAGATTTGAAGATTATCTATTCAATAATTTTTAGGTCATAATTTTAGATCATGGAATAATATTTTTATGTTTCAAATTTTTAATTTTTTTTTCGTTTAGGTGATGCTAAAATGTGTCAATTAGTTCATAGATCACAATTTTAGATTTTGAAGATTTGAAGATTGTCTACTCAATAATTTGAAGATTGTGAAATTTAGATCATAATTTTGAAGATTATTGGAGATTTTGAAGATTCGAAGATTGTTTGTGAAGTTTAGATCATAATTTTGAAGATTGTCTTAGAATAATATATATATATATATATATATATATATATTTCGTTTAGGTGATGCTAAAATGTGTCAATTGGTTCATAAAATAAATATATTTCATAAAATAAATATATTGTAACGTAATTAGTAATGAATGAGTAATTAAAATAATAAAGACATTTTTAAATTTCATAATTTTTTTTATTGTAAATCCAACTTAAATAAATTTAATCTTATCTTAATAATATTCGAATATAAATTTTATTTCCTAAAATGATTTCACAGCCTTTTTTTTAATAAATTCGAATTAAAAAAATTCGTAATAATATTTATACATAAAATTAATAAATTTAACCTTATCTATCTTAATAATATAAAAAAAAATTCATTTTTTTTGTAAATCCAACTTAAATAAATTTATATCATAATTTTAAAGATTGTCTACTCAATAATTTGAAGATTGTAAAGATTATAATCTACTTATTTATGAAGATTTTAAAGATTTTAAAGATTTGAAGATTTGAAGATTGTATATTCAATAATTTTTAGATCATAATTTTAGATCATGAAATAATATTTTTATGCTTCAAATTTTTAATTTTTTTTTTCGTTTAGGTGACGCTAAAAAAAATGTGTCAATTATTTGAACCGTAAAACCGACATTCTAATAATAGGGACATTGAACCGTAAAACCGACATTCTCATAATAGGGACATTGAACCGTAAAACCGACATGCTCATAATAGGGACGTCGAACCGTAAAACCGACATTCTCATAAAAGGGACGTCGAACCATTAAACCGACATTCTCATAAGAGGGACGTCGAACCGTAAAACCGACATTCTCATAAGAGGGACGTCGGACCGTAAAACCGACATTCTCATAAAAGGGACGTCGGACCGTAAAACCGACATTCTCATAAAAGGGACGTCGAACCATAAAACTGACATTCTCATAAGAGGGACCCGAACCGTAAAACCGACATTCTCATAAGAGGGACGTTGAACCGTAAAACCGACATTCTCATAAGTGGGACATGGAACCGTAAAACCAACATTCTCACAAAAGGGACATGGAACCATAAAATCGACATTCTCATAAAAGGGACATCGAACCGTAAAACCGACATTCTCATAAAAGGGACATGGAACAGTAAAACCGACATTCTCATACAAGGGACATCGAAACCGACATTCCCATAAGAAGGTAAAACCGACATTCACATAAGAGGGACATTGAACCGTAAAACCGACATTCGCATAAGAGGGACATTGAACCATAAAACCGACATTCTCATAAAAGGACATTGAAACCGTAAAACCGACATTCCCATTAAAGAGACATTGAACCGTAAAAACGACATTCCCATTAAAGGGACATTGAACCCTAAAACCGACAATCCCATAAAAGGGACATTAAACTGTAAAACTGACAATATCAGAAAAGGGACATTGGACCGTAAAACCGACATTCTCATAAGAGCGACATTGAACCATAAAACCAACATTCTCATTAAAGGGACATTGAATCGCAAAACCGACATTCTCATAAAAGGGACGTTGAACCGTAAAACCGACATTCTCATAAAAGGGACGTTGAACCGTAAAACCGACATTATCATAAGAGGGGCGTTGAGCCGTAAAATCGACATTTTAATAAACGGGAGATTGAACCGTAAATCCGACATTCTCATAAAAGGGACGTTGAACCGTAAAACCGACATTCTCATAAGAGCGACGTTGAACCGTAAAACCGTCATTATCAAAAGAGGGACATTGAACAGTAAAATCGACATTCCCATTAAAGGGACATTTAACAGGAAAACCGACAATCCCATAAAAGGGACATTAAACCGTAAAACCGACAATATCAGAAAAGGGACATTGAACCGTAAAACCGACATTCTCATAAAAGGGACGTTGAACCGTAAAACCGACATTCTCATAAAAGGGACGTGTTGAACCGTAAAACTGACATTCTCATAAGAGGGACGTTGAACCGTGAAACCGACATTCTCATAAGAGGGGCGTTGAACCGTGAAACCGACATTCTCATAAGAGGGGCATCGAACCGTAAAACCGACATTCTCATAAGAGGAACGTCGAACCGTAAAACCGACATTCTCATAAAAGGGACGTCGAACCGTAAAACCGACATTCTCATAATAGGGACGTCGAAACGTAAAAACGACATTCTCATAAAAGGGACTTTGAACCGTAAAACCGACATTCTCATAAAAGCGACCTTGGTAAAACCGACATTCTCATAAAAGGGACGTTGAACCGTGAAACCGACATTCTCATAAAAGGGACGTTGAACCGTGAAACCGACATTCTCATAAGAGGGACGTTGAACCGTAAAACCAACATTGTCATAAGAGGGACATTGAATCGTAAAACTGACATTCTCATAAGAGGGACGTCGAACCGCAAAATCGACATTTTCATAATAGGGACGTCGAACAGTAAAATCGACATTCTCATAATAGGGACGTCGAACCGTAAAATCGACATTCTCATAATAGGGGACGTCAAACTGTAAAATTCTCATAAAAGGGACGTCGAACCGTAAAACCGACATTCTCATAAGAGGGACGTCGAACCGTAAAATCGACATTCTCATAAAAGGGACGTCGAACCGTAAAACTGACATTCTCATAAAAGGGACGTCGAACCGTAAAACCGACATTCTCATAAGAGGGACGTCAAACCGTAAAACCGACATTCTCATAAGAGGGACGTCGAACCGTAAAACCGACATTATCATAAGAGGGACGTCGAACCGTAAAACCAACATTCTCATAAGAGGGACGTCGAACCGTAAAACCGACATTCTCATAAGAGGGGCGTGGAACCGTAAAACCGACATTCTCATAAGAGGGGCGTGGAACCGTAAAACCGGCATTCTCATAAGAGGGGACGTGGAACCGTAAAAACCGACATTCTCATAAGAGGGGACATTGAACCGTAAAACCGACATTCCCATAAAAGGGACATCGAACCGTAAAACCGACATTCTCATAAAAGGGACGTCGAACGGTTTTGACATTCTCATAAAAGGGACGTCGAACCGTAAAACCGACATTCTCATAAAAGGGACGTCGAACCGTAAACCGACATTCTCATAAGTGGGACGTCGAACCGTAAAACCGACATTCTCATAAGAGGGACGTCGAACCATAAAACCGACATTCTCATAAAAGGGACGTCGAACCGTAAAACCGACATTCTCATAAAAGGGACGTCGAACCGTAAAATCGACATTCTCATAAAAGGGACATCGAACCGTAAAACCGACTTTGAATCATAAAACTGACATTCTCATCCCATAAGAAGGACATTGAATCGTAAACCAACATTCTCATCATATAAGAGGGACATTGAACCGTAAAACCGACACTCTCATCCCATAAGAGGGACTTTGAACCGTAAAACTGACATTCTCATCCCATAAGAGGGACATTGAACCGTAAAACCGACATTCTCATCCCACAAGAGGGACATTGAATCGTAAAACCGACATTATCATCTCATAAGAGGGACATTGTATTGTAAAACCGACATTCTCATCTCATAAGAGGGACATTGAATCGTAAAACCGACATTCTCACAAAAGGGACATCGAACCGTAAAATCGACATTCTCATCTCATAAGAGGGACATTGAATCGTAAAACCGACATTCTCACAAAAGAGACATCGAACCGTAAAACCGACATTCTCATCTCATAAGAGGGACATTGAATCGTAAAACTGACATTCTCATAAGAGGGACGTCGAACCGCAAAACCGACATTTTCATAATAGGGACGTCGAACAGTAAAATCGACATTCTCATAATAGGGACGTCGAACCGTAAAACCGACATTCTCATAATAGGGGACGTCAAACTGTAAAATTCTCATAAAAGGGACGTCGAACCGTAAAACCGACATTCTCATAAGAGGGACGTCGAACCGTAAAATCGACATTCTCATAAAAGGGACGTCGAACCGTAAAACTGACATTCTCATAAAAGGGACGTCGAACCGTAAAACTGACATTCTCATAAGAGGGACGTCGAACCGTAAAACCGACATTCTCATAAGAGGGACGTCGAACCGTAAAACCGACATTCTCATAAGAGGGACGTCGAACCGTAAAATCAACATTCTTATAAGAGGGACGTGGATCCGTAAAATCGACATTCTCATAAGAGGGACGTGGAACCGTAAAATCAACATTCTTATAAGAGGGACGTCGAACCGTAAAACCGACATTCGCATAAGAGGGACGTGAAACCGTAAAACCGACATTCTCATAAGATGGGACGTGGAACCGTAAAAACCGACATTCTCATAAGAGTGGACATTGAACCGTAAAACCGACATTCCCATAAAAGGGACATCGAACCGTAAAACCGACATTCTCATAAAAGGGACGTCGAACCGTAAAACCGACATTCTCATAAAAAGGAAGTCGAACCGTAAAACCGACATTCTCATAAAAGGGAAGTCGAACCGTAAAACCGACTTTCTCATAAAAGGGACGTCGAACCGTAAAACCGACATTCTCATAAGTGGGACGTCGAACCGTAAAACCGACATTCTCATAAGTGGGACGTCGAACCGTAAAACCGACATTCTCATAAGTGGGACGTCGAACCGTAAACCGACATTCTCATAAGAGGGACGTCGAACCGTAAAACCGACATTCTTATAAAAGGGACGTCGAACCGTAAAACCGACATTCTCATAAAAGGGACGTGGAACCGTAAAATCGACATTCTCATAAAAGGGACATCGAACCGTAAAACCAACATTCTCATAAGAGGGATATTGAACCGTAAAACCGACATTCCTATAAGAGGGACATTGAACCTTAAAACCGACATTCTCATAAGAGGGAAATTGAATCGTAAACCAACATTCTCATAAAAGGGACATTGAAACGTAAAACCGACATTCACATAAGAGTGACATTGAACCGTAAAACCGACATTCTCATAAAAGGAACATTGAACCGTAAAACCGACATTCTCATAAAAGAGACATTGAACCGTTAAACCGGCATTCTCATAAGAGGAAAATTAAACCGTAAAACCGACATTCTCATCCCATAAGAAGGACATTAAATCGTAAACCAACATTCTCATCCTATAAGAGGGACATTGAACCGTAAAACCGACACTCTCATCCCATAAGAGGGACTTTGAACCGTAAAACTGACATTCTCATCCCATAAGAGGGACATTGAACCGTAAAACCGACATTCTCATCCCACAAGAGGGACATTGAATCGTAAAACCGACATTCTCATCTCATAAGAGGGACATTGTATCGTAAAACCGACATTCTCATCTCATAAGAGGGACATTGAATCGTAAAACCGACATTCTCACAAAAGGGACATCGAACCGTAAAACCGACATTCTCACAAAAGGGACATTGAACCGTAAAACCGACATTCCCATAAGAGGGACATTGAACCATAAAACCGACATTCCCACAAGAGGGACATTGAAACGTACAACCGACATTCTCATAAGAGGGACATTGAACCGTAAAATCGACATTCACATAAGAGGGACATTGAACCGTAAAACCGACATTCTCATAATAGGGACATTGAACCGTAAAACCGACATTCTCATAAATGGGACATTGAACCGTAAAACCGACATTCTCATAAGAGGGACATTGAACCGTAAATCCGACATTCCCATAAGAGGGACATTGAACCGACATTCCATAAGAGAGACATTGGACCGTAAAACCGACCTTCTCATAAATGAGATATTTAATCGTAAAACCTACATTCTAATAAATGGGACATTTAACCGTAAAACCGACATTCCCATAAGAGGGACATTGAACCGTAAAACCGACATTCCCATAAGAGGGACATTGAACCGTAAAATCGACATTCCAATAAAAGGGACATTGAACCGTAAAATCGACATTCTCATAAAAGGGACATTGAAGCATAAAACCGACATTCCATAAAAGGGACATTGAACCGTAAAACCAACATTCCATAAAAGGGACATTGAACCGTAAAACCGACATTCTCATAAAAGGGACATTGAACCGTAAAACCGACATTCCCTTAAGAGGGAAATTGAAACGTAAAACCGACATTCTAATAAAAGGGACATTGAAATGTAAAACCGACATTCCAATAAGAGGGACATTGAAACGTAAAACCGACATTCCAATAAGAGGGACATTGAAACGTAAAACCGACATTCCAATAAGAGGGACATTGAACTGTAATAGCATCATCAAGAATAGAGTTCATTGCAAGTTGCTTATTTGCATAATAGCATCATCAAGAATAAGCATCCACACAAGAAACATACATCATACGAGAATAGCATCATCAAGAAGAAGCATACATACAATTTATGATAGACCCTCAGAAAATTCTCATTATAGAGTTAATTGCAGGGCATTCACGTAATAAACCATCATGAATAAGCATCCACACAAAGAACAGACACCATCTCTAAAAATACACCATCATTTCAGCCAACCTTAATTAAAAACCAGCAAACTTAGTATTGCCAATACCAACCCATGTTAAAAACCAGCCCAACTTAGTATTGCCAATATCAATTTTTCAGGCAAAACAAACTATTTCAGAATGCAATCACTATTTTAGAAAAACTATCACTGAATTAGCAGCATCACAGAAACAGCCTATTAAAACGGAGCTTAAAGATATCACCTGTGTATTCGGGTAGGGACGTAGCCAATGGAACATAAATTCCAAGAAATAGCAAGAACATCCGTCGATTCTCTCGGACTTAGATTCTGCACACGCAGAAGGACCAGGAAATTGAGAAGGGGCCATAGTTTCATCCACCCACGAATCAATCGAAATTTTTGGAACCCAATAATGGACGACATCGACAAACGTACCGGAGATTATGAATCGTCCACGAATTCCGCCGTCGATCTTTTGGGTGAACATAAATCGCCTTCGAAACTGGCCGATTTTGTTTCAGCCATAGTTTCACCCGATTCAGAAACATATTCAACCGGACACCAAGAAAACGGGGTCAAGAGTCTCGGAATCCCACGACTCAACCGATACGTCGATCTAACGGGAGTTTCTCGTATTTCGATTTCTTGTCTGGTTGTGCCATCGATGAGTCGATTTCAAATATTATA
Organism: Galeopsis tetrahit; assembly: GCA_963675135.1. NCBI lineage: Eukaryota > Viridiplantae > Streptophyta > Magnoliopsida > Lamiales > Lamiaceae > Galeopsis > Galeopsis tetrahit. The sequence goes on along the minus strand of OY776125.1, from coordinate 16,351,222 downwards.
GAAAATTAGGGTTTCAAGAATTTACCCTTTGTTGAATCACAGAACCTGCCTATTCAAAAATGCGTATTTTAAAAGCTGAGAAATTGAAGGCAGGTGTTACAGACTGGAAGAGTGTTGAAGGTCAACACGTTTTTGGAGAAACAACTGTTTAACGTTTTATTTAATTTCTTACTGAACTATAGCAATTGGGCTTTGCTTAATGGTTTATTTTTTAAAATTAAGGGTTGGGTATATACCCCTCCAGCTTTGTTTAATACACTCCCCCTTCACTTTTATTAATTAAATAATCATATAAAATACCTGTTTTACCCTTTATTAAAATACACAAAGATAGATACACTCCCCTTCAATTTAAATTTAAACTAACCCTAATTCTATCACTAATCCTAACCCTACCCACAAACGGCCGCCGCCGCAATCCACAAACGGCCGTCGTCGCCCAACAAACGACGGTCGCCGCCGCCCAACAAACGACGGCCGCCGCCGCACCTACGGCGGCCACAAAATAAATTTAGAAATTTTAAAAATCAGACTTTGAAAATAAAAAAAGTAAACTTTATTTTGGTCGACAAACCAGAGTCGACCAAAAGTACTCCGGTCGACTATGTGTTTCGAATGATTTTTTTTTTTTAAGAAAACTGAAATTTTCGGTCATTTTGGGTCGGCCAAAAACACTCTCATCGACGAACTATTGTCGACGAGAGGGTTTTCAGGCGACCCAAAATAGTCGAAAAAAAAAAAAACAAAAAAACAAACCTGTGACGATTTGGGGGAGGGTTTCAACTTTCACGGCGGTGGAGGCCGAGAGAAGGGGCGGAGGCGGCGACGCTGGGGGAGGGGACGGAGGCGGCAACGCTAGGGGAGGGGGCGGCGCCGCCGCGCCGCTAATTAATTGCAGAAAAAAAATAGAAAAAATGGGGGAGGGAGGGGGAGTGCGACAGCGAGAGGAGGAGGGGAGGGGGAGTTCAACGGCGAGAGGGAGGGGGTGAAGAGGGCGGTGGGGAGGAGGCGGTGGCGCCGCTAGGCGAGAGGGGCGGCGCCGCCGCTTGCAGAAATAAAATAAAATAAAAACCTACCTACCTGTTTCTTCAGGGCGGCGACGCTGGAGCGGGCGGCGCCGGAGGAGGTGGCTTGGGGCGGCGGTGGCTTGGAGAAACGAAGGGGAATGAGGGAATGAGGGGGAAAGGAGGATTGGGGAAGAAATGAGGAAATTAGGGTTTTATGGGGGGTGTGCATTTATCATACCAATTTTTAAGATAAAGGGGTATAATAGACAATTTGGGGGGAGTGCATCTATCTCAGAGGTACTTTAAAGGTATTATATGTATCGGGGGAGTGTATCTAACAAAGCTGGAGGGGTATATACCCCAACCCTAAAATTAATTAGTTAGGCCCAATTGGGTTTGACTGGGACTATCTATATAATAAGCCACGGATAAATGCCCTCTCTTTTTAGGACTTCACCCCAGATTTTTTTTTTGAAAAACAATTACATGCAAAAAAACTGTATTACCCTTTATCAATTAAATTAAAATATAATTAATTAAAGTCCTAATTGCCTCCAAGTCACCACCATAAAATATTGTAAAAATGCAATTTTTGAAATTTTTATTGACATTAGAAATGATGAAAAGTCGAAAACCAAAGCAGGAAAATCCGAAAATATACCAGATAAAAAAAAAATTGAAAAAAAATCAGTTTTTTTAGATCCCAATCATACGAAAAAAATGTGAAGATTCAGGGCAGAAAGGGAGGATGAGAAGGACATGTACCTGTTGTTTGTTTTCCGACGTGAGAGGATGAGCGGACGCTCGGAGAAGGGAAGGGGAGAGGGAGGAGGAGAAGCTAGCCACAACTGGAGAGAGGAGTAGGAGAAGCTTACCGTGGCTGGAAGGGGGGAGGATAGGGAGGCGAGGCGGCGACCGAGAAAGGAAGGACGACGGCAGACGACGACTGAAAGAGGAAGGGCGGCGACGAGCGGAGGGTCGAAGAGATAGAGGACATGAAGGTTGAAGAAATTGAGAAAGGAGGAAGAAAGGCTGCATAAAAGAAAATTAGGGTTTTATGAGAAAGGGTAGTTATGGAAAATAAATGGGGTGAACTCAGCTGTGAGGGGTGGTGAACACATAATAAGGGGGGAGGCATTTTTTTTTTTTTTTTTTAAGAAAGGGGGGTATTTAGCCGTAGAGATCTATATATTAGTTAGGCCCAATTGTGTTTTGACTGGGCCTATCTATATTTTGGGTCCACTAGTTATCAAAAATATAGAAAGGATAAAATCGTCCAAAAAAAACATTTCTCACTACATAACTCTATAGTATACAGTAATAAAATAAAATTGTTTTATAGAATTGGATTGAACCAGCCGATTCAATCAGTTGAGCGTGGCTAGCCTACTTCATTTCAAAACACGGTCGTTTCCATTTCTTGATCTTCACCGGCGACAAAGTCTTCCGCCGTTCACCGGTATGCCTCTCTCTCCCCCCTCTGTCGATTTCTATTTTAGCAACCAATCTCTTGAAAATACGGGCATGAATGGGGATTTAAACCCGGATCCGTACCAATTCGGGTCCCGTAATGGGAGCTTCGGTTGGATGTGGGAGTTTATCCGTTTACAAGTTACTTTTCGCGTGATGCTGTTGAAGGGCTGTGTGTTTTTCGATTCGTCCTGGTTATAAAGTGTGTATGGAGGTTGAGATTCATGTATATGTGTATATCTTCGCTTCAAGATGTATATTAAGATGATAAAGGGGGAAAAGTGTTATTTTTCAGATGATAATGGGGGAAATCTTTTCTTGTTTAGATTGAACTTGATTTGGCTTTTACAGAATGATTCCTTAGTTTTTAAGTTAACTTGGAGACTAAGAAAATATAGTTTTTGAACTGTGCCGGCATTACTGGGGTTTTAACCTGCTGCTAGGGTTATTGAGTTTGAAATATTAGCCAGCTTAAGTCCTCGATTTTGGATGAAATTCCTTAGCTCTACAGTCAAATACCAGAGTCCATTCTCGTTCAGGAATATTGCGGTCTCTCGATCCTTATTATGTGAAGCGGTGGATTTTTCTGATTGCTTTATCAAAAAAATGGATTATATTGAGTTTGATTTGGCTTTTGGATGTAAGAAATTTTTCTTGTAATTGTTTAATTTGCTGTGGTTCTGAGATCAAGATAGTGTGTTTGGCTCTTGAATTTCAAGTTGATTGAGCTTAGGTGTTTGAACCAAGTTAAGTCCTCATTGTTAGACTTGTGTGATGCTTTTATTTGATAAGTAAAGCAATCTCGTTTAACAGGGATGGGTCTAGGATTTTATGTCAAGGGGGTCGAAACTCTTCATAATATAATATAGTGTATAGTTTCAATTCCAAGTGGGCAAATCCTTACAAAAAAGGGTTTAAATAAAAAAGAATTTTACATATATAATTGGAAAAAAAAAATCAGTTACCAAAGGGGGTGATCTCCACACACAACCCTTAAATCCACCCCCTGCCATGCGTCTAAATCCCTACTAGCATTTCATTCATGCTGAAATAATTGAATGAATATAGTACTTGATGCTTGTAGAGGAAAGGAAACTTCCTAATTGAACCATCAAATGTGGAAGTTTCCATCTAGGTTTTCTTCTACAAGAAGGCATTGAGACTCTTGACCTTCATGGGAAATGGAGGGGTTTCGGGCTCCTTCATTAAGTTTGACATTTCATCATAGAATTTCTCTCCCTTCTTTCTTTTCAGATCCCTTTTCCCTCAACAACTGGTGCGTTGTTCTTGCAGATTTATCTTGATTGGAAAGATGTATGATAATCTTGGAGCACAGCCAGGGGTGCCTCGGCCCCCAAACACACTACCAAATCCTTTTGGGAATTCGTTATATGGTGCAAGTTCAGGATTTATTAAAGGTGGAATGGCCGCTTATGGAGAGAAGATTTTAGGATCAAGCTCTGAATATGTGCAAAGTAATGTAAGTATTTAAGCTTTGAGGGCTTAAGATTAGTTTTTTTGCTGCCTCAGATGTTGATGCAGGGTGAGAATTTTAATTATCCTTTTCTCATATCTTTCTTTTTCATTCAATTGTTTTGCTAACAGATCAGTAGGTACTTTTCTGATCCACAATACTATTTCCAAGTCAACGATCATTATGTTAAGAACAAATTGAAGGTTGTTCTTTTCCCATTTCTGCACAGGGTAATATTTTGATCTTCTATAATGTTTTTAAGTTCCATTCTTTTTGTTTGTTTTCTTCTTATCAATAGTGTGTTCACTTTTTTTTCTTTCAATCTCAATAAGGGCCATTGGACAAGAATCTCTGAGCCAGTCGGGGGCAGGCTTTCCTACAAGCCTCCCATCTTCGATATAAATGCTCCGGACTTATACATTCCATTTATGGCATTTGGTACCTATTTGGTACTTGCAGGCTTATCATTGGGTCTTCATGGGAAGTAAGTTTTTATGTATTAGGTCCCATTTCATTTTAGTTTATATTCTTTTATTTTTTTAAATGTTTTCCTTTTATGTGATCAGTATAGGTCATCTGTAGTAAGCGTCTTATATATTGGTACTTAGGGATAGTGTATTTGAAAATTGAGTTGACTAGTGGTACCTGGAAGTATTCCTTGTTTAGTTTTTATTTATTATCCTTGAGTCATTATATTGAAATTTGAAAGCGAGATTTATTGTCTATCAAAGTATGGGGAGATGCATGAGAGAATTGAATTGGTTTATTTTGATTGTCGTGAAATATTTCTCGTGTACTTTGCAATTTATGTTAGAATACTTAGGAAATTCTCCTTATTCGTTGTTTTTTTACAGTAGATGATTTGTATCCCAATTTGTATCTAATGTCAGTTCCAAATATTCCTTCAGAAAAAAACTTATGTTTTTAAATTATTTTCCAAAATGCTGAACGTTGAAGGTTTCACAGTTTTGTACTTGTCTAACTGCATGAAACTTATGTTCGAGGCTAAATGACGAGATACATTAATTGCAATGTGTTTTCCCTTTTAGTCCTATTCCCTGTTTCATGTTTTCCTCTTCAAGATTATGATCTCTCTCTCAACCCCTAACGTGGGAATAGCCTTGATTTCATTGTGTAATGCTTTCACATTGGTTGCCAGGTTTAGCCCTGAAGCTCTTAACTGGCTTTTTGCCAAGGGGCTGGTAGGTTGGTTTTTTCAAGTTGCCCTGCTCAAAATGACCCTTTTCTCCTTGGGTAGTGGAGAAGCACCTTTTCTCGATGTTGTAGCATACGCTGGATACACTTTTGCAGGATTGTCCCTAGCTGTCCTTGGCAAACTATTTTGGGGCTACACATACTACTTTCTATTGCCATGGGCATGCTTGTGCATGGGGATTTTCTTGGTGAAGACAATGAAACGCGTTCTTTTTGCAGAAGTAAGGAGTTATGATTCGAGTAGGCATCATTATCTGCTGCTCTTCATCGCTTTCGCGCAGTTCCCACTTCTCATTTGGCTGGGTAACATCACTCTCAATTGGCTTTTCTGAACACCGCGCCTTCAAGTAGTAGTTTCAGTATATTAATGTATCATCAATTTGTTGATAATCGAGCTGTTGGGTTCTTATAGCCATCTAATATGATTTAATTTCCAGTTGAAATTCATGTTTGTTGTTGCACTAAAGTAAAATAGTTCTTGGACTCTTTTGGTTGCCATAGCCTTTATCAAAGTGTGAAAATTTTCGATTGACCCTTTTTAAGTGCTTCAATTTCTCTGTTGCACCTCCCTATTCTATTTCTCATTCAGTTTTTATTTTGGAAGAGGCTTTGTGATTTGGAATCGGAGACCACACTTGTCTATGCTATTTTAGAGGTGCTCACAACTTGGTAAATTAAGTAACCCATGAATAATGAAATTGAAATGCTGCAAAATCTGCATTTCCAATTTACCCAAAGTTCCAAACTAATGGGGTCTTTTGATATGTGACAGCTCAAGTAGTTAGAGCACTATTGTTTAGATTGTGAGGTCATGAGTTCGAGTTATAGGTCCATTCATTCGTTTCTCACATTATCTCTTAGTTTTAGCACTTGGAGAGGAGACAAGGCAACGAACCCGGCCACGATGAAATTCATTACAAGAGTGAGTGTGCAGTTTTTCCACTGAAAAATTGACCCAGAACAGAAACAAGAGTCAGCCCAAAAAGGGGGCTGGTGCACGCTGGCTATTATATAGCTTCAAAACATGTCTTCAACAAAAAACACGAATGCTTAATATTAAAAAATAATATACAGACTATTTTCGGAAATGGTTATCGATTGTCTGAGTTATAAATCATCTCTATTGTGGGGATGGGATGATTTGAAGATTATGTTTCCAGACGATGGTAATGGAAGTGGAATCATGATAACCACGAGGCTATGTTCATGAGATGCGTCTAATGGATGATGACGAAAGTTGGAATTTGCTTCAACAGAAAGTGTTCAAAAATGATATCTTTGTCCTGATGAGTTGGAAGGCATCGGAAAGATGATTTCCAAAAGCTGCAGAGGGCTTCCTCTAGCTGTTACTGTGATTTCAGGACTTGTCATAGCTGATCAAGACGAAATCTGCTTGGGAAAATATTGCTAAAGATGTGAAATCTACCATTTCTGCAAACGATGAGCAATGTGATAAGATTCTATCCCTGAGTTGCACGCAGTTGCCTCATCGTGCTTCTTATACATGGGAAGTTTTCCAGAAGATTATAAGATGCACGTCTCAGAAACTCATTAGACTATGGGTAGCTGAAGGTTTTCTAAAACCAAATGGACATAATAAAAGAAGCTTTGAAGAGACAGTAGAGTAGAGGAGTGTTTGGAAGGATCTAGTCAACAGAAGTCTTGTTTCAGTAATCAAGAGGAAGTCGAATGGAAGAATCAAAACTGTGGGCATGCATGATCAGAATTAGTATTTTTCATAATAAGCTAGATTTTCTTGAAAACTTTTGTGGCTCAACTATCTGTACTGTAATACGCGAGAATCCTACTGGAATAATGGGAAGTCCGTGTTGTTTTGTGCAGTTTAGATTGCTGAGGATACTTGATCTGTTAGAAGCTCACGGTTGCTTCTACCCGCAACTGGCAATTCGGTCTTCACCTGCCGAGGTGTACGAGCTGCTTCATCTTAGGTACCTTGCTTTGGACCATCTGTTCAAGATTGAAGCAGCTATATCAAACCTTCAGAATCTTCAAACCTTAATTATAAGAGATATTTACCCCTATTATACAAATTCTACTGAGTTGCCAGCTGAAATTTAGAGTCAAAAACAGGTGAAATTCTTGAACTGAGATACCATAACGGCGTTGGCGACACATGGGAAACAACTGATGGACAATTTCTTCAGATTTGAAGCATTGGATAACTGAAAGTAGTCACATTCTGAGACTCAAGTATCTAGTGCTTCGTCATTTCTATCATCTAAGAAAGATTCCAGAAGATATTGGAGAAGTGTCAACGCTTGAATTGATCGAGGTGGATAACCGATGTTTACCTGTCTCAGCCAAACAGATACAAGATTATCAACAAGGTTACGGAAATGAGTCAATTCAAGTTCGTTTCGTAAAGGTTAGTGCACATAACTTTCCAATAAGTTGATCATTTTTCAAGACATTGTATGTTCATTTAGGGGTCGTTTGCAGACTCTATTCACGGCTCAGAATCATTTATGAGAATCTAAAGCTGTCACGGGGAAGCTATAAAAGAATGATTCTGCGCCAAAAAAAGTTTGCAAACACTCCCTTATTAATCACACAGATTAGCATTCCCAAGAACAATAGTCATGAATACAAATTAATACAGGAGACAGCAGTACAAATGCTGGATTACGAGGATTCTGGCGAAAGTGATGGATGAGCTGCTTGACGATGGTTCTGAAGAAAGTAGAAAGGTGTGGAGTAATGTTTTGTCTTTTTAATAGTATTCTTCTCTAGCTAGCATTTATTTTGCAGCAATGTTTTATAATTTCTAAAACTCTAATGTTGAAACGGTGACATCTTAACAACTATCTTTGACAATTCATAAGATTAGACAGGTCAAAATCACCAACAATAAATTAACAAGCCCAACATGATTAGATTAGTTGAATTTAATAAGACCATATCACTTGATGGTTTTCTCTGATTTTATTTATTAAATGATCATTTTTCTCACTCTCTTCCTTTGGATTCAGAGAATCGGAAATGGCTTATCCAGCTCTTGTTTCACTTTCACAAACCACAGACATCATCCTAAAATATCATCAAGTTGCCATTTCCCCTCAAGTCAAGCATCTAATCATATCCATAAATGAATATGCTATTTTCTTGCAAGAGTTTGTCCAACAGTTTCCAGATAAGGCCAACAATCTAGAACCAATAATCAGGGCTGTAGCACATGTCGTAGAAGATATCGTCGAATTTTTCATGTCAAAACATATTCATGAGCCTCGTTACTCAGTCGAGCCACCCCAACTCCTTCCTTCTGATTTACCAGACAAAGAGTACAACAGTTGGTTGCAAACAGTGTTAACAGGTGTTATTCATCAACTTACTATGAGGAAGCCACCCTATGCTCAGTTTGATTCGTCTGTTGGACCCTCAAAATCAAAGTTGAGATATGATTTTCACCATCTCAAGGAAGCAACAGAGGAAATCGAGTGGATCGCAGCAATCGTGATGAAACTGAAGAGCAGCATCAGTGTCAAAGAGGAGGGAAGTAGTTCAACATCAAGAGTAGTTGCACAAGTCCACAAAGACACAATGGTTGGTTTTGAAAAAGACACCATGGAAATAAAATCACGGCTATGTGGAGCATCATCTAAGCTACAAGTCATCCCGATTGTTGGTATGGGAGGAATTGGTAAGACTACTCTCACTAGAAATGTTTATGAAGATCCCTTGATCACCGAATATTTCGATATTCGTGATTGGGTTACAGTATCACAAGATTATAGTGTCAAAGAGATTATTTCGAACCTCCTAGTTTCGATGAAGGTGTTCTCTGCCAAAAACAAATCAATGAAGGCACATCATGTGTACCAACACTTAAAGGGCCGGAGGTACCTTATTGTACTGGATGATGTATGGAGTACAGAGGCTATAGATGATTTGAATCTGATGTTTCCTGATGATGGTAATGGAAGTCGAATCATGATAACCACGAGAATATCAGATGTTGCTAGTTATTCCAACTCTGCTAGCACTCTCCATAAGATGCATCTCATGGATATGGATCTAAGCTGGAAGCTGCTTCAGCAGAAAGTGTTTAAGACGGAACAATGTCCCGTTGAATTGGAAGAGGCTGGAAAGGCTATTTGTAGAAGCTGTAGAGGCCTACCGCTTGCTATTGTGCTGATTTCAGGAATTCTGTCCTCCATTGATCACACTGCCACTGCCAGCTGGGACAATATTGCCAAGAATGTAAGGACCCATATTTCTGCTGATAATGAGCAATTAGATAAGATACTATCTCTGAGTTATACACATTTGCCTCATCATTTGAGATCATGTTTCTTATACATGGGAAGTTTTCAAGAAGACTGTGAGGTGCGTGTTTCAAAACTCGTCAAATTATGGGCAGCTGAAGGTTTCCTGAAACCAAATGGTTGTAATAAAAGCTTAGAAGAGACAGCAGAAGAGAATTTGGAGGATCTTGTCAGGAGAAGTCTTGTTTTGGTCACAAGGAGGAAGTCCGATGGAAAAATCAAAAGTTTGAGCATGCATGATCTTACGAGGGAGATGTGCATAAGAATTTCCCAGCAAGAGAAGTTTCTCCGCCATGGTCATATGTTACTTCCACGAGTCATTGACAAAGTACGCCGTGTAAGCACCATTCCTTGTCTAGATTTACCTGAAAACTGTTATGGCCTAACCATCCGCACGTTACTACTTTCTGGGCTTGTACAACATTTACAACGTTTTTCTTTACAAGATTTTAGATTGCTCAGGATACTCGATCTGTTAGATGTTGATACTCCACCATTACCTGCCCAAGTATCAGAGCTGTTTCATCTAAGGTACCTTGCTTTCAACGGTTTATTCAGCAGTCTGTTTCGCTTATCAAACCTTCAGAATCTTCAAACTTTAATTATATATCCAAGTCCTTATAGTAAAATTCTTCCATATTACGAAAGTGATCATTTTCCACTTGTACTGGACATTTGGAATGCACCACAATTAAGGCATCTTGTCCTGCGTATATCTTTCTGTTTTTGTCTCCCACCTCATCAACAAGGAGCAAAGTTTTGTCTAGAAAATTTGCAAACACTCTCTCTTGCAATAAATTTCATTTGCACTCGTGAGATTCTGGAGACTATTCCCAACCTGAAAAAACTGAAGATCTCGTATAGCGCATGTAGAGATGATGAAGAAGACTATCAGCTCCACAACCTTATACATCTGCAGCACCTTGAGAATCTGAAAGTAGAGATACACGAGGACTTTCCTTTTCGGGAGAAGGTTAATCCTGTGTTTCCTATCACACTGAAGAAGTTGAGTTTGAGTGGTGTGAGACTTCCTTGGGAGGATATGAAGACTGTAGGTTCGTTGCCTAATCTCGAAGTTCTTAAACTAAGAGACGATGCTTGCAAGGGTGAAACTTGGGAAACAGCTGAAGGAGAATTTTCTGAGCTAATCTTTTTGCTGATTGAGGGATCAGAGTTGCAGGATTGGATAACTGAAAGCAGTCACTTTCCGAAACTCATGAGCCTTGTGCTGCATCATTGTCATAATCTAAGAGAGATTCCAGATGAAATTGGAGATGTGCCAACACTTGAACTGATTGAGGTGGATGCTAATGATTTACTCAAATCGGCCAAACAGATACAGGAGGAGCAACAAAGTTACGGAAATGAGGCTCTTCAAGTACGTTTAGTAAAGGTTAGGAAAATTCACATCTTTTGAAGCTAGCTATATATACATATGATATTTGCACCAGCCCCTCTTGTTAACTGACTGTTTTCTGTTGGAATTTTCAGAGAAAGTATTCCACTTGATACTCACCTAATTGTGCCTGCCGAAAACATGATGCAATGGCAATACATCCATGCTTGCTGCGGATTACGAGTAAAGGCAAATATTACTCCAGAAGGAAATGTGTGTAATTCTAAATTCTGTGATGTTGAACTTCATATGCTGTCATGAACATTTCATAAAATTAAATGATTCAGAGTGAAGAAGGAGAGGGTGCATATGGAATAATGTTTGTGTTTTCTTGTTATGTCTTAGTGCCTTCATCTGCATATGAAACCACCTGTGTCCTTCAGCTTTCGCAAAACCCCAAAGCTGAAGGGTGACTTTTTTTTTTCTTGAATGAGAAGAACTTGAAATTGCCTCGAATTTAGTGGAGACAAGCTCGAGTTTGAGCTCAACAATATCACAAGATTACAACATCCAAGAAATTGTTTTAAGCCTCGCTCCTAGTTTCCATGGGAGTATTGGAAGCCAACAATCAATCAATGGAACTCATTCTATTCTTAAGGGTGCATGTTCGGTGCACAAATGGCAGATAATATTATGTATAATTACATACTTGGTGAAAAGAATTCACCATTAGACTTCACACTATGTACAAACAAACAGTGACATTATTTATTTAACATTAGATACAAGGTCCATTCTGCTTTTACAAAGAAGAAAGCAACATACAAATACAAAGCAGAGGAATATTATATCAAGTCCATATAGCCAGAAAGGACATGGATGCAGCACCTAGAAGAAGTGAAATGTGTGCTCCCAACTGAAGTGTGATATTGTTTTCCATCCTTGGGCTCATAAAATCAGCAGCTAAAAGATCAACAAGCGCCATGTAAATCAAAATCCCAGCTGAGGCTGAATTGAACACCCCCTCCACTATCACACCACTTGACCTATTCTCCTTGTACACACTTGCAATTCCAATCCCAACCCCAATTCCTATTGGAGTCGTCAGCGAGAAAAACACGCTCATAATCTTCGTCGTCAAAGACTTGAACTTTGCCTATTTTTTATGCACACAAAGATGGTTAAAGATCCCCAGAACGGAACATGCAAAGTGGAACATATGAATTCGAACTACAACTAGCTTCCACGTTTGGCAGATTCAGGAATTTGAATTTGAGGGCACGAAATATAATTAATAATCTCTCCGTCTAAATTCATTATGTCATGTACAAGACCAATTAAATGCACAACTAATTGGACCCTGTACATATGCTCAAATATTTATGGTCAGACCTAAATATTTCAACTGACCCAATTGATTGAATCTCACATGATACATTTTTCGATTATACGGTATGTACACAATCGAATGTTTTTTTGCGTATTGCTTATAATTTTTTTAGCTTGATTAGACATCTATCTTAAGTATGATTACTCATCTATTTTGAACTAATCTATCCTAACAAAGTGTACCTTGTGACCAAAATTGACTTAAAATGTGAAATATTCATTCAATCAAACGTATGACTTAATAACAGCAATGCTATAGCTAGCTACATGTATAGCAGAAAAATACTAATTAAATTTGTTTCAATGGTGGAAAGAAAAAGAGATTGTTCTTGGCATTCAATGACAAATAAAAGGTGGGGGGATAGAATAACTTTCTATCTCGATTGGAATATATGATTAGGGGTGTAAACGAGCCGAGTCGAGCCGAGCAGTGCTGAGCTCGAAACTCGACTCGATTGTTATACTCGAAGCTCGAAACTCGACTCGACTCGGTCGAGTCTAAAATTTTGAAGATCGAGCTCGACTCGATAAGAAACTCGATAAACTCGAGCTCGGTTCGACTCGACTCGATTACCTATATAATTTTCAAAATTAATTTTAAAACATATTTTTTTCTAACATAAACTCGAGCTCGACTCGGCTCGACTCGACTCGATTACTCGTATATAAATAAAAAATTTATATTAATGGCAAAATAGTAAATATTGTTCAAGCTCGATTAGGCTCGCGAGCCTTTCGAGCCGAGTATCTATGAGCTCGAACTCGAACTCGGTAGCTACTCGAGTAGCTCGAAACTCGACTCGACTCGATTAACTTCGAGTCGATTTCGATCTTTTTTCGAGTCGAGCACGAGTAGCTCGCGAGTAGGCTCGACTCACTTACACCCCTATATATGATCATGAACTCAGAATGACTACATAGATACTACTTCTTAAGGCCACCGGCCACCAGATGAACACATTATGACAACATCATCTTATAGATTTTGATTCCAAATATTCTACAACATTTTTATACGTGCATACACAAACATATATATATATATATATATACACCCATACCTGGGAGATGCATCCACCAAGCCCCATTCCCTCAAAGAACTGGTGAAAAGTCAAAGCAAAGAGAAGAGGCTTTACTGTCTCGACGCTCTGCGAAGCCCCGAGTGAGATCCCGATGATCACCGAGTGTACCACGATCCCGAGCTCCAAAACCTACACAACAAGTAGTACTTATTTAGTCAAAAACTGGAAGAAAAGGAACAAGGGGCTCTGTTCAGTACGAGCAGGAACCAAGAACCTCAAGGTTAAATCAGTCTTTAACGACCATACTTGTGATATTATGCGCTGTCGGACTAGATCCGACAGACTCTCCCCGTGCGACAGCACGGGGTCCCCACGAGCATGGCCATGTGCATGCACGTGCACATGGCTCACACGCTCACCCTCGCCCGTCTCCTCATCCACGTTGGCCACTTGCTTAGCTTCTTCAGAATGCATTTTCTTGTAGAAGCTAGTGGCAAGTGTGTCCACCATCATTGTCCCAATGGAAGCGACCATGGCGATGAAACCCGAAAAGGGGAACTTTCGCCACGGGTTCGTGCTGAGGCAGGGTGAGGTCAGCATCCGGAATGCATCCGGAAGGATGTGCACGAACCCGGTGGCTAAAATGACGCCCGCGGCAAAGGCCTTGATCATGAAGAATACGTCGTTTTCGGGGCGGAGGAAGGCGAGCTTTCGACCGACGAGAGGGAGGCTGATGCCAAGGCCACCGGCCACGAGAACCGAAGCAATGGCAACGAGTTTGAACTTGAGAGCCTCATCGCTGCTGGCACTCTTGTTATGATCTTGATGATTTTGGTCACAAACTAATTCATGAGAAAGAGTTAGTGGAAGTAGAAGCAAGAGAAGTGAAGCGAAGAATATGGCTTTATGAGAATGGTAGAGAAGAGTTGTTGCCATGGCAGATCAATAGTTAAAATGCTACCACTATTATGGTGGCCCATGCATTAACAAGATGGGCTCTGAATCTGAGAAATAAGAATGTATTTATACTATTTTGAAGAATAAATAATGCAGGGAGGGATTTTTGTATGTTGGATACACTTAGTCCATTGGATGAGCTAGTAGTGGGTGACCCATATATCTACTGGTCTTGGTGCATCCGAGATACAACTTTCCACGTAGATTGCAACTCATGAATGAATGATCAGATCTTACTTTGGGAAGCTACAGCAGTTTCATTAAAGTTTGATTTTTGATGTGATTTACTATATTAATTAATTATATACACTTACGTATTTTTCTTGGATGTACCTTTAATTAAATTGGTCGGATATCCTGTACACAATAATGTAACATCGATCGAGAATATTAGTCTAATATATTCCTTTCGTCTCACAAAAATAGTTACATTTGACTTTACACACATATTAAGAAAAATCAATAAATGTAATCAAATTTAGTTAATGTGTCAATTTTGCCCTTAATTGCTCTTATTAATTAGAGGTAAAATTGATAATAAAGCATTTAATACTAAAGTAAAAGAGGAAGTGTAGCCATAATTTGGAACATAGCTATCTTTGTGGGACGGAGTGAGTAATTAACGCAAGTTATTTTTTTTAAAAATAAAATCAAACCTTATTCTCTCTTCTAGCAAATTAATTCCCGTTCATACATGTTTCCTTATAATCTCCATCATGTTCATGATATAAAAGGATTTGATGATGGGGGTGGGAATCTCCATGGAAATCTGCCCCGAATCCCGACAATTTTTTACAATTACCTTTTAGTTATTTTAATATACAATTATATACATAAATAATAGAATTATTTAATTCTAGAACAAAAGAATTTCACCCATCATATTCATGTATATGGAGTAGTGGTTAATATATCACTTGATCTTTCATTTATTATTTCTTAATTTAATTGTCTCTTACTTAATAATTACTTGGGAGTTGTGATTAAATTACTACTCCATTATCAATATTTTTTGCCCAAATTGTCATTGTCATTGTCATTGTCATTGTCATATATATATATATGTCTCTTCTCTCATATTGTTAGAAAGAAATAAAATTATTGACACAAGAATTATCAAAGTTAGAAAAGTAAATTAAATTGAACAACTCGATCAAATAAGATCATCCGAGTAGCGTGACAATGGATTGAAATTTCCGAGCCAATTATATATGTCCGGATTCAGATTAATCTAGCTTCATCGACTGTCGATATATAATCGCATTAACCTAGTTGAAAAATGATACATGCCATAATAGCAACCTGCTTGGGTGTTGGCAGTGTAAATTTTGAAATACTGTAGTGATGTACAACTTGAGTGACATATCTTAAATAATGTGGAACTGTAAATTTTGTATGCTAAACTTTTACTATTTGAACTTTGAAATTCATACTTTGAATTTACCAAATTAAACATTTTTATCTTGTAAATTTAAAGCAACTATTTTCAAAATTAGCAAATTAAAATTAAAATTGGTGGAAGTTTAAGAACAGAAAAAACTTTTACTGTAAAACAATATAAACACTTTCGTAAACCGATAGCTTAAGTGATAAGAGCATCACTATCTAAGTGAATAAAATAATGAGTTCGACTCACCTAAAAAGGGTTTGGAAAATGATTTTTAAAAAATCTAAAAAAAAAAAAGCCTAAATAATGAATTTTAGAGTTAGGCATATTAATTGCCTGTCAAAGTAAATGAGAAGGAAAGGGACCGAGCAGGAAATAAAGTCATGTGGCCAAATTAGTGAAAAGGACACCCATCAATTCATCACCGATTAAAAGGTACTCTAATAATAATTCACATTTCTTCTCTTAAAGGTGAAGGTGCATGGGTTGGAAATGGAGACACAATGTTGTCATCTCAGTCCATGGACCATGTCACCTACAGTTTTAATGTTTTTTTTTAATCATTTTCTTTTGGGCTAATAATGTTATAATATGATTAAATTATTTTTATTCAATTTGATTTTAAGATTCTTTATTTTAATTTTAGAAATTGGTCCATAATGTCATTAAATTCAATTTTGTTGCCATGTTTTTCGATTGCTTACGCGTAGTTGTTAGTAAGAAAATGAAAAGATTCTATTTTATAGATTTAGATGACAATTAGATTTTTAAAGCGTGTTGTTCTCATTATTATGAGACTCATGACATAACACATATTGATAAATTAAATAGTGAAATATATACAAATTGAAATATTAAAATTGATAGATGTGTAGTCTATGAAAATATTAAATTTGTCAAGTAACAAAACAAATTTCAATATCAAAAGGTGATTTGCTCTGAAATTAAAATTAAGCAAAGATAATGTCTTAAAACCCTGTCACAATAATATATACTAAAAAATCAAAACAATATTCAATATAAGAGAAACATAGCACTGTGATTTAATCCAATCAAGTCCATCAAAACAACACACTATTGTTCAAGGTTATCTTTTGAAATATTATTGAGTTTCAAAATCTATATTTTAATCATGAGTAGACTGACTTGTGCAATAATTTATTAACCATGTTGGCTACATAATGTCGTAATGATGTCTCCTTTTGTTGTCTCTATAAAAATTATAGTGCTTTTATTCTCATCAGCGTAGCAAAGCAAATATCCATAATTTCTTAATTTTTATATCAATTGTGGCTTTACTTTAGTGTCCAACCACATAAAGATAAGTAGTTTAATCTAATAGACAATAAAAATTATCAACTTTTTATAACAAAGTTAATAGACTCTGCATGCCCATTTTCGACAAGTAGTACTTTTTGTCTTGCTAATTTATAATACTGTATCTTTCATCCATCATATTAATGGAATCTGTTGCATGAAAAATGATCCCATAATAATTGTGCTAAAAGTTATCAATAATGCATTTCAAAAAAAAAAAAACTCATTGTAATTAGCACATTATCCAGTAACTAGCTGACAATTTCGTGAGGATGATGTTGTGGGAGACAGGTGGAATAAATATAAATTCAGTTTATTTTTGTTCACTCACCACAAAAAATACTAGGAATATATTGTGATGGAAAACCGTAGCAAAACGCAGTTTATGACGAATTTTGAGTGATTGTAAAAACGTTGGTTGCAAATATTTGTGACGGGTTTTTCTTGAAAACCGTCATAATTTTCGACGGCTTATTTACGATGTCTTAAGTTGTTCGTCGCAAGTTGATCATGACACATGATTCGATGGGTCAAAATGTCGCCGTAAATTAGCGACGGAAGTTTGATGTTCGTTAATTGCGATAAAATATTTCATCGCAATTAATTTTTACTTAATTATTTAATATCTCGGAAATTTGTGATGAAAAAAATCATCGCAAGTCGTCGTAATTTACGAAGGATTAGGCCCTTCACTAATCTTAATTTTATAAAAAAAATATGCTCAGGTGGTTTGAACCCGTGCCAACAAAAGTTTGACGGTCATTAATTACGACGAACCATTTCGTTGCAATTATTTATTTACTAAATATCTCGTAAATTTGCGACAAAAAAGTCGTTGCAGCCTGTCGTAATTTACAACGGTTTAGACCGTCACAAATTTAAATTTATTAAAAAAAAATGTGCTCAAGTGTTCGAACCCATGCCAGACAAATGCTTGAGCGGACGTCGAACCTCTGAGTCACGGACCGCATCACAACATAAGCTGCACTCATACTTTGCATATAAGGCTTTGTAAGCCTTTAATTTTAAATGAGAAAATTTCGCTCCCAAGAGCGACCTTGGGCGTCGAAAGAGAGACGCTCGTCGCTCGGGTACGAGCCTCGTTCATTTATTTTTTACGATATAAAATATTTATGTATATAGATGAGATGTGGAGTATAAAGAGTTAATTAGGATGAATTGAAGTTGACGTTTCATGTACTGATGATGGTTGATTCGGGTGGAATTTACACACTTTAGATGCACATGTGAAGCCCATTTTGATGTTTATTTCATTGATTTAAGGGGTGATTATCATTGTTTTGGTCGAAATAAGAGAAAGGTAGTGATTTGTCGATTTTGTAGGTAAAATGAAGGATTTTGGGAGAAAAACACCTACCAAAAGTCATTGGATCAGAAAGAGGAGTGCACCATTGGATTCGGCTCGAAAAATGGAGTGGAATAGAAAAAATAATCGAGTCAATCGGAGGTCGGAAGCTCAAGATACGGAGGGACGAAGTTGGAGGCCGAAAACCAAAAACGAAACTTCCGCCCGACCGGGCCGAAATATCCGCCCGACCGGGCCAATCTGCACCCAGACTTTTGATAAATGCACCCCCGCGCGTATTTTGACCCAAATTCAATATACGAAGTTATCGCCCGGCCGGGCCACTTCCAAACTCGGGGTTTTTAGTGATTTTTAGCCATTTTTGAGGGACTAAAGTGCAAAACTTCCACCCAAACCCTACCTCAACACTATATAAGCCCCCATTCTTGAAATAAAAAAAACCTTCCCCCAATTCTTCAAATTCCACACATACAAACACACACTTGGAGGTGATTTGGTCATAACTTCTTCAATTCTTCATCAATTCATGCAAGGAAGGCACCAATAGCTTGGAATTTTCATTCCCCACCATATTCTAGACTAAGCTTTCTATTTCTCTCTCTTTTTATTTAGTTATTTCATTTGGTATTGTCAATTTGATTATGTTGTTGATTGGCTAGAACACTTTTGGTTCTAGGGCTATGTTTATACTTTGGATGATGTTTATAAATTAATTTCTTGTTTATTTGGTGGTTGTGTTGCTATTTCTATTTGAATGCTTAACTTTCATTGCAAGACATGTTGTCAATGGCCATGATAATGTGTTTGATTCATTATTAATTGAAATTGGATTGAGAAATCTCTTTCATTAATCGTATTTAAGCATTCGACCCAATATTATTGTGAGCTCGAGAGAGAATAAATTATTGGGAGGGTATTAGATGATCTTAGGACCCTTTTTGAGGTTTATTATGCATGTTAGGTAGAGATACTAGTTTGTGTGATCTTTCCTCTTGGATTAATTGGATTGAGAGAACTTTTAATTCATTATTTCGTGATCAACCCTATAGTAATCAACACATCACCACTTAATTAGGCTTTTAATCATAAATTGACCCCTTAGTGTGACATATGACTTGGAACCTCCCTTTCCTTCACTGAGTTTTATTCCTTTTCCATCTCGTTTCCTTGATTTGCATGAGCATTCATTGATCGATTTTATATTACTCTTTCATTGTCTATTTGTGACAAATTGGTAGGCAATCTTAGGGGTAATCACACCATTCTCTTTAATCGATCACCGTCTATTTAGAATTCCGTCAACAAACTACACTTTTATACTATACCTACTCGTGGGATCGACCTCGTACTTACTTCGCTACAATATACATCGTATACTTGCGGTCGTTTATTCTAGTGTTGTAGAATACGTGAATCAATGGTAATGCACAAGGCTATCAAATGTGGCCACGTATGTCGACTCTTTCCATGAGGTGCGTCTAATGGATCAGAATTTACTTCGACAACAAGTGTTCAAAAGAATTTCCTGGCTAAACAATCTATAAAGGTCCACTTTGATAAAGTAGATTATTAGATGTAAGATAGATGTCTAATCAAACTTAATTTTTTTTTATTACTCAATACACAAAATACATTCAATTGTATATATATTAATTATTAAATGATCAAAAAATAAAATATCTACAAAACTAACCATAAATAACAGTAACATATTTATCAAATCATGCATGTAAAATATCCCACAAACCCTTCATCTGTCCATGCACGTAGAATATTATTATTTGCTTATGTAGTGGCGGACCCATGATTATAAATTTGAGGGTACGATTTACTCATTTCATTCCGGTGAAAATTACTCATGATCAAGGATGAAAATATCGGTATCGGTGGAAATATCGAGACCTTAAATTTATGGAAATATCGATGGATATATCGATATCGAATATCGATATCGGTAAATTTGAAAAATTGTAAAAATTTAATAACAAACCTTTAGTACATAAAATCAATAAAATAATTTGAATACATTTTATATCAATGATAAATTTATATAAAACATAATATACTCCCTCCATCCGCCTATAAGCTTCCCATTTTACCATTTTGGTCCGTCCGCCTATAAGCTTTCCATACATTTTTTGGTAATACTTTTTCTTACACTTCACTTTATATCTTACTTTTTCTCTCTATCTCTCTCCCCTCTCAATCACATCATTTGTACTATATCTATTATTTAATCACTTTTCTTAATCTTTGTGCCAAAAAGTAACGTAACACTTATAGGCGGACGGAGGGAGTACAATGTTATTTCGTATGACATTTATCGATATTTTTTGAAATTTATCGATATTTTCTCGATATTTTCTCGATATTTTACCGATATTAGGCTCGATATTGTTATTATCTATCGATATTTATCGATATTTTTAATTTTTTTACAAATATCGTGAAAATATCGGTTCTTCCCAATATCAATATCGGTGACCCCGAAAAATGGATATATCGAGGATATATCGGGGATATTTTCGGATATTTTCATCCATGCTCATGATGTAGTAGAGGTGATGTGATTGAGACTTGAGAGAGAGAGAAAAGAATATACTCCATAAAATATGAGAGGAAAGTAGTTTGCCAAAAAAAGAATTGTTAATTTTCATGAAGACGGACGAAGAAGAAAAGTTTGGTAGTTTCACAGGGACGGATGTAGTATAAGACTTAAATTGCATACGACTTTTCAACAAAATTTGTAGATTTCTTCACTCTCTTTCCTTTAAACTTTTTCATCATCTTTCACCCATTTATTATTATAAAACTAATTTTGTACTCCCTCTGACTTGTGATGATTTGCACATCTTGACCGACTCATTTAAAAAAAAAAAAATGAATTTAGTGGGGGTGTTGGATCAAATGAATGAGGGATAGTTTTTGAGTGACTAGTAAGGTGTAAAAGAGAGTTAGTGAGGTGTAGGAAAAAATATGAGCTCAAAATGAGTAACAATTTTAAAAACAAAATTATATGTTGTGAGAATATTAATTTTGTGAATTATTTTTATAATGAAAGTGTACAATTAAAAAAGTATATAAGTAATCATGAGACGAAAAATATATACTGGTATTATTAAAAAAAATAGTTGTACCCATGTTCCTAACTAGGTCCGCCATTGAATACAATAGATAAAGTAGAGAAAAGATAAACTAAGTAAGTTGTGGTTATATTTTTCAAAAAATGAAAGAAACACATTTCATGTGGACAATTCAAAAAAAAAAAAACATGCACATTTTATGTGAATGGAAGGAGTATAACATAAGATTTGACATTAAAATGTAACTGAGGATTATGTCGACCAAGCACAAATTGATTGATTAATGTGATAATTGTTTAAAATTCGTGTATGTAATTTGAAAGAATTTCATGCATATTTTACACAAAATTGAGTTACACGTCTCAAATATTTATTGGAGCAATCGAGAAGGGGGACAATGAGAAAAAAATGGGGAGAATTGCACTATAGGACATTTCACCCTAAGTGTTTATAATTAAAGAAATTTTTTATTGGAGTTACAAATCAAGACAACTTAACACATTGATGTACCATTATACCCCTAAACCAATACCATTTTGATATGACTTTCGAATTTTAAAAAATTTAATTTGATTGGAGTTAATTAATGCAAAGTCAACCAAAACCATTAAACAAAATCTGGAAGATCTCTTTTCTTGATAATTGCATCGAAATATAAATTCAAAACCCTTTCCTAATAGTTCAGCCACAATTAATTCACAAAACACTGTTCATTCTCTCTCCATTAAAGCTGAAAGAAGAAAACACTAATCAAGACGAACGTCCTTTGTGTCGATAATCATTCAAGGTATTTATTTAAATAATCATCTCCTGCATGTTATGGGTTTTTCGATTCTGGGAATATATGATTTTGGGTATGAAATTTTACTTAGTTTTAGGGCTTGACATATAGGGCATTTTACCTTGAATTAGGGGATGATTTACATAGACTGCATGCAATTTAAGATGTTTCCTTCTCTGTTTTTGTAGTTCTAACACTCTCTATTTTTTGCAATTTAAGATTAGATCATTTATAATACTCATAGAACCGTATATACTTAACACTTCTTAGTATATTTTTTCTGTATTTATAAGAAAGTCTATCTATTTAGAATAGATGTCGCACATTTGGTTAAGATATGTTTGCATGTGACTAAAGATTTTAATTTCAATACAATTTGGTAATATATTTTTTGCAGATGACTAGACGGAAGAGATCCGACATTCAGATTAATGAAGGAGGAAGAAAAATTATGAAAAAGCATCTAAAGAAAATAGATAGCAGAGACTTAAGTGAGTAAATAAAGATGCATACATATAGTGTTATTATGTTCAAGTAGTACATATTGATATGTTATTTGGGTAAAGTTTTTAATTTATTATATGACACTGAGAAAGCATGATCTGCATTTGATTACATTCGATTTCATCATATGATACAATACATATAAATTATATTTTATTGGTTTGTTTTATCATTGGTTTTTGCTTGTGGTTGAATTAGAGGTATTTGTTAATAATCATATGCATAAAATAAATCATATATTAAAGAACATGCACAAATATAATACATATAATATAGTATATGCATACATCAATACATATAAATTACTCCCTCCGTCCGCCTATAACCTTCCCATTTTACCATTTTGGTCCGTCCGCCTATAAGCTTCCCATATCTTTTTTCATAAGTACTTTTTCTTACACTTCACTTTATATCTTACTTTTTCTCTCTATCTCTCTCCTCTCTCAATCACATCACTTGTTCACTTTATATCTTACTTTTTCTCTCCATCTCTCTCCTCTCTCAATCACATCACTTGTACTATATCTATTATTTAATCATTTTTCTTAATCTTTGTGCCAAAAAGTAACGTAACACTTATAAGCGGACGGAGGGATTATATAATACATAAATTATTCATATTAATATTCAGTATACACAATCATATGGATAAATACATAAATTATTATCCAGATTGAAATTCATATATAGTTCTCTTTTAATTCAAGGTAAAGTCTAGTATGCACTCGAGTGCATGTTGTACACCCTAGTCCATGTTGCACTTTTCAGTTTTACTGACTTACACTTTTTGGTAAATGGTGTTGCACTTTTCAATTATTACTAAAAATATTATTATACAGTTTAATAATTGAAAAGTGCAACACCATTTACCAAAAAGTGTAAGTCAGTAAAACTGAAAAGTGCAACATGGACTAGGGTGCACAACATGCACTCGAGTCCATTGCAGACCAACCCTTAATTCAAAAGTTTATTTGAATATATATTTCTTTTAATTAAAATTAATTAGAAACATAAAAAGAAACCTACAATTAGTTCATATATAAGTTAATATGCGAAAATTTAATACATATAATAGCATATATGCATAAAAAATACATATAACATATAATATGCATAACTATAATATATAAAAAGATGCATAGCAAACTAAATGTAGTATAATATATGCAACAAATATGCATAGCAAACTGACTCGAAAAAAAAAATGCATAGCAAACTAAATGTAGTATAATATATGCACAAAGTAGTTCATATATAAGTTAATATGCGAAAATTTAATACATATAATAAAAAATACATATAACATATAATATGCATAACTATAATATATAAAAATATCGAATATATATCCTTTAATTTAATATTTTCGTTATTGTTATTTGAAAATATAAACAATAATAATATAGATGCTATAATAAAGGATATTTGACTATTTTGAAAATTGATATATTAAGTTATATGACAAAAAAATATTAGAGTTTATTTATAAGGGTTGGTCTCTTGTACACTCAAGTACACCATGTACTTGAGTGTACTTGAGTGGACTTTTATTGGTCAACAGTTGACCGTTGACTTTAATCGGTCAACTGTTGACCGTTGACCGATTTTTTATTTATTTATTTTTTTTTAAGAAAATTTTATATTTTAACTATTTTAACATACACTTTTCAGTTATAATAACATACACTTTTTAGTTATGATATCATACACTTTTCAGTTATAATAACATACACTTTTCATTAATAAATCATATATTTTTTGGATATAATAACATACACTTTTCAGTTATGATATCATACACTTTTCAGTTATAATAACATACACTTTTCAGTTATAATAACATACACTTTTCATTAATAAATCATATAATTTTTGGATATAATAACATACATTTTTCAGTTATAATAACATACACTTTTTAGTTATGATATCATACATTTTTTAGTTATAATAACATACACTTTTATTTAATAGAACATACACTTTTCAGTTATAATAACATACACTTTTCATTAATAAATTATATATTTTTCGTATATAATAACATACATTTTTCAGTTATAATAACATACATTTTTCATTAAATATAACATACACTTTTCACTTATAATATCATACACTTTTCAGTTATAATAACATACACTTTTCATTAATAAATCATATATTTTTTGGATATAATAACATACACTTTTCAGTTATGATATCATACATTTTTCAGTTATAATAACATACACTTTTCAGTTATAATAACATACACTTTTCATTAATAAATCATATAATTTTTGGATATAATAACATACACTTTTCAGTTATAATAACATACACTTTTTAGTTATGATATCATACATTTTTTAGTTATAATAACATACACTTTTATTTAATAGAACATACACTTTTCATTAATAAATTATATATTTTTCGTATATAATAACATACATTTTTCAGTTATAATAACATACATTTTTCATTAAATATAACATACACTTTTCACTTATAATATCATACACTTTTCAGTTATAAGAATATACACTTTTCATTAAAAACAATGTTGCACTTTTCAATATATTAACATACACTTTTCATGAAAAAACAAAGATGCACTTTTCAATATACTAACATAAACTTTTTCAAAAAAAAAAAAAAAAAAAATTAAAAAAAATCGAAATTTTTTTTTTTAAAAAAAAGAGTCAAAGTTTGACCTTTGACTGGTCAAAGGTCAACAGTTGACCTATCCAAAGTCTACTCAAGTACACGGTGTACTTGAGTACATACAAGACTTTGACTATTTATAAAATGATACAAAAATTATTAGAGATATATGTCAAAATTATTAAAAATAATACATATTAAAATTTATTTGTTTAATATTTTATAGATGCTGAAGTTATTTTATTAAATTACGTGTAATTGTTGTTAGAAGCTTTGAAAAATTAATTAATTGAATAAGAATAAATAAAATATTAAACGACATTGCAGTTAAGAGATTTTAAATATAATAAATGTTATTTAATTATATAATGAATTGAAACCGTAAATGAAAAGGTCAACTACAAATTAGAGAAACTTATTCAAATTGTAATGTCCAAAATTGAGTTGAGGGCATATCAGGGATAAAAAATATGAATTTATCCTAAATTGTAACCTCTAGAATTTTTACCTTGAATTATAAGATGGACTTGGATCTTCTCCTATATTATAAATAAACTTAAAAAAAAGAAGCATTTAGGGCCACTTTAATTGGGGGAGTTTCTTCGGTGCAATTTGAAAATAAGAATTTTCATTTTAGGGTGAAAAAAAAAAAATCAACTTAGTTTTAGGTACAATTGAGTTGCAAATTACGAATTCAAAATGTGCACTACAGACCACAAATTTGAAATGCATACTGTTGGTCCTGAAAGGAGTATATAACAAGTGTAATGGGGGGGGGGGAATACACTTGTATGCAATTCTTTTGCTAATTGATCAAATCAGAGTTCAGTAAAGTTGTCTTGGACAACTCTGCTGAAGAAAATTAACTCTTCTAAGATAATCAGACTACTAAGTACTATTGAGTACTTAGTTGATTGACTATCTAGGGGAGTTATATGTGCGGAATAATGGTTGGCCCTTTAAGTTTAGACTCCTTTAATTTCTGAAATCACTTAGTCAATGCAACACAGTTCAGTTTAGCTTCAGGGAACTTGTCCAAATCAGTTTTGCACAGTCTTTGAATATGTATCTTTGAAAGATCAGTTTTGTGTGCAGTGTTGAATGAATGTAAGTACTTGTAAAGCAAATCAACATAAGAGTTTATAGTGGTTCAGAGACTCAAGCTCCTACATCCACTTTCCCTGATTTAACAGGATAATTCCTTTACTCTTGGAATTAACTTGTTTTATAGTGCCAAGGTGCACTTGATCAAGAACACCACTCCTTGGTGAATTGATCCCTAGGATGTCTAGAGTCCTAGTACCCTCTTCACAACTCAGAACTGAACTGTTCTTCTCTCAACAGTCAGCTCCTACCACTTCTACTACTACAACCTTCTTACTTTCACTCTTGAAAGGGGTAAGGATTGAAGTAAGGTTCCAACTAATGAGATATCCTTTACAATGAAGATCAGTGTATAAGGATAGGATATCTCTCTAAGCTTGTGTATGGATATACAATTGAGTTCAGCTTAGATGAAGTGTATGCAGACTAAGATAGTCTTTGAAAGCTTTGAAAGCACTCTAGCTTGAAGAACTTTGAGCTTAGTTGGATTGTGTTGAGGTGCTTTCAAATGGTCTTCACACTTCTGTATTTATAGACAAAATGGAGGATTTGCCCGTTGGAGAGGCAGCCCCAAATTGCTATAAATGTCTTCCTTGAGTTCTTCAAACTGGAAGACAGATTTTTGATAGTGACATGTCCTCATTTGGGTAATAAACGGCTGTAACAGTTTTGTCTCCATTCTGCAGCACTTTTCCCAATGTTTGACTTCTTGTTAGGACTTGGACATGGCTTCTGAAGGTTGATCCAATGATAGGACAACATTCCTTATCATCTGGACAACTCTCCTTATCACTATCAGCACTTTTGCTTTTCAGCATGGTTGGCTTGCTCTTTTTCAGATGACTTGGCTCTTTCCCTTTATTTCTCTTGAGTATGGTCTTAGCTTATTTCTTTGAGGACCTTTAGGGACTGGTTGTCTCAAACTCTTCAGCATTGTTGATCTCAGGCTTTCAGAGCACTTGATCTTGATGATCAATTTAGCTGAGACAACTCCTCTGGACAACTCTCCTGATCAGTATATTTAATCTTTTTCCATCAGAGCACTTTATGCATAGAGTTGACTTCTCTGGACAACTCTCCTGATAAAAACCTTTGAGTAGTCTTGTCCTTTTGAGCTAGGTAAGCTTGTTCTTGCATATGGCTAGCTTCTTTGGACAACTCTCCTGATCAGAGCATCTTCATTGGACTTGTCCTTTTGAGCTTTACAATCTTGTTCTTGCATAAGAGCATCTTCTCTGGACAACTCTCCTGATGAGAGCATCTTAGATTTCATAGAGTGTCCTTGCTCTTAAGTGATTGTTCCAGAATTTGAGCCTTGAGGGGACTTGATCTTGATCATCTTCAAAGCATAGGTTCCCCCTCAAATTGTGCATCTAATTGTCTAAGAGCTACCTAACATTTCAGTTTCTCATCTAGCCTTATACTATGTGTTCTAATATTTTTAGAACACTATCAATTTGACTTAGGCATGTCTCAGGGGGTTTTGGTATTAGATCAAAACATATCTCATTTTATTCCCAACAATTTCCCCCTTTTTGATGATGCCAAAACCTATACTATTTAAGCAAAAGTGACTTGTCTACACCTATTACATGTATCTTCAGAAGACATGACTAAGGTCAATATTCCTGAAAAAGTAATGTGTTAGTGTATTCACTGTTTCTGTTGCAAGTAGGTTCAAGATAGGCATAGAGAGATTTGTGTTTCTTGATTCAAAATAAGTTCAACTATCATTCATTAAAAAATCATTACAGGCATGTTGATAGTTGAAATTAACATATCAGAGCATGAATCAATACATCAGAGCAATTCATTACAATAATTCAAAATAATATTTTCAGCATTAGAGCACAGAACTTGTATCAGAGCAATTCATATCAAACCAGAGCAAACAGATTAACACATCAGCAATCTTGACCATATTTCAGCATAGTTGATCATTCAAGTAAGGTCAGAAGACTTAGCCATTTCAAAGATCATCCTCAGGAGGTGGCAGCATTCCATACTGTGCCCACACTCTTCTTTTCAGTGCCATGGCTTCTTGGTTGGTTCCCTTAGGTCCAAGAACCATCTTGTTCAGCTTAAGGATCTCAGTGAATTCCCTCAGAATTCTTGCTTGGTCAATCCATCCTTCAAGCTTTGGAGGCATGTATATGATTGGCTTGGGAGCTGTGAGTTCAAATCTTGCAATGTCAGCAGCTGCAAGTAGTTGTTGATACAACTCTCTGTAGTATTCTAGCATGAACTCAGTGAAGGCAGAGTTTGCATCTCCTCCATTCCATCTGTCAATGACATAATAGTCATAGACAAACTCCATTTTGGCTTCTTCCCATGTGTCATTCAGTTGAATTGGCACCCATTTATCCAAGTGTGGATATTTGGTGTCCATTGGGATTAGAAGCTGAGGCTTCATCTTGCTGTAAGTTGCTCTTCTCCTTCTTGGTTTCTGAAAGTTTGCTCTCCTTTCATCTCTTGCTCTGTTGGCTTCTTCCATCAGATCCATTTTCTCATGGGCCCTCATCATGGCCAGTTTCTGTTGTGTTTCAGGGTCTTTGCCATACCCTTCATGAAACAGCTTTGATGGATCATGGGCTAGAACAGTTGTCTTCTTCTTAGGTTCAGATCCAAATCCTTCAGCAAATAACTCTTCAGTGTCTTCAGAGGACTTGGTTCCTTCAGCAGTTTTGCCAGATTCAGAAGATTTGTCCTTTTCAGCAGCTTTGGCTTTCTTTGATGTAGGCTCATCTTCATCAATTCTGAATTCAGGTGGAAGATCAAGGCTACTAGGAAAGTCAGTGAATTTCTCAATTTGTCTCTTCTTTCCTTGTGCCTTCTTGATCTTTCCTCTGGTTTGGACACCTTCAGCATCTTTGTCCAAACCTGACACTTCACCACCTGGTCTTTGTTGTAGCCTTACTCTTTCCTCTTGAGCTGAGGCCATTGAGTTCTTCAATGCCAATGCTAACTGCTCCTCTTCATCCAATTCTTCCAAATTCAGCATTTCTGGCTCTTTTCCCTTTCCTTCAGGGACTTTGTCCTTCCCTTTCACTGGACTCCCAATTACTAAGGCACCTTTTGCCCTTGCTCTTTCCCTTTCCCCCTTTTTGGCAGCATCAAAACACTGGGGCTTGAGGTCACTCATTGTTGAGGCCATCAGGGATTGGGCCTGGTTTAGGGACTTCATCTCTTCCAACAAATATACATTCTCATCATGTATATTCTGCATTCTATCACTGCTCAAGCTAAGGAAAGCTAGAACAGGCTTCATCTTTTGTTGGACAACCTCTTCCATGGCTGTTTTCAGAGATGCATCCAGTTGGGCTTTTAAGAGCTCAGTGAGGTTGGCCACTGCACCTTCAGCAATGTTGGCCAACACTTCTTGGGAAAATTTTTCTGAGGCAGCTTTGACCATAGCTAGCCTTTGCTCTTCAGCTCTTCTCTTCTGCAGTGCAGTCTTCTTTCCAATAGCTTGTTTGATAGTTAGCCTGAGAGCTTTGACATTAGCATTGTGATTGTCTCTCAACAGCTTTTGTTCTTTCTTGACCTCCTCTGAGATGGCTTCCATGGTTGATTTTGCACTTTGAACTTCAGTGGAGATGGTTTGGAGACCAGATTCCACACCACTGATCCTTGCCTCAAGAGTTGGTAGCACAACATCTTCA
The DNA here is from genome assembly GCA_963675135.1 of Galeopsis tetrahit. Classification (NCBI taxonomy): domain Eukaryota; kingdom Viridiplantae; phylum Streptophyta; class Magnoliopsida; order Lamiales; family Lamiaceae; genus Galeopsis; species Galeopsis tetrahit. The sequence goes on along the minus strand of OY776125.1, from coordinate 16,321,255 downwards.
GAGCCAGTGAGCCTCATCTCTACAGATGCTAGAGTTCTTCCTTGCTCATTCAATGCTCCTGAAGTTTCAGCATGAGCAGATTGGACTTGATGAGCCAAGAAGTCCAACTTCTCTGATTGCATTCCAAGTAGGGCCTGAGCTGAGCCTGTATCAACTTGAATAGGTGCATCTGTGAGGAACTCATCTGCAAAAATTTGGTCAAGAGAAATACCTGCAACATCAGATAAATCAAACAAGTTAGGAAATAAGCACTCATCACCCTCAATTTCTTTTGCATAAGACTCTGATACATCAGCAGTCTTCTTCTCATTTTCAACTTGTTCTTTTCTCCCTTCATAATTGATGTTCTCACTCAAGGAATCAGGCCTCCTCTCATCAAGGGATTCTTGAAGTTCAGATTTGACTTCAAGAATAATCTGTCCTTCCTCACTTATTCCACCCTCATTTGGTGGTACACTCACTATCTTAGTGATGACTACCTCTCTTTCATCCACAACTCCCTCAGTTTTTTCAACTAATCTCTCCTTTTCAACTCCTTCTCCTAATCCTGCAGCATCTCCACCTTCAACAAGGTTCAAAGATGGCAGTTGTGGGGAGATCACAGTGCTTATATCAGCAGCCACTGAGTCATCCTGAATGATTAAGGGCTGATCAATGTCCAACACCTCTGACACTGAATAGGCCTTAATCAAACTAGCCTCTAGTACAGGAACCTCAACATCTTTAGGCTGTGCCTTGGGTTCAGAGGAACCTTCATTGGCAGATGTGTCTTTGGTTGTGTTACCACCCTTGGTCAACACCTCTGAAGTTACAGAGCCTTTCCTATGATAGGTTTTAGGAGGATTGGAAAGTCTATCTGCTACAGAAGACTTGGGTTGAAGGGGTTCAGGGAGGTTGGCTTGAGGGGTTTCAGGAGGATTGGGATTTGAAGGGTTTGAGGGATCATCAGGGGAATCATCATCATTAGAGCCACTGTCAGGGTGTTTGATTCCCTTGGCTATTCTCTCTTTCTCCTCCTTAATCTTATCAGCCACCAGCTTTGCAAAAATCTCCTCATCAATGAGGAATCTTGTCTTTGAAACTTCAGCAAAGTGTAGCAATCTGTTCTCCTCTATTTGCCACCAGTTTGCACCCTTATCTTGGATGACTTGTGATATCTCCATCATAGATTTGTCTTTCACATCAACAAGCATCCTTAGATCATGAAAGGCCTTCTGAATTCTTGGAAATTCAGCAAGTTGTGGATACAAACTGTCCACAGTAGCCTTGGCTCCTCCTCTGAGCATACTTTCAAAAGTATACTCCTCCTCATCTCCACTTGAATGGGGACTTTGGGTTATAGGGGAGTTAGCTCTGGGTTCTCCTAATGTGGCTTTAGGTAGATTAAGTTCAGGGATCTTGGCTTCAGATGGGTTGGGTACAGTAGAAGGATCTTCAGCTGCTTTAGAGAGCAATGATTCTGAAGGGGCTTTACTCAGGGGGGTTGGCTCATGAAGTGCATGCTCTAAGAGCTTTGAATAGTTGAGCATGGATGAGTCAAGGGGAGACAGGAGTCTTGTCTCATCTACTGCTAAATCAGCAAGCACATCTATGCCACTTCTTTGTTCATTCCCTTCAGGAGAATATCTCTTAGTGAGATTTACAGGGGTAATGGGTTGGTTGGAAGGGGTAACATGGGTTTCAGGGGAGTTGGGCTCAAGATACTGAATTTCAGGGAGATTGGCCTCTATGAGTTGACCTTCAGGGACATTGGATTCTGGAGTTCCAGAACCAGATGAATTAGTCCTTGACATGGATTTGGCCCTGCTTTCAGCTCTGCTCTCCCTTAGAGCCAATTGAAGAGACCTTTCTTCTTGAAACTCCAACACCTTCTCAGTAGGTTTGGCCCTTCTCTTGCTGGCCCTGCTACTTCCACTTCCTTCCTTCTCAGGGACAACTTCCCTGATTCTCTTATCACCCTTCTTCTTTTGCCTAGTCTCATTGTACTTCCTCCTCAACTCTTCTGAGTGGTCAGAAGGCACACTCACTCCCTCTTCTGCCACTGCATCAACTTCAGCTGATGCTCCTGAGGCTTCTTTTGAAGACAATTGAGACATCTTTCTTGTTTTGACAGCCCTGGCCTTTGTTCTCTTTTTCATTTTGGGCTTCTCTTCCTCCTGTTCTTCAGCAGGCTTGGCCAGTAACATCCTTCTTTTCTCAGTTTTCTTGCTGAGCTTTCTGAATAGGATCTTTTGGGCTGGGAGGGGTTTTGCAAAGGTCTGCATCTGGGAATAGTGGGAAAACCTCTCAATCAACAAGCTTGCCCTGGTGCAATACTTGATTTTCCCTTCTAGCACCACTTTATTGTGGGCTTTCACCTTAAATTTAGCCTTCTCCTTCATCATTTCAGACATGATGAAGGTCCTCCAATCAAACTTGATGCCCTTATCACTGGCATCAATAATGGCAGCCATGATTCTGATCCTAGGATGGCTGACCTGCTCTAAGCTTCCAGTGTTGCTTAGGAGGCTCTTAGCAACTACCTCAAAAAGATTGAGAAACTCTGGCTTGAGAGTTTTCTTGTTTTGAGTTGAGGAGAGAGGGCCTGGAACTAATAACCACTCTTGGGCTATTTCCTCTTCATGTCCAGTGCCATACACTTCTGGATTCCTTCCCTCATAAGGCAATCCAAAGGCTCCTTCCAGATCCTCTGAGGAGAATTTCACTCTGTGGAATCTCTCCTCCTCCTCTCCTTCTGCAGTGTAAGCTAACCTGGTTGATACTTCTCCATCTTCAGGTTTGCCTCTCCACTTTAGGAAGGCAAAGAATTCTGCCATGTAACTCTCCAAGCAAGAGCTTGGTCTTTCTTCCAAGAACTTTTGGAGACCAGCCCTTCTCAACCACCTTAGGGTTGGAGTTATCTCAGGATCTTCACTTTCAAAGGAAATTATGGGCTCAAAGTGAAGATTGTTTTTGTTGCTAAGATAGGCAAAATCTAGGTCTAGATCCTTGTTGGAGAAATCAACAAGCATCTCAGGTCTAACCTTGGGGGCCATTGAAAGTTGCAGAGAAAAATTTGATGAAGAATGAGAGAGTTTGAAGAACTTTTGAGTTAGGGTTTCGAATACTTGGGGAAGAAGTGTTTGTGGGTATCTTAAGACTTGTGAATATTCTAAAAAGAATGTTTGTCAATGAGTTGGTAAGGTCTTGAGACAATTCAAAGGTGAACAAAAATGGAAATCCAAAATGGACGGCTAGGATTGATTTCAGGGGAGTTGTCCATTTTTGATCCAATGGTCAAAAACCAATGTAACAGTGAAATAACTGTTTTATTCAAAACGTGGGTGGTTTTTAATGTTTGTTTAAGGCTGGGGATTTTTCGAGATAGATCATGTCCCAAAAAGTGTAATGCAAACAAGAGTTAAATCTTGGCATTTAATGCATGGAAAGTGACCTTTTGGGTGGGAGACAAATTAAATCCCAGAAAGGTGAAAACTGTATTTCAAGGGACAGATTTCGAGATAGGTATTGATCACCAAAAATAGGTGCTTATCATACCAAGATTTGGTTTGATATCTAGGACAACTTATCTGACCCTACATGGACAAGTGTCCTGAAGAACTGTGGACAAGTGTCCTGAAGAGGTAAGGTCATGTTTCTGAATTTCAGTAGACTTGACCAAGTCTGCTGAAGTTTGAGTTTGTTTCCCCCTTAATCAATGAACTTCTTTGGACTTATTTGTCCAACTTCCCTGGATCAAGTAATCCCAACTCTGCTGATAGCTCCAGAAATCTTGCCTCTGCAAGTGGCTTGGTTAATATATCAGCTTTTTGATGGTCTGTGTGAATTTTCACTAGCTTGATATCCTTCTTCTCCACATGATCTCTAATGAAGTGGTGCTTGATGTCCACATGCTTGCATCTTGTGTGCAAGACAGGATTTTGTGATATAGCAATGGCACTATTGTTATCACAGAAAATTGGCACTTCAGTAGAGTTGACTTTGTAGTCTCTGAGTTGTTGTCTTAGCCAAAGAATTTGAGCACAACAACTTCCAGCAGCAACATATTCAGCTTCAGTGGTGGAGGTGGCCACTGTGTTCTGCTTCTTGGAGAACCATGAAATAAGCTTGTTGCCCAAGAATTGACAAGTCCCTGAAGTGGACTTTCTGTCAATCCTACATCCTCCATAATCAGCATCTGAGTAGCCAGTTAGCTCAATATTGTCATCCGCAGGGTACCAAAGGCCTAGATTCTCAGTGCCTTTGAGATACCTCAAAATCCTTTTTGCAGCCTCAAGGTGGCTTTTCTTAGGATTTGCTTGAAATCTTGCACAAACACCTACTGCAAAGGTGATATCAGGTCTGCTGGCAGTGAGATAGAGGAGTGAGCCAATTATTCCTCTATACTCAGTAGAGTTGGTTGGAATACCACTCTCATCAGGATCCATCTTCCAATTTGTGTTCATTGGGATCCTTACTGGCTTGCTAGTTGTACACCCAAACTTTTTGATCATTTCTCTGGTGTACTTAGCTTGGTTGATGAAGATTCCTTCTTTAGATTGCTTGACTTGTAGACCCAAAAAGAAGTTCATCAACCCCATCATTGACATCTCAAACTTGCTTTGCATGAGCTTGGAGAATTTCTCACACAGCTTCTCATTAGGGGATCCAAAAATTATGTCATCCACATAAATTTGGACAAGCAAGATGTCCTCTCCTTCAGAGATTCTGAAGAGAGTTCTGTCCACAGTTCCCTTGGTGAATCCATGATCCAAGAGGAATTGTGACAGTGTATCATACCAAGCCCTAGGGGCTTGTTTGAGTCCATATAGAGCTTTCTTGAGTCTGTAAACTTGGTTTCCAATTTCAAAACCTGGTGGTTGCTCCACATAGACTTCTTCTTTCAAGACTCCATTCAGAAAGGCACTCTTGACATCCATTTGGTATACTTTGAACCTCTTGTGGGCTGCATAGGCTAGAAAGAGCCTTATTGCTTCTAGCCTTGCCACAGGTGCAAATGTCTCATCATAGTCAATGCCTTCATGTTGGCAATACCCTTTTGCCACAAGTCTTGCTTTGTTTCTGACAATCACATCATTTTCATTTTTCTTGTTCTTGAACACCCACTTTGTTCCAATAACATCTTGATGTGAAGGTCTGTCCACCAACTCCCATACTTCATTTCTGGTGAATTGGTTCAGTTCTTCCTGCATGGCTGTGATCCAATTGGCATCTTGAAGTGCTTCCTCAATATCACTTGGTTCTTGCTCTGACAAGAAACAACAGAACATAGCACTTTCACCATGAAACTTTCTGGTTTTGACTCCTATACTTGGATCACCAAGTATCAGATCAGTAGGATGGTCAGATAACCAGGTCCTTCTTTTCCTGATCTCTTCAGTAGAGTTGTCCTCTACTGAAGGTGAGTCATTTTGATCATAGAATTCAGGATAATTTAATGCAGGATCTAATTCAGGATCATAATCAGGGGTGTTGTCCTCAATGTCAGGGACATTGGTATTTTCAACATTTTGAGTTCCCCCTTGATTATTTGTCCCATTAACTACCTCAGCAGGAACTGCTTCTTCATTGGTAGTTGTTACCTGGATGTGAACTGGGATTGGTTCATTCAGTTCACCATTTCCATCTGTAGGATTTGTCTCAGGAAGGTTGCCTTCAGGATTGTTGTCCAATGTGGGTTTTTCAGGCAGATTGGCTTGAACAACATCTATGAATTCAGTGTCTTTGTCTTTTAGGCTTAATCTGGTTGTCCTCTGTGTGATTTCTTCAGGTTCCAAATGATCATTCCTGATCTCAAAGATAGACTCATCAAACACAACATGAGGTGTTTCTTCCACTATAAGGGTTTTCTTGTTGTAGACTCTGAAAGCTCTACTGATTTGAGAATATCCAAGAAATACTCCCTCATCAGCTTTGCTGTCAAAGGCTTTCAACTGTTCTTTCCCATTGTTGTGAATGAAACATTTACAACCAAATATATGAAAGTATGACACTTTAGGCATTCTTCCTTTCCAGAGTTCATAGGGGGTTTTGCCTTGCCCCTTAGTGATCAAACATCTATTTTGAGTATGGCATGCAGTGTTTATAGCTTCAGCCCAAAACCTCTTAGGTAAATTTGAGTCAGCAATTAGGGTTCTAGCAGCTTCTTTTAAAGTTCTATTCCTTCTTTCTGCAACTCCATTTTGTTGGGGAGTTCTAGCTGCTGAGGTTTCATGAGCTATTCCATTTGATGTGCAGTACTCATTGATGTATGAATTAATGAACTCAGTGCCTTTATCAGATCTTATCTTGATAATGCTAAGGCTTTTCTCATTTGACAATCTCTTGAGAAGTTCAGGTAGTTTGACTTGTGTTTCCTTCTTATTAAGGAGAAATACTACCCATGTGAACCTAGAGAAGTCATCTACTACCACTAATGTGTATTTTCTACCATTAATGCTTGAAGGGGTAATTGGTCCAAATAGATCCATATGTAGAAGTTCAAGTACCCTTTCAGTGGAGATGACTGGTTTTCCTTTGAATGAGGCTTTAATCTGTTTTCCTTCTTGACATGGCTTACACACATGTTCTTTAATGAAAACCTCATTAGGTAGTCCTTTAACTAATGCATTTCTAGCAAGTTTGTTCATAGATTTGAAGTTCAGGTGGTTTAGCCTCTTGTGCCATAGCCAACTTTGTTCACTAGAACTTTTAGCAATGAAACATGCAGCATCAGTAGACTTGTCCCAGTCTGCAAAATATACATTTCCCTTCCTAGTTCCAGTCAATAGGGTTTGTTGAGTTTTATCCTTAATTAGACACTTTCCACTTGAGAACTCAACATTAAAATCTTTATCACAGAATTGACTGATACTCAGGAGGTTATATTTGAGACCAGCTACATAAGATACATTGGTTACTTTGATGTTACCAATCATCAAAGTACCATAACCTTTTGTTGTTGCTTGTGAGCTGTCTCCAAAGGTGACATTTGGGCCTTCTTTTTCAATAAAATCAGAGAGGAGTTCCTTGTTTCCAGTCATGTGCCTTGAGCATCCACTGTCAAGGTACCATGCTGTCTTTTTGTTCATGCTCCTCTTCTTGTGGCCCAATGGTACCTGCAATTAGATAGGTTTAGGTACCCTTTGAGTTTTGGGTCCTGAGAGGTTAGCTGTACCTTTGGGAACCCAAACTTGCCTAATAACCCTGATTGATTCAAGGTGGCTAAGTTGATTTCCTAGTGCATCAACATACACTGTCTTTCCCTTAAATGCCTTTGGGAAAGTATGTGTGAATGTGTTAACTCTGTAAGTTTCAGAGGAGTTGACCACTCTTCTGAACTTATGAGTTCTTTGTGCAGCTTGATGAAATCTTTGAGGAAAGGCCTTTTTATGACCATTACCCTTTGGCATGAAGGGTTTTGGTTGTCTCATTTTATTCTGCCTGTGAGGGTGGTTGTCCTTGGGTCTATTCAGCTGAGGCTTTCTCAGATGAGTTGGCCTAGGCTGATTATACCTTGGATAATTCCTCTGAACATTGTTCAGGAGAGTTGCCCTTCCATTGGGTCTACTCTGCTGACCAACATTCCTCTTGTGCTCAGGAGCTTTGGCCATTTCCTTAGGTTTTGGCCTTTTCTCCTGAATCACTTGAGTAGGCATTTCATTCAATTTGCCCTTTCCTTTGTTCAGTGGCTGAATTACTTCATTTTCAGCTTGTTGTGCCACTGACTTAACAAAGATTCTCTTAGTGTTACTTGTGGATGCAACACTAAGACAAGGTGAAGATTCAAATGGATCAAAACCCAATCCACTTCTTTGAGCCATAGGTCTTTGATAACTTTGAATTTCCTCTATTGCTCTAGAGGATTTGTTCAAAGCAGACATCTTTAATTTCAGGCTCTCTTCACTTGATTTAAGAATATCATACTCATGTGAGAGATTTTCAAATTTGGCATTTAGAATTTTAAGTTCAAATTCTTTTCTCTTCTGAGAGAGAAGTTGATCATCAATCTCCTTTTGTTGGTCAACTATCCTGAGATTTGCTTCCTCAAGCTTTCTCAAGACTTGTTGATACAACTCAGTAGACTTGACATCAACAGCTACCTCAGAGTTTTTGGAAAGTTCAATAGCCAATCTTTCATTTTCTTTCACACAATTATCATGAAATTCTTGTAATCTAGTGAAATCTTCCATCAACTTTCCCAAGGAAAGTTTCAGGTTAACCTCACTAGTGTTTTGTGAGGTGAATGATGGTGAACTAGAAGTAGAGGATACCTCATCATCCTCAAGAGCCATGTTGCAGACATCATCATCATCATCACTGTTGGAGAATAATCCATCAGAAGAGTTGAAGCTTTCATCACTATCAGATTCTTCACCAGCCATCATGGCCTTTCTATTGGTGAACTTTCTGTCTCTTTTAGCTTGTCTCTCTCTTCTTTCTTTAGAGCTCAATTCAGGGCAGTCATATTGGAAGTGCCCTTTCTTTTTACAGTTATAGCACAGATCTTCATCATCATCCTTCTTGGATTCTTCTCTTCTCTTAGATGAAGAAGGATCAGCTCTACTGGATCTTCTCCTATCAGAGGACTTGTCCTCTGATCTTTTCTCTTCAGGCTTTTTGTCCTCAGCCTGATCTTCAGGGGAGTTGTATCTTCTCCTGAATTTGTTGTCTTGGTAGAATTTCTTGTATCTACCAAACCTTGTGTTGAGCTTGTCAAACCTTCTAGCCATCAAGGCTAGTTCTTCCTTCATTTCAGTCTTAGAGACTGTCTTTGATGATCTGGGAGTGGGTTGCATTTCTGGTTCAGCAACTTTGGCTTTGAATGCCACTCCCTTAGTAGGATTTGAAGGTTCCTCAACAGGCTTTCTTCTATTGAGGTCAAACTCATAGGCTTTAAGTTCTGAGAATATTTGTTGCATGGGCATGGTGGAGAGATCTTTGGTATTCTGCATCATTACAGCATAGACATCCCACTTTTGAGTGAGACTTCTTAGGATTTTCAGTCCAACCTCTCTCTTGGTGTAGACCTTGCCCAATGAGTTAATCTCATTCATCACATCAGTGAATCTACCAGCAAATTTGTCAATGGACTCATTAGACTCCATTGAGAATTGTTCAAACTTCTGCACAGCAACTTGGAGCTTGTTCTCCTTGATCTTTTCAGTGCCCTCACACATTTCAGCAAGAGTATCCCAAATTTCTTTAGCTGTTGTGCAGTGGTAGACTCTTCCCATAACTGCATCTGGAATTGTTTGATAGAGGGTGTTCATGGCAAGATAATTCAAATTATCTTTCCTCTTTTCATCAGCAGTGAAGTCATCCTCATCCTTGGGAATCAGTTCCCTTACATCTGCTTTTTGCTCAGCTGTCACTCTGGGGTTAGTTTGAGTAAACACAAAAGGTCCTCTTGTGATTACTCTTAGCATATCAGTATGGAGAGATGCAAGATGAGCCCTCATTCTAATTTTCCAGAAATCATAATTGTCTATTGAAAACATGGGCAGTTTGTGATGAGAAATGTGATTGACTGGATTTGTGGCCATGTTGTCTAATCCTTGAACAGCAGGTGGAGGAACAGCATTGTTGTTGGCCATATCTCACAAATAATCAGTTAGTCAACAGGTGATGGGTTTCAGATAGAGATCAGTTCAGTGACCACACAAATATGAGAGTTTTGAAAATCAAGATGGATTTTCAGAAGCAGTGGTCTTTGAACCCCTGCTCTGATACCACTTGTTAGTCCTGAAAGGAGTATATAACAAGTGTATGGGGGGGGGGGGAATACACTTGTATGCAATTCTTTTGCTAATTGATCAAACCAGAGTTCAGTAAAGTTGTCTTGGACAACTCTGCTGAAGAAAATTAACTCTTCTAAGATAATCAGACTACTAAGTACTATTGAGTACTTAGTTGATTGACTATCTAGGGGAGTTATATGTGCGGAATAATGGTTGGCCCTTTAAGTTTAGACTCCTTTAATTTCTGAAATCACTTAGTCAATGCAACACAGTTCAGTTTAGCTTCAGGGAACTTGTCCAAATCAGTTTTGCACAGTCTTTGAATATGTATCTTTGAAAGATCAGTTTTGTGTGCAGTGTTGAATGAATGTAAGTACTTGTAAAGCAAATCAACATAAGAGTTTATAGTGGTTCAGAGACTCAAGCTCCTACATCCACTTTCCCTGATTTAACAGGATAATTCCTTTACTCTTGGAATTAACTTGTTTTATAGTGCCAAGGTGCACTTGATCAAGAACACCACTCCTTGGTGAATTGATCCCTAGGATGTCTAGAGTCCTAGTACCCTCTTCACAACTCAGAACTGAACTGTTCTTCTCTCAACAGTCAGCTCCTACCACTTCTACTACTACAACCTTCTTACTTTCACTCTTGAAAGGGGTAAGGATTGAAGTAAGGTTCCAACTAATGAGATATCCTTTACAATGAAGATCAGTGTATAAGGATAGGATATCTCTCTAAGCTTGTGTATGGATATACAATTGAGTTCAGCTTAGATGAAGTGTATGCAGACTAAGATAGTCTTTGAAAGCTTTGAAAGCACTCTAGCTTGAAGAACTTTGAGCTTAGTTGGATTGTGTTGAGGTGCTTTCAAATGGTCTTCACACTTCTGTATTTATAGACAAAATGGAGGATTTGCCCGTTGGAGAGGCAGCCCCAAATTGCTATAAATGTCTTCCTTGAGTTCTTCAAACTGGAAGACAGATTTTTGATAGTGACATGTCCTCATTTGGGTAATAAACGGCTGTAACAGTTTTGTCTCCATTCTGCAGCACTTTTCCCAATGTTTGACTTCTTGTTAGGACTTGGACATGGCTTCTGAAGGTTGATCCAATGATAGGACAACATTCCTTATCATCTGGACAACTCTCCTTATCACTATCAGCACTTTTGCTTTTCAGCATGGTTGGCTTGCTCTTTTTCAGATGACTTGGCTCTTTCCCTTTATTTCTCTTGAGTATGGTCTTAGCTTATTTCTTTGAGGACCTTTAGGGACTGGTTGTCTCAAACTCTTCAGCATTGTTGATCTCAGGCTTTCAGAGCACTTGATCTTGATGATCAATTTAGCTGAGACAACTCCTCTGGACAACTCTCCTGATCAGTATATTTAATCTTTTTCCATCAGAGCACTTTATGCATAGAGTTGACTTCTCTGGACAACTCTCCTGATAAAAACCTTTGAGTAGTCTTGTCCTTTTGAGCTAGGTAAGCTTGTTCTTGCATATGGCTAGCTTCTTTGGACAACTCTCCTGATCAGAGCATCTTCATTGGACTTGTCCTTTTGAGCTTTACAATCTTGTTCTTGCATAAGAGCATCTTCTCTGGACAACTCTCCTGATGAGAGCATCTTAGATTTCATAGAGTGTCCTTGCTCTTAAGTGATTGTTCCAGAATTTGAGCCTTGAGGGGACTTGATCTTGATCATCTTCAAAGCATAGGTTCCCCCTCAAATTGTGCATCTAATTGTCTAAGAGCTACCTAACATTTCAGTTTCTCATCTAGCCTTATACTATGTGTTCTAATATTTTTAGAACACTATCAATTTGACTTAGGCATGTCTCAGGGGGTTTTGGTATTAGATCAAAACATATCTCATTTTATTCCCAACAATTTCCCCCTTTTTGATGATGCCAAAACCTATACTATTTAAGCAAAAGTGACTTGTCTACACCTATTACATGTATCTTCAGAAGACATGACTAAGGTCAATATTCCTGAAAAAGTAATGTGTTAGTGTATTCACTGTTTCTGTTGCAAGTAGGTTCAAGATAGGCATAGAGAGATTTGTGTTTCTTGATTCAAAATAAGTTCAACTATCATTCATTAAAAAATCATTACAGGCATGTTGATAGTTGAAATTAACATATCAGAGCATGAATCAATACATCAGAGCAATTCATTACAATAATTCAAAATAATATTTTCAGCATTAGAGCACAGAACTTGTATCAGAGCAATTCATATCAAACCAGAGCAAACAGATTAACACATCAGCAATCTTGACCATATTTCAGCATAGTTGATCATTCAAGTAAGGTCAGAAGACTTAGCCATTTCAAAGATCATCCTCAGGAGGTGGCAGCATTCCATACTGTGCCCACACTCTTCTTTTCAGTGCCATGGCTTCTTGGTTGGTTCCCTTAGGTCCAAGAACCATCTTGTTCAGCTTAAGGATCTCAGTGAATTCCCTCAGAATTCTTGCTTGGTCAATCCATCCTTCAAGCTTTGGAGGCATGTATATGATTGGCTTGGGAGCTGTGAGTTCAAATCTTGCAATGTCAGCAGCTGCAAGTAGTTGTTGATACAACTCTCTGTAGTATTCTAGCATGAACTCAGTGAAGGCAGAGTTTGCATCTCCTCCATTCCATCTGTCAATGACATAATAGTCATAGACAAACTCCATTTTGGCTTCTTCCCATGTGTCATTCAGTTGAATTGGCACCCATTTATCCAAGTGTGGATATTTGGTGTCCATTGGGATTAGAAGCTGAGGCTTCATCTTGCTGTAAGTTGCTCTTCTCCTTCTTGGTTTCTGAAAGTTTGCTCTCCTTTCATCTCTTGCTCTGTTGGCTTCTTCCATCAGATCCATTTTCTCATGGGCCCTCATCATGGCCAGTTTCTGTTGTGTTTCAGGGTCTTTGCCATACCCTTCATGAAACAGCTTTGATGGATCATGGGCTAGAACAGTTGTCTTCTTCTTAGGTTCAGATCCAAATCCTTCAGCAAATAACTCTTCAGTGTCTTCAGAGGACTTGGTTCCTTCAGCAGTTTTGCCAGATTCAGAAGATTTGTCCTTTTCAGCAGCTTTGGCTTTCTTTGATGTAGGCTCATCTTCATCAATTCTGAATTCAGGTGGAAGATCAAGGCTACTAGGAAAGTCAGTGAATTTCTCAATTTGTCTCTTCTTTCCTTGTGCCTTCTTGATCTTTCCTCTGGTTTGGACACCTTCAGCATCTTTGTCCAAACCTGACACTTCACCACCTGGTCTTTGTTGTAGCCTTACTCTTTCCTCTTGAGCTGAGGCCATTGAGTTCTTCAATGCCAATGCTAACTGCTCCTCTTCATCCAATTCTTCCAAATTCAGCATTTCTGGCTCTTTTCCCTTTCCTTCAGGGACTTTGTCCTTCCCTTTCACTGGACTCCCAATTACTAAGGCACCTTTTGCCCTTGCTCTTTCCCTTTCCCCCTTTTTGGCAGCATCAAAACACTGGGGCTTGAGGTCACTCATTGTTGAGGCCATCAGGGATTGGGCCTGGTTTAGGGACTTCATCTCTTCCAACAAATATACATTCTCATCATGTATATTCTGCATTCTATCACTGCTCAAGCTAAGGAAAGCTAGAACAGGCTTCATCTTTTGTTGGACAACCTCTTCCATGGCTGTTTTCAGAGATGCATCCAGTTGGGCTTTTAAGAGCTCAGTGAGGTTGGCCACTGCACCTTCAGCAATGTTGGCCAAGTATGCCACTGCACCTCGTATGTAAGAATAAATAATAAAACTCTTTTAATTTTCTGAAAAAAAAACTTTTTTAATTATTGGATTTCAGCAAGTAGAAGCCCAAGTATGCAGTCAATAGAAAGGGTGGGACTATTTACACCTCCATTTCGGTTTAGAACACTCCCCCCTGTCAGTTTTATATTATAATAATACTGTAAAATACCAAAAATGCCCTCTTAGTCATATTATACTACTAAATGCACCCCTCCTTCACATTTAAACCCTAAACCTAATTTTACCCTGCCACCACCATCGCCGCCGCCAAACACCAAACAAAAAAAAATTCTGGAACTTAAAAAAATTTCAATTTTTAAAAAAAAAATTTCGACAAACCAGTGTCGACCATATTCACTCTCGTCGACACTGGTTTGTCGACCAAAATGCATATGGTCGACCTAAGTTTGGTCAATTTTTTTTTTTTTTAAATCTTAAAAAAAAAAAAGATAGTGTAATGTCGACCATATAAACTCTCGTCGACACCCTGTTGTCGACGAGCGTGAATATGGTCGACATTTGTTGGACGAAAAAAGATAAAAAAATTTTTTTGAAAAATTTCGATAACTTTAGGTCGACCAAAATACACTCGTCAACACACTATTGTCGACGAGAGTGTATTTTGGTCGACCTAAAGTGGTCGAAATATTAAAAAAAAAAAAAAAAAAAAAAACCAAACCTGGGGAAAAATGACGGGCGATGGAAAAATAGAGAAAGCCGGTGGCAGGCGGCCGCGGCGGACGGTGGCGATGGACGAGGGCGGTGGCGAATGGGCGATGGACGGGGGCGGCGGCGGATGGGCAGGGGCGGCGGCGGCGCTGCTTCTGTGTTTATTTTATTTTATTAACAGAGAAGGGGAGAGAGGCGGGGGATGGCGGCGGCGACGGGGCACCGGTGAGGTGGGGCTGGAGAGGGCGGTGGCAGGCGGCTGATGGGTTGGGGCGGCGACCGATGGACGGGCGGCGGCGGCGTTGTATGAGTTTTTTTTTTACAGAGGGGATATGGGGGAGAGAGCAGAAGGGAGAGAGAAGGGGGAGCTGGACGGTGGGAAGGGAAGGAGAAAGGAAAGAAGGGAAGAGGAAGAGTTTGAGAAATTAGGGTTTAGAGGGGGTGTGTGTTTAGTAAATAGTTTTTATAGATAAAAGAGTATTTAGGACAATTCAATTGGGACCATTACAATACATAGGCCCATGAAAGCTGCTGCCAAGCCTGCCATTGGAATTAAAGGATGAAGTTGGTATTGGTGAAAGGGTTTGATTATATGCACCTCCATAGAGATGTACTCCCCGTTTCAATTTTCTAATATAATAATAGAATAAAAAACCCAAAATACCATTCATTAAATATACAGTATACTAGATACACCCCCTACTAAATGCACCCCACCTTCATTTCTTTCACCTTCCCCTAACCCATAACTTCCGGTCGCCAGCGACACCATTTCCGACCACCATCAAACTAAAAAAAAAATACAGAAATCAACATATACTCAAAAAAATCACAATTTTTTTTATAATTTTCGACCAACTAGTGTCGACCATATACTCTCTTGTCGACAAATCGTTGTAGACGGAAGTGTATATGGTCGACACGGTTTCGTCGAAAAAAAAATCATTTTCGACTATGTTATGTCGATCAAATACACTCTCGTCGACAACAATTTGCCGACAAGAGTGTGTTTGATCGACATTACATAGTCAAAAATGAAAAAAAAATTAGGTGTCGGAGACGGGGTGGGGAGGGGGCGGCCGCAGAGCTTCTTCTTTTTTTTTTTTTTTACAGAGGGGGAGGGGGGCATACCTGGGGGTCGGCGTCGGATGGGAGGGGCCGGCCGCCAATCTGTAATATTTTTTTTTTTACAGAAGAGGGAGAGGGACGGGGCGGCCGCCAATCTGTAATATTTTATTTTTTTACAGTAGAGGGGGAGGGACGGGGCGGCCGCGCGATCGCTAGGATGATTTTTTTTTTACAGGCGGCGAGGCGGAGGTAGGGGTGGCCGGCGACGGGGTGGAGGGAGGGGGGAAGGGGAAGATGAAGGTGGGGTGGGTTGGGGAAGATGAAGAATGAATTTAGGATTGGGGCAGGGTGTGGGTAGTAATATGTATATTATGAAGGGAGGGGTATTTATGACATTTGAGGGGGGTGTGACCTAAATTTCTAGGAGTGTATAAATCGGGGGAGTGTATCTCTCCGAAATGAAGGTGTAAATAATCAGACCCTTGATGAAAATTGAAAGCAATTTGTGGACTCATTTAAATAAATAAATACAAGTAGGTCCAGATTGAATTACAAATTACAAAGTTGCTAATTCATGTGCATCCACCACCACCAGCTTAGAAATTAGAGAAAGCCTGAAGCTGCCATTCTCATGGCCCCACATCATTCTTAAAGTTTAAGCCAAGTTCCAAGTTAAAACAGAGGCATAATGGTAAGTATGGAAGTATTTGAAAATTATAGAGGCTATATATTTTATTTTATTCATGAGTTTGCTTTCTATTTCGTACTTGGTCTTGAATTTTGGGCTAGTCATTTTGAATGTTTTGAAGGATGAAATTATATATAATTAGTAAATTTATGGATTAATTGCTTGAGTTTATCTATGTTTTATATTCTTATTGTTGTAATTTGTTAGATCCAATTAGTTGATCGATTCTATTAGCTAACACGTTAAATTTTGTGAATTGCAACGAGATGCGGGTGTAACAATTGAAGCTTAGTTGTATAATAGTAATCGAGAAATTGATTACAGACTTTTAAAGTAGACATGCATCAATCGGGGGAGGAGGATGATAAAAGTTAGGCATTAGTAACCGTCTCTTTTAGGAAGGACAAAAGTTAGGCATTAGTAACTATCTTAAAAGAGATTATGACCGTTAGATTCATCTTCGAGTTTAAAATAATTAATCATGCCTAAATCAAACATTGTATTCCATCAAGGCACCAATTTTTTATATATGAAATATGAGGCGGTTAAGTGTTTTACATTGTACTTTGTCAATTTCATAGTTGTTTGCACACTTAGGGGATGTTTCTTTTGGGCTTTGGGTGGTTTTAAAAACCAGATTTTTGAAATCCTGGTTTTTGAAATCCCGATGAATAGTAATATGGGTGTTTCTTTTGGGTTTTGGAATAGTGAAGGATTTAACTTTATGTCAAATCAAGTTGTAAGATTGAATGAGTTTGTATTATTATATTATTGTTTGGTGAGATTATAATGATTAGTTGATTAAATGTATTATATTATTGTATTATTATATTATTATAGTATTATTATATTATTGTTGAAAAAGAATATAATGATTGGAGTAATATTATATAGATATAACTTTATGTCAAATCAATATGTTTGATAAGGGTGGTTTTGAGTGGATTTTGAAAACCGGTTTTTAAATCCCGAAGTAAAACGGGTTTTGGATCTTGAAATCCAAAACCTGGTTTTTAAAACCAAAAAGAAACATCCCCTTATGTTATTTATTTGTTCCACACGTATTTGTACACCCTTAAAAAAAGAAAATTCTTCTATAAATCACATCTTCACAAAAATCACATATTTATACAAAATGTTATTATTTTTAAACTCATTTTAACCACTATCTTTATTTTATTCATAACACTACACTCATTAGTAGTTACACATTTTTAAGAAAAACTAGTGTAGAACCCGTGTACTACACGGAAATTTAAATATTTAATAATAAAATTTTATTTATTTACTTAATTTAATTTTTCAGATTTTTATAATTATATTTTTTAAAAAATGATTTCGCAAAATTATAATTATTTTGTTAAAAAAATTTAACATTTTTTTTCAATTATATTTATTATAACGTTGTATTATAATATAAAAGTTTAATGAATATAATATTTTGAATTATACAAAATAATTACATTTATGTTAGTTAATTTTATAAAGCAAAATTCTAAGAAAATTTGTGAAAATCAAACGAATGTGACATTGACATTTAATAAATATGAAAACAACTTTTAAAAAAATTACTATAAAATTTTGAAAACAAACAATTTAAGTAATATTAAAATATCTCTTAATAAATTGTAAGTCAACCTTCAATATCAACCACAACACCTTACATTTAATAAATATGAAAATAAGTTTTAAAATATTATAAAAGTTCGGAAACAAATAATTCAAATAATATTAAAATAACTCTTAATAAATTGTAAGTAAACATTCAATATCAACCACAATACAATTAAATAAATAAATATTTTAGTTAATTGCAAATTAAATCATAACATTTTCCTCATTTGCAATCTAATCTAAACTTTAAGGTAATTGCAAATAAATCACAAACTTTAAATATAGTTGCAATTTAGTCTTTTTGACAATTTTAATTGTGTTCGAATCTAACATAATTTAGACTTTTTAATGACATAACAACACCTTAATAAAACAATATTGTTTTTCAATCAAACCAAATATCAAAAGGTATGATTTAGGGACAAAGTAAACTTGTAAAAAGTCTAATTTGCAATAATATTTAAAGTTTGTGATTTATTTGCAATTCTTTTAAGGTTTAGATTAGATTGCAAATGAGCGAAAGGTCGTGATTTAATTTGCAATTACCTCTTTTTAAAATTAGGGTAAATAATTAATAAGGTCATTTCACTACTAGTTTTGTCTAATAAAACCTACAACATAATTTCTTGTCTAATAACATCAAATTGAAAAATCTAAGACAGTTATACCCTTTTACAAATTTCAAACAATTCGGATTTTTTAATTCAAGTTCACAAGTCAACTAAATGCCATAATTATAGATTAAGGGAGAATTTCGAAAACGCTAAATTTCAGCACCTTCCAAAAATTTAAAATTCTCCTAAAAAGTAGGTATACACATTAATTCGTTTCACTTGCAGCTTCGAGATTTCTGCACTCTACATAATTCAAATCCACAAGTCAACTAAATACCATAATTATAGATTAAGGGAGAATTTCGAAAAACGCGAAATTTCAGCAGCTTCCAAAAATTTAAAATTCTCCTAAAATTAAAGTAGGTATACACATTAATTCGTTTCACTTGCAGCTTCGAGATTTCTGCACTCTGCATATACACGGAAATGTGCATAACAAAGTTGTGGATACATTTTCGTACCCCAATTCATTTGATGCCACTTGCATGTAGGTATGCACATTATAATGTGCACTAAAAGATGCATAAAAATAAAGACATGGACTACATCTAATGAATTTCATAGTGCATATGACAATGAAGTTGCAGGATACAATACATCGTGTCAAAAATAATATGCATCGTGGTATGCAATTGTAGGATACAGTACATGTGTGTATGCATGTAGTATATGCACGGAAATGTGTATAACAAAGTTGTGCACACATTTGATAAGATATAACATTACCTTAATCTTACATGAGGTTCTCCATCAACCCAAACTTCTCTACCCCAATTCATTTGAACCTGTATAAGTTGGACCTGTTGTTTCAGCAACCAAATCTGTATAAGTTGTCGATTCAGATACGCGAATAAGTTTGTTCTTCCCATTACAGTCAAACTTGCAGAATACAATATAATCCATGTCAAGTCTTCTCGAATCAGAGATGCCTGTGGAATTGGGGTGAGATTAATATACAAATAATGGATTGATAAAAAAACTAAAAGTATAATGCAGTCTTGAAATACAAATCGAGGATACACAATACTATGACAATGAAAACTACGACGGAATTGATAATATCAAAAAATACAAAATTAATAATAAGGAATTGAAATGAATATACGTACGATGCAGTTGAATTGGTTTGAAGAAATACGATGCAGTTGATTGCGATTGAAGACGTGCGATGCAAATGATTTGAATTGAAGATCACTATCGAATTTCGAAACTCATGTTTGGATCGAATCTGCAGAACCTTTTCGAAATAAAAAATTGGAAATTCAAACGCGAAAATTGAGGAAATGAATGAAAGGCGATAATTGTGGCCAGAATAACTATCTGAATTAATATCCAATCCTGTAACCTAATATTGATGAATTGAATGAAACGCGAAAATTGTGCCCAAACTAAATATCTGAATTAATAGCTTTTCGAAAATTTAAATCAATTTGAATGAATAAGGGTAATTATGGTTTTTTGAATCCAAAATGAAGCAAATAGACAAACTTTTAAGTAGCTGTTGCAATTTGTTGAATGTGTGGTGATAATGACTCAATTGGTAAAAAATCTCTTAAAATTAACAACTTCATTAAATTATGACACATAAGCCAAATCAACCACAAAATGACACATAAGTCAAATTAACCACAAAATGACACATCATCAATTTAAACTCCCTATTAGTATATAAGGGGATTATATACTATAGAAGTAGTATATTATGTATATATAACAAATTTGTTAATCTTGTAAAACAATATAATTATTTATATAATAAATATTATGTATAAAATTATATAATAAGTTTTACATATATATTTTCGAGCTCTATTTTTTAAATGCATTAAACTTATAATAAATTTAAAATAATTGCAGAAAAAATAACTTGAGATATAAGATAAAAGTAATTATAAAATACGATTTAATAACTAATTAAATAAAGAATTGTACTCCCCAATAAAAATAAATTTTAGATTGTATTTTATTCAAAAGAACATTAAATAGTTCTAAAATAAATTAAACTAAAGAATAAAATGAATACTACAATAAAGTTAAGTAATAAACAAAAAAAATTAATTAGTCAATGTTAAAATAATAAGAATATAATATTTGGAAAGAGTTTATTAATCATATCTTACTCAACCAATAACTTAATTACACATAATACTTTTTAAAATTAACAACTTCATTAAATTATGACACATAAGCCAAATCAACCACAAAATGACACATAAGTCAAATTAACCACAAAATGACACGTCATCAATTTAAACTCTCTATTAGTATATAAGAGGATTATATAATATAGAAGTAGTGTATTATGTATATATAACAAATTTGTTAATCTTGTAAAACAATATAATTATTTATATAATAAATATTATGTATAAAATTATATAATAAGTTTTACATATATATTTTCGAGCTCTATTTTTTAAATGCATTAAACTTATAATAAATTTAAAATAATTGCAGAAAAAATAACTTGAGATATAAGATAAAAGTAATTATAAAATATAATTTAATAACTAATTAAATAAAGAATTGTACACCCCAATAAAAATAAATTTTAGATTGTATTTTACTCAGAAGAACATTAAATAGTTCTAAAATAAATTAAACTAAAGAATAAAATGAATACTACAATAAAGTTAAGTAAATAAAAAAAAATTAATTAGTCAATGTTAAAATAATAAGAATATAATATTTGGAAAGAGTTTATTAATCATGTCTTACTCAACCAATAACTTAATTACACATAATATTTTTTAAAATTAACAACTTCATTAAATTATGACACATAAGTCAAATCAACCACAAAATGACACATAAGTCAAATTAACCACAAAATGACACATCATCAATTTAAACTCCCTATTAGTATATAAGGGGATGTGTCCAAACACTTATGAAGTAATGAAATGGAGGGAGTATTCCAATAAAAATAAAAGGGAAAATATCACTTTTGGTCACTCAAATTTACCACTTTTCAGATTTGATCACCCACATTTAACCACGGTTAAAATTGGTGACTCAGTTATTATTTTCTAAAAATTGGTCACTTAATTATTATTTTCTATCAATTTTGATGCTGCTGTTAGTAAATCGTCATTAAATAACGGGTAAAAGGTTTTGAGTGTTAATTCTTTTTTGACACCTATATTTTAATTCAGCGGCTTCCTTTCATATTTTTTTTGTAGTGTCAACTTGATTCTAGGGCATATTGCATCATTCCATTTTTCTACAACATCTCTATTCATCTGCAGTCTACTGTTTTATTCTAGTTGCTCTAGCCGCGCTCACAATGCCTTTCTTTCTTAACTGCAAGTCCTGAAAACCCTTCTTCTAGTCTAGTCGCTGCTCACAATGCCTTTCTTTCTTAACTGCAAGTCCTGAAAACCCTTCTTTTTTGTTGTACACAAAATCTGTTATCTTATCTGTGTCAGTAAATAGACTCTCAAATGCTGGATCAACCATTTTTTCTTGTCACTCATGAAATTCCAAGCATACTGATTATCAAACCCAATATCATTATCTAGCAATATTAAAAACCACTCCAAGTATACCTTTTTACAAGCTTTAAAACTTTGCCCCAGTAACCTTCTTACAAGCTTTAAGACACAAGCTTTAAAACTTTGCCCCAGTAACCTTCTTACAAGCTTTAAGACCCAAGATTAATCCTTAACAACTCTTCACAATAATCCCTGATTTTACTACTGTACACTCTATTAGCTCCAATGTCTTCTTCCTTGTTCTATATATACTTGTTGCAATCTTCCCATAATAATGCTTCCCAACCCAATTTTGACTTAATACTTTCATTTTTGTAAATTCAGGAGCATTTTGTGTGTTGTGGATTGTAAGCTTTAATCTGTATCTCATTCCTCTTTTCTACCTACACCTTGTAGTATTTTTTTTTTGTCATTATTGTTAAGCCTGGAACTCATTCCCTCTTAATACCCTCTTAATACAAAAAGTGTTAATGGCTTCCTTAGCTTCTTTTTTTTATGAATTAAAATAGGTGTCAATGGTGTAAAAAAAAAAGAATTAGGGCTTAAAATCTTTTCTCCGTTAGTTAATGACGGATTTACTAGCAACATTGATAGAAAATAATAAATGGTGATTAAATGTGGATACCAAATCTGAAAAGATGTAAACTTGAGTGATCATTATTGATATTTTCCCAAAATGAAACTGAATTTTGGAAATGTGAAGAAGAAGTGGTACGACACTCGTCAATAGTGTGTACCTTGGCCATTATCACTGGTACTCCACATTGATGAAGTTCCCATTTCCTCACACTCAACTAACTCAAGATATTACTCAAAATCCCAAAGTAGATTTCCTTCTCACCGATCTGCCAACGGTATAATCGCTCCTATCAAAATTACACAAGACGTCGGCGTTGCTGTGCCGAAATTTGGTTACCGGATAGCAATAATGCTGGTGAGTCACTGCATTTTCATAATAAACACGCTAATCGCATGAATTAGATGATGATGATAGGGGGAGGGTAGGGTTTCAATAAGAGGTATACGAATCTTCATCCAATTATTTGGATGCTTGTTTTATTAATTGGGTATTTACCATCAAGGTTTAGGTCACTGCAGTATATATAATTCATCAAAACAATTATAGTTAACATACTAAGGACAAATTGTGGATTTAACAATTCGAAACTGGGAATAAACAGGTTCAATTATCTTGAAAAACTCTGTCTGTATCGATCAAAGAGCATAAATTAGGTTTCTGTACAGATGCTTGTTTTATTAATTGGGAAATGCTTCTTCTAAGTTTAGTCTTACTATGGAAAAGAGGTTGAAAATATGCCTTAAAGGTGTTGTTCTTTGCTAGCCTAAGCGTGAAGACCCTCAACAAACGCACTGGAGTTACATATCTATTTCGAGATTCTCATTAAGACCTTGTAGCAACCACAAAACTAAAGTTATCAACGTATGCTGCAAAGAGCTAAGAGAGTTCAATTGGCTGTAGAAGGTTAACATTCCGACATTTACGGTACGCCCTCTACCAAGAGAATTATAACCTGTGATTCATTTATTTGTTGATTCTGTATATATTTAGTTGGCTAGAGCTAGCTTTGGTGAAATAGATATTTTGTTGGGCTAATAGTAACTTTTGTCTTCTTGATGCTCTCATTACTTCTTCTTCTGTCGTAAACCATGTTATCATGATTTGAGTGCTTGTAGAGTAACTAACATAACTACTACATTGTTTCTTGTTTTATAATTTTCAATAGCCATTGTCTTAGTCTTGTAAAGAACTAGCTAGGGGTGCCAATAACTTTCAGAAAAAAACCTAACTTGATCCCAACATAATTTATTCAAGCATCTCCAAGTCGAGCTCAAAAATCCAACATAATTAGTTGTGAAATAATTTCTGCCCTTCATTGCTACTTTATCCTTGGCCTTCAGAATACAAATCCGACCTTCCCCTCCGATTTGGATTCTTGATTCTTATCACATGTTTTTTTGTCAAAATTGCTCCTTCTTGATTCTCATCTCTCTCCTGTTTCTTCAAGTTCTTTGTTCTGTGTATCGCGATTCATACCTCCTGGTTCTTTCTAGATTTGCATCTGTTAATTATTGTTTGTTCCTTACAAAGTTTGGTGTTAGGCCTTAAGTTCTGGACAGTTGTTTTATTTCTTTGATTTTCTGTGTATTTCTGCTATTGGTTTCTTTTTGCCTCTCAATTTTTGGCAATTTCAGGTTCATTTTTTAACAATTTTTGCTTCCCTCTCATTTTGGTTTGCAATTTGAGTTCTTGAATGTGCAGAGATTGAGGTTGAAAAAGTTAGTTGAATATTTCCACAAATCTATGCTATGACCAAATTATCATACATGACTTTACCCTTAATCTCATCACAAATAGTATATCATCTCAACTCAACTTGATCACACAAGATAACTTTGAAATAACACAACTTGATTACAAGATAACTTTGAAATAACCCATTACATTAGCAAAACTGGTGAAAATGAAAAAAACAACAGTCTCCAAAACATAAGAGATTTGCCCTCCTTCTAAGTTTCTTACAAAAAGATCATCTGCTGCTACGGGGCTTATTATTAACTTTCTTCACCAGTGGTTCATCTACGAAACAGTTTGGAGTTAAAAGATCTTTGTTTTCATAACTTGTCTGTCTACTGTCTAATTTTAATCCCAACAAAGTTCACCTTTTCGATTGTCTCTCAATATTCAAAATTTGGTCCAATTTTAGCTCTAAAATCGCTGAAATTTTGAAAATGACAGTTGTTGTCAAATTTTCAGCGATGTGGGGCCAAAATTGAAAAAACTTGTTAATATTGGAACTAAATCGGAATGGTGATTGAGATCAAAATCGGACAGCGGACAAGTTATGGGACGAAAGAACTCTTTTAACTCAAACTGCTTGGGTAGTGGCTTCATTCTCCTTCTGCTTCCCCCAGTCATGCATCTTCCTCAGCAGCTCGGTAGCAGCAACCAAGAAATGAACAGCCTGGATAGCTGACAAAATACCAACAACGCCCTTGAGTGTTTCCAGCCTCAGATCATCAGCTCTCTGCAGTATCATCACAAAACCTTCCTCCTTTGACTTCAGAGCCGAGTTGATTCTACCCCTATCACCCTCATTGATCTCCCCTCCCGCCCGAGTCAACTCACACACCTTATGACTCAGCTCCACCATCTCCATATCCGCCACTTTCGCCTGCTGCTTCGCGAACTTCTCCGTAATCTCCCTTTCTCTCGCGATTGTGCTTCTCTGCAGCTTATCTATCATGTCTATTTGCTCTCCCGACAGGTCGCCTAAATTACCAATCTCTTTACCGCTTAGCAGATCGGATAAGTTCGCCTCGAACTGGATGCTCGATTTGGCGTAGAGGAGGTGGATTGCAGTGGAGGGACGCCACCCACCAATCCAAGTGAAAGCATCCTCCAACAGGCTGCTCCACGGCGGTGATAGTAGCAAAACAATATTGGCTTTTGCCCATTCTGCTTTGATCGAATAGTACTTTTCATAATGAGCTATCACACGATTCACTAAACAAGGCAGTGAATTTGTTTGAGAAGATTGTTGCGACTCTTTGGATGCATAGACGAGATCATCAAGTTGGCAACTTTGCTCTTCATTCCACTTTTCGAAAAATTCTTCAAAGCTTTCTTTCTTGTTTTCATTTCCAGGTTCCAGTGCCATGTGTTTGAATTTTTTTTTTTTTTTTGGTTGTGGTTGTTGTTTGATGTTGAGGGAAAATGGAGTATATATTTATAGATGGTATTTTAAAAGATGCTTGCATGAAGGGTAGAATTGAAGAAGGGATAAGGGCATAATTTTCTACTTAACTTTTAGCATGGGCAGAGCAGGTGATTTTCTTTCTATTAATAGACCAATTGATCTTTGATCATGGCCTTACATTCATTCTCAAACTTAGGGCCTCGGTTGAATGATTTTTTAAATACACATTTTGCGTGGATGAAAATCAGCCGCAATGTGTACATTTATTATTATTATTATTATTATGTGATGGCTCGGTATTTGGCCCAGACTAATACGGGGGACAAAGTGCTCAGTTTTGAAATCAGAGCTCTTTGTATGTATTGATTCATCAAAAAAATGGAGTGTATTATTGAATTTTAAATCTGCGACTTAGAGAAAATTGAAGTAAGAGCTATTTGTATGATCTGGTCCATCTCTTAAACGTAACAAGAGAAAATTTAAGTAAATTAGAGTTTTTTTTTTTTTTTTGTATGAACTGAGCCATCTTACAAATTGATTGCACCATAAAATTTCAAACCTAAGATATATCGATGAGGATAAATCTATACCAAATGGTTATATACTTATACATACGATTTTTTTATGTATTTTGTGTCACAACTTACAAGGTTCCAAAGAAGTGAGTTTATCCAAACTTTCTTCACGTGGTAGATACAGATGAATTTCAAGTTCCAAAATGAGCCAAAATCATAGCTTAATATGAAAGACATCTCTAGCTTAATTTATTTATAGCTTTTAAAATTACTTATGAGATAATATCATTTTTGTCAGTAGAGTTTATCTTTTCACAATTTTGACCCACTTCTTTACTTTTGATAAGTAAATTTTATTTTTATATTTTCATATAGTCTATTGACCGATTAAATTAAATTAATTGTAATTTTATTGTTATGTTAGGGGGCTAAATGCAATTAATAATTTTCAAATAACTACTTTTAACACTTCAAAATAGTTAATTATGTCAATTAACAAACAAACAACCGTGAAAGTAAAATTGTACTTTCATGATTAAGTTTGATAGTGAATGAAAGGGCGAAACAAAATTGAAAAAAAAAAAATCAGGGATAAAATAGTAATTTACTTATAAATGCCGTGAGGACTAAATAGTCATTTCAGAAAAAATCAGGGACTAAAATTGTACTTTCATGATTAAGTTTGGTATTTTGTTCTATTTTTTTATTTTATTTTAAAAGTTAATTAAAGTGGGGGGTTTGAGTTAATTAAATTGATTATTAATTGAAATCCATTAGTTTACCAAGTTTTGACGATAATGAGAGCTTCGTTTGTTGTACTGGAAATAGGCTTGTAGAGTCTTTTTTTTTTTTTAAAGTTGTTGAGTTTTTTAATAGTATATAGTTTGCAATAGTAGCACTTATAATTTATTTATTTAAAAAAAAAAAGAGTTTATTAATGTGAATTCCTTTTTTTTTAATTACCCCTTTTCACATTAAATTTTCTTCTGTTTTGATGATGCAAATCACAATTCTAATAACTTGATAAACACACATGCGATATAAAATTCATAAGGACATGTCTAAATTAGGTTTGAGATTGCAAGCCTAAACAAATTAAGCAACAAGTTGCCATGAAATTAAAATGAAATCAACAAAAATTTACAAAGCCCTAAAAACAGAGACGTTTATCGCTGTCAAAAATTGATCAACATACAACAATGAACAATTCGAAGCTGCCAACATCAACGGGACCATAAAAATAGAGACGTTTATCGCTCAACTCTACGACAAAAAATAAAAGATTTGGGCCCTTTAAAATTTGGCCCATAAACTATTGTATTTTATTATGGGGTTGGGGTATATACCCCTCCAGCTTTGTTTAATACACTCCCCTTCCACTTTTATTAATTAAATAATCATGTAAAATACCTGTTTTACCCTTTATTAAAATACACAAAGATAGATACACTCCCCTTCAATTTAAATTTAAACTAACCCTAATTCTATCACTAATCCTAACCCTACCGGGCCTACCCACAAACGGCCGCCGCCGCCAAACAAACGACGGTCGCCGCCGCTCAACAAACGACGGCCGCCGCCGGCCACAAAATAAATTTAGAAATTTTAAAAATCAGACTTTGAAAATAAAAAAAGTAAACTTTATTTTGGTCGACAAACCAGAGTCGACCAAAAACACTCCGGTCGACACTGGTTTGTCGACCAAAAGTAATCCGATCAACTCTGGTTTGTCGACCAAAAGTACTCCGGTCGACAATGTGTTTCGAATGATTTTTTTTTTTTTAAGAAAACTGAAATTTTCGCCCATTTTGGGTCGGCCAAAAACACTCTCATCGACGAACTATTGTCGACGAGAGGGTTTTCAGGCGACCCAAAATAGTCGAAAATAAAAAAAAACAAAAAAACAAACCTGTGACGATTTGGGGGAGGGTTTCAACTTTCACGGCGGTGGAAGCCGAGAGAAGGGGCGGACGCGGCGACGCTGGGGGAGGGGACGGAGGTGGTGACGCTAGGGGAGGGGGCGGCGCCGCCGCGCCGCTAATTAGTTGCAGAAAAAAAAAATAGAAAAAATGGGGGAAGGAGGGAGGGGGAGGGGGAGGGGGAGGGGGAGTGCGACAGCGAGAGGAGGAGGGGGAGTGCGACGGCGATAGGAGGAGGGGAGGGGGAGTGCGACGGCGAGAGGGAGGGGGTGAAGAGGGCGGTGGGGAGGAGGCGGCGGCGCCGCTAGGCGAGAGGGGCGGTGTCGCCGCTTGCAGAAAAAAAAAAAACCTACCTGTTTCTTCAGGGCGGCGACGCTGGAGCGGGCGGGGCTGGAGCGAGCGGCGCCGGAGGAGGTGGCTTGGGGCGGCGGTGGCTTGGAGAAACGAAGGGGAAGGAGGGAATGAGGGGGAAAGGAGGATTGGGGAAGAAATGAGAAAATTAGGGTTTTATGGGGGTGTGCATTTATCATACCAATTTTTAAGATAAATGGGTATAATAGACAATTTGGGGGGAGTGCATCTATCTCAGAGGTACTTTAAGGGTAGTATATGTATCGGGGAGTGTATCTAACAAAGCTTGAGGGGTATATACCCCAACCCTTTATTATGGGCCCGAAATCTTACTATCAAAAGTTTGGGTCACACTTCACCCCTTATTAAAGGTCAAGTTGCATTAAAGTGCAATCTGAAATTTTATAATGACATTACATACTACTATATAATTATAACATATATTAATAAATATAAATCTAGATTTTAATTGAACGACTCATTTTATAGTATAGATTTATATTTAATGACTCTTAAGAGCTCACGTTTCGGTTGGATTTAATTGGATATATAAAATCTACATTAAAATTAAATTATGGGATAATATTATTTTCTATTTCGCATTTAATCGTATTATCAAGTTTGATAATGAATTAAACACTATCCTAATACAATATATCTTTTTATTGCAATTTCTAAGAATTGAGGTGGACAATGGAATTTATATTTTTGTTCATGACATTGATTGCTTAACTACTTTTAATTTTAATTGTTGAGATAGTGGCCCATGTGTGTAGATTTTTATGCTTAGCACTTGGTGTCAATATCATTGCAAAACTATTTTTTCCAAACTTTTAATTGCTTTGCAATGAAAAAGTTTGGGGGGTATGTTCGTTTTTACATTTTCTATTGACACCAATGTGTACTCTTGTGTATGTGTGCAATTTGAGCTTTAATGATCATTGAGACACATTTGATGGTGATTTGTTGTGAATTTGATTCCTTGAATGTGTACATGAGTGGAATGAATCACCTTGTTTGTGTTGTTGTCATCTTGTTACCTATGGATGTTTTGCATGCACAATGATTAATGTGGGTGATGATTGATGAATGTTTGAGTCTTGAATGAACCGGTGAGAGTTGAGCTTTCAACCGATGCATTAATCCGGTTTATTTCATTTTTGAGTGGATCAATTCATTGCTTGCTTTTCTAGAACTTGCCCAAGTTCTTGCTTGAAATCATGCTTGTGTGATACTTTGAGATATGATGTAGGCCATCTTTCGTACTACATGCCACTTAGCTAAATTTTTCCAAATAACCAAAGTAATCTTCCGTAGTTAGCCCGTTTGAGCTTGATTTTCCATTTTCTTGACAACCTACAATGTTTAACCACTTAACCTTTTGAGCCTTTGATATCCAAATCTAGTGGAGAATAAAAAGAAAGTGGTAAAACATGTGCTTTAGTGCCTTTGGTTTGAAGAGACAAATTGGCAAAATTGTGAAAAGAGAAAAAAGAGATGGAAGTGAAAAGAAAAATTGAGAAAGAAAAGAGGGACAATGAACCCCAATAGCTTAAAAAGAAAAGAAATTGGCTAAAAAGATGAGAAGATGAATGCATTTGAGGAATTTATATGAAAAGTGAGAGTGAAAGTTGTAAAAACTAAGAGCACGAGCTTGAATTGTTGAAAATAAAAACTTTCGTTCTCCACTAGACGAGTCACTTTTTCCATATTCATCTTACCCCGTCCAAAGAGCCAATGTTACGTCCTTGTTTAAGCCCTATTGATCTCATTTTTGAACATGTTTATGGTGGAAAGATGGTAGAGCTTGGGCAAGCATATGGGAATTGCAATGCATGATTTGATTGATGAGTGCTTATTGTCCTTAATTTGTTTGAGTGTTTGAGAGAAACACTATATCTAGGGAGTTGAACTTGAACATTTTGATATTGTCATCACCATCACTTGTTGATGTGTGTTGAGTATGTGTGAGTAATTAGTTGGATCTTCAATATTGAACTTGTGATTATTTTTGAGAATGTATCTTGAGGAAGAAGAATTAATTTCATGTCATTTGATACGTGGGATCTTTCATTAATCATCTAGTTGTAAATTTCACCCTCATGTTGTATTTCTTTCGTTGCTCGAGGACGAGCAACACTTTAAGTTTGGGGGAGTTGATTCGGGTGGAATTTACACGATTTAGATGCATATTTGAAGCTCATTTGATGTTGATTTCATTGAATTATTGGTCGATTATCATTGTTTTGGTCAAAATAAGAGAAAGGTAGTGTTTTGTCGATTTTGTAGGAAAAACGATGTATTTTGGAAGCAAAACACCAACCATACTTTACTGGATCAAGAAGAGAAGCTGACCATTGGATTCGTCTCGAAAAACGGAGTGGAATGAAAAAAAGAATCGAGTCAATCGGAGGTCGGAAGCTCGAGATACAATGGAACGAAAAATGACGAGGTCGGACCACATTTCTACCCGGCCAGGTTACTTCCACCCGGCCACAGTACTGTACACCCACATTTTTGATTAGTTCACCCACAGAAGGTTTTGGCCGGGTAAAACCACCCGGGCAGGTCACTTTAGCCCGGCCATGCCCTATTCCACCAAAACCTTCGTATTTTGGCCGAGTAAAACCACCCGGCTAAGCCCTATTTTAGCCATTTGCTACATATTTCGGGGGTTTTGGCCCATTTTCTCCATTTTCGAGGGACCTAAGTGCAAATTTCGTCCAAGACTTCTACCCCAACTATAAATAGCTCCAATTTGAGTTTTAGAAATGAGTCTTACTCCTTTTCCAAGCATATTCTCACACACATTCATATAGTAGTAGGTGTTCTTCATAGTTTAGTTTAATTTCTTCATTAGATTAAATAGAATATTGGTTTTTACTTCAAATCAAGCTACGATTATCATCGGGCATCGTCTATTACATCGTTTTGTAACTAAATTTTCATGATCAAGGTGATATTACTCTATTTTGCAATTCAATTTGGTATTTTATTAATTTCTCCATTCTATTGTTATTTTGTTATGAATTTGATGTTATTTGTTGTTGTAGCCATGAGATTCTCTTCTAGAACCATGGGCTAAGCTCTTATTGTCTTGGGTGTGAATGTTTTGATGGGTGTTTAGTGTAATTGTGATTAATTGCATGATTAGCTTAGGATTTGGGTGTTAATTGTTTCTATTGTTGTGATTTGTAAGATTCAATTGGTTGATCAATCCTATTAGCTAGCATTTTCGATTATGTTAATTGCAACGAGAGTTGGGTTTGCATGATTGGGGTGTGGGTGTGAGCCTTGATCAATTGATTGAAGTTTAGTAATAATTAGCTTAACCGAGAGAGGGTTAATTGCTAGACCGACAACATTAGACATTAAACGAATAGAGGTCGTCTAGGAGTTTGGTGAGAGGGCGTTTCATAAGCATTAGTAACCGTGTTGAAAGTGTTTATGAAACACTATCTTATGAGCTTATGGTATTTGATTAGATCCTATAATTGCTAATCAATGCACGATGTCTACCTATGCCTTTCGAGGGGGTTTGCACACATTTGTGATAGCCTTTAGCTTGACCCAAATTCGTAGTAAAATCCAATCGCCCATTCGATCCAAGTCTCTCCAACTAGCATCAAAACTCACAAACACATCAAACTAAACTAACAAAGCATAAAAAAATGAACAAGAAATGAAAGAAAGCAAGTAAAAATGGGTTGCCTCCCATTTAGCGCTAAGATTAACGTCTTCAAGCCGGACGGAACTAAATGAGCTCATCGAAAAGGCCATGGATATCGGGCCTCCTTGCCATTGTATTTTAATCTTTTGGCCTCAAAGTCATGGAGGCTCTCATGAATAGAAGACCAACCTCGTGCATCTTTCTTGCATATTTCTCTCAATGGATGTTCTTCTTGTTCCTTCGCGATCGTCTTCTTCCATTGCTCTCCTTTTTCCCCAAGGATGCCCACACACTTCTCAATTTCTTTCTTTGGATCAAAGTGATCAAGAGGCAAAATGAAATCAATAGAAGCATCAATATCAATTAAAGAGTAAATTGAAGAGTTTAAAGGTTTAGAAATGCTCATTTCACTCTTCAAGTCGTCTCGTTATGCTTCTTGATTTTCTTGTTCTTTGTTGCTCATGTCCATCAAAGGACATTCTTCTTCATCTCCTTTATCAAAAATCTTGACATCTTCAACCTCCTCACTTGGATCCTCCTCTTCTTCTTTCATAGCGATGACAAATCACCCGATTTTAAGTTCATCCGCTCCATTCCATTCAGAAGTGACTTGAGTTGATTCGCTTGTTGTAGTTGGGTGGACTTTATCTCCTCTAATGCATCCAACCTTTTTTTACTTGCATCCAAAATTTTCAAGGTGAGTGCAATGAGGTCTTTTGTAGTATCACTTTCTTCATTATTTGGTGACCAATGTGCATTGTTTTCCCACTCTTGATATTGATAATAAGAAGGAGTTTGTTGCATTTGATAATCGTACTCAAAGCTCCTCTCACTATCATAACAATTTTCCTTCGAAACTCTATGAAACTCAAGGCAAAGTTCCTCCATAGGTGGAGGAGGAGGTGGACAATATAAATCTTCAGGTGGTGGGGGAGGATATTGATATGGGTGTTGAGGAAGAGTGTATTGATTTGGAGGTAGAGGATAAGGGTGTTGCGGTGGAAGGTATTGATGTTGTGGAGGAGGTGGATAATATGCTTGTGGTTGAGGTGGGTAAGGATAAGGATAATATCCTTGAGGAAGAGGTGTTGCGTCTTCATTCCTCCAATCTTGATAATAGGAGGGAAATTGTTGCATTTGATAATGGTGATCAAAGTTCCTCCAATCATCGCAGTTCACATCTCCATGTTGTGGAGGATAAACCATACCATTTTGATTATAGCATTGATTCCATTGGTATTGGTTGTATCCATCCATCAAGGCAATGAAGTTCACACCTACACAAAAACAAGTATCAAAGCCCACAAAAGAAACGAAAAACAAAATAACGAAAAAGAAATGCTACTATCAATAACACTTAACAAACTCTAAGTCTCACTAACAACACTCGCTTAAGTCCCCGGCAGCGGCGCCATTGATTTGGTTCGTATTTTGCACACTTTTTAGTACAACAATAACAATCCCCACAAGTGTATGGGTTCAACCGATGTCCTCCTCCTTCCAACACCACGCTCTCTTGCAAGCCTCTTCCTGAGGATCTATTCCTCCATGGCGCTCATCTGTTTTCTGAGGTATATCCCCTTATTCTTACGGCATCTAATTTCTCCATGTCTGAAATATTACCTTTTCTTGTCACGCAGTTCGGACTTGTCTATACTAAAATATTTGACCAAACCATCGAAATGGTTGCTGAGAACGAACTCCTTCGGGCTGAGGCGTCCTCCTCTCAACTGACTCTCAAAGGTGCCACTGCGGAGAGAGACAAGGCTCAAAAGCGGGCTCAGGCTCTGGCTGAGGAGCTGCCTATCCTCCAGGCTCAAAGTAAGCAAGAGGTGGTTAAGACTAGGCATCTGGAGGGAGAAGTTGAACGAATGGAAAAAGAGATGAAGCGGATAGAGGACGAGATAAAGCGAATGGAGCGTGAGCTACCGGATGTTGGAGTACATGCCTGCATCAAATCTCTGTTTGCCTCTCCTTTAGGTCAAGAATTTTTGGGGACTCTCCATACCCAATGGTTGTCCAGCTTCTTAAAGAGTTCCAGCTTCTTGTGTGCTATGGGGCCACATCCCTCACTTCATCGACCATGGCTTCAGCAATGCCGTGGCTGAGCACTCAGCTCCAGAATTCGATGGAACCTACTCCCGTGCTTTCTGCCTGGACAAGCTTGCTCCCCCTTCCAAATTCCTAGGGGATCCAGTAGAGAGTGCTGACAGCCCCTGGTGGTTGCCCGGAATGGGTCAGGCCATTGCTAAATTGCAGGCGGCCAAGGTGGGCATGGCTGAGCTGGAGCCTCTGGAACAATTGACTTATCCTTACGCCTCTGCCCCTCTAACCGAGGTGAAGGCAGATGAGGGAAAGGGTGTTGAGGCTACGCCGGCAGGAGGAGAGGGTCCAGAGGAGGGGGGAGGATCTAGCGGTCATGCCGCTGCTGTCAAAGAAGCTGTTTAACATTCATATTTCCATGAACTTAACAAACATTTTACCTTTCTTCTGCTATACTCTTTAATTTCTGCTCATGATACTGGTTCTTATTATACTCTTTAGGGGACCCCACACTCCTGGATATGTGGGGGCTTTTGTAGTAATCGTTTTGGCTTCTTACTTGTTTGTTTATGGCGCATATTTTCCTTCTTGTTTGCGTGAGCGGCCTATAAGACTAATAAGGGAGATGGTAGAAGAGTTCTCTGGTCCTCTTTTCTTCCTCCTTCTTGGTCTTATAGTCTGCACTAAATACTGCCCGTGGAATCTTTCTTTCGTAACCCATTTGGGTCTCACGTGTGTTGAGGGGCTCTCCAGCCCTCCTCGGCCTCTAGGCCTCTGAGTATTTCTCACCCTCATTTTAGAAGATTTTAATTCGTAAAATCCTTCTTTTATTTTCAAGTGACCCACCTGGGTCTCGCGTATAGTGAGGAGCTCTCTGACTCTCCTCGGGCTCTAAGCCTTTGAGTGTCTCTCACTCACGTTTTTAAAAGATTTTAATTCGTAAAATCTTTCTTTCATTTTCAAGTAACCCACTGGGATCTCGAGTATAGTGAGGAGCTCTCTAACTCTCCTCGGCTTCTAAGCCTTTAAGTGTCTCTCACTCTCGTTCTTAAAAAGATTTTAATTCGTAAAATCTTTCTTTCATTTTCAAGTAACCCACTTGGGTCTCGAGTATAGTGAGGAGCTCTCTAACTCTCCTCGGCTTCTAATCCTTTAAGTGTCTCTCACTCTCGTTCTTAAAAGATTTTAATTCGTAAAATCTTTCTTTCATTTTCAAGTAACCCACTTTGGGTCTCTTATTTTCAGGATTCACATTCGCACATATACATTAATATGAAAGAGACAATCAAAACACAATAACTCTGCATAATTCTTCAAAAAGGGAAGAAGCTTCATTGATTAATATCAGTTCTCAACATAGGCGATAGGTAACCTATGCCGGTCTCATTAAAAACCTCTCTACAGAAAAACCCTAGGGGGAAACCCGTAAAGAGGGAAAAAGAGCTCCGGTGAAGCTATTAAATACGTTAAGTAAAAACAGGAATCAATATCAATCCACGAATGGTCTCAAAACCTTACATTTTCTTTAGACAAAAAATCTCTTCAAGTGACAAATATTCCAGGGTCTAGCTATATTGACCCCTTCCATGCTCTGCAATCTATAGGCTCCTCCCTTTAGTACCTCCGTGACTCTATATGGACCTTCCCAATTGGGCTCTAGTTTCCCTGTGTTCTATAGTGCATCAGCTCTTCTCAGCACCAGATCTCCCACTCTAAAGGACCTCGGGATCACCCTTCGATCATACGCAACTTTGATTCGACTCTTGTATCTTTCAGCACGTACTCGAGCCATCTCTCTTTCCTCTTCCACTAAATCCAAGGCTTCTCTCATCAATGATTCATGTGTTTTACAACACTAAAATAAACAACCGCAAGTGTACGGTGTATCGTAGCGTGATAAGCACGAAGTCGATCCCACAAGGAGGTTAAGCGTAAAAGTGTAGTTTGTTAACTAAGTTCTATTTAGACGCGATCGATAATTTGAATGGTGTGAATTACTCTAAGATTACCTACCAAAGTGTCACAAATAAGTAATAAAGAGTAAAGGAAATCGATCTACTAGCATGCGAATCTATAAAACGAAAGTGAAACGGATGTAAACTCAATTAAGAGAAGGTAGGTCCTAGAGCACATGCAATACTAGTGAATCCATCTATGATTAACTCTCTACTCAAGTGGTATTCATGCTTTGTCTATAAGATTGATCATGTAATAATGAATTAAAAGTTCTTTCGATCCAAGTAATTCAAAGGAGATATCACACAACTTAGTATCTCTACCTAAATTGCACAATAAAACCCAATCAAGCTCCTAAGATCATCACACATCTTCCTAATCGTTGATCATCTTTCGATCTCTCAATAAAATTAGGTCAAATGCTTGCAATCAATCAATCAAACTAGATATCTCAACCTAATTCAATTAACTATGATCAACACATCATCATTGTACACATAATGACATGCTTTGCAATACAAACCAAGCACCCAAATAGAATTAAGCCACACAAACACCAATTAAGTAGAAGATTAATTCATAAACATCATCAAGAGTATTTACAAGGCTCTAGAACCAAAAGTGTTCTATCCAATAACTAACATAATGAAATTACAAAGTCCAATTGTAAAAACTAAATCAAAAGAGAGAGAACAAAGAAGCTTAGTCTAGAATATGGTGGGGAATTAAATTTGCAAGCTATTGCATCCTTCATTTCTTGAATTGATGGAGAATTGAGAGAAGAATGGCCAAATCACCTTCAAGTATGTGTAACTATGTGTGAGAATTGATGAATTGGGGAAGAATTGTCTTGGATTTCAAGAAAGGGGGCTTATATAGTGTTTGGGTAGGGTTTGGATGGCATAATTGCAAGTTGATCCCTAAAAAATAGAGAAAATACAAGTTTGACACCGAGATTGGGGTGACTCGGCCGAGTTGGGGTCACTTGGCCGAGTGGAGCACTTAAAAGCGTGCCACGATTTTGTCTAGCCGAGACTCGGCCGAGTTGGGGTTACTCGGCCGAGTGTGCAGAAATGTTGAAATTCGCAGATTCGGCCGAGTTGGGTCACTCGGCCGAGTGATGTTCAATTCCAGGAGCTACGATACTCAACTTGACTCGGCCGAGTTGGCTCACTCGGCCGAGTGTGCAGTAAAACCAAAAATCTCAGATTCGGCCGAGTTGCTTTGCTCTTCGATTCCGGCCTTTTCTCGTTTCGTGCATATCTTCCGCCTCGGATGTCGGATTGACTCGATTCCTTTGGCTAATCCACTCCGTTTTTCGAGACGAATCCAACCGTGCACTCTTCTTCCTGATCCAGTAAAGTATGGTTGGTGTTCTGCTCCAAATTTCACCGTATTTCCTACAAAATCGACAAAACACAACCTTTCTCTCATTTCGGCTTAAACAATCATATTCAATGCATAATTCAATGAAATCCACATCAAAAAATGCTTCACATGTGCTCCTAAAACGTGTAAATTCCACCCAAATCAATCAACCTCTCATTTTGATGTTCTTCAAATCGAGCAATTCGGTGGTATTGCAATACGGCCTCTGGAGGTATCACTGCCGCGGCCCCATATACCAACTGGAAAGGAGATTCTCCTGTTGCTGTCTTTGGACTGGTCCTATAAGACCACAATAAATTGTCTAGCTCGTTCACCCATCCTCCACCAATTTTCGTTAGTCTCGTCCGGATACCATCTACTATGGTTCGATTAGTAACTTCCACCTGCCCATTAGCTTGGGGATGAGCTACGGAAGTGAATCTTTGCACTATGTTTAGCCTTGCGCACCATCCTCGTACATTCTCTCCGTTGAACCGTGTCCCATTATCAGAGACTAGTATCCTAGGTACTCCGAACCTGCAGCAGATTTGTCTCCCCAAGAATCTAATTACGTTTTCCTCATCTATTTTAGCTAGGGGGGCGGCCTCGACCCACTTGCTAAAGTAATCCATTGCTACTATCAAAAAATTTCTTCCTCCTGAGGCTGGAGGGAAGTGTCCCACCAAGTCCACTCCCCATTTGGCGAAAGGACACGGAGAGTGCATAGCTCCCATCTCCTCTGCAGGGGTCCTGATCAGGGTACCATTCCTCTGGCATTTCGCGCACTTCTTTACGAATTCTTTGGCGTCTCTTGTCATGGAGGGCCAGTATAACCCGACCCTCAAGGCTTTCTTTACCATTGTTTTATATCCCTCATGGTTGGCCGCCTGGCCTTCATAAATCTCTTTGAGCGTATAAGCCGCTTCCCGGGTTGATATACACCTCAAGTACGGTTGGGTAAACGACTTCTTGTATAAGTATCCTCCGATAATACAGTATTTGATCCTGAGAGCTCGGGCCTCTCGGGTGGTGGGGGCATCTGCTCCTCTGGTGAGCTCTGTCCAGATATCTTTCCTCCAATCGTCTCCTTCCTCGATGGAACCAATGGGGCTCCCAAGAGCCTCTTTTTCTGCTACCACCAAGGTCACCGTTCCCCGTCCCTCCAATTTCGTGGAATTGGCAAGTTTGGAGAGGCTATCAGCCTGTGCATTTTCCTCTCGAGGAACTTGAATCACCTTGCAATCCTGGAATTTGCCCATCATCTCTTTAGCCCGTTCCAGGTAAGCAGCCATTCTGTTATCTTTGGATGCGTATTCTCCATTTACCTGTTGAACCACCAATTGGGAATCGGAATATAAGATTACCTTTAGGGCTCCTAACTCGGCCGCCATCTCCATTCCTCTGATCAGATCCTCATACTCTGCTCCATTGTTTGAAGTTATAAATTGGAATCGCACTACAAACTGTAGGGACTCTCCCTGGGGATTCACTAGCACTATCCATGCTCCGCATCCGCTCAGGGTTACTGAACCATCCACATATACTTTCCATCCCTCTATCTCTTCTGGTTTGGTGGATTCCTGGATAAAGTCAGACAAAGTCTGGGCTTTTATGGCCCTCCGTGGCTCAAAGTCCACATCATACTCTTGGAGCTCTATTGCCCATTTCACCATCCTTCCAGAGAGGTCTGCTCGGCCGATAACCTGTTTCAATGAGTAATTAGTGCGGGCCAATATTTTATAAGAAAGAAAATATGGGCGCAATCTCCGCGCTGTAAACACTACGGCTAGAGCAGCCTTCTCAATCTCTGAGTATCGAGTTTCAGCCCCTTGAATGACCTTACTGACGTAATAGATAGGATGTTGGATGGATCCTTCTTCTTTTACCAGAGCTGTGCTCAGCGAAAATTCCCCTACAGAGAGGTACAGGATGAGGGTGTCTCCGGGGGAAGGTTTAATCAGCTTCGGCAGCTGGGACAGGTGGTGTTTCAGATCTTCAAAGGCCTTCTGGCATGCTTCATTCCACTCGAACCTGGCCCCCTTCTTGAGAATTTTGAATAAGGGGTGACTCTTCTCAGCAGACCTAGCTATGAATCTACTCAACGCTGTGATTCTCCCATTTAACGTCTAGAGCTCCTTCACGTTCCTTGGTGGCTGCATGTCTAATACAGCCTTTACTTTAGCTGGGTTCACCTATATCCCCCTCTAAGTAACCATGTATCCAAGGAACTTCCCCGACTTCACCCCGAAAGAGCATTTGGCCGGGTTCAATTTGATACCATTCTCTCGAATAACCTGAAAGATCTCCTCTAGGTCCTCCACATGCTCTTCTGCTCTCACGCTCTTGGCCAACATATCATCTACATAGATTTCCATGTTTCTCCCTATCTGCTCTCGAAAGACAGCATCAACCATCCTCTGATACGTTGCACCTGCATTGATTAACCCGAATGGCATTCGGACATAACCAAACGTTCCACACGCTGCTATGAAACACACTTTAGGGACATCTGAGGGGTTCATCTGGATATAGTGGTAACCTTGATATGCATCCATCATGCTCAATAGCTCGAAGCCTGAGGTCGCGTCCACTAACTGATCTATCCTCGGCAGCGGGTAATGATCCTTAGGGCATGCTTTGTTGAGGTCTCTGAAGTCAATGCACATCCTCCATTTCCCTGCCCCCTAGACACTAACACCGTATTTGAGAGCCATTCTGGGAATTGTACTTTCACGACATGTCCTGCTTCCAGTAACTTCTCAACCTCTTCTTTCACAATATTATTCTTCTCAATATCAAAATTTCGTAACTTTTGTTTTACTGGCCTTGTTTTTTGGTCGACGTTAAGACAATGCATGGCTATCTCCGGAGGAATACCTATCATGTCAGCTGGAGAAAATGCAAATATATCAGAATTTCGACGTAATGTAGAGATTACCTTTTCTGTTATTTCGGGTTCCAGTTGGGTCCCTATCTTGGTGGCGAAACCAACTTTTTCGGGGAAGAGCTCCACATTCATCAACTCCTCATCTGTCTTAATGCTCAACTGTTCGAGTGTAATCCCTTCCACTTTCTTTTTCTTTAGCTCAGGGTCATCTTCCTTCGTTCTCTCCAGTCCCCTAGTTAACGCTCTATCTGCCATCTTTACGGACTCTGCATAGCACTTCCGTGCTTGATATTGGTCTCCCCTTACTTCCCCTACTCCTCCATCCGTGGGGAACTTCATTTTCATATGGAATTTGGAAATGAGCGTTTGGAAAAGATTCAGGTTGGGTCTTCCCATCACCACGTTATATGATGAGGGGATGTCTACAATGAGGAACTCCACTAAGTGGACCTTCCGGGTTGGAGCATCCCCCAATCCTACCTGTAGTATCACAGACCCTAGGGGCTGGATGGCCCCTCCGGAGAAGCCGTACAAGGAAGTGTCTACAGGCCGCAACTTCACGTTCAGTTCCATCTTTTTAAAGCACTCGAAA
The DNA here is from genome assembly GCA_963675135.1 of Galeopsis tetrahit. Classification (NCBI taxonomy): domain Eukaryota; kingdom Viridiplantae; phylum Streptophyta; class Magnoliopsida; order Lamiales; family Lamiaceae; genus Galeopsis; species Galeopsis tetrahit. The sequence continues at coordinate 16,280,597 of OY776125.1, read as the reverse complement.
AACATAATATCGGCTGAGCTCCCCGTGTCTACAAAGATTCGGGCGACATCAAATCCTGATATGTCAGTAGTGATCACCAATGCATCATTGTGATTCTCTTTAATTTCCCCTACGTCCTCCGGCCCAAATTTAATATTGGGTGTCTCTGCTAAGCGTCCTACCTCCTTCGGTTGGCTTCCCTGTCCAGCCCTCAAGGCTCGAACATTTTGTTTTCTCTTTCGGAAGGAATCTCCATCCGCGGGACCCCCCATGATTATGTGAATTACTCCTCTTTTTGGCGGCGGAGGGGGCATGTCCTCGGCTGCCTCTTTGGGTTCCTTTTTTTCTGGCTTCCTGTCGTGTTCCTTCCGCTTCTGCCCTCGAGGGCCCTGCCTATCTCGGAATATAAATTCTTTCAGATGTCCCGCCTAGATCATCCTCTCGATCTCGTCCTTCAGGTGATAGCATTGGTTCGTGTCATATCCATACTCGTTATGGAATCTACAAAATCGATCTGATTTTGGTTTTTGAGGGCCCCGACTTCTGGAGTAGGGGAATTTCAAATCGAGATGGTCCCCTGCTACTTCCAGTACTTCAGCAGGCTCTATTCTTAGAGGTGTATACTTATCAAACCTTCCTCGAGGGCCAGAACGGGGACCCCCAGAGGGGTTAGAATTTCCCGATGGCCCAGGACCCCGAGGGACCTCTGGGCTGGATCGTCTTGAGGGTCCCTCCCTCCTTCTCTCCCGGTCATGTGGCCTATCTTCTAGTCTCTTGGCTTTACGAACCTCCTCCAAGGTGAGGTATTTCTACGCTCTGTGTAGTAACTCGTCAAAGTTCTGGACTGGCTTCTTGGCCAAGGAGGAAAAGAAATCTCCATCGCGCAGCCCATTGGTTAGGGCGTTGATCTTCACTTCTAGAGAGGCGGTAGGGACTTCTAGAGCTGCCTGATTGAATCTCCGGAGGAAAGCTCTCAAACTCTCATTCTCCCCCTGCCTCATATTGAAGAGGGTTAGCGTGGCCCGAGGCTGCCTCCGGGCGCTTGCAAACTGATGGAGGAATAATTCGCTGAACTCCTCCCACGATCGAATGGTATTGGGTTCAAGCTGGGCGAACCACTGTTGTGCTGCCTTGGCCAATGTAGTCAAGAACACTCTACATTTGACCCCCTCCCCATATCGATGTAGCAGGGCTGCGTTCTCAAATCTTACCAGGTGCTCATATGGGTCCGCAGTGCCATTGTATTCGAAGTTGAGGGGTTTGAAGTTGAATGGCAACTCATCCTGTAATATATTAGAAGAAAACTGACATCCGGTAACGTAAGCAGACCTACTCGTTCGATTACTCATCTGTTTCCTCATATCTTTCATTTCCTTCTATAGGGCCTGTAGTTGGTCGCTGACTGGTCCTGGATAGGTATCATCTGTACTCTCCTCTCCCTCGGGGGGGTCTATCTCTCGGGATACCAAGTCTGCATTCCTTCTCGCGCCCCGAGGGGGGATACTTCTTTCTGCCTGATAGGGCGCTTTCTCATCTCCTTCTACTCGTACTCCCTCCTCCTTGGAAAATGCTTGGGAGGCCCCAGGGGCCTCGTCCTGAAGTCTCGGAGTAGACGTCTCCGCGTTCACTGGTACAGTTCTCGGGACTCGACCTCCCTGAGCTGCAAAAGCTCTCTCCACAACTCGGTCAATGAGGGCGTTCAATTGGTCTGGAGAAACCAGGAATGGTTCTGCATTCAGAGCATCCCCACGTTGAGAGCCTGAGGCCCGAACCTCTAGGGTTTCGGTGTTCTCCGCCATTCCGTCACCCAGGCCCGGGGTTGGCGTGGTGGCTGGTGCTAATGGCGGATTCGATCCAGAGGGGACATACATAGGGTCCTTTCCGCGGCTTCCCTTTAATGCAGGATCAGATGGTAAGGGGGGGTTTCCCCTGGAAGAGTTTTCTTCCCTAGAGTAGGCGTGATTGTGTTATTTCCTCCGCCAATCGTTCAAACAAATAGAAATTCGTGAGAAGATCTCTTAGACGTTCCCACAGACGGCGCCAGTTGTTGTGCCACAATTTGCACGAATAGATTAGATATCCTCCAAGTCAGATATCCAAATTCCCGAACTGATGTATGAAGAATCCGGGTCTAAAGCCTCCTTCAGGATGGTCCTCCAAGAACCTGCAAAAGACACGTCGGAGGGGAGTCCGGCGAGAACACTCCGACGCTCAAGTCAGTATCTGTGATTCGGTCGATAATGGGGACTTAAGAGTCCTCTTTATAATGATAAGGTTCTCAGAGAAGGAATTAGGATGCTTTATAATATGTGTTAATAAGGTTAAGTAGTATTAGAGATCGTAGCCTGTTAATGTATCTAGGCTTGGCTATTTATAGAGGATTTCCACTGAGGGGAAATTAGGTTTTCCCCCTTTTTCGGATCGGCAATCTCCCCTATCTTTGAATCAATCCGCCTGCCTTCGAATCTCCACTCCCTGAAGAATCGCAGCCACTCTACCCTCTAGATTCTAGCCGTTTGAGTAAAGGAAGAATTAGTCTTCCTTTATCCGTTCTTATCCCATTTTACAGGGAATCTCTCCGAAACTTCAGACCGACTAATTTCCCTTAGGGCCAGGTCTTCCTGATATTTCTCCTTTGAGATCCTTAGGTGGAGCTCCCTCCGGAGGGACATCCGGAGGGATTTTCTATTCTGAGGGGTCCTCTTCAAGTTCCTATCATCTCATCAATCTTATCCTCTATACACGTGTCGACATCTCCTGAGGTGACAATTTTAGGCCACATCAAACACTTACTACTATGTGAATGTGTGTGAGAATATGCTTGGAAAAGGAGTAAGACTCCTTTCTAAAACTCAAATTGGAGCTATTTATAGTTGGGGTAGAAGTCTTGGATGAAATTTGCACTTAGGTCCCTCGAAAATGGAGAAAATGGGCCAAAACCCCCAAAATATGTAGCAAATGGCTAAAATAGGGCTTGGCCGGGTGGTTTTACTCGGCCAAAATACGAAGGTTTTGATGGAATAGGGCATGGCCGGGCCCCGCCTAGGTGGTTTTACCCGGCCAAAACCTTCGGTGGGTGAACTAATAAAAAATGTGGGTGTACAGTACTGTGGCCGGGTGGAAGTAACCCTGTCGGGTAGAAATGTGGTCCGGCCTCGTCATTTTTCGTTCCGTTGTATCTCGAGCTTCCGACCTCCGATTGACTCGATTCATTTTTTCATTCCATTCCGTTTTTCGAGACGAATCCAATGGTCAGCTTCTCTTCTTGATCCAGTGAAGTATGGTTGGTGTTTTGCTTTCAAAATACATCGTTTTTCCTACAAAATCGACAAAACACTACCTTTCTCTTATTTTGACCAAAACAATGATAATCGACCAATAATTCAATGAAATCAACATCAAATGAGCTTCAAATATGTATCTAAATCGTGTAAATTCCACCCGAATCAACAGCCACGCAAAGCACGCCGTCGGCCATAATTTTCCAGTATGTTTTTTGTAATTTTTTTAAAGTTTTCTATAATTTCTGCAATTTAAATCATAGATCTATAGAAATCTACTGTAATTTTTGTAATTTTGATGTGTTTGATTGAAGATTGATAATTAGGGTTTAGAGTAAAAAGTAACAATTTTTTTGCAATTTCTTTGAAATCTGAGATGTTCGATTCTTTTTTTCGGACAAATGATAGTTGTTGGGGAATGTTTTTCGGACAAATCATAGTTGTTGAGGAATTTTTTTCGGATAAATGATGGTTGTTGGGAATTTTTTTTCGAACATTGTTGATTTGTTCGAGGAAAAAATGTCAAACAACTCTTTTTTTTTGGACAATGTTGATTTGTCCGAAAAAAAATCTTGAACATCATTTTTTTTTTCTAATTTTGTGTTTGTTAAGAATTTTTTTTGAAGACTATGGGAATGGTGTGTATGATTTTTGTAAAATTAAATGAGTGGGTGTCTCATCTTCGTTTTTTTTTAAATTTTTTTACGTGTCCTTTAAGATTAAAAATTTGTCTGATGGGTGTACTCAATAGATTGGTGTGTATAACCGCGCCCCGAGAGAAATTCAATTGGGGCCTGTTGGGATATGAATCCTAGAACAAGTCCTAAATGATGAATAAAAGATAAAAGATGAAGTTTTGATAAGCCAAAAGAAGACTTGAATATTTTCTAAGTGTTGACTGATCTAGTCTAGTTGAGTTGAAGTCGTCTTGTACAGATCAGTAGAAATTCACAAGACAAGTACTAGTTTTAAAAGACAAGTATTATTGAAAGATAAGTACAATTTATAAGTACTTCATATATTCATATTTGTTATTCGTATGTGTTAGATTGTTATTGAGCTATTAATAATTGTTGTATAGAGCTCATGATTTTTAAATGTAATAGATAGATTCTATGTATAGTTTTATAAGTTGACTAAGCTTTATAACAAGAGCTTAAAGTAATGTAATAGTCTTGTTAGGATTAGAAGATAGGACTAGATTAGTTCTATGTTGTAATCTGAAGAAGTCTACTGCACAAGACAAGTAGAAGACACAGTCTACTACTACTGGACAAGACAGGTGCGCGACTAAACAAGACAGGTCAACTTGAAGATAGTTACAAAAGCGTTTTGAAGATAAAGTTTGAGGAATTAGTTAAGGAATAACTAATTAACTGAAGAAACGTGTTAAAGGAATGAAGAATCAGTTACAAGTTAGTTTTCAAGAAAAGTTGGTTATACAACTGAAAGTTCTTGAAATTGGAAGTTTATAAATACCTCATGGTATTGATTCATTAGAGACGACTGAGATACTGATACGACTACTGAAATATTGATACTGCAAGCATTATTGAAGATTCAAGTGAAGAAATTACTCTCAGAGATTGAAGTTCAGAAAGTGAAGCTACACAAGACAAGTGAAGAAATCAGAAGGCTACTACTGAACGAAGAGAAGTTTTATTTTCGTTTATTGTTTCAAGTTGCTAGTTACTTGTAAAATAGCTAGTAAGATCGAAGAGGCACTTGGAAGTGTTATCGAGAAGATCTAAGTCTTATTTCTTGGGACTTAAAGCTACAAGAACATATTACTCCATTGGACGAGTTAATAAGAATTTCACGACTGGAGTTGTGAGAGTGGATGTAGACAAGTTGTCGAACCACTATAAATCTCGTGTTTGATTTACTTTACTGTTTTGTTTGTTTGAATTGATTAATTGTTTACTTGATTAAACATACATAACTGAACAAGACTAGTTGAGTACATAAAACAGAGTTCTCGAATTAAGTTGAGTATAATCTTTAATTGGGCTCATTGTTAATTTCGTATTCCGCATATTGTAATTCTGATATATCGAAAGATTTTAGAAAAGTCTATTCACCCCCCTCTAGACATTTTCTTTAGCTTCCCTCGATATTAACTCAACTTAGGGACCTACAAGTGGTATCAGAGCAGTAGTTTTCGAACTGCTGTTTCTTGATAACCGACCTAAGACTTAGGGTGAAGTCTTGGTCCTTGATTGTTCTTGTATACGTGTTCTTGATCAAATATTCTTGTTATATCTGTTTCGTGCTCCCTGTTCTTGACTTATCTGTTATTCTTGATCATAACTTTACTTAGCACTTATTTCTTGAAATCATGTCTCTTGAGATCAGCGCTAACAAGTTACCTAAGTTCCAGGTTCAAGATTATGACTATTGGAAGCTAAGGATGGAAGCCATCTTCAGCTCCACTCACGACTTAATGATCTCCGTCATCACTGAAGGTCCAATTGTGACCATGATCCCCAATACTGCTGCCCTTGACACAAATCAACCTGTGGGTACACTCGTCAAGAAACCAAGGTCAGAACTAACCTCAGAAGAAATGAGACAGAATAATTTGGATAGCTTGGCCAAGAATTACATCTTACACACTCTTCCTAACGAGTATCTGGGAAAAGTGTTAAAATGTAAAACTGCCAAAGAAATGTGGGATCGCTTAGCCATCATTTGTGAAGGGACATCCCTAATCAAAGAAAGCAAGCTTTCCACTGCAGTCCAAAGATTCGAATCATTTCATATGAAAGCTGGTGAAACAATAGACCAGTTGGATACTCGTTTTACCAAAATCATGAATGACTTGGAAGTCCTTGGTAAATCTTATACTCCACGTGAAATCAATCTTAGGATTCTCAAAAGCCTTGATAGTCGATGGAAAATGGTAAAAATGCTTGTTAAGAATACCCAAGATATAGACGTATGGACAGCAGAGACTATGTTTCAAACTCTAAAGGCTCATGAGTTTGATTTAGACGAAGATGAACCTATAGCAAGTAGCGACAGAGAACATGCTGTATCTAAGAACGTTGCTTTCAAGGCTAGTTCGTCTAAGGTAGACAGGTCGAAGTCTAAGACTAGGTCTACTTCTGTGAAAGACGAGTTAGATACTGATCTTAGTCTGAAGGATCAGGTAAGCCTCATGGTTAGAAAGTTTGATAGGCTGAATAAACGTTTCAGAAGATATAAGAAGTTCTATAGAGAGCATAGAGGGTCTGCTTCTAAGAACTCGTCTGAGACCAGACGAGACCGAAACTCGTCCGAAAGGAGAGACGAAGTCTCGAAAGGTAACAGACAAGATAGAGAGTCTGATGGTAGGAAGACTGCTCGTTCTGATAGACGTGATAAACGAAGGAATATCTCTCCTATTAAAAAGGCTACTAATGATCTCTTGTGCTATAACTGTGAAAAACCAGGTCACTACATATATGAATGTCCAGACCTGAGTACTGATGATCGAGAAGAACGCAAAGCACGAAGGGAAAGAAGATACAACCGTGGTAAGAAGGCAATGATGGCCAATGATGACTCTGACTCTGACTCAGACGAGTTGCCATCATCCTCATCTAGCTACCCGTCTGAACCAGATCACGATGAAGCTTTCATAGTAGATGATGGTCTATGCTGCATGGCTAAAATCAACCAAGAGGTATCATCTGCTACATCATTTCAATCTTGTGATGAATCAGAATCTGATGAAAGTGACACTGCCAGTAGCAAAGTAGGGAGTAGCCTTCAGCACTCTACTAGTGCAGTTGAAGACGACCTCCTACTTGCCAACAAGGCAATCATTGAAGTCAGTGACGAAAACATCATTTTAAGACAAGAAATCATTGATCTTAAGGAAGCTCAGTCTAAAGTAGATCCTAATATAACAGTCCTAAATGAACGCTTGCAAGAAGAGTTGAGTCAACTCAAAGACAAGTGTGCATTGACAGACAAGTTGTATCAAGACCTACTTAAGACACATGCTACTGAGAAACATGAATTCAATGTTTTACAAAATAAGTTCAAAAAGCTTGAAGAACGTAATAAGTTCTTAGAAACCGAGGTTGTCACTTTAGACCTTAAACTTACTGACCTGGTTAACTCTTCAAATGTTAATCTTGAATTGTCAGATAGGTATAGGGCTCCTGCTGACAAGACAGGCATAGGTGCTGAGACACCCAGCTCGTCTACTCAAGTTCCTAAGAACCCTACTATTTTCATCTCAAGCTCCTTGACTAATGATAAAGGAAAAGGACCAATGATATACAATATTGATACTCCATCTAAAGGTACTGTACCAAAACAAGCTCGAGTTAACATTCCAATTACCAAAGGAGGTAAAAAGAATGGTAACAACAAGCCTGTTCAACCTAGAACTAATCTTCCAAGGACCACTAATCGTAGACGATCCAACCAGGTCAGATACGAGGATTGGTATCCCGAGGAGACTAGTACTAGACAAGTACAGACTAGACGACAAGAGTCTAGACCTCCTTTTATAAGGCAGTCTCAACTCTACTCGTCTAGACCTAGACAAGAAGGTCCAAAATATCGTACACAAGCTGTTCTATATCCTCCACCTTTGTCATATGATATCAAAGGAGAAGAAAGACCTAAACATGTCTATAAACCGTATGGACCTAATGCATTCAAACCCTACTCTGACTATCATAGACAAGTGCCTGCTCAAGTAGAGATCAAGTCGAAAGGCTATCTCCAAAGAGTAGACCCGAACTCAACTGATAGGCCAGATAAGGACAACAAGGTCTTATTTTGCAACAAATATGGTCGAAAGCTCAGAAGATCAAACTTGTTCAGGACTCCAATGTACATTTGGATTCCATTGAACTCGACTAACCTCCCAGGACCCCAATAAACAAGGAGGGTACCTAAATTATTCATTGCAGGGTCAACTCGACTTGGATGACCAAACAACCCGATGAGGAAGCTGGTAAAGCCGAGGGTAATACTAAGGGAATAAACATTTAAGGGGGAATCCTTGATTTCTTAAAGATCCTTATGTTGACTCTTTAGTTTGGTAACAGTCATCTTGTTTGAACCTTGATCATTGACTTAGATTGATATTCATTCTAATTATTCTACTCGACTAACAGTATTACATCTAATCTGTAGTACAAGAAAAGACAGGTACATATAATCACTTGATGTTCAAAGTAGACAAGCACAATCGAAGGGGGAACTCGTCTTGTGCATGCCAGTCTACTCGTCTGTTCTGGATAGACACGAACAGACAAGATAAGTGTTCCTTTGATGTAAATACTCTAAGTGTTTAAACAAAACGAATTAAGGATATATATGTAATATGAAGTATTGAAAGTTTAAAAAAAAAAAAAAACCTAGAATTGGATGTATACACTCCATTTAATGAGGTGTATATAACCAGTTCGCGCCAAAAACTCTACTTTGCTAGGTCAGAGGAATACACTCCTCTATTCTACCAATAGAAGAGGCGGATTTCAAATTTCACAACACTAAATCACGTAATATTCTCGGTTCCGCCAAACTGAATTTCAAAGGACTTTCATACTTAACCATTGGATTAAATCACTCAATCTCAACCATTGATTTCAACTCAAGGTTTAAATAAAACCCACACTACTCATTCGTAACTGCTCACAAGTGTTTATCTCTTGATTCTCATAACTTCTCAAGAACTCAAGATCTTTCGAAATCTCTTATTTTTCTTAATCATTCTACTATGTCGATTGTTTCGATATTTGATGCCCGTACTAACATGCAAGCAAGGTTCGATCTAGGCAAGTACATTACCGAAGGAAGAGTGCATGTGGAGGGTTCGGTGTTTTTCAAAGGGAATCACACTGAAGACAACAAAGAAATTTTGATTAAATGCTTCAGATGCGGTTTGAGACCCTATTTGGAGGCTTTTCCTGAAGTGGTGCTAGAGGAAGAGGTATTAGAATTTTATTCTACTGCAACTCGACAAGGCGACTCGATTGAAGCCTTTGTTGGAAGAAGGCGAGTGGAGATTACTCGTGAACTTCTAACAGAATCTCTGAAATTGCCATCCGGTTCGATAGATATCGAAAGATATGCTAAAGGCAGAGAGTTGAGGTATTTGAGCATTTTCTGTGGAAGGAAGCTGAAATTGAAAAGTGATGGAAAAGTTCCTGTGGTCAAGAAGAAGGAGCTACTTGACAAGTACAAGACTCTTCTTGATATCGCATCAAAAATGTTGTTAGGAGTCACTGGGAGTTTTGACTCTGTGACGCCCCAGAAAGCAAGAATAATGGCTGTGATTTACGATGGAATCACTGAAGGGAACTGGACTAAACTATTTTTGGATAGGTTGATGTATTACAAGAGGTTTGTGCAAGTTGACACCAGTACAGTCAACTGGGTTGTAACTGCAAATGTAAGTTTCGGAAACAAGCTGAGCATCATTCTACCCATCTTATTGCCCAACAAGACGAGTTGGAGTAAGGGCAAGCCATTTCATCCCCTCAAGCATTATTTGAAGAAGGAGGCTCTAGCAACGCAAGCTGCTGGTCCCAGACAAGTTCATATCAATCCTGATGACGCCATGATTGAAGCTGCCTCGTCTAGTTCTGGAGAAGACGAGTCAGGCAGTGAAGGTTCTACAGAAGTTGAGGCTGGTACTAGTAGAAGACTAGTTCAGTATGTGGAAGAGGAGGCTATGATTGAGGCTGAAGGAGATTCGGAAGAAACTCACTCAGACAAGGAGCCTGAGACGAAACAGGACGAATTGCAAGTATATCGACTGGTGAGAGTCGAGTCGAGTCCTTCACCAGACAAGTCGACTGAAGAAAAGGTTGGTACTTCTTCTAGAGCTTTGTCAATTCCTCTCTCTCTCCCTGTTAAAACCAAGGCCAGATCACTCCGATCTCGTGCTAAACCTGTACCCAAAACCTCATCAGTGTTGGCAGTACAACCACTTCGAGCCAACATAACCCCACACACTACTATATTCGATACAGTTGATACTTCTACAACTGTCGAACCAAACCAAGCCACATTAAAGCCCCAAGAAACCACCGTCCAAATTCCTATTACCTCGACAGAATATGTTGAACCCCTCAACCCGTCTACGTCAGACAAGACACCAGTTGCCACTGCAACAACTGAGACAGGGACCCCACCTGCTCAGACCCCGTCTGATATTAGATTTGAATCCTTTGTTTATTATCCAATGTGCTTAAGGGAGAAGAGGGTTCGTGCTAAAGTTAGCAACAATCTGAAGAAGAGGCTCTCGTCTATTGAGATAGACACCTCGTCAGAACAGTATGAGAAACTCATTAGGATATGCACATGGGTTGCATTGAAGAAATCTTCTACTGATGATCTGTTTGAAGTCATCCAAGGCATGGGAGGTATTTCCAATTTTATGGATTGGGAGATGGAGCAAAGGGAGAATAGTGGAGTTCAAGATTATTCAGAACTTCTCCCACCTCATGTTATTACAGCCCTGGTAAAGAGAATGCTGAGTGTACCAGATGATGTGTTGCCTGCATCACACATATTTGATGTTGGTATTCAAACTGACTTTGTGGAAGAAAAGTTGCCAGCTGAGTTCGTTGATGTTGCTGTTCAGACTGATCCGTCTGAGGAAGATGCTGTAAATGTTGATGAAGATGACAACAACTCAATCGATTTTGGTGAAGAAGATGATGAGTTTGTTGAAGCCATCTTGTTTAATGAAGATGAGCTAACTGAAACTCATTCTACTGCTCATATGATTCCAGAAGGACTTATAGATGAGTTGAAGACAGAATTAAAGGAAGTAGTAAAGTCATCTATTGAAGTGTTCTTAGAATCAAAGTTGAAAACAGTTCTTGTTGAACAAAATCAGTCCCTAGTTGACAGCTCCAGGGAATTGATAGTTGGAGAAGTAAATAAGATGGATTCTACTTTTCGACAAGAGATGTATACGCAAATTGAAGACTTCTTGAAAAGACAAGTTGACTACTTGGAGAACAGGTCTGTAAATTTTGCTAGGACTTTGGCTGAAGAGTCTAGTAAGATGGAAAGACTATACAGAGTAAAGATTGAGATAGCAGATGAACAAAGGCGAGAAGCACAAGATCAGTTGGTGCGTTCTCAAGCTATTCTCACTGAGCTGACTAAACAGAACACTCTACTACGTCAGACAGCTGTTCATTTCAAGGATGAGTTGGCTATTAACTCGAAAAAGTTGGAGTCTACTGCTGATCGACTAGACAAGCTGAGTCGTGATCAGACCCAACAAAAGCAGATAGAGCTCGCGGCTGAAGCAATGAAGGAAGCACTGAAAGAAGAAATGACTCGATTCACTAGTCTATTCACTCTTAAGGCAAGTGATGAAGCCAAAAAGGGGGAAGAGACAAGTAGGGGTGAAGAAAAGTCAAGTGCAGAACCGGAAGATAAAGCTGCTGCGACTGCGATAGAAGAGTTAAGGTATCCCAAGAGAGGAAGGCTGGTCAAGAAAGCTGATCTTGAAGAAGCTGAAGAACAGAAAAAGAAAAGATTGCTGAAAGGAAAGAGTGTTGCGTCTCCTGAAGGTGAAGTTCAGACTAGACAAGTCAAAAGGAAACTTGTTCTAGAGAAAAAGAAAGAAGAACTAGGAGATATTCTAGCTGATATTGGTGATGAAGAGGTTGAAGCTCTTCATAAGAAGCAGAAGCTGGAAGAAATTCATTATGCTAACAAGAAATTGCTAGGAAAACATATCAAGAATTTGCTGAAGTTGAAGACTGATCCAGATCAAGTTGAAGATGCATACATTGATAATTTCATTGATGATGAACATAAAGATGCATGGTTCAAAGTCAAACTGAATTGGAAGTTGGATCACTGGATTATTCGCAAGTTTGGAGATCCAGAGAGCAAAGAAGAGTTATACGCAATTTTTGACAAGTTCATGGAAATTCAAGACAGGAATCTATGGAACTTGATCATGAGGATTGCAACTACTGTAAGTTTTAATATTCTTGTTCCTATCTTTCCTAAATGGATTACTCCTATGTTAGGTTCTGGAAAAAGGATCGATCACAATCATATTAAGAAGTTTGAAGAAGACCTACTGGAGAAGGAGAAGATCGAAACGGAAGAACACATGACTATCATTCACAAAAGGCTACTAGATGCTTTTGGTGTTTCAAGTTCTTAAGAAGGTAGTATATCAGATTAACTGTTTGTTTTTTTTGCTCTGATTACTTAGTTTTATTTTGAGTAAGTATTTGTAATATCTACTGATCTTATTTTGAAATGAATGAAAAGATAAAGTACTATTTGATGTTTAAGACAAGATAACTACTTAACTAGTCTACTATTATGAAAAAATTCAAGTAGTTTTGGCTTCATCAAAAAGGGGGAAATTGTTGGGATAAAAGATTCAAGAACAAGTCCTAAATGATGAATAAAAGATAAAAGATGAAGTTTTGATAAGCCAAAAGAAGACTTGAATATTTTCTAAGTGTTGACTGATCTAGTCTAGTTGAGTTGAAGTCGTCTTGTACAGATCAGTAGAAATTCACAAGACAAGTACTAGTTTTAAAAGACAAGTATTATTGAAAGATAAGTACAATTTATAAGTACTTCATATATTCATATTTGTTATTCGTATGTGTTAGATTGTTATTGAACTATTAATAATTGTTGTATAGAGCTCATGATTTTTAAATGTAATAGATAGATTCTATGTATAGTTTTATAAGTTGACTAAGCTTTATAACAAGAGCTTAAAGTAATGTAATAGTCTTGTTAGGATTAGAAGATAGGACTAGATTAGTTCTATGTTGTAATCTGAAGAAGTCTACTGCACAAGACAAGTAGAAGACACAGTCTACTACTACTGGACAAGACAGGTGCGCGACTAAACAAGACAGGTCAACTTGAAGTTAGTTACAAAAGCGTTTTGAAGATAAAGTTTGAGGAATTAGTTAAGGAATAACTAATTAACTGAAGAAACGTGTTAAAGGAATGAAGAATCAGTTACAAGTTAGTTTTCAAGAAAAGTTGGTTATACAACTGAAAGTTCTTGAAATTGGAAGTTTATAAATACCTCATGGTATTGATTCATTAGAGACGACTGAGATACTGATACGACTACTGAAATATTGATACTGCAAGCATTATTGAAGATTCAAGTGAAGAAATTACTCTCAGAGATTGAAGTTCAGAAAGTGAAGCTACACAAGACAAGTGAAGAAATCAGAAGGCTACTACTGAACGAAGAGAAGTTTTATTTTCGTTTATTGTTTCAAGTTGCTAGTTACTTGTAAAATAGCTAGTAAGATCGAAGAGGCACTTGGAAGTGTTATCGAGAAGATCTAAGTCTTATTTCTTGGGACTTAAAGCTACAAGAACATATTACTCCATTGGACGAGTTAATAAGAATTTCACGACTGGAGTTGTGAGAGTCGATGTAGACAAGTTGTCGAACCACTATAAATCTCGTGTTTGATTTACTTTACTGTTTTGTTTGTTTGAATTGATTAATTGTTTACTTGATTAAACATACATAACTGAACAAGACTAGTTGAGTACATAAAACAGAGTTCTCGAATTAAGTTGAGTATAATCTTTAATTGGGCTCATTGTTAATTTCGTATTCCGCATATTGTAATTCTGATATATCGAAAGATTTTAGAAAAGTCTATTCACCCCCCTCTAGACATTTTCTTTAGCTTCCCTCGATATTAACTCAACTTAGGGACCTATAGGGCCATTACATTACATGGGCCCATGAAAGTTGCTGCCATTGGAATTAAAGGATGAAGTTGGTATTGGTGAAAGGGTTTGATTATATGCACCTCCATTTTGGAGAGATACACTCCCCCTTTCAATTTTCTAATATAATAATAGAATAAAAAATCCAAAATACCCTTCATTAAATATACAGTATACTAGATGCACCCCTTACTGAATGCACCCAACCTTCATTTCTTTCACCTTCTCCTAATACACAACTTCCGGTCGCCAACGACACCATTTCCGGCCACCATCAAACTCAAAAAAATGTACATAAATCAACATATACTCAAAAAAATCACAATTTTTTTTATAATTTTCGACCAACCAGTGTCGACCATATACTCTCTCGTCGACAAATCGTTGTCGACGGAAGTGTATATGATCGACACGGTCCTCGTCGACAACAATTTGCCGACAAGAGTGTGTTTGATCGACATTACATAGTCAAAAATGAAAAAAAAATAAAAATTAGGCGTCGGAGAGGGGGTGGGGAGGGTGCGGCCGCAGAGCTTTTTTTTTTAATAGAGGGGGAGGGGGGCATACCTGGGGGTCGGCATCGGACGGGAGGGGGAGGTGGCGGCCGCCAATCTGTAATTTTTTTTTTACAGAAGTGGGGGAGGAGGGGGAGGGACGGGGCGGCCGCGCGACCGTTATGATGATTTTTTAAAATTTTTTTTTAACAGGCGGCGAGGCGGAGGTATGGGCGATCGCGGTGAGGCGAGGCGGGGGTGGCCGGCGACGGGGTGGAGGGAGGGGGAGGGTCAGGTGGGGGAGGGTCAGGTGGGGGAGGGGGGAAGATGAAGGTGGGGTGGGTTGGGGAAGATGAAGAATGAATTTAGGGTTGGGGGAGGGTGTGGGTAGTAATATGTATATTATGAAGGGAGGAGTATTTATGACATTTGAGGGGGTGTGACCTAAATTTCTAGGAGTGTATAAATCGGGGAAGTGTATCTCTCTGAAATTGGAGGTGTAAATAGTCAGACCCTTGGTGAAAATTGAAAGCAATTTGTGGACTCATGTAATAAATAAATACAAGTAGGTCCAGATTGAATTACAAATTACAAAGTTGCTAATTCATGTGCATCCACCACCACCAGCTTAGAAATTAGAGAAAGCCTGAAGCGGCCATTCTCATGGCCCCACATCATTCTTAAAGTTTAAGCCAAGTTCCAAGTTAAAACAGGCATAATGGTAAGTATGGAAGTATTTGAAAATTATAGAGGCTATATATTTTATTTTATTCATGAGTTTGCTTTCTATTTTGTACTTGGTCTTGAATTTTTGGCTAGTCATTAATTTGAATGTTTTGAAGGTTGAAATTATATATAATTACTAAATTTATGGATTAATTGCTTGAATTTATTTATATTTTATATTCTTATTGTTGTAATTTGGTAGATCCAATTAGTTGATCGATTCTATTAGCTAACACGTTTAATTTTGTGAATTGCAACAAGATGCGGGTGTGACAATTGAAGCTTAGTTGTATAATAGTAATCGAAAAATTGATTACAGACTTTACAGTAGACATGCATCAATCGGGGGAGGGGGATGATAAAAGTTAGGCATTAGTAACCGTCTCTTTTAGGAAGGACAAAAGTTAGGCATTAGTAACTATCTTAAAAGAGATTATGACTATTAGATTCATCTTCGAGTTTAAAATAAGGGTTGGGCTGCTGTGTACTCAAGTACACGGTGTACTTGAGTCCAGCCATATAGAAAATATTAAGTATATATAGAATAAATAACAAAGTATTTAACAAAAATCATTATAGCCTAGTGGTTGCCCTTTGATTCCCTTACCTTCTTTCTACAATTTTCTACTCCCTTCGTCCCGTGATTACTTGCACACTCTTAATATAGAAATACCCCACAAAATTAATAACCTCACAACATCATTTTATTTTCAAATTTGTCACTCCCTTTTTCCATACATTTCACTTTACACATCATCAAATTACCTAAAATACCCCTCCCTTATCTTACATCATCAACCACTAAATCCACTTTTCTTAAACAACGTGCCGGTCAAACTATGCAAGTTATTCCGGGACGGAGGGAGTACAATTTTAATTTTAGCACCAATTTTTTATTTTAACACCACAATTTTCAAAATTTTAATTTTAGCACCAGTTTTTCTATATTAATAAAAGTGCAACAATTAACAACTAAATGGTGTATCATTAATAGTAATAAAAGTGCAACTAATAAATAATAAAATTTGTAAAATTAATAATAATTTTTATTCCGGGACGGAGGGAGTACAATTTTAATTTTAGCACCAATTTTTTATTTTAGCACCACAATTTTCGAAATTTTAATTTTAGCACCAGTTTTTCTATATTAATAAAAGTGCAACAATTAACAACTAAATGGTGTATTATTAATAGTAATAAAAGTGCAACTAATAAATAATAAAATTTGTAAAATTAATAATAATTTTTAAAAAGAAATTAGCACCAGTTTTTTTATACATTATAAAAAAAGTGCAAGTACTAATAATATCATTAATTGCACTTATTAATAATATCAATAATAGTAATAAAAGTGCAAGTAAAAAAATAATAAAACGTGTAAAATTAATAATAATTTTAAAAAAAGAAAATTTAGCACCAGTTTTTCTAGATTATGAAAGTGTGCAAATACCAAAAAGATGTATCATTAACATACACTTTTCAATTATAACATCATATCATTTTCAATTATAATAACATACATTTTCCATTAATATAGAACTTACACTTTTCATTAATAGAACATACATTTTTTTGTTATAATAACATACACTTTTCATTAAATAGATCATACACTTTGTAGTTATTGATAAACGGGGTTTTTCTATAATTTTAATGCTCAATTACGTGTCATTTTAACTCGCATTACATTTGTTTATATATTAAAAAGAGGTGAAATGACGATTTCTTGAAGAATAGCACAAATTGTGTTATTTGAGTGTTTTCAGGCGAAAACAAGAATCAAAAGTTTGTCAAAGATAATTCAAAGCCATCACATTAGAAATGCGACGAAAAGAGGATTGCAATGAAACAAGAATCAAGTAAATCCGAGTTCGTGAGCTCAAGTTATAAATAAAGCAATGATGAAGGTCGGCAGAAATCGAAGAATTGCGAGTCTAAAAAACCATACAGCACTCTGGAAAGAAATTCACGCATGTGAGTTTTGGGTTCATTCTTCCATCAGCATATAAAGCCCATCACAATTTTTAGTCAAGAATTGATCAAGCCCATTTAATCACGTCAATGAAGTCAAAGATAATTAAATAATTTGGATGTTATCATAAGCGGGGAATTAGCGAAGATCTAATCTGGTGAGAAAAAGATGCAGATTTTGGAAAAAGATAAAATCATATCTTGAAAATCAAGATACTCGGATCTTGATGGGCTTTTCTAATCTATATATACAAGAAAGATATTTGCCAAAGGGGGAAAGACGGAACGAAGAAGCAGCAGCATCTCAGAAGCACCGCAACATACAATAAGTTTATTTTATTCCTTTCTTAAATTCATTTTCTTTATTTATTTATTGATGAATTATTCTAGCTAATCCTATTTGAGGTCCTAGGACATGAAAGTAGATTGAGATTTATTTTTGCAACGGTTAATTTTAATTGATGAACTCTGTTTTGTTATTCTTATTTATGCATCCTTTTATCTTGTGAATTTAATTGCAAAGGCCACGTGATTGAATTCGTTTGTTTATTTAAATCAACATTCGAGAGAGGAGATTTAAATATTGAGCATAGGATTGCATGATTTATTATGAGTCAATATTCGAGAGAGGAGATTCATAATAGAAGAGGAATATAATCTTGATTTGGTGAGAGGAGTAATTATTGGAGCAAAGTAGAGATACAAACTCTTAAATAATTATATCTAACAAGGTTAATGAGATCGAGAGATGATTTAATCTTCCTTAGTGGTTACCTCTATAAAAATACTAAACGAAGTAATCAGTTGAATTAATTTGTATGTAAATTTGATCTCAATTGAAATCGTAAGTCCTAGGATCCGCCATATTTTATTGATTTCTCAAAACAACGTTAAATTGATATTTACATTCGGTTCTATTTATTTTGGTTACTTAGAGTATTTTAAATATTTTTGCTTAATCAAACCCATCATCCAAGTTATTATTTTTCTAGATAAAAATCAGTTATTAAAATCGTAATAGATATTAGAGCTAATCCTCGTGGATACGATACTCATGCTCACTACGTACTATAATCTACGCCGTACACTTGCGGAATAATTTAGGCTACAAAAATATAGTGAACAAGTTTTTGGCGCCGTTGCCGGGGATTAGTTTAATTTAATACTATTTTGATAAATAACAAGTTCTTAATCTAGAGTTTATTTTACTGTTATTTTCTTTTCGTTCAATTATTTGATTTCAATTTATTTCTTGAATTTTCTTGTTTACTTTCTTTTACCTCCTGTTGACGTTAAATACTAGTGTTTACGTCATACTAATTTTATTCCAGTTACTTGATTCTTCTTGGTTAGTAATTAATTAGAAAGCAGATAATCAAAGTTCTTTCTGCCCAAAATATTAAACCATATGTCTTTGGTATTAAATTATCAAATTATCTACTGATTTCAGGATTATTGCATGAACACACGCTCGAGGAGTAGAAATCTTGAAGTTTTGAATCCTGAGATTGAAGCGGTTTGTCGTCATAATAATCGAGTTAGAAGAAACCGACGTAGAGAGATGGAGGATAATATCAACGATAATGATAATAATTTACCACAAAACCAAGTACCACAGAATGTCCAAAATCCACCACAAAATGTCCAAAATCCAGTAGCACTTGAAGAAGAAAATCAACGACCAATACGTGATTATTTTAGGCCAATTGGTAGGAGATTCGATGGAGCTATTCATCACCCGGTAAACGCAAACAATTTTGAACTAAAGGTGCCATTGATTCAGATGGTGCAACAGAATCAGTTTGGGGGTTTTCCATCAGAAGATCCAAATGCACATTTGACACATGTGGTGGAAGTTGCAGGCACAGTTAAGTATAATGGGGTACCGGAAGAAGCAATCCGTCTTCGCCTATTCCCGTTCTCCCTTAAAGACAAGGCAAAACAATGGTACAATTCTCAATTACCAAACTCTATAACCACTTGGGATGATCTAGTGCAAAGATTCTTGATGAAATATTTTCCACCGGTAAAAACATTGAAGTTGAAGGGCGAGATAACCCAATTCACGCAGCGGGACGACGAGCCTCTTTATGATGCTTGGGACCGTTTTAAAGATTTGTTGAGAAAATGCCCTCAACACGGATTTCAACCTGAGCAACAAATCTGCTACTTTTACTCCGGGATGGAACCTCGAACAAGAACTATAGTAGATTCATCCGCTGGAGGTTCACTTCTTTCTAAAGGACCGGATGAAGCCTTTGAACTTTTAGATGAAATGTCATTAAATAGCTACCAATGGACCTCAGAAAGAAGAGATATTAAGAGATTGGCAGCAGTAGAAGGAACGAATGTGCTCGAGAAACTCACAGCCCAGATAAGCACATTGAGCACTCAAGTGGAAAGTCTCTTAGCTGAGAAAACGAACAAAGCATGGATAGATCAAATCATTGCAGAAGAAGCAAAGTATGTGGGAAATAATGGAAATCGGAACTTTGGAAATTATCAAAAGATGCCTCCAAATCAATACCATCCAAACTTAAGGAACCATGAAAATTTCTCATACTCAAATACGAGAAATACACTTCAACCACCTCCAGGTTTCAGCGTTACAAATGGAGTTATTGATGAGCCGAAAAAGCCAAATTTAGAGGAAATGTTTGCATCATTCATGGGAGAAACAAAGAATTTTATGGTGGAAACTAAACAAGAATTTGCCAGGTCGAGACAAACAGTTGATGCTCTTGCAAATTCTACAAGGAGTCAAATTAAGAGTTTAGAGACACAAATTGGTCAATTAGCCACTATTGTTGGAGGACAACATCAAAGGGGTCAATTTCCTTCTAACACCGAGCTCAACCCAAAAGAGCAAGTTCAAGCTATAACTCTAAGAAATGGTACGAGCTACGAGGGACCTACTATACCAGTGAATGGCGGAGAAAATAAAAAGGTGGAAGAAGATGATGCAATAATGGAAAAGGTAGTAGAAGAACCAAAAAGAAAGAGAAAAGCACCAGACTTAGAAAAATCATCTGAATTACCAAAAGGCTCAGTACCTTTACCATTCCCCCAGCGTTTTCGAAAGAAGAAGTTAGACAATCAATTTGCTAAATTTCTCGACATTTTCAAAAAAATCCAGATCAATATTCCGTTTGCCGAAGCGCTTGAACAAATGCCGAATTATGCAAAATTTCTCAAGGAGGTCATAGCTAAAAAGAGAAAGATGGAGGAATACGAGACTGTGAATCTTACAGAAGAGTGTTCGGCGATCGTGCAGCGCAAGCTTCCACAAAAATTGAAAGATCCGGGAAGCTTTACAATCCCATGTGAAATCGGGCCAACATCATTCAAACGAGCTTTATGTGACCTTGGAGCAAGCATTAATCTGATGCCTTATTCCATCTTTCAATCACTTGGACTTGGAGAGTTGAGACCGACTACTATAAGTCTTCAGCTAGCGGATCGAACATTTACATATCCACGAGGCATTATTGAAGACGTTCTTGTGAAAGTTGGTAAATTTATCTTTCCTGCTGATTTTGTAGTATTGGATATGCAAGAAGATCTAGATATTCCTCTCATCTTAGGGCGACCATTTCTAGCCACGGGAAGAGCACTAATTGATGTGCATAAAGGAGAGTTAATGTTAAGGGTAAATGATGAACATGTGTTGTTTTCCATCTACAAGTCTATGAAGTTTCAGGATAATGAGGAATGTCACTTAGTCGACCATGTTCAAGCATGCATTAAAGACGAAGTTGAACAATCATATTCAGAAGATACACTTAAACAATCCATAAGCCACTTTATACCCTCCGCCTCTAATGTATCTTTTATTGATTTTGATAATATGGAATATGTGTGTTTCCCTAATTCTTTGCAGGAAGCACCAAGGATAAAAAGATATTACGAGTCAAAATTACAAGAGAATGCGTCTGGCCTTAAGCTAGTTGAATCCTAAAGAGAGAAAAAGTGTCGGGCTAAAGACGTAAAAAGCAGCGCTTGTTGGGAGGCAACCCAATATTTTTTTTTTTTTTTTTTTTTTCTTGTTATTTTAATTTTTTTGTGTGTGTTTCTTATTGTTTGTTTGCAGGTAAACCCAAGGAAATGATTTAAATAACGTAAGTTTGGGAAAAAATCAAATATTCACTTAATGCTAATGCACTTAGATTCAGGTATGCACACATTATTTCAATATAAAAAAGGGACAGTCATCAACTATCTTCATCGAGGCTTAGAAGATTAAAATGTATAAGGTATGTAATCCTCAAATTCTACTACTCTCTAGTTGTGAAGAAGAAAGGATATAACCATGATACATGCAAAATTGCTTGATTCTGTTGAGTAAATGAGTTATTTTAGATTTCAAAGTTCTTGACAAAATGTGTTATTTATGCTTTAATTCATAATATATGGAACATACATATAAATGAGATTGTGATATGCTTTTATGTTCAAAACATGCCTGCCAAGTGTTCGATGAAAAAAACACAATGAGTTATGCTCATTTGAAATAGTGCTTTTAATAAAAATTTGATTGATGCTTGAGATTATGAGTCTTGATTGGTTAAGGTGATTTTTGTCAAAATAATGCTTAAGTCTTTACTGCATAGTGAATGAGTTTAAAGTATGATATTGATTTTTTGAAAGAACATGTGGAGATGGGTGACAAAATATGAACTGGTGAGCTTTTGAGCTAAAAACAAGACTTCCAATTTTGAAGTCTCATTTCTTTTCTTTGAGTGAATTAAAGTCAATCCCTATATTAGTCTCTAGAACTTGCCGAGGTTCTTATTCGAGGCCGCATGTTGTTAGTAAAATTGAAAAATGATTTAAGGCCATCTTTCGTAACTTTAGTCACTTGGCCATGATAAAAATAATCCTACCTGAAAACATTTATCCATTGCTAACCCCTTGAGCCTTTACACCTGTTCTTTGGCTAACCATGATATAAACATAACCTTTTTGCCTATAAGCCTTCGTCCCTTTAAGGATCATATTATATCAATAGGCTTCGCGAAAAGATGGAAGAAAAAATATATTGCTAAAGGAAGAGCTTGAGAATAGAGTCTTAAAAATTTGACTGTCAAATAGCCTCTATAAGAGAAGAAGCTGGAGCAGCTTAATGGGAAAATTAGAAAAGAAAGAGGGAATGGAATACAACCAAGTTAAGGCTACAAAAGTGTGCTTAAAAATAGTACAAGTTGAAAAAAAAAAAAAATCAAGAATATATGCTTGATTGACAAGAAGCTCAAAGCTGTAGAAGAAAAATAGTGAAGAAAGCTAATTAATATAGCTTTTCTGAAATTTGAAAGGCAATGGCGACAAAATATTGGATGATAAGCGGAGTCTTTGATATAATTGATCCAATAATTTAGTCACGTTCATCCAAATATTTCCCACCATGTCCAAAGAGCCTCATTACGGTCCAAAATAAAGACCTTATTGATTTCTTTTTCATTAACACTTAATGTGGTGGAGATGTAGATAATCGGCAAGCATATGGCAGACGTCATATATATTGACTTGAGTGTAAACACGTCATAAACACTTGAGTGTAAGAGTGAAAACACTATCCTTTGTAAGTGTCACGTTTTCCACATGTTACTCTTCTTGATCAATAGATGTGCTTGAAAATGTACTACTTTTCATGAGAGATGATGAGCATTAATTGATGATTTTTCACTAAAGCCTAAGAGATTTCATATGATCCTGTGTTGAGGAGCTGTCATGAGTAATCTTTTTAGAGTTAAACCTCCCATTAATTCATGCTTAATTTTCTTTTGTCGCTCGAGGACGAGCAACGGTTTAAGTTTGGGGGAGTTGATAAACGGGGTTTTTCTATAATTTTAATGCTCAATTACGTGTCATTTTAACTCGCATTACATTTGTTTATATATTAAAAAGAGGTGAAATGACGATTTCTTGAAGAATAGCACAAATTGTGTTATTTGAGTGTTTTCAGGCGAAAACAAGAATCAAAAGTTTGTCAAAGATAATTCAAAGCCATCACATTAGAAATGCGACGAAAAGAGGATTGCAATGAAACAAGAATCAAGTAAATCCGAGTTCGTGAGCTCAAGTTATAAATAAAGCAATGATGAAGGTCGGCAGAAATCGAAGAATTGCGAGTCTAAAAAACCATACAGCACTCTGGAAAGAAATTCACGCATGTGAGTTTTGGGTTCATTCTTCCATCAGCATATAAAGCCCATCACAATTTTTAGTCAAGAATTGATCAAGCCCATTTAATCACGTCAATGAAGTCAAAGATAATTAAATAATTTGGATGTTATCATAAGCGGGGAATTAGCGAAGATCTAATCTGGTGAGAAAAAGATGCAGATTTTGGAAAAAGATAAAATCATATCTTGAAAATCAAGATACTCGGATCTTGATGGGCTTTTCTAATCTATATATACAAGAAAGATATTTGCCAAAGGGGGAAAGACGGAACGAAGAAGCAGCAGCATCTCAGAAGCACCGCAACATACAATAAGTTTATTTTATGCCTTTCTTAAATTCATTTTCTTTATTTATTTATTGATGAATTATTCTAGCTAATCCTATTTGAGGTCCTAGGACATGAAAGTAGATTGAGATTTATTTTTGTAACGGTTAATTTTAATTGATGAACTCTGTTTTGTTATTCTTATTTATGCATCCTTTTATCTTGTGAATTTAATTGCAAAGGCCACGTGATTGAATTCGTTTGTTTATTTAAATCAACATTCGAGAGAGGAGATTTAAATATTGAGCATAGGATTGCATGATTTATTATGAGTCAATATTCGAGAGAGGAGATTCATAATAGAAGAGGAATATAATCTTGATTTGGTGAGAGGAGTAATTATTGGAGCAAAGTAGAGATACAAACTCTTAAATAATTATATCTAACAAGGTTAATGAGATCGAGAGATGATTTAATCTTCCTTAGTGGTTACCTCTATAAAAATACTAAACGAAGTAATCAGTTGAATTAATTTGTATGTAAATTTGATCTCAATTGAAATCGTAAGTCCTAGGATCCGCCATATTTTATTGATTTCTCAAAACAACGTTAAATTGATATTTACATTCGGTTCTATTTATTTTGGTTACTTAGAGTATTTTAAATATTTTTGCTTAATCAAACCCATCATCCAAGTTATTATTTTTCTAGATAAAAATCAGTTATTAAAATCGTAATAGATATTAGAGCTAATCCTCGTGGATACGATACTCATGCTCACTACGTACTATAATCTACGCCGTACACTTGCGGAATAATTTAGGCTACAAAAATATAGTGAACAGTTATAATAACATAAACTTTTCATTAATATGACATACACTTTTCATTAATAGATCATACACTTTACAGTTATAATAACATACATTTTTCATTAATATATAACTTACACTTTTCATTAATAGTTCATACACTTTTCAGTTATAATATCATACACTTTTCAGTTATAATAACATACACTTTTCATTAAAAACAATGTTGCACTTTTCAATATACTAACATACATTTTTCATTAAAAAAGCAAAGATACACTTTTTAGTTATAATAACATACACTTTAAAAATAAAAAAAAAACGACAAAAAAAAATCGAAAAAAAATTGACTAGTGAAAGTCTACTCAAGTACATGGTGTACTTGAGTACATACAAGACTTTGACTTAAAATAATTAATCATGCCTAAATCAAACATTGTATTCCATCAAGGCACCAATTTTTGATATGTGAAATATGAGGCGGTTAAGTGTTTTACATTGTACTTTGTCAGTTTCACAGTTGTTTGCACACTTATGTTATTTGTTTGTTCCACACGTATTTGTACACTCTTAAAAAAGGAAATACTTCTATAAATCACATCTTCACAAAATTCTCATATTTATACAAAATGTCATTATTTTTAAACTCATTTTAACCACTATCTTTATTTTATTCATAACAAATGTGTCCAAACACTTATGAAGTAATCAAATGGAGGGAGTATTTCAATAAAAATAAAAGAGAAAATATAACTTTTGGTCACTCAACTTTATCACTTTTCAAATTTAATCACTCACATTTAATCACTATCAAAATTGGTCACTCAATTATTATTTTCTATCAATTTTGATGTTTGATGCTGCTGTTAGTAAATTTGTCATTAAGAAACGGGGAAAAAGTTTTGAGCGCTAATTCTTTTTTACACCTATTTTAGGGCATATTGCATCATCCCATTTTTCTACAACATCTCTATTCACTTGCATTCTCACCACGAAAAGCATTGAAGTATGCTCTGTACACCGGGAAGGATTTCTCTTTACAAGCAAGCTTTTTTTAATTCTAGTTGCTCTAGCTGGGGCTCACAATGCCTTCTTTCTTAACTGTAATTCCTGAAAACCTTCTTTTTTTGTTGTACACAAAATCTGTTATCTTATCTGCGTCAGTAAATAGTGCAAGTCCTGAAAACCCTTCTTTTTTATTTTATCCGCGTCACTAAATAGTGAAAGTCCTGAAAACCCTTTTTTGTTGTACACAAAATATGTTATCTTATTTGCGTCAGTAAATAGACTCTCAAATGCTGGATGAATCATTTTTGCTTGTCACTCATGAAAATCCAAACATGAACCCAATATCATTATCTAGCAATGTTAGAAACCACTGTCAAGTATCTCTGGTTTAAAACTCTCCACTACTGCATATATATATGCAATTGAGAAGAAATTGTTGTTGGGATCTATCTCGTAGTTAAAAGCTGACCACCCTTTCAGAAAACAACCCTAAACCCCAATAACCTTTTTACAAGCTTTAAAACCTTACCGCAATAACCTTCTTACAAGCTTTAAAATCTTGTCAGTCAATTTCAACACACAGATGAACCAGTCCTTAATAACTCTTCACAATAATCCATGATTTTACTACTGTACACTCTATTAAATAACCTTCTTACAAGCTTTAAAATCTTGTCAGTCAATTTCAACACACAGATGACCCAGGATTAATCCTTAATAACTCTTCACAATAATCCATGATTTTACTACTGTACACTCTATTATTAGCTCCAAATGTCTTCTTGCTTGTTCTATATACTTGTTCCAATTATTTTTTAACTTTTTCACATAATGCTTCCCAACCCAATTTGACTTAATACTTTCATTCTTGTAAATCAGGAGCATTTTGTGTTGTGGATTGTAAGCTTTAATATGTCATGATCTGTTATTATACATTGGAGATACCCACCCATATCACTCACATTCCTCTTTTCTACCTACATCTTAGTATTTTTTTGTTATTATTGTGAAGCCTGAAACTCATTCTCCTCTTAATACAAAAAGTGGTAATGGCTTTCTTAGCTTCTTTTTTTGATGAATTAAAATACGTGTTAATGGTGTAAAAAAAGAATTAGCATTCAAAATCTTTTCTCCTAGATGACTAAATCTAAGATAAACTTGGGAGTCATAAGTGAGACTAAAGTTTAAAAGTGTGAAAGAAAGAAGTAGTACGAACACTTGTTACATAGTTTAATAATATTTCCTCTACGTATAGGTTTTTCACTACTTTTGGTCACATAGATTAAGAAAAATAATTTAATAATAGATATAGAAAAGTGGTGTGTTGAAAAAAAAAAAAAAGATATAAAGTGAAGTGTAAAAATAAAAAGTGAGGTAGTAAAGACTCTTCATATTTATGAGTAATAAAGTTGATTTTTAGTGTGAATAAAATAATGACATTTGATGTAATATTATGATATTTTAAGGGAATAGTTAATATGTTATTTTGTTGTTTTAAGTATGAGT
The DNA here is from genome assembly GCA_963675135.1 of Galeopsis tetrahit. Taxonomy (NCBI): domain Eukaryota; kingdom Viridiplantae; phylum Streptophyta; class Magnoliopsida; order Lamiales; family Lamiaceae; genus Galeopsis; species Galeopsis tetrahit. The sequence continues at coordinate 16,253,659 of OY776125.1, read as the reverse complement.
CATTAAGTAAGGGACGATCAAAATGGTAAAATGAGTCATTAAGTAGGAGATTGATGGATTGCTTTATAACTATATTTTAATCTAATACATTTTTTTTAGATTTACGTATGAGCAACGAGCCATTAAAGAATTATACACTATTTGAGATTGATGAGTTACTTTAAAAAAAATGGGAGTAATTTAAGTTGATTTTCATCAATGTCTGCTCAAGACCGAGATCTGATATCTTTACAACACAATTCACTCATTCTTGAAGAGTTGAGTTATGATCGCTACAACATGTTTTCTTCAACTCTAACTGTCGAATAGAGCGATGTTCTACAAGAAATACTTGAAGTAATTAATTGTTTGTTCCCGTGATGGTGAAGTATTCTTTTTGTATGAATACGGGGGTACTGGAAAAACTTTCACATGAAAAACTATTTCTACCGCCATTAGATCTCACATAGATATAGTTTTTAATGTTGCATCAAGTGGTGTAGCTTCTCTTCTTTTGTCAAGAGACGTTCTAAGTTTTTATTTTGATTAGCATTTATAAATCATCGAATTGCAACATAATAACCTGGTACTCATTGCAAAAGAACTTATAATATATTCAAAGCTGATAATATGGGACGAGACATCGATTATTAACAGATTTGTTTTGAAAAATCTTTGCCTAAATTCAAATGAAAAAAAATATGCAAATGTACAACAAATGTTGTCTACAAGTAAGTTTTCTGCCATTTATAATTTTGTATATTGATTTCTTTTATAAATAAAATTTTAATTCTCTATTATATTATTATTTTTTATATAAATAATGTAATCTATATAACTATAATATTTTATTTTCTTATCTTTTAATTTTAATAGGATAACAAATTTACTCATCTATACATGTTTCAAAAAAAAATTTAATTAATAAAATAAAATAAATTTATTTTAACCCCGCGTAAAACACGAGTTTTACACTAGTGTGAAATATGAGGCGGTTAAGTGTTTTACATTATACTTTGTCAGTTTCACAGTTGTTTGAACACTTATGTTATTTGTTTGTTCCACACGTGTTTGTACACCCTTAAAAAAAAGAAATTCTTCTATAAATCACATCTTCACAATATTCACGTATTTATACAAAATGTCATTATTTTTAAACTCATTTTAACCACTATCTTTATTTTATTCATAACACTACACTCATTAATCGTTACATATTCTTAAGAAAAATGTGTCCAAACATTTATGAAGTAATGAAATGTAGGGAGTATTCCAATAAAAATAAACGGAAAAATATTACTTTTAGTCCCTGAACTTTACCACTTTTCAGGTTTGATAACCCACATTTAATCACTATTAAAATTGGTCACCCAATTATTATTTTCTATCAATTTTGATGATGCTGTTAATAAATCCGTCATTATCAAACGGAGAAAAAGTTTTGAGCACTAATTCTTTTTTGACATCTATTTTAATTCAGCGGCTTCCTTTCATATTTTTTTTTTTGTAGTGTCAACTTGATTTTAGGGCATATTGTATCATTCCATTTTTCTACAACATCTCTATTTACTTTGCAGTCTCACCAAGAAAAGAAAAGCATTGAAGTATGCTATGGACACTGGAAAGGAAGCAAAGCTTTTTTATTCTAATTGCTCTAGCAGCGGCTCACAATGTCTTTCTTTCTTAGCTGCAAGTCCTGAAAACCCTTCTTTTTTTCTTTTTTTGTTGTACACAAAATCTGAACGCCTTCTTTCTTAACTGCAAGTCCTGAAAACCCTTCTTTTTTCTTTTTTGTTGTACACAAAATCTAACAATGTTAGAAACCACTCCCAAGTATCTCTGGTTTCACTCTCCGCATATATGCAATTGAGAACAAATTTTTGTTGGGATCCATCCATAAACCCCAATAACCTTCTTACAATCTTTAAAACCTTGTCCCAGATGACCAGGATTAATCTTTAACAACTCTTCACAATAATCTCTGATTTTACTACGGTACATTCGCTCCAATGTCTTCTTCCTTCTATATACTTGTTGCAATTATTTTTTAAACTTCTTTCAGATAATGCTTCCCAATCCGTGTTGTGGATTGTAAGTTTTAATCTGTCATATAATCTGTTATTATGCATTAGAGATACCCACACATACCACTCACATTCCTCTTTTCTATCTACATCTTGTAGTATTTTTTTGTCATTATTGTTAAGCCCGAAACTCATTCCTCTCTTAATCTTAATGCAAAAAGTGGTAATGACTTTCTTAACTTCTTTTTTTTATGAATTAAAATAGGTGTCAATGGTGTCAAAAAAAGAATTAGGGCTTAAAATCTTTTCTCCGTTAGTTAATGACGGATTTACTAGCAACATTGATAGAAAATAATAAATGGTGATTAAATGTGGATACCAAATCTGAAAAGATGTAAACTTGAGTGATCATTATTGATATTTTCCCAAAATGAAACTGAATTTTGGAAATGTGAAGAAGAAGTGGTACGACACTCGTCAATAGTGTGTACCTTGGCCATTATCACTGGTACTCCACATTGATGAAGTTCCCATTTCCTCACACTCAACTAACTCAAGATATTACTCAAAATCCCAAAGTAGATTTCCTTCTCACCGATCTGCCAACGGTATAATCGCTCCTATCAAAATTACACAAGACGTCGGCGTTGCTGTGCCGAAATTTGGTTACCGGATAGCAATAATGCTGGTGAGTCACTGCATTTTCATAATAAACACGCTAATCGCATGAATTAGATGATGATGATAGGGGGAGGGTAGGGTTTCAATAAGAGGTATACGAATCTTCATCCAATTATTTGGATGCTTGTTTTATTAATTGGGTATTTACCATCAAGGTTTAGGTCACTGCAGTATATATAATTCATCAAAACAATTATAGTTAACATACTAAGGACAAATTGTGGATTTAACAATTCGAAACTGGGAATAAACAGGTTCAATTATCTTGAAAAACTCTGTCTGTATCGATCAAAGAGCATAAATTAGGTTTCTGTACAGATGCTTGTTTTATTAATTGGGAAATGCTTCTTCTAAGTTTAGTCTTACTATGGAAAAGAGGTTGAAAATATGCCTTAAAGGTGTTGTTCTTTGCTAGCCTAAGCGTGAAGACCCTCAACAAACGCACTGGAGTTACATATCTATTTCGAGATTCTCATTAAGACCTTGTAGCAACCACAAAACTAAAGTTATCAACGTATGCTGCAAAGAGCTAAGAGAGTTCAATTGGCTGTAGAAGGTTAACATTCCGACATTTACGGTACGCCCTCTACCAAGAGAATTATAACCTGTGATTCATTTATTTGTTGATTCTGTATATATTTAGTTGGCTAGAGCTAGCTTTGGTGAAATAGATATTTTGTTGGGCTAATAGTAACTTTTGTCTTCTTGATGCTCTCATTACTTCTTCTTCTGTCGTAAACCATGTTATCATGATTTGAGTGCTTGTAGAGTAACTAACATAACTACTACATTGTTTCTTGTTTTATAATTTTCAATAGCCATTGTCTTAGTCTTGTAAAGAACTAGCTAGGGGTGCCAATAACTTTCAGAAAAAAACCTAACTTGATCCCAACATAATTTATTCAAGCATCTCCAAGTCGAGCTCAAAAATCCAACATAATTAGTTGTGAAATAATTTCTGCCCTTCATTGCTACTTTATCCTTGGCCTTCAGAATACAAATCCGACCTTCCCCTCCGATTTGGATTCTTGATTCTTATCACATGTTTTTTTGTCAAAATTGCTCCTTCTTGATTCTCATCTCTCTCCTGTTTCTTCAAGTTCTTTGTTCTGTGTATCGCGATTCATACCTCCTGGTTCTTTCTAGATTTGCATCTGTTAATTATTGTTTGTTCCTTACAAAGTTTGGTGTTAGGCCTTAAGTTCTGGACAGTTGTTTTATTTCTTTGATTTTCTGTGTATTTCTGCTATTGGTTTCTTTTTGCCTCTCAATTTTTGGCAATTTCAGGTTCATTTTTTAACAATTTTTGCTTCCCTCTCATTTTGGTTTGCAATTTGAGTTCTTGAATGTGCAGAGATTGAGGTTGAAAAAGTTAGTTGAATATTTCCACAAATCTATGCTATGACCAAATTATCATACATGACTTTACCCTTAATCTCATCACAAATAGTATATCATCTCAACTCAACTTGATCACACAAGATAACTTTGAAATAACACAACTTGATTACAAGATAACTTTGAAATAACCCATTACATTAGCAAAACTGGTGAAAATGAAAAAAACAACAGTCTCCAAAACATAAGAGATTTGCCCTCCTTCTAAGTTTCTTACAAAAAGATCATCTGCTGCTACGGGGCTTATTATTAACTTTCTTCACCAGTGGTTCATCTACGAAACAGTTTGGAGTTAAAAGATCTTTGTTTTCATAACTTGTCTGTCTACTGTCTAATTTTAATCCCAACAAAGTTCACCTTTTCGATTGTCTCTCAATATTCAAAATTTGGTCCAATTTTAGCTCTAAAATCGCTGAAATTTTGAAAATGACAGTTGTTGTCAAATTTTCAGCGATGTGGGGCCAAAATTGAAAAAACTTGTTAATATTGGAACTAAATCGGAATGGTGATTGAGATCAAAATCGGACAGCGGACAAGTTATGGGACGAAAGAACTCTTTTAACTCAAACTGCTTGGGTAGTGGCTTCATTCTCCTTCTGCTTCCCCCAGTCATGCATCTTCCTCAGCAGCTCGGTAGCAGCAACCAAGAAATGAACAGCCTGGATAGCTGACAAAATACCAACAACGCCCTTGAGTGTTTCCAGCCTCAGATCATCAGCTCTCTGCAGTATCATCACAAAACCTTCCTCCTTTGACTTCAGAGCCGAGTTGATTCTACCCCTATCACCCTCATTGATCTCCCCTCCCGCCCGAGTCAACTCACACACCTTATGACTCAGCTCCACCATCTCCATATCCGCCACTTTCGCCTGCTGCTTCGCGAACTTCTCCGTAATCTCCCTTTCTCTCGCGATTGTGCTTCTCTGCAGCTTATCTATCATGTCTATTTGCTCTCCCGACAGGTCGCCTAAATTACCAATCTCTTTACCGCTTAGCAGATCGGATAAGTTCGCCTCGAACTGGATGCTCGATTTGGCGTAGAGGAGGTGGATTGCAGTGGAGGGACGCCACCCACCAATCCAAGTGAAAGCATCCTCCAACAGGCTGCTCCACGGCGGTGATAGTAGCAAAACAATATTGGCTTTTGCCCATTCTGCTTTGATCGAATAGTACTTTTCATAATGAGCTATCACACGATTCACTAAACAAGGCAGTGAATTTGTTTGAGAAGATTGTTGCGACTCTTTGGATGCATAGACGAGATCATCAAGTTGGCAACTTTGCTCTTCATTCCACTTTTCGAAAAATTCTTCAAAGCTTTCTTTCTTGTTTTCATTTCCAGGTTCCAGTGCCATGTGTTTGAATTTTTTTTTTTTTTTTGGTTGTGGTTGTTGTTTGATGTTGAGGGAAAATGGAGTATATATTTATAGATGGTATTTTAAAAGATGCTTGCATGAAGGGTAGAATTGAAGAAGGGATAAGGGCATAATTTTCTACTTAACTTTTAGCATGGGCAGAGCAGGTGATTTTCTTTCTATTAATAGACCAATTGATCTTTGATCATGGCCTTACATTCATTCTCAAACTTAGGGCCTCGGTTGAATGATTTTTTAAATACACATTTTGCGTGGATGAAAATCAGCCGCAATGTGTACATTTATTATTATTATTATTATTATGTGATGGCTCGGTATTTGGCCCAGACTAATACGGGGGACAAAGTGCTCAGTTTTGAAATCAGAGCTCTTTGTATGTATTGATTCATCAAAAAAATGGAGTGTATTATTGAATTTTAAATCTGCGACTTAGAGAAAATTGAAGTAAGAGCTATTTGTATGATCTGGTCCATCTCTTAAACGTAACAAGAGAAAATTTAAGTAAATTAGAGTTTTTTTTTTTTTTTTGTATGAACTGAGCCATCTTACAAATTGATTGCACCATAAAATTTCAAACCTAAGATATATCGATGAGGATAAATCTATACCAAATGGTTATATACTTATACATACGATTTTTTTATGTATTTTGTGTCACAACTTACAAGGTTCCAAAGAAGTGAGTTTATCCAAACTTTCTTCACGTGGTAGATACAGATGAATTTCAAGTTCCAAAATGAGCCAAAATCATAGCTTAATATGAAAGACATCTCTAGCTTAATTTATTTATAGCTTTTAAAATTACTTATGAGATAATATCATTTTTGTCAGTAGAGTTTATCTTTTCACAATTTTGACCCACTTCTTTACTTTTGATAAGTAAATTTTATTTTTATATTTTCATATAGTCTATTGACCGATTAAATTAAATTAATTGTAATTTTATTGTTATGTTAGGGGGCTAAATGCAATTAATAATTTTCAAATAACTACTTTTAACACTTCAAAATAGTTAATTATGTCAATTAACAAACAAACAACCGTGAAAGTAAAATTGTACTTTCATGATTAAGTTTGATAGTGAATGAAAGGGCGAAACAAAATTGAAAAAAAAAAAATCAGGGATAAAATAGTAATTTACTTATAAATGCCGTGAGGACTAAATAGTCATTTCAGAAAAAATCAGGGACTAAAATTGTACTTTCATGATTAAGTTTGGTATTTTGTTCTATTTTTTTATTTTATTTTAAAAGTTAATTAAAGTGGGGGGTTTGAGTTAATTAAATTGATTATTAATTGAAATCCATTAGTTTACCAAGTTTTGACGATAATGAGAGCTTCGTTTGTTGTACTGGAAATAGGCTTGTAGAGTCTTTTTTTTTTTTAAAAAAGTTGTTGAGTTTTTTAATAGTATATAGTTTGCAATAGTAGCACTTATAATTTATTTATTTTAAAAAAAAGAGTTTATTAATGTGAATTCCTTTTTTTTTTTAATTACCCCTTTTCACATTAAATTTTCTTCTGTTTTGATGATGCAAATCACAATTCTAATAACTTGATAAACACACATGCGATATAAAATTCATAAGGACATGTCTAAATTAGGTTTGAGATTGCAAGCCTAAACAAATTAAGCAACAAGTTGCCATGAAATTAAAATGAAATCAACAAAAATTTACAAAGCCCTAAAAACAGAGACGTTTATCGCTGTCAAAAATTGATCAACATACAAAAATGAACAATTCGAAACTGCCAACATCAACGAGACCATAAAAATAGAGACGTTTATCGCTCAACTCTACGACAAAAAATAAAAGATTTGGACCCTTTAAAATTTGGCCCATAAACTATTGTATTTTATTATGGGGTTGGGGTATATACCCCCTCCACCTTTGTTTAATACACTCCCCCTCCACTTTTATTAATTAAATAATCATGTAAAATACCTGTTTTACCCTTTATTAAAATACACAAAGATAGATACACTCCCCTTCAATTTAAATTTAAACTAACCCTAATTCTATCACTAATCCTAACCCTACCGGGCCTACCCACAAACGGCCGCCGCCGAAATCCACAAACGGCCGCTGCCGCCGCCAAACGACGGTCGCCGCCGCTCAACAAACGACGGCCGTCGCCGCAACTCCGGCGGCCACAAAATAAATTTAGAAATTTTAAAAATCAGACTTTGAAAATAAAAAAAGTAAACTTTATTTTGGTCGACAAACCGGAGCCGACCAAAAACACTCCGGTCGACACTGGTTTGTCGACCAAAAGTAATCCGATAAACTCTGGTTTGTCGACCAAAAGTACTCCGGTCGACTATGTGTTTCGAATGATTTTTTTTTTTTAAGAAAACTTAAATTTTCGCCCATTTTGGGTCGGCCAAAAACACTCTCATCGACGAACTATTGTCGACGAGAGGGTTTTCAGGTGACCCAAAATAGTCGAAAATAAAAAAAAAACAAAAAAAAACCTGTGACGATTTGGGGGAGGGTTTCAACTTTCACGGCGGTGGAGGCCGAGAGAAGGGGCGGAGGCGGCGACGCTGGGGGAGGGGACGGAGGTGGTGACACTAGGGTTGGGGGCGGCGCCGCCGCGCCGCTAATTAGTTGCAGAAAAAAAAATAGAAAAAATGGGGGAGGGAGGGGGAGTGCGACAGCGAGAGGAGGAGGGGGAGTGCGACGGCGAGAGGGAGGGGGTGAAGAGGGCGGTGGGGAGGAGGCGCCGCCGCCGCTTGCAGAAAAAAAAAACCTACCTGTTTCTTTAGGGCGGCGACGCTGGAGCGGGCGGCGCCGGAGGAGGTGGCTTGGGGCGGCGGTGGCTTGGAGAAACGAAGGGGAAGGAGGGAATGAGGGGGAAAGGAGGAAATTAGGGTTTTATGGGGGTGTGCATTTATCATACCAATTTTTAAGATAAATGGGTATAATAGACAATTTAGAGGGAGTACATCTATCTTAGAGGTACTTTAAGGTTAGGATATGTATCGGGGGAGTGTATCTAACAAAGCTGGAGGGGTATATACCCCAACCCTTTATTATGGGCCCGAAATCTTACTATCAAAAGTTTGGGTCACACTTCACCCCTTATTAAAGGTCAAGTTGCATTAAAGTGCAATCTGAAATTTTATAATGACATTACATACTACTATATAATTATAACATATATTAATAAATATAAATCTAGATTTTAATTGAACGACTCATTTTATAGTATAGATTTATATTTAATGACTCTTAAGAGCTCACGTTTCGGTTGGATTTAATTGGATATATAAAATCTACATTAAAATTAAATTATGGGATAATATTATTTTCTATTTCGCATTTAATCGTATTATCAAGTTTGATCATGAATTAAACACTATCCTAATACAATATATCTTTTTATTGCAATTTCTAAGAATTGAGGTGGGCAATGGAATTTATATTCTTGTTCATGACATTGATTGCTTAGCTACTTTTAGTTTTAATTGTTGGGATAGTGGCCCATGTGTGTAGATTTTTATGCTTAGCACTTGGTGTCAATATCATTGCAAAACTATTTTTTCCAAACTTTTAATTGCTTTGCAATGAAAAAGTTTGGGGGGTATGTTCGTTTTTACATTTTCTATTGACACCAATGTGTACTCTTGTGTATGTGTGCAATTTGAGCTTTAATGATCATTGAGACACATTTGATGGTGATTTGTTGTGAATTTGATTCCTTGAATGTGTACATGAGTGGAATGAATCACCTTGTTTGTGTTGTTGTCATCTTGTTACCTATGAATGTTTTGCATGCACAATGATTAATGTGGGTGATGATTGATGAATGTTTGAGTCTTGAATGAACCGGTGAGAGTTGAGCTTTCAACCGATGCATTAATCCGGTTTATTTCATTTTTGAGTGGATCAATTCATTGCTTGCTTTTCTAGAACTTGCCCAAGTTCTTGCTTGAAATCATGCTTGTGTGATACTTTGAGATATGATGTAGGCCATCTTTCGTACTACACGCCACTTAGCTAAATTTTTCCAAATAACCAAAGTAATCTTCCGTAGTTAGCCCGTTTGAGCTTGATTTCCCATTTTCTTGACAACCTACAATGTTTAACCACTTAACCTTTTGAGCCTTTGATATCCAAATCTAGTGGAGAATAAAAAGAAAGTGGTAAAACATGTGCTTTAGTGCCTTTGGTTTGAAGAGACAAATTGGCAAAATTGTGAAAAGAGAAAAAAAAGATGGAAGTGAAAAGAAAAATTGAGAAAGAGAAGAGGGACAATGAACCCCAATAGCTTAAAAAGAAAAGAAATTGGCTAAAAAGATGAGAAGATGAATGCATTTGAGGAATTTATATGAAAAGTGAGAGTGAAAGTTGTAAAAACTAAGAGCACGAGCTTGAATTGTTGAAAAAAAAAACTTTCGTTCTCCACTAGACGAGTCACTTTTTCCATATTCATCTTACCCCGTCCAAAGAGCCAATGTTACGTCCTTGTTTAAGCCATATTGATCTCATTGTTGATCATGTTTGTGGTGGAAAGATGGTAGAGCTTGGGCAAGCATATGGGAATTGCAATGCATGATTTGATTGATGAGTGCTTATTGTCCTTAATTTGTTTGAGTGTTTGAGAGAAACACTATATCTAGGGAGTTGAACTTGAACATTTTGATATTGTCATCACCATCACTTGTTGTTGTGTGTTGAGTATGTGTGAGTAATTAGTTGGATCTTCAATATTGAACTTGTGATCATTTTTGAGAATGTATCTTGAGGAAGAAGAATTCATTTCATGTCATTTGATACGTGGGATCTTTCATTAATCATCTAGTTGTAAATTTCACCCTCATGTTGTATTTCTTTCGTTGCTCGAGGACGAGCAACACTTTAAGTTTGGGGGAGTTGATTCGGGTGGAATTTACACGATTTAGATGCATATTTGAAGCTCATTTGATGTTGATTTCATTGAATTATTGGTCGATTATCATTGTTTTGGTCAAAATAAGAGAAATGTAGTGTTTTGTCGATTTTATAGGAAAAACGATGTATTTTGGAAGCAAAACACCAACCATACTTCACTGGATCAAGAAGAGAAGCTGACCATTGGATTCGTCTCGAAAAACGGAGTGGAAAAGAATCGAGTCAATCGGAGGTCGGAAGCTCGAGATACAACGGAACGAAAAATGACGAGGTCGGACCACATTTCTACCCGGCCGGGTTACTTCCACCCGGCCACAGTACTGTACACCCACGTTTTTTATTAGTTCACCCACCGAAGGTTTTGGCCGGGTAAAACCACCCGGGCGGGTCACTTTGGCCCGACCATGCCCTATTCCACCAAAACCTTCGTATTTTGGCCGAGTAAAACCACCCGGCCAAGCCCTATTTTAGCCATTTGCTACATATTTCGGGGGTTTTGGCCCATTTTCTCCATTTTCGAGGGACCTAAGTGTAAATTTCGTCCAAGACTTCTACCCCAACTATAAATAGCTCCAATTTGAGTTTTAGAAAGGAGTCTTACTCCTTTTCCAAGCATATTCTCACACACATTCATATAGTAGTAGGTGTTCTTCATAGTTTAGTTTAATTTCTTCATTAGATTAAATAGAATAGTGGTTTTTACTTCAAATCAAGCTACGATTATCATCGGGCATCGTCTATTACATCGTTTTGTAGCTACATTTTCATGATCAAGGTGATATTACTCTATTTTGCAATTCAATTTGGTATTTTATTAATTTCTCCATGCTATTGTTATTTTGTTATGAATTTGATGTTATTTGTTGTTGTAGCCATGGGATTCTCTTCTAGAACCATGGGCTAAGCTCTTATTGTCTTGGGTGTGAATGTTTTGATGGGTGTTTAGTGTAATTGTGATTAATTGCATGATTAGCTTAGGATTTGGGTGTTAATTGTTTCTATTGTTGTGATTTGTAAGATTCAATTGGTTGATCAATCCTATTAGCTAGCATTTTCGATTATGTTAATTGCAACGAGAGTTGGGTTTGCATGATTGGGGTGTGGGTGTGAGCCTTGATCAATTGATTGAAGTTTAGTAATAATTATCTTAACCGAGAGAGGGTTAATTGCTAGACCGACAACATTAGACATTAAACGAATAGAGGTCGTCTAGGAGTTTGGTGAGAGGGCGTTTCATAAGCATTAGTAACCGTGTTGAAAGTGTTTATGAAACACTATCTTATGAGCTTATGGTATTTGATTAGATCCTATAATTGCTAATCAATGCACGATGTCTACCTATGCCTTTCGAGGGGGTTTGCACACATTTGTGATAGCCTTTAGCTTGACCCAAATTCGTAGTAAAATCCAATCGCCCATTCGATCCAAGTCTCTCCAACTAGCATCAAAACTCACAAACACATCAAACTAAACTAACAAAGCATAAAAAAATGAACAAGAAATGAAAGAAAGCAAGTAAAAAATGGGTTGCCTCCCATTTAGCGCTAAGATTAACGTCTTCAAGCCGGACGGAACTAAATGAGCTCATCGAAAAGGCCATGGATATCGGGCCTCCTTGCCAATGTATTTTAATCTTTTGGCCTCAAAGTCATGGAGGCTCTCATGAATAGAAGACCAACCTCTTGCATCTTTCTTGCATATTTCTCTCAATGGATGTTCTTCTTGTTCCTTCGCGATCGTCTTCTTCCATTGCTCTCCTTTTTCCCCAAGGATGCCCACACACTTCTCAATTTCTTTCTTTGGATCAAAGTGATCAAGAGGCAAAATGAAATCAATAGAAGCATCAATATCAATTAAAGAGTAAATTGAAGAGTTTAAAGGTTTAGAAATGCTCATTTCACTCTTCAAGTCGTCTCGTTATGCTTCTTGATTTTCTTGTTCTTTGTTGCTCATGTCCATCAAAGGACATTCTTCTTCATCTCCTTTATCAAAAAGCTTGACATCTTCAACCTCCTCACTTGGATCCTCCTCTTCTTCTTTCATAGCGATGACCAATCACCCGATTTTGAGTTCATCCGCTCCATTCCATTCAGAAGTGACTTGAGTTGATTCGCTTGTTGTAGTTGGGTGGACTTTATCTCCTCTAATGCATCCAACCTTTTTTTACTTGCATCCAAATTTTTCAAGGTGAGTGCAATGAGGTCTTTTGTAGTATCACTTTCTTCATTATTTGGTGACCAATGTGCATTGTTTTCCCACTCTTGATATTGATAATAAGAAGGAGTTTGTTGCATTTGATAATCGTACTCAAAGCTCCTCTCACTATCATAACAATTTTCCTTCGAAACTCTATGAAACTCAAGGCAAAGTTCCTCCATAGGTGGAGGAGGAGGTGGACAATATAAATCTTCAGGTGGTGGGGGAGGATATTGATATGGGTGTTGAGGAAGAGTGTATTGATTTGGAGGTAGAGGATAAGGGTGTTGCGGTGGAAGGTATTGATGTTGTGGAGGAGGTGGATAATATGCTTGTGGTTGAGGTGGGTAAGGATAAGGATAATATCCTTGAGGAAGAGGTGTTGCTTCTTCATTCCTCCAATCTTGATAATAGGAGGGAACTTGTTGCATTTGATAATGGTGATCAAAGTTCCTCCAATCATCGCAGTTCACATCTCCATGTTGTGGAGGATAAACCATACCATTTTGATTATAGCATTGATTCCATTGGTATTGGTTGTATCCATCCATCAAGGCAATGAAGTTCACACCTACACAAAAACAAGTATCAAAGCCCACAAAAGAAACGAAAAACAAAATAACGAAAAAGAAATGCTACTATCAATAACATACATTTTTTTGTTATAATAACATACACTTTTCATTAATAGAACATACATTTTTTTGTTATAATAACATACACTTTTCATTAAATAGATCATACACTTTGTAGTTATTGATAAACGGGGTTTTTCTATAATTTTAATGCTCAATTACGTGTCATTTTAACTCGCATTACATTTGTTTATATATTAAAAAGAGGTGAAATGACGATTTCTTGAAGAATAGCACAAATTGTGTTATTTGAGTGTTTTCAGGCGAAAACAAGAATCAAAAGTTTGTCAAAGATAATTCAAAGCCATCACATTAGAAATGCGACGAAAAGAGGATTGCAATGAAACAAGAATCAAGTAAATCCGAGTTCGTGAGCTCAAGTTATAAATAAAGCAATGATGAAGGTCGGCAGAAATCGAAGAATTGCGAGTCTAAAAAACCATACAGCACTCTGGAAAGAAATTCACGCATGTGAGTTTTGGGTTCATTCTTCCATCAGCATATAAAGCCCATCACAATTTTTAGTCAAGAATTGATCAAGCCCATTTAATCACGTCAATGAAGTCAAAGATAATTAAATAATTTGGATGTTATCATAAGCGGGGAATTAGCGAAGATCTAATCTGGTGAGAAAAAGATGCAGATTTTGGAAAAAGATAAAATCATATCTTGAAAATCAAGATACTCGGATCTTGATGGGCTTTTCTAATCTATATATACAAGAAAGATATTTGCCAAAGGGGGAAAGACGGAACGAAGAAGCAGCAGCATCTCAGAAGCACCGCAACATACAATAAGTTTATTTTATTCCTTTCTTAAATTCATTTTCTTTATTTATTTATTGATGAATTATTCTAGCTAATCCTATTTGAGGTCCTAGGACATGAAAGTAGATTGAGATTTATTTTTGCAACGGTTAATTTTAATTGATGAACTCTGTTTTGTTATTCTTATTTATGCATCCTTTTATCTTGTGAATTTAATTGCAAAGGCCACGTGATTGAATTCGTTTGTTTATTTAAATCAACATTCGAGAGAGGAGATTTAAATATTGAGCATAGGATTGCATGATTTATTATGAGTCAATATTCGAGAGAGGAGATTCATAATAGAAGAGGAATATAATCTTGATTTGGTGAGAGGAGTAATTATTGGAGCAAAGTAGAGATACAAACTCTTAAATAATTATATCTAACAAGGTTAATGAGATCGAGAGATGATTTAATCTTCCTTAGTGGTTACCTCTATAAAAATACTAAACGAAGTAATCAGTTGAATTAATTTGTATGTAAATTTGATCTCAATTGAAATCGTAAGTCCTAGGATCCGCCATATTTTATTGATTTCTCAAAACAACGTTAAATTGATATTTACATTCGGTTCTATTTATTTTGGTTACTTAGAGTATTTTAAATATTTTTGCTTAATCAAACCCATCATCCAAGTTATTATTTTTCTAGATAAAAATCAGTTATTAAAATCGTAATAGATATTAGAGCTAATCCTCGTGGATACGATACTCATGCTCACTACGTACTATAATCTACGCCGTACACTTGCGGAATAATTTAGGCTACAAAAATATAGTGAACAAGTTTTTGGCGCCGTTGCCGGGGATTAGTTTAATTTAATACTATTTTGATAAATAACAAGTTCTTAATCTAGAGTTTATTTTACTGTTATTTTCTTTTCGTTCAATTATTTGATTTCAATTTATTTCTTGAATTTTCTTGTTTACTTTCTTTTACCTCCTGTTGACGTTAAATACTAGTGTTTACGTCATACTAATTTTATTCCAGTTACTTGATTCTTCTTGGTTAGTAATTAATTAGAAAGCAGATAATCAAAGTTCTTTCTGCCCAAAATATTAAACCATATGTCTTTGGTATTAAATTATCAAATTATCTACTGATTTCAGGATTATTGCATGAACACACGCTCGAGGAGTAGAAATCTTGAAGTTTTGAATCCTGAGATTGAAGCGGTTTGTCGTCATAATAATCGAGTTAGAAGAAACCGACGTAGAGAGATGGAGGATAATATCAACGATAATGATAATAATTTACCACAAAACCAAGTACCACAGAATGTCCAAAATCCACCACAAAATGTCCAAAATCCAGTAGCACTTGAAGAAGAAAATCAACGACCAATACGTGATTATTTTAGGCCAATTGGTAGGAGATTCGATGGAGCTATTCATCACCCGGTAAACGCAAACAATTTTGAACTAAAGGTGCCATTGATTCAGATGGTGCAACAGAATCAGTTTGGGGGTTTTCCATCAGAAGATCCAAATGCACATTTGACACATGTGGTGGAAGTTGCAGGCACAGTTAAGTATAATGGGGTACCGGAAGAAGCAATCCGTCTTCGCCTATTCCCGTTCTCCCTTAAAGACAAGGCAAAACAATGGTACAATTCTCAATTACCAAACTCTATAACCACTTGGGATGATCTAGTGCAAAGATTCTTGATGAAATATTTTCCACCGGTAAAAACATTGAAGTTGAAGGGCGAGATAACCCAATTCACGCAGCGGGACGACGAGCCTCTTTATGATGCTTGGGACCGTTTTAAAGATTTGTTGAGAAAATGCCCTCAACACGGATTTCAACCTGAGCAACAAATCTGCTACTTTTACTCCGGGATGGAACCTCGAACAAGAACTATAGTAGATTCATCCGCTGGAGGTTCACTTCTTTCTAAAGGACCGGATGAAGCCTTTGAACTTTTAGATGAAATGTCATTAAATAGCTACCAATGGACCTCAGAAAGAAGAGATATTAAGAGATTGGCAGCAGTAGAAGGAACGAATGTGCTCGAGAAACTCACAGCCCAGATAAGCACATTGAGCACTCAAGTGGAAAGTCTCTTAGCTGAGAAAACGAACAAAGCATGGATAGATCAAATCATTGCAGAAGAAGCAAAGTATGTGGGAAATAATGGAAATCGGAACTTTGGAAATTATCAAAAGATGCCTCCAAATCAATACCATCCAAACTTAAGGAACCATGAAAATTTCTCATACTCAAATACGAGAAATACACTTCAACCACCTCCAGGTTTCAGCGTTACAAATGGAGTTATTGATGAGCCGAAAAAGCCAAATTTAGAGGAAATGTTTGCATCATTCATGGGAGAAACAAAGAATTTTATGGTGGAAACTAAACAAGAATTTGCCAGGTCGAGACAAACAGTTGATGCTCTTGCAAATTCTACAAGGAGTCAAATTAAGAGTTTAGAGACACAAATTGGTCAATTAGCCACTATTGTTGGAGGACAACATCAAAGGGGTCAATTTCCTTCTAACACCGAGCTCAACCCAAAAGAGCAAGTTCAAGCTATAACTCTAAGAAATGGTACGAGCTACGAGGGACCTACTATACCAGTGAATGGCGGAGAAAATAAAAAGGTGGAAGAAGATGATGCAATAATGGAAAAGGTAGTAGAAGAACCAAAAAGAAAGAGAAAAGCACCAGACTTAGAAAAATCATCTGAATTACCAAAAGGCTCAGTACCTTTACCATTCCCCCAGCGTTTTCGAAAGAAGAAGTTAGACAATCAATTTGCTAAATTTCTCGACATTTTCAAAAAAATCCAGATCAATATTCCGTTTGCCGAAGCGCTTGAACAAATGCCGAATTATGCAAAATTTCTCAAGGAGGTCATAGCTAAAAAGAGAAAGATGGAGGAATACGAGACTGTGAATCTTACAGAAGAGTGTTCGGCGATCGTGCAGCGCAAGCTTCCACAAAAATTGAAAGATCCGGGAAGCTTTACAATCCCATGTGAAATCGGGCCAACATCATTCAAACGAGCTTTATGTGACCTTGGAGCAAGCATTAATCTGATGCCTTATTCCATCTTTCAATCACTTGGACTTGGAGAGTTGAGACCGACTACTATAAGTCTTCAGCTAGCGGATCGAACATTTACATATCCACGAGGCATTATTGAAGACGTTCTTGTGAAAGTTGGTAAATTTATCTTTCCTGCTGATTTTGTAGTATTGGATATGCAAGAAGATCTAGATATTCCTCTCATCTTAGGGCGACCATTTCTAGCCACGGGAAGAGCACTAATTGATGTGCATAAAGGAGAGTTAATGTTAAGGGTAAATGATGAACATGTGTTGTTTTCCATCTACAAGTCTATGAAGTTTCAGGATAATGAGGAATGTCACTTAGTCGACCATGTTCAAGCATGCATTAAAGACGAAGTTGAACAATCATATTCAGAAGATACACTTAAACAATCCATAAGCCACTTTATACCCTCCGCCTCTAATGTATCTTTTATTGATTTTGATAATATGGAATATGTGTGTTTCCCTAATTCTTTGCAGGAAGCACCAAGGATAAAAAGATATTACGAGTCAAAATTACAAGAGAATGCGTCTGGCCTTAAGCTAGTTGAATCCTAAAGAGAGAAAAAGTGTCGGGCTAAAGACGTAAAAAGCAGCGCTTGTTGGGAGGCAACCCAATATTTTTTTTTTTTTTTTTTTTTTCTTGTTATTTTAATTTTTTTGTGTGTGTTTCTTATTGTTTGTTTGCAGGTAAACCCAAGGAAATGATTTAAATAACGTAAGTTTGGGAAAAAATCAAATATTCACTTAATGCTAATGCACTTAGATTCAGGTATGCACACATTATTTCAATATAAAAAAGGGACAGTCATCAACTATCTTCATCGAGGCTTAGAAGATTAAAATGTATAAGGTATGTAATCCTCAAATTCTACTACTCTCTAGTTGTGAAGAAGAAAGGATATAACCATGATACATGCAAAATTGCTTGATTCTGTTGAGTAAATGAGTTATTTTAGATTTCAAAGTTCTTGACAAAATGTGTTATTTATGCTTTAATTCATAATATATGGAACATACATATAAATGAGATTGTGATATGCTTTTATGTTCAAAACATGCCTGCCAAGTGTTCGATGAAAAAAACACAATGAGTTATGCTCATTTGAAATAGTGCTTTTAATAAAAATTTGATTGATGCTTGAGATTATGAGTCTTGATTGGTTAAGGTGATTTTTGTCAAAATAATGCTTAAGTCTTTACTGCATAGTGAATGAGTTTAAAGTATGATATTGATTTTTTGAAAGAACATGTGGAGATGGGTGACAAAATATGAACTGGTGAGCTTTTGAGCTAAAAACAAGACTTCCAATTTTGAAGTCTCATTTCTTTTCTTTGAGTGAATTAAAGTCAATCCCTATATTAGTCTCTAGAACTTGCCGAGGTTCTTATTCGAGGCCGCATGTTGTTAGTAAAATTGAAAAATGATTTAAGGCCATCTTTCGTAACTTTAGTCACTTGGCCATGATAAAAATAATCCTACCTGAAAACATTTATCCATTGCTAACCCCTTGAGCCTTTACACCTGTTCTTTGGCTAACCATGATATAAACATAACCTTTTTGCCTATAAGCCTTCGTCCCTTTAAGGATCATATTATATCAATAGGCTTCGCGAAAAGATGGAAGAAAAAATATATTGCTAAAGGAAGAGCTTGAGAATAGAGTCTTAAAAATTTGACTGTCAAATAGCCTCTATAAGAGAAGAAGCTGGAGCAGCTTAATGGGAAAATTAGAAAAGAAAGAGGGAATGGAATACAACCAAGTTAAGGCTACAAAAGTGTGCTTAAAAATAGTACAAGTTGAAAAAAAAAAAAAATCAAGAATATATGCTTGATTGACAAGAAGCTCAAAGCTGTAGAAGAAAAATAGTGAAGAAAGCTAATTAATATAGCTTTTCTGAAATTTGAAAGGCAATGGCGACAAAATATTGGATGATAAGCGGAGTCTTTGATATAATTGATCCAATAATTTAGTCACGTTCATCCAAATATTTCCCACCATGTCCAAAGAGCCTCATTACGGTCCAAAATAAAGACCTTATTGATTTCTTTTTCATTAACACTTAATGTGGTGGAGATGTAGATAATCGGCAAGCATATGGCAGACGTCATATATATTGACTTGAGTGTAAACACGTCATAAACACTTGAGTGTAAGAGTGAAAACACTATCCTTTGTAAGTGTCACGTTTTCCACATGTTACTCTTCTTGATCAATAGATGTGCTTGAAAATGTACTACTTTTCATGAGAGATGATGAGCATTAATTGATGATTTTTCACTAAAGCCTAAGAGATTTCATATGATCCTGTGTTGAGGAGCTGTCATGAGTAATCTTTTTAGAGTTAAACCTCCCATTAATTCATGCTTAATTTTCTTTTGTCGCTCGAGGACGAGCAACGGTTTAAGTTTGGGGGAGTTGATAAACGGGGTTTTTCTATAATTTTAATGCTCAATTACGTGTCATTTTAACTCGCATTACATTTGTTTATATATTAAAAAGAGGTGAAATGACGATTTCTTGAAGAATAGCACAAATTGTGTTATTTGAGTGTTTTCAGGCGAAAACAAGAATCAAAAGTTTGTCAAAGATAATTCAAAGCCATCACATTAGAAATGCGACGAAAAGAGGATTGCAATGAAACAAGAATCAAGTAAATCCGAGTTCGTGAGCTCAAGTTATAAATAAAGCAATGATGAAGGTCGGCAGAAATCGAAGAATTGCGAGTCTAAAAAACCATACAGCACTCTGGAAAGAAATTCACGCATGTGAGTTTTGGGTTCATTCTTCCATCAGCATATAAAGCCCATCACAATTTTTAGTCAAGAATTGATCAAGCCCATTTAATCACGTCAATGAAGTCAAAGATAATTAAATAATTTGGATGTTATCATAAGCGGGGAATTAGCGAAGATCTAATCTGGTGAGAAAAAGATGCAGATTTTGGAAAAAGATAAAATCATATCTTGAAAATCAAGATACTCGGATCTTGATGGGCTTTTCTAATCTATATATACAAGAAAGATATTTGCCAAAGGGGGAAAGACGGAACGAAGAAGCAGCAGCATCTCAGAAGCACCGCAACATACAATAAGTTTATTTTATGCCTTTCTTAAATTCATTTTCTTTATTTATTTATTGATGAATTATTCTAGCTAATCCTATTTGAGGTCCTAGGACATGAAAGTAGATTGAGATTTATTTTTGTAACGGTTAATTTTAATTGATGAACTCTGTTTTGTTATTCTTATTTATGCATCCTTTTATCTTGTGAATTTAATTGCAAAGGCCACGTGATTGAATTCGTTTGTTTATTTAAATCAACATTCGAGAGAGGAGATTTAAATATTGAGCATAGGATTGCATGATTTATTATGAGTCAATATTCGAGAGAGGAGATTCATAATAGAAGAGGAATATAATCTTGATTTGGTGAGAGGAGTAATTATTGGAGCAAAGTAGAGATACAAACTCTTAAATAATTATATCTAACAAGGTTAATGAGATCGAGAGATGATTTAATCTTCCTTAGTGGTTACCTCTATAAAAATACTAAACGAAGTAATCAGTTGAATTAATTTGTATGTAAATTTGATCTCAATTGAAATCGTAAGTCCTAGGATCCGCCATATTTTATTGATTTCTCAAAACAACGTTAAATTGATATTTACATTCGGTTCTATTTATTTTGGTTACTTAGAGTATTTTAAATATTTTTGCTTAATCAAACCCATCATCCAAGTTATTATTTTTCTAGATAAAAATCAGTTATTAAAATCGTAATAGATATTAGAGCTAATCCTCGTGGATACGATACTCATGCTCACTACGTACTATAATCTACGCCGTACACTTGCGGAATAATTTAGGCTACAAAAATATAGTGAACAGTTATAATAACATAAACTTTTCATTAATATGACATACACTTTTCATTAATAGATCATACACTTTACAGTTATAATAACATACATTTTTCATTAATATATAACTTACACTTTTCATTAATAGTTCATACACTTTTCAGTTATAATATCATACACTTTTCAGTTATAATAACATACACTTTTCATTAAAAACAATGTTGCACTTTTCAATATACTAACATACATTTTTCATTAAAAAAGCAAAGATACACTTTTTAGTTATAATAACATACACTTTAAAAATAAAAAAAAAACGACAAAAAAAAATCGAAAAAAAATTGACTAGTGAAAGTCTACTCAAGTACATGGTGTACTTGAGTACATACAAGACTTTGACTTAAAATAATTAATCATGCCTAAATCAAACATTGTATTCCATCAAGGCACCAATTTTTGATATGTGAAATATGAGGCGGTTAAGTGTTTTACATTGTACTTTGTCAGTTTCACAGTTGTTTGCACACTTATGTTATTTGTTTGTTCCACACGTATTTGTACACTCTTAAAAAAGGAAATACTTCTATAAATCACATCTTCACAAAATTCTCATATTTATACAAAATGTCATTATTTTTAAACTCATTTTAACCACTATCTTTATTTTATTCATAACAAATGTGTCCAAACACTTATGAAGTAATCAAATGGAGGGAGTATTTCAATAAAAATAAAAGAGAAAATATAACTTTTGGTCACTCAACTTTATCACTTTTCAAATTTAATCACTCACATTTAATCACTATCAAAATTGGTCACTCAATTATTATTTTCTATCAATTTTGATGTTTGATGCTGCTGTTAGTAAATTTGTCATTAAGAAACGGGGAAAAAGTTTTGAGCGCTAATTCTTTTTTACACCTATTTTAGGGCATATTGCATCATCCCATTTTTCTACAACATCTCTATTCACTTGCATTCTCACCACGAAAAGCATTGAAGTATGCTCTGTACACCGGGAAGGATTTCTCTTTACAAGCAAGCTTTTTTTAATTCTAGTTGCTCTAGCTGGGGCTCACAATGCCTTCTTTCTTAACTGTAATTCCTGAAAACCTTCTTTTTTTGTTGTACACAAAATCTGTTATCTTATCTGCGTCAGTAAATAGTGCAAGTCCTGAAAACCCTTCTTTTTTATTTTATCCGCGTCACTAAATAGTGAAAGTCCTGAAAACCCTTTTTTGTTGTACACAAAATATGTTATCTTATTTGCGTCAGTAAATAGACTCTCAAATGCTGGATGAATCATTTTTGCTTGTCACTCATGAAAATCCAAACATGAACCCAATATCATTATCTAGCAATGTTAGAAACCACTGTCAAGTATCTCTGGTTTAAAACTCTCCACTACTGCATATATATATGCAATTGAGAAGAAATTGTTGTTGGGATCTATCTCGTAGTTAAAAGCTGACCACCCTTTCAGAAAACAACCCTAAACCCCAATAACCTTTTTACAAGCTTTAAAACCTTACCGCAATAACCTTCTTACAAGCTTTAAAATCTTGTCAGTCAATTTCAACACACAGATGAACCAGTCCTTAATAACTCTTCACAATAATCCATGATTTTACTACTGTACACTCTATTAAATAACCTTCTTACAAGCTTTAAAATCTTGTCAGTCAATTTCAACACACAGATGACCCAGGATTAATCCTTAATAACTCTTCACAATAATCCATGATTTTACTACTGTACACTCTATTATTAGCTCCAAATGTCTTCTTGCTTGTTCTATATACTTGTTCCAATTATTTTTTAACTTTTTCACATAATGCTTCCCAACCCAATTTGACTTAATACTTTCATTCTTGTAAATCAGGAGCATTTTGTGTTGTGGATTGTAAGCTTTAATATGTCATGATCTGTTATTATACATTGGAGATACCCACCCATATCACTCACATTCCTCTTTTCTACCTACATCTTAGTATTTTTTTGTTATTATTGTGAAGCCTGAAACTCATTCTCCTCTTAATACAAAAAGTGGTAATGGCTTTCTTAGCTTCTTTTTTTGATGAATTAAAATACGTGTTAATGGTGTAAAAAAAGAATTAGCATTCAAAATCTTTTCTCCTAGATGACTAAATCTAAGATAAACTTGGGAGTCATAAGTGAGACTAAAGTTTAAAAGTGTGAAAGAAAGAAGTAGTACGAACACTTGTTACATAGTTTAATAATATTTCCTCTACGTATAGGTTTTTCACTACTTTTGGTCACATAGATTAAGAAAAATAATTTAATAATAGATATAGACAAGTGGTGTGTTGAAAAAAAAAAAAAAGATATAAAGTGAAGTGTAAAAATAAAAAGTGAGGTAGTAAAGACTCTTCATATTTATGAGTAATAAAGTTGATTTTTAGTGTGAATAAAATAATGACATTTGATGTAATATTATGATATTTTAAGGGAATAGTTAATATGTTATTTTGTTGTTTTAAGTATGAGTCATTAAGTAAGGGACGATCAAAATGGTAAAATGAGTCATTAAGTAGGAGATTGATGGATTGCTTTATAACTATATTTTAATCTAATACATTTTTTTTAGATTTACGTATGAGCAACGAGCCATTAAAGAATTATACACTATTTGAGATTGATGAGTTACTTTAAAAAAAATGGGAGTAATTTAAGTTGATTTTCATCAATGTCTGCTCAAGACCGAGATCTGATATCTTTACAACACAATTCACTCATTCTTGAAGAGTTGAGTTATGATCGCTACAACATGTTTTCTTCAACTCTAACTGTCGAATAGAGCGATGTTCTACAAGAAATACTTGAAGTAATTAATTGTTTGTTCCCGTGATGGTGAAGTATTCTTTTTGTATGAATACGGGGGTACTGGAAAAACTTTCACATGAAAAACTATTTCTACCGCCATTAGATCTCACATAGATATAGTTTTTAATGTTGCATCAAGTGGTGTAGCTTCTCTTCTTTTGTCAAGAGACGTTCTAAGTTTTTATTTTGATTAGCATTTATAAATCATCGAATTGCAACATAATAACCTGGTACTCATTGCAAAAGAACTTATAATATATTCAAAGCTGATAATATGGGACGAGACATCGATTATTAACAGATTTGTTTTGAAAAATCTTTGCCTAAATTCAAATGAAAAAAAATATGCAAATGTACAACAAATGTTGTCTACAAGTAAGTTTTCTGCCATTTATAATTTTGTATATTGATTTCTTTTATAAATAAAATTTTAATTCTCTATTATATTATTATTTTTTATATAAATAATGTAATCTATATAACTATAATATTTTATTTTCTTATCTTTTAATTTTAATAGGATAACAAATTTACTCATCTATACATGTTTCAAAAAAAAATTTAATTAATAAAATAAAATAAATTTATTTTAACCCCGCGTAAAACACGAGTTTTACACTAGTGTGAAATATGAGGCGGTTAAGTGTTTTACATTATACTTTGTCAGTTTCACAGTTGTTTGAACACTTATGTTATTTGTTTGTTCCACACGTGTTTGTACACCCTTAAAAAAAAGAAATTCTTCTATAAATCACATCTTCACAATATTCACGTATTTATACAAAATGTCATTATTTTTAAACTCATTTTAACCACTATCTTTATTTTATTCATAACACTACACTCATTAATCGTTACATATTCTTAAGAAAAATGTGTCCAAACATTTATGAAGTAATGAAATGTAGGGAGTATTCCAATAAAAATAAACGGAAAAATATTACTTTTAGTCCCTGAACTTTACCACTTTTCAGGTTTGATAACCCACATTTAATCACTATTAAAATTGGTCACCCAATTATTATTTTCTATCAATTTTGATGATGCTGTTAATAAATCCGTCATTATCAAACGGAGAAAAAGTTTTGAGCACTAATTCTTTTTTGACATCTATTTTAATTCAGCGGCTTCCTTTCATATTTTTTTTTTTGTAGTGTCAACTTGATTTTAGGGCATATTGTATCATTCCATTTTTCTACAACATCTCTATTTACTTTGCAGTCTCACCAAGAAAAGAAAAGCATTGAAGTATGCTATGGACACTGGAAAGGAAGCAAAGCTTTTTTATTCTAATTGCTCTAGCAGCGGCTCACAATGTCTTTCTTTCTTAGCTGCAAGTCCTGAAAACCCTTCTTTTTTTCTTTTTTTGTTGTACACAAAATCTGAACGCCTTCTTTCTTAACTGCAAGTCCTGAAAACCCTTCTTTTTTCTTTTTTGTTGTACACAAAATCTAACAATGTTAGAAACCACTCCCAAGTATCTCTGGTTTCACTCTCCGCATATATGCAATTGAGAACAAATTTTTGTTGGGATCCATCCATAAACCCCAATAACCTTCTTACAATCTTTAAAACCTTGTCCCAGATGACCAGGATTAATCTTTAACAACTCTTCACAATAATCTCTGATTTTACTACGGTACATTCGCTCCAATGTCTTCTTCCTTCTATATACTTGTTGCAATTATTTTTTAAACTTCTTTCAGATAATGCTTCCCAATCCGTGTTGTGGATTGTAAGTTTTAATCTGTCATATAATCTGTTATTATGCATTAGAGATACCCACACATACCACTCACATTCCTCTTTTCTATCTACATCTTGTAGTATTTTTTTGTCATTATTGTTAAGCCCGAAACTCATTCCTCTCTTAATCTTAATGCAAAAAGTGGTAATGACTTTCTTAACTTCTTTTTTTTATGAATTAAAATAGGTGTCAATGGTGTCAAAAAAAGAATTAGGGCTTAAAATCTTTTCTCCGTTAGTTAATGACGGATTTACTAGCAACATTGATAGAAAATAATAAATGGTGATTAAATGTGGATACCAAATCTGAAAAGATGTAAACTTGAGTGATCATTATTGATATTTTCCCAAAATGAAACTGAATTTTGGAAATGTGAAGAAGAAGTGGTACGACACTCGTCAATAGTGTGTACCTTGGCCATTATCACTGGTACTCCACATTGATGAAGTTCCCATTTCCTCACACTCAACTAACTCAAGATATTACTCAAAATCCCAAAGTAGATTTCCTTCTCACCGATCTGCCAACGGTATAATCGCTCCTATCAAAATTACACAAGACGTCGGCGTTGCTGTGCCGAAATTTGGTTACCGGATAGCAATAATGCTGGTGAGTCACTGCATTTTCATAATAAACACGCTAATCGCATGAATTAGATGATGATGATAGGGGGAGGGTAGGGTTTCAATAAGAGGTATACGAATCTTCATCCAATTATTTGGATGCTTGTTTTATTAATTGGGTATTTACCATCAAGGTTTAGGTCACTGCAGTATATATAATTCATCAAAACAATTATAGTTAACATACTAAGGACAAATTGTGGATTTAACAATTCGAAACTGGGAATAAACAGGTTCAATTATCTTGAAAAACTCTGTCTGTATCGATCAAAGAGCATAAATTAGGTTTCTGTACAGATGCTTGTTTTATTAATTGGGAAATGCTTCTTCTAAGTTTAGTCTTACTATGGAAAAGAGGTTGAAAATATGCCTTAAAGGTGTTGTTCTTTGCTAGCCTAAGCGTGAAGACCCTCAACAAACGCACTGGAGTTACATATCTATTTCGAGATTCTCATTAAGACCTTGTAGCAACCACAAAACTAAAGTTATCAACGTATGCTGCAAAGAGCTAAGAGAGTTCAATTGGCTGTAGAAGGTTAACATTCCGACATTTACGGTACGCCCTCTACCAAGAGAATTATAACCTGTGATTCATTTATTTGTTGATTCTGTATATATTTAGTTGGCTAGAGCTAGCTTTGGTGAAATAGATATTTTGTTGGGCTAATAGTAACTTTTGTCTTCTTGATGCTCTCATTACTTCTTCTTCTGTCGTAAACCATGTTATCATGATTTGAGTGCTTGTAGAGTAACTAACATAACTACTACATTGTTTCTTGTTTTATAATTTTCAATAGCCATTGTCTTAGTCTTGTAAAGAACTAGCTAGGGGTGCCAATAACTTTCAGAAAAAAACCTAACTTGATCCCAACATAATTTATTCAAGCATCTCCAAGTCGAGCTCAAAAATCCAACATAATTAGTTGTGAAATAATTTCTGCCCTTCATTGCTACTTTATCCTTGGCCTTCAGAATACAAATCCGACCTTCCCCTCCGATTTGGATTCTTGATTCTTATCACATGTTTTTTTGTCAAAATTGCTCCTTCTTGATTCTCATCTCTCTCCTGTTTCTTCAAGTTCTTTGTTCTGTGTATCGCGATTCATACCTCCTGGTTCTTTCTAGATTTGCATCTGTTAATTATTGTTTGTTCCTTACAAAGTTTGGTGTTAGGCCTTAAGTTCTGGACAGTTGTTTTATTTCTTTGATTTTCTGTGTATTTCTGCTATTGGTTTCTTTTTGCCTCTCAATTTTTGGCAATTTCAGGTTCATTTTTTAACAATTTTTGCTTCCCTCTCATTTTGGTTTGCAATTTGAGTTCTTGAATGTGCAGAGATTGAGGTTGAAAAAGTTAGTTGAATATTTCCACAAATCTATGCTATGACCAAATTATCATACATGACTTTACCCTTAATCTCATCACAAATAGTATATCATCTCAACTCAACTTGATCACACAAGATAACTTTGAAATAACACAACTTGATTACAAGATAACTTTGAAATAACCCATTACATTAGCAAAACTGGTGAAAATGAAAAAAACAACAGTCTCCAAAACATAAGAGATTTGCCCTCCTTCTAAGTTTCTTACAAAAAGATCATCTGCTGCTACGGGGCTTATTATTAACTTTCTTCACCAGTGGTTCATCTACGAAACAGTTTGGAGTTAAAAGATCTTTGTTTTCATAACTTGTCTGTCTACTGTCTAATTTTAATCCCAACAAAGTTCACCTTTTCGATTGTCTCTCAATATTCAAAATTTGGTCCAATTTTAGCTCTAAAATCGCTGAAATTTTGAAAATGACAGTTGTTGTCAAATTTTCAGCGATGTGGGGCCAAAATTGAAAAAACTTGTTAATATTGGAACTAAATCGGAATGGTGATTGAGATCAAAATCGGACAGCGGACAAGTTATGGGACGAAAGAACTCTTTTAACTCAAACTGCTTGGGTAGTGGCTTCATTCTCCTTCTGCTTCCCCCAGTCATGCATCTTCCTCAGCAGCTCGGTAGCAGCAACCAAGAAATGAACAGCCTGGATAGCTGACAAAATACCAACAACGCCCTTGAGTGTTTCCAGCCTCAGATCATCAGCTCTCTGCAGTATCATCACAAAACCTTCCTCCTTTGACTTCAGAGCCGAGTTGATTCTACCCCTATCACCCTCATTGATCTCCCCTCCCGCCCGAGTCAACTCACACACCTTATGACTCAGCTCCACCATCTCCATATCCGCCACTTTCGCCTGCTGCTTCGCGAACTTCTCCGTAATCTCCCTTTCTCTCGCGATTGTGCTTCTCTGCAGCTTATCTATCATGTCTATTTGCTCTCCCGACAGGTCGCCTAAATTACCAATCTCTTTACCGCTTAGCAGATCGGATAAGTTCGCCTCGAACTGGATGCTCGATTTGGCGTAGAGGAGGTGGATTGCAGTGGAGGGACGCCACCCACCAATCCAAGTGAAAGCATCCTCCAACAGGCTGCTCCACGGCGGTGATAGTAGCAAAACAATATTGGCTTTTGCCCATTCTGCTTTGATCGAATAGTACTTTTCATAATGAGCTATCACACGATTCACTAAACAAGGCAGTGAATTTGTTTGAGAAGATTGTTGCGACTCTTTGGATGCATAGACGAGATCATCAAGTTGGCAACTTTGCTCTTCATTCCACTTTTCGAAAAATTCTTCAAAGCTTTCTTTCTTGTTTTCATTTCCAGGTTCCAGTGCCATGTGTTTGAATTTTTTTTTTTTTTTTGGTTGTGGTTGTTGTTTGATGTTGAGGGAAAATGGAGTATATATTTATAGATGGTATTTTAAAAGATGCTTGCATGAAGGGTAGAATTGAAGAAGGGATAAGGGCATAATTTTCTACTTAACTTTTAGCATGGGCAGAGCAGGTGATTTTCTTTCTATTAATAGACCAATTGATCTTTGATCATGGCCTTACATTCATTCTCAAACTTAGGGCCTCGGTTGAATGATTTTTTAAATACACATTTTGCGTGGATGAAAATCAGCCGCAATGTGTACATTTATTATTATTATTATTATTATGTGATGGCTCGGTATTTGGCCCAGACTAATACGGGGGACAAAGTGCTCAGTTTTGAAATCAGAGCTCTTTGTATGTATTGATTCATCAAAAAAATGGAGTGTATTATTGAATTTTAAATCTGCGACTTAGAGAAAATTGAAGTAAGAGCTATTTGTATGATCTGGTCCATCTCTTAAACGTAACAAGAGAAAATTTAAGTAAATTAGAGTTTTTTTTTTTTTTTTGTATGAACTGAGCCATCTTACAAATTGATTGCACCATAAAATTTCAAACCTAAGATATATCGATGAGGATAAATCTATACCAAATGGTTATATACTTATACATACGATTTTTTTATGTATTTTGTGTCACAACTTACAAGGTTCCAAAGAAGTGAGTTTATCCAAACTTTCTTCACGTGGTAGATACAGATGAATTTCAAGTTCCAAAATGAGCCAAAATCATAGCTTAATATGAAAGACATCTCTAGCTTAATTTATTTATAGCTTTTAAAATTACTTATGAGATAATATCATTTTTGTCAGTAGAGTTTATCTTTTCACAATTTTGACCCACTTCTTTACTTTTGATAAGTAAATTTTATTTTTATATTTTCATATAGTCTATTGACCGATTAAATTAAATTAATTGTAATTTTATTGTTATGTTAGGGGGCTAAATGCAATTAATAATTTTCAAATAACTACTTTTAACACTTCAAAATAGTTAATTATGTCAATTAACAAACAAACAACCGTGAAAGTAAAATTGTACTTTCATGATTAAGTTTGATAGTGAATGAAAGGGCGAAACAAAATTGAAAAAAAAAAAATCAGGGATAAAATAGTAATTTACTTATAAATGCCGTGAGGACTAAATAGTCATTTCAGAAAAAATCAGGGACTAAAATTGTACTTTCATGATTAAGTTTGGTATTTTGTTCTATTTTTTTATTTTATTTTAAAAGTTAATTAAAGTGGGGGGTTTGAGTTAATTAAATTGATTATTAATTGAAATCCATTAGTTTACCAAGTTTTGACGATAATGAGAGCTTCGTTTGTTGTACTGGAAATAGGCTTGTAGAGTCTTTTTTTTTTTTTAAAAAGTTGTTGAGTTTTTTAATAGTATATAGTTTGCAATAGTAGCACTTATAATTTATTTATTTTAAAAAAAAGAGTTTATTAATGTGAATTCCTTTTTTTTTTTAATTACCCCTTTTCACATTAAATTTTCTTCTGTTTTGATGATGCAAATCACAATTCTAATAACTTGATAAACACACATGCGATATAAAATTCATAAGGACATGTCTAAATTAGGTTTGAGATTGCAAGCCTAAACAAATTAAGCAACAAGTTGCCATGAAATTAAAATGAAATCAACAAAAATTTACAAAGCCCTAAAAACAGAGACGTTTATCGCTGTCAAAAATTGATCAACATACAAAAATGAACAATTCGAAACTGCCAACATCAACGAGACCATAAAAATAGAGACGTTTATCGCTCAACTCTACGACAAAAAATAAAAGATTTGGACCCTTTAAAATTTGGCCCATAAACTATTGTATTTTATTATGGGGTTGGGGTATATACCCCCTCCACCTTTGTTTAATACACTCCCCCTCCACTTTTATTAATTAAATAATCATGTAAAATACCTGTTTTACCCTTTATTAAAATACACAAAGATAGATACACTCCCCTTCAATTTAAATTTAAACTAACCCTAATTCTATCACTAATCCTAACCCTACCGGGCCTACCCACAAACGGCCGCCGCCGAAATCCACAAACGGCCGCTGCCGCCGCCAAACGACGGTCGCCGCCGCTCAACAAACGACGGCCGTCGCCGCAACTCCGGCGGCCACAAAATAAATTTAGAAATTTTAAAAATCAGACTTTGAAAATAAAAAAAGTAAACTTTATTTTGGTCGACAAACCGGAGCCGACCAAAAACACTCCGGTCGACACTGGTTTGTCGACCAAAAGTAATCCGATAAACTCTGGTTTGTCGACCAAAAGTACTCCGGTCGACTATGTGTTTCGAATGATTTTTTTTTTTTAAGAAAACTTAAATTTTCGCCCATTTTGGGTCGGCCAAAAACACTCTCATCGACGAACTATTGTCGACGAGAGGGTTTTCAGGTGACCCAAAATAGTCGAAAATAAAAAAAAAACAAAAAAAAACCTGTGACGATTTGGGGGAGGGTTTCAACTTTCACGGCGGTGGAGGCCGAGAGAAGGGGCGGAGGCGGCGACGCTGGGGGAGGGGACGGAGGTGGTGACACTAGGGTTGGGGGCGGCGCCGCCGCGCCGCTAATTAGTTGCAGAAAAAAAAATAGAAAAAATGGGGGAGGGAGGGGGAGTGCGACAGCGAGAGGAGGAGGGGGAGTGCGACGGCGAGAGGGAGGGGGTGAAGAGGGCGGTGGGGAGGAGGCGCCGCCGCCGCTTGCAGAAAAAAAAAACCTACCTGTTTCTTTAGGGCGGCGACGCTGGAGCGGGCGGCGCCGGAGGAGGTGGCTTGGGGCGGCGGTGGCTTGGAGAAACGAAGGGGAAGGAGGGAATGAGGGGGAAAGGAGGAAATTAGGGTTTTATGGGGGTGTGCATTTATCATACCAATTTTTAAGATAAATGGGTATAATAGACAATTTAGAGGGAGTACATCTATCTTAGAGGTACTTTAAGGTTAGGATATGTATCGGGGGAGTGTATCTAACAAAGCTGGAGGGGTATATACCCCAACCCTTTATTATGGGCCCGAAATCTTACTATCAAAAGTTTGGGTCACACTTCACCCCTTATTAAAGGTCAAGTTGCATTAAAGTGCAATCTGAAATTTTATAATGACATTACATACTACTATATAATTATAACATATATTAATAAATATAAATCTAGATTTTAATTGAACGACTCATTTTATAGTATAGATTTATATTTAATGACTCTTAAGAGCTCACGTTTCGGTTGGATTTAATTGGATATATAAAATCTACATTAAAATTAAATTATGGGATAATATTATTTTCTATTTCGCATTTAATCGTATTATCAAGTTTGATCATGAATTAAACACTATCCTAATACAATATATCTTTTTATTGCAATTTCTAAGAATTGAGGTGGGCAATGGAATTTATATTCTTGTTCATGACATTGATTGCTTAGCTACTTTTAGTTTTAATTGTTGGGATAGTGGCCCATGTGTGTAGATTTTTATGCTTAGCACTTGGTGTCAATATCATTGCAAAACTATTTTTTCCAAACTTTTAATTGCTTTGCAATGAAAAAGTTTGGGGGGTATGTTCGTTTTTACATTTTCTATTGACACCAATGTGTACTCTTGTGTATGTGTGCAATTTGAGCTTTAATGATCATTGAGACACATTTGATGGTGATTTGTTGTGAATTTGATTCCTTGAATGTGTACATGAGTGGAATGAATCACCTTGTTTGTGTTGTTGTCATCTTGTTACCTATGAATGTTTTGCATGCACAATGATTAATGTGGGTGATGATTGATGAATGTTTGAGTCTTGAATGAACCGGTGAGAGTTGAGCTTTCAACCGATGCATTAATCCGGTTTATTTCATTTTTGAGTGGATCAATTCATTGCTTGCTTTTCTAGAACTTGCCCAAGTTCTTGCTTGAAATCATGCTTGTGTGATACTTTGAGATATGATGTAGGCCATCTTTCGTACTACACGCCACTTAGCTAAATTTTTCCAAATAACCAAAGTAATCTTCCGTAGTTAGCCCGTTTGAGCTTGATTTCCCATTTTCTTGACAACCTACAATGTTTAACCACTTAACCTTTTGAGCCTTTGATATCCAAATCTAGTGGAGAATAAAAAGAAAGTGGTAAAACATGTGCTTTAGTGCCTTTGGTTTGAAGAGACAAATTGGCAAAATTGTGAAAAGAGAAAAAAAAGATGGAAGTGAAAAGAAAAATTGAGAAAGAGAAGAGGGACAATGAACCCCAATAGCTTAAAAAGAAAAGAAATTGGCTAAAAAGATGAGAAGATGAATGCATTTGAGGAATTTATATGAAAAGTGAGAGTGAAAGTTGTAAAAACTAAGAGCACGAGCTTGAATTGTTGAAAAAAAAAACTTTCGTTCTCCACTAGACGAGTCACTTTTTCCATATTCATCTTACCCCGTCCAAAGAGCCAATGTTACGTCCTTGTTTAAGCCATATTGATCTCATTGTTGATCATGTTTGTGGTGGAAAGATGGTAGAGCTTGGGCAAGCATATGGGAATTGCAATGCATGATTTGATTGATGAGTGCTTATTGTCCTTAATTTGTTTGAGTGTTTGAGAGAAACACTATATCTAGGGAGTTGAACTTGAACATTTTGATATTGTCATCACCATCACTTGTTGTTGTGTGTTGAGTATGTGTGAGTAATTAGTTGGATCTTCAATATTGAACTTGTGATCATTTTTGAGAATGTATCTTGAGGAAGAAGAATTCATTTCATGTCATTTGATACGTGGGATCTTTCATTAATCATCTAGTTGTAAATTTCACCCTCATGTTGTATTTCTTTCGTTGCTCGAGGACGAGCAACACTTTAAGTTTGGGGGAGTTGATTCGGGTGGAATTTACACGATTTAGATGCATATTTGAAGCTCATTTGATGTTGATTTCATTGAATTATTGGTCGATTATCATTGTTTTGGTCAAAATAAGAGAAATGTAGTGTTTTGTCGATTTTATAGGAAAAACGATGTATTTTGGAAGCAAAACACCAACCATACTTCACTGGATCAAGAAGAGAAGCTGACCATTGGATTCGTCTCGAAAAACGGAGTGGAAAAGAATCGAGTCAATCGGAGGTCGGAAGCTCGAGATACAACGGAACGAAAAATGACGAGGTCGGACCACATTTCTACCCGGCCGGGTTACTTCCACCCGGCCACAGTACTGTACACCCACGTTTTTTATTAGTTCACCCACCGAAGGTTTTGGCCGGGTAAAACCACCCGGGCGGGTCACTTTGGCCCGACCATGCCCTATTCCACCAAAACCTTCGTATTTTGGCCGAGTAAAACCACCCGGCCAAGCCCTATTTTAGCCATTTGCTACATATTTCGGGGGTTTTGGCCCATTTTCTCCATTTTCGAGGGACCTAAGTGTAAATTTCGTCCAAGACTTCTACCCCAACTATAAATAGCTCCAATTTGAGTTTTAGAAAGGAGTCTTACTCCTTTTCCAAGCATATTCTCACACACATTCATATAGTAGTAGGTGTTCTTCATAGTTTAGTTTAATTTCTTCATTAGATTAAATAGAATAGTGGTTTTTACTTCAAATCAAGCTACGATTATCATCGGGCATCGTCTATTACATCGTTTTGTAGCTACATTTTCATGATCAAGGTGATATTACTCTATTTTGCAATTCAATTTGGTATTTTATTAATTTCTCCATGCTATTGTTATTTTGTTATGAATTTGATGTTATTTGTTGTTGTAGCCATGGGATTCTCTTCTAGAACCATGGGCTAAGCTCTTATTGTCTTGGGTGTGAATGTTTTGATGGGTGTTTAGTGTAATTGTGATTAATTGCATGATTAGCTTAGGATTTGGGTGTTAATTGTTTCTATTGTTGTGATTTGTAAGATTCAATTGGTTGATCAATCCTATTAGCTAGCATTTTCGATTATGTTAATTGCAACGAGAGTTGGGTTTGCATGATTGGGGTGTGGGTGTGAGCCTTGATCAATTGATTGAAGTTTAGTAATAATTATCTTAACCGAGAGAGGGTTAATTGCTAGACCGACAACATTAGACATTAAACGAATAGAGGTCGTCTAGGAGTTTGGTGAGAGGGCGTTTCATAAGCATTAGTAACCGTGTTGAAAGTGTTTATGAAACACTATCTTATGAGCTTATGGTATTTGATTAGATCCTATAATTGCTAATCAATGCACGATGTCTACCTATGCCTTTCGAGGGGGTTTGCACACATTTGTGATAGCCTTTAGCTTGACCCAAATTCGTAGTAAAATCCAATCGCCCATTCGATCCAAGTCTCTCCAACTAGCATCAAAACTCACAAACACATCAAACTAAACTAACAAAGCATAAAAAAATGAACAAGAAATGAAAGAAAGCAAGTAAAAAATGGGTTGCCTCCCATTTAGCGCTAAGATTAACGTCTTCAAGCCGGACGGAACTAAATGAGCTCATCGAAAAGGCCATGGATATCGGGCCTCCTTGCCAATGTATTTTAATCTTTTGGCCTCAAAGTCATGGAGGCTCTCATGAATAGAAGACCAACCTCTTGCATCTTTCTTGCATATTTCTCTCAATGGATGTTCTTCTTGTTCCTTCGCGATCGTCTTCTTCCATTGCTCTCCTTTTTCCCCAAGGATGCCCACACACTTCTCAATTTCTTTCTTTGGATCAAAGTGATCAAGAGGCAAAATGAAATCAATAGAAGCATCAATATCAATTAAAGAGTAAATTGAAGAGTTTAAAGGTTTAGAAATGCTCATTTCACTCTTCAAGTCGTCTCGTTATGCTTCTTGATTTTCTTGTTCTTTGTTGCTCATGTCCATCAAAGGACATTCTTCTTCATCTCCTTTATCAAAAAGCTTGACATCTTCAACCTCCTCACTTGGATCCTCCTCTTCTTCTTTCATAGCGATGACCAATCACCCGATTTTGAGTTCATCCGCTCCATTCCATTCAGAAGTGACTTGAGTTGATTCGCTTGTTGTAGTTGGGTGGACTTTATCTCCTCTAATGCATCCAACCTTTTTTTACTTGCATCCAAATTTTTCAAGGTGAGTGCAATGAGGTCTTTTGTAGTATCACTTTCTTCATTATTTGGTGACCAATGTGCATTGTTTTCCCACTCTTGATATTGATAATAAGAAGGAGTTTGTTGCATTTGATAATCGTACTCAAAGCTCCTCTCACTATCATAACAATTTTCCTTCGAAACTCTATGAAACTCAAGGCAAAGTTCCTCCATAGGTGGAGGAGGAGGTGGACAATATAAATCTTCAGGTGGTGGGGGAGGATATTGATATGGGTGTTGAGGAAGAGTGTATTGATTTGGAGGTAGAGGATAAGGGTGTTGCGGTGGAAGGTATTGATGTTGTGGAGGAGGTGGATAATATGCTTGTGGTTGAGGTGGGTAAGGATAAGGATAATATCCTTGAGGAAGAGGTGTTGCTTCTTCATTCCTCCAATCTTGATAATAGGAGGGAACTTGTTGCATTTGATAATGGTGATCAAAGTTCCTCCAATCATCGCAGTTCACATCTCCATGTTGTGGAGGATAAACCATACCATTTTGATTATAGCATTGATTCCATTGGTATTGGTTGTATCCATCCATCAAGGCAATGAAGTTCACACCTACACAAAAACAAGTATCAAAGCCCACAAAAGAAACGAAAAACAAAATAACGAAAAAGAAATGCTACTATCAATAACATACATTTTTTTGTTATAATAACATACACTTTTCATTAATAGAACATACATTTTTTTGTTATAATAACATACACTTTTCATTAAATAGATCATACACTTTGTAGTTATTGATAAACGGGGTTTTTCTATAATTTTAATGCTCAATTACGTGTCATTTTAACTCGCATTACATTTGTTTATATATTAAAAAGAGGTGAAATGACGATTTCTTGAAGAATAGCACAAATTGTGTTATTTGAGTGTTTTCAGGCGAAAACAAGAATCAAAAGTTTGTCAAAGATAATTCAAAGCCATCACATTAGAAATGCGACGAAAAGAGGATTGCAATGAAACAAGAATCAAGTAAATCCGAGTTCGTGAGCTCAAGTTATAAATAAAGCAATGATGAAGGTCGGCAGAAATCGAAGAATTGCGAGTCTAAAAAACCATACAGCACTCTGGAAAGAAATTCACGCATGTGAGTTTTGGGTTCATTCTTCCATCAGCATATAAAGCCCATCACAATTTTTAGTCAAGAATTGATCAAGCCCATTTAATCACGTCAATGAAGTCAAAGATAATTAAATAATTTGGATGTTATCATAAGCGGGGAATTAGCGAAGATCTAATCTGGTGAGAAAAAGATGCAGATTTTGGAAAAAGATAAAATCATATCTTGAAAATCAAGATACTCGGATCTTGATGGGCTTTTCTAATCTATATATACAAGAAAGATATTTGCCAAAGGGGGAAAGACGGAACGAAGAAGCAGCAGCATCTCAGAAGCACCGCAACATACAATAAGTTTATTTTATTCCTTTCTTAAATTCATTTTCTTTATTTATTTATTGATGAATTATTCTAGCTAATCCTATTTGAGGTCCTAGGACATGAAAGTAGATTGAGATTTATTTTTGCAACGGTTAATTTTAATTGATGAACTCTGTTTTGTTATTCTTATTTATGCATCCTTTTATCTTGTGAATTTAATTGCAAAGGCCACGTGATTGAATTCGTTTGTTTATTTAAATCAACATTCGAGAGAGGAGATTTAAATATTGAGCATAGGATTGCATGATTTATTATGAGTCAATATTCGAGAGAGGAGATTCATAATAGAAGAGGAATATAATCTTGATTTGGTGAGAGGAGTAATTATTGGAGCAAAGTAGAGATACAAACTCTTAAATAATTATATCTAACAAGGTTAATGAGATCGAGAGATGATTTAATCTTCCTTAGTGGTTACCTCTATAAAAATACTAAACGAAGTAATCAGTTGAATTAATTTGTATGTAAATTTGATCTCAATTGAAATCGTAAGTCCTAGGATCCGCCATATTTTATTGATTTCTCAAAACAACGTTAAATTGATATTTACATTCGGTTCTATTTATTTTGGTTACTTAGAGTATTTTAAATATTTTTGCTTAATCAAACCCATCATCCAAGTTATTATTTTTCTAGATAAAAATCAGTTATTAAAATCGTAATAGATATTAGAGCTAATCCTCGTGGATACGATACTCATGCTCACTACGTACTATAATCTACGCCGTACACTTGCGGAATAATTTAGGCTACAAAAATATAGTGAACAAGTTTTTGGCGCCGTTGCCGGGGATTAGTTTAATTTAATACTATTTTGATAAATAACAAGTTCTTAATCTAGAGTTTATTTTACTGTTATTTTCTTTTCGTTCAATTATTTGATTTCAATTTATTTCTTGAATTTTCTTGTTTACTTTCTTTTACCTCCTGTTGACGTTAAATACTAGTGTTTACGTCATACTAATTTTATTCCAGTTACTTGATTCTTCTTGGTTAGTAATTAATTAGAAAGCAGATAATCAAAGTTCTTTCTGCCCAAAATATTAAACCATATGTCTTTGGTATTAAATTATCAAATTATCTACTGATTTCAGGATTATTGCATGAACACACGCTCGAGGAGTAGAAATCTTGAAGTTTTGAATCCTGAGATTGAAGCGGTTTGTCGTCATAATAATCGAGTTAGAAGAAACCGACGTAGAGAGATGGAGGATAATATCAACGATAATGATAATAATTTACCACAAAACCAAGTACCACAGAATGTCCAAAATCCACCACAAAATGTCCAAAATCCAGTAGCACTTGAAGAAGAAAATCAACGACCAATACGTGATTATTTTAGGCCAATTGGTAGGAGATTCGATGGAGCTATTCATCACCCGGTAAACGCAAACAATTTTGAACTAAAGGTGCCATTGATTCAGATGGTGCAACAGAATCAGTTTGGGGGTTTTCCATCAGAAGATCCAAATGCACATTTGACACATGTGGTGGAAGTTGCAGGCACAGTTAAGTATAATGGGGTACCGGAAGAAGCAATCCGTCTTCGCCTATTCCCGTTCTCCCTTAAAGACAAGGCAAAACAATGGTACAATTCTCAATTACCAAACTCTATAACCACTTGGGATGATCTAGTGCAAAGATTCTTGATGAAATATTTTCCACCGGTAAAAACATTGAAGTTGAAGGGCGAGATAACCCAATTCACGCAGCGGGACGACGAGCCTCTTTATGATGCTTGGGACCGTTTTAAAGATTTGTTGAGAAAATGCCCTCAACACGGATTTCAACCTGAGCAACAAATCTGCTACTTTTACTCCGGGATGGAACCTCGAACAAGAACTATAGTAGATTCATCCGCTGGAGGTTCACTTCTTTCTAAAGGACCGGATGAAGCCTTTGAACTTTTAGATGAAATGTCATTAAATAGCTACCAATGGACCTCAGAAAGAAGAGATATTAAGAGATTGGCAGCAGTAGAAGGAACGAATGTGCTCGAGAAACTCACAGCCCAGATAAGCACATTGAGCACTCAAGTGGAAAGTCTCTTAGCTGAGAAAACGAACAAAGCATGGATAGATCAAATCATTGCAGAAGAAGCAAAGTATGTGGGAAATAATGGAAATCGGAACTTTGGAAATTATCAAAAGATGCCTCCAAATCAATACCATCCAAACTTAAGGAACCATGAAAATTTCTCATACTCAAATACGAGAAATACACTTCAACCACCTCCAGGTTTCAGCGTTACAAATGGAGTTATTGATGAGCCGAAAAAGCCAAATTTAGAGGAAATGTTTGCATCATTCATGGGAGAAACAAAGAATTTTATGGTGGAAACTAAACAAGAATTTGCCAGGTCGAGACAAACAGTTGATGCTCTTGCAAATTCTACAAGGAGTCAAATTAAGAGTTTAGAGACACAAATTGGTCAATTAGCCACTATTGTTGGAGGACAACATCAAAGGGGTCAATTTCCTTCTAACACCGAGCTCAACCCAAAAGAGCAAGTTCAAGCTATAACTCTAAGAAATGGTACGAGCTACGAGGGACCTACTATACCAGTGAATGGCGGAGAAAATAAAAAGGTGGAAGAAGATGATGCAATAATGGAAAAGGTAGTAGAAGAACCAAAAAGAAAGAGAAAAGCACCAGACTTAGAAAAATCATCTGAATTACCAAAAGGCTCAGTACCTTTACCATTCCCCCAGCGTTTTCGAAAGAAGAAGTTAGACAATCAATTTGCTAAATTTCTCGACATTTTCAAAAAAATCCAGATCAATATTCCGTTTGCCGAAGCGCTTGAACAAATGCCGAATTATGCAAAATTTCTCAAGGAGGTCATAGCTAAAAAGAGAAAGATGGAGGAATACGAGACTGTGAATCTTACAGAAGAGTGTTCGGCGATCGTGCAGCGCAAGCTTCCACAAAAATTGAAAGATCCGGGAAGCTTTACAATCCCATGTGAAATCGGGCCAACATCATTCAAACGAGCTTTATGTGACCTTGGAGCAAGCATTAATCTGATGCCTTATTCCATCTTTCAATCACTTGGACTTGGAGAGTTGAGACCGACTACTATAAGTCTTCAGCTAGCGGATCGAACATTTACGTATCCACGAGGCATTATTGAAGACGTTCTTGTGAAAGTTGGTAAATTTATCTTTCCTGCTGATTTTGTAGTATTGGATATGCAAGAAGATCTAGATATTCCTCTCATCTTAGGGCGACCATTTCTAGCCACGGGAAGAGCACTAATTGATGTGCATAAAGGAGAGTTAATGTTAAGGGTAAATGATGAACATGTGTTGTTTTCCATCTACAAGTCTATGAAGTTTCAGGATAATGAGGAATGTCACTTAGTCGACCATGTTCAAGCATGCATTAAAGACGAAGTTGAACAATCATATTCAGAAGATACACTTAAACAATCCATAAGCCACTTTATACCCTCCGCCTCTAATGTATCTTTTATTGATTTTGATAATATGGAATATGTGTGTTTCCCTAATTCTTTGCAGGAAGCACCAAGGATAAAAAGATATTACGAGTCAAAATTACAAGAGAATGCGTCTGGCCTTAAGCTAGTTGAATCCTAAAGAGAGAAAAAGTGTCGGGCTAAAGACGTAAAAAGCAGCGCTTGTTGGGAGGCAACCCAATATTTTTTTTTTTTTTTTTTTTTCTTGTTATTTTAATTTTTTTGTGTGTGTTTCTTATTGTTTGTTTGCAGGTAAACCCAAGGAAATGATTTAAATAACGTAAGTTTGGGAAAAAATCAAATATTCACTTAATGCTAATGCACTTAGATTCAGGTATGCACACATTATTTCAATATAAAAAAGGGACAGTCATCAACTATCTTCATCGAGGCTTAGAAGATTAAAATGTATAAGGTATGTAATCCTCAAATTCTACTACTCTCTAGTTGTGAAGAAGAAAGGATATAACCATGATACATGCAAAATTGCTTGATTCTGTTGAGTAAATGAGTTATTTTAGATTTCAAAGTTCTTGACAAAATGTGTTATTTATGCTTTAATTCATAATATATGGAACATACATATAAATGAGATTGTGATATGCTTTTATGTTCAAAACATGCCTGCCAAGTGTTCGATGAAAAAAACACAATGAGTTATGCTCATTTGAAATAGTGCTTTTAATAAAAATTTGATTGATGCTTGAGATTATGAGTCTTGATTGGTTAAGGTGATTTTTGTCAAAATAATGCTTAAGTCTTTACTGCATAGTGAATGAGTTTAAAGTATGATATTGATTTTTTGAAAGAACATGTGGAGATGGGTGACAAAATATGAACTGGTGAGCTTTTGAGCTAAAAACAAGACTTCCAATTTTGAAGTCTCATTTCTTTTCTTTGAGTGAATTAAAGTCAATCCCTATATTAGTCTCTAGAACTTGCCGAGGTTCTTATTCGAGGCCGCATGTTGTTAGTAAAATTGAAAAATGATTTAAGGCCATCTTTCGTAACTTTAGTCACTTGGCCATGATAAAAATAATCCTACCTGAAAACATTTATCCATTGCTAACCCCTTGAGCCTTTACACCTGTTCTTTGGCTAACCATGATATAAACATAACCTTTTTGCCTATAAGCCTTCGTCCCTTTAAGGATCATATTATATCAATAGGCTTCGCGAAAAGATGGAAGAAAAAATATATTGCTAAAGGAAGAGCTTGAGAATAGAGTCTTAAAAATTTGACTGTCAAATAGCCTCTATAAGAGAAGAAGCTGGAGCAGCTTAATGGGAAAATTAGAAAAGAAAGAGGGAATGGAATACAACCAAGTTAAGGCTACAAAAGTGTGCTTAAAAATAGTACAAGTTGAAAAAAAAAAAAAATCAAGAATATATGCTTGATTGACAAGAAGCTCAAAGCTGTAGAAGAAAAATAGTGAAGAAAGCTAATTAATATAGCTTTTCTGAAATTTGAAAGGCAATGGCGACAAAATATTGGATGATAAGCGGAGTCTTTGATATAATTGATCCAATAATTTAGTCACGTTCATCCAAATATTTCCCACCATGTCCAAAGAGCCTCATTACGGTCCAAAATAAAGACCTTATTGATTTCTTTTTCATTAACACTTAATGTGGTGGAGATGTAGATAATCGGCAAGCATATGGCAGACGTCATATATATTGACTTGAGTGTAAACACGTCATAAACACTTGAGTGTAAGAGTGAAAACACTATCCTTTGTAAGTGTCACGTTTTCCACATGTTACTCTTCTTGATCAATAGATGTGCTTGAAAATGTACTACTTTTCATGAGAGATGATGAGCATTAATTGATGATTTTTCACTAAAGCCTAAGAGATTTCATATGATCCTGTGTTGAGGAGCTGTCATGAGTAATCTTTTTAGAGTTAAACCTCCCATTAATTCATGCTTAATTTTCTTTTGTCGCTCGAGGACGAGCAACGGTTTAAGTTTGGGGGAGTTGATAAACGGGGTTTTTCTATAATTTTAATGCTCAATTACGTGTCATTTTAACTCGCATTACATTTGTTTATATATTAAAAAGAGGTGAAATGACGATTTCTTGAAGAATAGCACAAATTGTGTTATTTGAGTGTTTTCAGGCGAAAACAAGAATCAAAAGTTTGTCAAAGATAATTCAAAGCCATCACATTAGAAATGCGACGAAAAGAGGATTGCAATGAAACAAGAATCAAGTAAATCCGAGTTCGTGAGCTCAAGTTATAAATAAAGCAATGATGAAGGTCGGCAGAAATCGAAGAATTGCGAGTCTAAAAAACCATACAGCACTCTGGAAAGAAATTCACGCATGTGAGTTTTGGGTTCATTCTTCCATCAGCATATAAAGCCCATCACAATTTTTAGTCAAGAATTGATCAAGCCCATTTAATCACGTCAATGAAGTCAAAGATAATTAAATAATTTGGATGTTATCATAAGCGGGGAATTAGCGAAGATCTAATCTGGTGAGAAAAAGATGCAGATTTTGGAAAAAGATAAAATCATATCTTGAAAATCAAGATACTCGGATCTTGATGGGCTTTTCTAATCTATATATACAAGAAAGATATTTGCCAAAGGGGGAAAGACGGAACGAAGAAGCAGCAGCATCTCAGAAGCACCGCAACATACAATAAGTTTATTTTATTCCTTTCTTAAATTCATTTTCTTTATTTATTTATTGATGAATTATTCTAGCTAATCCTATTTGAGGTCCTAGGACATGAAAGTAGATTGAGATTTATTTTTGCAACGGTTAATTTTAATTGATGAACTCTGTTTTGTTATTCTTATTTATGCATCCTTTTATCTTGTGAATTTAATTGCAAAGGCCACGTGATTGAATTCGTTTGTTTATTTAAATCAACATTCGAGAGAGGAGATTTAAATATTGAGCATAGGATTGCATGATTTATTATGAGTCAATATTCGAGAGAGGAGATTCATA
Source organism: Galeopsis tetrahit (assembly GCA_963675135.1). Classification (NCBI taxonomy): domain Eukaryota; kingdom Viridiplantae; phylum Streptophyta; class Magnoliopsida; order Lamiales; family Lamiaceae; genus Galeopsis; species Galeopsis tetrahit. Next base: position 16,209,769 of record OY776125.1, on the reverse strand, counting down.
ATAGAAGAGGAATATAATCTTGATTTGGTGAGAGGAGTAATTATTGGAGCAAAGTAGAGATACAAACTCTTAAATAATTATATCTAACAAGGTTAATGAGATCGAGAGATGATTTAATCTTCCTTAGTGGTTACCTCTATAAAAATACTAAACGAAGTAATCAGTTGAATTAATTTGTATGTAAATTTGATCTCAATTGAAATCGTAAGTCCTAGGATCCGCCATATTTTATTGATTTCTCAAAACAACGTTAAATTGATATTTACATTCGGTTCTATTTATTTTGGTTACTTAGAGTATTTTAAATATTTTTGCTTAATCAAACCCATCATCCAAGTTATTATTTTTCTAGATAAAAATCAGTTATTAAAATCGTAATAGATATTAGAGCTAATCCTCGTGGATACGATACTCATGCTCACTACGTACTATAATCTACGCCGTACACTTGCGGAATAATTTAGGCTACAAAAATATAGTGAACAGTTATAATAACATAAACTTTTCATTAATATGACATACACTTTTCATTAATAGATCATACACTTTACAGTTATAATAACATACATTTTTCATTAATATATAACTTACACTTTTCATTAATAGTTCATACACTTTTCAGTTATAATATCATACACTTTTCAGTTATAATAACATACACTTTTCATTAAAAACAATGTTGCACTTTTCAATATACTAACATACATTTTTCATTAAAAAAGCAAAGATACACTTTTTAGTTATAATAACATACACTTTAAAAATAAAAAAAAAACGACAAAAAAAAATCGAAAAAAAATTGACTAGTGAAAGTCTACTCAAGTACATGGTGTACTTGAGTACATACAAGACTTTGACTTAAAATAATTAATCATGCCTAAATCAAACATTGTATTCCATCAAGGCACCAATTTTTGATATGTGAAATATGAGGCGGTTAAGTGTTTTACATTGTACTTTGTCAGTTTCACAGTTGTTTGCACACTTATGTTATTTGTTTGTTCCACACTTATTTGTACACTCTTAAAAAAGGAAATACTTCTATAAATCACATCTTCACAAAATTCTCATATTTATACAAAATGTCATTATTTTTAAACTCATTTTAACCACTATCTTTATTTTATTCATAACAAATGTGTCCAAACACTTATGAAGTAATCAAATGGAGGGAGTATTTCAATAAAAATAAAAGAGAAAATATAACTTTTGGTCACTCAACTTTATCACTTTTCAAATTTAATCACTCACATTTAATCACTATCAAAATTGGTCACTCAATTATTATTTTCTATCAATTTTGATGTTTGATGCTGCTGTTAGTAAATTTGTCATTAAGAAACGGGGAAAAAGTTTTGAGCGCTAATTCTTTTTTACACCTATTTTAGGGCATATTGCATCATCCCATTTTTCTACAACATCTCTATTCACTTGCATTCTCACCACGAAAAGCATTGAAGTATGCTCTGTACACCGGGAAGGATTTCTCTTTACAAGCAAGCTTTTTTTAATTCTAGTTGCTCTAGCTGGGGCTCACAATGCCTTCTTTCTTAACTGTAATTCCTGAAAACCTTCTTTTTTTGTTGTACACAAAATCTGTTATCTTATCTGCGTCAGTAAATAGTGCAAGTCCTGAAAACCCTTCTTTTTTATTTTATCCGCGTCACTAAATAGTGAAAGTCCTGAAAACCCTTTTTTGTTGTACACAAAATATGTTATCTTATTTGCGTCAGTAAATAGACTCTCAAATGCTGGATGAATCATTTTTGCTTGTCACTCATGAAAATCCAAACATGAACCCAATATCATTATCTAGCAATGTTAGAAACCACTGTCAAGTATCTCTGGTTTAAAACTCTCCACTACTGCATATATATATGCAATTGAGAAGAAATTGTTGTTGGGATCTATCTCGTAGTTAAAAGCTGACCACCCTTTCAGAAAACAACCCTAAACCCCAATAACCTTTTTACAAGCTTTAAAACCTTACCGCAATAACCTTCTTACAAGCTTTAAAATCTTGTCAGTCAATTTCAACACACAGATGAACCAGTCCTTAATAACTCTTCACAATAATCCATGATTTTACGACTGTACACTCTATTAAATAACCTTCTTACAAGCTTTAAAATCTTGTCAGTCAATTTCAACACACAGATGACCCAGGATTAATCCTTAATAACTCTTCACAATAATCCATGATTTTACTACTGTACACTCTATTATTAGCTCCAAATGTCTTCTTGCTTGTTCTATATACTTGTTCCAATTATTTTTTAACTTTTTCACATAATGCTTCCCAACCCAATTTGACTTAATACTTTCATTCTTGTAAATCAGGAGCATTTTGTGTTGTGGATTGTAAGCTTTAATATGTCATGATCTGTTATTATACATTGGAGATACCCACCCATATCACTCACATTCCTCTTTTCTACCTACATCTTAGTATTTTTTTGTTATTATTGTGAAGCCTGAAACTCATTCTCCTCTTAATACAAAAAGTGGTAATGGCTTTCTTAGCTTCTTTTTTTGATGAATTAAAATACGTGTTAATGGTGTAAAAAAAGAATTAGCATTCAAAATCTTTTCTCCTAGATGACTAAATCTAAGATAAACTTGGGAGTCATAAGTGAGACTAAAGTTTAAAAGTGTGAAAGAAAGAAGTAGTACGAACACTTGTTACATAGTTTAATAATATTTCCTCTACGTATAGGTTTTTCACTACTTTTGGTCACATAGATTAAGAAAAATAATTTAATAATAGATATAGACAAGTGGTGTGTTGAAAAAAAAAAAAAAGATATAAAGTGAAGTGTAAAAATAAAAAGTGAGGTAGTAAAGACTCTTCATATTTATGAGTAATAAAGTTGATTTTTAGTGTGAATAAAATAATGACATTTGATGTAATATTATGATATTTTAAGGGAATAGTTAATATGTTATTTTGTTGTTTTAAGTATGAGTCATTAAGTAAGGGACGATCAAAATGGTAAAATGAGTCATTAAGTAGGAGATTGATGGATTGCTTTATAACTATATTTTAATCTAATACATTTTTTTTAGATTTACGTATGAGCAACGAGCCATTAAAGAATTATACACTATTTGAGATTGATGAGTTACTTTAAAAAAAAATGGGAGTAATTTAAGTTGATTTTCATCAATGTCTGCTCAAGACCGAGATCTGATATCTTTACAACACAATTCACTCATTCTTGAAGAGTTGAGTTATGATCGCTACAACATGTTTTCTTCAACTCTAACTGTCGAATAGAGCGATGTTCTACAAGAAATACTTGAAGTAATTAATTGTTTGTTCCCGTGATGGTGAAGTATTCTTTTTGTATGAATACGGGGGTACTGGAAAAACTTTCACATGAAAAACTATTTCTACCGCCATTAGATCTCACATAGATATAGTTTTTAATGTTGCATCAAGTGGTGTAGCTTCTCTTCTTTTGTCAAGAGACGTTCTAAGTTTTTATTTTGATTAGCATTTATAAATCATCGAATTGCAACATAATAACCTGGTACTCATTGCAAAAGAACTTATAATATATTCAAAGCTGATAATATGGGACGAGACATCGATTATTAACAGATTTGTTTTGAAAAATCTTTGCCTAAATTCAAATGAAAAAAAATATGCAAATGTACAACAAATGTTGTCTACAAGTAAGTTTTCTGCCATTTATAATTTTGTATATTGATTTCTTTTATAAATAAAATTTTAATTCTCTATTATATTATTATTTTTTATATAAATAATGTAATCTATATAACTATAATATTTTATTTTCTTATCTTTTAATTTTAATAGGATAACAAATTTACTCATCTATACATGTTTCAAAAAAAAATTTAATTAATAAAATAAAATAAATTTATTTTAACCCCGCGTAAAACACGAGTTTTACACTAGTGTGAAATATGAGGCGGTTAAGTGTTTTACATTATACTTTGTCAGTTTCACAGTTGTTTGAACACTTATGTTATTTGTTTGTTCCACACGTGTTTGTACACCCTTAAAAAAAAGAAATTCTTCTATAAATCACATCTTCACAATATTCACGTATTTATACAAAATGTCATTATTTTTAAACTCATTTTAACCACTATCTTTATTTTATTCATAACACTACACTCATTAATCGTTACATATTCTTAAGAAAAATGTGTCCAAACATTTATGAAGTAATGAAATGTAGGGAGTATTCCAATAAAAATAAACGGAAAAATATTACTTTTAGTCCCTGAACTTTACCACTTTTCAGGTTTGATAACCCACATTTAATCACTATTAAAATTGGTCACCCAATTATTATTTTCTATCAATTTTGATGATGCTGTTAATAAATCCGTCATTATCAAACGGAGAAAAAGTTTTGAGCACTAATTCTTTTTTGACATCTATTTTAATTCAGCGGCTTCCTTTCATATTTTTTTTTTGTAGTGTCAACTTGATTTTAGGGCATATTGTATCATTCCATTTTTCTACAACATCTCTATTTACTTTGCAGTCTCACCAAGAAAAGAAAAGCATTGAAGTATGCTATGGACACTGGAAAGGAAGCAAAGCTTTTTTATTCTAATTGCTCTAGCAGCGGCTCACAATGTCTTTCTTTCTTAGCTGCAAGTCCTGAAAACCCTTCTTTTTTTCTTTTTTTGTTGTACACAAAATCTGAACGCCTTCTTTCTTAACTGCAAGTCCTGAAAACCCTTCTTTTTTCTTTTTTGTTGTACACAAAATCTAACAATGTTAGAAACCACTCCCAAGTATCTCTGGTTTCACTCTCCGCATATATGCAATTGAGAACAAATTTTTGTTGGGATCCATCCATAAACCCCAATAACCTTCTTACAATCTTTAAAACCTTGTCCCAGATGACCAGGATTAATCTTTAACAACTCTTCACAATAATCTCTGATTTTACTACGGTACATTCGCTCCAATGTCTTCTTCCTTCTATATACTTGTTGCAATTATTTTTTAAACTTCTTTCAGATAATGCTTCCCAATCCGTGTTGTGGATTGTAAGTTTTAATCTGTCATATAATCTGTTATTATGCATTAGAGATACCCACACATACCACTCACATTCCTCTTTTCTATCTACATCTTGTAGTATTTTTTTGTCATTATTGTTAAGCCCGAAACTCATTCCTCTCTTAATCTTAATGCAAAAAGTGGTAATGACTTTCTTAACTTCTTTTTTTTATGAATTAAAATAGGTGTCAATGGTGTCAAAAAAAGAATTAGGGCTTAAAATCTTTTCTCCGTTAGTTAATGACGGATTTACTAGCAACATTGATAGAAAATAATAAATGGTGATTAAATGTGGATACCAAATCTGAAAAGATGTAAACTTGAGTGATCATTATTGATATTTTCCCAAAATGAAACTGAATTTTGGAAATGTGAAGAAGAAGTGGTACGACACTCGTCAATAGTGTGTACCTTGGCCATTATCACTGGTACTCCACATTGATGAAGTTCCCATTTCCTCACACTCAACTAACTCAAGATATTACTCAAAATCCCAAAGTAGATTTCCTTCTCACCGATCTGCCAACGGTATAATCGCTCCTATCAAAATTACACAAGACGTCGGCGTTGCTGTGCCGAAATTTGGTTACCGGATAGCAATAATGCTGGTGAGTCACTGCATTTTCATAATAAACACGCTAATCGCATGAATTAGATGATGATGATAGGGGGAGGGTAGGGTTTCAATAAGAGGTATACGAATCTTCATCCAATTATTTGGATGCTTGTTTTATTAATTGGGTATTTACCATCAAGGTTTAGGTCACTGCAGTATATATAATTCATCAAAACAATTATAGTTAACATACTAAGGACAAATTGTGGATTTAACAATTCGAAACTGGGAATAAACAGGTTCAATTATCTTGAAAAACTCTGTCTGTATCGATCAAAGAGCATAAATTAGGTTTCTGTACAGATGCTTGTTTTATTAATTGGGAAATGCTTCTTCTAAGTTTAGTCTTACTATGGAAAAGAGGTTGAAAATATGCCTTAAAGGTGTTGTTCTTTGCTAGCCTAAGCGTGAAGACCCTCAACAAACGCACTGGAGTTACATATCTATTTCGAGATTCTCATTAAGACCTTGTAGCAACCACAAAACTAAAGTTATCAACGTATGCTGCAAAGAGCTAAGAGAGTTCAATTGGCTGTAGAAGGTTAACATTCCGACATTTACGGTACGCCCTCTACCAAGAGAATTATAACCTGTGATTCATTTATTTGTTGATTCTGTATATATTTAGTTGGCTAGAGCTAGCTTTGGTGAAATAGATATTTTGTTGGGCTAATAGTAACTTTTGTCTTCTTGATGCTCTCATTACTTCTTCTTCTGTCGTAAACCATGTTATCATGATTTGAGTGCTTGTAGAGTAACTAACATAACTACTACATTGTTTCTTGTTTTATAATTTTCAATAGCCATTGTCTTAGTCTTGTAAAGAACTAGCTAGGGGTGCCAATAACTTTCAGAAAAAAACCTAACTTGATCCCAACATAATTTATTCAAGCATCTCCAAGTCGAGCTCAAAAATCCAACATAATTAGTTGTGAAATAATTTCTGCCCTTCATTGCTACTTTATCCTTGGCCTTCAGAATACAAATCCGACCTTCCCCTCCGATTTGGATTCTTGATTCTTATCACATGTTTTTTTGTCAAAATTGCTCCTTCTTGATTCTCATCTCTCTCCTGTTTCTTCAAGTTCTTTGTTCTGTGTATCGCGATTCATACCTCCTGGTTCTTTCTAGATTTGCATCTGTTAATTATTGTTTGTTCCTTACAAAGTTTGGTGTTAGGCCTTAAGTTCTGGACAGTTGTTTTATTTCTTTGATTTTCTGTGTATTTCTGCTATTGGTTTCTTTTTGCCTCTCAATTTTTGGCAATTTCAGGTTCATTTTTTAACAATTTTTGCTTCCCTCTCATTTTGGTTTGCAATTTGAGTTCTTGAATGTGCAGAGATTGAGGTTGAAAAAGTTAGTTGAATATTTCCACAAATCTATGCTATGACCAAATTATCATACATGACTTTACCCTTAATCTCATCACAAATAGTATATCATCTCAACTCAACTTGATCACACAAGATAACTTTGAAATAACACAACTTGATTACAAGATAACTTTGAAATAACCCATTACATTAGCAAAACTGGTGAAAATGAAAAAAACAACAGTCTCCAAAACATAAGAGATTTGCCCTCCTTCTAAGTTTCTTACAAAAAGATCATCTGCTGCTACGGGGCTTATTATTAACTTTCTTCACCAGTGGTTCATCTACGAAACAGTTTGGAGTTAAAAGATCTTTGTTTTCATAACTTGTCTGTCTACTGTCTAATTTTAATCCCAACAAAGTTCACCTTTTCGATTGTCTCTCAATATTCAAAATTTGGTCCAATTTTAGCTCTAAAATCGCTGAAATTTTGAAAATGACAGTTGTTGTCAAATTTTCAGCGATGTGGGGCCAAAATTGAAAAAACTTGTTAATATTGGAACTAAATCGGAATGGTGATTGAGATCAAAATCGGACAGCGGACAAGTTATGGGACGAAAGAACTCTTTTAACTCAAACTGCTTGGGTAGTGGCTTCATTCTCCTTCTGCTTCCCCCAGTCATGCATCTTCCTCAGCAGCTCGGTAGCAGCAACCAAGAAATGAACAGCCTGGATAGCTGACAAAATACCAACAACGCCCTTGAGTGTTTCCAGCCTCAGATCATCAGCTCTCTGCAGTATCATCACAAAACCTTCCTCCTTTGACTTCAGAGCCGAGTTGATTCTACCCCTATCACCCTCATTGATCTCCCCTCCCGCCCGAGTCAACTCACACACCTTATGACTCAGCTCCACCATCTCCATATCCGCCACTTTCGCCTGCTGCTTCGCGAACTTCTCCGTAATCTCCCTTTCTCTCGCGATTGTGCTTCTCTGCAGCTTATCTATCATGTCTATTTGCTCTCCCGACAGGTCGCCTAAATTACCAATCTCTTTACCGCTTAGCAGATCGGATAAGTTCGCCTCGAACTGGATGCTCGATTTGGCGTAGAGGAGGTGGATTGCAGTGGAGGGACGCCACCCACCAATCCAAGTGAAAGCATCCTCCAACAGGCTGCTCCACGGCGGTGATAGTAGCAAAACAATATTGGCTTTTGCCCATTCTGCTTTGATCGAATAGTACTTTTCATAATGAGCTATCACACGATTCACTAAACAAGGCAGTGAATTTGTTTGAGAAGATTGTTGCGACTCTTTGGATGCATAGACGAGATCATCAAGTTGGCAACTTTGCTCTTCATTCCACTTTTCGAAAAATTCTTCAAAGCTTTCTTTCTTGTTTTCATTTCCAGGTTCCAGTGCCATGTGTTTGAATTTTTTTTTTTTTTTTGGTTGTGGTTGTTGTTTGATGTTGAGGGAAAATGGAGTATATATTTATAGATGGTATTTTAAAAGATGCTTGCATGAAGGGTAGAATTGAAGAAGGGATAAGGGCATAATTTTCTACTTAACTTTTAGCATGGGCAGAGCAGGTGATTTTCTTTCTATTAATAGACCAATTGATCTTTGATCATGGCCTTACATTCATTCTCAAACTTAGGGCCTCGGTTGAATGATTTTTTAAATACACATTTTGCGTGGATGAAAATCAGCCGCAATGTGTACATTTATTATTATTATTATTATTATGTGATGGCTCGGTATTTGGCCCAGACTAATACGGGGGACAAAGTGCTCAGTTTTGAAATCAGAGCTCTTTGTATGTATTGATTCATCAAAAAAATGGAGTGTATTATTGAATTTTAAATCTGCGACTTAGAGAAAATTGAAGTAAGAGCTATTTGTATGATCTGGTCCATCTCTTAAACGTAACAAGAGAAAATTTAAGTAAATTAGAGTTTTTTTTTTTTTTTTGTATGAACTGAGCCATCTTACAAATTGATTGCACCATAAAATTTCAAACCTAAGATATATCGATGAGGATAAATCTATACCAAATGGTTATATACTTATACATACGATTTTTTTATGTATTTTGTGTCACAACTTACAAGGTTCCAAAGAAGTGAGTTTATCCAAACTTTCTTCACGTGGTAGATACAGATGAATTTCAAGTTCCAAAATGAGCCAAAATCATAGCTTAATATGAAAGACATCTCTAGCTTAATTTATTTATAGCTTTTAAAATTACTTATGAGATAATATCATTTTTGTCAGTAGAGTTTATCTTTTCACAATTTTGACCCACTTCTTTACTTTTGATAAGTAAATTTTATTTTTATATTTTCATATAGTCTATTGACCGATTAAATTAAATTAATTGTAATTTTATTGTTATGTTAGGGGGCTAAATGCAATTAATAATTTTCAAATAACTACTTTTAACACTTCAAAATAGTTAATTATGTCAATTAACAAACAAACAACCGTGAAAGTAAAATTGTACTTTCATGATTAAGTTTGATAGTGAATGAAAGGGCGAAACAAAATTGAAAAAAAAAAAATCAGGGATAAAATAGTAATTTACTTATAAATGCCGTGAGGACTAAATAGTCATTTCAGAAAAAATCAGGGACTAAAATTGTACTTTCATGATTAAGTTTGGTATTTTGTTCTATTTTTTTATTTTATTTTAAAAGTTAATTAAAGTGGGGGGTTTGAGTTAATTAAATTGATTATTAATTGAAATCCATTAGTTTACCAAGTTTTGACGATAATGAGAGCTTCGTTTGTTGTACTGGAAATAGGCTTGTAGAGTCTTTTTTTTTTTTAAAAAAGTTGTTGAGTTTTTTAATAGTATATAGTTTGCAATAGTAGCACTTATAATTTATTTATTTTAAAAAAAAGAGTTTATTAATGTGAATTCCTTTTTTTTTTTAATTACCCCTTTTCACATTAAATTTTCTTCTGTTTTGATGATGCAAATCACAATTCTAATAACTTGATAAACACACATGCGATATAAAATTCATAAGGACATGTCTAAATTAGGTTTGAGATTGCAAGCCTAAACAAATTAAGCAACAAGTTGCCATGAAATTAAAATGAAATCAACAAAAATTTACAAAGCCCTAAAAACAGAGACGTTTATCGCTGTCAAAAATTGATCAACATACAAAAATGAACAATTCGAAACTGCCAACATCAACGAGACCATAAAAATAGAGACGTTTATCGCTCAACTCTACGACAAAAAATAAAAGATTTGGACCCTTTAAAATTTGGCCCATAAACTATTGTATTTTATTATGGGGTTGGGGTATATACCCCCTCCACCTTTGTTTAATACACTCCCCCTCCACTTTTATTAATTAAATAATCATGTAAAATACCTGTTTTACCCTTTATTAAAATACACAAAGATAGATACACTCCCCTTCAATTTAAATTTAAACTAACCCTAATTCTATCACTAATCCTAACCCTACCGGGCCTACCCACAAACGGCCGCCGCCGAAATCCACAAACGGCCGCTGCCGCCGCCAAACGACGGTCGCCGCCGCTCAACAAACGACGGCCGTCGCCGCAACTCCGGCGGCCACAAAATAAATTTAGAAATTTTAAAAATCAGACTTTGAAAATAAAAAAAGTAAACTTTATTTTGGTCGACAAACCGGAGCCGACCAAAAACACTCCGGTCGACACTGGTTTGTCGACCAAAAGTAATCCGATAAACTCTGGTTTGTCGACCAAAAGTACTCCGGTCGACTATGTGTTTCGAATGATTTTTTTTTTTTAAGAAAACTTAAATTTTCGCCCATTTTGGGTCGGCCAAAAACACTCTCATCGACGAACTATTGTCGACGAGAGGGTTTTCAGGTGACCCAAAATAGTCGAAAATAAAAAAAAAACAAAAAAAAACCTGTGACGATTTGGGGGAGGGTTTCAACTTTCACGGCGGTGGAGGCCGAGAGAAGGGGCGGAGGCGGCGACGCTGGGGGAGGGGACGGAGGTGGTGACACTAGGGTTGGGGGCGGCGCCGCCGCGCCGCTAATTAGTTGCAGAAAAAAAAATAGAAAAAATGGGGGAGGGAGGGGGAGTGCGACAGCGAGAGGAGGAGGGGGAGTGCGACGGCGAGAGGGAGGGGGTGAAGAGGGCGGTGGGGAGGAGGCGCCGCCGCCGCTTGCAGAAAAAAAAAACCTACCTGTTTCTTTAGGGCGGCGACGCTGGAGCGGGCGGCGCCGGAGGAGGTGGCTTGGGGCGGCGGTGGCTTGGAGAAACGAAGGGGAAGGAGGGAATGAGGGGGAAAGGAGGAAATTAGGGTTTTATGGGGGTGTGCATTTATCATACCAATTTTTAAGATAAATGGGTATAATAGACAATTTAGAGGGAGTACATCTATCTTAGAGGTACTTTAAGGTTAGGATATGTATCGGGGGAGTGTATCTAACAAAGCTGGAGGGGTATATACCCCAACCCTTTATTATGGGCCCGAAATCTTACTATCAAAAGTTTGGGTCACACTTCACCCCTTATTAAAGGTCAAGTTGCATTAAAGTGCAATCTGAAATTTTATAATGACATTACATACTACTATATAATTATAACATATATTAATAAATATAAATCTAGATTTTAATTGAACGACTCATTTTATAGTATAGATTTATATTTAATGACTCTTAAGAGCTCACGTTTCGGTTGGATTTAATTGGATATATAAAATCTACATTAAAATTAAATTATGGGATAATATTATTTTCTATTTCGCATTTAATCGTATTATCAAGTTTGATCATGAATTAAACACTATCCTAATACAATATATCTTTTTATTGCAATTTCTAAGAATTGAGGTGGGCAATGGAATTTATATTCTTGTTCATGACATTGATTGCTTAGCTACTTTTAGTTTTAATTGTTGGGATAGTGGCCCATGTGTGTAGATTTTTATGCTTAGCACTTGGTGTCAATATCATTGCAAAACTATTTTTTCCAAACTTTTAATTGCTTTGCAATGAAAAAGTTTGGGGGGTATGTTCGTTTTTACATTTTCTATTGACACCAATGTGTACTCTTGTGTATGTGTGCAATTTGAGCTTTAATGATCATTGAGACACATTTGATGGTGATTTGTTGTGAATTTGATTCCTTGAATGTGTACATGAGTGGAATGAATCACCTTGTTTGTGTTGTTGTCATCTTGTTACCTATGAATGTTTTGCATGCACAATGATTAATGTGGGTGATGATTGATGAATGTTTGAGTCTTGAATGAACCGGTGAGAGTTGAGCTTTCAACCGATGCATTAATCCGGTTTATTTCATTTTTGAGTGGATCAATTCATTGCTTGCTTTTCTAGAACTTGCCCAAGTTCTTGCTTGAAATCATGCTTGTGTGATACTTTGAGATATGATGTAGGCCATCTTTCGTACTACACGCCACTTAGCTAAATTTTTCCAAATAACCAAAGTAATCTTCCGTAGTTAGCCCGTTTGAGCTTGATTTCCCATTTTCTTGACAACCTACAATGTTTAACCACTTAACCTTTTGAGCCTTTGATATCCAAATCTAGTGGAGAATAAAAAGAAAGTGGTAAAACATGTGCTTTAGTGCCTTTGGTTTGAAGAGACAAATTGGCAAAATTGTGAAAAGAGAAAAAAAAGATGGAAGTGAAAAGAAAAATTGAGAAAGAGAAGAGGGACAATGAACCCCAATAGCTTAAAAAGAAAAGAAATTGGCTAAAAAGATGAGAAGATGAATGCATTTGAGGAATTTATATGAAAAGTGAGAGTGAAAGTTGTAAAAACTAAGAGCACGAGCTTGAATTGTTGAAAAAAAAAACTTTCGTTCTCCACTAGACGAGTCACTTTTTCCATATTCATCTTACCCCGTCCAAAGAGCCAATGTTACGTCCTTGTTTAAGCCATATTGATCTCATTGTTGATCATGTTTGTGGTGGAAAGATGGTAGAGCTTGGGCAAGCATATGGGAATTGCAATGCATGATTTGATTGATGAGTGCTTATTGTCCTTAATTTGTTTGAGTGTTTGAGAGAAACACTATATCTAGGGAGTTGAACTTGAACATTTTGATATTGTCATCACCATCACTTGTTGTTGTGTGTTGAGTATGTGTGAGTAATTAGTTGGATCTTCAATATTGAACTTGTGATCATTTTTGAGAATGTATCTTGAGGAAGAAGAATTCATTTCATGTCATTTGATACGTGGGATCTTTCATTAATCATCTAGTTGTAAATTTCACCCTCATGTTGTATTTCTTTCGTTGCTCGAGGACGAGCAACACTTTAAGTTTGGGGGAGTTGATTCGGGTGGAATTTACACGATTTAGATGCATATTTGAAGCTCATTTGATGTTGATTTCATTGAATTATTGGTCGATTATCATTGTTTTGGTCAAAATAAGAGAAATGTAGTGTTTTGTCGATTTTATAGGAAAAACGATGTATTTTGGAAGCAAAACACCAACCATACTTCACTGGATCAAGAAGAGAAGCTGACCATTGGATTCGTCTCGAAAAACGGAGTGGAAAAGAATCGAGTCAATCGGAGGTCGGAAGCTCGAGATACAACGGAACGAAAAATGACGAGGTCGGACCACATTTCTACCCGGCCGGGTTACTTCCACCCGGCCACAGTACTGTACACCCACGTTTTTTATTAGTTCACCCACCGAAGGTTTTGGCCGGGTAAAACCACCCGGGCGGGTCACTTTGGCCCGACCATGCCCTATTCCACCAAAACCTTCGTATTTTGGCCGAGTAAAACCACCCGGCCAAGCCCTATTTTAGCCATTTGCTACATATTTCGGGGGTTTTGGCCCATTTTCTCCATTTTCGAGGGACCTAAGTGTAAATTTCGTCCAAGACTTCTACCCCAACTATAAATAGCTCCAATTTGAGTTTTAGAAAGGAGTCTTACTCCTTTTCCAAGCATATTCTCACACACATTCATATAGTAGTAGGTGTTCTTCATAGTTTAGTTTAATTTCTTCATTAGATTAAATAGAATAGTGGTTTTTACTTCAAATCAAGCTACGATTATCATCGGGCATCGTCTATTACATCGTTTTGTAGCTACATTTTCATGATCAAGGTGATATTACTCTATTTTGCAATTCAATTTGGTATTTTATTAATTTCTCCATGCTATTGTTATTTTGTTATGAATTTGATGTTATTTGTTGTTGTAGCCATGGGATTCTCTTCTAGAACCATGGGCTAAGCTCTTATTGTCTTGGGTGTGAATGTTTTGATGGGTGTTTAGTGTAATTGTGATTAATTGCATGATTAGCTTAGGATTTGGGTGTTAATTGTTTCTATTGTTGTGATTTGTAAGATTCAATTGGTTGATCAATCCTATTAGCTAGCATTTTCGATTATGTTAATTGCAACGAGAGTTGGGTTTGCATGATTGGGGTGTGGGTGTGAGCCTTGATCAATTGATTGAAGTTTAGTAATAATTATCTTAACCGAGAGAGGGTTAATTGCTAGACCGACAACATTAGACATTAAACGAATAGAGGTCGTCTAGGAGTTTGGTGAGAGGGCGTTTCATAAGCATTAGTAACCGTGTTGAAAGTGTTTATGAAACACTATCTTATGAGCTTATGGTATTTGATTAGATCCTATAATTGCTAATCAATGCACGATGTCTACCTATGCCTTTCGAGGGGGTTTGCACACATTTGTGATAGCCTTTAGCTTGACCCAAATTCGTAGTAAAATCCAATCGCCCATTCGATCCAAGTCTCTCCAACTAGCATCAAAACTCACAAACACATCAAACTAAACTAACAAAGCATAAAAAAATGAACAAGAAATGAAAGAAAGCAAGTAAAAATGGGTTGCCTCCCATTTAGCGCTAAGATTAACGTCTTCAAGCCGGACGGAACTAAATGAGCTCATCGAAAAGGCCATGGATATCGGGCCTCCTTGCCAATGTATTTTAATCTTTTGGCCTCAAAGTCATGGAGGCTCTCATGAATAGAAGACCAACCTCTTGCATCTTTCTTGCATATTTCTCTCAATGGATGTTCTTCTTGTTCCTTCGCGATCGTCTTCTTCCATTGCTCTCCTTTTTCCCCAAGGATGCCCACACACTTCTCAATTTCTTTCTTTGGATCAAAGTGATCAAGAGGCAAAATGAAATCAATAGAAGCATCAATATCAATTAAAGAGTAAATTGAAGAGTTTAAAGGTTTAGAAATGCTCATTTCACTCTTCAAGTCGTCTCGTTATGCTTCTTGATTTTCTTGTTCTTTGTTGCTCATGTCCATCAAAGGACATTCTTCTTCATCTCCTTTATCAAAAAGCTTGACATCTTCAACCTCCTCACTTGGATCCTCCTCTTCTTCTTTCATAGCGATGACCAATCACCCGATTTTGAGTTCATCCGCTCCATTCCATTCAGAAGTGACTTGAGTTGATTCGCTTGTTGTAGTTGGGTGGACTTTATCTCCTCTAATGCATCCAACCTTTTTTTACTTGCATCCAAATTTTTCAAGGTGAGTGCAATGAGGTCTTTTGTAGTATCACTTTCTTCATTATTTGGTGACCAATGTGCATTGTTTTCCCACTCTTGATATTGATAATAAGAAGGAGTTTGTTGCATTTGATAATCGTACTCAAAGCTCCTCTCACTATCATAACAATTTTCCTTCGAAACTCTATGAAACTCAAGGCAAAGTTCCTCCATAGGTGGAGGAGGAGGTGGACAATATAAATCTTCAGGTGGTGGGGGAGGATATTGATATGGGTGTTGAGGAAGAGTGTATTGATTTGGAGGTAGAGGATAAGGGTGTTGCGGTGGAAGGTATTGATGTTGTGGAGGAGGTGGATAATATGCTTGTGGTTGAGGTGGGTAAGGATAAGGATAATATCCTTGAGGAAGAGGTGTTGCTTCTTCATTCCTCCAATCTTGATAATAGGAGGGAACTTGTTGCATTTGATAATGGTGATCAAAGTTCCTCCAATCATCGCAGTTCACATCTCCATGTTGTGGAGGATAAACCATACCATTTTGATTATAGCATTGATTCCATTGGTATTGGTTGTATCCATCCATCAAGGCAATGAAGTTCACACCTACACAAAAACAAGTATCAAAGCCCACAAAAGAAACGAAAAACAAAATAACGAAAAAGAAATGCTACTATCAATAACACTTAACAAACTCTAAGTCTCACTAACAACACTCGCTTAAGTCCCCGGCAGCGGCGCCATTGACTTGGTTCGTATTTTGCACACTTTTTAGTACAACAATAACAATCCCCACAAGTGTATGGGTTCAGCCGATGTCCTCCTCCTTCCAACACCACGCTCTCTTGCAAGCCTCTTCCTGAGGATCTATTCCTCCATGGCGCTCATCTGTTTTCTGAGGTATATCCCCTTATTCTTACGGCATCTAATTTCTCCATGTCTGAAATATTACCTTTTCTTGTCACGCAGTTCGGACTTGTCTATACTAAAATATTTGACCAGACCATCGAAGTGGTTGCTGAGAACGAACTCCTTCGGGCTGAGGCGTCCTCCTCTCAACTGACTCTCAAAGGTGCCACTGCGGAGAGAGACAAGGCTCAAAAGCGGGCTCAGGCTCTGGCTGAGGAGCTGCCTATCCTCCGGGCTCAAAGTAAGCAAGAGGTGGTTAAGACTAGGCATCTGGAGGGAGAAGTTGAACGAATGGAAAAAGAGATGAAGCGGATGGAGGACGAGATAAAGCGAATGGAGCGTGAGCTGCCGGATGTTGGAGTACAGGCCTGCATCAAATCTCTGTTTGCCTCTCCTTTAGGTCAAGAATTTTTGGGGACTCTCCATACCCAATGGTTGTCCAGCTTCTTAAAGAGTTCCAGCTTCTTGTGTGCTATGGGGCCACATCCCTCACTTCATCGACCATGGCTTCAGCAATGCCGTGGCTGAGCACTCAGCTCCAGAATTCGATGGAACCTACTCCCGTGCTTTCCGCCTGGACAAGCTTGCTCCCCCTTCCAAATTCCTAGGGGATCCAGTAGAGAGTGCTGACAGCCCCTGGTGGTTGCCCGGAATGGGTCAGGCCATTGCTAAATTGCAGGCGGCCAAGGTGGGCATGGCTGAGCTGGAGCCTCTGGAACAATTGACTTATCCTTACGCCTCTGCCCCTCTAACCGAGGTGAAGGCAGATGAGGGAAAGGGTGTTGAGGCTACGCCGGCAGGAGGAGAGGGTCCAGAGGAGGGGGGAGGATCTAGCGGTCATGCCGCTGCTGTCAAAGAAGCTGTTTAACATTCATATTTCCATGAACTTAACAAACATTTTACCTTTCTTCTGCTATACTCTTTAATTTCTGCTCATGATACTGGTTCTTATTATACTCTTTAGGGGACCCCACACTCCTGGATATGTGGGGGCTTTTGTAGTAATCGTTTTGGCTTCTTACTTGTTTGTTTATGGCGTATATTTTCCTTCTTGTTTGCGTGAGCGGCCTATAAGACTAATAAGGGAGATGGTAGAAGAGTTCTCTGGTCCTCTTTTCTTCCTCCTTCTTGGTCTTATAGTCTGCACTAAATACTGCCCGTGGAATCTTTCTTTCGTAACCCATTTGGGTCTCACGTGTGTTGAGGGGCTCTCCAGCCCTCCTCGGCCTCTAGGCCTCTGAGTATTTCTCACCCTCATTTTAGAAGATTTTAATTCGTAAAATCCTTCTTTTATTTTCAAGTGACCCACCTGGGTCTCGCGTATAGTGAGGAGCTCTCTGACTCTCCTCGGGCTCTAAGCCTTTGAGTGTCTCTCACTCACGTTTTTAAAAGATTTTAATTCGTAAAATCTTTCTTTCATTTTCAAGTAACCCACTGGGATCTCGAGTATAGTGAGGAGCTCTCTAACTCTCCTCGGCTTCTAAGCCTTTAAGTGTCTCTCACTCTCGTTCTTAAAAAGATTTTAATTCGTAAAATCTTTCTTTCATTTTCAAGTAACCCACTTGGGTCTCGAGTATAGTGAGGAGCTCTCTAACTCTCCTCGGCTTCTAATCCTTTAAGTGTCTCTCACTCTCGTTCTTAAAAGATTTTAATTCGTAAAATCTTTCTTTCATTTTCAAGTAACCCACTTTGGGTCTCTTATTTTCAGGATTCACATTCGCACATATACATTAATATGAAAGAGACAATCAAAACACAATAACTCTGCATAATTCTTCAAAAAGGGAAGAAGCTTCATTGATTAATATCAGTTCTCAACATAGGCGATAGGTAACCTATGCCGGTCTCATTAAAAACCTCTCTACAGAAAAACCCTAGGGGGAAACCCGTAAAGAGGGAAAAAGAGCTCCGGTGAAGCTATTAAATATGTTAAGTAAAAACAGGAATCAATATCAATCCACGAATGGTCTCAAAACCTTACATTTTCTTTAGACAAAAAATCTCTTCAAGTGACAAATATTCCAGGGTCTAGCTATATTGACCCCTTCCATGCTCTGCAATCTATAGGCTCCTCCCTTCAGTACCTCCGTGACTCTATATGGACCTTCCCAATTGGGCTCTAGTTTCCCTGTGTTCTTTAGTGCATCAGCTCTTCTCAGCACCAGATCTCCCACTCTAAAGGACCTCGGGATCACCCTTCGATCATACGCAACTTTGATTCGACTCTTGTATCTTTCAGCACGTACTCGAGCCATCTCTCTTTCCTCTTCCACTAAATCCAAGGCTTCTCTCATCAATGATTCATGTGTTTTACAACACTAAAATAAACAACAGCAAGTGTACGGTGTATCGTAGCGTGATAAGCACGAAGTCGATCCCACAAGGAGGTTAAGCGTAAAAGTGTAGTTTGTTAACTAAGTTCTATTTAGACGCGATCGATAATTTGAATGGTGTGAATTACTCTAAGATTACCTACCAAAGTGTCACAAATAAGTAATAAAGAGTAAAGGAAATCGATCTACTAGCATGCGAATCTATAAAACGAAAGTGAAACGGATGTAAACTCAATTAAGAGAAGGTAGGTCCTAGAGCACATGCAATACTAGTGAATCCATCTATGATTAACTCTCTACTCAAGTGGTATTCATGCTTTGTCTATAAGATTGATCATGTAATAATGAATTAAAAGTTCTTTCGATCCAAGTAATTCAAAGGAGATATCACACAACTTAGTATCTCTACCTAAATTGCACAATAAAACCCAATCAAGCTCCTAAGATCATCACACATCTTCCTAATCGTTGATCATCTTTCGATCTCTCAATAAAATTAGGTCAAATGCTTGCAATCAATCAATCAAACTAGATATCTCAACCTAATTCAATTAACTATGATCAACACATCATCATTGTACACATAATGACATGCTTTGCAATACAAACCAAGCACCCAAATAGAATTAAGCCACACAAACACCAATTAAGTAGAAGATTAATTCATAAACATCATCAAGAGTATTTACAAGGCTCTAGAACCAAAAGTGTTCTAGCCAATAACTAACATAATGAAATTACAAAGTCCAATTGTAAAAACTAAATCAAAAGAGAGAGAACAAAGAAGCTTAGTCTAGAATGTGGTGGGGAATTAAATTTGCAAGCTATTGCATCCTTCCTTTCTTGAATTGATGGAGAATTGAGAGAAGAATGGCCAAATCACCTTCAAGTATGTGTAACTATGTGTGAGAATTGATGAATTGGGGAAGAATTGTCTTGGATTTCAAGAAAGGGGGCTTATATAGTGTTTGGGTAGGGTTTGGATGGCATAATTGCAAGTTGATCCCTAAAAAATAGAGAAAATACAAGTTTGACATCGAGATTGGGGTGACTCGGCCGAGTTGGGGTCACTCGGCCGAGTGGAGCACTTAAAAGCGTGCCACGATTTTGTCTAGCCGAGACTCGGCCGAGTTGGGGTCACTCGGCCGAGTGTGCAGAAATGTTGAAATTCGCAGATTCGGCCGAGTTGGGTCACTCGGCCGAGTGATGTTCAATTCCAGGAGCTACGATACTCAACTTGACTCGGCCGAGTGTGCAGTAAAACCAAAAATCTCAGATTCGGCCGAGTTGCTTTGCTCTTCGATTCCGGCCTTTTCTCGTTTTGTGCATATCTTCCGCCTCGGATGTCGGATTGACTCGATTCCTTTGGCTAATCCACTCCGTTTTTCGAGACGAATCCAACCGTGCACTCTTCTTCCTGATCCAGTAAAGTATGGTTGGTGTTTTGCTCCAAATTTCACCGTATTTCCTACAAAATCGACAAAACACAACCTTTCTCTCATTTCGGCTTAAACAATCATATTCAATGCATAATTCAATGAAATCCACATCAAAAAATGCTTCACATGTGCTCCTAAAACATGTAAATTCCACCCAAATCAATCAACCTCTCATTTTGATGTTCTTCAAATCGAGCAATTCGGTGGTATTGCAATACGGCCTCTGGAGGTATCACTGCCGCGGCCCCATATACCAATTGGAAAGGAGATTCTCCTGTTGCTGTTTTTGGACTGGTCCTATAAGACCACAATAAATTGTCTAGCTCGTTCACCCATCCTCCACCAATTTTCGTTAGTCTCGTCCGGATACCATCTACTATGGTTCGATTAGTAACTTCCACCTGCCCATTAGCTTGGGGATGAGCTACGGAAGTGAATCTTTGCACTATGTTTAGCCTTGCGCACCATCCTCGTACATTCTCTCCGTTGAACCGTGTCCCATTATCAGAGACTAGTATCCTAGGTACTCCGAACCTGCAGCAGATCTGTCTCCCCAAGAATCTAATTACGTTTTCCTCATCTATTTTAGCTAGGAGGGCGGCCTCGACCCACTTGCTAAAGTAATCCATTGCTACTATCAAAAAATTTCTTCCTCCTGAGGCTGGAGGGAAGTGTCCCACCAAGTCCACTCCCCATTTGGCCAAAGGACACGGAGAGTGCATAGCTCCCATCTCCTCTGCAGGGGTCCTGATCAGGGTACCATTCCTCTGGCATTTCGCGCACTTCTTTACGAATTCTTTGGCGTCTCTTGTCATGGAGGGCCAGTATAACCCGACCCTCAAGGCTTTCTTTACCATTGTTTTATATCCCTCATGGTTGGCCGCCTGGCCTTCATAAATCTCTTTGAGCGTATAAGCCGCTTCCCGGGTTGATATACACCTCAAGTACGGTTGGGTAAACGACTTCTTGTATAAGTATCCTCCGATAATACAGTATTTGATCCTGAGAGCTCGGGCCTCTCGGGTGGTGGGGGCATCTGCTCCTCTGGTGAGCTCTGTCCAGATATCTTTCCTCCAATCGTCTCCTTCCTCGATGGAACCAATGGGGCTCCCAAGAGCCTCTTTTTCTGCTACCACCAAGGTCACCGTTCCCCGTCCCTCCAATTTCGTGGAATTGGCAAGTTTGGAGAGGCTATCAGCCTGTGCATTTTCCTCTCGAGGAACTTGAATCACCTTGCAATCCTGGAATTTGCCCATCATCTCTTTAGCCCGTTCCAGGTAAGCAGCCATTCTGTTATCTTTGGCTGCGTATTCTCCATTTACCTGTTGAACCACCAATTGGGAATCGGAATATAAGATTACCTTTAGGGCTCCTAACTCGGCCGCCATCTCCATTCCTCTGATCAGATCCTCATACTCTGCTCCATTGTTTGAAGTTATAAATTGGAATCGCACTACAAACTGTAGGGACTCTCCCTGGGGATTCACTAGCACTATCCCTGCTCCGCATCCGCTCAGGGTTACTGAACCATCCACATATACTTTCCATCCCTCTATCTCTTCTGGTTTGGTGGATTCCTGGATAAAGTCAGACAAAGTCTGGGCTTTTATGGCCCTCCGTGGCTCAAAGTCCACATCATACTCTTGGAGCTCTATTGCCCATTTCACCATCCTTCCAGAGAGGTCTGCTCGGCCGATAACCTGTTTCAATGAGTAATTAGTGCGGGCCAATATTTTATAAGAAAGAAAATATGGGCGCAATCTCCGCGCTGTAAACACTACGGCTAGAGCAGCCTTCTCAATCTCTGAGTATCGAGTTTCAGCCCCTTGAATGACCTTACTGACGTAATAGATAGGATGTTGGATGGATCCTTCTTCTTTTACCAGAGCTGTGCTCAGCGAAAATTCCCCTACAGAGAGGTACAGGATGAGGGTGTCTCCGGGGGAAGGTTTAATCAGCTTCGGCAGCTGGGACAGGTGGTGTTTCAGATCTTCAAAGGCCTTCTGGCATGCTTCATTCCACTCGAACCTGGCCCCCTTCTTGAGAATTTTGAAGAAGGGGTGACTCTTCTCAGCAGACCTAGCTATGAATCTACTCAACGCTGTGATTCTCCCATTTAACGTCTAGAGCTCCTTCACGTTCCTTGGTGGCTGCATGTCTAATACAGCCTTTACTTTAGCTGGGTTCACCTCTATCCCCCTCTAAGTAACCATGTATCCAAGGAACTTCCCCGACTTCACCCCGAAAGAGCATTTGGCCGGGTTCAATTTGATACCATTCTCTCGAATAACCTGAAAGATCTCCTCTAGGTCCTCCACATGCTCTTCTGCTCTCACGCTCTTGGCCAACATATCATCTACATAGATTTCCATGTTTCTCCCTATCTGCTCTCGAAAGACAGCATCAACCATCCTCTGATACGTTGCACCTGCATTGATTAACCCGAATGGCATTCGGACATAACCAAACGTTCCACACGCTGCTATGAAACACACTTTAGGGACATCTGAGGGGTTCAGCTGGATATGGTGGTAACCTTGATATGCATCCATCATGCTCAATAGCTCGAAGCCTGAGGTCGCGTCCACTAACTGATCTATCCTCGGCAGCGGGTAATGATCCTTAGGGCATGCTTTGTTGAGGTCTCTGAAGTCAATGCACATCCTCCATTTCCCTGCCCCCTAGACACTAACACCGCATTTGAGAGCCATTCTGGGAATTGTACTTTCACGACATGTCCTGCTTCCAGTAACTTCTCAACCTCTTCTTTCACAATATTATTCTTCTCAATACCAAAATTTCGTAACTTTTGTTTTACTGGCCTTGTTTTTTGGTCGACGTTAAGACAATGCATGGCTATCTCCGGAGGAATACCTATCATGTCAGCTGGAGAAAATGCAAATATATAAGAATTTCGACGTAATGTAGAGATTACCTTTTCTGTTATTTCGGGTTCCAGTTGGGTCCCTATCTTGGTGGCAAAACCAACTTTTTCGGGGAAGAGCTCCACATTCATCAACTCCTCATCTGTCTTAATGCTCAACTGTTCGGGTGTAATCCCTTCCACTTTCTTTTTCTTTAGCTCAGGGTCATCTTCCTTCGTTCTCTCCAGTCCCCTAGTTAACGCTCTATCTGCCATCTTTACGGACTCTGCATAGCACTTCCGTGCTTGATATTGGTCTCCCCTTACTTCCCCTACTCCTCCATCCGTGGGGAACTTCATTTTCATATGGAATTTGGAAATGAGCGTTTGGAAAAGATTCAGGCTGGGTCTTCCCATCACCACGTTATATGATGAGGGGATGTCTACAATGAGGAACTCCACTAAGTGGACCTTCCAGGTTGGAGCATCCCCCAATCCTACCTGTAGTATCACAGACCCTAGGGGCTGGATGGCCCCTCCGGAGAAGCCGTACAAGGAAGTGTCTACAGGCCGCAACTTCACGTTCAGTTCCATCTTTTTAAAGCACTCGAAAAACATAATATCGGCTGAGCTCCCCGTGTCTACAAAGATTCGGGCGACATCAAATCCTGATATGTCAGTAGTGATCACCAATGCATCATTGTGATTCTCTTTAATTTCCCCTACGTCCTCCGGCCCAAATTTAATATTGGGTGTCTCTGCTAAGCGTCCTACCTCCTTCGGTTGGCTTCCCTGTCCAGCCCTCAAGGCTCGAACATTTTGTTTTCTCTTTCGGAAGGAATCTCCATCCGCGGGACCCCCCATGATTATGTGAATTACTCCTCTTTTTGGCGGCGGAGGGGGCATGTCCTCGGCTGCCTCTTTGGGTTCCTTTTTTTCTGGCTTCCTGTCGTGTTCCTTCCGCTTCTTCCCTCGAGGGCCCTGCCTATCTCGGAATATAAATTCTTTCAGATGTCCCGCCTAGATCATCCTCTCGATCTCGTCCTTCAGGTGATAGCATTGGTTCGTGTCATATCCATACTCGTTATGGAATCTACAAAATCGATCTGATTTTGGTTTTTGAGGGCCCCGACTTCTGGAGTAGGGGAATTTCAAATCGGGATGGTCCCCTGCTACTTCCAGTACTTCAGCAGGCTCTATTCTTAGAGGTGTATACTTATCAAACCTTCCTCGAGGGCCAGAACGGGGACCCCCAGAGGGGTTAGAATTTCCCGATGGCCCAGGACCCCGAGGGACCTCTGGGCTGGATCGTCTTGAGGGTCCCTCCCTCCTTCTCTCCCGGTCATGTGGCCTATCTTCTAGTCTCTTGGCTTTACGAACCTCCTCCAAGGTGAGGTATTTCTACGCTCTGTGTAGTAACTCGTCAAAGTTCTGGACTGGCTTCTTGGCCAAGGAGGAAAAGAAATCTCCATCGCGCAGCCCATTGGTTAGGGCGTTGATCTTCACTTCTAGAGAGGCGGTAGGGACTTCCAGAGCTGCCTGATTGAATCTCCGGAGGAAAGCTCTCAAACTCTCATTCTCCCCCTGCCTCATATTGAAGAGGGTTAGCGTGGCCCGAGGCTGCCTCCGGGCGCTTGCAAACTGATGGAGGAATAATTCGCTGAACTCCTCCCACGATCGAATGGTATTGGGTTCAAGCTGGGCGAACCACTGTTGTGCTGCCTTGGCCAATGTAGTCAGGAACACTCTACATTTGACCCCCTCCCCATATCGATGTAGCAGGGCTGCGTTCTCAAATCTTACCAGGTGCTCATATGGGTCCGCAGTGCAATCGTATTCGAAGTTGAGGGGTTTGAAGTTGAATGGCAACTCATCCTGTAATATATTAGAAGAAAACTGACATCCGGTAACGTAAGCAGACCTACTCGTTCGATTACTCATCTGTTTCCTCATATCTTTCATTTCCTTCTGTAGGGCCTGTAGTTGGTCGCTGACTGGGCCTGGATAGGTATCATCTGTACTCTCCTCTCCCTCGGGGGGGTCTATCTCCCGGGATACCAAGTCTGCATTCCTTCTCGCGCCCCGAGGGGGGATACTTCTTTCTGCCCGATAGGGCGCTTTCTCATCTCCTTCTACTCGTACTCCCTCCTCCTTGGAAAATGCTTGGGAGGCCCCAGGGGCCTCGTCCTGAAGTCTCGGAGTAGGCGTCTCCGCGTTCACTGGTACAGTTCTCGGGACTCGACCTCCCTGAGCTGCAAAAGCTCTCTCCACAACTCGGTCAATGAGGGCGTTCAATTGGTCTGGAGAAACCAGGAATGGTTCTGCATTCGGAGCATCCCCACGTTGAGAGCCTGAGGCCCGAACCTCTAGGGTTTCGGTGTTCTCCACCATTCCGTCACCCAGGCCCGGGGTAGGCGTGGTGGCTGGTGCTAATGGCGGATTCGATCCAAAGGGGACATACATAGGGTCCTTTCCGCGGCTTCCCTTTAATGCAGGATCAGATGGTAAGGGGGGGTTTCCCCTGGAAGAGTTTTCTTCCCTAGAGTAGGCGTGATTGTGTTATTTCCTCCGCCAATCGTTCAAACAAATAGAAATTCGTGAGAAGATCTCTTAGACGTTCCCACAAACGGCGCCAGTTGTTGTGCCACAATTTGCACGAATAGATTAGATATCCTCCAAGTCAGATATCCAAATTCCCGAACTGATGTATGAAGAATCCGGGTCTAAAGCCTCCTTCAGGATGGTCCTCCAAGAACCTGCAAAAGACACGCCGGAGGGGAGTCCGGCGAGAACACTCCGACGCTCAAGTCAGTATCTGTGATTCGGTCGATAATGGGGACTTAAGAGTCCTCTTTATAATGATAAGGTTCTCAGAGAAGGAATTAGGATGCTTTATAATATGTGTTAATAAGGTTAAGTAGTATTAGAGATCGTAGTCTGTTAATGTATCTAGGCTTGGCTATTTATAGAGGATTTCCACTGAGGGGAAATTAGGTTTTCCCCCTTTTTCGGATCGGCCATCTCCCCTATCTTTGAATCAATCCACCTGCCTTCGAATCTCCACTCCCTGAAGAATCGCAGCCACTCTACCCTCTAGATTCTAGCCGTTTGAGTAAAGGAAGAATTAGTCTTCCTTTATCCGTTCTTATCCCATTTTACATGGAATCTCTCCGAAACTTCAGACCGACTAATTTCCCTTAGGGCCAGTTCTTCCTGATATTTCTCCTTTGAGATCCTTAGGTGGAGCTCCCTCCGGAGGGACATCCGGAGGGATTTTCTATTCTGAGGGGTCCTCTTCAAGTTCCTATCATCTCATCAATCTTATCCTCTATACACGTGTCGACATCTCCTGAGGTGACAATTTTAGGCCGCATCAAACACTTACTACTATGTGAATGTGTGTGAGAATATGCTTGGAAAAGGAGTAAGACTCCTTTCTAAAACTCAAATTGGAGCTATTTATAGTTGGGGTAGAAGTCTTGGACGAAATTTGCACTTAGGTCCCTCGAAAATGGAGAAAATGGGCCAAAACCCCCCAAAATATGTAGCAAATGGCTAAAATAGGGCTTGGCCGGGTGGTTTTACTCGGCCAAAATACGAAGATTTTGATGGAATAGGGCATGGCCGGGCCCCGCCTAGGTGGTTTTACCCGGCCAAAACCTTCGGTGGGTGAACTAATCAAAAATGTGGGTGTACAGTACTGTGGCCGGGTGGAAGTAACCCGGCCGGGTAGAAATGTGGTCCGGCCTCGTCATTTTTCGTTCCGTTGTATCTCGAGCTTCCGACCTCCGATTGACTCGATTCATTTTTTCATTCCATTCCGTTTTTCGAGACGAATCCAATGGTCAGCTTCTCTTCTTGATCCAGTGAAGTATGGTTGGTGTTTTGCTTTCAAAATACATCGTTTTTCCTACAAAATCGACAAAACACTACCTTTCTCTTATTTTGACCAAAACAATGATAATCGACCAATAATTCAATGAAATCAACATCAAATGAGCTTCAAATATGTATCTAAATCGTGTAAATTCCACCCGAATCAACAGCCACGCAAAGCACGCCGTCGGCCATAATTTTCCAGTATGTTTTTTGTAATTTTTTTAAAGTTTTCTATAATTTCTGTAATTTAAATCATAGATCTATAGAAATCTACTGTAATTTTTGTAATTTTGATGTGTTTGATTGAAGATTGATAATTAGGGTTTAGAGTAAAAAGTAACAATTTTTTTGCAATTTCTTTGAAATCTGAGATGTTCGATTCTTTTTTTCGGACAAATGATAGTTGTTGGGGAATGTTTTTCGGACAAATCATAGTTGTTGAGGAATTTTTTTCGGATAAATGATGGTTGTTGGGAATTTTTTTTCGAACA
This sequence comes from Galeopsis tetrahit, assembly GCA_963675135.1. Lineage (NCBI taxonomy): Eukaryota > Viridiplantae > Streptophyta > Magnoliopsida > Lamiales > Lamiaceae > Galeopsis > Galeopsis tetrahit. Next base: position 16,182,372 of record OY776125.1, on the reverse strand, counting down.
TTGTTGATTTTTTCGAGGAAAAAATGTCAAACAACTCTTTTTTTTTGGACAATGTTGATTTGTCCGAAAAAAAATCTTGAACATCATTTTTTTTTCTAATTTTGTGTTTGTTAAGAATTTTTTTTGAAGACTATGGGAATGGTGTGTATGATTTTTGTAAAATTAAATGAGTGGGTGTCTCATCTTCGTTTTTTTAAAAAAAAATTTACGTGTCCTTTAAGATTAAAAATTTGTCTGGTGGGTGTACTCAATAGATTGGTGTGTATAACCGCGCCCCGAGAGAAATTCAATTGGGGCCATTACATTACATGGGCCCATGAAAGTTGCTGCCATTGGAATTAAAGGATGAAGTTGGTATTGGTGAAAGGGTTTGATTATATGCACCTCCATTTTGGAGAGATACACTCCCCCTTTCAATTTTCTAATATAATAATAGAATAAAAAATCCAAAATACCCTTCATTAAATATACAGTATACTAGATGCACCCCTTACTGAATGCACCCCACCTTCATTTCTTTCACCTTCTCCTAATACACAACTTCCGGTCGCCAACGACACCATTTCCGGCCACCATCAAACTCAAAAAAATGTACATAAATCAACATATACTCAAAAAAATCACAATTTTTTTTATAATTTTCGACCAACCAGTGTCGACCATATACTCTCTCGTCAACAAATCGTTGTCGACGGAAGTGTATATGATCGACACGGTCCTCGTCGACAACAATTTACCGACAAGAGTGTGTTTGATCGACATTACATAGTCAAAAATGAAAAAAAAATAAAAATTAAGCGTCGGAGAGGGGGTGGGGAGGGTGCGGCCGCAGAGCTTTTTTTTTAAATAGAGGGGGAGGGGGGCATACCTGGGGGTCGGCATCGGACGGGAGGGGGAGGGACGGGGCGGCCGCGCGACCGTTATGATGATTTTTTAAAATTTTTTTTTAACAGGCGGCGAGGCGGAGGTATGGGCGATCGCGGTGAGACGAGGCGGGGGTGGCCGGCGACGGGGTGGAGGGAGGGGGAGGGGGGAAGATGAAGAATGAATTTAGGGTTGGGGGAGGGTGTGGGTAGTAATATGTATATTATGAAGGGAGGAGTATTTATGACATTTGAGGGGGTGTGACCTAAATTTCTAGAAGTGTATAAATCGGGGAAGTGTATCTCTCTGAAATTGGAGGTGTAAATAGTCAGACCCTTGGTGAAAATTGAAAGCAATTTGTGGACTCATGTAATAAATAAATACAAGTAGGTCCAGATTGAATTACAAATTACAAAGTTGCTAATTCATGTGCATCCACCACCACCAGCTTAGAAATTAGAGAAAGCCTGAAGCGGCCATTCTCATGGCCCCACATCATTCTTAAAGTTTAAGCCAAGTTCCAAGTTAAAACAGGCATAATGGTAAGTATGGAAGTATTTGAAAATTATAGAGGCTATATATTTTATTTTATTCATGAGTTTGCTTTCTATTTTGTACTTGGTCTTGAATTTTTGTCTAGTCATTAATTTGAATGTTTTGAAGGTTGAAATTATATATAATTACTAAATTTATGGATTAATTGCTTGAATTTATTTATATTTTATATTCTTATTGTTGTAATTTGGTAGATCCAATTAGTTGATCGATTCTATTAGCTAACACGTTTAATTTTGTGAATTGCAACAAGATGCGGGTGTGACAATTGAAGCTTAGTTGTATAATAGTAATCGAAAAATTGATTACAGACTTTACAGTAGACATGCATCAATCGGGGGAGGGGGATGATAAAAGTTAGGCATTAGTAACCGTCTCTTTTAGGAAGGACAAAAGTTAGGCATTAGTAACTATCTTAAAAGAGATTATGACTATTAGATTCATCTTCGAGTTTAAAATAAGGGTTGGGCTGCTGTGTACTCAAGTACACGGTGTACTTGAGTCCAGCCATATAGAAAATATTAAGTATATATAGAATAAATAACAAAGTATTTAACAAAAATCATTATAGCCTAGTGGTTGCCCTTTGATTCCCTTACCTTCTTTCTACAATTTTCTACTCCCTTCGTCCCGTGATTACTTGCACACTCTTAATATAGAAATACCCCACAAAATTAATAACCTCACAACATCATTTTATTTTCAAATTTGTCACTCCCTTTTTCCATACATTTCACTTTACACATCATCAAATTACCTAAAATACCCCTCCCTTATCTTACATCATCAACCACTAAATCCACTTTTCTTAAACAACGGGACGGAGGGAGTACAATTTTAATTTTAGCACCAATTTTTTATTTTAGCACCACAATTTTCAAAATTTTAATTTTAGCACCAGTTTTTCTATATTAATAAAAGTGCAACAATTAACAACTAAATGGTGTATCATTAATAGTAATAAAAGTGCAACTAATAAATAATAAAATTTGTAAAATTAATAATAATTTTTATTCCGGGACGGAGGGAGTACAATTTTAATTTTAGCACCAATTTTTTATTTTAGCACCACAATTTTCGAAATTTTAATTTTAGCACCAGTTTTTCTATATTAATAAAAGTGCAACAATTAACAACTAAATGGTGTATTATTAATAGTAATAAAAGTGCAACTAATAAATAATAAAATTTGTAAAATTAATAATAATTTTTAAAAAGAAATTAGCACCAGTTTTTTTATACATTATAAAAAAAGTGCAAGTACTAATAATATCATTAATTGCACTTATTAATAATATCAATAATAGTAATAAAAGTGCAAGTAAAAAAATAATAAAACGTGTAAAATTAATAATAATTTTAAAAAAAGAAAATTTAGCACCAGTTTTTCTAGATTATGAAAGTGTGCAAATACCAAAAAGATGTATCATTAACATACACTTTTCAATTATAACATCATATCATTTTCAATTATAATAACATACATTTTCCATTAATATAGAACTTACACTTTTCATTAATAGAACATACATTTTTTTGTTATAATAACATACACTTTTCATTAAATAGATCATACACTTTGTAGTTATAATAACATAAACTTTTCATTAATATGACATACACTTTTCATTAATAGATCATACACTTTACAGTTATAATAACATACACTTTTCATTAATATATAACTTACACTTTTCATTAATAGTTCATACACTTTTCAGTTATAATATCATACACTTTTCAGTTATAATAACATACACTTTTCATTAAAAACAATGTTGCACTTTTCAATATACTAACATACATTTTTCATTAAAAAAGCAAAGATACACTTTTTAGTTATAATAACATACACTTTAAAAATAAAAAAAAAACGACAAAAAAAATCGAAAAAAAATTGAAAAAAAAAAAGTCAAAGTTTGACCGTTGACCGATCAACGGTCAACATTTGACTAGTGAAAGTCTACTCAAGTACATGGTGTACTTGAGTACATACAAGACTTTGACTTAAAATAATTAATCATGCCTAAATCAAACATTGTATTCCATCAAGGCACCAATTTTTGATATGTGAAATATGAGGCGGTTAAGTGTTTTACATCGTACTTTGTCAGTTTCACAGTTGTTTGCACACTTATGTTATTTGTTTGTTCCACACGTATTTGTACACTCTTAAAAAAGGAAATACTTCTATAAATAACATCTTCACAAAATTCTCATATTTATACAAAATGTCATTATTTTTAAACTCATTTTAACCACTATCTTTATTTTATTCATAACAAATGTGTCCAAACACTTATGAAGTAATCAAATGGAGGGAGTATTTCAATAAAAATAAAAGAGAAAATATAACTTTTGGTCACTCAACTTTATCACTTTTCAAATTTAATCACTCACATTTAATCACTATCAAAATTGGTCACTCAATTATTATTTTCTATCAATTTTGATGTTTGATGCTGCTGTTAGTAAATTTGTCATTAAGAAACGGGGAAAAAGTTTTGAGCGCTAATTCTTTTTTACACCTATTTTAGGGCATATTGCATCATCAACATCTCTATTCACTTGCAGTCTCACCACGAAAAGCATTGAAGTATGCTCTGTACACCGGGAAGGATTTCTCTTTACAAGCAAGCTTTTTTAATTCTAGTTGCTCTAGCTGGGGCTCACAATGCCTTCTTTCTTAACTGTAATTCCTGAAAACCTTCTTTTTTTTGTTGTACACAAAATCTGTTATTTTATCTGCGTCAGTAAATAGTGCAAGTCCTGAAAACCCTTCTTTTTTATTTTATCCGCGTCACTAAATAGTGCAAGTCCTGAAAACCCTTTTTTGTTGTACACAAAATATGTTATCTTATTTGCGTCAGTAAATAGACTCTCAAATGCTGGATGAATCATTTTTGCTTGTCACTCATGAAAGTCCAAACATGAACCCAATATCATTATCTAGCAAGGTTAGAAACCACTGTCAAGTATCTCTGGTTTAAAACTCTCCACTACTGCATATATATATGCAATTGAGAAGAAATTGTTGTTGGGATCTATCTCGTAGTTAAAAGCTGACCACCCTTTCAGAAAACAACCATAAACCCCAATAACCTTTTTACAAGCTTTAAAACCTTGCCGCAATAACCTTCTTACAAGCTTTAAAATCTTGTCAGTCAATTTCAACACACAGATGAACCAGGATTAATCCTTAATAACTCTTCACAATAATCTTTTCTCCGTTAGTTAATGACGGATTTACTAGCAACATTGATAGAAAATAATAAATGGTGATTAAATGTGGATACCAAATCTGAAAAGATGTAAACTTGAGTGATCATTATTGATATTTTCCCAAAATGAAACTGAATTTTGGAAATGTGAAGAAGAAGTGGTACGACACTCGTCAATAGTGTGTACCTTGGCCATTATCACTGGTACTCCACATTGATGAAGTTCCCATTTCCTCACACTCAACTAACTCAAGATATTACTCAAAATCCCAAAGTAGATTTCCTTCTCACCGATCTGCCAACGGTATAATCGCTCCTATCAAAATTACACAAGACGTCGGCGTTGCTGTGCCGAAATTTGGTTACCGGATAGCAATAATGCTGGTGAGTCACTGCATTTTCATAATAAACACGCTAATCGCATGAATTAGATGATGATGATAGGGGGAGGGTAGGGTTTCAATAAGAGGTATACGAATCTTCATCCAATTATTTGGATGCTTGTTTTATTAATTGGGTATTTACCATCAAGGTTTAGGTCACTGCAGTATATATAATTCATCAAAACAATTATAGTTAACATACTAAGGACAAATTGTGGATTTAACAATTCGAAACTGGGAATAAACAGGTTCAATTATCTTGAAAAACTCTGTCTGTATCGATCAAAGAGCATAAATTAGGTTTCTGTACAGATGCTTGTTTTATTAATTGGGAAATGCTTCTTCTAAGTTTAGTCTTACTATGGAAAAGAGGTTGAAAATATGCCTTAAAGGTGTTGTTCTTTGCTAGCCTAAGCGTGAAGACCCTCAACAAACGCACTGGAGTTACATATCTATTTCGAGATTCTCATTAAGACCTTGTAGCAACCACAAAACTAAAGTTATCAACGTATGCTGCAAAGAGCTAAGAGAGTTCAATTGGCTGTAGAAGGTTAACATTCCGACATTTACGGTACGCCCTCTACCAAGAGAATTATAACCTGTGATTCATTTATTTGTTGATTCTGTATATATTTAGTTGGCTAGAGCTAGCTTTGGTGAAATAGATATTTTGTTGGGCTAATAGTAACTTTTGTCTTCTTGATGCTCTCATTACTTCTTCTTCTGTCGTAAACCATGTTATCATGATTTGAGTGCTTGTAGAGTAACTAACATAACTACTACATTGTTTCTTGTTTTATAATTTTCAATAGCCATTGTCTTAGTCTTGTAAAGAACTAGCTAGGGGTGCCAATAACTTTCAGAAAAAAACCTAACTTGATCCCAACATAATTTATTCAAGCATCTCCAAGTCGAGCTCAAAAATCCAACATAATTAGTTGTGAAATAATTTCTGCCCTTCATTGCTACTTTATCCTTGGCCTTCAGAATACAAATCCGACCTTCCCCTCCGATTTGGATTCTTGATTCTTATCACATGTTTTTTTGTCAAAATTGCTCCTTCTTGATTCTCATCTCTCTCCTGTTTCTTCAAGTTCTTTGTTCTGTGTATCGCGATTCATACCTCCTGGTTCTTTCTAGATTTGCATCTGTTAATTATTGTTTGTTCCTTACAAAGTTTGGTGTTAGGCCTTAAGTTCTGGACAGTTGTTTTATTTCTTTGATTTTCTGTGTATTTCTGCTATTGGTTTCTTTTTGCCTCTCAATTTTTGGCAATTTCAGGTTCATTTTTTAACAATTTTTGCTTCCCTCTCATTTTGGTTTGCAATTTGAGTTCTTGAATGTGCAGAGATTGAGGTTGAAAAAGTTAGTTGAATATTTCCACAAATCTATGCTATGACCAAATTATCATACATGACTTTACCCTTAATCTCATCACAAATAGTATATCATCTCAACTCAACTTGATCACACAAGATAACTTTGAAATAACACAACTTGATTACAAGATAACTTTGAAATAACCCATTACATTAGCAAAACTGGTGAAAATGAAAAAAACAACAGTCTCCAAAACATAAGAGATTTGCCCTCCTTCTAAGTTTCTTACAAAAAGATCATCTGCTGCTACGGGGCTTATTATTAACTTTCTTCACCAGTGGTTCATCTACGAAACAGTTTGGAGTTAAAAGATCTTTGTTTTCATAACTTGTCTGTCTACTGTCTAATTTTAATCCCAACAAAGTTCACCTTTTCGATTGTCTCTCAATATTCAAAATTTGGTCCAATTTTAGCTCTAAAATCGCTGAAATTTTGAAAATGACAGTTGTTGTCAAATTTTCAGCGATGTGGGGCCAAAATTGAAAAAACTTGTTAATATTGGAACTAAATCGGAATGGTGATTGAGATCAAAATCGGACAGCGGACAAGTTATGGGACGAAAGAACTCTTTTAACTCAAACTGCTTGGGTAGTGGCTTCATTCTCCTTCTGCTTCCCCCAGTCATGCATCTTCCTCAGCAGCTCGGTAGCAGCAACCAAGAAATGAACAGCCTGGATAGCTGACAAAATACCAACAACGCCCTTGAGTGTTTCCAGCCTCAGATCATCAGCTCTCTGCAGTATCATCACAAAACCTTCCTCCTTTGACTTCAGAGCCGAGTTGATTCTACCCCTATCACCCTCATTGATCTCCCCTCCCGCCCGAGTCAACTCACACACCTTATGACTCAGCTCCACCATCTCCATATCCGCCACTTTCGCCTGCTGCTTCGCGAACTTCTCCGTAATCTCCCTTTCTCTCGCGATTGTGCTTCTCTGCAGCTTATCTATCATGTCTATTTGCTCTCCCGACAGGTCGCCTAAATTACCAATCTCTTTACCGCTTAGCAGATCGGATAAGTTCGCCTCGAACTGGATGCTCGATTTGGCGTAGAGGAGGTGGATTGCAGTGGAGGGACGCCACCCACCAATCCAAGTGAAAGCATCCTCCAACAGGCTGCTCCACGGCGGTGATAGTAGCAAAACAATATTGGCTTTTGCCCATTCTGCTTTGATCGAATAGTACTTTTCATAATGAGCTATCACACGATTCACTAAACAAGGCAGTGAATTTGTTTGAGAAGATTGTTGCGACTCTTTGGATGCATAGACGAGATCATCAAGTTGGCAACTTTGCTCTTCATTCCACTTTTCGAAAAATTCTTCAAAGCTTTCTTTCTTGTTTTCATTTCCAGGTTCCAGTGCCATGTGTTTGAATTTTTTTTTTTTTTTTGGTTGTGGTTGTTGTTTGATGTTGAGGGAAAATGGAGTATATATTTATAGATGGTATTTTAAAAGATGCTTGCATGAAGGGTAGAATTGAAGAAGGGATAAGGGCATAATTTTCTACTTAACTTTTAGCATGGGCAGAGCAGGTGATTTTCTTTCTATTAATAGACCAATTGATCTTTGATCATGGCCTTACATTCATTCTCAAACTTAGGGCCTCGGTTGAATGATTTTTTAAATACACATTTTGCGTGGATGAAAATCAGCCGCAATGTGTACATTTATTATTATTATTATTATTATGTGATGGCTCGGTATTTGGCCCAGACTAATACGGGGGACAAAGTGCTCAGTTTTGAAATCAGAGCTCTTTGTATGTATTGATTCATCAAAAAAATGGAGTGTATTATTGAATTTTAAATCTGCGACTTAGAGAAAATTGAAGTAAGAGCTATTTGTATGATCTGGTCCATCTCTTAAACGTAACAAGAGAAAATTTAAGTAAATTAGAGTTTTTTTTTTTTTTTTGTATGAACTGAGCCATCTTACAAATTGATTGCACCATAAAATTTCAAACCTAAGATATATCGATGAGGATAAATCTATACCAAATGGTTATATACTTATACATACGATTTTTTTATGTATTTTGTGTCACAACTTACAAGGTTCCAAAGAAGTGAGTTTATCCAAACTTTCTTCACGTGGTAGATACAGATGAATTTCAAGTTCCAAAATGAGCCAAAATCATAGCTTAATATGAAAGACATCTCTAGCTTAATTTATTTATAGCTTTTAAAATTACTTATGAGATAATATCATTTTTGTCAGTAGAGTTTATCTTTTCACAATTTTGACCCACTTCTTTACTTTTGATAAGTAAATTTTATTTTTATATTTTCATATAGTCTATTGACCGATTAAATTAAATTAATTGTAATTTTATTGTTATGTTAGGGGGCTAAATGCAATTAATAATTTTCAAATAACTACTTTTAACACTTCAAAATAGTTAATTATGTCAATTAACAAACAAACAACCGTGAAAGTAAAATTGTACTTTCATGATTAAGTTTGATAGTGAATGAAAGGGCGAAACAAAATTGAAAAAAAAAAAATCAGGGATAAAATAGTAATTTACTTATAAATGCCGTGAGGACTAAATAGTCATTTCAGAAAAAATCAAGGACTAAAATTGTACTTTCATGATTAAGTTTGGTATTTTGTTCTATTTTTTTATTTTATTTTAAAAGTTAATTAAAGTGGGGGGTTTGAGTTAATTAAATTGATTATTAATTGAAATCCATTAGTTTACCAAGTTTTGACGATAATGAGAGCTTCGTTTGTTGTACTGGAAATAGGCTTGTAGAGTCTTTTTTTTTTTTTAAAGTTGTTGAGTTTTTTAATAGTATATAGTTTGCAATAGTAGCACTTATAATTTATTTATTTAAAAAAAAAAGAGTTTATTAATGTGAATTCCTTTTTTTTTAATTACCCCTTTTCACATTAAATTTTCTTCTGTTTTGATGATGCAAATCACAATTCTAATAACTTGATAAACACACATGCGATATAAAATTCATAAGGACATGTCTAAATTAGGTTTGAGATTGCAAGCCTAAACAAATTAAGCAACAAGTTGCCATGAAATTAAAATGAAATCAACAAAAATTTACAAAGCCCTAAAAACAGAGACGTTTATCGCTGTCAAAAATTGATCAACATACAACAATGAACAATTCGAAGCTGCCAACATCAACGGGATCATAAAAATAGAGACGTTTATCGCTCAACTCTACGAGAAAAAATAAAAGATTTGGGCCCTTTAAAATTTGGCCCATAAACTATTGTATTTTATTATGGGGTTGGGGTATATACCCCTCCAGCTTTGTTTAATACACTCCCCTTCCACTTTTATTAATTAAATAATCATGTAAAATACTTGTTTTACCCTTTATTAAAATACACAAAGATAGATACACTCCCCTTCAATTTAAATTTAAACTAACCCTAATTCTATCACTAATCCTAACCCTACCGGGCCTACCCACAAACGGCCGCCGCCGCCAAACAAACGACGGTCGCCGCCGCTCAACAAACGACGGCCGCCGCCGGCCACAAAATAAATTTAGAAATTTTAAAAATCAGACTTTGAAAATAAAAAAAGTAAACTTTATTTTGGTCGACAAACCAGAGTCGACCAAAAACACTCCGGTCGACACTGGTTTGTCGACCAAAAGTAATCCGATCAACTCTGGTTTGTCGACCAAAAGTACTCCGGTCGACAATGTGTTTCGAATGATTTTTTTTTTTTTTTAAGAAAACTGAAATTTTCGCCCATTTTGGGTCGGCCAAAAACACTCTCATCGACGAACTATTGTCGACGAGAGGGTTTTCAGGCGACCCAAAATAGTCGAAAATAAAAAAAAACAAAAAAACAAACCTGTGACGATTTGGGGGAGGGTTTCAACTTTCACGGCGGTGGAGGCCGAGAGAAGGGGCGGACGCGGCGACGCTGGGGGAGGGGACGGAGGTGGTGACGCTAGGGGAGGGGGCGCCGCCGCCGCGCCGCTAATTAGTTGCAGAAAAAAAAAATAGAAAAAATGGGGAGGGAGGGAGGGGGAGTGTGACAGCGAGAGGAGGAGGGGGAGTGCGACGGCGAGAGGAGGAGGGGAGGGGGAGTGCGACGGCGAGAGGGAGGGGGTGAAGAGGGCGGTGGGGAGGAGGAGGCGGTGTCGCCGCTTGCAGAAAAAAAAAAAACCTACCTGTTTCTTCAGGGCGGCGACGCTGGAGCGGGCGGGGCTGGAGCGAGCGGCGCCGGAGGAGGTGGCTTGGAGAAACGAAGGGGAAGGAGGGAATGAGGGGGAAAGGAGGATTGGGGAAGAAATGAGAAAATTAGGGTTTTATGGGGGTGTGCATTTATCATACCAATTTTTAAGATAAATGAGTATAATAGACAATTTGGGGGGAGTGCATCTATCTCAGAGGTACTTTAAGGGTAGTATATGTATCGGGGAGTGTATCTAACAAAGCTTGAGGGGTATATACCCCAACCCTTTATTATGGGCCCGAAATCTTACTATCAAAAGTTTGGGTCACACTTCACCCCTTATTAAAGGTCAAGTTGCATTAAAGTGCAATCTGAAATTTTATAATGACATTACATACTACTATATAATTATAACATATATTAATAAATATAAATCTAGATTTTAATTGAACGACTCATTTTATAGTATAGATTTATATTTAATGACTCTTAAGAGCTCACGTTTCGGTTGGATTTAATTGGATATATAAAATCTACATTAAAATTAAATTATGGGATAATATTATTTTCTATTTCGCATTTAATCGTATTATCAAGTTTGATCATGAATTAAACACTATCCTAATACAATATATCTTTTTATTGCAATTTCTAAAAATTGAGGTGGGCAATGGAATTTATATTCTTGTTCATGACATTGATTGCTTAACTACTTTTAGTTTTAATTGTTGGGATAATGGCTCATGTGTGTAGATTTTTATGCTTAGCACTTGGTGTCAATATCATTGCAAAACTATTTTTTCCAAACTTTTAATTGCTTTGCAATGAAAAAGTTTGGGGGGTATGTTCGTTTTTACATTTTCTATTGACACCAATGTGTACTCTTGTGTATGTGTGCAATTTGAGCTTTAATGATCATTGAGACACATTTGATGGTGATTTGTTGTGAATTTGATTCCTTGAATGTGTACATGAGTGGAATGAATCACCTTGTTTGTGTTGTTGTCATCTTGTTACCTATGGATGTTTTGCATGCACAATGATTAATGTGGGTGATGATTGATGAATGTTTGAGTCTTGAATGAACCGGTGAGAGTTGAGCTTTCAACCGATGCATTAATCCGGTTTATTTCATTTTTGAGTGGATCAATTCATTGCTTGCTTTTCTAGAACTTGTCCAAGTTCTTGCTTGAAATCATGCTTGTGTGATACTTTGAGATATGATGTAGGCCATCTTTCGTATTACATGCCACTTAGCTAAATTTTTCCAAATAACCAAAGTAATCTTCCGTAGTTAGCCCGTTTGAGCTTGATTTCCCATTTTCTTGACAACCTACAATGTTTAACCACTTAACCTTTTGAGCCTTTGATATCCAAATCTAGTGGAGAATAAAAAGAAAGTGGTAAAACATGTGCTTTAGTGCCTTTGGTTTGAAGAGACAAATTGGCAAAATTGTGAAAAGAGAAAAAAGAGATGGAAGTGAAAAGAAAAATTGAGAAAGAAAAGAGGGACAATGAACCCCAATAGCTTAAAAAGAAAAGAAATTGGCTAAAAAGATGAGAAGATGAATGCATTTGAGGAATTTATATGAAAAGTGAGAGTGAAAGTTGTAAAAACTAAGAGCACGAGCTTGAATTGTTGAAAAAAAAAACTTTCGTTCTCCACTAGACGAGTCACTTTTTCCATATTCATCTTACCCCGTCCAAAGAGCCAATGTTACGTCCTTGTTTAAGCCCTATTGATCTCATTGTTGAACATGTTTATGGTGGAAAGATGGTAGAGCTTGGGCAAGCATATGGGAATTGCAATGCATGATTTGATTGATGAGTGCTTATTGTCCTTAATTTGTTTGAGTGTTTGAGAGAAACACTATATCTAGGGAGTTGAACTTGAACATTTTGATATTGTCATCACCATCACTTGTTGATGTGTGTTGAGTATGTGTGAGTAATTAGTTGGATCTTCAATATTGAACTTGTGATTATTTTTGAGAATGTATCTTGAGGAAGAAGAATTAATTTCATGTCATTTGATACGTGGGATCTTTCATTAATCATCTAGTTGTAAATTTCACCCTCATGTTGTATTTCTTTCGTTGCTCGAGGACGAGCAACACTTTAAGTTTGGGGGAGTTGATTCGGGTGGAATTTACACGATTTAGATGCATATTTGAAGCTCATTTGATGTTGATTTCATTGAATTATTGGTCGATTATCATTGTTTTGGTCAAAATAAGAGAAAGGTAGTGTTTTGTCGATTTTGTAGGAAAAACGATGTATTTTGGAAACAAAACACCAACCATACTTCACTGGATCAAGAAGAGAAGCTGACCATTGGATTCGTCTCGAAAAACGGAGTGGAATGAAAAAAAGAATCGAGTCAATCGGAGGTCGGAAGCTCGAGATACAACGGAACGAAAAATGACGAGGTCGGACCACATTTCTACCCGGCCGGGTTACTTCCACCCGGCCACAGTACTGTACACCCACATTTTCTATTAGTTCACCCACCGAAGGTTTTGGCCGGGTAAAACCACCCGGGCGGGTCACTTTAGCCCGGCCATGCCCTATTCCACCAAAACCTTCGTATTTTGGCCGAGTAAAACCACCCGGCTAAGCCCTATTTTAGCCATTTGCTACATATTTCGGGGGTTTTGGCCAATTTTCTCCATTTTCGAGGGACCTAAGTGCAAATTTCGTTCAAGACTTCTACCCCAACTATAAATAGCTCCAATTTGAGTTTTAGAAAGGAGTCTTACTCCTTTTCCAAGCATATTCTCACACACATTCATATAGTAGTAGGTGTTCTTCATAGTTTAGTTTAATTTCTTCATTAGATTAAATAGAATATTGGTTTTTACTTCAAATCAAGCTACGATTATCATCGGGCATCGTCTATTACATCGTTTTGTAACTAAATTTTCATGATCAAGGTGATATTACTCTATTTTGCAATTCAATTTGGTATTTTATTAATTTCTCCATTCTATTGTTATTTTGTTATGAATTTGATGTTATTTGTTGTTGTAGCCATGAGATTCTCTTCTAGAACCATGGGCTAAGCTCTTATTGTCTTGGGTGTGAATGTTTTGATGGGTGTTTAGTGTAATTGTGATTAATTGCATGATTAGCTTAGGATTTGGGTGTTAATTGTTTCTATTGTTGTGATTTGTAAGATTCAATTGGTTGATCAATCTATTAGCTAGCATTTTCGATTATGTTAATTGCAACGAGAGTTGGGTTTGCATGATTGGGGTGTGGGTGTGAGCCTTGATCAATTGATTGAAGTTTAGTAATAATTAGCTTAACCGAGATAGGGTTAATTGCTAGACCGACAACATTAGACATTAAACGAATAGAGGTCGTCTAGGAGTTTGGTGAGAGGGCGTTTCATAAGCATTAGTAACCGTGTTGAAAGTGTTTATGAAACACTATCTTATGAGCTTATGGTATTTGATTAGATCCTATAATTGCTAATCAATGCACGATGTCTACCTATGCCTTTCGAGGGGGTTTGCACACATTTGTGATAGCCTTTAGCTTGACCCAAATTCGTAGTAAAATCCAATCGCCCATTCGATCCAAGTCTCTCCAACTAGCATCAAAACTCACAAACACATCAAACTAAACTAACAAAGCATAAAAAAATGAACAAGAAATGAAAGAAAGCAAGTAAAAATGGGTTGCCTCCCATTTAGCGCTAAGATTAACGTCTTCAAGCCGGACGGAACTAAATGAGCTCATCGAAAAGGCCATGGATATCGGGCCTCCTTGCCAATGTATTTTAATCTTTTGGCCTCAAAGTCATGGAGGCTCTCATGAATAGAAGACCAACCTCTTGCATCTTTCTTGCATATTTCTCTCAATGGATGTTCTTCTTGTTCCTTCGCGATCGTCTTCTTCCATTGCTCTCCTTTTTCCCCAAGGATGCCCACACACTTCTCAATTTCTTTCTTTGGATCAAAGTGATCAAGAGGCAAAATGAAATCAATAGAAGCATCAATATCAATTAAAGAGTAAATTGAAGAGTTTAAAGGTTTAGAAATGCTCATTTCACTCTTCAAGTCGTCTCGTTATGCTTCTTGATTTTCTTGTTCTTTGTTGCTCATGTCCATCAAAGGACATTCTTCTTCATCTCCTTTATCAAAAAGCTTGACATCTTCAACCTCCTCACTTGGATCCTCCTCTTCTTCTTTCATAGCGATGACCAATCACCCGATTTTGAGTTCATCCGCTCCATTCCATTCAGAAGTGACTTGAGTTGATTCGCTTGTTGTAGTTGGGTGGACTTTATCTCCTCTAATGCATCCAACCTTTTTTTACTTGCATCCAAATTTTTCAAGGTGAGTGCAATGAGGTCTTTTGTAGTATCACTTTCTTCATTATTTGGTGACCAATGTGCATTGTTTTCCCACTCTTGATATTGATAATAAGAAGGAGTTTGTTGCATTTGATAATCGTACTCAAAGCTCCTCTCACTATCATAACAATTTTCCTTCGAAACTCTATGAAACTCAAGGCAAAGTTCCTCCATAGGTGGAGGAGGAGGTGGACAATATAAATATTCAGGTGGTGGGGGAGGATATTGATATGGGTGTTGAGTAAGAGTGTATTGATTTGGAGGTAGAGGATAAGGGTGTTGCGGTGGAAGGTATTGATGTTGTGGAGGAGGTGGATAATATGCTTGTGGTTGAGGTGGGTAAGGATAATATCCTTGAGGAAGAGGTGTTGCTTCTTCATTCCTCCAATCTTGATAATAGGAGGAAACTTGTTGCATTTGATAATGGTGATCAAAGTTCCTCCAATCATCGCAGTTCACATCTCCATGTTGTGGAGGATAAACCATACCATTTTGATTATAGCATTGATTCCATTGGTATTGGCTGTATCCATCCATCAAGGTAATGAAGTTCACACCTACACAAAAACAAGTATCAAAGCCCACAAAAGAAACGAAAAACAAAATAACGAAAAAGAAATGCTACTATCAATAACACTTAACAAACTCTAAGTCTCACTAACAACACTCGCTTAAGTCCCCGGCAGCAGCGCCATTGACTTGGTTCGTATTTTGCACACTTTTTAGTACAACAATAACAATCCCCACAAGTGTATGGGTTCAGCCGATGTCCTCCTCCTTCCAACACCACGCTCTCTTGCAAGCCTCTTCCTGAGGATCTATTCCTCCATGGCGCTCATCTGTTTTCTGAGGTATATCCCCTTATTCTTACGGCATCTAATTTCTCCATGTCTGAAATATTACCTTTTCTTGTCACGCAGTTCGGACTTGTCTATACTAAAATATTTGACCAAACCATCGAAGTGGTTGCTGAGAACGAACTCCTTCGGGCTGAGGCGTCCTCCTCTCAACTGACTCTCAAAGGTGCCACTGCGGAGAGAGACAAGGCTCAAAAGCGGGCTCAGGCTCTGGCTGAGGAGCTGCCTATCCTCCGGGCTCAAAGTAAGCAAGAGGTGGTTAAGACTAGGCATCTGGAGGGAGAAGTTGAACGAATGGAAAAAGAGATGAAGCGGATGGAGGACGAGATAAAGCGAATGGAGCGTGAGCTGCCGGATGTTGGAGTACAGGCCTGCATCAAATCTCTGTTTGCATCTCCTTTAGGTCAAGAATTTTTGGGGACTCTCCATACCCAATGGTTGTCCAGCTTCTTAAAGAGTTCCAGCTTCTTGTGTGCTATGGGGCCACATCCCTCACTTCATCGACCATGGCTTCAGCAATGCCGTGGCTGAGCACTCAGCTCCAGAATTCGATGGAACCTACTCCCGTGCTTTCCGCCTGGACAAGCTTGCTCCCCCTTCCAAATTCCTAGGGGATCCAGTAGAGAGTGCTGACAGCCCCTGGTGGTTGCCCGGAATGGGTCAGGCCATTGCTAAATTGCAGGCGGCCAAGGTGGGCATGGCTGAGCTGGAGCCTCTGGAACAATTGACTTATCCTTACGCCTCTGCCCCTCTAACCGAGGTGAAGGCAGATGAGGGAAAGGGTGTTGAGGCTACGCCGGCAGGAGGAGAGGGTCCAGAGGAGGGGGGAGGATCTAGCGGTCATGCCGCTGCTGTCAAAGAAGCTGTTTAACATTCATATTTCCATGAACTTAACAAACATTTTACCTTTCTTCTGCTATACTCTTTAATTTCTGCTCATGATACTGGTTCTTATTATACTCTTTAGGGGACCCCACACTCCTGGATATGTGGGGGCTTTTGTAGTAATCGTTTTGGCTTCTTACTTGTTTGTTTATGGCGTATATTTTCCTTCTTGTTTGCGTGAGCGGCCTATAAGACTAATAAGGGAGATGGTAGAAGAGTTCTCTGGTCCTCTTTTCTTCCTCCTTCTTGGTCTTATAGTCTGCACTAAATACTGCCCGTGGAATCTTTCTTTCGTAACCCATTTGGGTCTCACGTGTGTTGAGGGGCTCTCCAGCCCTCCTCGGCCTCTAGGCCTCTGAGTATTTCTCACCCTCATTTTAGAAGATTTTAATTCGTAAAATCCTTCTTTTATTTTCAAGTGACCCACCTGGGTCTCGCGTATAGTGAGGAGCTCTCTGACTCTCCTCGGGCTCTAAGCCTTTGAGTGTCTCTCACTCACGTTTTTAAAAGATTTTAATTCGTAAAATCTTTCTTTCATTTTCAAGTAACCCACTGGGATCTCGAGTATAGTGAGGAGCTCTCTAACTCTCCTCGGCTTCTAAGCCTTTAAGTGTCTCTCACTCTCGTTCTTAAAAAGATTTTAATTCGTAAAATCTTTCTTTCATTTTCAAGTAACCCACTTGGGTCTCGAGTATAGTGAGGAGCTCTCTAACTCTCCTCGGCTTCTAATCCTTTAAGTGTCTCTCACTCTCGTTCTTAAAAGATTTTAATTCGTAAAATCTTTCTTTCATTTTCAAGTAACCCACTTTGGGTCTCTTATTTTCAGGATTCACATTCGCACATATACATTAATATGAAAGAGACAATCAAAACACAATAACTCTGCATAATTCTTCAAAAAGGGAAGAAGCTTCATTGATTAATATCAGTTCTCAACATAGGCGATAGGTAACCTATGCCGGTCTCATTAAAAACCTCTCTACAGAAAAACCCTAGGGGGAAACCCGTAAAGAGGGAAAAAGAGCTCCGGTGAAGCTATTAAATATGTTAAGTAAAAACAGGAATCAATATCAATCCACGAATGGTCTCAAAACCTTACATTTTCTTTAGACAAAAAATCTCTTCAAGTGACAAATATTCCAGGGTCTAGCTATATTGACCCCTTCCATGCTCTGCAATCTATAGGCTCCTCCCTTCAGTACCTCCGTGACTCTATATGGACCTTCCCAATTGGGCTCTAGTTTCCCTGTGTTCTTTAGTGCATCAGCTCTTCTCAGCACCAGATCTCCCACTCTAAAGGACCTCGGGATCACCCTTCGATCATACGCAACTTTGATTCGACTCTTGTATCTTTCAGCACGTACTCGAGCCATCTCTCTTTCCTCTTCCACTAAATCCAAGGCTTCTCTCATCAATGATTCATGTGTTTTACAACACTAAAATAAACAACAGCAAGTGTACGGTGTATCGTAGCGTGATAAGCACGAAGTCGATCCCACAAGGAGGTTAAGCGTAAAAGTGTAGTTTGTTAACTAAGTTCTATTTAGACGCGATCGATAATTTGAATGGTGTGAATTACTCTAAGATTACCTACCAAAGTGTCACAAATAAGTAATAAAGAGTAAAGGAAATCGATCTACTAGCATGCGAATCTATAAAACGAAAGTGAAACGGATGTAAACTCAATTAAGAGAAGGTAGGTCCTAGAGCACATGCAATACTAGTGAATCCATCTATGATTAACTCTCTACTCAAGTGGTATTCATGCTTTGTCTATAAGATTGATCATGTAATAATGAATTAAAAGTTCTTTCGATCCAAGTAATTCAAAGGAGATATCACACAACTTAGTATCTCTACCTAAATTGCACAATAAAACCCAATCAAGCTCCTAAGATCATCACACATCTTCCTAATCGTTGATCATCTTTCGATCTCTCAATAAAATTAGGTCAAATGCTTGCAATCAATCAATCAAACTAGATATCTCAACCTAATTCAATTAACTATGATCAACACATCATCATTGTACACATAATGACATGCTTTGCAATACAAACCAAGCACCCAAATAGAATTAAGCCACACAAACACCAATTAAGTAGAAGATTAATTCATAAACATCATCAAGAGTATTTACAAGGCTCTAGAACCAAAAGTGTTCTAGCCAATAACTAACATAATGAAATTACAAAGTCCAATTGTAAAAACTAAATCAAAAGAGAGAGAACAAAGAAGCTTAGTCTAGAATGTGGTGGGGAATTAAATTTGCAAGCTATTGCATCCTTCCTTTCTTGAATTGATGGAGAATTGAGAGAAGAATGGCCAAATCACCTTCAAGTATGTGTAACTATGTGTGAGAATTGATGAATTGGGGAAGAATTGTCTTGGATTTCAAGAAAGGGGGCTTATATAGTGTTTGGGTAGGGTTTGGATGGCATAATTGCAAGTTGATCCCTAAAAAATAGAGAAAATACAAGTTTGACATCGAGATTGGGGTGACTCGGCCGAGTTGGGGTCACTCGGCCGAGTGGAGCACTTAAAAGCGTGCCACGATTTTGTCTAGCCGAGACTCGGCCGAGTTGGGGTCACTCGGCCGAGTGTGCAGAAATGTTGAAATTCGCAGATTCGGCCGAGTTGGGTCACTCGGCCGAGTGATGTTCAATTCCAGGAGCTACGATACTCAACTTGACTCGGCCGAGTGTGCAGTAAAACCAAAAATCTCAGATTCGGCCGAGTTGCTTTGCTCTTCGATTCCGGCCTTTTCTCGTTTTGTGCATATCTTCCGCCTCGGATGTCGGATTGACTCGATTCCTTTGGCTAATCCACTCCGTTTTTCGAGACGAATCCAACCGTGCACTCTTCTTCCTGATCCAGTAAAGTATGGTTGGTGTTTTGCTCCAAATTTCACCGTATTTCCTACAAAATCGACAAAACACAACCTTTCTCTCATTTCGGCTTAAACAATCATATTCAATGCATAATTCAATGAAATCCACATCAAAAAATGCTTCACATGTGCTCCTAAAACATGTAAATTCCACCCAAATCAATCAACCTCTCATTTTGATGTTCTTCAAATCGAGCAATTCGGTGGTATTGCAATACGGCCTCTGGAGGTATCACTGCCGCGGCCCCATATACCAATTGGAAAGGAGATTCTCCTGTTGCTGTTTTTGGACTGGTCCTATAAGACCACAATAAATTGTCTAGCTCGTTCACCCATCCTCCACCAATTTTCGTTAGTCTCGTCCGGATACCATCTACTATGGTTCGATTAGTAACTTCCACCTGCCCATTAGCTTGGGGATGAGCTACGGAAGTGAATCTTTGCACTATGTTTAGCCTTGCGCACCATCCTCGTACATTCTCTCCGTTGAACCGTGTCCCATTATCAGAGACTAGTATCCTAGGTACTCCGAACCTGCAGCAGATCTGTCTCCCCAAGAATCTAATTACGTTTTCCTCATCTATTTTAGCTAGGGGGGCGGCCTCGACCCACTTGCTAAAGTAATCCATTGCTACTATCAAAAAATTTCTTCCTCCTGAGGCTGGAGGGAAGTGTCCCACCAAGTCCACTCCCCATTTGGCCAAAGGACACGGAGAGTGCATAGCTCCCATCTCCTCTGCAGGGGTCCTGATCAGGGTACCATTCCTCTGGCATTTCGCGCACTTCTTTACGAATTCTTTGGCGTCTCTTGTCATGGAGGGCCAGTATAACCCGACCCTCAAGGCTTTCTTTACCATTGTTTTATATCCCTCATGGTTGGCCGCCTGGCCTTCATAAATCTCTTTGAGCGTATAAGCCGCTTCCCGGGTTGATATACACCTCAAGTACGGTTGGGTAAACGACTTCTTGTATAAGTATCCTCCGATAATACAGTATTTGATCCTGAGAGCTCGGGCCTCTCGGGTGGTGGGGGCATCTGCTCCTCTGGTGAGCTCTGTCCAGATATCTTTCCTCCAATCGTCTCCTTCCTCGATGGAACCAATGGGGCTCCCAAGAGCCTCTTTTTCTGCTACCACCAAGGTCACCGTTCCCCGTCCCTCCAATTTCGTGGAATTGGCAAGTTTGGAGAGGCTATCAGCCTGTGCATTTTCCTCTCGAGGAACTTGAATCACCTTGCAATCCTGGAATTTGCCCATCATCTCTTTAGCCCGTTCCAGGTAAGCAGCCATTCTGTTATCTTTGGCTGCGTATTCTCCATTTACCTGTTGAACCACCAATTGGGAATCAGAATATAAGATTACCTTTAGGGCTCCTAACTCGGCCGCCATCTCCATTCCTCTGATCAGATCCTCATACTCTGCTCCATTGTTTGAAGTTATAAATTGGAATCGCACTACAAACTGTAGGGACTCTCCCTGGGGATTCACTAGCACTATCCCTGCTCCGCATCCGCTCAGGGTTACTGAACCATCCACATATACTTTCCATCCCTCTATCTCTTCTGGTTTGGTGGATTCCTGGATAAAGTCAGACAAAGTCTGGGCTTTTATGGCCCTCTGTGGCTCAAAGTCCACATCATACTCTTGGAGCTCTATTGCCCATTTCACCATCCTTCCAGAGAGGTCTGCTCGGCCGATAACCTGTTTCAATGAGTAATTAGTGCGGGCCAATATTTTATAAGAAAGAAAATATGGGCGCAATCTCCGCGCTGTAAACACTACGGCTAGAGCAGCCTTCTCAATCTCTGAGTATCGAGTTTCAGCCCCTTGAATGACCTTACTGACGTAATAGATAGGATGTTGGATGGATCCTTCTTCTTTTACCAGAGCTGTGCTCAGCGAAAATTCCCCTACAGAGAGGTACAGGATGAGGGTGTCTCCGGGGGAAGGTTTAATCAGCTTCGGCAGCTGGGACAGGTGGTGTTTCAGATCTTCAAAGGCCTTCTGGCATGCTTCATTCCACTCGAACCTGGCCCCCTTCTTGAGAATTTTGAAGAAGGGGTGACTCTTCTCAGCAGACCTAGCTATGAATCTACTCAACGCTGTGATTCTCCCATTTAACGTCTAGAGCTCCTTCACGTTCCTTGGTGGCTGCATGTCTAATACAGCCTTTACTTTAGCTGGGTTCACCTCTATCCCCCTCTAAGTAACCATGTATCCAAGGAACTTCCCCGACTTCACCCCGAAAGAGCATTTGGCCGGGTTCAATTTGATACCATTCTCTCGAATAACCTGAAAGATCTCCTCTAGGTCCTCCACATGCTCTTCTGCTCTCACGCTCTTGGCCAACATATCATCTACATAGATTTCCATGTTTCTCCCTATCTGCTCTCGAAAGACAGCATCAACCATCCTCTGATACGTTGCACCTGCATTGATTAACCCGAATGGCATTCGGACATAACCAAACGTTCCACACGCTGCTATGAAACACACTTTAGGGACATCTGAGGGGTTCAGCTGGATATGGTGGTAACCTTGATATGCATCCATCATGCTCAATAGCTCGAAGCCTGAGGTCGCGTCCACTAACTGATCTATCCTCGGCAGCGGGTAATGATCCTTAGGGCATGCTTTGTTGAGGTCTCTGAAGTCAATGCACATCCTCCATTTCCCTGCCCCCTAGACACTAACACCGCATTTGAGAGCCATTCTGGGAATTGTACTTTCACGACATGTCCTGCTTCCAGTAACTTCTCAACCTCTTCTTTCACAATATTATTCTTCTCAATACCAAAATTTCGTAACTTTTGTTTTACTGGCCTTGTTTTTTGGTCGACGTTAAGACAATGCATGGCTATCTCCGGAGGAATACCTATCATGTCAGCTGGAGAAAATGCAAATATATAAGAATTTCGACGTAATGTAGAGATTACCTTTTCTGTTATTTCGGGTTCCAGTTGGGTCCCTATCTTGGTGGCAAAACCAACTTTTTCGGGGAAGAGCTCCACATTCATCAACTCCTCATCTGTCTTAATGCTCAACTGTTCGGGTGTAATCCCTTCCACTTTCTTTTTCTTTAGCTCAGGGTCATCTTCCTTCGTTCTCTCCAGTCCCCTAGTTAACGCTCTATCTGCCATCTTTACGGACTCTGCATAGCACTTCCGTGCTTGATATTGGTCTCCCCTTACTTCCCCTACTCCTCCATCCGTGGGGAACTTCATTTTCATATGGAATTTGGAAATGAGCGTTTGGAAAAGATTCAGGCTGGGTCTTCCCATCACCACGTTATATGATGAGGGGATGTCTACAATGAGGAACTCCACTAAGTGGACCTTCCAGGTTGGAGCATCCCCCAATCCTACCTGTAGTATCACAGACCCTAGGGGCTGGATGGCCCCTCCGGAGAAGCCGTACAAGGAAGTGTCTACAGGCCGCAACTTCACGTTCAGTTCCATCTTTTTAAAGCACTCGAAAAATATAATATCGGCTGAGCTCCCCGTGTCTACAAAGATTCGGGCGACATCAAATCCTGATATGTCAGTAGTGATCACCAATGCATCATTGTGATTCTCTTTAATTTCCCCTACGTCCTCCGGCCCAAATTTAATATTGGGTGTCTCTGCTAAGCGTCCTACCTCCTTCGGTTGGCTTCCCTGTCCAGCCCTCAAGGCTCGAACATTTTGTTTTCTCTTTCGGAAGGAATCTCCATCCGCGGGACCCCCCATGATTATGTGAATTACTCCTCTTTTTGGCGGCGGAGGGGGCATGTCCTCGGCTGCCTCTTTGGGTTCCTTTTTTTCTGGCTTCCTGTCGTGTTCCTTCCGCTTCTTCCCTCGAGGGCCCTGCCTATCTCGGAATATAAATTCTTTCAGATGTCTCGCCTAGATCATCCTCTCGATCTCGTCCTTCAGGTGATAGCATTGGTTCGTGTCATATCCATACTCGTTATGGAATCTACAAAATCGATCTGATTTTGGTTTTTGAGGGCCCCGACTTCTGGAGTAGGGGAATTTCAAATCGGGATGGTCCCCTGCTACTTCCAGTACTTCAGCAGGCTCTATTCTTAGAGGTGTATACTTATCAAACCTTCCTCGAGGGCCAGAACGGGGACCCCCAGAGGGGTTAGAATTTCCCGATGGCCCAGGACCCCGAGGGACCTCTGGGCTGGATCGTCTTGAGGGTCCCTCCCTCCTTCTCTCCCGGTCATGTGGCCTATCTTCTAGTCTCTTGGCTTTACGAACCTCCTCCAAGGTGAGGTATTTCTACGCTCTGTGTAGTAACTCGTCAAAGTTCTGGACTGGCTTCTTGGCCAAGGAGGAAAAGAAATCTCCATCGCGCAGCCCATTGGTTAGGGAGTTGATCTTCACTTCTAGAGAGGCGGTAGGGACTTCCAGAGCTGCCTGATTGAATCTCCGGAGGAAAGCTCTCAAACTCTCATTCTCCCCCTGCCTCATATTGAAGAGGGTTAGCGTGGCCCGAGGCTGCCTCCGGGCGCTTGCAAACTGATGGAGGAATAATTCGCTGAACTCCTCCCACGATCGAATGGTATTGGGTTCAAGCTGGGCGAACCACTGTTGTGCTGCCTTGGCCAATGTAGTCAGGAACACTCTACATTTGACCCCCTCCCCATATCGATGTAGCAGGGCTGCGTTCTCAAATCTTACCAGGTGCTCATATGGGTCCGCAGTGCAATCGTATTCGAAGTTGAGGGGTTTGAAGTTGAATGGCAACTCATCCTGTAATATATTAGAAGAAAACTGACATCCGGTAACGTAAGCAGACCTACTCGTTCGATTACTCATCTGTTTCCTCATATCTTTCATTTCCTTCTGTAGGGCCTGTAGTTGGTCGCTGACTGGGCCTGGATAGGTATCATCTGTACTCTCCTCTCCCTCGGGGGGGTCTATCTCCCGGGATACCAAGTCTGCATTCCTTCTCGCGCCCCGAGGGGGGATACTTCTTTCTGCCCGATAGGGCGCTTTCTCATCTCCTTCTACTCGTACTCCCTCCTCCTTGGAAAATGCTTGGGAGGCCCCAGGGGCCTCGTCCTGAAGTCTCGGAGTAGGCGTCTCCGCGTTCACTGGTACAGTTCTCGGGACTCGACCTCCCTGAGCTGCAAAAGCTCTCTCCACAACTCGGTCAATGAGGGCGTTCAATTGGTCTGGAGAAACCAGGAATGGTTCTGCATTCGGAGCATCCCCACGTTGAGAGCCTGAGGCCCGAACCTCTAGGGTTTCGGTGTTCTCCACCATTCTGTCACCCAGGCCCGGGGTTGGCGTGGTGGCTGGTGCTAATGGCGGATTCGATCCAAAGGGGACATACATAGGGTCCTTTCCGCGGCTTCCCTTTAATGCAGGATCAGATGGTAAGGGGGGGTTTCCCCTGGAAGAGTTTTCTTCCCTAGAGTAGGCGTGATTGTGTTATTTCCTCCGCCAATCGTTCAAACAAATAGAAATTCGTGAGAAGATCTCTTAGACGTTCCCACAAACGGCGCCAGTTGTTGTGCCACAATTTGCACGAATAGATTAGATATCCTCCAAGTCAGATATCCAAATTCCCGAACTGATGTATGAAGAATCCGGGTCTAAAGCCTCCTTCAGGATGGTCCTCCAAGAACCTGCAAAAGACACGCCGGAGGGGAGTCCGGCAAGAACACTCCGACGCTCAAGTCAGTATCTGTGATTCGGTCGATAATGGGGACTTAAGAGTCCTCTTTATAATGATAAGGTTCTCAGAGAAGGAATTAGGATGCTTTATAATATGTGTTAATAAGGTTAAGTAGTATTAGAGATCGTAGTCTGTTAATGTATCTAGGCTTGGCTATTTATAGAGGATTTCCACTGAGGGGAAATTAGGTTTTCCCCCTTTTTCGGATCGGCCATCTCCCCTATCTTTGAATCAATCCACCTGCCTTCGAATCTCCACTCCCTGAAGAATCGCAGCCACTCTACCCTCTAGATTCTAGCCGTTTGAGTAAAGGAAGAATTAGTCTTCCTTTATCCGTTCTTATCCCATTTTACATGGAATCTCTCCGAAACTTCAGACCGACTAATTTCCCTTAGGGCCAGGTCTTCCTGATATTTCTCCTTTGAGATCCTTAGGTGGAGCTCCCTCCGGAGGGACATCCGGAGGGATTTTCTATTCTGAGGGGTCCTCTTCAAGTTCCTATCATCTCATCAATCTTATCCTCTATACACGTGTCGACATCTCCTGAGGTGACAATTTTAGGCCGCATCAAACACTTACTACTATGTGAATGTGTGTGAGAATATGCTTGGAAAAGGAGTAAGACTCCTTTCTAAAACTCAAATTGGAGCTATTTATAGTTGGGGTAGAAGTCTTGGACGAAATTTGCACTTAGGTCCCTCGAAAATGGAGAAAATGGGCCAAAACCCCCAAAATATGTAGCAAATGTCTAAAATAGGGCTTGGCCGGGTGGTTTTACTCGGCCAAAATACGAAGATTTTGATGGAATAGGGCATGGCCGGGCCCCGCCTAGGTGGTTTTACCCGGCCAAAACCTTCGGTGGGTGAACTAATCAAAAATGTGGGTGTACAGTACTGTGGCCGGGTGGAAGTAACCCGGCCGGGTAGAAATGTGGTCCGGCCTCGTCATTTTTCGTTCCGTTGTATCTCGAGCTTCCGACCTCCGATTGACTCGATTCATTTTTTCATTCCATTCCGTTTTTCGAGACGAATCCAATGGTCAGCTTCTCTTCTTGATCCAGTGAATTATGGTTGGTGTTTTGCTTTCAAAATACATCGTTTTTCCTACAAAATCGACAAAACACTACCTTTCTCTTATTTTGACCAAAACAATGATAATCGACCAATAATTCAATGAAATCAACATCAAATGAGCTTCAAATATGTATCTAAATCGTGTAAATTCCACCCGAATCAACAGCCACGCAAAGCACGCCGTCGGCCATAATTTTCCAGTATGTTTTTTGTAATTTTTTTAAAGTTTTCTATAATTTCTGTAATTTAAATCATAGATCTATAGAAATCTACTGTAATTTTTGTAATTTTGATGTGTTTGATTGAAGATTGATAATTAGGGTTTAGAGTAAAAAGTAACAATTTTTTTGCAATTTCTTTGAAATCTGAGATGTTCGATTCTTTTTTTCGGACAAATGATAGTTGTTGGGGAATGTTTTTCGGACAAATCATAGTTGTTGAGGAATTTTTTTCGGATAAATGATGGTTGTTGGGAATTTTTTTTCGAACATTGTTGATTTTTTCGAGGAAAAAATGTCAAACAACTCTTTTTTTTTGGACAATGTTGATTTGTCCGAAAAAAAATCTTGAACATCATTTTTTTTTCTAATTTTGTGTTTGTTAAGAATTTTTTTTGAAGACTATGGGAATGGTGTGTATGATTTTTGTAAAATTAAATGAGTGGGTGTCTCATCTTCGTTTTTTTAAAAAAAAAATTACGTGTCCTTTAAGATTAAAAATTTGTCTGGTGGGTGTACTCAATAGATTGGTGTGTATAACCGCGCCCCGAGAGAAATTCAATTGGGGCCATTACATTACATGGGCCCATGAAAGTTGCTGCCATTGGAATTAAAGGATGAAGTTGGTATTGGTGAAAGGGTTTGATTATATGCGCCTCCATTTTGGAGAGATACACTCCCCCTTTCAATTTTCTAATATAATAATAGAATAAAAAATCCAAAATACCCTTCATTAAATATACAGTATACTAGATGCACCCCTTACTGAATGCACCCCACCTTCATTTCTTTCACCTTCTCCTAATACACAACTTCCGGTCGCCAACGACACCATTTCCGGCCACCATCAAACTCAAAAAAATGTACATAAATCAACATATACTCAAAAAAATCACAATTTTTTTTTATAATTTTCGACCAACCAGTGTCGACCATATACTCTCTCGTCAACAAATCGTTGTCGACGGAAGTGTATATGATCGACACGGTCCTCGTCGACAACAATTTGCCGACAAGAGTGTGTTTGATCGACATTACATAGTCAAAAATGAAAAAAAAATAAAAATTAAGCGTCGGAGAGGGGGTGGGGAGGGTGCGGCCGCAGAGCTTTTTTTTTTAATAGAGGGGGAGGGGGGCATACCTGGGGGTCGGCATCGGACGGGAGGGGGAGGGACGGGGCGGCCGCGCGACCGTTATGATGATTTTTTAAAAATTTTTTTTAACAGGCGGCGAGGCGGAGGTATGGGCGATCGCGGTGAGACGAGGCGGGGGTGGCCGGCGACGGGGTGGAGGGAGGGGGAGGGGGAGGGGGGGGGGTCAGGTGGGGGAGGGTCAGGTGGGGGAGGGGGGAAGATGAAGAATGAATTTAGGGTTGAGGGAGGGTGTGGGTAGTAATATGTATATTATGAAGGGAGGAGTATTTATGACATTTGAGGGGGTGTGACCTAAATTTCTAGGAGTGTATAAATCGGGGAAGTGTATCTCTCTGAAATTGGAGGTGTAAATAGTCAGACCCTTGGTGAAAATTGAAAGCAATTTGTGGACTCATGTAATAAATAAATACAAGTAGGTCCAGATTGAATTACAAATTACAAAGTTGCTAATTCATGTGCATCCACCACCACCAGCTTAGAAATTAGAGAAAGCCTGAAGCGGCCATTCTCATGGCCCCACATCATTCTTAAAGTTTAAGCCAAGTTCCAAGTTAAAACAGGCATAATGGTAAGTATGGAAGTATTTGAAAATTATAGAGGCTATATATTTTATTTTATTCATGAGTTTGCTTTCTATTTTGTACTTGGTCTTGAATTTTTGTCTAGTCATTAATTTGAATGTTTTGAAGGTTGAAATTATATATAATTACTAAATTTATGGATTAATTGCTTGAATTTATTTATATTTTATATTCTTATTGTTGTAATTTGGTAGATCCAATTAGTTGATCGATTCTATTAGCTAACACGTTTAATTTTGTGAATTGCAACAAGATGCGGGTGTGACAATTGAAGCTTAGTTGTATAATAGTAATCGAAAAATTGATTACAGACTTTACAGTAGACATGCATCAATCGGGGGAGGGGGATGATAAAAGTTAGGCATTAGTAACCGTCTCTTTTAGGAAGGACAAAAGTTAGGCATTAGTAACTATCTTAAAAGAGATTATGACTATTAGATTCATCTTCGAGTTTAAAATAAGGGTTGGGCTGCTGTGTACTCAAGTACACGGTGTACTTGAGTCCAGCCATATAGAAAATATTAAGTATATATAGAATAAATAACAAAGTATTTAACAAAAATCATTATAGCCTAGTGGTTGCCCTTTGATTCCCTTACCTTCTTTCTACAATTTTCTACTCCCTTCGTCCCGTGATTACTTGCACACTCTTAATATAGAAATACCCCACAAAATTAATAACCTCACAACATCATTTTATTTTCAAATTTGTCACTCCCTTTTTCCATACATTTCACTTTACACATCATCAAATTACCTAAAATACCCCTCCCTTATCTTACATCATCAACCACTAAATCCACTTTTCTTAAACAACGTACCGGTCAAACTATGCAAGTTATTCCGGGACGGAGGGAGTACAATTTTAATTTTAGCACCAATTTTTTATTTTAGCACCACAATTTTCAAAATTTTAATTTTAGCACCAGTTTTTCTATATTAATAAAAGTGCAACAATTAACAACTAAATGGTGTATCATTAATAGTAATAAAAGTGCAACTAATAAATAATAAAATTTGTAAAATTAATAATAATTTTTATTCCGGGACGGAGGGAGTACAATTTTAATTTTAGCACCAATTTTTTATTTTAGCACCACAATTTTCGAAATTTTAATTTTAGCACCAGTTTTTCTATATTAATAAAAGTGCAACAATTAACAACTAAATGGTGTATTATTAATAGTAATAAAAGTGCAACTAATAAATAATAAAATTTGTAAAATTAATAATAATTTTTAAAAAGAAATTAGCACCAGTTTTTTTATACATTATAAAAAAAGTGCAAGTACTAATAATATCATTAATTGCACTTATTAATAATATCAATAATAGTAATAAAAGTGCAAGTAAAAAAATAATAAAACGTGTAAAATTAATAATAATTTTAAAAAAAGAAAATTTAGCACCAGTTTTTCTAGATTATGAAAGTGTGCAAATACCAAAAAGATGTATCATTAACATACACTTTTCAATTATAACATCATATCATTTTCAATTATAATAACATACATTTTCCATTAATATAGAACTTACACTTTTCATTAATAGAACATACATTTTTTTGTTATAATAACATACACTTTTCATTAAATAGATCATACACTTTGTAGTTATAATAACATAAACTTTTCATTAATATGACATACACTTTTCATTAATAGATCATACACTTTACAGTTATAATAACATACACTTTTCATTAATATATAACTTACACTTTTCATTAATAGTTCATACACTTTTCAGTTATAATATCATACACTTTTCAGTTATAATAACATACACTTTTCATTAAAAACAATGTTGCACTTTTCAATATACTAACATACATTTTTCATTAAAAAAGCAAAGATACACTTTTTAGTTATAATAACATACACTTTAAAAATAAAAAAAAACGACAAAAAAAATCGAAAAAAAATTGAAAAAAAAAAAGTCAAAGTTTGACCGTTGACCGATCAACGGTCAACATTTGACTAGTGAAAGTCTACTCAAGTACATGGTGTACTTGAGTACATACAAGACTTTGACTTAAAATAATTAATCATGCCTAAATCAAACATTGTATTCCATCAAGGCACCAATTTTTGATATGTGAAATATGAGGCGGTTAAGTGTTTTACATTGTACTTTGTCAGTTTCACAGTTGTTTGCACACTTATGTTATTTGTTTGTTCCACACGTATTTGTACACTCTTAAAAAAGGAAATACTTCTATAAATAACATCTTCACAAAATTCTCATATTTATACAAAATGTCATTATTTTTAAACTCATTTTAACCACTATCTTTATTTTATTCATAACAAATGTGTCCAAACACTTATGAAGTAATCAAATGGAGGGAGTATTTCAATAAAAATAAAAGAGAAAATATAACTTTTGGTCACTCAACTTTATCACTTTTCAAATTTAATCACTCACATTTAATCACTATCAAAATTGGTCACTCAATTATTATTTTCTATCAATTTTGATGTTTGATGCTGCTGTTAGTAAATTTGTCATTAAGAAACGGGGAAAAAGTTTTGAGCGCTAATTCTTTTTTACACCTATTTTAGGGCATATTGCATCATCAACATCTCTATTCACTTGCAGTCTCACCACGAAAAGCATTGAAGTATGCTCTGTACACCGAGAAGGATTTCTCTTTACAAGCAAGCTTTTTTAATTCTAGTTGCTCTAGCTGGGGCTCACAATGCCTTCTTTCTTAACTGTAATTCCTGAAAACCTTCTTTTTTTTGTTGTACACAAAATCTGTTATTTTATCTGCGTCAGTAAATAGTGCAAGTCCTGAAAACCCTTCTTTTTTATTTTATCCGCGTCACTAAATAGTGCAAGTCCTGAAAACCCTTTTTTGTTGTACACAAAATATGTTATCTTATTTGCGTCAGTAAATAGACTCTCAAATGCTGGATGAATCATTTTTGCTTGTCACTCATGAAAGTCCAAACATGAACCCAATATCATTATCTAGCAAGGTTAGAAACCACTGTCAAGTATCTCTGGTTTAAAACTCTCCACTACTGCATATATATATGCAATTGAGAAGAAATTGTTGTTGGGATCTATCTCGTAGTTAAAAGCTGACCACCCTTTCAGAAAACAACCATAAACCCCAATAACCTTTTTACAAGCTTTAAAACCTTGCCGCAATAACCTTCTTACAAGCTTTAAAATCTTGTCAGTCAATTTCAACACACAGATGAACCAGGATTAATCCTTAATAACTCTTCACAATAATCCATGATTTTACTACTGTACACTCTATTAAATAACCTTCTTACATACAAGCTTTAAAACCTTGTCAGTCAATTTCAACACACAGATGACCCAGGATTAATCCTTAATAACTCTTCACAATAATCCATGATTTTACTACTGTACACTCTATTAAATAACCTTCTTACAAGCTTTAAAATCTTGTCAGTCAATTTCAACACACAGATGACCCAGGATTAATCCTTAATAACTCTTCACAATAATCCATGATTTTACTACTGTACACTCTATTATTAGCTCCAAATGTCTTCTTGCTTGTTCTATATACTTGTTCCAATTATTTTTTAACTTTTTCACATAATGCTTCCCAACCCAATTTGACTTAATACTTTCATTCTTGTAAATCAGGAGCATTTTGTGTTGTGGATTGTAAGCTTTAATATGTCATGATCTGTTATTATACATTGGAGATACCCACCCATATCACTCACATTCCTCTTTTCTACCTACATCTTAGTATTTTTTTGTTATTATTGTGAAGTCTGAAACTCATTCTCCTCTTAATACAAAAAGTGGTAATGGCTTTCTTAGCTTCTTTTTTTGATGAATTAAAATACGTGTTAATGGTGTAAAAAAAGAATTAGCATTCAAAATCTTTTCTCCTAGATGACTAAATCTGAGATAAACTTGGGAGTCATAAGTGAGACTAAAGTTTAAAAGTGTGAAAGAAAGAAGTAGTACGAACACTTGTTACATAGTTTAATAATATTTCCTCTACGTATAGGTTTTTCACTACTTTTGGTCACATAAATTAAGAAAAATAATTTAATAATAGATATAGACAAGTGGTGTGTTGAAAAAAAAAAAAAAAAGATATAAAGTGAAGTGTAAAAATAAAAAGTGAGGTAGTAAAGACTCTTCATATTTATGAGTAATAAAGTTGATTTTTAGTGTGAATAAAATAATGACATTTGATGTAATATTATGATATTTTAAGGGAATAGTTAATATGTTATTTTGTTGTTTTAAGTATGAGTCATTAAGTAAGGGACGATCAAAATGGTAAAATGAGTCATTAAGTAGGAGATTGATGGATTGCTTTATAACTATATTTTAATCTAATACATTTTTTTTAGATTTACGTATGAGCGACGAGCCATTAAAGAATTATACACTATTTGAGATTGATGAGTTACTTTTAAAAAAAATGGGAGTAATTTAAGTTGATTTTCATCAATGTCTGCTCAAGACCGAGATCTGATATCTTTACAACACAATTCACTCATTCTTGAAGAGTTGAGTTATGATTGCTACAACATGTTTTCTTCAACTCTAACTGTCGAATAGAGCGATGTTCTACAAGAAATACTTGAAGTAATTGTTTGTTCCCGTGATGGTGAAGTATTCTTTTTGTATGAATACGGGGGTACTGGAAAAACTTTCACATGAAAAACTATTTCTACCGCCATTAGATCTCACATAGATATAGTTTTTAATGTTGCATCAAGTGGTGTAGCTTCTCTTCTTTTGTTAAGAGACGTTCTAAGTTTTTATTTTGATTAGCATTTATAAATCATCGAATTGCAACATAATAACCTGGTACTCATTGCAAAAGAACTTATAATATATTCAAAGCTGATAATATGGGACGAGACATCGATTATTAACAGATTTGTTTTGAAAAATCTTTGCCTAAATTCAAATGAAAAAAAATATGCAAATGTACAACAAATGTTGTCTACAAGTAAGTTTTCTGCCATTTATAATTTTGTATATTGATTTCTTTTATAAATAAAATTTTAATTCTCTATTATATTATTATTTTTTATATAAATAATGTAATCTATATAACTATAATATTTTATTTTCTTATCTTTTAATTTTAATAGGATAACAAATTTACTCATCTATACATGTTTCAAAAAAAAATTTAATTAATAAAATAAAATAAATTTATTTTAACCCCGCGTAAAACACGAGTTTTACACTAGTGTGAAATATGAGGCGGTTAAGTGTTTTACATTATACTTTGTCAGTTTCACAGTTGTTTGAACACTTATGTTATTTGTTTGTTCCACACGTGTTTGTACACCCTTAAAAAAAAGAAATTCTTCTATAAATCACATCTTCACAATATTCACGTATTTATACAAAATGTCATTATTTTTAAACTCATTTTAACCACTATCTTTATTTTATTCATAACACTACACTCATTAATCGTTACATATTCTTAAGAAAAATGTGTCCAAACACTTATGAAGTAATGAAATGTAGGGAGTATTCCAATAAAAATAAACGGAAAAATATTACTTTTAGTCCCTGAACTTTACCACTTTTCAGGTTTGATCACCCACATTTAATCACTATTAAAATTGGTCACCCAATTATTATTTTCTATCAATTTTGATGATGCTGTTAATAAATCCGTCATTATCAAACGGAGAAAAAGTTTTGAGCACTAATTCTTTTTTGACATCTATTTTAATTCAGCGGCTTCCTTTCATATATTTTTTTTGTAGTGTCAACTTGATTTTAGGGCATATTGTATCATTCCATTTTTCTACAACATCTCTATTTACTTTGCAGTCTCACCAAGAAAAGAAAAGCATTGAAGTATGCTATGGACACTGGAAAGGAAGCAAAGCTTTTTTATTCTAATTGCTCTAGTAGCGGCTCACAATGTCTTTCTTTCTTAGCTGCAAGTCCTGAAAACCCTTCTTTTTTTCTTTTTTTGTTGTACACAAAATCTGAACGCCTTCTTTCTTAACTGCAAGTCCTGAAAACCCTTCTTTTTTCTTTTTTGTTGTACACAAAATCTAACAATGTTAGAAACCACTCCCAAGTATCTCTGGTTTCACTCTCCGCATATATGCAATTGAGAACAAATTTTTGTTGGGATCCATCCATAAACCCCAATAACCTTCTTACAATCTTTAAAACCTTGTCCCAGATGACCAGGATTAATCTTTAACAACTCTTCACAATAATCTCTGATTTTACTACGGTACATTCGCTCCAATGTCTTCTTCCTTCTATATACTTGTTGCAATTATTTTTTAAACTTCTTTCACATAATGCTTCCCAATCCGTGTCGTGGATTGTAAGTTTTAATCTGTCATATAATCTGTTATTATGCATTAGAGATACCCACACATACCACTCACATTCCTCTTTTCTATCTACATCTTGTAGTATTTTTTTGTCATTATTGTTAAGCCCGAAACTCATTCCTCTCTTAATCTTAATGCAAAAAGTGGTAATGACTTTCTTAACTTCTTTTTTTTATGAATTAAAATAGGTGTCAATGGTGTCAAAAAAAGAATTAGGGCTTAAAATCTTTTCTCCGTTAGTTAATGACGGATTTACTAGCAACATTGATAGAAAATAATAAATGGTGATTAAATGTGGATACCAAATCTGAAAAGATGTAAACTTGAGTGATCATTATTCATATTTTCCCAAAATGAAACTGAATTTTGGAAATGTGAAGAAGAAGTGGTACGACACTCGTCAATAGTGTGTACCTTGGCCATTATCACTGGTACTCCACATTGATGAAGTTCCCATTTCCTCACACTCAACTAACTCAAGATATTACTCAAAATCCCAAAGTAGATTTCCTTCTCACCGATCTGCCAACGGTATAATCGCTCCTATCAAAATTACACAAGACGTCGGCGTTGCTGTGCCGAAATTTGGTTACCGGATAGCAATAATGCTGGTGAGTCACTGCATTTTCATAATAAACACGCTAATCGCATGAATTAGATGATGATGATAGGGGGAGGGTAGGGTTTCAATAAGAGGTATACGAATCTTCATCCAATTATTTGGATGCTTGTTTTATTAATTGGGTATTTACCATCAAGGTTTAGGTCACTGCAGTATATATAATTCATCAAAACAATTATAGTTAACATACTAAGGACAAATTGTGGATTTAACAATTCGAAACTGGGAATAAACAGGTTCAATTATCTTGAAAAACTCTGTCTGTATCGATCAAAGAGCATAAATTAGGTTTCTGTACAGATGCTTGTTTTATTAATTGGGAAATGCTTCTTCTAAGTTTAGTCTTACTATGGAAAAGAGGTTGAAAATATGCCTTAAAGGTGTTGTTCTTTGCTAGCCTAAGCGTGAAGACCCTCAACAAACGCACTGGAGTTACATATCTATTTCGAGATTCTCATTAAGACCTTGTAGCAACCACAAAACTAAAGTTATCAACGTATGCTGCAAAGAGCTAAGAGAGTTCAATTGGCTGTAGAAGGTTAACATTCCGACATTTACGGTACGCCCTCTACCAAGAGAATTATAACCTGTGATTCATTTATTTGTTGATTCTGTATATATTTAGTTGGCTAGAGCTAGCTTTGGTGAAATAGATATTTTGTTGGGCTAATAGTAACTTTTGTCTTCTTGATGCTCTCATTACTTCTTCTTCTGTCGTAAACCATGTTATCATGATTTGAGTGCTTGTAGAGTAACTAACATAACTACTACATTGTTTCTTGTTTTATAATTTTCAATAGCCATTGTCTTAGTCTTGTAAAGAACTAGCTAGGGGTGCCAATAACTTTCAGAAAAAAACCTAACTTGATCCCAACATAATTTATTCAAGCATCTCCAAGTCGAGCTCAAAAATCCAACATAATTAGTTGTGAAATAATTTCTGCCCTTCATTGCTACTTTATCCTTGGCCTTCAGAATACAAATCCGACCTTCCCCTCCGATTTGGATTCTTGATTCTTATCACATGTTTTTTTGTCAAAATTGCTCCTTCTTGATTCTCATCTCTCTCCTGTTTCTTCAAGTTCTTTGTTCTGTGTATCGCGATTCATACCTCCTGGTTCTTTCTAGATTTGCATCTGTTAATTATTGTTTGTTCCTTACAAAGTTTGGTGTTAGGCCTTAAGTTCTGGACAGTTGTTTTATTTCTTTGATTTTCTGTGTATTTCTGCTATTGGTTTCTTTTTGCCTCTCAATTTTTGGCAATTTCAGGTTCATTTTTTAACAATTTTTGCTTCCCTCTCATTTTGGTTTGCAATTTGAGTTCTTGAATGTGCAGAGATTGAGGTTGAAAAAGTTAGTTGAATATTTCCACAAATCTATGCTATGACCAAATTATCATACATGACTTTACCCTTAATCTCATCACAAATAGTATATCATCTCAACTCAACTTGATCACACAAGATAACTTTGAAATAACACAACTTGATTACAAGATAACTTTGAAATAACCCATTACATTAGCAAAACTGGTGAAAATGAAAAAAACAACAGTCTCCAAAACATAAGAGATTTGCCCTCCTTCTAAGTTTCTTACAAAAAGATCATCTGCTGCTACGGGGCTTATTATTAACTTTCTTCACCAGTGGTTCATCTACGAAACAGTTTGGAGTTAAAAGATCTTTGTTTTCATAACTTGTCTGTCTACTGTCTAATTTTAATCCCAACAAAGTTCACCTTTTCGATTGTCTCTCAATATTCAAAATTTGGTCCAATTTTAGCTCTAAAATCGCTGAAATTTTGAAAATGACAGTTGTTGTCAAATTTTCAGCGATGTGGGGCCAAAATTGAAAAAACTTGTTAATATTGGAACTAAATCGGAATGGTGATTGAGATCAAAATCGGACAGCGGACAAGTTATGGGACGAAAGAACTCTTTTAACTCAAACTGCTTGGGTAGTGGCTTCATTCTCCTTCTGCTTCCCCCAGTCATGCATCTTCCTCAGCAGCTCGGTAGCAGCAACCAAGAAATGAACAGCCTGGATAGCTGACAAAATACCAACAGCGCCCTTGAGTGTTTCCAGCCTCAGATCATCAGCTCTCTGCAGTATCATCACAAAACCTTCCTCCTTTGACTTCAGAGCCGAGTTGATTCTACCCCTATCACCCTCATTGATCTCCCCTCCCGCCCGAGTCAACTCACACACCTTATGACTCAGCTCCACCATCTCCATATCCGCCACTTTCGCCTGCTGCTTCGCGAACTTCTCCGTAATCTCCCTTTCTCTCGCGATTGTGCTTCTCTGCAGCTTATCTATCATGTCTATTTGCTCTCCCGACAGGTCGCCTAAATTACCAATCTCTTTACCGCTTAGCAGATCGGATAAGTTCGCCTCGAACTGGATGCTCGATTTGGCGTAGAGGAGGTGGATTGCAGTGGAGGGACGCCACCCACCAATCCAAGTGAAAGCATCCTCCAACAGGCTGCTCCACGGCGGTGATAGTAGCAAAACAATATTGGCTTTTGCCCATTCTGCTTTGATCGAATAGTACTTTTCATAATGAGCTATCACACGATTCACTAAACAAGGCAGTGAATTTGTTTGAGAAGATTGTTGCGACTCTTTGGATGCATAGACGAGATCATCAAGTTGGCAACTTTGCTCTTCATTCCACTTTTCGAAAAATTCTTCAAAGCTTTCTTTCTTGTTTTCATTTCCAGGTTCCAGTGCCATGTGTTTGAATTTTTTTTTTTTTTTTGGTTGTGGTTGTTGTTTGATGTTGAGGGAAAATGGAGTATATATTTATAGATGGTATTTTAAAAGATGCTTGCATGAAGGGTAGAATTGAAGAAGGGATAAGGGCATAATTTTCTACTTAACTTTTAGCATGGGCAGAGCAGGTGATTTTCTTTCTATTAATAGACCAATTGATCTTTGATCATGGCCTTACATTCATTCTCAAACTTAGGGCCTCGGTTGAATGATTTTTTAAATACACATTTTGCGTGGATGAAAATCAGCCGCAATGTGTACATTTATTATTATTATTATTATTATGTGATGGCTCGGTATTTGGCCCAGACTAATACGGGGGACAAAGTGCTCAGTTTTGAAATCAGAGCTCTTTAGCTTGACCCAAATTCGTAGTAAAATCCAATCGTCCATTCGATCCAAGTCTCTCCAACTAGCATCAAAACTCACAAACACATCAAACTAAACTAACAAAGCATAAAAAAATGAACAAGAAATGAAAGAAAGCAAGTAAAAATGGGTTGCCTCCCATTTAGCGCTAAGATTAACGTCTTCAAGCCGGACGGAACTAAATGAGCTCATCGAAAAGGCCATGGGTATCGGGCCTCCTTGCCATTGTATTTTAATCTTTTGGCCTCAAAGTCATGGAGGCTCTCATGAATAGAAAACCAACCTCTTGAATTTTTCTTGCATATTTCTCTCAATGGATGTTCTTCTTGTTCCTTCGCGATCGTCTTCTTCCATTGCTCTCCTTTTTCCCCAAGGATGCCCACGCACTTCTCAATTTCTTTCTTTGGATCAAAGTGATCAAGAGGCAAAATGAAATCAATAGAAGCATCAATATCAATTAAAGAGTAAATTGAAGAGTTTAAAGGTTTAGAAATGCTCATTTCACTCTTCAAGTCGTCTCGTTATGCTTCTTGATTTTCTTGTTCTTTGTTGCTCATGTCCATCAAAGGACATTCCTCTTCATCTCCTTTATCAAAAAGCTTGACATCTTCAACCTCCTCACTTGGATCCTCCTCTTCTTCTTTCATAGCGATGACCAATCACCTGATTTTGAGTTCATCCGCTCCATTCCATTCAGAAGTGACTTGAGTTGATTCGCTTGTTGTAGTTGGGTGGACTTGATCTCCTCTAATGCATCCAACCTTTTTTTACTTGCATCCAAAATTTTCAAGGTGAGTGCAATGAGGTCTTTTGTAGTATCACTTTCTTCATTATTTGGTGACCAATGTGCATTGTTTTCCCACTCTTGATATTGATAATAAGAAGGAGTTTGTTGCATTTGATAATCGTACTCAAAGCTCCTCTCACTATCATAACAATTTTCCTTCGAAACTCTATGAAACTCAAGGCAAAGTTCCTCCATAGGTGGAGGAGGAGGTGGACAATATAAATATTCAGGTGGTGGGGGAGGATATTGATATGGGTGTTGAGTAAGAGTGTATTGATTTGGAGGTAGAGGATAAGGGTGTTGCGGTGGAAGGTATTGATGTTGTGGAGGAGGTGGATAATATGCTTGTGGTTGAGGTGGGTAAGGATAATATCCTTGAGGAAGAGGTGTTGCTTCTTCATTCCTCCAATCTTGATAATAGGAGGAAACTTGTTGCATTTGATAATGGTGATCAAAGTTCCTCCAATCATCGCAGTTCACATCTCCATGTTGTGGAGGATAAACCATACCATTTTGATTATAGCATTGATTCCATTGGTATTGGCTGTATCCATCCATCAAGGTAATGAAGTTCACACCTACACAAAAACAAGTATCAAAGCCCACAAAAGAAACGAAAAACAAAATAACGAAAAAGAAATGCTACTATCAATAACACTTAACAAACTCTAAGTCTCACTAACAACACTCGCTTAAGTCCCCGGCAGCGGCGCCATTGACTTGGTTCGTATTTTGCACACTTTTTAGTACAACAATAACAATCCCCACAAGTGTATGGGTTCAGCCGATGTCCTCCTCCTTCCAACACCACGCTCTCTTGCAAGCCTCTTCCTGAGGATCTATTCCTCCATGGCGCTCATCTGTTTTCTAAGGTATATCCCCTTATTCTTACGGCATCTAATTTCTCCATGTCTGAAATATTACCTTTTCTTGTCACGCAGTTCGGACTTGTCTATACTAAAATATTTGACCAGACCATCGAAATGGTTGCTGAGAACGAACTCCTTTGGGCTGAGGCGTCCTCCTCTCAACTGACTCTCAAAGGTGCCACTGCGGAGAAAGACAAGGCTCAAAAGCGGGCTCAGGCTCTGGCTGAGGAGCTGCCTATCCTCCGGGCTCAAAGTAAGCAATAGGTGGCTAAGACTAGGCATCTGGAGGGAGAAGTTGAACGAATGGAAAAGGAGATGAAGCGGATGGAGGACGAGATGAAGCGAATGGAGCGTGAGCTGCCGGATGTTGGAGTACAGGCCTACATCAAATCTCTGTTTGCCTCTCCTTTAGGTCAAGAATTTTTGGGGACTCTCCATACCCAATGGTTGTCCAGCTTCTTAAAGAGTTCCAGCTTCTTGTGTGCTATGGGGCCACATCCCTCACTTCATCAATCATGGCTTCAGCAATGCCGTGGCTGAGCACTCAGCTCCAGAATTCGATGGAACCTACTCCCGTGCTTTCCGCCTGGACAAGCTTGCTCCCCCTTCCAAATTCCTAGGGGATCCAGCAGAGAGTGCTGATAGCCCCTGGTGGTTGCCCGGAATGGGTCAGGCCATTGCTAAATTGCAGGCGGCCAAGGTGGGCATGGCTGAGCTGGAGCCTCTGGAACAATTGACTTATCCTTACGCCTCTGCCCCTCTAACCGAGGTGAAGGCAGATGAGGGAAAGGGTGTTGAGGCTACGTCGGCAGGAGGAGAGGGTCCACAGGAGGGGGGAGGATCTAGCGGTCATGCCGCTGCTGTCAAAGAAGCTGTTTAACATTCATATTTCCATGAACTTAACAAACATTTTACCTTTCTTCTGCTATACTCTTTAATTTCTGCTTATGATACTGGTTCTTATTATACTCTTTAGGGGACCCCACACTCCTGGATATGTGGGGGCTTTTGTAGTAATCGTTTTGGCTTCTTACTTGTTTTTTTATGGCGTATATTTTCCTTCTTGTTTGTGTGAGCGGCCTATAAGACTAATAAGGGAGATGGTAGAAGAGTTCTCTAGTCCTCTTTTCTTCCTCCTTCTTGGTCTTATAGTCTGCACTAAATACTGCCCGTGGAATCTTTCTTTCGTAACCCATTTGGGTCTCACGTGTGTTGAGGGGCTCTCCAGCCCTCCTCGGCCACTAGGCCTCTGAGTATTTCTCACCCTCATTTTAGAAGATTTTAATTCGTAAAATCCTTCTTTTATTTTCAAGTGACCCACCTGGGTCTCGCGTATAGTGAGGAGCTCTCTGACTCTCCTCGGGCTCTAAGCCTTTGAGTGTCTCTCACTCTCGTTTTTAAAAGATTTTAATTCGTAAAATCTTTCTTTCATTTTCAAGTAACCCACTGGGATCTCGAGTATAGTGAGGAGCTCTCTAACTCTCCTCGGCTTCTAAGCCTTTGAGTGTCTCTCACTCTCGTTCTTAAAAAGATTTTAATTCGTAAAATCTTTCTTTCATTTTCAAGTAACCCACTTGGGTCTCGAGTATAGTGAGGAGCTCTCTAACTCTCCTCGACTTCTAAGCCTTTGAGTGTCTCTCACTCTCGTTCTTAAAAGATTTTAATTCGTAAAATCTTTCTTTCATTTTCAAGTAACCCACTTTGGGTCTCTTATTTTCAGGATTCACATTCGCACATATACATTAATATGAAAGAGACAATCAAAACACAATAACTCTGCATAATTCTTCAAAAATGGAAGAAGCTTCATTGATTAATATCAGTTCTCAACATAGGCGATAGGTTGTTGGTTGGGATATTAACATCAAAAGGACAGCTATAGGCTTCATAGCTGAGCCAGGAGGAAGCACGACAATATACAAAATTGAAGAAGGGATAAGGGCATAATTGTCTACTTAACTTTTAGCATGGGCAGAGCAGGTGATTTTCTTTCTATTAATAGGCCAATTGATCTTTGATCATGGCCTTACATTCATTCTCAAACTTAGGGCCTCGGTTGAATGATTTTTTAAATACACATTTTGCGTGGATGAAAATCAGCCGCAATGTGTACGTTTATTATTATTATGAGTTGGTTTCCGGTGCACAGTGC
The DNA here is from genome assembly GCA_963675135.1 of Galeopsis tetrahit. Lineage (NCBI taxonomy): Eukaryota > Viridiplantae > Streptophyta > Magnoliopsida > Lamiales > Lamiaceae > Galeopsis > Galeopsis tetrahit. The sequence goes on along the minus strand of OY776125.1, from coordinate 16,140,213 downwards.
ACACTGTGCACAGTGCAATCCTATATCTATTTATATAGATAAATATAAATAATTAAGTAATAAATGTTCTATTGGTTATAGATACCCTTTTTAAGCATGAGGTCACAAGTTCAAATTCTTTCAAACTTATTTTTTTTTTTTCCTTTTTTTTCTGTTTTTTTTCCTTTTTTTTTCTTTTTTTTTTTCGTTTTTTTTTTTTTTTTTTCTGTTTTTTTTTTTTGGTTTTTTTTTCTGTTTTTTTTTTCAAACTTGTTTTTTTTTTCTTTTTTTTTTTTGTTACTCACTTCAATTTTTCAATAATTACTCACTCAATAATTACTCACTTTTCAATAATAATAGTCCTACTTTTCATTAATAAAATTTCCACTTTTCACTAATAACAGTTATCACTATTCAATAATAAAATTTTCACTTTTCACTAATAATAATTATTACTTTTCATAACAAAATTACCACTTTTCACTAATAATAGCTATCACTTTTCACTAATAATAGCTACCACTTTTCAGTAACAAAATTACCACTTTTCAATAATAAGAATTACACTTTTCAGTTAAAATATCTACCACTTTTCAATAATAAAAATTACATTTTTCAGTTAAAATATACCACTTTTCAGTAACAAAATTTCCACTTTTCAATAATAAGAATTACACTTTTCAGTTAAAATATTTATTACTTTTTAATAATAAAAATTACATTTTTAAGTTAAAATATTACCACTTTTCAATTATAAGAATTACACTTTTCAATTCAAATATATACCATTTTTCAATAATAAGAATTACACTTTTCAGTTAAAATATCTACCACTTTTAATAATAAAAACTACATTTTTCAGTTAATTCTTATTATTGAAAAGTGGTAGATATTTCAACTGAAAAGATTAATTCTTATTATTGAAAAGTGGTAGATATTTTAACTTAAAAATGTAATTTTTATTAGTGAAAAGTGATAGATATTTTAACTGAAAAGTGTAATTCTTATTATTGAAAAGTGGAAATTTTGTTACTGAAGTGGTAGATATTTTAACTGAAAAATGTAATTTTTATTATTGAAAAGTGTAATTCTTATTATTGAAAAGTGGAAATTTTGTTACTGAAAAGTGGTAACTATTATTATTGAAAAGTGGAAATTTTGTTACTGAAAAGTGGTAATTATTATTAGTGAAAAGTGGAAAATTTGTTACTGAATAGTGGTAACTGTTATTAGTGAAAAGTGGAAATTTTATTAATGAAAAGTAGCAACTATTATTATTGAAAAGTGGAAGTGAGTAACGAAAAAAAAAAGTTTGAAAGTACTGTAATTAATTAATAAATAAAGTAATGTATTATAAATTAATTAATTAATTAATAGAAAAAAATGAAATTATAATCATAAGAGAAAAATGGATAATAAGTTATAGTAAGAGGATAAGGACAAAAGCATGTGCACCAAACCTGTTTTGGTGCACATGGTGCATTTGAGAGTTTCCCTATTATTATTATTATTATTATTATGTGATGGCTCGGTATTTGGCCCAGACTAATACGGGGGACAAAGTGCTCAGTTTTGAAACCAGAGCTCTTTGTATGGATTGGTATGGACTGATTCATCTAAAATATTGAGTGAACTATTGAATTTTAAAGTTGGGATCAAGGATGAAAATATCCCCAAATATCCCCGTTTCGGGGTTATCGATATCGATATTGGAAAGAACCTATATTTTTACAATATTTGTAAAAAAATTGAAAATATTGATAAATATTGGTAGACAATAACAATATCGAGCCTAATATCGAGAAAATATCGGAAAATATCGAGAAAATGTTGATAAATTTTGAAAAATATCGATAAGTGTCATACGAAATAACATTGTATATTCGATTTTATATAAATTTATCATTGATATAAAATGTATTCAAATTATCTTGTTGATTTTATGTACTAAAGGATTGTTATTAAATTTTTACAATTTTTAAAATTTACCGATATCGATATCGATATATCCATCGATATTTCCATAAAATTAAGGTCTCGATATTTCCACCGATACCGATATTTTTATCCTTGGTTGGGATCTAGAGAAAATTAAAGTAAGAGCTCTTTGTATGATCTGGTCCATCTCATAAATCTACGAAGTTTTAAACTTAAGATCTAAAGAAAATTGAAGTAAATTAGGTTGTGTTTGGACGAAGAAATTTTAAATGAAATGATTTAAAATTAAATGAATTTCAAATGACATGGTTTTAGTGAGGATTTGAAATCTTCTCAATTTTAACTAAAAAAAGATGCTAAATATTTGAAATCGATTCATTTAATTCAAACAGATGGAGTGGATTTAGATCATGAATTTAAAATTCATACCTAAATCCCTCCATCCAAACAGAGTTTTTTTTGTATGAACCGACCCATCTAAAAAATTGATTGCACCATAAAATTTCCAAATCTATACCAAATGGTTATATACATATATACGATTTTTTTATATATTTTGTATCACAACTTACAAGGTTCCAAAAAAGTGAGTTTATCCAACCTTTCTTCATGTGGTAGATACAGATGAATTTCAAGTTCCAAAATGAGCCAAATCATAGCTTAATATGAAAGACATCTATCTCTAGCTTAATTTGTGTCCGCAAACTTTATTTATAGCTTTTAAAATAACTTATGAGATAATATCATTTTTGTCAGTAGAGTTTATCTTTTCACAATTTTGACCCACTTCTTTACTTTTTATAAAATTCGATCCTTAAAATTTACTTTTATTTTTATATTTTCATATAGTCTATTGACCGATTGAATTAATTGTAATTTAATTATTATGTTAGGGCGCTAAATGTAATTAATAATTACTCTTAACACTTCAAAATAGTTAATTATGTCAATTAATAAACAAACAACCGTGAAAGTAAAATTGTACTTTCATGATTAAGGGATTGTGGATTTTATAGGATTTTTTTAGATTTTCAAAGTTGGGTTATTATTCGAATTTTTAAAAGTCTTTTAAAATTATGAGATATTCAATAAGAATTTTAAAAAGTCTTTAAAAATATTTAGGTATTCAACAGTTTATAGATTTTAATACTCCTAAAAATATATAAATAAATTGCATTATCCAAAATTTCTTCTAAAAATCAGAGATTTCATCGGATTCTCTCAGAGAACTTTGAAGACGAAAGATCAAAGATAGGAATGACAATATTGATCCGACCCGCGGATACCCACCTCACCCGCGAGCTTTGGATCAGGTCAGATTCGCCCTATATTGAGTACGGTCGGGTTTGGATCTTATGTCCGCCCCGCCCCGAATTAATATATAAATTTTATATAATATATATATATTTTATTGGTAAAATACTTTAGGGTTAATTGCAAATAAAATCACCACCTTTCCTTGGATTGCAATTTAATCTAAACTTTTGAATAATTGCAAATAAAATCACCACCTTTAAAAATTGTTGCAATTTAAACTCCTAGATAGCCTAATGTGTGCCCAAATCTAACGTGGCTAGCTGATGTGACATTTCCTTAATGAAACAAAATTATTTTTTATTTCGATCTAATCTCGAAACGTTAAATTCGGATACAAATAAGATTGTCTATAAGTCTAACTTGCAACAATATTTAAAGGTGGTGATTTTATTTGCAATTATTCAAAAGTTTAGATTAAATTGCAATCCAAGAAAAGGTGGTGATTTAATTTGCAATTAACCCAATACTTTATATAATATATATAATATTAATTTAAAAAACACACTTCACATTAAAAAAATAAACTCTTCGCATCAATATCGACATGGACTATATAGATTTTATAAATCCAAATACTTTTTAAAGTCAAAAAAATTTAATAGAATCTCAATTGAATACACCTTCTAAGTTTGATAGTGAATGAAAGTGCGAATCAAAATTGAAAAAAAAAAAAACAGGGACAAAATAGTAATTTACTTATAAATGCCGTGAGGACTAAATAGTCATTTCAAAAAAATTCAGGGACTAAAATTGTACTTTCATGATTAAGTTTGGTATTTTGTTCTATTTCTTTATTAAGTTTTTTTTTTTTTTTTAAGTTGTTGAGTTTTTTAATAGTATATAGTTTGCAATAGTAGCACTTATAATTTATTTATTTTTAAAAAAAAGAGTTTATTATTGTCACTTCCTTTTTTTTTTTAATTACCCCTTTTTACATTAATTTTTTTTTTTGATGATGCAAATCACAAATCTAACAACTTGATAAACACACATGCGATATAAAATTCATAAGGACATGTCTAAATTAGGTTTGGGATTGCAAGCCTAAACAAATTAAGCAACAAGTTGCCATGAAATTAAAATGAAATCAACAAAAATTTACAAAGCCCTAACATCGATCAACATACAACAAAGAACAATTCGAATCAATGGGACCATAAAAATAGAGACGTTTATCGCTCAACTCTATGAGGAAAAATAAAGGATTTGGGTCCTTTAATATTTGGCCCATAGAGTGTACTACCTTAATATACATCTGAAATAGATGCACTCCCCCCAAATTGTCTATTATACCCCTTTATCTTAATAATTGGTATTATAAATGCACACCCCATAAAAACCCTAAATTTTCTTCATTCTTTCCCCAACCCTCCCATTCCTTCCTCCTCTCTCTCCCTCTGCAAATCGCCGCCAGCCGTGCCGCCCTCTCCCTCTGCAAGACGCCGCCCGCCGTGCTGCCCTCTCCCTCTGCAAGTCGCCGCCCGCCGTGCCGCCCAAGCCACCCGCCTCTTTTTTTTTTCCATTTCTGCAACCAGCGGCGGCGCCCCCCTCACCCAGCGCCGTCGCCGCCTCCTCCCTACCGCCTTCCTCTCTCCCCGACGACCTTCCCCACCGCCCTGCGCACTCCCTCTTCCTCCCCCTCACCACCTGCGCCCAAGCCCTCCTCCCTCCCTCAATTTCTGTTTTTTTTTTTAATTCTGCAACAGGAAGCGGCTCCGCCACCTCCCTCTACCAGCGCCGCCGCCACCTCCTTCCCCCGCCGCCCTGCACCAACCTTCGCCCCCAACGGCTTCTCGCTCTGTTTTCGCGATTTCGCTAAACAGGTAAGGTTTCTGGGGTTTTTTTTTTCCATTTCCGACAATTTCCCATCGACCATAATCCTTATGGTTGATAAATTGTTGTCGACCACAATATTTATGGTCGACAATTTCTTGTTGAAAATGAAGATTTTTTTTAAAAAAAAATCATTCGATCAAATGTTGTCGACTGGAGTGATTTCCGTCGACAATCCATAGTCGACAATATAATTTGTGGTCGACAAACCAGTGTCGATCGACACTAGTTTGTCGAAAAAAATGTTATTTTTTTCTTTGTTTTCTAAGTTTTTTTTCTTCAAATTTTTATAATTATTTGGACCGCGGCGGCTGCCGGAGATGGTGCGGCGGACGCCGGAGGTGGAGGATTGGCCGTCGGCGTAGGTGGGGGCGGCGGCTATGGTGGCTGCTTAATTTAGAATTAGGGTTAGGGTTAAAATTAGGGTTAAGCTTAAGGGGGTGTATCTATCTTAAATTTTACTAAAAGGATAAATATGGTATTTTACATACATATTTAATTAATAAATGTGAGGGGGAGTGTATTAAACAAAGCTGGAGGGGTATATACCCCAACCCTATATTTTATTATGGGCCCGAAATCTTACTATCAAAAGTTTGGGTCACACTTCACCCCTTATTAAAGGTCAAGCTGCATTAAAGTCCAATCTGAAATTTTATAATGACATACTACTATATAATTATAAAATATATTAATAAATATAAATCTAGATTTTAATTGAACGACTCATTTTATAGTATAGATTTATATTTAATGACTCTTAAGAGCTCACGTTTCGGTTGGATTTAATTGGACATATAAAATCTACATTAAGATAATATAATTTTCTATTTCGCATTTAATCACATTATCAAGTTTGGTCATGAATTAAACAGTACTATCCTAATACTGTATATCTTTTTATTTCATAAATATGAAATTTTAACTTTATTTAAATTGATTCAATAATTATTAAAAACTATCTTAATTTTTATGAAAACTTGGTTAAGAAAATCCGTTTTAAAAAAAAAAATTTTGGAAAGCAATAGATCCATAAAATTATTGTAATTTCATGTATATATATTTTTTAATTTCATACTACTATTCAAAACAAAAACAAAAACAAAAAAAAAAGGTAACCATATGGAGTATATACATAGTAATGATATGGAATCCACCAATATTACTACTTTCTCCTTGTCATAATTAATGTTCTTTTAGCGATTTATTAAAAAAAAAAAAACTTAAAATATATACAATTTTAATTGTAATCAAAATTCATCTCTTCGACGTTTTTCTTTCCATATTATTTCATTTTCTAGATAACAAAAGTGGATAAATTGGAAAGGAAAATGATGAAAATAGAAAAAATGAGTAATTGAGAGAAAATTGAAAGTTTGACATTTATTTACTAGAGAAGGAGGGAGTAGGCTATCACTATCATTAATAATTATCTTCGTTTGGATGACAATAAATACTAGTACTAAAATCATAGGGTCTTTTTGTTGAAGTGATAGTATTTCACACACATAGATACACATATCCATGCGGGTGTGTGTCAAAAACAAACTAAGGACAAATATTAGATATTCGGTACGTATAAGTAAATCTAGGAAACTGGCATTAATCCTTGGACACGGGACCTTATGTCGGACAGGTCCGGTGATGTTGCCTTCCTCTTGTTTGAGTTGCTACAGTTGTTATCAATTTCACCCTCTTCTTTCGTACTCTTATTACCGTTTTCACCCTCACAATTAGAATCGTCGTTAATTGTAGTGTTGAGCAAATGAGAATGAAGTTTCCTCAAGTCTGATAGTTTCACTGGCTTCAGTAAGAACTCTTCGGCTCCTCCTTCCAAGCACCTGCGCATCAATCGATCCATCAACAATTCAAAATCCACGATAAATACTTCAATTGAATTTCGACCCTACCATATTAAAATTAAGTCAAAATTGTAACTCTTATCATTTTTCATTCATATAATATGTAACATTCAAAATATGTTTTTTTTTTTTTCGAAGTCTTTCATATAGGAACGTAAGATGAGACAAATATGCGTTTGTTAATTCACAAAGTGAGTATATATCTCGAAGGAGAAAAAGTGCAAGAAATAAAATAAAATTGGATGGGACAAAAAGCAACAAGAGAGAGGGGAGGGTTATAATATATACTCCCTCCGTCACAGGATTTTAGGATTTTATGCACACTTTGACCGGCACGGAGATTAAGAAAATGGAATAAAGTAATGTGTAAGGTAAAATAAAGGAGGGTATTATTGGTAATTCATTGATTAAAGTGGAGGAGATTTGACTAAAGAGAAGGGAAAATAAAATAAAGAAGGAGTATTATTGATAAAAATTATGTGAGTTGTTTCCTTTTTTGAAGTGTGCAAAAAATGTTGGGACGCCCATTAAAGAAAGTGTGCATAAAATCCTAGGACGGAGGGAGTACTACATCTGTTACATACATGTTGATTCTTGATGGTACATTCTCAGATGACATGACTACAACTGGGACATCTTTCCAACTAGACTCCTGCACAAAATTCACAAAATAAAACAAAATTATACTACCTCTGTACCTTTCAACGTACCTACACATATACTATGTATTTTCTCCAATGTAAATTTTAAATCGAAAAGAAAAATGTAAATTTTAGAGGGGAAACCTTGATTCTTTTTAGCAAATCATAGCCACTGATTCCAGGCATGCTATAATCTGTCATGATCAGGTTAACCTTTGATACCTGCAGCCAGCATAAATATTTTGAATAATATTAGATTTAGAAAAAGTTTTGTGTTGAATTAATTATATTCTAAAATAGAAGAATTGTGACTGATTTATTATACGTGGGCGTCAGAGAGAAAAAATTACTACAGTAACAAGTTTGTAAAAGAATAATAAAATGGGCAGCTTTAGGTTGTAAAAGCTGAAATATTTTACCAATTGAACTTTAACTTTTACTAGTTTAGGCATGTTAACTGTTTGAAAAATTCCCATCATTCAATCATGGACGCTACACTCTTTAAGGACTACAGAAAAAACCTAGAAAAGTTTACTGTCATTTTGAATATATAGCAGTACTATATACCACAGTACTATTCTCTTCCTTTTATAATTAATAATGTATTTGTTTTATTTCTTCTCACAACATTAATCTCCTCTATATATATTTGAAATTGATACGGAATATTCAATAAAATTTGAAAGTGAAATGATCACATGATCAAGAATATAATTTTGATCCGGATGGGTGAACTACCCAGCACCATGCACTTAGAAAATGACAAATTAATATCTTAATAAACTTTCATTAAAAAAAATGCAGTCCTTACATTTTATTGGTTAATTTCTCGTCCTTAATTGTCTTAGATTTGAAATAAATACCTAAATAATTAGGGTGAGGAAACTAATTAATTTTGATCTATATATATGTGTGTAGTGTATGTATAATTTAATTTGTTGGATCTTTAAGATACGATGTGACCTTTTTTTTTTTTTCTTTTCTTTTTTGTATTAGAGTTGGAAATGTATGCAAAAAAAAAAAAGACCAATATTCAAAATCTCTGAGATTCTTGTCTGAATTATTAATTTACCTGATCTTGGTGAGATGACTTTGATGAAGAAGAAATAAGTGTGGAGTCATCATATTCATTCTCAGCTTCAATATCCACCAATCCCAAATACTCCAAAGCCTTATCTCCAGAATCCACACAAGTAACTGCATCATTTAATTATATATATATATATATATAGTTTAATTAATTTGTAAGCCAAAATTCAAGAAAACACACTGTGGTTGGTAAGGACTATTATATTTTATTTTTTTCAAAAAAAGAATTACCCAAAATCAAACCAAGAGACCAACTATCAAATAGCCCACCCAAGAATCTAACAAGAGACCTTCATTTACTTGCAAAACAAAAATATTTAGCCCTTTAAAAAAATTGTACGGTATTTATTATTTCGAACTTTCAGTCCGCCCTAAATTTGAGCAAGAGAAAGAGAGAGAACCTTGGTATGAAGAAAAGGTAAGAAGCTTCTCTAAGACCTTTCTATCAATATGACTATCATCCACAGCCAATACATGAAAAGGAGCCTGTTTTTCATCTTCTCCATTAATACTCGTCTTGCAAACTACATGGCCACCTGTTGATGAATCATCTATATCCATGGCCACCAAATTAACAATTTAATTATATTCTCAAAAAAATGTAGGAATGTGTGTGTGTTCTGATCGATTAGAAGCTTCTTCTTGTTGGATATTGTTTTGGTGATTAGTGTGTACGTATGTATGAAGAAATAGTTGAGAAGAGAGAGAGTGCAGGTTTTTTATTTGAGTAGTTGAGAAGCAAAATCTGCGTGTGCAGAAGATGTTTATGTAAGAGAGAATTGTGAGTTTATTTTTATATACGGAGTACAACACATATATAGATGTGAGTGATCTTTCTCACTAGATTCTCTTTTTTGCCCTGTAGTCTTGGTACAACTACTCATGCTCCCATACCCACATTTCTGGGGCCCTCACCCCCCATATTTTTTTCAAAAAAGAAAAATTAATTCCACACCTCAAATGTCATGTGATGCCATTATAGTAGTAATACTATTCAAAACGATGTACAAATGTACAATGAATTCTTTTTTAAATTATTAATTTAATTATATACATTCACATTTTGTTTATCTATAATATTTACATTTTTCCATTTTGGGTGTCGTTTTTTAAGTTTTACTTTTAATTTTTTAACAAGAAGTTGTAACACTACATGTTTAGACACAAAATTACATAAATTATCACTCATTCTTCCTTTCTTTTTTTTACTTTTCTTACCCTTTTTCTTTTCACATTTCTACCTTTTTTTTAATTCTTTCCACAATTTTTTTTTTTACATAAAATGTATATTTTTTAAATCTTGTGTCATTCTCAAATGTAAAAAATTGAAGGGAACACAGAGAGTATTTCTTTTGTACACAATAATTAGAGGAATTTAAAATATTTAATCTCATATAAAAGTTTAAATTTTTTAAAAGGATATGCAATAATTAATTCATTTTATTATTAATTTTTAACACTCCTCCTCCTCGTGGGTCAAGGCCACTACAAAAAAATTGATTTTTAATGATATAAATTCTCTCGTTATATCTTCTCTAGCTAAAACATTGATTTTTAATGACATAAATTCTCCCATTATGTATCTTCTCTAGCTAAAACGTGGGAGTGAATATAAGACTCCAGTACCATGAAAAAATTCATTTAAAAGTGTGAACTTTCTAGAAATGTGTATAATTAATTAATTTATTACGATAAAAAGGAAAAAAATGTGGAACTAATAATTTGAGTTATTTTTTATGTTATATTAATATTACATGAAGTTTTTGTGAAATTTGTTGAAATTAAGAAAGAGTGTATGGACACGTATACCCTTAATTAATTAACAATCTCTAATCACATTAATTTCCTAATTTTAGTCTACTTTAAAAAAAAAAAGTCAATCTTTCACACAACTAATTTTAGTTAATAAAAGTAAGTTATATATTATAAAATTTTCTAAAGTTAAAGGAGGGTATAATTGAAATAAACAGTGTAAAAAATATTAAAACATTATTTAATTATGTACAAGAAAAAAAATTAAAATTTTAGTTATTGTAGAACAGGGAGTAATTAATAAGGTAGGAGGATTCAAATTCAGATTTTACTCAAGTTGAGAGATGTGCCTAGACATATTCATATGGTTAAAACCGTCGATTACGGTTTTGAACCGCCGATTTGGATTTTTTTTTTTTTTTTTAGAAAATAAACTACATATAAGAGATAGATATGACAAAGATTAGCATGAAAAAATGAGTTTGAAATTGAAATATTTATAAAAGAATATATATTTTTAAAAAAAAGGATAAAATCGTTGGTTTGGACGGTTTAACCGTCGATTTCGATTTTCAATTTTCGTAACTGAAATCGAACCTTATGAGGTTATCGGCGGTTAGAAATTGGCCAGTGCAGACGGTTCATCCAATTTCGCTTCAGTTTTGCAAATGTCTAAACGTGCCTATCCATAAGCTTCATATATGTGTGTGACTTGCGAATGAAGAATTTGAGAAAACTATGCAGTATGCAGGTGTAAAACGGCAGAAATAATTCAAATCTGGATGTGCTTTAAATTAGTCATGTTTTAGAAAATTTTAAAGGGTTAATTGTAAATTAAATCAGCATCTTTCACTAGATTGCAATTTAATCTAAACTTTTGAATAATTGCAAATAAAATTACCACATTTAAAAATTGTTGCAATTTAGACTTCTTGACAATCTTATTTGTGTCTGAATTTGACGTTTCGTGATTAGATTGAAATAAAAAACAATGTTGTTTCATTAAGGAGGTGTCACATGCTAGTCACATTAGATTTGAGTATAAATGAGACTACCAAGAAGTCTAAATTGCAACAATATTTAAAAGTGATGATTTTATTTGCAATTATTCAAAAGTTTAGTTTAAATTGCAATTCAGAAAAAGAAAAATGTGGTGATTTAATTTGCAATTAACCCAATTTTAAAATTATAAACTAGTGTTCTGATCATATTAATTGGAGGTTTGACAAAATACACCATCCAAAGTTTACCACATAGTATATATCTTTATAAAAAGTACGATAAAAAGAAACTGAGGAGACAAATTGAAAAGCCTAAAAAGATCTCACAATGATTTTAAAGTAATATCGTGTGTACTCAACTGATGATTTAGTCATTTTGTCTTAAAATATTGAATCAAGAATAGATTTTGGGGAGATCTCAAATCCCATGACTTTGAAAAGTGTGATTGATTATCAAAATTTAAGGTAATTGCTTGGATGTCACACACTCACAACTTAATTGACCTTTTACTCTTTTCCTACTTATTTTTTAATTAATATTAGTAGTAGCAATCACTTTAATTATTCATTAACTGCACCATCTTTAAATACCAACTGAGATTGTACGTCATAACTAACCAATTGTGTTTGTCAACAACCAATCATAGCTCCAACATTATTATACTCAATTTTGTAACCTAATTGAAAATAAATAAATTGCCCCTCTTGAGAGTAATTTTCATGTGTTATGTGTCGATTTCTTATGGGCGGTAAAATGGGCCACGTACGATGTTTTTATCATATTATGTATTCTGCATTTAGAAACACACAAAGACATGCAGTACGATGTTTTTGTATTTATAGAGACCTAAATATTGGAATTATGGATCCGATTAGCTTCTATTCTTAAAACTTACCCACTTGATCATGTTGTAATTATAAAGATAACTAATTTAATGCAAAAAGTGTTAGAATTGAAGATGAAATTTGTGTCGAGCTGTAATGCGGTGGCCGGTGAGGTGAGCCCAAATATTTTTATTATTTGGGAAAATGTATGAGTTATCTACTTATCTCTAATGAGTAATGAGCCCATCAAAAAAGTATATATACATAAAAAGTCATGCCATTCCTTTTATGTAATATGAGTATTTTCTATCCTAACACAAAAGGTTTGTCCCAACTTACCTCAGACGTCTACTTAAAAGTTGCCACGTTAACTATTTTGTCACGTACCATTGTACTTAACCATTAAATAAAATATTTATTTTATAAAAAAAAAAAAGCATAAAATTATGGAAATGTTCTTAAAATATTTTTTTAAAACATATTAAAAAATATTCCAAGAGTTCTTTCCCGAGACAAGTTGACCCCAATTTCCATGTTCGAGAGAAAGCCTAACAGTCCCGGCCCAAGAGAGACAAACCCCTCAATGGGCCACAGTCCGGGTCGGGCCCGGACCAGCCCGATCAGAGCTATTTGACAACTGGTCATTTTATAATTAAATGTTTTTTATTTTAAATTAAAAGTATATATTCGTAATTTTTTATTTAATAATCTAATTTTTTAGTAGAACGATGCAGTACAATAGCATTTTGCATAGAGCAAACGCATCAATGCGAAGTGAAATCATATAAAAGAAAATACATACATTATATCAACGATCTAATGGTATTTGAAGTATTGTTTATTGTAAGACATGGTGAAATCTGTGTATCCACCCAAAAAATCATGCAATATAATAAGTAATGCATTAATTATTTCTATGTTATAGGCTTATAACTAGCTAGTAGTAATTACTTGATAATCTGTTAGATAATTTATGTACATATTTGGGTTGAGTACCTTTTACTTGAGATTAATGAAATATCTTTTACCGTTTAAAAAAATTAAAAAAATAGGTAGGGGTCAATTTCTTATCTTGATATATGCCTTCTAGATTAGATTGATCATCAAAACAAGTTATTTGAATATATAGGTGACTTAAAAACCAGCAAATATCTCCCTATATTAGAAAATGTATCCATCATTCATATATAAATATTGTGATCATGGTGTTCAAAAAAAATGGAACATATATAATTATGAAATCTACCCTATTCTATGAAATGGTTATAGGATTTTAATTAGAAGAGGGTCCATGAATTCAATATCCTTCCTCAAATAGGGGGACATACTTTAGTTAGCTATAGCTTAATGTGTGAAAATTAATTAGAACATGGGAAACTTATTAACAATACACCAAACTTAACCAATTTATATATGGGCAATCTTGGAGCATTGATGAGTGTACAATTTCACATCTTTTCACAAAAATTGTCAAGTCTTGTAGACTATTCAAAGGTCAGAAACTCCAAATGAAATAAGTTGTAAATAATAATAATAAAAAAAAATCAATGAACGGAATACACCGGAGCTACACGTGTTAATAATTCAAATCCACGGTCTATAATTTTGGGATAAAGCGTTTTGCAAGAATAATATGATCAACTCCGTGTGGTTTTGGCAATTGATTTGTAAGGGAAAAAAAAATCCGTGTAGGGATGGTTTATCCAGAAAAAGAAAAAGGAAATAAATTTGAGTTATTAGCATGCCTGTCTTTTTAAATCAAACTTGGATTCTTTTCTTTTTCTCTGAGTAATTATATATTATACATATGGTACAAATTAATAGCTTCTACAACTTGAGCATATAAATTACTGGTGCTATACTTAAATAAAGTTTGGAAACAAAAATTGGTACGTAGAATGGACACAAAAAAAAAAAAAAAAAAAAAGCTCACTTATTACAAATAATTACAAACCGAAAACACAATTGTGGTAGTCTAGTCTTCAGAAGGAAAATATTAATCTCAAGGTGCAATTATTCATAATATTCTAGAGGGTCTTCTTTGTAATGAGAAAAAAAAATCATCAGATTATTCGTAATTAGGAAAAACTTTAAAAGTAGTTGTAGTCAGCTTGTCATTATCCTAAAAAAAATTATTGTAGAATTTAGTTTGACCCCTACATATTTAGGATCTTATTATCTATGAGCAAAATATAAAATTAGACAAATTCCTATCTATGATACGTTGTGCGAGACATGTGAAATTGAAACAAAATTAAATTAGGTGCGTTTTCACTTACGTACCCAAATCTTTTTCAATGTTTCTTTCTGACTAATTGATAAACTTTGTGCACATCAAAGCCTCATACAACTAAAAACAATAATAACAATAAAAAAAGTCAAATCTCCTACACTCATTCCATATATATTATTTATATCACGTTTCAATTGAAATTAACAATTATCATATTTTAATATAAGCAACTAACATTATTCATGTGAAGAAAACAACCAAACTTACTTTGTGATATGAATATTATATTACATTAGTTTACATTTAGTCGTGGTTCAATTAAAATTAGTGTCACGTTTTACTCACGTGTCTAATTTCACCGAGTAGACTATCTGAAAATAAAATAAAATTAGAAGAGTTGTGGGGGATAGAGTTAGACAGAGCGTGGATAGAGGATTGAAATTGGATATGGAATTTGAGAATCAATCTGAGAAATCTTATGCAATTATATTGATGGGGACAAGAAATAAGAAAGGTACATGTGCAGGGACCCACCAGCAAATATTTAGTGAATCAGTGTGGGGTCAATTCTAAAATATACAAATCTTTTGTGGTCCCTGTCTTTGTGATGTAAAATCTGGGTTTAATGGAGTCTGTCGTGGGGAGGGGTGGAGTTGTAATTATCTAAAGTTTGCCCCCCTCCCTTGCAAAAAAAGAGACTGTCCAAAGTTTCTCCATTTCAAACTTTGTAGAAATACTATTTGGGACCCCTACTTTTCTTGTCTGCCACGTGTCGTGCCCTAAATGTTTAGGCCCTATCGTGAGGGCGACATCATGTTACCCAAGCAAATCCGCCGTGTGAGCCGCTAGATCATTTCATCAACTATTCTTCATCACACTCTTTTTTTATTTTTCTTTTTCATTTTAATTAATATACAAAAAATTAATTATTCAAATCTTTAAAAGTTTGGACTTTTAAATGAAATATAAATCTTTCATGTATCAGAGCCTCCAGCAAATAATCTGAATTCGATTCTTACTGAAAGTAACTCCATCCATTTAATTGTACATTCGATGGATCTAAAGGGTAAGAGGACGGAATTCTTTCACTTTTTCTTTTAATAAACGCGCATGTGTTTGATACGTGCGTTTTCAATTATTATCATGTTCATCTATAATTTATATGGCAGTTTAGAGTGAAATTATTATAATCCTTCTTATAGTGTAATTAGCTACTCACATCCCTTAGCTTTAATTAATTATTTTACTCGTAGTTTCACTTTAATTAAAAAATGTTAATCCAATAAATATTTGTATCAATGTGATTTTTAAAATAAAGCAAAGCTTGTTCCTTGGGCACAACTCTTTCCATAATCTTGGATCAACTATGATGCACTTATTTTTTGTGAATTTTTTAAGTTACATTAATCTTTAGCTAAATAGAGATATGGAGTATATAATCCATTAAAAGTATGTTCATATGCTCATTTTCTATTATAGAAATAATTATTATATTTTTAACTCACAACAACTTCATAATATTTTTACTTTATTTACTTTTTTTAAAAATATGTCTTCAGGCTGCTCAGCTAAAGAAACATAATTTTCGTGGATGGAGTGAGTATATGGATTGACCAAACAAAATTTTATTTTATGATGGCCATCAAAGAATCACATGTGATTTTTAAAGATAAAATTATAGTAGTATATGTCTAGTGGGTTTCAATCACGTCAATATTTAGACAATGCCAAAGTTTTCTTCTCATCTGTAATGCTTTAATTCATACCCTGTAGGGTAAATTCTTCAATTCAGCCCCACTAGCCTTTTCCTCGACAAGGACAATTTGCATATTCTTTTTCTCTAAAAAATAAATAATTATCTATGCAAATTCTTCAATGAAATTTAGCTTTGTGTTGAATTTAGCTTCTTAAAATACTTCTTAATTTATCAAAAAATTCCAAATTAGAAGAAATTGATTTTAGTGTACGTTAGAGTCTGTAAATTGTTTTAGTCACTTATACCTAAATTAGTACTACTCTCCATTATAGTCACTTTTGAGTTTTGACACTAAAAAAACTGAAGTATCAGGTTCCTCACCTCCTTGGCTCATTTAATCTCTGTACACGACAAGTTAAAATTGATTATTTGGTGAGATAAGGTTAACAATAAAAGAAAATTAAAATAAGAAGGTAAGTCTCATGTAAATGATTGTAAAATTAATTTGATTTTTGGTGTATTTTTAAAAAATATTTTACTTTATTAAAACATATTAGTATTAGTTATATTTCAATAAAATTTATTAGATATTATTACTATAAAGTAACGAAATGCACAATAAATTTTAATTATTTTACTTATGACTAACTTAAAAAAAAACACTCTATTGCTGTTTTAGGACAATGACGAAAAATGTTGGCAATGAATCTGATACTAATTGCCAATTTTTATCCTATCAATCTAGGATCTGAAAATGTTAAAGACCATGTTTGACATTGTATAATTTATATCATTATTTATTTAAGTAGACATATTATTTTTTTTCACTCCTTTTTCTTTCTACTACCGTGAAATAAGTATATTTTTTAATTTTTGAATTTGTGATTTATAAAAATACTATTGAATAAATAGAAATTTTGAAATGTCAAACAAGATTTTAAAGTTATAAATCGTTTTTCTATCTTTCAATTTTAAATTGATAGTTTTCTATTTTTGAATCTAACATAAATCTTTTAAACCATGAACTTATATATAAATTTACTAACTTTCAGGTGATGATACTTGGAAGTTTTTAAAATAATTGACAAATTCCTTCGCCAAAACAATATTTTCTGCATTTTTATCCAAAACAACTACCCAAATTCAGCAAGATCCAAATCCAAGACTCTTACAAAATGGATATGCAACTGAAATAAAATTAGAGCCCAAACATAAGATTGGCCCCAACAACCTCAATCCCTAATATCTGGGTTGAAATCATAAAAAATCAATCACAACAAAAACCCCCCAAGATATCCTCTAATACTTACATCCACCTACCAAAATTCAAAAAAAACAAATAAACGTGGCCTAGCAGAAAAACCATGTTGGGCCCTTTACTTGACGTTTGAATTAATTCACATTAGGCCCAAAGTTTTCGGTAATATTTTACTCATTTTTTACTATTTACACCTCATTTACGATGGATGCACTCCCCCACACAACTATAATATAATAATAATTCAAAAAACCCAAAATACATTTTCAATAAAATTGCACTACTAAATGCACCCCCATTACTAACTACACCCTCCGTTTAACCTCTAACCCTAATTGTTGTCGCCGCCATCATCATCACCATTTCCGACCTTCACCAATAACATTTCCGGTGGTGCCACCAAACCACAAAAAAAAAAAAAAAAAAAAAAAGCAGAAACACCAAAAAAATTGAGTGGGTGTATGTAGCAAAGCCAAAAGCAGAAACACCAAAAAACTTAGAAAAATCAAAATCACAATTTTTTTTATAAATTTCGACCAATCAGTGTCCACCAAATACACGTCGACACTTGTTGATCGAGAAAAAATATATATAAAAAAAAGACCGTTTTAGGTCGACCAAATACACTATCGTCGACAAATTGCAATTTATCGACGAGGGTGTATTTGGTCGACCTAATATGATAGAAAATTTTAAAAAAGAAAAAAAAGAGAAAAAATGGGGAAGATGGACGGGAACAGGAAAAAAGAAGAAAAATGGCAAATCTGAGCCGCGCCGTCTTAAATCGGGATCGGGGCGGCGGCGAGTGGGTGGGAGGCGATGCCGGTGGATGGGGGAGGTGAGCGGTCGGACGGGGGCGGGGGAATCTTATTTTACCGAAGTAGAGGGAGGGGGAATCTTATTTTATCGAAGTAGAGGAAAGGGGAAAAAAATCTTATTTTACCGAAGTAGAGGGAGGGGCCGTGGCGGTGGGGTGGGGGCCGGCGACTGATGTGAGGGGTTGGGGAAAATGAGAGAATGAAGAGATGAAGAAGGGGAAATTAGATTTTGATGGGAGTGTGAGTAGTAATAAAAATTTTATTGAAAGAAGGACATTTATGACAATTAAGAGAGGTGCATCTATTTTGGACCGATTTTAGGGGTGCATCAATCGGAGGTATGCATCCACCAGGTGTAAATAGTCAAACCCATTTTTTACCATTAATGGTTTAAGAATTTCCATGTATAGGAAATAGTTTAAAACAATGTTTCCAAAATAATTCATTAATATTTTATATATATATATATATATTTTATTTTTTTTAGACGGGAAACTTATTTTATTAATAGTCACTTGTAATTAAGGAGAGTGTATTCAATTGAGATTCTGTTGGATTTTTTTGGATTTTAAAAAGTCAGCGGATTTAGAAAATCAATAGACTAGTTTGATTGACTTTTTTATTGATTTATATGGATTTTCATAGATTTGACAGGATTGTGAAATACACATTTTTTTATTTATTTACATGGATTTCCATAAACTATGCCCCTAAAACTATTGATGCAAACGTATATCGAACACACTTATATATAAAAAAAATTATCTAAATTATTTAGAAAAAATATAAAAAATATATCTTTATTATTATTAGCAATACTGTTCTCAATGCATTAGCTTCAGTTCTTTGTTGTGGTTGGCTTTGAGAAAACAATTTCAAATTTTTCTCTTCCATAGATGCGGTGACTTTGCTTGTGTTTGAAATGGGAACTTGTGAATAGCGATTTGAAAATACCAAAAATTCTCTCAAATTCTCAATCACATTTCTTAATGATGCATGACAAAGATTGAATAATTGTATTTATGGAGTGACGACCTTGACCACCAAAATTGGTGTTCGATATACTATAATTTTTTTTAAAAAAATATAATTTTAAAATACAGTTTTCACGATAATAATGGTGGTGAAGAATCTGCGAACATAGTTAGATTTTATTTCGTTTGAAGAAGAGCAGGAAGATGGACAACTTTTCGATTTTGTAAATTGTGAGGCTGTGTAGGATTTTGTGGTTCGAAATACTTTTTTCTCTACTTTCTTCTCTTTCAGAGTTTCTGAGAGAATCCATTGAAATCTCTACTTTTTAGAATAGATTTTGAATAGTGAAATTTATTTATATTTTTGAAGGAGAATCAACGAAATCCATAGAGTATTAAAATCCATAAATTGTTGAATACCTAAAAATTTCTAAAGACTTTTTAAAATCCATATTGAATACCTCAAAATTTTGTTACACCCCTAAGTCACAATTTTAATTTATTCTTAAGTGGAAAGTTAAAAATTCAATTCATCAATTATAAATTATTTAAAGTTGAATTGCATGATATAGTAAACACAAATTTATCTTTCATTAATAGGAAATTGTAGGCTAATGCCTTATATCTTTGAGAACAAGAGAATTGCAATTTGAGAGAACCCAATTAGTCCAAACAATTTCACCCTGGATCTAAATGAGCCTTCTTGAAACAGATCAAAATATATGAATTTTACTTGTCATTTTCTCACTTATAAGTTATACCCAATTAATTTGATTTTTTCCTTACTAATTGATTTTTTTTTTTTTTTAAATCGAATGTCTTACATGACGATCTATATATATGGAAGAGTTGCACTCTTGTGTACCAGTTACATGTATGTAACTACTACATCAAATCCAATATATGTAACTACTATATCCAATCCAATATATGTAACTACTATATCCAATTCAATAACTCATTACAGATAAGACATGACTCATTTACTATATCAAATCCAATAACACATGACTCATTTACTATATCAATTTAACACATACATTTTTTCATGGGCCTTTATTTTACTTCAATTTTTTTTTTAATTTTATCATTAAAAACTAATACTCCATTAATTTTTTAAAATTTTATTTTTTTATTTTACTCAATTGATATTTATATTTATCTTTTTAATATTATTTTTTTAATTTATTTTTCTTCCTATTTATCATTTGTGTTTCAAATGATAATTTTTTTAACGTAATTCCTTTTTATGTCATAAATAATTATTCTAAAATTTTAAAATCTAATAAAATTTTTTTAAAATAATATTAATTGTTTTTTAAGTATTAAATAGTATAATAATAATTTTTAAAAAAAAATAAAACTCTCACCTCTCTTAGGCAAGTGTTCAATTTTATTGGTACTATTTTACTTTAATTAATTGGTGTATAATTTTCACCTTATCCTTTCAAAATTTTACTTAATTCCTTACAAATTTAACTTCGTTTTACATTGTTTAATTATTATTTTCATTTGAACTTTCATTTTTTAATCACTTTATTTTAATTTGGGTGGGGCTAATAACACCCCATAAAATGTTATACACACCCCAAATGTTAAACACACCCCATTAAAATTTAAAATTCAATTTTTATTACTATACATACCCCAAGTATTTCCTATTTACCCTTCAACCCTCCTAACTAATAAAAATCAACTAAATCTTTAAAAATATATAAAATTTAAAATTTAATTAATAGAAAAAAATCAATAATACAATAAAATTACGTATAAATGTTGAAAATATTTAAAAAAATAAGCAAAATTTTAAAAATTATTTAAAAATGGAACAATCAATTAAAAAATTAAGAAAATAAAAATAATAATAATTAAATCTAAATAAAATCTGAAAAATAAATCAAATAAAAAAAATTAAGATTAACGATTATTTTTTTTAAAGAAAAATCAACTCAATATTAAATTAAAAAATAAAATCTTTAAAAATAAAATAAAGCTAAATAAAATTTAAAAATTTCAACTAAATTTTAAAAAATAATTAAATCAATTATATTTTTAATATTTATAATTAATTTAATTAATTCTTAAGATTTAGGTGATTTTTAAATTTTTTTATATTTTATTTATCATTATTCGAATTCTTAATTTTAATTTTTGTTTTAATTAATTATTTTTTACGATTTATTAAAAAATTTACGAATTTACTGTATTTATTTTTAATTGATTTTTAAATTTTTTATTTGAATAATTTATTTTT
Organism: Galeopsis tetrahit; assembly: GCA_963675135.1. Classification (NCBI taxonomy): domain Eukaryota; kingdom Viridiplantae; phylum Streptophyta; class Magnoliopsida; order Lamiales; family Lamiaceae; genus Galeopsis; species Galeopsis tetrahit. The sequence goes on along the minus strand of OY776125.1, from coordinate 16,118,743 downwards.
TTCTTTTTAAAAAATATTTAATTTTTTCCGATTATTTTAAACAGATTTTAATTACATTTTCTAAGATTTTTTCAATATTTTATAAAAAAATTATCTTTAATTTGTATAAGGGTTACTTAGTCATTTTACAATTATCTATTTTTATTTTTAAAATGATGGGGTGTGTATAACATGTTTTGGGGTGTTAGTAGCGGTACCCTTTTAATTTTTTATGAATATAATTTTTAGTTTATAAGTGTTATGATAACCGTTGATAAGTATTATGATATATTATTAGTTAATATGTAGTATTATACATATTAGTTCATATACAGTATAAGTATTAGTTTATATTGGTATATGTTTTAATTTTTTCGAGTTCACATACTTTATGGTAATAGTTCAAATATAGTATAGTATTAGTTCACATATTGTATAGTATTAGTTCACATACTCTATGGTACTAGTTCAAATATAGTATAGTATAAATTCAAATATTGTATAGTATTAGTTCATATATTAAATACTCCGTAATATTTTTATGCTCACATTAATCTCTAGTACTATACAATATATTAACTAGTACTATACCATAGGCGTACTAATACTATATCGTATTTAAACTAATATTTATATTTAACAAAAAATACACAACTTAACACATTTATAATTCCAGGCATACCATGCAAATTAATACATCAATATTAAAAAAATGATATTAACTAACTAGTAAGAAGAACAAAAGTGAGAATGAATCACACTGAACACACAATTCAATTAATAGATACGATCACACTCAATAAACATGTGAATGCATCAACATGACGATGACCCCAAAGAAAATAATAAAGCTAATGCAATATTATGCTGGTTTCTTCCCCAATTCTCAACTCATTTAAGTTTCTAAATATAAATTTTATTTTTCAATTAGATTATATTATTAATTAATAATCCATGTAAAAAATTGGATTTAGTTACATGTATGTAACTTGTACATATAAGAGAGTGCCTAAAAAAAGTAACTTGTACATATAAGAGAGTGCCTAAAAAAAGGGAGTGTGGATTTATAAAAAATAGAGGGTAAATAGTTAATTACATACATGTAACTGGTACACATATGCAATTGCCATATATGGAATATGAAATCAAAACACGATTATAGATAGAAAAATTAAAAAAATACAAAGATGTGCACTATAAGTGGCATTGCAATCAGGCATCATAAACATTCCCTGAAAAATTCTCTAGCAATCACTAACTTGAAATCCAAAATAAATCACATAGAAAAGGAGCAATATAAACCAAGTATCTCCTCATCACTAACGAGTGACAAAACACTACATACATACATGAAAATAGATTCAATTTTTTTTGGCTTAATTAAAAACTAGAAAATTGTTACTATTTATTTACACAATTAATCTTCTTCATCATCGGTGACAAACTTGCCAGTTCCGGGATTAATGGCAGCGACGAAGAAGAAGACTATGTTGAACAACAGAAGGGGCTCGATTTCATTAATCGGGACACCCGTCTCAAAGTTCAATTGTGCCAAAGCTCCCTTTCCAGTAATAATTTCTCCAATAATTGAAAAGGCAATCCCGAGTTGAGCCAGTCGTCCAACAAACAACTCGTTCGATTTTGTGAATCCGAAGAGAGGACCTGCAGCAAGAATTTAAATACAATGTGACATGTGTAAAAAAAAGAATGTAACATGCACAAAATTGTAAAGAAGAATTGAAGAAAAGAATATACCAGATCCAAGGCCTAAAGCTTCCCTGACACTTTTGCCGGGTTTAATGATAGGTCCGGGGACGGGTATGTCGTCGACGAAGCGACCACGGTCACCTAGTGCACCAATGGCACCAAGAAGGTTGAAAAGGATGAAGAATAGAAGAAGGGGTTCAGCTTCATAGATTGGAATTCCAGTTTCTAAATTTAGTTGTGCAAGAATTCCTTTCCCTGTTACTGCTTCTCCCAGTAGAGACGCCTGCAATGCATAACAACACAAACAAACAATTTTTTATCTCATTCAATTGTTTAATACATTGGGAATTTGGGATCTCATTTACATTCAAATAATGTATAGTTCCTTACTTGACTGACTCGTATTATATTTGGAATTGAATCTCCTCAATGTGCAAAAATATACATTTCCTGTTCTGACATATACAAAAACTAGTACTGGATATTGATTTGATAATTATTAACTAAAACCAGCTCGTATGAGTTTGATTTGACAAATATGTCAACCATACTTTGATTCATGTATAAAATAAAAGGTTTGTTGGCTCAAGTCAAGGTAGAGCACAATGAGTTAAAAAATCATGTACGGACAGGACTCTAGACTCGATTAAAGGTTATTCAGGTTCCATTTTAAAAGCAATATAGTATTTGTGTTGGGATGGTTTGACTTACAATTCCGCATTAGGTGTAATAGTGTTAATTTTCCAACAACACAACTGTTAAAAAATGCACTTGAGTTATATGGTGTATAACTTAATCTGCAAAATATAATACTCTATAACATGAAATTTATCCAAATTAAAAAAAGAAGGGTCATCCATCAAGATTCTTTAAGTGTCAAGTATGAAGCCACTATAACTTTATGAGGGAAATGCTGATGAAAAGCAATATTAAATTACAATGTAGTAATTAAGTGTAGGTAGCAAATTAAAGATGCAGAATGAAAGAAAAAAAACTTACGGCAAAGCCAATCATGGCAACACGACCAACAAAGAGCTCATTCTGCTTAGTAAAACCAATTCCTCCGGACGTCCCAAATATCCCATCTTCAACCTTTGACTTCTCCTTCACCACCTAATTCAATGTAATATTCAATTCCATTAATTATATATCCCAAATTTTTTTTAAAAATAAAATAAAAAAGATGAAATTAGTACCTTCTTAGGAGGAGGAGCCTTGGTTTTAGGCTTGAAAAGAGCGATAGTTGTGGTTGATGAAGAGAGGGGAGAAGCATTTCTTGGAGAAAGTAAATTAAATTGAGAAAAGGGGGTTGGTTTTAGGCTGTGCATCAGCAATGGCTGCTCACCTTTTACCAATTGGTTTGCAGCAAGCAGCATTGTTTGAGCCATGGAGTTAGTACTGTGTGTTGTGTGTGTTTTTGCAGAAATGAGGGTTAGATTTGGTTATAGGAGGAATGGTTATGGTGTTAGTGATAATGTCCAAATCTTGAAATGGCATGCGAGTCACACAATTAATGGAAGTGATGTGGATATGGTATCTAAATTCTCATGGTGGAGCAACTGTCCACGAGACCCCCACTGCCCCTACTGTTGGAACAGAGGAGTTCAATTTGAATCGTCTATTTTTTACCTTCGCCTCAATTTCATTTTATTTTTAAAATCACAAATTATTTTGGACCTATCAATTTTTTTTACCCCTTACTAAATTTATTTTACACCACATTAAATCATTCAAAATATATACCTCTTAATTCTATATTTTAGTACCCCACATTAGACATGTTCCAGTTAGAAACAACCGGTTTCAATTTTCGGAAATTACCAACCGAAACTGAATTAGATACGGTTTTGAAATGCCGGTTTACTTTTTTTTTTCCCTTGAATTTCGCTTGTTTTCAATCATTTGTTTAAAAGATGAACAACTATATAAGAGTTGAAAGAGGTTGGTATGAAAAAATGAGTTGAAATTGAAGTATTTATAGAGGAATATTAAAAAAATGACAAAATTAAGATTACGGTTCAGTTTTCGAACCGAAACCAGCCGGTTCGAATTTAGATTTTACAAATGTCTAGCCAAACCGGGCCACACCCAACTAAATTTCATTTTTTAAAAAATTGTGTTGATCTTTGTATTGTATGCAAGTCACAAGAAAAAAATGGAGTAGTATTTTTTGTTTTTCTTGAATAAATTTTCAAAATTGAATTAATCGCTTTGGATTGTAGTAAGTACAAAGGTTTGCTATTGTTACATTAATTGGTCATCTTTTGTTCTTGTTGACTTTTGTAATTACTCTAAACTCATTCTCATTTAAATTATTTAACGGACTCCCTAAACATTTTGAAGTTGAATTGAGAGTAAAAAATACAGTATGTAATGAATGTGATTTTATAACCATTCAAGCTTTGTGGTCACTGGTCAGCACGCCAATTAGGCAATTACCCAATTTAAAGATCAATAAAAAAAATGTTTTTATTTTTATTTTTATAAACTGTATGTTTAAAGCTTGGTTTCTTCACTTTCTTGTTCATAAAAGGGTAGTTCAATTATGTAAGTAGTAATTTGCACTCTAACCTTTTGTAGAGATGTAAACACACTCATCTAATAATTGTAAAGAAGGAAATACAAAACAAAATGTATTTCATATATGGAGTGTTACAATGTTTACAATGCTAAAATGCATAAAGTGCATGAGGAATATAAAAGACCATAATCTATATTTATAGACTAAGTAACAACTAGTAGTTACTAACTATTCAAACTAACTAACAAAAGGAAGTTACAAAAGGAAACAATACATGTTTATTGTGCTTAGTATAAGCACACTACTTTATATTACCCTTTACACCCCCCTCAAAATGAGAGTGGATGTCAATCAACCTCATTTTGACAATGTGAGTGATGATAATCTCCAAACGTCGAGAATCGACCGAAAACAACACAAAAATCCACCAGCCACATATGCTTCATTCTTGAGCACTTGGTGATGAAGGTACTTTGCACAGAATTTGGCAACTACGTTACCTCCATGTCCATCATAGACACCAATAATCGAATTCATCCAATCCGTGGTGAGAATTCCACAAATATTCAAAAAAAAAATGGAATCGTGATATACACGAAAAATCGATTTCGAATCAACATGAAATCGAATATAAAACTCACGAGCATAAAACTCGCAAAGAAATGAGTATAAAACTCAAGAAACTCAAAGAAGAATTCGAATCAAGATAAAATCGAATCCAAAAATTTACGAGCATAAAACCCCTAAAGAATAATCTCGGAAAGAGAAAAAAAGAAATCCAAATCCATCAAAGATTTGGCAGAAATGAGTACAAAAACTCAAGAAATTCGGAAATCCATGCATACCGAATTGCGGAAACATATGATCGACAAACTTGTTTAATCGATCATAAATTAATCAATACATAGCTCTGATACCATGTAGAGATGTAAACACACACTTATCTAATAATTGTAAAGAAGGAAATACAAAACAAAATGTATTTCATATATGGAGTGTTACAATGTTTACAATGCTAAAATGCATAAAGTGCATGAGGAATACAAAAGACCATAATCTATATTTATAGACTAAGTAACAACTAGTAGTTACTAACTAACCACTAACTATTCAAACTAACTAACAAAAGGAAGTTACAAAAGGAAACAATACATGTTTATTGTGCTTAGTATAAGCACACTACTTTATATTACCCTTTACACCTTTATTCAACATACACATGCAGTAACAAGCTTTTTTTTTTTTTTTTTTTTTTTTATAATATGGCTTATGGGTCAATTGCATCATAACATTTTTTTTGGGATTAATTATTTAATTATTCATTTATGTGGTAAGTTGGTAACAACGCTATTGTATGTCTACTCGATTACTGCAGTTAAAAAATTCTTGAAGTCAAATCCTATATTTCATTAACTTTAGTATGGTAGTAATTAACCCAAAATTAAATGTTACTACATCTCACCCATTTTGCTTGTGTTTCTATGAATTTTTGTTCTAAGATGAATGTCATTTGGCACTAATTTGAAAAAAAAATTAAATGTTCTATTTTAATTTTTACTTTTATATATATATATTTTTTTTAATAATATGCTTTTAAATGACTATGTAGATAAATAAAAAGATAAAATTAATATAGTACACATATATTTATTGTTATTCAATTAGTTTCGTAATTCATGTAAAATATCTCAAATCCACATACAAATTAGACGGATGGAGTTAGGGGTGGTTCGGTACGGTATACCGATCATACATAACCATACCGTTATCATACCGAAAATTTCGATATTGAAAAAATCTATACCGTTATCATACCGAAATTTCTGATTACGGTATACCGAATTTTCGGTATGTAAGAATTCATATCGATACCGTACCGTAATTTCGGTATACCGAATTTTCGGTACGGTATATCGGTATACCGATTCATATCGAATATTGAATCATAATTTCATATCGAAATATCGGTATACCAATTCATACCGAAAATATTGAAGCAATGTTTTATATCAAAAATAATTATTTAAGGTTTATTTTATTTAAATTTTAATAATTAAAGTTATTTTATTTTAAAAATAATATAAAATTATAAATTATACTATAAAATTATTATTTTATTAAGGTTTCGGTATATCGATATACCGTTTCATACCGAATATCGAAAAAATTTCGGTATACCGAAATACCGCGGTATGATCATTTTTCATACCGTTATCATACCGTACCGAAAATTTCGGTATACCAAAAACTTCGATAATTTTGATATTTTTTCGGTACAAAAAGCTCGGTATACCGAAATTTCGGTATATTTACCCACCCCTAGATGGAGTAGTAAAATATGACTAGAAATAAAATATTAGGGGCATTATCGATCCATAATAAAAGATACAAATGTTGTGAAACAAATTGTTACTTTGACATTAATTAACGATTATATTTATATATACCTTAATAAAATATTAAGCACGGAGTATTATTTTTTATATTAAAATCATTTTAAAAATAAAACTTAAATGATGTTTCGATTTGAAACATTGTTTCAATATTTTTAATTTGAATCGATTTATCGTTATTTCGATATGAATGATGCTTCAATATTTCCATTATGAATCGATATGTGTTGAAAATTTGGTATGTAATTTGCTATGCTATGATTCCATAGACCACTCCTAATGGCATCTCCAATGGGGTAGAAATCCCATGTGAATTGCTACTTCTACCTCAAATGTAGGGTAGAAGGGGTTGTGGGAGTGCTTATGTGTAAAATATTAGGGAAAAAAGAGAGTGGGATAGAGGGAGAGTGAACAACACATGAGAAAAATAAGAGAATAATTTGGAGAGTGTAACTCACTTGCGAGAGTGGGTTTTAATGTGGTCCCAACTATTTTTTATATGTATTAGTTTTTTGAGGTAGAATGCATTGGAGGGGGTAGAAGTTTTTTGAGATAGGAATAGAAAATTTTGAGGTGGCACACATGTGTCAAACTTAAAACTCAAAATTCCTCACCAACACTGTGGATGCCCTAAGTAAATTGGACCATAGGTTGAAGTAGAAAGTAATAAAGGAAGCCTTCATGAGGGCACAACAATTACAAGGCGGGAACGAGACCACTCTCTCTTTATTTCTTCCAAAATACTACTCCCATCCGTCCCGTGATTACTTGCACACTTTTTTTATTGGGACGTCCCAATATTACTTGCACACTCTTAATATGAAAATACCCCACAAAATTAATAACCTCACAACATCATTTTATTTTCAAATTTGTCACTTATTTTTTCCATACATTTCACTTTACACATCATCAAATCCACTTTACACATCATCAAATTACCTAAAATACCCCTCATTTATCTTAGATCATCAACCACTAAATCCACTTTTCTTAAACAACGTGCCGGTCAAACTATGCAAGTATTTTTGGGACGAAGGGAGTAAATGAATACTCCATTTGTCCCAAGTTAAATTGTACATTTGAAAAAAATGGATGTTTCGATTTAGATGGTGCATTTTTTTATTTGACAACAAAACATTTTTTCACTTTAAATTATATCCTTTAAACATTTTAAAATTACAACATTACTTTATTATTCTACTTTATTACTCATAGTATTTTATAACATTAATTTATTATTTTACTTTACTTTATTAGAGGAATCTAAATTGGAAAGGAGGGAGTATATATTAGGAGTAATAGAGTAGGCTTAGCAATAAGATAGAAAAGCTGAAAAGTTGGTTCTTGGCTCCCTAAACACATGCTCACCTCGATCATTTCAAAAAATTTATGGCTTTCCTTTCATTTTCAGTCTTCGATGACCCTCACCACAAGCAATCTCCCCATTTATTCACAAATTAATTCTTCTTTTGGATTTGGATTTGGATTTCTTGATTATATTGTTTATGAACTAAAGGTTTGAAATGTGCCTTTCAACTCTGCTTCTTGTATGTTTCAATGTTGTCATTTATGCTGAAAATAAACACAAACTTGCAGCTCTTATGGAGGCTCAGTTGGCTGGGTTAACAAGGATGGAATATATTTGTGCTTCATACAAGATTAGTAGTCTAAATATTTGGTTGGTGTTGCAGGAGGAGGAGGATGGAGAAGACGAAATGGCCATGGAAGAGCTGGAAATCTTCTGAAACTGAAACCTCTCAATCACATTCTCACACATACTCTCATCAACAGGTAAAATTAAACTTCCATCTTCATTCATTTACATAATAATAACCAATAAATTCTAAAAATCTCGAATTGGGGAAGCTGAGAGTTCAAGAATTAGTTTCAGAAATAGTGGGAAAAAAGAATTTGTGCTTGATGGAAATACCTTCTTAAAAATCACATGAGGAGCACATGTCAAATTTAATTGAGTGGATTATTTGTAAAAAAATGATACTCTGTAGTTTGTATAGTTGGGTGGTTTAGTGCAATTAAGCCATAATATTATAATTTGAAGATTTTCTTGAAACATACTTCTAGACTCGAATGAGTTTGTCCAACATTTTGTGTGAAATAGTGCAGTTTGAATGGTTAAAGAAATGAAGGCAAGGTAAAGAGTTGATGTTTTTGTTGTTAGCAGGATAATTGTGAGTCAGTAAGTGATGATGAAATGAAGGAAAATGTGAGAGAGAGACTATCAGCTGCCAAAGAAGAGCTAGTTAAGCAGCATGCTAAAGTAGCCCAAGAAGCTGTTGCTGGTAATATTTTAAGATTTTGTTATAACTTGTTAAAAATCTCTTTTTACCACACTTATTTAAGAGCTTATAAGCTCCAAAACATCTTATACACTGTTTTAACTATGTTTCCATACTAGGCTGGGAAAAAGCAGAATCTGAAGTGGCCTCATTAAAGCAACAGCTTGAGGTTGCGGTGCAGCAGAATGTGAGCCTGGAAGTGAAGACGAGTCATCTCGATAGCGCCCTTAAAGAATGTGTCAGACAGCTGAGACGAGCAAAAGACGAACAGGAGAAACAAATCTGTGATGCTATCTTGGAGAAAAGCAATGAGTGGGAATCCACGAGGGCTCAACTTGAAAAGTGTATTCTCGATCTCCAGGCTGAAAATTCTGCTTTGGCTGATCCTAATACTGTCCTTATTCTTGAAGCTTTGGCAAAGGAGAACTCGTTGTTGAAACAAGAGCTCGTCTCTCGTTGCAGAGAGTTGGAAGTTGTGACGATTGAGAGGGATTTAAGCACACAAGCAGTAGAAACTGCTAGCAAGTTGCAGCTGGAGAGCATAAAGAAGGTTGCTAAGCTTGAAGGAGAGTGTAGAAGGCTTCAATCTATGGCCCGAAAATCATCTACAAATGGATACTTGGATTCACAGGCTTCAGTAGGACTCGACCAGTTTCAGAAACCGTCAACTAAGAATCTTGCTGTTGAAATTGACATGATGGACGATTTTCTGGAGATGGAACGCCTGGCTGCATTGCATGAGACGAGCAACGCCCCACTTGGAGAATCGATATCTGTTGATAATTCATTGAGAGCTGAGCTTGATACCATGATTAAACGAGTAGCTGATTTGGAAAATATACTAGAAAAGATGGAAGCAGAGAAACAAGAACTTCAGAATGCTTTGAAGAATGCAGAAAATAGGATAGCAGAAGGTGAAAACACATTGAAAGATGTACAAAAGGAGCTAAAAGCAATCAGTGAGACGAAAGAGTCTCTTGAATTTCAGCTTGTCGGGAAGGAATTAGAATCAAGAACCATAGCTGCAAATGTTGATTCATTAAAGGCAGAAATCAAGAGAGAAAGAAAGTCATCAGAAGAGCTAACGATAAAGTGTCGAGACTTGGAGAATGAACTAACCAGAAAAATTCAGGAAATTGAGCTTGAGCAGAGTATTAATTCAAATGGTGAACTGAAGATAAAGCAGGTAGGCTCCCAGTCTCGAGGTTTCCATCGGTTTATTACATCACTTGATGATCTAAAATTAATATAATGTCTCTCTCATTTGCAGGAGGATCTAGATGTAGCTGCTGATAAGCTTGCAGAGTGCCAGAAAACAATTGCATCTCTCGGGATGCAGCTTCAATCTCTTGCAACATTGGAAGATTTCTTGATAGATACTTCAAACATACCCGAATATTCAAGAGAATCATCGAATTCAAGCAATGGAGACTTATGGAGGGTACCTTGTAACGATACATCGCGATCCTTGTCTTCATCAACAAACCATGGAATTACTGCCAAGGGCAGGAATAGTTTTGGGAAATTTTTCTGTTAAAGACTAGAATTTGATAATAGTCAAGAATAGGACAGGGATTTGTATTTTTACAGCTATGAATTCTGTTATTTGCAGTTCTACTATTTTTTCCAGGTAGGAATTTTATCAACTTTTATCTCAAAAGACCCGTAAACATGGGATACTTAAAGAACCTTTATATGCATTATGCTTTCTTAAAAATGCACATACTTCAGAGGCTAAATGCAATTTCCCTAGTGGGAAGGACATATTCCAATTACACTAAACATATGCAGTTATCCAGCTTACAATGTTTTTTTTCACTTTTTTCTTGCTCTCCACAAGGCAAAACATTCGTATTGTGATTTACAATAGAATACAACCGTGTTACAGCAGGAAACATGTTCCTTAACGAAAGATTTGAAAGAATTAACATACTTGTGTGCATATATATATATGTTCATTCTTGATGGTTATGATGGTCCTTCTGGGATTTGTTCTCTTTCCCATAAGCTTTGAAAAGATCGATTCCAAGGAAAATATTTAGCAAATTCATTCCAGCCATTCCAGAGAGTGCAAGTGGGAGCTCCACGCCCTTGTCAAATTTGGAAGCATCTCTCACTAACTTGACTGTAATAAGAATGTGAGATATGGATCTCGCAAATACAAATGTTAACCAGTTGAGAACCCATTCTGCCTTCACAATCTTGCTCCCAGCATCACGAATACCAGCCATTCGACGAATTTTTCGGACATGCAGAAAGATCGAATGTAGCTGCATTCAGGAAAGAATATAGCAATCATGAATAATATTAATTCCAAGATCCACATAGCAAGTTATCAAACATCACATAGATCTAAAAAAGGAAAGATATAAGTAGAATGAATGTGTATATATGTGCAGATACTGATACAAACTGAAGTGTGTCAACCTTTATAGTGGTGATCTTGCAATCTAAAAGCTGGGCACTTCAACCCACAAGATATGAAAGATAATGAATATAGTACTCCATTACTTTACTAATAATAGTGACAATTAGACAAATGAAACCCAATGGTAATGCACTCATTTATTGCTGCGACTAGTTTCTAGCACAATTCTCGCATCAACATCACTTTATGCATGAATACAAGTTAGTTTCGTTGAAAACATCAATTTGGATTCGGGTATAGATGCTATCCTTTATTCTGCGTGATAATTGACCACGTTTCTGATCCCTATTTGCATTTGAGTGGGGTTGAACTCAATGAACCCTCCCTATTTTTCACTTAATAATAATTAAACAAATGGGCTTAAAAACGTATGTATGGAAACTTATAGTTTTTACCTCGCAGATGAGCGTGAGGATAAGGTAGTTGATGGTTACATTGCGATACAATGCCAGCGTAAAGCAAACCAGGAGTACTAAGTGATGCACTAAGATTGAAGGGATCCAACCACTGTACAACCGATGAAGCAACATGTCCCACTGATCATATGCAAAGTAACCACATGAAAAGCAAAGAGCTTGATACGCCCAAGGCCAAGTAACCTCTACTAATTGAGAGTGTTCAAACATCTCATCAGCACCAATTTGTATCCACTGATTCAGCAAGATTACTACCACTGCAATGCACAAACTTGCTTCAGAAAAGACCAAATGGATGGTTTAGCTCACTACAACTAGTGAAAGCATTATCCATAACAGAAAAGAACTTCAATTCTAGCATAATGGAAAACTGGAAAACAGTATTCCTAAAATCCAGAAAAACATCACAGTTAACAACATTAAGCACTTAGTAACCATATAAGTTAAATTCAGCTGTTCGATTGCAGCGGGAAGGTAAATAACTCAAAATTATGAAAGTTGTTAGAAATTCACCACAAAACCTACGACTCTTACGATAAATAACATCTAAAATTCATATTTCATAGCTGAATCCGAAGCTAACCAGAAGCAGAGGTGATGGAGGAATGAACGAGGGAAACACAGGTGTTGACGAAGAGGGGGTCGCGCCAGACGAAGTGCCGAACGACGACGTTTGCCGATTGGAAGAAAGCGAATCCGATGAGGATCGGAACTAGCTCAGAGCGTTTGTTGAAGAAAATTTCGAAGAAAACTGATACACTCCACATCACTAAAGTAGCCATGAAAAACGCCCCCGCTTTGCTCTCTTTATTGCTTCTGCTTGAAGCGCCACCACCGCCGCCGCCGCTGCTTCCCCTCGCCATGGTTAATTTAATGTTTCTTCGAGAATTTTCCTTGTGCGGGGGCTCGACTGTTTATTTTTTTGTACAAGTGATGAAGGTACAACTCTCGTTTGAAAATCAAGGTACAAGTCTGACGGACGGTTTAATGAGAAATAAAGGTATCACGCGTCTACAGTTGGACCAAAAGAAAAGAAGCGAGTAGCGTTTTTCCTTTTGTTAAATGGCTAAATACACGCTTTCTACCGTCAAAAGAAACAATAGCAATCCTTCCTACCATTTTTTTTTTATAATTCTAATTTGAATTATACGTGATTGTTTTAGAAATTAGAAGTTGGAAGTTTGAGTGATATAGAGATATTTATTTTCCATTCTATTGGGAAAAAAATATATATACTCCCTTTATTCCTTCAAATGTTGTACATTTTTATTTTTTGTATATTAATTAAAAAATATAGTACTATATGTATAGTAGACAATTAACGTAGAGAAGTAGAAAAAAGGTAAAGAACAAAATAAAAAAATAAAAGATATGAAGAGATAGAAAATAAAAAATATAGATAGATATAAAAAAATAAATCAAATTATACATTTTTCTAATAAGGGCATATTTGGTTCATAGATAATTTTATTTTTGTACCGTCGACACAGAGGCCAACCTAGCTAAGTTCTGGGGTACAACTCACCCCAAATGTAAAAATTCTTTCTACTATACTACAGTATATGTTAAGGCTGCATTTGGTTGGATGGATTTGAGCTTATGGATTTCAAATCCATTCTAGATGTTTGGATTATGAATGAATTTCAAATATTTAGATTTGTGTTCACATACCTTTTAGTTAAAATTGAGAGATATTTCAAATTCTTATTAAAACCATGTCATTTGAAATCCATGTATTTTTAACTCCTTTTATTTGAAATGACCCCTCAAATCAAATCCCCCCATCCAAACACAACTTAATTATCCCCCATCCAAACACAACTTAATTGTCTAATTGGGCTTGCACATTCTGTGATATTGAGCCACATAATTGGGCTTCTTCTCAACCTTTTAATTGGTTAATATGCCTTCTCCTTTTATTTTTTCTTTCATATTCATTTATTTAAATATTACTTACTTCAATTTTATTATTATTAATTTTCTTTTAAAAATAATATTATTTAAAATATTTATTTACAAGTAAATTCCACAATACACAATCATACATCCTAATATATCTATTTTATACATAAATTAATTAATATTTATTAAAATTTATGTTCGAAGAAATGAACATAATGAATTTGAACGGAGAGGGTATATTTTTCTTATAAAACTTATTGTGTGCGCTAAATATAATTAAGTATATTTTTACTCACTTATCTATTTATCTACTCATTTTCTTTTTTCAACTATTAGCTCAATGAATTTCGACCTTCTCACAGTGTTTTATAATAAAGTGTCTTATATTTTTATTTAATTTCACCTCTATATTTGTATATCATGTTAATTGGGTTTGTACTCCTTTTCGAATAGTCAAACCTTTAGCAATTTCAATGGAGAAGTGATTGATGTTCACCAATGAATAAGGTTTTAGATATTAAATAATATTTTAAAAATTATTTATCGTACCTCTAAAATTAAATTTCTAGATCCACCACTGCGAATGTATAGTGTTATTTAATTTTATTGTTTTTTTTTTTTCCTATCTTTCAACCAAAACATTTGTAATATATAAATATTATCTAATAATTTGTAATATATAGTTATTATTTAATCATTTGTAAATACTAGTAGTAATAAACGTTGTGTGGCTGTGTGCCAAAACAAAATTAAACCTGCAGATACAATAATAATCCGTATAAAAAAAACAAGTTAACTGACATGCATCATCACTCATCAGCTGTTAACTCCCCAAGAAAAGTTAATAACCGCCTACACACCTCACACTTTTGGCATTTCAATATCTCAAATCATATCAACAAAATACGATCGAAATACACAAAAAGGTAAATCAAAAAGTGGGATTTTTCGTTTAATTTCATTTTCATTCCGAAGATCGAAGATGTCTACAACCCGAAGTAGAAGTAACGCCTCATCACCGGCGGCCGGCGCCTCATCGTCGGCGGCCGGCTCCCCCGTCAGGTTAACTCGGAGTGCCACCAAACGCAAGCAAGGACTTTTGTCAGTGGCCCTCGACAATCCAGAGATAAGCAAAAAACGTAAAAAGACTACGACTACTGTAATCGTTGATCACACCGGAAGAGGGCCGCCGCTGTTCCGTACAAAGGCTATGGCAATACGGGTGGGGCTGCTGGCTCTGGTTGATCATGTCGATGTCCAAATCAACGGCGACGACGGAAGGGCTGGGTGCTTCGTGGTTCGACGTGAAGAGGGCCAAATTTACGTTGAGCTCTTGAATATGAGGCGCCCCTACACTCAATTGAATAATCTGAATGTGGAGAGGCTCGTTGCCAGAATCGCGCGGTCCTTGCTTGATAATACGCGTTATTACGAAAGTACTGATGATGAAGAGTAATCCCCTCTCTCTCTCTCTCTTTCTCTCTCTGAATCTGTTTAAGGGACTTATGTAGTAGTGTTCCCTTTTGTTGCGACGTTTGATTGAATTTCTTCTAGTTTAGTTGATTTTTTGTTGTATTGTGGGATGATCGATGATTGATACTCCTTTGGATCTCTGCGTTTAATATTGGGGTTTAGAGTTTGCTGTTATTCTTGAATAGTAGTATACTATAATTTTCTGTTGTTTAGTTTTCAGATAAATTCATGGATTGCGCATTTAATCTTCATGTTCTTGCCCATATAGTGAATTTGGTGAACGTTAATTAAATCCTCGCGTTTTGTATTCTGAGAGATCAAATTAATGTGAAGTTGAAAGCCAATTAAGGTCTATTTAATTAGATTGTACTACGTAAATTGATTGATTTTTTTTTTTTTTTTTAAATCTCTTATGTATTTCATGTAAAAGAAATTGTAATTCTACTGTATTTCTATTTAAAGAATATTCTATACATTTACACGTATATTGTTTTTTAGTTCATATATTCAATCGTGTCTTATTAAACATTTTACTTTCGATTGTACTTTCATATATATTTACGGGATTTGGTTACTATTTCATCTTATACTACTCTATCAAGAATTCGATTGTACTTTCATATATATTTCTGGGATTTGGTTACTATTTCATCTTATACTACTCTATCAAGAATAAAACTACGCACACAATTTGCAAATATGAAGGTAGTCGTTGTGTGGCTTTGCACTCTCACACTCCAAGCTTTCTTTCACTCAAACGTTTCGCCATGGAAAACTCAATCTCATTTTGATTTTATTTTTGCATTTTAATCTGTAAATGTGTTTTATGCAAATTGTTAGCATTTTGTCATGATTTGTTTTCTTATATTATTTTTACAGTATACAAGAGAATTTAGTTGGACTAGTAGTACTGGTGTAAATGTTTGAAACTACAATTATTCTTAAATTGTGTTTTATGTGATCAATTGTTAGCATTTCTCCATGGATTTGCCTGATCTGTTGTCGCCCAAGTGTCCTCCGGTGAAAAAGTTTAAATAAACTAAAATTCAACACATTTTATTTTAATATAGGAATAATTGACATGTGTTATATTAAAAAATAATAAGAGCATTTTGTGTTGGAGATTTTAAAATAGATTTGTGATCCTGATCAAATTAATTAATTTATTTAATGTGGTATGTTGCGATTTTAGAATTTAAAATTTACCTATAAATTTAATAAAAGTCGTCATCAATTTAATTATGGACTAAAATTTAAAATCTCAAAACAAAAGATACCCTAATTGAATATGGAGTATAAATTATATATATATATTTTTTTTTGAAGAATGAGTATAAATTAATTAGAGCAGGTAACATAGATCTTTGTGTTAAACACATGAACCGTTATATAGTTAATTAGTTTAGAAGTTTAGAAGCTTCCCTTTGTACGTAAGTTGTAACTGCATCTTGATTGTAACCATGCTATGCTATGCAACATCTATATATATTTCTTAATTCACAATTTATAATTGAAATTCAGGTACATAAAGTGAAAAGTGAAGAACGTAACGTTGAAGAAAGTAATTGATGGAATCTCCTGCAGGTATGTAATTGTTCTTCTTAATTAATCCCTTTAGCATGAAATTAATTAATTACCACGTGTAGTTGTTCTTCTTAATTAATTAATCCCAAATCTTGTATGTGTTTAGCATGACACGTGTACTAGCTAGTTTGTTCTTCTTAATTAATCCCAAATCTTGTATGTGTTTGCATGAAATTAATTACTACGTTTTTATGTGTTCCAAATTAATTAATTAATTTCTTGCTTTGATTTTTTTTAAAAAAAATATGAAATGATCGTAATATTTCATGTTGGATGTTATGCACATATGATCATACGAATCATAATATTAATTTGTATATATAGATTAATGGAGACAATTGGAATTATATGTTTATGTCGACTAACTAGCTAGAATTCATCATCGATCATCGCCTTGAATCATGACGCTGATCATGAGTTTTTAGTAAGTAATTAAACAAACGTTTTAATATTTTGATGGATCAATTTATTTATTTATTTATATATGCAGGTAACACAATTTTCAAACAGTTTGGGATACTTGAAACTGTGGCAAAAGATCATCATTACCTGATCAGCTATAAGAAGCAGAAGCAGCATGATATTGGATCTTATATTTCTTTTCAAAAGGCCGGCGATAATCAAAGAGTGGGAAATCCTAGCTCCAAGGCTATATTCGTCCGAACATATATATGAGACCCGAAATGATTTATACCGTGCTGTACGTCATCATGGGCGCACCCGGCACACCCTACCACGACTGTCTGTTTTTTTTTGATATATGCTTACAGGCCTCAAAATTATCCTTTCGACCCTCCCCTAGTTCACTACCATTCCCAAGGCTTTGATGTCAACCCTAACCTTCAGCCTTCCGGTTATGTCTGCATCTCCCTAGCTCCTCACCAAGGGCCGGTAGTGAAGAAGATCAAGCGTATTGGTCTCAAAACTCGACACTTGTTCAGCTCTTAGTGTCTATTCAGGGTCTAGTGCTCACCGATCGAGAAGCCTTATTACAACGAGGGTGCAGAGAAAATCCAGGATTTTACTCGACAAGTACTGATGATAGACAACGAGGGTGCAGAGGATTTTACTCAGGACCCGTCCAAGAAATACAACGATCGAGGCAGCCTTCGCTCGTTCATGCCAAGCTTTAATGAAAATCGTAAATAACCCTCCCGAGGGTTTTGAGGATTTCGTTTCAGCATATTTCCGGCGACAAGCCGACGCTGCTTTGAATTAAGCCCACGTCGATTTGTGGAATAATGATAAAAAGGAATTAAGCAGCTAGCTAGCTGGTGGAGGAATTTGTTTTTTTTCTTCTGAGGGAGGACTTTATCACCCCTAGCTCATTTGTACCAATTTTACTATTGATATGTGTCTTTTGAATTGAGTGTTTGTTCTTTGGGTATTACAATTTACCTATAAAATGCTACTCCGTATTTTTGATAAAACAGGTGAATATTTTCTTAAAAACCTCAATCCACCCCTTTGTATTTAAAACTACCACAACATCTTGTTCCGAGGCTAGAGACGAGCTCAGGGTTTCAAACCCTAATTATTTTTTCAAAGTCTTTTTCACATAAAATAATATTGTAGTAATAATAATTTATTTATGAATTAATAATCACACCATTCTTGTTTCATCTACTACTCCACTGCTGCTGATTCTTTGGATTAGTTTTAAGCTCATTTAGTGTCCGATGATAAATATGCACATCACCTGTTTGTTAAAAAGTGTGACCCACTTTCATCTTTTCCCTTGATCTGCTTCTTCGCTTGAGGTGTAAAGATTTTGCGTTTTCTCTCAAGGTATAGATCCCTAATCTCAATTCTTCAGCTTTGAAAGTTGGAGACTGGAGGGTGTTTCAGATTTTGTGTTTTTAAAGTTAATGATTCTTTACATTTCAGCTGTGTTTTTTTGGGGTTTTTTTTTTTTTTTAATTTGCTTAATTTGTGTATTGGGTTAGGAAAGTTAAAGAAGGCCTTGTGGACAGTGTTTGGGTGCTTTTTAATGGGTTTATCTTTTGTGACTTTTCATTTTCTCAGACTTTTGTCTTTATTTTTTATCATGTTCGAGGAAAAGGGGTTGGTGTTTCGATGTATTTTGCAAGAAAGATTCGTGTTTTCAGGAATCTTGAGCTTAAAATTGTGAATATTTACTAAATTTTGTGGTTTCTTGCCGATCTTGGAGGATATTGTGAAGTATTAGTATTCTTTCTCCCGGCCCCTTTATCAGGTATATGTGAGTGTGTGTAATAATGATATTTGTTCAGTGTCAATTATGCAGAAATTTATCTTTATTGGTTGAAACGTTAGATTAAGATATAATTTTGAGCTCAAAACGCTCAGGTTTAAACTCTGTTTGATATGAGCCTAATTGCTTAAACACCGATAGATATTTTTATTCTGGTTTAATCTATACTTTCATTTAAACTCCATCAAATAGATCTGTGCATTAAACTATAAAAATCACTTTATTATATTATTTGCATCTTTTCTTCTGAAATAATGCTGCATACGTTTCTCCCTTTACAGTATTTTGAAGTTACGATCATGACCAGATTTTGATCCTCGTATAAGTATTGATATGCATCCAACCATTTTGGCTTTTCCATTTCAGTTAGTGATCAGTATTTGGGTACCTTTAGTTATGCTAACATCATTTATTTAAGCAATTCCAGCCATAAAATTTAGTACTTAATGGTTGGTACTAATATTTGCACTATGAATATACGCGGTGTATTTGTAGTTCATCCGTTGGTTTGTTGATTTCGAGAAGAGAAAGGTGTTTATGAATTTCGAGAAGAGGAGACTTCAGGTCATTTTGGTTACTTGGTTTGTTGATCCTGCAAATGTGAAAGTGATGGTCACACAAGTTTAAGTGGGGCTAAGTACCATCACTTTTTTGTTGTTTTTGTTTATTTTTGGACATTATGTTTATGTATGACTTTTGTTATCATATAAGGTGTGTATGACTCTTGTTCCTATATTGTGGAATCCTCATTTTGTTGCTGTGATTATGTTGTGGGTCTGGTCTGCTAATCATCCCAAATGTAGTTATTTGATTTTTGTGTGATATCTCATGATTATAGGGTGTGTTTGGTGTCTGCTAATTGCCCCCAATTGTGATTTTTTGTCGGTAGAGTGAGGTTGTAATGTATGCAGATGGTATCAAATCATATGCAAATAATATTATCAGATCGTATGCAAAATATGTAATGTTTTGGGTCCGTATGCAAATTTATTTAAAAATATGCAAATTAACTCAGTGTATGCATTGTTTATTGGTAGTATGCAATGTGTAATATGCATTTTTTGTTGTTAGTATGTAATGTGTAGTATTGTGTAAAAAATCTAAATAAAATAGAAATAAAAAAATAATTTGAATAAAATCTGAGTATATAAACTTTTAAAAAATCAGAATGAAATTTAAAATTTGAATAAAAATTTGTTTAATTGTTTAAAATCTGAATATAAAATATTTTTTGAAAAAAAAAATCTGAATACAAATATAATATAATAATATTAATATTATATTTCTTTACAAGGAGAGATAAGTTAAATGAAGGGTATAATAGTAAATTCTCTTGAGCCACAAAAATCGAAAAATATGAAAAATGTAATGCAGGTATTTTCAAATATTTTTGTACTTGATTAGATATTTCTCCGCCGATATTTCAGCCTGTAAGTTTTGCCAATGCCCTTTATTTTTGCACTATATATATGACCAAATTAAGAATCGATAAAAATATGTTATTATTCAAACCTTGCAAATTCTTTCTATACTGATTAGTACACCACCAACGAAGGCATGGCAAAAGCTACAATTGGGTTTTTGTCGCACCAAATGGAAACAGTTAGTATTCTTCTCTTATCTTCTCATTCCAAATTGTTCTCCATGCCCTGTTTTCTTTATTTTGTAATCTAAGGTTGAAAATATTGGTGGATTTATTATAGATATCCGTAAAATTTGAAAATTATGAAATAAATTTTACAATGTTATTTTATAGTATGATATTTTTCGAAAGTAATCAACATTTTTTCAATATTCTCTTGACAGTTTACCAATATTCCTCTGGTATAACTATATTTGTTAATATTTTCGATATTTTTATAAATTTTGTGGAATGATTTTTCTTCTATATATCAATATCGGACATATTTTTGTACTTGATTGTAATTAAGGTGACTAATTAAACCATTAATTATGATTTTGGGTAATGTGATAAACGACCTGATCCAACAAATTATGGAGAAATAATAAAATTGTTGACCCAATATTATATTATTAAAACGATCTTAATTAATTATCCACATCATCAATCATGATGCTTTAATTAAACTAAATAAAATTAAGAAAAGGGGAGATGGAGGATATATTATCAAAAAATTGTAGAAACGTGGAGTAGTGCTTTGTTTAATACACTCCCCCTTCCATTTATTAATTATAAAATATATAAAAAATACCATATTGGCCCTTCAAATAAATATATAGATACAAACACCCCTTTAAAACCCTAACTCTAATTTTTTTTCATTTCTTCCCCATTTTCATCTTCTTCATCCTTCTTAAAATTTTTTTGCCTCCTTCCATCCAACTTGCCGCGCCTCCCTTCGCCGAACACCGCCGGCCGTCCAGCAAGCAGCCGCCGCCGTCGTCCTCATCTTCTTCTCGTCGCAGCAATCAGCCGCCGCCCGCAACATCTTTTTTTTTTCCGTTTTCTGCAACTCCACCCCCAAATCCGCCTCCGCCGTTGAGCCCGCGCCGCCCAGCCGTCGTGCCCCCTCCCCCTCTCGTTGGCCGCGCCGCCCGTGCGGGTTTCTCCAGGTTTTTCTTTTTTTTGGATAATATTGAGTCGACCAAAAACAATCCGGTTGACAATGACAATGGTTTGTTGACGAGATTATTTTTTGTCTACTCAATATTATCGAAATTTTTTATTTTTTAAAAAAAATATTTGATCAATAAACCAGAGTTGTTTTTGGTCGACAAACCATTGTCGACGTGATAATTTTTGGTCGATTCAATATTATCGATTTTTTTTTTAAAAAAAAAATTGGTCGATAAACTAGAGTCGACCGGATTGTTTTTTATCGACAAACCATTGTCGACGGGAGAATTTTTAGTCGACTCTGGTTTATCGAAAATAAGTTTTTGTTTTAGTTGAATTTTTAAGTTTTTGGTTTAGAGTTTAGGATTTGTTGAGTTTTGTTAAGTTTTGTGGATTAGTGGAAGTTTATTTCTAAGTTTTGTTGTTGAATTTCTTTTTTTTTTTTTAATTTTTTTTTGGATGTAAGCTAGAGAAGGTGGTTGTGGTTGTGACCGATGGAGGTGATGGTGGTTGCCGGAGGGACGGAGGCGGCGGCTGGGCTGCAAAATTAAGATTATTGTATTAGGGTTAGAGTTTTAGAAGGGAGTGTATGTATCTAACATGATTTAGTAAAGGATAAAATTGGTATTTTGTAAGAATATTAAATTAATAAAAATGAAGGGAGAGTGTATTAAAAAAAGAGGACATGTATCTCGAATTAAGTCTTGGGCCCAAAACAGCCCATTGTTCCATGCCTTGCGGCCGAATGAATTTTGGAATGATTTTGTTGAGAGCCATTTTGAAATACCTATATAAAGAGTATATATATAGGTTTGTTTATGTTGAGTGTTGACAACTTCCTTAATTTTGATTTATCCCCTTGCCCTTTAATTTCATCTCGATCGTATGATTCGTATTACTTTTTCTTGGGTGTCTGATTGTCTATTAACTAACAATCCAATTAACGGCATTTTTTTTTTTTTTTAATTAGAGGGGTAAAGAATCGAGAAACATGGATGGAGATTTGTTGGCATATCTACCCACAGAAATCTTGACTGAAATTCTGTCAAGAGTCCCCGCTCAAACTATTCAATGTTGCAAGTGTGTTTGTAAGTCATTGCGCGATTTAGTCTCGACTCATGAATTTGCTAAATTTCATCTTTCTAAATCAGTCCCTGGTGGAGTTGTTATCATTATCATGTTCGACGCGAAGGATAAATTTACAGATGTGCTAGATCTTAACTTCAGTACAGTCACCAAAATCTATTCAACTGACTATTCCATCCATGGTTCAGCTGATGGGTTACTTCTTTTGTATGAGCCTACAAATGAGACACTTCACTTATGTAATCCCATCACTCGTGAGTATATCGACCTCCATCATTCTAATTCTCACCCTCTTCCTACAAATCAAGGAGTTATCATTTGTGGATTTGGTGTTAGCAAAATAAGTGGGCAATATAAGGCTGTGGCTATTTCCCGAAATGAGTGTAAAGTATACACCATTGGAAGTGGATCATGGAGAAGCATTGGTGATGCTCTCCTCCATTTCAATATATATTTCAATATGTGTTGTACGGGAATATTTGTGAATGGGAGCCTTCACTGGTTGGTAGAGGAATATTTAAATGACATCTTATTGGTTGGTTGCTTTGATCTTGAAACAGAACTTTTCACCACAATTGCTCTTCCACATCAGAAAGATGAATCTACCTTTGTTTTTGCTATTGTTGCTGTGGAGGGCAACCTGTGTTTATGTGAATATACACGTGATGGTGACAATATTGTTACCATCATCTGGTTGATGAAGGAATATGGAGTTTGGACAAAGGAATTTATCATCCCAAACAGCCCTGGTTTTAGTACATGCGTTTACCCTATCAGAATTTTGGAAGATGGGGTGATATTGACGGGATTTGGTTACTATTGCATCTTTTACTACTCTATCAAGAATAAAACTACACGTACAATTTGTCAATACTACTGTCGTTGTGTGGCTTTGCACTCTCACACTCCAACCTCTCTTTCACTCAAATGTTTCACTATGGAGAACTCAATCTCATTTTAATTATATTTTTGCATTTTAGTCTATAAATGTGTTTTATGCAAATTGTTAGCTTTTTGTCATGATTTGTTTTATTATATTATTTTTGCAGTTTGAAACTATGTTTTATACAAACAATTAATTTTAAATTGTGTTTTATGTGAATTGTTGTTGCCCAAGTCTATAGTTTAAATTCAACACAAATTAAACAAACTTCCAGTTCAAAAAAAAAAAAAAAAAAAACTTCCAGTCACATTGGATTAATTGTAATGGAGCCTGATGAACTGGAATTCGGCCCGCGATCATAACGATCCAATATTTTTAGAGCCTTTTAATGCGTAATCGAGTTCTGTAGGCTTTTATAGCAATAAATTCAATATTCATTGTTAACTCAATTACTGTAGTTATTCTTGACAAACGAGTCACTATTCATTGTTAACTCAGTTAGTTATTCTTGACAAACGAGTCAAAGCTTTGTGTTTTTTTATTTTGGGCATTAAAGGCCATTTTTTTTGGTTGCAAATTATTTTCTATTATTTCAATTTTAATTGCACGTATGATGTTATTAACAGAAGTATAATAAATGTTGAACTAACGTGATAACCAATTGTAAGTACGTTATATTAATATATATATATATATCACAAATAAAATTGAATCAATAGATAACATGTACAAGTTTTGTACCAGCTAGTATACAAATATTTCAAAACTAGTAGGAGACTCGCGTAAATTACGCGAGATTATATTTAGTGTGAGATAATTTATTTATAATATATAAAAATAATCAAAATAATTTATTTAGTGTGAGATAATAATTTATTTTCATGTTTGACACTAGTTTCTAAATAAAAAAAGGATTGAAATTGGAGAAATAATTTATTTAGTGTGAGATAATAATTTATTTTCATGTTTGACACTAGTTTCTAAATAAAAAAAGGATTGAAATTGGAGATATAAGTACTAATACGTTTAATTGATTTACATAGATTTTCATAAATTTTGGTGCTAGAACTATTGATGCAAATGTATATGGAACACACTTGTATATGTCCCAGACCCGTTCTAATGTATTATGTCCCGGACCCACCCCGCGTCCTAGATAGTTGCCCCGTTCTGTGAGGGTCGGGGCGGACCCATCCCATTTTTTCATATCATATTGAATTTATTTAAGTTGTTTCTCACAATTGAAAACAATATTTTTCATGTATATATACATTCAAACAATTCACAATAATATAAATATTTTTCATGTTAGTATGAGTATTAATATATATATTCGGTCGGCGGATCCGACCTGATCCAAAGCTCGCGGGACGGACGAGTAGTCGAGTACCCTTGAATTTTTAGAAGAGATTTTGAATAGTGTAATTTATTTATATTTTTGGAGGGAAATCAAATAAAATATTAAAATTTATAGACGGTTGAATACCTAAAATTATTTTAATACTTTTTAAAATTATATTGAATATTTCAAAAAATTTAAAGACTTTTGAAAATTTGAATTGAATACTAATATAGTTTGAAAATATTGGTAACTGGAAATAAATTTAAATTATAAAATAAAATATACAATGTTATCTCATTTAATATTTTTCAATATATTTCAAAATAAATCGACATTTTTTTTTTCGATTTTTTTCAATATTCTCTCATAGTTTACTAATACTCCCTCCGTTTTTTAATAAGTGTCACTTTGACTTTTTAACTAATTTTAAAATAAGTGTCATTCTGAGTTTTTTTATTTAATTTTGACTATTTTGCCCTTATTCATTTACCATATATATTGTTCATAAATAAATTGCATAAACATTGTTTATACCAAAATTAATTTGGTTTATGAATAATAACTACATTCTTGACCACATTCTTTATCAAACAAAACTTCTATATCAAAATTAGCTATAATTAATTAAGGGTAATATGGACCACACTTTATAATCTTAATTTGTTGAAAAATGCCAAAGTGACACTTATTCAAAGATGGAGGGAGTATTATGTTTGATACCGATATTTATCAATATATTTTATTTTTTATAAATTTGTGGAGAAAATCTTCTTCTATATCGAAAATTGAAAAAATATCGAAAATGTATCTGATATATTTTCGATTATTAAGGTAACTAACTAACAATCCTAGATATCTAAAGAATAGATACTATCTCCAGCCCAGATATTTGAGCCCGTAAGTTTTGGCCATGCCCTTTATTTTATGCACTCTATATATGAAATTATGAATCAATAAAAAGATGTCACTATTCAAATCTTGCAAATTCTTTCTATACTGATTAGTACACCACCAACGATGGAAACAGTTAATATTTCTTCTCTTATTTTCTCATTTCAAATTGTTCTGCTTGTTAGAGTCTTTAATCCTGTTTTCTTTATTTTGTAATCAACGTTGAAAATATCGGTGAATTTATTATCAAAAAATTGTAGAAACGTAGTATTTTTAAGAATATACAGATTTATAGTCTCAAAACTATTTTAAAAAAAAAAGTATATATATCCTATATTAATTAGTTGCCTTTTCGTCTGTTATAGATTTCTTCTGGTATTTACTCATTCACAGTTATTATATCTTTACTTGTTACTCGCTCATATGTCTATTAACCTTTTTTTTTTTTAATTAGAGGGGTAAAGAATTGAGAAACATGGATAGAGATTTGTTGGCATATCTACCCAAAGAAATGTTGACCGAAATTCTATCAAGAGTCCCCGCTCAAACTATTATTCAAGGTTGCAAGTGTGTTTGCAAGTCATGGCACGATTTGGTCTCGACTCATGAGTTCGCCAAGTTTAATCTTTCTAAATCAGTCCCTGGAGGAGTTGCTGTCATTATCATATCCGATGTGAAGGGTGAACTTACAAATTTGCTAAACCTTAACTTTAGTACAATCACCGTAATCTCTTCAGCTTACTATTCATTCATACGGGGTTCGGTTGATGGGTTACTTCTTTTGGAAAAGTCTTCTGATTATAGACTTTTTTTTTCACTTCATTTATACAATCCAATTACTCGTGAGTATATCGACCTCAATCATTCTAATTCTCAGCCGCCTAACCCTTTAAATCAAAGATTTATCCTTTATGGATTTGGTGTTAGCAAAATAAGTGGTCAATATAAAGCGGTGGCTCTTTTCCTGAAGGAGGAATATGGTAGAAGAAGGTCCGAGTGTAAGGTATACACCATTGGAAGTGGATCGTGGAGAAGCATTGCGCCACCTGATGTTATCCTCCATTACAAAGTATGTTATAGAGGAGCCTTTGTGAATGGGAACCTTCACTGGTTGGCACAGGATTTAAATGGCACTCTATGTATTTGTAGCTTAGATCTTGAAACAGAACTTTTCACCACTATTTCTCCTCCACGTCAGATAGGTGGCACTCCTCTTGTTGTTGCTGTGGAAGGCAGCCTGTGTTTATGTGATTATATATCTAATGCTGACTCCGTCGTTACCATCTGGTTGATGAAGGAATATGAGGTTTGGACAAAAGAATTTGTCATCCCAAAGAGCCATGATATTAGGCATTTGATATACGATTACCCGATCAGAGTTTTCGAAGATGGGGTGATATTGGCGGGATTTGATCACTATTACATCTTATACTACTCCATCAAGAATAAAACTACGCATACGATTTGGAAATCCGAAGGTGGTCGTTGTGTGGCTTTGCACTCTCACACTCCAAGCTCTCTTTCACTCAAATGTTTCGCGATGGAGAACTCAATCTCATTTTGATTACAAATTGTTAGCGTTTTGTCATAATTTATTTTATTATAGTATTTTTATACCCTTTTAAGCCGCATTCGAGTTCTATAGGCTTTTATAGTTTTATTGAATAACTTCATTATTCATTATTAACTCAAATCACACAAAATAGTAGTAGTTATTTTGGCTGGGTTTACTAACTGAGTCAAAACTTATTGTAAGTACGTTATATTATAGTTCTCCTAAACACAAAAAATTGACCATGCCATTAGTTTTTTTTTTTTGAACAGGAAAAAGTATTATATCATCAGAGTACAGGGGTACTCAACCCATTGTTGTACAGGTAAATTTATAGATTACATAATTATGTAGTTTGTCCGCCTAGCCTTTGGTCGAATTATTCAATGATGCATAAAAATGGGTCACAGAGCCAAGCTGATATAGAGGAATTTGGTGATATTAAATTTTGTCCTCCTAGCCAAGTCCAGAGGTTAATTTTTATACTCTCCATCGCCTTCTTTACATCCTGATTTTCATCGTTGAACCTTTTGGAATTACGCCGTCTTCATATCTCCCAACGACACATAACCATAAGCTTGTCATTAATTTTTTCCTAATCTTCCCAGTACCAATTGCTCCTGTATATTGCAGTGCGTGAGCAACAATAGTGCCATGAGGAGCTATTTGTATATCTAGCCATTTATAACACTGGTGCCAAATTGAGTATACAAAGTTACAGCTCACTATCAAATGTTAGTTGGATTCCATTGCCAATCCACACATTTGGCAGCGCATATCATCTGGTGATGTGATATCGGTACGCCCCTTTTGCTAAGATTATCAGTTGTAGCGAGCCGCCCTTTTAACGCCTTCCACCCAATTAATTTCACTCTCCTAGGCGCGTAGCTTCCCCAAAGGTTTTCAAATTCAGGTTTGTCGTCATTCACTCCAATCTCATCTCCCGAGCCCTCGATCAACTTCAAATAGGCGCAGCTGGTAGAATATGTTCCGTGCGGTGCCATATCCCAACTCCAAAAATCCTCATTGACCTGCGATAATTTATGTCTGTCTAATAGAGCACGCAAGATAATTAGTTCCTGCCCCTCCCTCACAGTTAGTTCCCTTTCCCAGAACCAGATCCAATTCCACCCAGATTGTCCCCAAAAACCCATATTGCAGATTAAATCTTACTTCTGCCTGTTGATACTAAACAGACCTGGAAATTTCTCCCTAATTGTGCCTCCTCCCTCCACCCATGGGTCACGCCAGAATAAAGTTCGCTCTCCGTTCCCCACCACTCTATGTATCTTATTTCCTGCCTCTCTTCCTCCCAAGTTATTGTATATAGATTTTATTTCTTTCCACCAACTCGACTCTCCTGTGTTTCGACCCCCTCTACGTCTATTAGCATATTCCTCACTGCCTAGACCTCCATATCTAGACTTCAAAACTCTCACCCAAAGATTATTTGGTTCTGTAAGTAGTCTCCACACCCATTTTCCCATAAGGGCAGAATTAAAATAATTTAGATCCCTGATCCCAAGCCCCCCACTCTGTTTATCTTTGCACACATCTTCCCAACTTACCCATGAAATTTTCCTAGTCTCACCCGCTCCCCCACCCCATAAGAAATTCCTCGGTAATTTTGTTATCTCACATAAAACAGATTTAGGAATTTTAAAGAAAGACAGATAGTAAGTAGGTACCGCGGTAAGAACTGCTTGTACCAGTGTAGCTCTCCCTCCCAACGAGATTTGTTTGTCCTTCCAAGCTGCTAGCTTCCCTTTGATTTTCTTCACCATCCCTTCCCATGAAGTTATTTTGTGATGATTCAGACTCACGTTCAAGCCTAGAAATTCCATCGGAAGGTTGCCCGTGGCGCACCCCAGGAAATTGGCCATCTCTGTTTTCTCCTCATCACCCATATGGATCCCAATAAATCTGCATTTGTCAAAATTAACTCCCATACCTGATATTAATTCAAACAGCTTGAGGATCTGTTTAATTGCACGAATGTCCTCCCAATTCCCATTGCATAAGAACACCGTATCATCTGCGTACTGGAGTAAAGGAACCTGGATATTATTCTTTCCCATACTAATCGAATTCAGATTTCCCAACTCCACTGCACGCCTCACCAAGACGTTCAGGCCCTCAGCGGCAATAAGGAATAGAAACGGCGATAACGGATCGCCTTGTCGTAGCCCCCTTTCTAATTTGAATTCCCCGGACGGGCTGCCATTAATTAAAACCGACGCACTTGTCGTTGACACACATTGCATCATCCAGGCTCTCCATTTCGATGAAAAATTCATTCCTTCCATCATACAGTCGAGAAATTGCCACTCAACTGAGTTGTATGCCTTGGCGAAATCCACTTTAAGCATAGCCCTCTTCTTTCTTTTCCTTTTGGCTTCATCAATGGCTTCATGCGCAACTAAAATGTCATCCATGATTTGGCGGCCTTTGATGAAGGCGGATTGACAGTCTGAAATGACTGATTCAAGTACTTTGGCCAGTCTTCTTGCAAGTGTCTTTGCAATGATCTTATAGAGGCTCCCGATAAGGGAGATGGGCCGGAACTCGTCAAGTTGTTGTGCCCCTGATTTTTTGGGGATCAGAACGATGAAGGACGGGTTAAAACCTCTTACTAGTTTCCCATGGGTATGGAAATCTGTCATCATCTTGAGCAGCTCCGCTTTAAGAATTTCCCAGTTCTCTTTAAAGAACCCTAAAGAAAAACCATCCGGACCCGGGCTTTTTGTTGTCTCGCAGTCCCATATGGCCTTTCTAACTTCTTCTTTAGAGAACTCAGCAATGAGGAAAGAAATATCACAGGCATCCAATTTCCGTAGGATCAGATCGGGCGGAATGCTAGGCCTTGCGAAACCATCCGTCTTGAAGTGTGAGCTAAAGTGTCTAAACGCCTCCCCTTTAACTTCTTGAACCGATCCTGACCACTGACCTTCAATGAATAAACCACTTATTGCATTGCCGGCTTTCCTGCTGTTGACAAATCTGTGAAAGATTTTAGTGTTCACGTCCCCTTCTTTTAACCATTTTACCTTTGCCATTTGGTGTAATTGATCTTCTTTGAGTTTCAGATCACGCTGAATCCCAGCAAGTGCCTCCTGTCTCTTTTCTTCTTCCCTTTCTTCCAGCCCAAATAGTTCGTCCAGTGCGTCCAGTCTTTCAATTTCCTTCCTAGTCTCTTCTATTCTTGTCTCCAATCTACCAAAGACCATGCTATTCCATTCCCTTAGGTCGCCTTTCAGCAGTTTGAGTTTCTCCTTTAGTATATACCCGCCCCACCCCTATAAGTTGTAAGAATTCCACTTGGTCACCACAAAATCTTTAAAATTGGGGTGTTTCATCCAGGCATTGAAGAAACGAAATGGTTTCTGTCCCCAATCTATGTGTTGAGATGTAGTGTAAATCGGGCAGTGGTCAGAGATGGATCGCCCATATCCCTTTAAAAACACGTCCGACCATTTCTCCATCCATTCATCGTTAACTAGCGCTCTATCAAGTCGACTCCTGCATGTCCCATCCGGTCTATACCAAGTGAATTTCTGTCCTAGGAGGGGTAGCTCGGTCAGATTTGCTTGTCTGATGAATTCCTCGAATGCTTCCATATCTCTTCTGTCTTCGCGTTCCCCTCTCCCGGCCCTTTCCTCCGCGCTCCTGACCGAGTTAAAATCTCCTGCTATGCATAGGTAATCATTCGCACACTGTTCCACAACTAATGTCAGTTCCTCCCATACCTCTCTCTTTTCTGTTGTATTACATGGTGCATATACGTTCACCAACACACAGTTTCTCCCGTCTTGTCTCCATGTTCCTTTTACAGCTAAGAATCCCTTTCTGTGCCACGAGCTTTGTTTTGTGAAGACCCCTTCGTCCCAGATCGTGAGGATGCCCCCAGATCGGCCTTCCGCTTCCCTGTTTTCCCAGCCAAAATCAGAATTTCCCCAAATTGATTTGCAAAGAAATTTGTTCATTTTTTAGACCTTTGTTTCCTGTATAAAGCAAAAATCAACTTTACTTTTTCTGATCAACTCCTTAATCTCTTTTCTCTTTTCCCTACCGCCCATCCCTCTGACATTAAAACTGAGGAGCTTCATTAATCCACTCTGCTTCCCTCTCCTTTCAACTTATCTGCAGCTTTTTGTGCCTTCAATATTGCTCTTTTTTCCAGCTCTACAAGTCTTTTGATGGTGCTTTCGTATGATTCTTTTCCTGAAACTCCTATCTTTTTTCCTGTCTCCCATGTTTGTTTTGCTTCTCTGTGTAGTCTGCTCTCCTCTTTCGAAACTTTACCCTTCTTCGAATCCAGGCCCTCAGGGTTTCCTTGTGTTTTCTTTCTTATGTTCTTTTTGCTTTTGGTATCTGTTCCTCCATTTCTTCTTTCAAGTGGGATTGTACTTTCATACTCTTGTTCTGTTTCTTCGCCACATGTATTGACTGACTCTGTGTCCTCAATTGAAGCGCCGATGTGTAAAGCCCCAAAGCCAGTTGTCCCTTCGATTTCTGGGACCCTCTTGGAATGCTCCCCAATTTGATATATATTGTATCCCTCATCCGCTAGTTGTGGGTCACCTTCTCTAATAGGCCCAACTTCCTGGAATAGAGAATTTAAATCCAGTGTTAATGGGCCTGCATAAGGCCCACATGCCGATTTCTTTTCTCCATTATTTATCAAAATTTCCTCTATTGGGCTCTTCCTGAAATTAGTACTTGGCCCACCCACAGTTTTAGAGTATATTGGCCAAAAGTAGTTTTCTGACGCCTTTGCCGTATTCAATTCAGATCTTGGGGATTGCATCCGATCGGAATTAACTTTAGTGGTCGTTAAATCATTAATTGTTGCATCTTCCAAGAGGATGGGTGCCTCGTGAATAACCTCTTTGTCATTCTCTCGACAGGTTGAAGTTTTGTGGTTCCCACCGAAATCTGTTGGTTCATTAACTGCAGCATCTCGCGAGATGTAGGGCGGCGCGCGCATTGATTCGTTACCTCTCTCCTTAATTATGACGTCGTCAATGGTGTCGTCCCTTCCGATCTCCGCCGGCCTTTGATATTCCGGACTTTTGCATTCCCCCGCCGCTTCTGCTAATCCCCAATCTTTCTCCATGTCTGCAATTATCCCCTGCTCTTCATTTTCCCAGCACTCCACCTCGTGATCAAAGTCCTCGTCTTCTTCTTTGATTCTAATGACGTGTATGTGACCATCGATTTTTACTCTGATGGGATTTCTAGGGATCTCATATTTGGAGGTTCTGATGAGGATCCGTGCAAATTGTAGGTTTGTAATCTAATTAAGGATCCGTGCAAATTGTAGGTTGAAAATATTGGTAATGGTGAAAAATGTTGGAATTAATGTGGGATTAATTGAGTTTTGATACCCTTGTCTAATTAATTAATTAGATGGATTAAACGTTAACGTGACATAGTCGATCTACTTGCGGACCGAGTTTAGGTGAGTGAGAAATTAATTAATGAAGTTGAATGTTTCAACTTGAGTTTAGGTATTAATTAATGAAGTTGAATGTTTCAACTTGAGTTTGAGGCATGGGAATGTGTGAGTGAGAAATTAATTAATGAAGTTGAATGTTTGAACTTGAGTTTGAGGTATGAGAATGTGATGAAGTTGAATGTTTCAACTTGAGTTTGAGGTATGGGAATGTGAAGGATGTAATATATAATATCTCAAAACCGAGTTTAGGTGAGTGAGAAATTAATTAATGAAGTTGAATGTTTCAACTTGAGTTTGAGGTCCCACATAGAAAGTCTACAAAACATTGAAAGACTTTAAAGGTATTGAAGTAGGAATGGAGTTCAACTATGTATTAGGGGTACACTCCCCAAAGGGCCACATGCACGCGCCCTTCCGGTTGGCTCGGCTTCGGCAATTGGTCTTTGGTGGTCTTTGGGCCTGGCTATCTTTTTGCAGACCCAAAAACTCCGAAAGTCCAACACAGGAATTGGATCGACTCATCTTTTTGCAGACCCAAAAACTCCGAAAGTCCAACACAGGAATTGGATCGACTCATTCGATTACGGGTCTGGCCCATTTCGTAATGCTTCAAGAACCATCCCATTTCGTAATGCTTCAAGAACCATCTAGAACTATCGGATACAGTGGTGCTACTGTGTACGGAGTAGAAGTCGTTTTACCTTCCCTTGACTCGACTTTCTGTTTCCAAATTATCTATTCGATATTGCAGTATATCTTTGGTGCATATTTCCCTAACAAAAAAATCATGAATATATTAATTTTAAAAACTATGAAATAAATTTTATATTTATAATAAATTTACATCATAAAATAGGAGTAATATACAATGTTATCTCATATGATATTTTTTAATATATTTTAAAATGAATCAACATTTTTTCAAAAAAAATTCAATATACCAATATTATTCTATTACATACAAACATTTATCAATTTTTTTTATTTTTTCTAAATCTTTGTCAACAAAAATTGAAAAATATGAGATATTTTCGAATAATTTTGTACTTTCTCAATCATCGGTGCCTTTCCTATGGCTTATCGGTTGAAAACCCACAGTAAAAAATGAAGAGTAAAAGGGCTCATTATGTTCTTTTATTTCACTTTTAATTGCACATATGATGTTAATAACAGAAGTATAATAAATGTTGAACTATCACAAATAAAATCGAATCAATTGATAACCTGTACAAGTTTTGCACAGCTAGTATACAAATATTTCAAAATACAATTAATGTCTATAATATATAAAAATAATCAAAATAATTTATTTAGGTCATTTTAGATTAACTTCATCTCAATGTTTTCGATATTTATTAAGGGTAATTTGTTATTAGAGTCATTTCACTATTACTTTTTTTTTTAATACGGACTAGCTTTTTTATTTTTATCCAATACATTCAAATTGGAACCTAAGAAGATAGATATGCCATTTTCAATTTAATTAGTTTTGAATTTTACATCAAATCAGCTTTTAAATGCATTTTCTCTTGCGTATGTTTATCACCTT
This sequence comes from Galeopsis tetrahit, assembly GCA_963675135.1. Classification (NCBI taxonomy): domain Eukaryota; kingdom Viridiplantae; phylum Streptophyta; class Magnoliopsida; order Lamiales; family Lamiaceae; genus Galeopsis; species Galeopsis tetrahit. The sequence goes on along the minus strand of OY776125.1, from coordinate 16,084,468 downwards.
CCATAAATAAAAAATTTCCTAAAAAAAGGTAAAAGCAATTAATTAACTGAATTTGTTTTGCTGAAAGTTTTCTTTCCACAATTTTTGCATTTCATTCCACATTCTGAAGACAGACTCTGCATGTCAAGAGTGCAGATTAAATTGCATATAACGTTATGCATAATTCAAAATATGATTATTATGTTGCATATCACGTTATGCATAATGCATTCGATTGAAGTATGATGACTATTTTGCATATCACATTAATCACATACTCCAATTTTTGCAATGCACTATTTTTTCATATCACATTTTGGAACTTCGAAAATCAAATTTTGGAAATTCGAAAATTGAAAAGTCGGAGACTTTTGGATTCTATGACCTAATATTCAGGAATTCCATGATTTGCGAAGATTATAGAAATTAAATATTTGATTTAATTTTTAATTTTGAAATTTGAAATTTTAAATCAATTTGTATGCTAAGAGTAATTTTGGTTTTTTTATCAAATTGAAGCGAATAGAAAAAATTTGAAGTGGTTTTTCCAATTTGTTGAATGGGTTGTGATAATGACTCTATTGATAAAAAATCTCTATTTTAAAATCAATCCATTTTTTTTTTTTTTTTTTGTTATTTTTCAATATTCTCTGGATAGTTTGATATTGTTATTACACCGATATTTATTAATATTTTCGAAATGTCGTGGAAATATTCTTCTTCTCCATGTTGATATTGATGACCACAAAAATTGCGGTTTACCAATATTATTGTTAATGGATATCCATATTTATCAATATTTTTTATTTTTTATAAATATTGTGAAAAAAATCTTCTTCTATATCGAAAATTGAAAATATATCGAAAATGTATCTAATATATTTTCGATTATTAAGGTATATAACTAACAATCCTAGATATCTCTAAAGATTATTAGATACTATCTCCAGCCCAGGTATTTCAGCCTGTAAGTTTTGCCAGTGCCCTTTATTTTTGCACTCTATATATGTTTGACCAAATTAAGAATTGATAAAAAGATTTGCAAATTCTTTCTATACTGATTAATTCACCAACGAAGGCATGGCAAAAGCTACAATTGGGTTCTCATCGCATCAAATGGAAACAGTTAGTATTTCTTCTCTTATTTTCTCATTCCAAATTGTTCTTGCTTGTTACATTTTTCACAACATGATCGATTGTTTGTTAAATTTATTTATTTTCTTAAAATCAGAGAAGTAAGAGAAGGAGAAAATTGACAAACATGAATAGAGATTTGTTCACGTATCTGCCCTCAGAAATCATGATCGAAATTTTCATAAGAACTTCCGTTCAAACTATTCAAATGTGCAAGTATGTTTGCAAGTCATGGCAAAATTTGATCTCGACTAATGAGTTCGCCAAATTCCATCTTTCTAAATCAAAATCAGTCCCCGGCCTTGCTCTCATTGTCTTATCGGAACTGAAAGCCGAAGACAAACTTCCAAATGTGTTAGACCTCAACTTCATTTCAATCACCAAATTCTATTCAACTTGCTATACGCACATACAGGGTTCAGTTGACGGGTTACTTCTTTTGGGAATGCCTTCCGAAAATAGACTTCACTTATGCAATCCAGTCACTCGTGAGTGTATCGACCTCAATCATGTGCATTCTCAATCGTTTGACCTTTCAAAATCCGGAGTTATCATTTATGGATTTGGAGTTAGCAAAATAACTGGCCAATATAAGTCCGTAGCTATTTTCCTTAACTATAGTAGAAGTTCGGAAATAATAGTTGAATCAGAGTGTAAAGTATACACTGTTGGAACCGGATTGTGGAGAAGCGTTAATCCACCTCATGGTCTACTTGTGTGTTACACAACAATGAGTTATATAGGAGCATTTGTGAATGGGAAGCTTCACTGGTTAGTGAATGATAAAAATGGCACCCCGTGGATTTTGTGCTTTGATCTTGAAACCGAACTTTTTAGCACTATATGTCCTCCAAATCGGATAAGTATTGACGCGCTCCTTGTTGATGTGGACGGGAGGCTGTGTATATGTGATTATACATGTAAGGAGGATATGGACATAGTGATCTGGTTGATGGAGGAATATAGTTGGAGAAAGAAATTTGTGATCGAAAATAGTAGTGATTTTAAGCTTCTATGCGTTTGCCCTATCAGAGTTTCGGAAGATGGGGTGATATTGCTGGGACATGATAACAATTCGGTCTTCTACTTCTGTAGCAAGAATAAAAGTAAATATACAATTTGCAACTCCGGAGAAGGAGAAAGAGGGTGTGCCTGTGTGGCTTCACACTCTTATATCCCGAGCTTTCTTTCACTCAAATGTTTCACGATGGAGAACTTATTCTCATTTTGATTATATTTTTGCATGCAATTAGTCAGTCTATAAATCTACATTTTTTATTTCATTTTTTCCATTCAATTCATCATTCAAATATTCTTTCTCAAAACATTGAATTATTCCTTGTATCAATCTTTCATACTCTGTGTTTTTGTTTTTTCAGTATAATCTTTTAGTCCCAGTCCTCTGCCTCGATTTTTTCAGTATAATCTTTTAGTCCCAGTCCTCTGCCTCCTCGACCTGTGAACTTATAATTTTAGGTTTTCTTTTTTCTTTTTATATACCATACCTTGTATTGTCTTTTGGAATGTATTTAGTAGTATTGGGGACAAGTAATTATTTTAGAGAATTTTCTATATGAACCCTGCATATTTTTAGACAAAAATATTCTTACATTAAATTACTAAAGTACCCACTCCCTCTCATATTTCCTTCTCCTTACTCGAGCTTTCCCTCTGATCTCAACCTCTGCTTCATTAACCGGATGATAGATGTACATAACATAAACACATGCAGGCTAATTTGGCCTCAAAATGAGCATCTAATTTGGCCTTAATTTGCCATTTTAAAAAGTTATTGTCCTTATATTATCAGTCAAAAAACGCAAAAAAGTTATTGTCCACATTTTTCCCCTTTGAAAAAATGTATTCTCTATCTTGTATTTAAATTACTATTTTCCAAGAAAATGGGGGTCGTCTCAATCCAAAGACCTAGTTGTTTGTAAATCAAATCCACAAGATCCTGCAAAAAATTGATTTGGTCATGGAAATATTTGTTTTCATATTGTACATATATTCAATTTTAAAAAAAACTTATCAGACTTGATTTCGATGGTGTGGCGCCATTTTTTAAAATTTAAAAATGAAAAAGTAATTGAAATTTTTAATTAAAATCTAAAAAATACTTAAAGATATCAAGTAAACCTAGGGGTGGGTAAATTTCGGTATATCGAGCTTATCGTACCGAAAAAATATCAAAATTATCGAAATTTCCGGTATACCGAATTTTTCGGTACTATATGATATCGTACCGAAAATTTCGGTACGGTATACCGAAATACCGAAACCTTAATAAAAAATAATTTTATAATATAATTTATAATTTTATATTATTTTTAAATTAAAAAAACTTTAATTATTAATACTTAAATAAAATAAATATAAATAATTAATTTCAATATAAAATTATGCTTCAATATTTTCGATATAAATTGGTATACTGGTATTTCGATATGAAATGATTTCAATATTTTCTATATGAATCGGTATAACGATATGGTACGTTATGTCGGTATACCGTACCGAAATTTTGGTATACCGAGATTACGGTATACCGAAATTTTCGATACGATAACAGTATGAATATTTTCAATACCTAAATTTTCGGTATGGTTTAGTATGGTCAGTATACCATACCGAATCACCCCTAACTAAACCTTTAAACATTTTATATTTTAAAAAAAAATCTTAGAAATTTATTTTAAAGTTAATTGTTTTTAAAGATTTAATTGATTTTTTTCTTATATTTTTATAATTTTTTTAGTTTTTTTTCTAAAGTTTGAATCTTTTAATTGATTTGTTTGATTTAGTTATTTTTTAAATTTTAATTGCTTGGAGTTATATTTTTCAGATTTTATTTATGTTTAATTTTTTTTTTTATTTAATTCTTTTTGAAGCAGATTTTATTTAGTTTTTCTTAGAAATTTAATTATTTGAGTAGAGATCGGATATATATTATTCAATTTTTATTATTTATTTAACTTGAATATTTGAAGATTTTGAATAAACATTAAAGTAGATTTTATTATTTATCAGAGTAGGTAGAATTGATTATATGGTTGATGAGTTGAAATGTCAACTCATTAATCCAGTATCATAAGAAACCCAATGGTTGGTTCCTAGAACTAAAACTATATAAATAATTCCTCTCTCTATTTTCTCTCTTAAGTGTTTAGTAGAGAGTTTCTTCCGAAGAAATTATCTTCTCCATGAATTCCCTTATTAAATTCTCCTTAAAGTGCATTTAGTGTTTGATTTGACGTGCTTTGGTATTAATTGTGCAATACAAATTATACAAACATTCGACATCATGAAGATTGCCTCGGGTAAGATGATATTTTACTCATCATTGAAGTTTGCTGGGATTCTATAAACCACTCGTGGAGAGTAGGGCACACTTGCTTTAAGATTGGGGGTGAAATTTACGCTGGGCCTCCTTTTGTATGCGTGTTGGGATTAGGATTGAAAGGTGTATAGATTAGTGGAATGTTTGGAAGAAAAATTGGATTTCGAATCATCCAAGATTTTTCTTTTACAGAATGGCCAATGGTTTACCATTACACCCATGGTTTAGTGGTCGAATTTGCAGCTATAAATTTGAGGGCTAGGGTATTTGGAAAGACACATTTGAGTCTCTTTCTTCTCTTGTACGAGTCTCTCTTTCTTCTTCACAACATGGAAATGGTTATACAAAAACAGTTTGATGAGTTTTCAATCTCTGAAAAAGAGGGTTCTAGTATAAGGGGCGATCCAAATAAGCTTATCACCCCTACTTCTTCGGTCATAATGCGGTTTGTGTCAAGGAGGTTCTTTAACATTCATGAGTTAAGGCGCCTCCTCTCAACAAACTGGAAGGTTGCCTCTCCCATTGTGCTCACTTCTGTTGGAGATGGCAGATATGTTATTGATTTTCAGACGAAGGAGGAAATGGAGGATATTCTGGACATGCAACCATGGAATCTTCGCCGATCGTTGATGGTGCTTCGACAGCTTGCAGGTTCTGACTGCTTTGCTACTATCAAAATGGATCGGGTTCCCTTTTGGGTCCAGATCCATGGATTACCAGCGCATGCAATGACAAAAGATACTGGCGAAAGAGTGGGTAGTCATCTTGGTGAAGTAATGCGCGTGGATGCTAAGGAGGGTGAACGAGTGTGTGGGGAATCATTACGAGTTCGTGTGTTGCTGAATACGGAGGCCCCTTTATGCAGGTTCGCTCATTTCACGGTGGCTGAAAATGATACGGTGATTTTCTTTCGTTATGAGAGGTTGTCCGATTTCTGCTACTTTTGTGGACACCTCACTCACTCGGTTAGGGGGTGCAATCGAGTTAAGGATAAAGATGAGGACTGGTTTGAAAGTCGTAAGTACTTTCCGGAATGGCTGAGGGCGGATAAGCAGAATAAACCGTCGGAGAGGGACATGCAAGAGTTTTTTCAACTTCTAAGGTATAAGGAGGCCAATGATAGAGCAGTTGCGGAAGAGGAGGTTAATGAGGAGGCCAATGTAGAGGCACAGAGAGTGGAAAGGGGTAAGCAGGTGCTTGAGGTAGATGACCATACTAGTAATGAATCGGAAAAGAAACGAAAGGCGAAAGGGAAGGCCATCTTGATTGATGAAGGGGTTAAGGAGATGTGGGAGGCTGTTGAGAAGGAGGTTATGAACACTCAATGGAACTTGAATGCTGATTATCACTCTCCAGAGAATGACAGGGAAGTGGTGTACACTTTTCAAGACCTAATAGCTCGAAGAGATGCTGCTGATGCGACTGTTGGCTCCGGGCTGGGTAAGGTGGACCCAAGAACAGGTTTGTTGTTAGAACCACTAAGTTTTACTGTTCCTGCAGGTTTTCAATATCGAATGGCGAAAGACCCACTCTGGGGTCAAGATAATGGTAAAGATTACAGGGTTGTGCACCATGTTGGAAAGTGTTTTAAGTCATTCGATTTTACTGCTTATGTGGAAGTTATTAATGAGGGTGAGCAGCCTTATGTTCCTTATAGGGAGGAAGTGGATCAGTCTAATTGGTCTGGAGAGGAGGTAAATCAGAGGGAGAGAGTAAATACTGTAACTGAAGAGACTGATATTATTCCTAACAATATGAAATCCGGGAAAAAGAGGTTGTGGAGGGATCACTCGGCTGATTTGGCTGATTATGTTCGAGCGGAGCATGTGAGAAATGAAATTGATGGTCTGGTTTTCCTTAAGAAGGCACGTAGCATGATTGAAAATTATGGATCGGAAATTTCGTTCCCGGGAGAGGCGGAGGTTGAGATGACTCAACCCCGCCATGGTGAATGAAGCTATTGTGCTGGAACGCGCGTGGAATTTGCAGCATACGTGCGTTCTCGAAGCTGCGTGATCTTGTTTCTAGATATAAGCCTACTATTTTCTTTTTATCAGAATCTAAATGTAACTCTTCCTTTGCTGAAGTATTAAGAGTTCGGTTAGGGTTTACTAATGTTTTCTGTGTTAACTCTTGTGGCCGCGCTGGTGGCTTGGTTTTGTTTTGGAATGGAAGCATGGTATCTATTTTGTCTTATTATGTTGGTCATATTGATTGTTCAGTCTCAAATCCGGTTGGTAATTGGAGATTTACATGTTTTTATGGTAATCCTTGTCCACAAAAAAGAGCTTCATCTTGACAATTGTTAAAAAGACTTAGAGATTACCAATCTAATTTAGATCAACCTTGGATTGTTGGTGGTGATTTTAATCAAGTGTTGTTTAATGATGATAAGAGTGGTGGGTTAAAGGCTAACAGTGTGAATATGGATCTCTTTCAAGAGGCAGTTTCATATTGCCAGCTTAGAAGTGTGAAAATGAAGGGACCAAAGTTTACTTGGCATAATTGTAGGAAGGGTCAAAACTACATCAAGGAAAAGATTGACAGATTCTTGGTTAATGATGATTGGATGAATTTTTTTTCATTTCATGAAGCATCTGTTCTGGACTATTATGGCTCTGATCATCGCCCGATCTTTTTGGAATTTGATATTGCTAAGCCACATCAGAAGTCACAGCATCCTAAAGCTTTTAGGTTTGAAAACTACTGGATGAAGGAAGGAGATTTTGAAAAGGTTATGAATGTGGCCTGGAGTTCTTCTGCAAATATTCTGCCTCTTCATGAAACTTTGAGTTCCTGTGCTACAGTTATTCAGAATTGGGCTAAGAACAAGGGTGGAACGCTTGCTTACAGGATCAAACAAAAAAGGAATTTGATTAATCAAACATTGAATGATGACTCTTGTGCTTCACCTATGGATAAAGTTAAAGACCTGGAGAATGATTTAGCAAAACTTGAGACACAAGAGGAATGGTTTTGGAAGCAAAGAGCAAGGGTTAATTGGCTGAAAGAAGGTGATCGCAATACAAAATTTTTCCATTCAAGGGCTAATCTTAGGAGAAGAATGAATGAGATTACATATATCCAGGATGAAGATGGTCATAATGTTGAGTCACAGCATGGGATTTAGAAGGTGTTCTTACACTATTTTCAGAATATTTTTGATTCTGGCAACCCATTAGCTAGGGATATTAGTAGAGCGACACAATCTTTAAATATGAAAATGTCGCAAGATACTGCTAAATTTCTTCAAGTTCCCTTCTCCAGAGATGAGGTTTTTAAAGCAGTTAAAGAACTCTCACCATGGAAAGCGCCGGGGCCTGATGGTTTTCCAGCCTCATTTTACCAAAAAGAATGGTCAACTATTGGCAATGATGTTGCTGATGCTATCCTTCGAGTGCTTAATGGAAATGATACTCTGCAATCCTGGAATCAGACGATCATTACGCTTATTCCAAAGATGAGTAATCCAGTAACTCCTAAACAATTTAGACCTATTAGTCTTTGCAATGTGTCGTATCGTATTTTGGCTAGAACAATGACTAATAGGTTAAAATTTGTGTTGGGAGAATTGATTGATCATCATCAAAGTGCGTTTGTCCCTGGTCGGAGTATTACAGACAATATTTTATTGGCTTATGAGGGGATGCATTTTCTTAAATCCTCTAAAAGCACGACGGGGTATGCGGCTTTGAAGCTAGATATGAGTAAGGCGTATGATAGAATTGAATGGCCCTTTCTTAAGTCTGTGCTTTGTGCTATGAATTTTCCGGAGAACTGGATTCATTTGATTTGGAAGTGCATTTCTTCTGTGACTTATAGTATTAATATAAATGGGGAGAATTCAGATTATTTTGCTCCTACTCGGGGTCTTCGTCAAGGGGATCCATTATCTCCTTATCTGTTTGTGTTATGTGCCCAGGTTTTCTCATCACTAATATCATCAGTGGTTGGTATCAATCAGATTTCAGGAATAAGGATTGCTAGATCAGCCCCTATTCTGTCACATTTATTTTTTGCGGATGATAGCCTTTTTTTCTTTAAGGCTACAAAAGGGGAAACGCAAGCAATTGTGAACTGCATCTACACATATGAAAAGGCTTCAGGACAGCTTGTTAATCGATATAAATCCTCTATCACATTTAGTCAGCACACATGCCAAGCTAATGTCTTTCAGTCAAAAACAATGTTGGGGATTAGGTCTTCTCAGGGACATGAGTTTTATTTAGGCCTTCCAGCTATGATACCAAAGGCAAAAAAACTGAAATTTGATTACTTGGTCGATAGGGTTAGGAAAAGGATCCTATCTTGGGGTCATAAGTTCTTTTCGGAAGGTGGGAGAGAAGTCCTTATCAAAGCAGTTCTACAAGCACTTCCTTCTTATGCTATGTCTTGCTTTCGGATTCCAGTTGGGACTTGTGGGGATATTGAAAAACTCATGGCAGGATTTTGGTGGGGGGATAATGCTTTGGAGAGGAAAAAGCACTGGAAAAAGTGGAGCCATCTTTGTATGTCTAAAGATGAAGGAGGGTTGGGGTTTCGGAGTATGGTGTTATTCAATAAAGCATTATTGGCAAAACAACTCTGGAGAATCATTACCATGCCAAATTCTTTGATGGGCAAGATTTTTAAAGCCAAGTATTTTGCTAATGATACTTTATCAAATTTTTCGTTGGGGTCGAATCCGTCCTTCATTTGGAGATCTTTAATTTGGAGTAAAGAAGTGCTTGATGAGGGGGCTATTTGGAGGATTGGAAAGGGTGATCAGATACATATCTTCAAAGACAATTGGGTTGATGGTTTGGATAATGGGCGTATTCAATCCAAAAATCTTAGTGCATCAACTGTGGACCGGTTTCTTCTGGATTCTGGGAGTTGGAATGAACACCTGGTACGCCAAGCGTTTTTGCCACATGAAGCTCAGAAAATTTTAGCCACTAAGACAGAAGGGTTGGAGAAAGAAGATTATATAAGATGGCCATTCTCCTCGCATGGATGCTTCACAGTGGCTTCGGGTTATGACTTTGCTGTGGCAAAGCAAGCTAAAGGATTGCAGCAGGATAATGATGGTCCATCTAACCAGGTATTCATGAAGAAGGTGTATGGCACAATTTGGAAGCTCCAAATCCCACAGAAGGTTAGAATTTTTGTGTGGAAATTGGCAAAGAATATTATTGCTTCTGAAGGGAATTTAGCCCGTACGCATGTCCCTGTAGAAAGCTTTTGTTACTGTTGTGGATTTGGGTATGCTGATACTATGCATTGCTTATTCTTATGTCCATTTGCAAAGCATACCTGGAAGTCGTTGGGTTTATGGCATTTGATTTCTCACGCGGTAAATGATGATGGATTGGGTTTTCTGTGTTGGACTTCTCAGTCTTTGCTAATTGATGATTTGGCTTTGATTATGATGGTGGCATGGGCAATTTGGAAAGAAAGATGCAATTATGTTCATACTGATAGCAAGGTGGGGCGATTTGCTAAGGTGGAGTATAATGTGGATTGGGCAGTGTCGTATTGGAATGAGTTTAAATGTTCAAAATTCATTGCAAACACTTCAGCGGATTTCATTGTTAAATCAAAAGAGTTGGGACATAAGTTGGATGAAGGTAATGTTCTTTTTACTGATGCTGCTTTTAATTTGGAAAAAGAGTTTTTTGCAGTAGGATTTGTAGTTGTTAAGAGTGAAACTACTATCCTATTAGCTGGGGCCATGCGAATTCCGAAACCAGATTCGGTGTGTGCTGCGGAATTAGAAGCAATTGAGAGAGGTTTGTGTGTTTGTGATCAAAAAAACATAAAGCTTAATGGTGTTCGTTCGGATTCTTCAGACGCCATCGGTTTGATTATGAACGGAAAGAATGCATATGGTGTGTTAGGTCAGGTTGTCAAGAACATTTTGGGTTTGCTTCAAAAACAGTCACTATGGGACTGTTACCATATTCCGAGGCATAGGAATCAGGTTGCTCACGAATTGGCTCAACAATGCTTAAACACTTCTACACCTTACGATTGGAATGAAGATGTGTGTCCTCAATATTTCAAGGATCTTTTATCTGCTTCTTGAGGATGAAGTAGATCTGGTTTTAATTGGTTATTCCTTGATGTATTTGTCAAAAAAAAAGAACTAAAACTATATGGATGAATGGATACTAATTTGGGGAAGGCCTACTCTTAGATATATAATTATGACCAAATTCTCAGCCTTGTTAATATATACTCCTTCCGTTGCATGCACGATTACTTTCATATGTAGATGAATACCTATAATAAAAAAATGTAAATGAGTTGACTTTTATGTATGTATAATAAAAAGTAATAACAATGGTTAAAAATTAAAAATATTGTAAAAATGTAATTTATAAAGAATTTTTCTATTTTAAAAGTGAAAAAATTATCGTGGAAAGGGAATACTATTATATAGTTCTCCCCATGCAGTGGTGTGTGACAAAACAATGTGCTTTACAAAAGTTTTGTTGACTTCATTTTTTAAAAATGCTACTTTAATAAGTAATGGAATTGAAAGCAAAATAAAGGTGCTCGCTTTTATTATGCTTCTTTGATTCTTAGGTGGATGAGAGGGGTCCCACTTTACTCATTCTTCTTCTTTTTTTATCTCATTATTCTTATCTTTTCGTCTATCTTCTTTATCCCTTTATTAATTAATTGAACTCTAATTGCTTTCCAAAAAAAAAAAAAATCTATCTTACACAGTAACATAAGTCTTGCACTATATTAATAAGTAAACAGTTGTTAATTAATTTTACATTTTATATACATTAAGTCTACGTGGGCTCGAGTAAATTCATTAGGGGTGTGTTGCAAACCCAATTAATTAAATACATAATCATTTTTCTCAAAGTCGGTGAATCTAACTTTTTTCTTTTTTTAAAAAAATAATCTAGAGTTGTAACCTAGTTAGCAAAAACCCTTTTAGGCTGGCCACACAATTAATCTTGAGTTGATCAGCGCGCTTTAATAAATGGGAAAGTTGCATTTTAATTGAGCCCGTAGGAATTTTTATTTGTAAATTTTATTTCGAGTCACGGAGAGAAAAGAGAAAAATTCAAAAGTGGCCTCAATCAAGCAAATTAAAATGGTCTTATGAGACTAAATTGCGAATACTAGACGATTTAGAAGAACAACTTTTGATATGGTTATTTTTATAGGTCCAATTGAATGTGCAATTTTTATTTTATTTTTCGGTCCAATGATTGAATTTCGATATTCTAAGCAAATTAACTGAATTTTACCGTTTACACTCGTGCACACCGCATGAAGCAATTAGATAAAAAGAAATGAAAATGAAGGCATGTGTATGCATATGATGCAAGAAAAAGAACAAATAAAACCATGGTTGTTGCTTATCTTGTGCTATGAACGTGGAGACATAGATCCAGGAGATGGCAGAGAAGTAAGTGGCTAAAAATCTCATCTCTCTCAAATTATTTGGAGACATGAGATAACACATTTAATATATTTGTAACCTTATTATAAGTGTTGTCATGTTCATACCCATCTGTGCTGTTCAATATATATCACAAAACTATTAAATTCTTCATTTGTGTTCATATGAAGAGAAAAAGACATAGGGGATCAAAATTATTAAATTAGGATACTTTGTAATAATATTTAATTAAATTAATAATGTATGAGTAGGTTGGGTGAGTTTGAATGTCAAGATAATATATAGTTGAAGCTCTCAAAATACGAGGTCGTATTATAAATGAAGTGAGAAAGGCTAATAAAGTTATATTATAAATATTGATGTGAAAAGAAAAAGGATAGGAATATTATGGAAAAGCTCGAAAGTAGTTCGAAAAACAACTATTCATTGGCTCAAAAGTGACCAATTTTATTATAGAAAACCTAAAAGTAACTCTAAACAACATTTGAGATTGAGTATGCCGAAAAAACTATTCAATGGACGTAAACAAACGTACAATCATTTGAAATTAAAATAAGTCTAAGACTTAGCTTATTCATAATAAACTGTCCGCGTCAATGCCACAATTCCTTACACCTCTGCCAATATTATACTCGATCATGTAGACGACGAAGTTTGAATCGAAGTGATCAATTTCTAGTCGAGAAGTCTTTCGTACGCAGCTTGCGACATTCGTTCTCTTCACGCATAGTAGTCCAATTCTCCTTAAAAAAATTGTAGAAAATGTGTCAGCTTTGTCCAACCATTAGTACTCGTATTCATCGTGCCAGCAAACACAAACTCATACATCATTTTAGCTATAAAAAAAAAAATCATAGCTAGGAAATTTAGAAGTTGTATCATTAATTATATACAGTATATTACTAAAATTTTAAAAAAAGTTGATTGATTGTTAATTTTTTTAACTAATTTAATAATTAAGATTAGTGAAAAAATAAAATTTTGAATTGAGAAACATACATAAAGATGACACGTATTTGTAAATAGATGTAAAGAGGTGTATATATACAGTATAAATTCACAAAAAGTTGTTAATTTAAAACATTAATTAGTTGACACAAGACTTTTTCTTGATTTGTCTTAATACACAAGAATGGTGGTCCTGTCCCAGCCCCATACTCTCCCATGGCTAGATAGAGCCATCAAAGGGGACACAGTGTCCTACAAGCCCTCTCTTTACTGTTGTAAACATATGTATGTTACCAAACAAGCCACCTATAGTAGTCCTTTTGCACATGCTTCCCATTTTGCACTTGTGGGGATAAAAGATTATTAAAATCTATGCAACAGCATAAAAAACCTCCACATTTTATTATTTTAGTTAGTCAACATGTTCTATCGTCATGTTTCAACTAAGAGTAGCAAATTATTTTATTCAACAAGACAACATGAGGACAAGATCTACAACAATATGTGTGGCCCTTGTGCTTCTCTTCTCTTGTTTCCTTGCATTGGAGTAACTAAAGAGCCGGCTCTTATTTCATCTTGTGTTTCACTGCACTTTACTACATATAGAATAAGGTAAATACGGTCTTACGGTAAGATAGTTTACAAACTAACATAAATTTATCATTTTTTTTATTTTAAAGTGTTAAAACAGCATGTTCAATTAAATTATATTATGTCTAATTATGTTACTGTTGTATGATTTGTATATGATCGATGTAATGAGGCCTAAATTAATTATCTAAATATTTTTTTTTTAAGTTTTGTGTAAAATAGTCACATACATGAGACATGGTTCCATTTTATATTTGGATCAAACGTTATTTAAAAACATGATTATGATGGATCCTCATGCGAGTCATACCATATTTTAAATTAGATTCATCTCATACATGAAATCGTCTCATATTACATTTTTGTGTATAACACTGATTTAATAAATTCATATGTCCTCCACATAAAAGCATACATTTCTTTTGGGGTGCTCTCACTCAAATAAAATGTACTACATGAGAATTTTTGCTTATTTTTTAGCAAAAGTGTCTCTACATATTCATGTTACAACATTTCCAATTCAAAGTGTACTATACTTTCTCAATCATAATTTTCTTACTATATTCAAAATAAACTCTTTATTCTGTGAAAGAAATCTTAATTCACCCATATTTACAAGCCTTTGGCCCTTCTAGGCTTTGTGCCCACATGGCACACATTGCCTTTGTTGGACCTCTTCCATCTGATGAGCTGGAAAAGGTGGCCAATCCGTTTTCGCCACCTCAGCGTAGATCGCGGTTTTGTATGCTCCACCACACTCTTTTCCTTGCCACAATTACTGTCATTCCAAGGCATCCCACATTTCTGATCATAGCTCATTTTTGAGGTTATTCCCTTTTCCCATGAAGAAACACCATTTGCTTCAAACTTTATAGATATAAAGGAATCTGAAATGCAAGAAAGACAGAATTTATGTGATTTACTAACAATGTGTTAGCTACGCTCACAGACTGAAAAGAGGACTTTGTATGTTATTAGGAGAAAGACACTGCAAGAATACAAAATTGAAAAGAGAAAGAACAAATAAAAAAATAAAGGGACCATTGAAGAAAGTGATTAATTATTTCACAAGTCAATTATGCATTCATTTTACAAAACTATGATTGCAGAAAAGTCCATAGTAGATGGATTGTGTCCTAAGTTGTTTTGAACTAAATAAAGTTGGAACCTAATTAGAAAAAGTTGTGGATACTAAAAGCCCCAGAGGGTCCCTGTTAGGTTACTAATAACAATGTAATCTTGTAAAGTTAATCAAGTATTATATTAAATAATTAGATCATAAGACTCTAATAAATCAGAGAATTTTGTACCTATGTATGTATCATTTAAATATTATTTCTTATAATACTATTGACAGCCCTATAAACTTCTCCAGGGACCAAAAGAATCCATCACTGTGTTCACACTCTGATCTGGATGGATCAAACAGATGTTATAATGTTTAATTTCTTATTCATATTTTAATAATTTGTGTACAAAATTTTGTGATGAAATGAAATATAAACTGAAGTATATATAAATCGATCGGATCTAATATTAATTTAATTCTCACAAGAAACCATGAATCATAGTAGTAGTATTAAATGGTGATGCAAATCTATTAACCATAATATTTCATCATTGTGACTACTTTATCTCCCTCTTTTTCTTTATACCTTTTCTTGAAAAAAAAAAAAAGTAAAAACAAACAAACCTTCTCCAGGACTAGTTGATGAGGTGTGGCAATACAAATCAGGTGATTTGTCGTGTTTGATGTCGACACGATTGAGCAAAGTTGTAAGAGCGAAGATCTTGGTAAGAATGATGGGAGTTTTCTTAGTTTTGAGAGTAAAAGATTTGTGTGTTTGGTGAAGAAGGCCCTGTTTCTGTTTGGAAGCAAGAGCTAAGAGCTTGTCATTTAAGCACAAAGCACAAACTCCTACAACCATTTCTCTGGGATGAAAATAGCACTCATACATGATGTTTTAATTTCTTTTTGGGAAGAAAATAATTTAAGGTGATGGCTGGCTGGCTGACTGACTACAACTTGAAACAGAAAAATGAAATTTGAAACATTACAATGAACTTATATGGTGTACCTTGCTCCAATAAAGGGTAGGCCCCTCCTTTTTTTAATTTTAATTTTGTGTTACTTTATAATTACACGTTCTGTACAGGGGATTGGATTGGAGGTCTCTTTTTGGTAAAGATTTTTTTCGACTCTCGAATTGATAGAAGTAAATTAAGTAATGAACAAAAGTAATTGAGGGAATATTTAATAGATAGGATTGACATTTATAGTTGTTGGTTGAATGGGTCTTATGAGATCGACACCTTAAATAAATACTCCATATACAAAGGTAGTGGATAATATATATCTGCATTTATGTCTTGATTAAATCAGCAAATTTAATTTAATTAATTTGGTCTAGTATATATATGGTCAATTGAGGCTTTAAAGGCTTTAAATTAACTTAGCCTTGTTAAATTTGTGGAATTTTTGTGTTTATACATTGTAATGTCAATTCAGTGGCGCATTCTATTGGTCTTCGAGATCATTTTTTAGTTCCTATGTTTATTTCGAGTCTCAATTCTTTGTGAAATGCCTTCTCGATAATGTCCGTTTATATTGTGAATTAAAAAAAGGGGGGATCACTCTAAGGTCCTTTGGGGAAGCACGTATACCAACCAACTCCTTCTCCAAAAACCCCAAAAAATAGTTGCAACTAGCTTCTAAATCGGGGGGCAATTTTACAAATTTAACCCTGAGAAGATTTTCCATTTCGAAAAACCTTTTACCTTTCTGCTTTTTCCATTCCCTTCCCTAGGCTGTCACACATCCCACCCTCCTCCCCCAAATATTTCCGGCCATGGAAGCTGATGGCCAATCTTCAGATTCGCCTCGAAGCATCATAACAAATCCCAGGCACGGCGAAAAAATCAGTTTACAGGGGGAAAATCCGATGACAAATTCCAGAAATCAGATTCGCCGATTTCTCCGCCTTCTACAACTCAACTGCAGCTTCAACGCCTACCAAGACACACTCTACGTTCACTCCCTCCGCCAATTCTACCGCGAGTGCGACATCTACGGCACCGTCGATTTCATCTTCGACAACGCTGTCGCCGTCTTCCAAAACAGCAACCTCTACTCCCGCCGCCTTGACCAGAACCAACAAAACGTTTTCACCGCCCAAGGGACTAAGGGAGAGACGATGCGAATCAGAACACCAGGATCTCGATTCTCAAATGCAAACACGTCGCCGCTTCAAATTTGCTGCCGGTTTTATCGCAATTCAAATTGTATCTAGGGCGGTCGGGGAAGCAGTAAATGGGGATCCTAGTCAATTGACTCAGGGAGTTGAGCGAGTTAAGGAGATTCTTCGATTTCTTCATATTTTGGGGTATAAATTGGGATCATGAGGAAGTTGTTTCATTTCCTTAGTAAAAATGGAAAATTGGTTTTTGCTCCTGTGAAGTTGTTTTTGGTGAAAAAATTGAGGTGTGCCTGTGATATGAATAAAAATGGAGGTTTTGCCCCTGCATTTGTATTAGGGGTATGTGTGGGCAAAGAAAAAAGAATTTCAATTAAGAAGTTTTCTTAAGTATACAGATACTAAAACCTAAATCAAATAGGTAATATACAAAAAATTTAATATTAAATTGAGGTACTAAACTCTACTCTAAATTAAATTTGAATATTACATAAGTTACTAAACTTAAATGGTACATAACCTGCATAAGGAAAACAATTTTTTCCTTGTGGGTTCGATGTAAATTTAATGAATAAATGAATCAATTTCAATTTAAGTTTAATACCTTATGTAAAATTTAATTTAAGATTTGGAGTTTAGTAATATTTAAATTTAAAAAAATCATTATTAGGAAAAAATCTCAAAAAAATACACTATTCAAATATTACCTTATATAAGATACTAAATATAAACCTTAAACCTAAATTGAGTTTGAATATTCGCCTTATGAAATATTCAAAATCAATTTTAATTTAATTTTTAGTAACTTATTTAATATTCAAAATTATTGCCCATTCTCGACGTGTCACATAAAATCACTATCCACTTGAAATAAGATAAATTTTTTATCAATCTTCTCAACAAGTTTAATTTTCTTGTTAAATCTCTTATGTAATATTTAAATTTAATTTAATTTAAATTTAATTTAAGATTTAAATTTAGAGTTTACCTTATATGTATTTCAATTTAAGTTTAGTATTTATTACTATTCAAATTCAATTTAGATTTAAGGTTTAACATACTCCGCCGTGGGGAAAGCTCCCCATGAGCTACGGACACGGAGGTTAAGAAATACTAATATAATAAGTAGATGTATTAGAGGTGATGACCGGACGAAGTTGGATAGCTCAAGTGGTTAGAGCACCACTACCTAGGCTTTAGATCCTGGGTTCGAGTCATGGGGAGGGGAAAAGGGATGGGTATTTAATGTAATTCAAAAAAAAAAAAAAGGTGATGACCGTGATGTGACTGAGAGAGAGAGAAGAATGTAATGTAATGTGAGACAGAATAGTTACCAAAAAAAAGGAATTGACAACTTAGAGAGAGAGAAGAATATAATGTAATGTTGTGACTGAGAGAGAGAAGAATGTAATGTAATGTGAGACAGAATAGTTACCAAAAAAAAGGAATTGACAACTTAGAGAGAGAGAAGAATATAATGTAATGTGAGACAGAATAGTTACCAAAAAAGGAATTGGCAACTTTCATTCGGACAACTTAGAGAGAGAGAAGAATATAATGTAATGTGAGACAGAATAGTTACCAAAAAAGGAATTGGCAACTTTCATTCGGACGGACGAAAAAGAAAAATTGAGTAGCTTTTATTGGGACGGAGGGAGGAGTATAAGTTTAGAAACTTATGCAGTATAATTCAACTTTAATTTCAATTTAACTTCTAGTTTAGTACCTTATATACAATTTAAGTTTAGCAACTTATTTAATACTTCAATTTTAATTTCAATTTAACTTCTAGTAATTTACGTAATATTCAAACTCAATTTAGGTTTAAGGTTTATGTTTAGTACCTTATATACAATTTAAGTTTAACAACTTATGTAATACTTCAATTTTACATTAGGTTTAAGGTTAATGTTTAATACTCCCTTATACTGTATATTCAAATTTGAACATTATCCAGATAATTTTGAACATGACAGTTTCAAATTTGAACATTAACCTTAAAAAGTTTGAAGGTATCATACAAATGACCTCATGCCCCAAACCCCAATTAGGTCCACCTCCAGAATTTTATTACCGTTAGAAATTTTGAGGGATTTCGTGATTATGAATTGGGGAAGGCCGGAAGGGCTTTAGATTAAGAGATTATTTACCTAATTCAAAATCTTTAATGGAGTTTTTGGTCTTATATTGAATTTGAATATTAGAAATGAATGTGTCAATCAATCAGCGCATAATTATTTACAAAAAAAAAACGCTATCTTACGTCACAATAATTGTCTCAGTGTTTCAGTTTAAGTTTTAGTAATTTATGTAAATTTCAAACTCAATTTATATTAGAGTTTTAGAAAATGTAATATTCAAATTCAATTAAATTTAGAGTTTACATAAGTTAATAAACTCTCCCGAAATTGAATTTGAAAATTAGGAAGATTCAAACTCAATTTCAATTTATGTTCTAGTAATTTATGTAACATTCAATTTTCAATTTAAGTTTTAGTAACTTAAGTAAATGACGGCTCAATTTAAGTTCAAGGTTTATATGGTACTAAACATAGTGTAGAGAAAAAATGGTAACATATTTAGATTTAAGTTTAGTACCTTATGTAATATTTAAAATTTAATTTAAAGTTTAGAGTTTAGAGTTTAGTACTCCCTCCGTCCCCAATAACTTTCACACTTTCTTTTTCGGGACGTTCCAAAATAACTTTCACATCCTTAAAATGGAGAACCCTTTATAAACTCCACCCTTAGAATATCCTTAATTTTACACAAATATCATTACTTTTTCTCTACACATACACTACTTTTTCTCCACACATACACAAAAGTCAACCCATTCTTTACTTTATACATAATTTTTTACAAAATTACCCCTTCAAAACTCCATTCATTATTACACTCAGTGTTCAAATTTGCAATACTATGTGTTCAACTTCTACAGCTTAATAACCCGCAGTGTTCAAAATTGCAATACTTGATGTTCAACTTTTATTGTTGGGTGATCATACTTGTCATTGATTTTTATGTTTTATCTTGTTGTACTTTATGCATGGAATATTATATATATTATTTAGAATCATTATGGAGTCAAAAGTATAGATGGCTAAATTTGATTTGTTTTGAATTTAGAGTTTATTACCTTAGATTAGAGTTCGATAACTTATTGACATTCAATTTATACGTGTAAATTTAATGAATGAATAATTTAGTTTCAATATAACTTCTTTAATAGAAAATCAAAATCGAATGCAGGAGATCCAAGAAGTAAGATCGAAGATCGGGAATAATAAGAAGGCTTTTCTTTTCAATTTTTTATCGTGTTCATCTTTTGAAACTTCGAATGTTAGAAGGAGAGAATATAATAGGGGCTGGGGCTACTACAATTGCTTTAGCAGGAGCTGCTATCGGTATTTTAGTACCTTATGTACTTATGTAAATTCAATTTCAATTTAAATTTTTAGTAGACAAAAACTTGTGTGAGACCGTCTCACGGGTAAAGATCCGTGAGACGAACTTAATAGAATTCTAGAAACCAATACAAGTAGCTAACCATGAGTTAAAGGGTCAGATTTCTGCAACAAACAACTAGTTCATCTTGCGATATACATTCTACAGTTTCTTTAACCTTTCGTTTCTTCTTTTAGCCTTCAAATTCAAGTCAAGTTCTTTGTCTTTCTTGCATAAAAAATATTGCTCTCAAATTGAAAATTTCAGCCCTGGTTTTCAGTTTTTTGCATAGTTCTAATTTTTTTTTTAAATTGGGGGTTTCAATCGAAATGGGTCCTTCCTACAACTAAAAATGCTCAATTGTCCAAACAAAATACTAAATATTTACAAATGCTGATAAACATAGTAGACTTCATATAATCCATACTTCAATGCTCCCTAAGCACTGTATCCAAGCAGGGTTGGCGTCCAGCCCTCTAAAAATCCTTTGAATCCTTGCTCCTTGAGCACAATCCCGAAATCTGAGCTAATGTTCTTGTACTTTGCAGGATCAATCTGAAATTTTAAGACTACATGTGATTTTCTTGGAAAAAATCTTGAATTTGAGATTCAACTTGGTAAAACGATGAGCAAAACTTTTTCTCTTTTTTTTATATGCAGAAAAATTGTGTAGGGCTTGGGAGAAATAGTGAGAAAACCACAAAAAGAATAGAGAATGCATAGGAACATCTATTGGTTCGAATATTTTGCTAATTCGTAAAGCTAAATGTATGTTGATCTAAAGAAACAAGAGGGAATTCAACACTTTTACAATCCAAATAAATTATATTGTACATACTCCACACTATACATTTGAGTTGAAAATATACAAATTTATTGTACATACTCCACACTATACATTTGAGTATTGTACAAATTTATTGTACATACTTCCTCTATATATTGTACATACTCCACACTATACATTTGAGTTGAAAATATACAAATTTAATGTGGAGTATGTATTTTCAATTTATGTTTAGTACTTATATAATATTTAAATTTAATTTAAGATTTAGAGTTTATTGCCTCAATTTAATATTAAATTTTGTTGTATATTTACCTATTCGATTTAGGTTTTAGTATCTAGGAATAGGATAGTATACTTAAAAAAACACTTCTTAATTGAAATTCTTTTTTCTTGGCCCACACATACCCCTAATACGAATGCAGGGGAAAAACCTCCATTTTTATTCATATCATTGGCACACCTCAATTTTTTCACCAAAAACAACCCCACACGAGCAAAAACCAATTTTCCATTTTTACTAACACAGGAATTGAAACAACTTCCTCATGATCCCCAAAAATATGAAGAAAACGAAGAATCTCCTTAACATGTTGGCTCCTCGGCGCCGCTGCAGAACGGGAGGCGTTGAACCATTGATGAGAAAGAGATGGTGGTTGTTTGGGGCGAGACGAAAGCGGTGGCGGAGGAGAGGTGGAGTTCTCAGGAGAAGGGGAGCAGCCCTTGATTGGAAATTGGTTCGCCAAACATGTTCATCGCCACCGTCGCCTGAAAAATGCGTCTCTTGACCCCCACCCTAAAGCCCCAAATCTGGCCGCCCCCGTAGCCCGTATGTAGTCGCCTGAAAAATGCTTATCTTGACAACAACGACTAACCCTTTTCTCCAAGATTTCAACGAATCGAAATGTCTCCTCCGATATACTTCCTTCTCTGGTGGGAAAGCGCGGCGATCAGTGGTGGTACATATTCATATTTATTCGATGTGCCCGGCGATAAGCTTCCATTATTGCCGGAAATATTTAAGTGAAGAAGTTGGGATGTGTGAGCCTAGGGAAGGGGAAAAGCAAAAGGCAAAAAGTGGTTTTATTATTTTATAAATCAAAAATCAACTCAGGGTTATAATTGTAAAATTGTGTTCCATTTCAGAAGCTAGTTGCAAAAATTTTTTTGAATGAGTATAGTGGAGTGGGTTGCTATAGTTGGCCAAAAGAGGGAGCCAACTATAAATAATCTCATTGCATCAATGAGTAAGTCATATAATAAGCAAAGTTATAGAAGTTGGAAATCGGTAGTCGGGCGGATTGACACCGCTTAATGTCTAGATGGTTAGTCAGGGCTTAGGTGACGTCTAGTTGGCGCTTAAATTTTTTTTAAAAATTATTTTATCTTATAATTTTCAAACAATAAATAAAAGAAAAAAATTGCAAAGGAATCCTAAAGAAATTAAAACTTGCAAAAATGATGTCGAAAAAATGTAGTTCTCACTCTTTAGACGATAGAATTTTACAAAAAAAAAATTTATACATCATAGCAAAGTCACGTGTTTTATTCGGAGCGTCGATTCCACTTGAAAAAATGTGTTCGATCGCTTAAATCGGACTTCACCTTTGAAAAGTCATATTTAAAAAAAAAAAAAAAGGTCTAATCGAAAATTGATATACGGACGGTAGACCGAAAACTATCGTGTAGTCGTGGCCTAGTCACCGACTTTTGCAACAGAAAAAATAAGAGATGGGCTAGTTAGTGCTCGACAATTGACATCGTTCATTAGAAATAGGGCGCGGCTAAAGGCACCCAAGGATCCTATGAGGACACCCACCAAACTTTTTTTTCATTCAAGAAAGCTTGTAAAATGTCTTATTTACCTCTCGTGTAAATTTTTAAAAAAAATGAAAAGATGAGTACACCCACCATTATATTAATCGATAAACACTTCTACACCACCCAAAAATCTTTCCACCACCAACACTGCCCCAAAATTCTTCCACCACCACCACTGCCCCAAGAATCTCCCCCCACCACCACCATAACATCCAAATTTCAAAAGAAAAATTCCAAAAGAAAACAATCGAAACAGAGGTAAAATGTTCGAAAATAATAAAATTCTTAATGTGTTCGAAAATTTTAAGTGAACAAAGGTAAGATGTTCGAAATCTTTTACAAAACAAAATCAATATGTTCGAAAAAAATTCCAAAACAATTTAAATTTGACCGAAAAAAAAAATCGAACATCGTGTTCGAAATTTTTTCCAAAACAAACAAAAAATGTTCGAAATTTTTTTCAAAACAAACCCTAATTGTTCGAATTTTTTTCCAAAACAAACATAATATGTTCGAAAATAATTCACGAACTTCCAAAACAAACTCTAATTTTCTTAAATTTTTTAAAACCCCTAATCTTACCTGAAACGAGCGGCGGCGACGGCGTTTCTGGGGAGGAGGGCGACGGCGGCGGCGACGGCGTTTCTGGGGAGGAGGGCGACGGCGGTCGCGACGAACGAGGAAGGAGGGCGATGGCCGCTGCTTCTCTGTAAACCTTCAATTTTTTGTACCCATCCTCCATGCGATTTTTTTCTCCAGTTACTCCCATTCTGCGATTTTGTGAGAAAATGAAAGGTTGGAAGATTTGGGTTCAATTTTTTTTGTGCGATTTGAGTTTGATATTTGGGGTGGAATATGAGTTTGATTTATTGTGATTTTGTGGTTTGATATTTCGGGTGGAATTTGGGTTTGATTTTTTGTGCGGCCGCGACGAACGAGGAAGGAGGTCGACGGCGGCCGCGTCTCAGAGAGGAGGGCGACCGCGACGAACGAGGAAGGAGGGTGACGGCAGCCGCGTCTCAGAGAGGAGGGTACGGCGGCCGCGTCTCAGAGAGGAGGCGATGACGGCGTTGCGGCGAGGGTGGAGGGGCGGAGGGGTGCCGATGTGGTGGATGGGGAAGAAGGGGAGGGAGAGGGGCGGAGGAGAAAGTGTAAAAGAGGGAAGTGGATGTACTGATTTTTTTGGAGTGAAAGGTATAGAATTAAGATTTTATGTAGGTTAAGGGTATATTGAGAATTTACACGTGGGTGTCCTCATCCGTTTTGTGGGTGTCCTCATCGCGTGGGTGTCCTCGTAGGATCCTTGGGTGCCTTTAGCCGCGCCCTTAGTAACTTTTTTCTCTTTTTTTTCTTTCATTTTTTCTTTTGGGCAGAATGGGCATTGGTTTTCCTAGTAGATTAGGGCCACGGTTAAATGTCCCCCATTTTTGTTGATAATTGATATCACCCTCCGGTCCCCCTTCAATTTTCCAGCACTACCCTTCTTCATAAATTCTATTCTTACTCATTTTTCTCATTTTCTCCTCTCCCTCCTTCCTCTCCAAGATACGGCCGCCACCGCTTGTTGCACGTCGTCAGCGCACCCCCTCGCAAGTAAGTTGTTGCGGCGTCGGCGCACACCCTCCGAAAATTGCGGCGGTGGTGCAACCACCCCCCCCCCCGCACATTGTCACCCACGTCGCCATCGCCGTCCAAGGTCTCAATTTTTTTTTAATCAATGATTTTGTGTGTCTTTTTTATAGTTTGGTTGTTGGATTTGTGGTAATAAAGATCTATCGTGTTTTTCTATTGAATTTGTGATAGAAGATCTAAATATGTGTTCTTCATATATTTTTTCCTTTTTTTTTTTTATTATTTCGAAAAATTAGCACATTTTTTAAAATTATTTTCAATAATTTACTATATTTTCATAAATTATTTTCGAAAATTTGTTAAGTTTTTGGATATTTTTTTCAAAATATAGACTTGGTGGTGACTCGATGTTAACTCGGAGGTGACTCGGTTGCAAACCCTAAATGTTTAAATTAGGGTTAATTGTATTTTTTTTTTTAATTAATATAAGGATAATATTATCTTTATGTGTATTTTCGGAAAATATCAATTTTGATCACCCAGTTTTACCTCTTTTCATATTTGGTCACCCAGTTATTATATTCTATTAAAATTGATCACTCTGATCTGTCATTGACTAACGGAGAAAGAGTTTTGAGCCGTCAAATTTCTCAAAACTTAAAGTTAAAAAATTCTCATGCATCTTCTAGAATTAATGAAACAAAAACGCAGAAACAAGAATAAAACATGTGCAAAAATTACCAATATTTAATGAAACATACACAGAAGCAAGAATGAAACATGTGCAAAAATTACCAATAAAATTACCAATATTTATAACAGGTCAGAAGGGGATGTGATGCAACTTCATTCAATCAACCATGTTGTTGATTTACTTTTTATTTTATAGATAATGAGAATTCTTTGTCAGAGATCTTCTAGTACATTATATATTATATTTATAAGTTGTGATGCATCTGGTAGAACGTGATTCAATCATGTTATTGGTTTACTTTTTATTTTATAGATAATGAGAATTTTTTCTCATGCATTTTTATTTTATTTTATTGATAATGAGAATTCTTTCTTATGCATCTTCTACAACGTGAGTTTCAATAAGTTTTTAATAATTATTTAACTCAATTATGAATTCATTTATGTTGATTTCAGTAAGTTTTTAATAATTATTTAACTCAATTATGAATTCATTTTTGTTGGTTTACTTTTTATTTTACAGAAAATGTAATTTTTGGTTTCATATTGAATTTGTATAATAATTGGAGATATAAACTTATTTCAATTCATTTCCCTATTTATAATTATTGGAGCATAATTTGTGGTGAAGATTAATTGTAAAAAATTTCTAAATTACTTCCTCCGTCCGCCTATAAGTCAGAGATTAAGAAAAGTGATTAAATAATAGATGATTTGATTGAGAGAGGAGAAAAATAGAGAGAAAAAGTAAGATATAAAATGAAGTGTAAGAAAAAGTACTTATAAAAAAAAGTATGAGAAGCTTATAGGGGACAGACAAAATGGTAAAATGGGAAGCTAGGACGGAGGGAGTAGTTCATGAAATTTTTTTAACCTTAGGTTTTGAGAAATTTAACGGTTCAAAACTCTTCTACGTTAGTCAATGACAGATTGACTAACGGAGTAATCAATTTTAATAGAATATAATAACTGAGTGACAATTTTGATAGTGACTAAATGTGGGTGACCAAATATGAAAAGAGGTAAAACTGAGTGATCAAAATTGATATTTTCCCTGTATTTTCTTTTGTTAAAGTTTTGGGGGGTGAACACAGCAAAGGTAAATAACTGTGGCCTAGATTAGATGGTAACGATCCACTATTGTGTGCTTTTAGTAGATTCGTTTTGGGTTTGGTATTGTTTAGCCATTTGGGCTAGTTTGCGGGGACACTTTTGGGGCTTTTTTTGGTGGTACTCTTTTTCATTTTTTATTTTCAATTAAAATATGGCCACAGTTATACGTACAAACAGACTTATTGAGTACACCCACCGAGAGTTTTTTTACAAATTAGTTAAGTGCAGTTCTACCCTCAACTAAAATTAAATAAATTTCTTATGATTAGTACACCCACCCACATTTCACCATTTGATGTCAAATCGTCACCACCATCTTTCAATTCTCCACCATGTCAAAATCTTTCCCACCATCACCAACCACCAGCGGATATTTTGACATGAGAATAAATGAAAAAAAAAACACCAAGCAGTCTCATTCCAAGAAACAATACAGAAAATGCAAGCAGAGAGCAATGAATACATTCCAAAAAAAAAAAAATGAAAAAGGTCCTAAATCTAAAAAAACAAAAATCGAAAACAATTAAGAAATAAAAAAATTGGAAAAAAATACAGAAATCGAAAGAAGCAAAAAAGGAAAAAAAAAAGAACATTATAGATCTTTGATTTTACCATTTTTTTCAGATCTTAAAGACGAGGGAGGGGTGTGAACGGTCGACGTGGACGAAGGAGGGAGGGGGGCACGAACGGCCTTCTTCGGCGACGGCGGCCGCATCGCTTGGGCGCGTGTGAGCTCAAAAATATTGGTATCAGTGAAAATATTGATACCTTAAATTTGTGGAAATATCGATGGCGATAAATTTTAAAAATTGTATAAATTTAATAACTGACTTTTAATACATAAATTCAATCAAACAATTTAAATCCATATACGTTTATGATAAATTTATATAAAATATAGCATACCATGTTATTTCATATGATATTTTTTAAAATTTATCGACATTTCTCGATTTTTTTCCGATATTCTTTCGATATTTTACCGATATTAGTTTCGATATTGTTATTGTATATCGATTTTTATCAATATTTTCAATTTTTTTACAAATATCGTGGAAATATCGTTTCTTTCTAATATCGATATCGGTGACTGCGAAAAATGGATATATCGGGTAAATTTCTGAATATTTTCGTCCATGCTTTAGGGTGAGGGAGCGCCAGAAACTCTAGGGAGGGGAGGGGAGGATGGTGATGCCGACGCAACCGGAGAGGAAGGGTGCTACCTGCGCCGCTTGGGACGGGAATAGGAGGGGAGGGGACGAGAGTGATAAAAAAAATTAGGGTTTATGAGTGTTGAAATTTATTAATGAAGGGGTATTTTGGAATTTTCATTGTGGGTGTACTCATCTCACAATGTGTGTGCTAAGCCAATAATGTCCTCAATAAGTCTGTGTGTGAATAACGGTGTGGCCTTAAAATATAACTAGTAGTTTTTCATGTATAATAGGAGAAGCAGAAGTCTGATTTGTATATAATACTATAAAATCACAATGGAAGAAGCGACTAATGTATCAATATA
This sequence comes from Galeopsis tetrahit, assembly GCA_963675135.1. Lineage (NCBI taxonomy): Eukaryota > Viridiplantae > Streptophyta > Magnoliopsida > Lamiales > Lamiaceae > Galeopsis > Galeopsis tetrahit. Next base: position 16,056,922 of record OY776125.1, on the reverse strand, counting down.
ACTAGCTTCATCTCATAATTTACCATCTTAATTCAAAGTCATTGAAATAGTTCCTCTAAAAAGACTAATCATCGAAATAGTTTCTAAAAATTACCCCAATTAAATGGGAAAACTTACCATAATATAATTATTCACTGATTTTATTTTCCACACATGCATGAAATAAATTATTTTGAGGGGAAGAATTTTTTGAATTCGATTTCCTCTTTAATAAAGAAGATTAGGTAACAACAATTTCTACATGAGAAAAATACATAAAATATTATATGTAGCTTTTTAATTCTCTTAAGAATCAATATTTTCCTAAATATTAGTACATCTTACAATATCCTAGAAATTAGGAAACAGGACATTTTTAATTGCATATAAGTGCTTGTATTTTAAAATCGAAATTATAAATTTAAATTGAATGTATTTTCACTTAAGTTAAAACACACAGGTGCTGCGTGTATTGCAATGTAGAGGAGGCCATTAAGGCGTGAAGGTACACACGTTTTAGAGTTGTTCCAAAATTACACACCAGAAAAGCATTTTCTTCACATAAAAACAACTCCCTGCCTTATGGCATCACTCCAACAGGCTATGTACAGCCTATCCCTTCCACCGCCGTTACGAAATTAAATTGTTCATATTCACAGTCGCTCAAATCTCTTCTGGGCTTTTCGTTTCGATCTCTTTACTCCCTGGAGTTTGGATATTTATTCAGATTTTCTTTTATCTGGCCTTGTAACAAAAATCATGGAGGAGACTAGATTGTGTCAGTGGAGTGTAATTCGATCCATTCTAGCAATTGTTCAATGGTGGGGTTTCAATGTCACAGTCATAATCATGAACAAATGGATCTTTCAGGTTTGTTTATTGATATCTTGTTGCAGAGTTACAAGTGAATTATGTTTTTGTGTTGTAATATAAACCTACTTTTTCTGGATTTGTTTCCATTTATCGGTTAAAATTGTGTCTCTGAATTGGTGGATCTTTCTGCTCTGCTCATCCTTTTTTCTTTGTAATTTATTGATTTTTAGCTGGAATTATATTGTTCATGTCGTTCTGTGCGGTTTCAGTGATTGTGGAATGTGAATCTTGTGATATATAGGTGATGATTTAAGTACATTATTTGCTATATGCATTTGTTTTTTGTGCACATTTTGTCATGTTAAAATGGTCTCAATTGTTGAAAACAAGGTAGCTCTTAAGATTTCTGACTTTATACTCATCAACTGTGAATTGTAGTTATAATTCTTATATTCCTCTTTTTATTTTTATTTTTTTGCTTATGCAATTCAATGTGTTTGTACTCTATACTCGTTTTGAAGCTCGGGTTCTATTGTCCTACAAGTCGATCTAATTAATTCATGGAATTTGTGATGAGCTTGTTTTTCAGCTGATAGATTAGGACTGGAGCAATTAGAAGGGTACCGAATGTGATCGAATGACACGTGTTTCAATGAATTTAAACTGAACTGATGGTTCTGTTTGCTATTAAATTCAACTTTAATTGATCCAATTGACGTATGTGTTGAATTTGATATCGTAGCCTTAGGTTAATATCGTTCTATTGAGTAGACTTCATCATTTACTGTCTTGTTTGATGAAATTGTTATCCTTATTCAAACTCTCCGTTTTTCTTGACAGAAACTGGACTTTAAGTTTCCATTGACTGTATCATGTGTTCACTTTATTTCCTCATCAATCGGTGCGTATGTGGTAATTAAAGTGCTAAAACTTAAGCCCCTTATAACCGTTGATCCTGAAGACCGATGGAGGAGGATTTTTCCCATGTCGTTTGTATTTTGTATCAACATAGTATTGGGAAATGTGAGCTTAAGATACATTCCCGTTTCCTTCATGCAAACTATCAAATCTTTCACCCCTGCAACAACAGGTGAGTTTTTAGTAAAATTATGATTTACTGTATCAAATTTGAGCTAACCCTTATTTAGTGCGAGTCTATTTGATTGATAATGTTTCAGTGCATTATGGGATGTTTTCAAACTCAGTTGAATAGTGCAGATTTTTTTTTCAAAGCTCGTAGTCTCAACTTTTGTGGGAAAAAAAAAGTGATTCTCGGTGTGCAATCTTATTTGCAAACACCACCTATGCCATTTTGTAATCCTAGTTTGTATTTGGTGACGATTCTAAGCAGATGAAGGATTAATTGATCAATCATTTGATATCTCTTCCCTTTTTGTTATCCAAATATTTTGACTTAGTTCATCTGTTTCTCATGCTTTTGGAACAGTGATCTTGCAGTGGCTAGTCTGGAAGAAGAGCTTCGACTGGCGAATTTGGTCTTCGCTGATTCCTATTGTTGGAGGGATTCTACTCACTTCTATTACAGAGCTCAGTTTTAATATGTTCGGTTTTTGTGCTGCTTTATTTGGCTGTGTTGCTACTTCTACGAAAACCATTCTTGCTGAGTCTCTGTTACATGGATACAAATTCGACAGGTAATCACCTTTTTCTCTCACTTTTTTTCCACCACTCCATTTTAATCAATGTGTGATGCCAAAAAAAAACTTTAACAAGAACGGTGATATCAAGCTCATTCTTGTGTTTGATTATGTATTCTAAATACAAGATGGTCAGAATTCTTTATATTTATTGTTTCTCCTTAATAAGATCTTACCATAAGGAGGATAAACAATTTATTAGGAATAATCGGCATGTAGCACAATGGCATATTAAAGAGCTCTTGATTTTTTCCTCGACACATTAAATCATTGTTAAAGGAATAGAGCACAATCACCCACAAAATCTTGTAGGTCTTCCAAGTTGTATAATTTTTATTAACACGTGTTTGCTTGAATCGTGCACTCGCGCGCGGGTAATATACTAATCAGGCATGAGGCGGTGTTTGCAAATAATCATTGTTTTGAGAAAGTGATTTTATTTAGTAATTATGAGAAAAAAAATGCTTAATAGTACAAGTGGTTAATGTTTGCAAAATTTATAGTAAGTCGAAGTTGCATGTTTGGTAAAAGGCAGTAATATATTAGAGCAAAAGCAGAATCAACTAGAGGTTTAGAAGCATACCCTTCTCGACTTTTGGATTTTAGCTTCTAGGTGATTAATTTAATTAGAAACATTCAACTTGAAAATACTCAAATTATCTTTTGCAAGCTTAGTTGTTGGAAACACCCCCTAAAACTAGTTAATTTTCCCCCCTTTTATCTTTTTTACCTTTTGTTTTGACTTCAGATTTTTTATTCACTTGTATTGAAAAACCGATTTATCTGTTTTGTGGTAACTCCAGTATAAACACAGTATACTACATGGCACCATTTGCAACTATGATCTTAGCTGTGCCAGCCTTGCTTCTAGAAGGATCAGGTGTTATTGAATGGCTTAATACAACCCCGTCTCTTTTCTCGTCCCTTGTCATCATATTCAGCTCTGGGGTGTTGGCCTTTTGTCTTAATTTCTCTATCTTCTATGTCATCCACTCCACCACTGCCGTCACCTTCAATGTTGCCGGAAATCTCAAGGTGCTCGTCTTTCTCTCTCTTCACGACTATATATTTCTCCTTAATATTTGTTTCGATATCATATTTACCAAGTTTGTTGTTTGGAGCATTCTGGTTTTTGAAGTGTTGCTTTTTTATTACCACCATTGAGCTGCGAAAAATGTAGATAATTACACTCTTTACGAGTTTATTATCTTCTGTTGGCAGCTATTCCACCCATTTCAAAATATATGTCGTTTTAAGAGGAAAAATTGCTCCAGAATAGCAGTGGCTCTTGATTTTCCAAGAGATTACATATTTTTTTCAACTTTGCCCTTTTGAATGTAAATACTCATTGGTAGGATAAATGACCATACATTATCCATTGATAACCAGTAAAAGAGTATATCAGTCATTTTATGCAAATAATTATACACATTAAATGACTTTCTTAATCTATTTGAAATTAAATTGGAACAAATGGAGTATAAGATAAAACAGATTTTTCCACGTTTCATTTATGGTTGTTTACACATTAAACTTTGTGGATTTAAACCTGGTGTAGTATCCACCTCTGACTTCACACACACGTGCACATGGTTGTGTGCGTGCGCTCCAAAACAATGGTGGATACTACACTTGGTGTGGGTGTAGGATCTAGATGGCTGAACGTTATGTCGTGTTTTAACAAATTCTACGAAACAAAGCATTAAAAAGAGTTTTTTTAGTGAAACATTTGAAAATCACAATTAGTTATAAATTTAGTACTGTATCCTATTACTACTTCATATCATGGCTAGTTCTATTCATCTGTTACACTTTTTGTATTCCACCCTCTGGATCTTTAACATATGTACATATGGTATGCAAAGACCGTTGATTATCTTTTAGTTGTACACATGGCATACATCTAGATTGTGGAATACCAAAATTTTAACAGGTCAGGTGATATCGTGCTTGCAGCAGTTCAATTCACTTGTTCCACTCTCTAGATCTTTAACACTTGTACATACTGTGTATGCAGATCGTTGATTATTTTATAACCCTTAGCATGTCATACATCTACAATGTGTAATACCTAAACTGTCAGGGCCGGATCCAAGTGGGGGGCCTGATGCCCAAGATTTTTGAGCTCTGTGTATATGTAATATTTGGGTGGGGGGTTGTAAATGGTACATATAATTTCATTAATATGTCTATTTATTCTTCTTATTTAGATTTATGTGTATGTATGTGTATAATCACATATCAATAGGCAAGTGTTAGTACTTATTAGTTAGACTTAAAACATGTGTTTCATTGTAATCTCATCTCGCCCCTCCGGTAGTTCGTTTTATCTGTTCCATTCACACGTGTATTTCTGTTTGTGTATTTCTGTTTCACCATTTTATGCAAGAATTTAAGGGCTATTTATTCCACACTTGAATTCTGATGTTTCATCTCTCAACATTTAGGTTGCTGTTGCTGTAACGTGTTCGTGGCTGATCTTCCACAACCCAATCTCGATGATGAACGCAGTTGGATGTTCCATAACCCTCGTTGGATGCACATTCTACGGATACGTAAGACACTTGCTCTCACACCAAGCCCCCGGAACCCCTCGTACGCCCCGCACCCCTCGAACTCCTCGTAGCAAATTGGAGCTGCTCCCCTTAGTTAGCGAAAAAGAAAAATTAGACGACAAAGTTTGAACCAGCCTTCTAGAATGTTAATGTAGAAGAAATGAATGAGCTATTTTCTTTTTTGTCTGGGATTTACAATGGATCTAATTGAAAATGAAGCTCAAACATTTACATATATATGGAAATAGCATTTAAAATTAGATTTCCGGGATAGTCGGTTCATATTACATTCCATTCTGAAGCAGAATAAAAAAGTTAGATTCTCTACAGATTATTATTTCCTAACATTTATTTGTTGTAATCTATCTAAGCCAAAAGCCAGAAATTTTTGTGCCATCTGGTGCTGATTAGGTAGCCTCCAACTCCTTTGCTCTGTTTCTTCACTCCAATTGTTAAGCACTCTAGATTGTCGATGCATTCTTCCACAAACTCCTCTCTGCTGCTCTTCAAACACACCCTGCATTCAAATTAGCACAAATTAACCTACATTCATTTCAAAGTGCTAAAGTGAAGAAGAATCGTTGTTTACCAGTTGAGTAAAGAAGATGGCTTCTTTTGGCCTAAAACCAGAACAGAGACCTCCAGTTTCTTAACCTGGCTCATTACAGTCGCCATTCTTGGCCCTTGGATTACTAGTGCTTCTACCTCAACCTAATTTCACAAAAAACAAACATTATTACTAAACAAGAAACACAAATTCCAACAAAAAAAGAAAAGGGGTCTAATAAGTGCCCCCCACTGAAACTTCTGATAAAGAAAAGCATAAAAGATAGTCTTTTGACTAGAAAGTAGAGAAACATTATGATTTTTTTGCCAAGAATAGATTCAAGAGAGGGAAGTGACCTCAGGCTTGCAGGCTTTGCAAAGGGAGTCAAGTGAAGAAGCAAGGTAAGGAGATGAAGAAGAGTAGTAATCATCAGAGTTGTTGTAAGGGGAGACAATGTGAAGGAGTGTAAGAATATCACCCTTATTAGTAACATGAGTAAGAGCCCACATCATAGCATGTTTTGAATCAGAAGATTGATCCACAACCACCATTACTCTTTTTTTCATTACAAAACCTCCTCCTCCTCCATTCTCACCGCCGCCCCACCGCTTCGATGTGGACTTCCATGCTTCTTTGCTACTTAGCTGTCTGAAAAATGAATCTGAACTAGCCATTTTCTTCTCTTACAACAATAATAGTTATAAAATCAGGGCTCTATTTATATATTGGAGTAGTGGGGTGAAGTAAATCTATGAGCAATGGTTTATGGAGTTATGTGTAAGTTCTTTTTTTTTATTATTATTATTTTTGGACAGGTGAGAAGGTCACGGGAATCATGGGACAGGAAATAGAAAAGAAATAATTAGTGATGGGGAAACAGATTGATGATGAAAGTGTTGATCTTTTTATTGTACCATCTTTTCCCTGTCCATCAATCAATTCAATTTTCCAATATTTTCATCATACTACCTACATCTTCAGTCTATCTACTAGGTTCACATGTTTGATAAATTTCTCATTATGTTTTTTAAAAAAGAAAAAGAAAAAAGTTGTATTTTTTTTATAGTAATATGAGATTATCCAAAATGAACCAAACAACAACTGAAAAAGAGTTTTTTTTTTTTATCTGTTAAGAATATAATTTATAATAATTCACATCACGGGAGTTTTTTTATTATTATTATTATCCCATTTTACGTTTATTTGCGAGTTTTTTCTGTTCCACATTACAATTTTAATCAAATTTTTGAGCATTGTCTAAACAATAAATCGTGAAACTATACATATTTATTTTACGGATTCAAATTTCAGCAGATCTATAAGTACTGCACGAATAAATTGTTTATGGATCTAAATTCGTACATTTACTATATATATATTCAAAATATTTTTCTATTTTATAAAATAACACTACATTTTTAGTTATCTTTACTAATTTATGGATCTTTACTACTCCCTCCGTCCCGGAGGAACTTGCACCCTTTGACCGGCACACATTTTAAGAAATGTGTAAGAAAAGGTGTAATGATTGATGTTTTGAAGGGTAGTTTTGTAAACTTTTATGAATAAAGTAAAGTAAAAAGTAGATTGAGTGTGGAAAAGTAATGGCATATGGATAAATATGAGTATATTTCAAGGGTGAGGGTTGTAAAGATATTTCCTTTTATGGAGTGTGCAAATTGGTATGGGACATCCAAATATGGAAAGTGTGCAAATTCTTGTGGGAGGGAGTACTAATTAAATCTCAATTTGTCCATAAGAACCCTCAAATTTATCCAGTAGGCATATCTAACATGGAAAAGATGGTTGTCAATCTTATCCCAAAAATAAAGCATCACAAATCCCCACAATTTGTTAATATGTCATTTCATTTAACCAAAAAATAAAATACTAAAAACTTGTCCTCTCTCCTTTTGATTATACATTTCTCACTATTTTTTTTTTTTTTTTTTACATTTTACAATAGATTTCTTATTTTATTTTTAACATATTATTTTATCTTTTTTAATAACACTACTTGTATTATACGTATCTTTTTTTAATATGGAGTAGTATATTTTAATTTGGTTGATGGAGGTTCCCAGTTTTTCAGGTGTTGTAAATATAATGATGATGGTGTTTGCTGCTTCTCTACAGCAATATCTCTACACTCAACCTACGACCTACTCTACTAATTTTATGATTTTTATCTAACACAAAACAACACTCATCAATTACATTTTGTAGTTTACGATGTTGTCTACGTGCAATCATAAACGATTGTCAGCTGCAAAACTAAAGTAGTGAAGTATTGATAACAAATAGTAGTAGGAGTATTATTCTAATAAAAAAAGTATTGGGAGAATTTTTTAAATAATTTATATGTTAAAATGAATTAAAAGAGATTTTTTTAATATAAAATTAAGTGCATACCATGCAATTTAATTTTAAATAGTTTTAATTATAACTTTTTTTAGTTATAAATTAATAGTTTAATATTCTGAATTGATAATTTTCTATATTCTTAAATAAAATAAATATTTCTTTTGTTTGATGTTTTAGCATTTTATTTTTTTATACAATTAAATAATATTTTAGTCTTTGTTACACCATTTTTTTTAATTTTACTAGTCTTTTTATTTTAAAAAATACTTATAATTTTTAACTTACATATATAGTAAATTAAAATAATTCATTAATTAAGGACATTTGTCAATACATACTTATATTTTTTTTTATTCTACCAATAAATAAAAATATTTTACTATCTTTCAAGAATACGAGACTGTCTTAAAAAAGTCGTTTTCATAAAACTAAATTAAGTTTATGATCATTATTGTTGTGTGTTAAATAATCATATTAGGGGCGCAAAATCCGGTTCGTGTTGTTGTCTTTAACGCAGTAGACAATTGTGTAATTAAATGATTATTTCCAGAATACAGCATTCCATTCTTACAATCCCATTCTCAAGAAAATTGTCACTCACACGGTTACAACCAATCTACCTTATATAAATCTTATAATTCTTCCATTCATAATTAAATATATATTTTCAACTATTATTTAGTATATAGTTTTAAATCATCAGAGTGTTATCCTATTCCTTTTTTTTTTTTTTTTTATAGCTGTTTTAAATTTATTTATTACAAAATCTTTTGACCTGCTTATATTATATTTCTAAAAACTTGTTTACGGGGAAAATGAGTTGAACAAATCAAATAGTTATAATGTCGATTTCAATGTCATGACTCATGAACAATGGTACTCGGTATTCAGGTTGAAAAGAATAAAGAAAAAGAAGTACACGAGAAAGCAAAATAGCTAGCTATAGTAGAAATCCTTCTATCAACTTCCTTTAGAAACAACACATGTAATCTAGGAAAAATCCAACCATCCTCGTCCCTATGCATTAAGTAACATATACTCCCTCCGTCCCGGAGGAATTTGCACCCTTTGACCGGCACACATTTTAAGAAATGTATAAGAAAAGGTGTAATGATTGATGTTTTGAAGGGTAATTTTGTAAACTTTTAAGAATAAAGTAAAGTAAAAAGTAGATTGAGTGTGTAAAAGTAATGGCATATGGGTAAATATGAGTATATTTCAAGGGTGAGGGTTGTGAAGATATTTCCTTTTATGGAGTGTGCAAATTGGTATGGGACATCCATATATGGAAAGTGTGCAAATTCCTGTGGGACGGAGGGAGTATTAATCTAGATATTTACAAATTATGTTACAATATGCATAAAAATGTACGTGTTACCTTATGAATAAAAAATGTCAGTATTAAAAGTGAATAAAATACCCATATAAAATAGATGGAGAGCAAGCATAGAAAACATGAAACAAAAAAAAAAATGGATTTAAAGAACATTTAAGGAAAGTAGAAATATTCCAATTAATTAAAGTAACATAGTGCTATTTGTTATTACAAATAACACGCATTTATAATAACACAAACATGTAAGTGAATTTCATGTTGTAACTATGCACGATTTTTTTTAGAAATTTGTTTGTTCAATTTGACTCACAAATTATCCACGGTTTTTTTTACTCAATTGAGTCAAGAATGAGTATATTTCATATAATTTTTTGTGACGAAAAATATTGAAATACAGTATGATATTTTTTAGAATAATGTAAAGAAAAATATTTTAAAATAAAAAAAACATCTATATAATTATATAAACAAACCGAACGAGCCCTATGGAGTAATACACATAAAATTAAATAAGGACAATTTAATCATTTTGTAATATTTCTTTATAAAACGTTTATTTTGTACGGTATAAGCATACAATGATAGGGAGAAAGAAAAAGTAGTGAAAGTGAAAGGCCATCGATTGAAAACAGAAAATTTAAGAGGTGGAAATGATAAATGGACCCTCGTTACTTGGCCTTTGGCGTTTTCAATTTTCTTCTCTTTCATTATTTACATTTTGTCCTTGTGTTATTGTAAATTTGTACATATACAAAGTTGTGTGTGTATGTACAAGTGTGTTACAGAATTAAATAAAAAATCGAGTTAGGTAATTAGTTTTCAATTTTTTTATTTTTTTTTGATGGAACCCTCCCATGACTCGAACCAGGACCTAAGATCTAGGTAGTGGTGTTCTAACCACTTGAACTATCCCACTTTGTCAGTTTTCAATTTTATTTGAAAACATCTATTCTCCATTTTATTTGGTGAGTGCACAAAGAAGAAACGGTAGTGTTAATAATGTCACCTATAAAATATAATAACAATTAAATTTGACTTGGTAAATAATTCAAGCAAATTTGCGAACTAATGTATCAAACACTATTTTTTTTAATAATCAGTCACTTGTAGTAACAAACATTTTGTCAAGTTAAAAGATTGAAAATTTTGATAAGTGTGTAAATGAAATACTATCATGATCTAATTCATGTCTTCAATTTTATTTAATAATAAACATTAGGAATCTCACGAGATTGCTTTCAAATTTATAGAAGCTAATATATAGACTGAAAAGCACATTGCGTGACTATTCATTATCGTTCAATATTTATTACTCCATATATTTAGTGTGCACGATTGACTAAAAAACAAAACACACGACATATTTCAATAGACCTAGCATAGATGCTATTTGAATAAAAAAACATATGGGATAAGGAATTTTTATTCGTCTAGCTAACACTCTTGTGTGGGTTGATCAACAATGGTTTTTCTTCCCTTTCAAAAAAGAAAAGAAAGAAAGCAATGGTTTTTCTTGCTTAATTACTAGCTCTATATGCTATATTGGTATTACCTTATTATAAGTAAGATATAAATAAATGAAAAAAAAGAGGATTTTTTTTTAATTAATTGTACAAAAAAATTGACGTGATTTATATGCAAGCATTTCTCTATTCAAAATTTATTATAGTGGTTGTTAGGGGTGTAAACAAGCCGAGTCGAGTAGTGCTGAGCTCGAAACTCGACTCGATCGAGCCTAAATTTTTTAAGATCGAGCTCGACTCGATAAGAAACTCGACTCGATTACCTATATAATTTTCAAATTTAATTTTAAAACATATTTTTTTCTAAAATAAACTCGAGCTCGACTCGACTCGATTACTTGTATATAAATGTAAATTATATATTAATGGCAAAATAGTAAATATTGTTCAAGTTCGATTAGGCTCGCGAGTCTTTCAAACCGAGTATTTATGAGCTCGAACTCGATAGCTACTCGAATAGCTCGAAATTTGACTTGACTCGATTAATTTCGAGTCGATTTCGATATTTTTTCGAATCGAGCACGAGTAGCTCACGAGTAGGCTCGACTCACTTACACCACCTAGTGTTGGTATTTACATTATCAACCACCAGTTCTTATTGTTAATTAATTGTTTTTTAAAGATTTAGTAGATAAGATTTTAAAGACCGCCAAGTCTAAACAACTACTTGATTCTAGACGTAAGAGAAACAACGATAAATTGAAAAATATTACTCCCTCTGTCCGAAGGAACTTGCACCCTTTGACCGGCACACATTTTAATAAATGTGTAAAAAAAAGTGTAATGATTGATGTTTTGAGGGGTAGTTTTGTAAACTTTTATGAATAAAGTAAAGTAAAAAGTAGATTGAGTGTGGAAAAGTAATGGCATATAGGTAAATATTAGTATATTTCAAGGGTGAGGGTTGTGAAGATGTTTCCTTTTATGGAGTGTGCAAATTGGTATGGGACATCCATATATGAAAAGTGTGTAAATTCCTGTGGAACGGAGGGAGTAACAAACTAAACTACTAAAATAATTAAAACAAACAGCAAAATGGGATCAACAGATAATTCATTCAATCAACCATCGTAGCGCCGTAAGAAAGGACTTACCAGTTGATTCCAACCAAGGATGAAAATATCGGTATCGGTGGAAATATCGAGACCTTAAATTTATGGAAATATCGATGGATATATCGATATCGATATCGGTAAATTTTAAAAATTGTACAAATTTAATAGCAAGCTTTTAGTACATAAAATCAACAAAATAATTTGAATACATTTTATATCAGTGATAAATTTATATAAAATATAATGTTATTTCGTATGACATTTATAGATATTTTTCGAAATTTATCGACATTTTACCGATATTAGGCTCGATATTGTTATTATCTACCGATATTTATCGATATTTTTTATTTTTTTACAAATATCGTGGAAATATCGATTCTTCCCAATATCGATATCGGTAACCCCGAAAAATGGATATATCGAGGATATGTCGTGGATATTTCCGGATATTTTCATCCATAATTCCAACTACATTCTAAAAAACTTTCTAAACTCGAAAATGGATCTAAGAAAAAGGCCGGTAAGGCAGGGAGCAATGAAACATCGATTGTCGAGGCGGTGCAACTAGAGAGTTGTAATAGTCGGTTCAATCGATTTTGACCGAATCGAAATATTCATCTTTTTTTTTTCACAATAATTAATAAATAGACAAAATATAATTTTAATAGATGAAAAATAAATTCAATAGACAAATACAATCCGTATATGAAATGCAATTTAGTTAAATCTAATTTGGATACTAAGAGGGTACCATTAGGGGTGTGCACCGGTCCAAAACCGGACCGGATCGGACCGGGACCGGTTTGGACCGAGACCGGAATCTTACTAAAAGTTCGGACCGGAGACCGGATCGGAATCTATCCGGTCCAGATCGGACCGGACCGGAAAATTCCGATCCGGTCCGGGTTTGGACCGGTTGGACCGGAATTGTTTTTTTTTTTTTTTTTTAATTTTTTTTTTTAATTTATGGAAGCAAGAACAAGATTGGTGAATTTGTGTATGAAAATTAAAGTGTTTGCTCTTCATTACGTCAATGTGAATTTTATTTACATTGTTATTAATGATCTTTTGACCCTAAAAATAAATTAAATATGTTTGTTAAATTATATATTTGTAAAAAATGTAATAAGATCTCAACACATTACTTGGTTTTGAAAAATAATTGAGAGTGTATTAGTAAAAAAATATAAAAAAAAAAAAAAAAATCCGGTCCAAACCGGTCCGGACCGGAAAATTCCGGTCTTGGACCGGACCGGACCGGAAGACCGGAATCCAAAATTTCCCGGACCGGAGACCGGACCGGAATCTAACCGGTCGGTCCGGTTCCGGTCCGGTTCCGGTCCGGTCCGGACCGGTTCCGGTCTTTTTTCCGGTCCGATCTTTTTTTGAACACTCCTAGGTACCATAGATGCTGCCATATCTTTCAGACTATTTTGTCAGTTTAATTTCCTTTCCTTGGGAATATCATTGGGTAAAAGTAAAATATGAGATGCGTATGTTTCATGCCATCATTGGTTTCAAGTTTCAACTATTGAGAGAGCAGAGCATCAGATCAGAATTGAATTGAATTAATTTATCAGTTTTACTTTTTGAATTTCATTTTGGTGTTTCAATTTGCTAATTTTTAACACTTATCATCCTCACTCCTCATTGTTATGAAAATATTAATTTTTATTTTTAACATAATATGTCAAGAAACTTATTAATAAAACACTACTATAGCAAACACACACAATATGAGTTGCAAGATAAAGACGAATTAGCCTTCTTCTGTGTCTTCTCTTACTCTTACTGCACACATCCACGTGAAACCACACTGTAGTATAGTACGTCTATATTTTGAATTCGTACCCATCAAAACTTGTGAATTGTCGGGCCCCCTATTCAATTCTATCTATGTTCACCTCTTTTTTTATTTTATTTTTATTCAGCAATTTTAATGAATAATTTTGTAAAAATGATGTATAAATGAAATTAAATTATTGAATTGTGTATATATACGTGGAACAAAAATAATACTTTATTATTAGTCTCTTTTAAATTTATTACGGAGTATTTGATAGGTGCGCAAATTGCAACTCCCTCCATTTTCTACTTTATGACAAAACTATTGAACATTAATTTTAATTTATTAGCATTACGTGAGATAAAGTGAGGGTAAGATTTTTGAATTTTATAAATAATATTAATGAAGTTATTTTTTAGTGTAATAAAATAGTGACATTTATTGTAATATTATGATATGTTTTAAAATTGTTTTTACTATTTTAGTAATGTATCAATAAGTAAGGGGACAAACAAAATAACAAAATGAGTTGTTATTAAGGAGGGAACGCAAGGGAGTACTCCGTATTATTTATTGCATGGGCAAATTGTTATTAAAGAATATAGTAGAGTGTATGAAAGTGAATAATAAAATATCGAGAGTCATAAAGTAAAGTTATAGAACAATGTCATGTGTAATTTAAGTAAAGTTATAGAACAATGTCATGTGTAATTTTGAGATGATTGAAGTGAAAAAATTGTTTAAAATGATGAATTTAATTTAAGACGTTCATATTTATTATTATTTTTTTTTTTGTAAATGATGAATAAAAAATGAAACGAAAAATAATACTCCGTATTTTATATGAAATTATAAATATTGTGAGAGTGTAATTTATGAAAGATTTTATATTTAAAAGTGTAAAAATTATTATTAAAAAAAAGTGTATTATTTAAGAAGTAGGAAATATTATATAACGGAATAGATTCAGATAGTCACCTTCACCCAATTCATCGATAAATTTAAGCCTTCGTAAGAATTTCTATGTCCATTTCTATAGTTGGAAGTTTTTTTTTTAAAGTAACAAACTACAAACGGTACAATATTCATGGAAAATTTATTAATTTGAAAAATTAATTCAAATGCCCAATTAAAAAAGAAACATAGTTTTTCTTTCGAATTTTTAAAGAGAAGGAAGAGACACAAGTTTTTAACTGAGGCCCAATGCAGCCCGTTTTCAGTGTGGAGCCCATTATGGTAGAACAAAACCTGTTATTGGGCTCTCTGTATAACCCAGGGAATGCGTAATCTGGGCCTAAAATTTATTGAAAGTGGGGCCTACTATGAATATGTCGGTCGTGTCGGGAAATCAGGGTTTTAAAGGCTTCTATTATTTATACTACCACCGAAGGCCCAAAACAAAAAGAAGTTAGTGGGGTACACCTCATTTCCAGGTGATCATTTAAATATCTGATTGTACCATAATATCCTTACCTACATAATTTATAGCAAAAGGCACATTTGGGAGAGGGTACCAGGAGGAATAAGTAGTAGGTGAATTTCACAAGTTTCATTTTGGTCGAATTCGTTATCATATTTTTGTTGCATATCAGAGTAAAAAAATAAAAAAATTTAAGAGGAATTTCACAATATCAATACAAGTCAATACATCTTCAAGGTCATGATCTTCTACTCAAGATGAATCATCCTGAAATCGTTGTTTTCTTCAATCGTGAGTAAGAGAAAAACGAGTGTACCCTTTGCCCACCATAACATTCAGGTCACCATTCTCAAGACGAGACAAAAAAGAGACAAAAATAAGGATAAAGATCCAGCAAATTCCAAGATCCTAAAATCTGGTAGGGTCAGAGAATACTAAAATCTGATCGGAATCGAACCCTAATTCTCCGTCACCCGTCACCACCATAGTAGGCCACTGTCCTACCATCGAAAGTTGATAGGGCAGAAATTTGAATGATGCGTCGCCGGCACGAGGGCCGTGCGATCCGTCGAGTTATCATGAATCATCGCAGCAACGGGCGGAGCCCGTGTCGACCTTTTATCTAATAAATGCATCCCTTCCGGAAGTCGGGGGTTGTTGCCCGTATTAGCTCTAGAATTACTACGGTTATCCGAGTAGCAGATACCATCAAACAAACTATAACTGATTTAATGAGCCATTCGCAGTTTCACAGTTTGAATTAGTTCAACGAGTTGCTCACCCGATCGATCGCGCGTAGCATCGTCAGGGAGGACATACGCATCGATCCCAACTAAAAACGAAAGATTAAACTATTAAACCCGATCGACCAACACATAAATATACACACCAGAACCAACGATCCCGTGGCTCCGGATACGACGATAAGCACGCGACAAAGAGGCGATGACAGTTGACGAGTGAGAAGGCAGGACCAGATCCAGGGACTGCGGTGTCAGCAACTGATCTGCATATCTTCGAGCCCAAAATAGAGGGGGTAAGGGAAGATGGGGCGGAGGAAGATAGCCGAGGAGGTGGGCGGCTGGGTTGGGAAATAAAACATCATTTTAAAGTGTAGATATCTACATTTTTTTTTTTAAGTTTATGAATTTTGATAGTAGATGACCCAATCTTACTTGACTTATGACATGTTTTAAATACAAAATTTTAATTAAGTTTACACAAGTGCATTCATATATATAATACCTTTCTCATTAGTTTTGTGTATATATGGAGACATGGAGTAGTTATTTACACACACTACTACTATACTAGTACATTTGTTTACTTTAATCTCAAACTAAAAAAAGAAAAAGAAAAGTAGAGTACATTTTTATGTGAATAGGCCTTAAATTATGGAAAATGATTTAACCATAGGGGAGGGAGGGAGGGAGGGCAAAGTAGTAAAAGTAGAGGGAGTGTGTAAAATCCTGTCATGGACACGAAGATCCAGAAAGCTGACCAGTGTCTGAATTCCGATATCTATTATTCCATCTCTCTCACACACACACTCAACATTCAAAAACACACACTTTCAATTAACTTTCCGTTACTCCATTCCCCCCTCCCACAACCCGCCGGAAAACCATCTCCGGACAACTAAACCACACTCTCTTCAAATGCCGGCGCTTCTCCCCACCGGCGCCCTAACCCTCCTCCTCCTCACCCTCTGCGCGTTACTCCCACGCGCTACCCCCAAATCCACCATCGAGCCCTGCTCCAACGCCGACACCTGCTCCGCCTTAGTCGGCTACACCCTGTACACCGACCTCAAAGTCTCCGAAGTAGCTTCCCTCTTCTCCATTGACCCAATCTCCCTCCTCCTCACAAACGCCATCGACATTTCTTACCCAGACGTCGAAAACCACATCCTCCCTTCCCAACTCTTCCTCAAAGTCCCAATCCCCTGCTCCTGCGTCGACGGCATCCGCAAATCCAGCTCCGTTTCCTACAAAACCCGCCCCTCCGACACTCTTTCCTCCATCTCCGCCGCCGTATACGGCGGACTTGTGTCGACGGACCAGATTAAGGACGCTAACCCCAACGCCGAGCTCTCTGACCCTTCCGTCATTAGCGTGGGGACGCAGCTGAAAATTCCGCTGCCGTGTACTTGTTTCAATAACAGTGATAATAATTTGCCGGCGGTTTACTTGTCGTACGTTGTGAAGGATGTTGACACTTTGTCCGGGATTGCGGCGAGGTATGTGACGACGGTGAGTGATTTGATGAATGTCAATTCTTTGGGGAGTGCGGAGATTAAAGATGGGGATATTCTTGCGATTCCCTTGTCTGGTTAGTCATTCTAATTTGTTGATTTAGTATTGTTGGTATTTTAATCTGAAATTTATCATGTTTTATTGTTTATGTTTGGAGTTAATTAAGCTATTGTGGTAGTGATTTTATATGCTCTGTATTTGGGGAAGTTGGTGTATTGCTTGTTAGAAATTATCCCACCCTCTCTACAACTTCGTACTTTTAGATGTGACAAAATTCTTTCATTGCTTGCTACATAAGTTTTTTTCTGGGAGTTCTCTGTGTTTCAATCTCGTTTTTCATGGTGTTTTTTCGAGTGAGATTGTATGCAAGTAAAGGATTTTAACAAGTGTTTGTTAAGAAAACCTAAAATCCCTTTCTGTTTTTACACCTAGGTTGTTCCATTTTGATACTTGTCTTGGTGTCGATGCATTATTTCATAATGCTTATATTATCGTGCCTTCGGGTTCACATAACTAAAAAATGTGTCTTTTTACAAGTTCTCCTCTGTTTCTTTATGGTTATGTTGCTCATAGATTGAACTAGCCTCTGTTTCACATTTCACAACACATTTTGCTCAATAGTTGAAATCACGATAATTGCTGCTGCTTATGTATTTGATAGTACTCTCTTTTTCTTATCAAGTGCCTCACTACATTAAATAATTTACAGCTTGTGCATCAAGTTTCCCAACTTATGCTAAGGACTATGGTTTAGTTGTCCCAAACGGGAGTTATGCTATAACCGCCAGTCACTGCGTGCAGTGCAGTTGTGGACCAGGGAGTCGCAAGTGAGCATTTTTCTTTCACGCATCCTAGAAAGAATCTCGACCCGTTTGTCAGGAATTTCTAAATTTTTGTTGGGTATTTTGCAGTTTGTATTGCATGCCAGCATCATTGGCCGTTTCCTGCTCGAGCATGCAGTGCAGATTCAGTAATCTCATGATTGGAAACGTTACTGCCCAACAATCGGGTGGCGGATGCAATGTGACTTCTTGCAGCTATGGTGGCTACGTAAATGGAAGCATTGCTTCTACGTATGTTTTTCAACTGTTTCTTTGGTTCGTCTTTCATGGTTTCACCTATAAATCGTAAATGGTAATTGACTCCAATTTTTTTTGTTATGTCTGCAGGTTGTTGACATCCCTTCAACCTAGATGTCCAGGTAAAATTGTTAATGCTAGGTGTTCATGATTGACTTCAAGTTTTGTGTTATCAAAGGTTTTTTGTTTCAATTAAATTAACTATAGTTGTTCAGACATTTCCTACATGACAAAAAGTTGTATGAACCCGTTTCACAGATCTGAGATCCATGAACTCTATTCATTTTACTCATCAAACCCTAAATGGATCCGATATACGAGTACAAGTTTTTGTTTGCCCCATTTTGTAGAATGGGATGAAGTTCACGTGACCCAAGTCCACACATGTGTACTCATTTAGTAATATTGAGGTTAACCATTTTCTCAAATCAATGACAAATGTCGAGTAGTGGCTTTTGAAGTACATTGTGCCGGAATCTCCTTTCTCGGACCCCTACCCCGTGGTACTTCACTATGATAATGGAATTAGTGTCGATTTTGAGGGTACTTAACTATTAAGAATATTGATGATTTTTCCCACATTGAAATATTGAAATAAATGAGACTAGTTTATAAGCTAAACAACTAGCCTAGATTGTTATGGTTTGATTTTTGGTGGATCTCTATACAGGATCGCAACAATTTCCTCAGCTCGTCGCCCCACCTACAGTACTCCCAGATTCACAATTTTCTCCAGCACCAGCACCATCAGAAATGGGTGGTCTTCCATCCATAAACCCCGGGTCAGTGGTGCCCTCTTCCGGTGCAGTTCTTGGATTACCTCCAGCTGGGGGACCAACGGGGATGAACTCTGGTGTCTCTGGTGCTTCCTCCTTTACAAACCACTTAACAAGCTTTCCTGCTATGCTGGTGCTAGGTTTTGTTGTCAAGTTCTTATTATCAGCGTCGCTATGATCGATCTCCCCTCATTTGGGTAGCTGGATGGAAGATTGGGACATTGTTTTGCTTGTGTTTTTGTTAATGTGTCCCTTTGGTAGTGTTCTATTTTGACAATTTGTAACTGGCGTTGAGAAAATTTTAGATGCAGATTTGCAATTATTCCTTAATTTTTCAGAATTATTGGATGTGATTTTGGTGTTCCTTCTGTTGATGCTGATTAAAAAGATTCTTATTATTGTTTTATTTTCCTCAAGTCATAAATCATACTCCAATAGAGGATGGGGGATTCGAACTTAAGAACTAAACGTACGCACGGATATAGTTTGGTTTTAATTATACTAGACCATTTAAATTACTATTAAAGAACGAGTTTAAACACAAATATAATTTTACACAAATTGACAACCGTTTCCAAGGTTTGGAATCAACAAATTTATCATATAAAAACACAAGCAGAATATAAGTGCATAATTAGCAAAAACTTTGAATAAAATCATAGTTACATGAGCTCTCCATTACATTACCAAGAATATAACTTGATCCAGCACTAGATTTAAATATAAACCCTAAGTTAAAGAAAACTAACAGACACACATATTGGAATAAAGGAAAACCTGATGGTTCATCGAACGGAAATGTGGAGGTAGATTTTTGACGAAGAGAATCAAGTTCATTCAGAAAGCCTTCAGAATTAACAGCACCCAGAAGCCGCTCATGAAGCTGCAATAAATAGAAAAATCAAAACATAATAATCACCAGTAACTTTTCCAGCATCCAACTCAATAAGTCAACTAAATAAAACGGAATGAATTGCATACATCCGTCGGGCAATCATGCAGCAAAGTAGAAGAATTCGATATTTCTTGCAGAAGGTTGAGATTTTTCTCGAGCAATTGATGAAGTCGTTCATTTTCCGATCGTAGAGTTTCGATATCCATGTCACCTCTCTCTTTGGTTTCCGGCGGCGATAACTCATGGTGGCGGTGGTGGTGGCAACTTTCGATGGCGGTCCACGCCACGTCAGCCACCTCCAACACCGTCTTCGCCACTTCCATCGAGGCGCGCCCCTTCATTTCTTCTGTTTATCTTAATTTTCCCTCTGTACCTAGGGTTTTTGACCGATTGTGAATTTGTGATTTGGGAATTGGGATTGTGGTGAGAGCTATACGAAAATCCTGGTAGTAATGATTGAGGTTCCTTCAAATTTGATATTTGCAACCAAGTCCTGCTATTATGGGTACAACTGCATAAGACCCCCCACTATTTTTCCATACTATAAAAGAACCCCGGAATTTTAAATTTGTCTATAAATTTAAGGTTTCGTTTGGTGTCATTTTATATTGTTTTGAGAAATACAACCGATAGTGTGGAATTAGGAAATGTCTCCAGATGTCTTTTTTTATTTTTATTTTTACGTGGATACGGCCCACTCAATTTTTTGTCCAATTTATAAAAAGAAATCTTACGTACAAGTGTTTTCTTCTTTAGAAAAATTGTACGAGATTCTCATTACATATATTTTATAAATTTATAATTCAATTCAAATTTTATTTTGAGGTAAAGTTAAATATAAATAGAAAAACGAAGTCATTTTATATATGAGATTGCCTTACAGCATAGTAACTTTTTTTTTTTTTTTTGTGGAATCAATTTTCGTACAGGCAAAAAATTATTAATGCAGATAATAAAAAATACTAATCTATCTTAAAAAGTATTAATATTGTTCATCATACTACATAATACTCTTCGTTTAAAACTAACGTCTTACTAACAAATAACCTAACATTTAATCTCAAATAAAGATCGAGAAGGACCATCACTCATTTTCAAAATCAACGTTCTTAAGCTAGCCCAAAGAGGTGAAAAAAAATAGAGGCTCTCTATTCTCGGTTCTCTTGTAGCTGGAAGCCTTGAACCACTGGAATCTCAAAAATTCTAAATTAGAATTGGACCAACTTAGCACCCTTTGAGTGGACTTTTGAGAGGAGTTGAAGCTAAGCAGTGGATAATCTATAGATTTCTCGAGAAAAAAATAAAAACATCTCTTACGTTACTCATAATATATGGAAATATTGAAGTTACATAGATCGATTATAAAATCATGTTAAATTGTGTACATGAATTATTTTTTTCAACTTAATTCTTTTTAAGTGGTTCTTCATTAAAAAATTTAGGCTCCAAATTTTTATCCAGGGTAACAAAATTTTATTTTATAATAACTAATATTTGTAATAAAGTAATTTCCATTTTGTGTGTAGTCGAACTCAGGCCAAAATTTGTGAAGTATACCATGCACCCACATGCATTCAATTTTTTCTTTTTGTATTTATTACAAAATCTTGTAAAAAATGTTACCCTTTTATTACAAATGGCATATTTTGTTTGTCCCCATTTGCAAAGGAATTTTAAAATGTTAGTATTAATTTTTATTTTTATTTTGTATAGTTAATACTATCATATTACAAAAATTGATTAGAATGAGCACTAGGGTCATGTTTAATAATAAAAATTGATTAAAATAATATTTAAACTTTCTTAATTTAAATGGTCTAGTATAATTAAAACCAAACTATATCCGTGCGTACGTTTAGTTCTTAAGTTCGAATCCCCCATCCTCTATTGGAGTATGATTTATTATTATTATTTTTTTTTGGAAGCAACCAAAATTTTATTAAAGGGTATCAGGAATACCCCAAAATGAGCAAGTTACAGGAAAACAAAATTACAAGACCTTTTAGAGATCAATCACCTCACATATTACTAACATAAACACAGCCTAGGTATTCTACACCAGTCGTCAAAGGAATTCCACTTATTAATGCTAGCATGAGCCTTAAGCCATCTAAAGGTTGAAAGTTTGATTTGAGTTACTGTCTTATCTTCATTAAATGGAGACCCTTTGAACATCAGCTCATTTCTGCAAAGCCATACCTGCCAGATAGTCCCATGCCACACCGTCATCCAGCTCTTTTCGTTGATGGTCTCCTTCGCCTCCTTGTGCCTGCAGAAATGAGACAACCTAACCGTCTCGTGCTCGGCTATCTTCCCGAACCACTCGTAAATTTTGTCCCATATCCTCACACTCTTCTTGCAGTGAAAGAATATATGATCGGAGTCCTCGGGAGCAGCTTCGCACATTTTGCAAAGCGATGACATAGGAGCCTTGAGCGCTCCACGCCTCCTCAGATTCTCCAGCGATGGCACCTTGTCCTGCAGCATCCTCCAAGAGAACGCGGTTACTTTTCGAGGCACTCCAGTTGTCCAGATACCGCTAAGTTTGTCCAGCTCCTCGTTGTCCGGCGTAATGTCCTCCAAGAGTCGCGCGTAGGCTGATCTGACTGAGTAAGTACCATTCTTTTCCCCCTTCCACGTCCAGTAGTCTTCCTCCTCCGACAATTTTGTAAACCTGTCAATCAAAGCACACAAATCGCGAACAACAACCTGTTCCCTATCAAGCAAAGGTCTTCTCCAATCCCACTCAAAATATTTCTCATCATTGACCCATTTAATTCTGTCAGCGATAGAACAAGAACTAACATTTTCAAGCCTAAACAATCTAGGAAATAACTCTCTAAGATTACAATCTCCCACCCATTTTTCCTCCCAAAAACTAGAGTTTTTGCCATTACATATAACTTTCGATACATTATTCCCGAACCACAAGCTAGCCCCTATATTTTTAACAATGGTAGCCCACCAAACAGACCATTTCCTAGGACATTTTCCTTTGCTCCTATATAAGCCCACACACTCCCACAAAGACCCGTATTTGGAAGAAATGATATCACTCCACAGACTGCCTTCCTCCCTAATGCATTTCCACCCCCATTTTCCCACCATAGCCAAATTAAACAATTTTAAATTTTTTACGCCCAACCCTCCCCTAGATTTTTCCCTGCAAAGGATATTCCAACTCACCCACGGTATTCGTTTCACTTTCGGATCACCATTGTTCCACAAGAATCGTCTTAGAGAGGATTGGATAGAAGTAATTGTTTTGGCAGGTGCAAGGTTACAGGCTAAGGCATAGGAAGGTAGGTATGATAAGACCGAGTTAAGAAGGGTAAGTTTACCTCCGAAAGAGAGAGACTTGCCGTTCCAAGAATCCAGTCGATTTTCCACTTTAGTCGTAATATCTACCCAGTTTGCTGCTTTGTTAGATTTCAAACCGATTTTGAGGCCCAGGTACTTCAGAGGCAGTGCAGCTGATTTGCAGTTCAAAATATAGGCCCAACTCTCAATTTCCACATCTGATACGTTAATCCCTGAGATGGTGCTTTTGTAAAAGTTTATCTTTAACCCCGACCAAACTTCGAACATTCTAAGAACGCTTTTCATGATCAGAATGTTATGGCTGCTGGCTTCTCCGAAAAAAAGAGTATCATCCGCGAATTGAAGGTGAGAAACCTTGCAACGGTTCCGTCCCACCCTAGCCGGAGCAAACAGGCCAGCCTCAGAAGCTTTGTGCATCATTAAGCTCAGACATTCGCCTACTATCGTGAACAAGAAAGGCGAAAGGGGATCGCCTTGTCTTAGACCTTTCTCCATAATGAATTCCTCAGTAGGACTTCCGTTAACCAGAATTGAGACGGAAGCAGTTTGGATGCATTCTCTCACCCATTTACGCCATGAGTAGTGGAAGCCCATAAGCTCAAGCATGTCAAGCACAAAATCGTGATTCACCGAATCGTATGCTTTCTCGAAGTCCAATTTGAACAGAAACATCTTCTTGTTTTCTTTTCTCGCTTCGTCAATAATCTCGTTAGCGATGACCACACTATCCAAAATAAATCTCTTGCCAATGAATGCTGATTGGTTAGGAGAGATGACCTGTTCAAGGACTTTGGATAACCTGTTCGCCAGTATTTTGGAAATGGTCTTGTATAAGCACCCCACGAGCGAGATCGGCCTATATTCTTTTAAAGATATCGGATTTCGAACCTTCGGAATGAGTGTGACAAACGTCGAGTTCACACCTTTGGCCAGTCTTGCATTCTTGTGAAATTCTGATATAGCGCAGCTGAAATCTTTCTCTAGCGTTTCCCAGAAGGTTTTAACGAATCTGAAGTTAAAACCGTCAGGGCCCGGACTCTTGTTACTCCCACACCCCCATACGGCTTTCTTAATTTCTTCCTTAGAGAATTCCCCGCTTAGGAAAATATTTGCGACCTTGTCCACCTTGCTGCATTTGATTCCAGTCACTTTAAGCCGCCCCTTCTTAGGATCAGAGAAGGATTTCTTAAAATAATTGAATATGCCGTTCTTCACTTGCTCCACTCCTTCCGTCCACTTGCCTTCAATATGAATGCCCTTCATCTCATTAACCCTGATGTTTTTTCTCACGACCGAGTGAAAAAAACTCGTGTTTGCATCCCCCTCTTTAATCCATTTGACTCGTGCCCTCTGGAAAGCTAATCTGCCTCTTTTAATTTTAAGCGAATCTAGCTTTTCGAGTTCAGCCCTCCTGACTTCCGCGTCCTTGTCAGTCCACCCTGAGGAGTCCAACTTTAAATCTAACTCCTTCAGGGCAGCCTCCGCGCCCCTAATCTCAGTCTCCATCTCAGGTCCTCCGTTTTTCCTCCATTCGCGGATATTGATTTTCAACAGTTTCAACTTTTCCTTCACGACGTAGGAACCCCATCCTTCCACCTCGAATGATTTCCAGGTTTCTTTCACTAGCTCTACAAATTCTTTCTCATCAAGCCACCAATTAATTGATCTGAAGGGTTTAGGACCCCAGTCCAACTTGCTTTCCGTAGTGAGTGAGATCGGCGCGTGGTTCGAAAACGTTCTCACCAGCCCTTCTTGCTTCGAATTCGGCCATTCTTGAAGCCAACTCTCAGAGAGGAGAAATCTGTCGATTCTACTGCAGCTTTTACCATTTTCCTTGTACCAAGTAAACTTCCTACGATGTAGAGGCAAATCCACCAGGTGAGCCTCTTCCACGAATGCTTTGAACAATCTGTCCCCTTTCGAAGACCTCTCGTTTATGGTAGATTTCCTTTCAGAACTGTGAAGAGTAGTATTGAAATCTCCGCAGACACACCATCGAGACTTACCATCTTTTACTACCCTCTGCAGGAGCAAATCCCACAATGATCTTCTCTGCTTTGACTCACAAGGTGCATAGACGTTTACTATATTTACCTCAATCTTGTCCGGCCCCCAAACGCCTATAACTGCAAGGGCCCCCTCCTCGTCCCATCCGTCCGTCTTAGTAAAACAATCTTTCCTCCAAATACATAGTAGACCTCCTGAGTTGCCTATAGAACCTTTGTGAAACCAGTCAAAATCTTTGTCAGGCCAAAGCATCTGGCAAGAGTCAGCCCCCATATAGTCCTGTTTCGTTTCCTGAATACACATCATGTCCACTCTCTCCTTTGCTACAAGCTCCTTAATACTGTTCTTTTTCTTGTTACTGCTGACCCCTCTAGCGTTAATACTTACAATCTTCATAAAAACTGAACAAAACTTGCCCGATCGGAACAACCAGACGCTCTAATAGGATCGAGAGAGGAAAGCCTCCCTGTCCCTTTTTTCGAACTCCAGAAATTGTTTCGATAAAACCTCCTTATCTCTGTTTTTGCAGAAACCTAGCAGCTCGCAGGTCTCCCGGATTGCTTCTACTTCACGATCGAGGTGGTTTGTTGTCTCTCTCCCCTCTGCTATCGGCTGAATCGAATTGGACGGATGGTTACCGCTTGGTTGTTTCCTGCTTTGCATGCGCTTCCGTTTGCCCTTACCAAGGTTACGCTTAGGGCCACCTTTAGCTTTTGCCCCTGAGTCCATATCCCCAACGAATTGAGACCAAACCCTAAAATGGTTAACGGGCTTCTTCGATTTCATCTTGGGCTTAGGCGATCTTGTGGGCCTGGATTCTAAATGTCCGAAAGCTTGTTTTATCAAAGGGTCCAAACCAAACGGGTCAGAACCCTCTGGTTCCTTAGGAGAGAAAGATTCGGGCTGACTTGGGCCTAAAGGGCTATGGGCCTTTTCCTCCACAGGACTTGGGCTTGCCTCCTGAGATACTACTCGTTCCATTTTGCGGCTTCTAGGCGTCGTTTGGCTTTCGCAGTGGGACCCCTTCTGGGGACTAGATCCGTAATCATTAACTTCACATTCCTGTCCCCCACTCCGCTCGCCGATGTCTTCGCTTAACGGAAAACTTTTCTCGGGAGTCGAGTTAGCCGCCAACTGTTGGGCTTCCGTGCCCCCATTTGGAGTGAGAGGGAGACTCTTCGTGTACTCGGCGTTCGTAGGTGTGGTTCCGACGACACCCTCCGGCGGGTAACCTTCCGACCTCGATGCAAGACTAGAATACTCGGAATCCGACGAATCGAACATGGAGGAGTCGATCTCAGAATCTGACTCCGACTCGCTGGGCCCGAAATGACTACTTTCCGGCCTAGCAACATCTGCCATTTCAGTCACCCAAATATCAAATAGCTCCTCAGAAACTTTTATTTGGATATGACCGCTAATCATACTCCAGCAATTTGTACTGATATATACTATTCCTCTAGTGAAATCTGCTTTCCTTGCTGTTCTAGAGTCTATTTCTACCACTTTGCCAAACGATTCGCCTATCGCGGTGAACGTGTCTTTATTCCAAGCATGGAAAGGGACACCAAAGATGTGAAGCCTCGCAGCCCTGACTTTTACCACATCCGCCGGATGCCACTTTCTCAGGGATATAGAGTTATTTCTGACCCACCCTAAGTTTACCGCCATGCTGTGGGGGTCGGAAACCTTTGATGACTTGATTAGGATATTACGACCTCCAAGAGGAATGACAACGCACTTCTCGTCAGAGCCGAGCGACATCTCGTCGATGATCCCAGGGATCATATCCACGTCAGGCACCTCACCGATGACACAAGATTCTGCCCACTCTCTGTCCGCTTTACTACTTGAGCATACCACTGCTTCATCTAACAAGCCTTCTTGAGAATCAGGCTTCTGCGGACTAATCATAAAATTGTCCTTAGTTACTTCAGCAAAGCTTCTTTCATCCCTGAATCGCCCCTCTTTGATTAAGTGTGAAGTCAAAGTCTTGGAGCTGCTTCTCGGATTTCCTTTAGAAGGATGATGAACAATAAAACAATAATAAGAATCTTTTTAATCAGCATCAACAGAAGGAGGGAGATTGGGTCAAACGAAGAGTATTATGTAGTATGTATGACTTGAGAAGGATGTGATTTTAGGTTATTTGTTAGTAAGACGTTAGTTTTAAACGAAGAGTATTATGTAGTATGATGAACAATATTAATACTTTTTAAGATAGATTAGTATTTTTTATTATCTGCATTAATAATTTTTTGCCTGTACGAAAATTGATTCCACAAAAAAAAAAAAAAAAAGTTACTATGCTGTAAGGCAATCTCATATATAAAATGACTTCGTTTTTCTATTTATATTTAACTTTACCTCAAAATAAAATTTGAATTGAATTATAAATTTATAAAATATATGTAATGAGAATCTCGTACAATTTTTCTAAAGAAGAAAACACTTGTACGTAAGATTTCTTTTTATAAATTGGACAAAAAATTGAGTGGGCCGTATCCACGTAAAAATAAAAATAAAAAAAGACATCTGGAGACATTTCCTAATTCCACACTATCGGTTGTATTTCTCAAAACAATATAAAATGACACCAAACGAAACCTTAAATTTATAGACAAATTTAAAATTCCGGGGTTCTTTTATAGTATGGAAAAATAGTGGGGGGTCTTATGCAGTTGTACCCATAATAGCAGGACTTGGTTGCAAATATCAAATTTGAAGGAACCTCAATCATTACTACCAGGATTTTCGTATAGCTCTCACCACAATCCCAATTCCCAAATCACAAATTCACAATCGGTCAAAAACCCTAGGTACAGAGGGAAAATTAAGATAAACAGAAGAAATGAAGGGGCGCGCCTCGATGGAAGTGGCGAAGACGGTGTTGGAGGTGGCTGACGTGGCGTGGACCGCCATCGAAAGTTGCCACCACCACCGCCACCATGAGTTATCGCCGCCGGAAACCAAAGAGAGAGGTGACATGGATATCGAAACTCTACGATCGGAAAATGAACGACTTCATCAATTGCTCGAGAAAAATCTCAACCTTCTGCAAGAAATATCGAATTCTTCTACTTTGCTGCATGATTGCCCGACGGATGTATGCAATTCATTCCGTTTTATTTAGTTGACTTATTGAGTTGGATGCTGGAAAAGTTACTGGTGATTATTATGTTTTGATTTTTCTATTTATTGCAGCTTCATGAGCGGCTTCTGGGTGCTGTTAATTCTGAAGGCTTTCTGAATGAACTTGATTCTCTTCGTCAAAAATCTACCTCCACATTTCCGTTCGATGAACCATCAGGTTTTCCTTTATTCCAATATGTGTGTCTGTTAGTTTTCTTTAACTTAGGGTTTATATTTAAATCTAGTGCTGGATCAAGTTATATTCTTGGTAATGTAATGGAGAGCTCATGTAACTATGATTTTATTCAAAGTTTTTGCTAATTATGCACTTATATTCTGCTTGTGTTTTTATATGATAAATTTGTTGATTCCAAACCTTGGAAACGGTTGTCAATTTGTGTAAAATTATATTTGTGTTTAAACTCGTTCTTTAATAGTAATTATCTTAGTAGTAAGGGTTAACACCAATTTGCACCCTATACTATAGCATTTTTTTAAAGTTGCAACAAGTACAATTTTTCCGACACTCTATTCTTGTGGTATTTTCAACTCTATTTTTGTGGTATTTTTTGGTCAATTTTCGGCTAAAAATAGAATTCATATAGTACAAGACTATGAGTTTGTACAGGTTGCAAGGGATATAGTACATGTTGCAAATTGGTACTAGGTGGATACAAATAATATTGATCTGGAAAAGTTTGTGAGAGCTTAATGTTAATATTGATGCTTGCTATTGCTCACCTGTAATGTAATCAGGTGAAGATCTGGAGAAAGTAGAGGTTTTGATTAAGGTTGATCACGAAGAGCCAAGTTGGTGGGTGTGGGTCTCCAAGGATATGGTCCCTCATAGTAAGGAAGAAAAGAGTGGAATTGACAATGAAAATTATGTAATTGTTACTGAGGAGCATGTGGTGGATGGAGTGGCTAACTTTATGGCTAGATGCATTTTGGCAAACCCAAAATCGCGGGTACATGAAATGCATTTTTTGCTTTTTTGTTAATTTTTATTGACTATTCTTATATTGTAACCTCACAATATTATTTCTTTGTAATGCAGAATTTGACCCCTGCTCAGCTACAGAAAGGTAGGATTGGAGTCTTCAACCACCACCCCCAACCTGATTCCCAGTGTTGTTTGATAAGAACAGAAAATGTGCAATTTTATTGACGTACTTTTTGTGTGTGTATGGTGCAATCTCATTTTCATTTTATCACTTGCAGCCTTGATGGAAGCACTTAAAGGCATGGGTACGGTAGAGAAAATGCTAAGTATTTGGCATGCTGGGATGTTATTTTACACACTAGCTACTTGGAGCCTTGCTCTTGCGGGGTAAGTTTTTCTATTATATGAGTGTTTTTGTTTATAAAAAACTGCATTACCTATATCAACATACCAAAGAGGCCGTGGTTTAGAGAAAGTTAAAACATCGCAGCTCTGAGTTCTCTGTCTGTTACGCCATGTTGCTTGCGTTAATGTGTTGCTCCACTTTGACACTAATGACATGTTGGAATAATCTAACTTGTTCCTCGCCCTTGATATGACTAACTTTGAAATGAGGTGTTGTGACCTCCAAATGCTCGCAGATAAAGGCAGTTATATGGGAATATTATTACCATTAGAATAATAATAATAATAATAATAATAATATGGGATTCATATTTGCTTTAGCTGAACATATGGAAGAGCTACACATTTAATTTACCACCTAAATTATGTTTCAAAATTGGATGGGAATCAGAAGATCATAAAGCTGTTGAAAGGAGAGATAAGAAATGATTGAATCTCACGGTGACTGTGGCATGATTGAGTGATTAAACGAGAGATTCTTAGTGTTGCATAAATAAATTAGTAGCTCTTGAACTCAACGGGACTTAAATTTTGAAGTAGATGTAGGGGGTGTTGAAAAAAATAAAACATTATGAAAGCTGCTAGTTGTATTTGCAAACACACTTGTAGTAAGTTGGTCAGTTGGTGTGCTAAACGCTACTTCTATTTTGCAGTTTGTATCAAGGTCGTGCAATTCTCAAATTCGTTGCGTTGGGCGTCCATCACACGAGCAAAGCAGCCCTGAAGGTGCTATGAAGTTTGGGTTTATTCTTGTAATCACGCCAACCTTTGTGACGTTTATGTTGTAAAAAGGAACCCAGAAATACTCATTCCCTTCATTAGTTGTCAAATTGTACATAATCATGTGTAAAACTGGTTGATTATGATTCTGTAAATAATGTTGATACAATTGGTGCGTGATGTGATGAAGTTTCGAACTCAATCTCTTATCGTACAAGCTTGTTTATCTCTTGTAGAAATTTGATAACAATCTAGGGTGGTTTCGATTCATGTGAGTTACAGAATCGTGGCTAAAACTATTGCAAACCATCTTCGATTAGTGATTTTAGACCAATTAGTCTAAGTAATGTGAGTTACAGAATCGTTGCTAAAACTATTGCAAACCGTCTTCGATTAGTGCTGCCAGCAGCAGTTGATGAGAATCAGAGTGCCTTCATTAAGGATCGCCTCATTTTTTATAATGTATTGTTGAGCTTCGAATGTATACGTTGACTTCGGAATAATAAGAGTAAATGGGGATATGCAGTGGCAAAGCTGGATATGAGTAAAGCATATGATCGTGTGGAGTGGAATTTTTTTAAATCTCAAATGGAAAAGATGGGCTTTGCAGATAGATTTGTTCAGTTGATCATGCGATGTGTGTCGACGGTTAGTTTTGCATTTTATGTTAATAGTAGGGTGGTGGGTGAAGTGATTCCAACGAGAGGGCTTAGGCAGGGGGATCCTCTATTCTTTTTGTCATTTGTGCTCAAGCACTTTCGACATGTATTAGTGGTCGTGCTAGGAGGGGTGAATTGGAAGGAATTAGAGTCGCGAGAGAAGCACCAATGATTATTCATTTATTTTTTGCAGACTGTAGTGTGATTTTTTTCAAAGCTTAGAAAGAGTATGGACAGAATCTTCGTGCTATTCTGCTTGATTATGAGTTGGCCTCGGGACAGATGGTGAATTTGAATAAATCCTCAATACTTTTTAGTCCCCTGACCTTGGAGAAGAATCGAATGGAGGTGCAGTAGAGTCTTAGTATTCGATTGACACAGGGCCATCAACTGTATTTGGGGTTGCCTACCTTTTCAGTTTGAGGCAAGAGGGCACAATTCTCTTATCTAGTTGATAGATTGAAGCAGAAAATTGACAATTTGAAGAATCGTGAGTTTTCGGAAGGGGAAAGGGAAGTACTTATTAAATCGGTGCTTCAAGCTATTCCCACTTATGCTATGACATGTTTTAAGGTACCAATTCAAATTTGCAAGGAAATGGAATCCCTGATTGCTAATTTCTGGTGGAGAAAGAATGATGGACATAATAGGATTCATTGGATGAAATGAGATAAGTTGTGTCGATCTAAGGAGGAAGGTGGAATGGACTTTAGGAAATTGACACAATTTAATGAGGCCTTACTGGCAAAGCAAGTTTGGAGAACTATTGAAAGTCCACAATCTTTAGTGGCAAGGGCCCTGAAGGCTAGGTACTTCAAGTATCAGGATATTATGGAGGTTGAGGTGGGATCAAACCCATCCTTTATCTGAAGGCAATTTGCTCAAGTAGAAGTGTGCTTTAAAAGGGTATGAGATGGACAGTTGGTAAGGGGGAGACGATTACACTTTTCAAACATGCTTGGGTCCATGGGCTTTAGGACGGATGTATTCATTCAAGAATTGCGGCAGTGTACATGGTTTCAGATTTTCTGGATGAGAATAGACAATGGAAGGAGGAAATGGTTAGGCTGACTTTTCTTTGTTTTGAAGCAGAAGCTGTGTTGCGAACAAGTGTGGGAAGAAAGGACGATGAGGACAGACGATTCTGGATTTTTGATCATAAAGGTAACTATTCAGTGAAGTCGGGGCATTGAACGATAAGGAGCAATACTGAAATGGAGAAGGGTGATCCCACAAGTTCCAATCACGATGTGAGATCTCGATGGTGGAAGCATTTGTGGAAACTAAAGCTACCACCAAAAGTGAAGATTTTTAAGTGTAAATTGTTTTAATGTGGCTAACAGAAACATTGGGGATAATCCGAATTGTGGTATGTGCGGTTCTTTTATGCCAACCTCAATGCATGCCATATTCACATGTCCTGCTGTTCGCCAGATTTGGAAAAGAATGGGGTGGTGGAGGTGTATTGAGAAAGGAAAATGCTTGTTGATCCCTGATTTCTTGATCCTTGCTAGTAAGGAGAACTCGGTGAGGCATTTCGAAGAATTGATTATGATTGCTTGGGGAGTATGGCGCGAGAGATGTACGGCAGTACATGAAACAAAGAGGGATAGACGACAGTGCCGGAAAAAGGCGGGGGAAATAGTGTTGGCCTACTTGGAGTATTACCGCCAGGCTCAAGGCAACGATGCTAGAGTGAATAATAAAGTGATGAGTCTTCATGAAGTGCAGGCGAGATTTTAGAATGAGGATGTTGTGTGTTTTGAAGTTGATGGAGCTTTCAATGAGGACGAGAGGAAGTATGGTATTGGAGGCGTGGGGCTTGATGAGAATGGGGTGGTTAAACTTATGTTTGCATGTAAGATTCCACCACAACGCAGTGTGTTGGGTGTGGAACTGAGCGCCATTGATAGGGCACTTCAAGAAGCTAAAGGTCGAAATTGGTCAAGGCTGGAAATAAAGACGGATTCACAACAAGCAATGTCTCTTTGTAAAGGAAGGATAAAAGGTGCGGGACTTGAAATGAGAATTGCTTCTAGAATACATCAACAAGTATAAAGATTTGTAGTGTGCAAATTCACATATATTCAAAGAGGAGAAAATCGAAAGGCGCACAAGCTGGCACAAGAAGCGGTTCACTCTACCATTTCTTTTGATTGAAATGGAGTAGTTGTTTTTATTAGTTCATAGGATTTATTTGGGTTGGAGCTTACAGTGTATCCTACTGTGTACTAAAAAAAAAAAAAAAGAAAAAGAGATTCATGTTGCTAACTAGAATCGTTTCCAACGTAAAACAATATTTCAGAATTACCCACGTGAAGATAATAAGTTTAATTACTAAACAATATTTGTTTTAAATAAGTTCAATAATTCATGGCAATATACAAATGTGGTGTCAAAAGAAATCATTGAATGCTCAATTCTCCTTGTAATAAAAGTATACGCCTCACTTCATTGGCCAGGTCGGTGATATGCTTGTCTTCACATCCTGTAATTTATAACAATGAAACTAAGTCATAAAACCATGAATATACGTATGTATGCATGTATATTAGAATTTGTTAAAAGAAAATTACAATTCTAATAACAAAATGTGTTTCCTCAAATAATTATTCTGGGAAATGAATATGATCCCCTTTCCTTTACCTATCTGGGAAAGGGAATTTTCCAGTTTGAAGAGGTACTCCCTGTTGGGTCCTGAGGGTCCTTTTGCCTTCACAATTTGACTGCAGAATGACACATGTGAGAAAAAATTGTAAAAAATTATATGATCAAAATTTAATTTTTCAGTTTGGTTCTAACAACCATGCATCAATAAAGATTCGTTATCTTTATTGATGCATGATGTGCTCGATTTTGTAAATCGAACGAAGCATCATCGA
Source organism: Galeopsis tetrahit (assembly GCA_963675135.1). Taxonomy (NCBI): domain Eukaryota; kingdom Viridiplantae; phylum Streptophyta; class Magnoliopsida; order Lamiales; family Lamiaceae; genus Galeopsis; species Galeopsis tetrahit. Next base: position 16,022,809 of record OY776125.1, on the reverse strand, counting down.
CACACAGTTTTAAACTGGTGGGAAAAATTAGTAAAATTCAAGATTAATTTAGACAAGATTGAAAAAAGAACATACATGGCAATTTCTTCAAGTGAGGCAGGTCCTAAATAATTCTGGTTCACCTTCTTATCTGCAGAAGCGATGTATCTGAAAATTTAAAACTATAAGTTTTTCGGACCATTGGTTACAAAAACACGAGATAGATTGTTCATCTGCAACTTACACCATGACATTGGAGACGAGAGGTTTTGAAGCAGTTGGATCCTGAGCAGAAATTGCATTTCAGTTCTTCATCACAACCTTGATAATTTGAAGGAAAATAGAGGATAATTCTGAAATGAACCTATGCTTACAGTGAAGAAATCGACATAAGCCTTCTGGTCATACTGCTTCTCCCTCACTTCAAGATGCTACAACGCAACACGAAAAAGCTAATTTCGTTAAACTGATATGAGATTGATCATAAAAAAATTATGGATCATTTTATTAATGGTAGTATTATATGGAATTAAGATTATGTTGATCAATCCCAACCCAACGGGAGAGAGAATGAGTGGCTATACTAAGACAAATGCAATGGTAAAGCAATCAAGTTAAACTTATTGAATTGTAAATTCGAGAAGCATACCAGAAACAGAAAAGGAAAAGACATAATTCAACATCATTTTTACTTTGTTAAAAGAAAAAAAAAAAAAAGTAAAAACCTACCTCCAAAGCAGTCAGTTGATCTTCTTTGTGGATTATTTTGTATGCAGCACCCCACTGTCAAAAGTTGTCAAATCAAATTCATACAATGCATCACAATAAGTTTAGAGTTTTGCTATGGAATTTCTAGTAAAAATAAAGCAAGAACTAGCATAGCTATTAAGTTAAAAGTAGAGGATTTGGAACACGTATAGGATGAACAATTGATTTTACATGCCCATAAGGGACACATGAACACATCGTGTTTCAGCTCACTGAAATGGTGTCATTACGAAAGGATGTAACTATAACAATAACGAGAAACACATTACTTGCTCAAATAATTGAGTTGGTGTCATGTAAAACACCTATCACTTTGTAGTACACACAAAATGCAAACTAACTGCACTGTGCAACATTTTTTTTATAATATTTTGCCCCCCCAAAAAAATCTATAGGCTCTTTACTCGAGTGCTCTGACTTGACTCTCTAGTGTGCATCAATCTTGAGTAATTTTCCAATGATAACAATTGAATACGCATCAACTTTAGCATGAAACAGCAAGGAAATAGCTGGATTGTTGTTTACACAAACACTGCAAACTCATTAAGAAAATATTTTAATTTAGCAATGTTTGCTTCACAAAAAGAGAATGGAGTTGCTAACAACATAATATACACAAAAAACTGGCCTTGGAATTACAAGTTCCGAATGATTTTCCTTCAATACAACAAGTCAGACCATCAACAAGAAACAGCCTTTCATGAAACAATAAACTGTAAACACAGAACATACACACCTCAAAATTACGCGTTCCACTACTCCAATATAATTGCACGAAATACAGTCCAAGGCAAATTAATCGAATGTCAAAAAACACAGACTCAAAGCATAGGCTAAATCATAAATGAAATATAAAAAAGGAGAAACTTACGCAAACTTCCCCCTTTGCAGGCTCCAATGTGACTGTTCTTCCAGGAAACTCTGGAGTCCCTCTATGATCTGTGCTTCCTGCAAATGAAATATATATATATATATATATTTTTTTTTATTTTTTTTGAATATTTGATTTTTAGGGAGTAAATATTAAAAATGCATTTTCTTTTCTTAGTTTCATCGCAGATCGCACACACACAAAAGAATGCTTGGATTAATACAACCACAGCCAACACCTAACAATTATACAACAAAAATATGATGATAATAATAAAAGAAAACAGTATAGATTTTTTAATTCTGAATGCTTTTGATTTTGATTTCATCTATCAATTTCTCCACTAGAATTAAAAATCCACACAAATAATTACTCCTACTACACATGAAAAACCCTTCACTTAAAAGAAACGAATACAATAAAACAACAGAAAACCTTGGTAGAATACGCGGCGGTAGTCTTTGATGAAACCCACGTGGCGTTCATCGTAATGGAAGCCCGTCTTCCATATGATCGACCCGTACCCGAATACCCACATCGCCATTTTCCGTTTTGCTATTGTTTCGAATTTTCAGGTTTCAACCTTTGTCTCACTCAATCGGAAGCAGAAATCACAGCTCAGATGAGTGACAAAGCCGATTATTCAACAGGAACACACAGAATTTGGAGAGGTGAATTTCAATTGCCACTCTCTGAGTGAAGTGAATGATAAAAATCAGAATATTACCAATCAGGTAGCGACATTCCATTAGCAGGTGGGTAATTCAGTTGATGATGACGAGCCCAGTTTCGAATAGGGCTGATAAATTAAGGCCCAGTTTATTATTTGGGCTTGGAGGAATTGGTTTTCAAATTTAGATGGGCCGACCCAATTGTAGAATGCCTTTGCAATAAGGGTGGGACTATTTACACCTCCATTTCAGTTTAGAACACTCCCCCTCTGAGTTTAATAATAAAATAATGATGTAAAAAACCAAAAATACCCTTTAAGTTATATTACACTACTAAATGCACCCCTATTACTAACTGCACCCTCCTTCACCTTTAAATCCTAAACTAAGTTTTATCCGGCTAGGCTACCACCACCTCTGTCAGCCGCCGCCACCACAACCTCCGCCCGCCGCCGCTGCCACCACCAAACAACAAAAAAAACAACCAACGAACAACAACAACACAACAAAATTTCTCCCCCAAACAAAAAAAATTCAAGAACTTAAAAAATTTCAATTCTTTTTTTAAAATTTCGACAAACCAGTGTCGACCATATTCAATATGGTCGACACTGATTTGTCGAAAACAAAAAAAAAAAAAAAACTTTACAAATTCGATCTTCTCAGGTCGACCATATAAACTCTCGTCGACACCCCGTTGTCGACGAGAGTGAATATGGTCGACCTAAGAAGGTCGAACTTTTAAAAAAAAAAAAACTTAAAGTTTTCAACTACGTGATGTCGACCATGTAACCTCTCGTCGATAACATGTCGTCGACGAAAGGTTACATGGTCGACATTAAGTAGTCGAAAATTTTTAAAAAAAAAAGATTTTGCTGCAAATTGCAGAAAACCCTAAAACCTAAAACTTCAAAATTGAGGCGGCGGCGGCAATACACTTACCTGGGGTCGGGGTGGCCGGCATCTTCGATCGGGAGCACGATGGTTTGAACACAAAATAAATTGCAGAAAAACAGAGAGAGGGGGAGGGGATGCCGCCGCGGCCGAGGGGAGTGTGGGGAAGGCCGTCGCGGCCGCGGCTGAGGGAGGGGGAGCGGATGCCGTCGCGGCCGAAGGGAGGGAGGGGGAGCGGATGCCGTCGCGGCCGAAGGGAGGGAGGGGAAAAGCCGCCGCGGCTGTGGGAGAAGGAGGCGACGCGCGGCTGTGGGAGAAGGAGGCGGCGCGCGGCTGAGGGAGAAGGGGGCGGGAGGAAGGGGGCGGCGACAAGGGGCGATGGGCGGCAAGGGAGCGGCGACAAGGGGCGATGGGCGGCAAGGGGGCGGCGACAAGGGGCGGTGGGCGGCAAGGGGGCGGCGACAAGGGGCGGTGGGCGGCGACAAGAACAAATGGGGGAAGAGAATTAGGGATTTGAGGGAGGGTGTGTTAAGTAAAATGGTATTATATAGATAAAAATGAGAAAAGGGTAATTAAGACAATTTCATGGGGGGTGCATTTATTCTGACCAATTTTTGGGGGGTGCATCAATCGGGGGGGAGTGTTCTCAACGCAAATGGAGGTGTAAATAGTCGGACCCTTTGCAATAATGTCTTGTAACCTTTTTAAATATGCTCCTCTAGTATATTTTATAATAGGGTAACACTTTTGTGCATCCGTATGCACCATACCTCCTAATTTATATTTTATATATACCCACTAATTTAATGAGTTCATCCTTAAATCATATATTTATTATCTGTATCTACTTATTTTATGAATTCATCCTCAAATCATTATTTTTTTTACAACTACACCAGCTCATTTTATAAGTTCACAGCCAAATTATTTTTTTACCATAATTATCTGCACCCGCTCATTTGATCAGTTCACCCCCAAATTATATTTATACTACAGTTATCTGCACTCACTCACTTTATGAGTCCACCCCCAAATTATCTGCACCTGCTCATTTTATGAGTTCACCCCCAAATATTTTTTTAAAAAATAATTATATTTAAAAAACTATATTATCTTTTTATTGATTTACACAAAATATAATAAAATCAACCTTAATTTATACATTTACAATTTGCAGCCAAGTTATCGTCGATTCACCACTAAATCACCCATATTTTTAAAAATAAAATCGTAAAAACATAATTAAAAAAAACTATCGAAATTAGTCACAAATCTCAATTTTTTTTCTTTTTAATTTTTTTTTTCAATTTTCAGTTTTTATTTCAAACTTTTTTCCTCCTTTTTTTTTTCTTTTTTTTTTGTTTAGTATTTTTAATTTTTTTTATATAAAATAATATTATATGTATAATTTTATTATATTCGCTAGTACAATAAGTAATAATCAGTAATACCATAATCAGTAATACCATTAATAATAATCAGTAATATCTTATACAATAACAAATAATTGCACACATCTAATTATATTCAATAATACCAAGAAAAATTATTAGTAATACCACGAACAGTAATCTGTAATACCATTAATATTAATTAGTAAAATTGTATACAATAACAAATAATTTCACACGTCTAATTATATAAAGTAATACCAAAAAACAATTATCAGTAATACCATGAAGGAATGAACAGTAATTAGTAATACCATAAACATTGATCATTAAGGCCATAAACAATAATAATAATCAGTAATGCCTTAATTAAGTAATAAATAATTCCACACAATCAGTAATACCACAAACAATAACCAGTAATACCACAATTAATAATCAATAATACCGTAATCAATAATCATTAATATTAATTTAATAGTGTATTAATAGTAATACCACAATCAATAACTAGTAATACCAATACCACTAACAATAATACCATAAAAAAGTGGGGGGAGCGCAGACCGAGGTGTACTGAAGAAAATAGTGGGGTGCACATTACCAAGCCCAATTGAAGAGAACCCTAGCCAAATAGAAGGGCACCCTAGATCAGCAGTCGCCGCCTGAGATTTCATCGACAAGCTCATCGGCTCCGAGTGCCGACTGATCAGAGATCCATCGACAACATACTCATCGTCAACCGGAGGAAGAGGCTGCGTAGGAGCATGGTGAAGAAGACGAAGCAATGTAGCTTCGATTTGGACAAATATGAACAACGAGAGCGAAGTGAGTGTTGCAGGCGAGAGTCCTTGATGCCGGAGAAGCTCCTGGATCGCGAACACAAAGGAGATTGATCGAAGAAGTCGCGTCGGTGGTCGAAATGAACAGAGGTTTTTTAACCGCCATGGATCGTGGCCGAGATGAAAGATGATGTCGATTGTCATGGAATTGAAGAATCATAACTGTGATTTGAGGAGGGGTCTCGGGCTTAAGCGGCTGGGACGGAAGCGCTGTCGTCGCCGTCGAAGGGGTGGTCGGATATGGTGGTGGCTGGGTCACCCACCGACCGGCATGGATTTTCGGCAGGTCCTTTACTCATCAAATTAAAATTGAAATTCAGGTGCACCGCCAACCGACTATAAGGAAAAGAGGAGGGAAAAAAAATCGAGATTTGTGGCTAATTTCGATAGTTTTTTATTAATTATATTTTTACAATTTTTTAAAAAAATGTATGGGTGACTTTGTGGTGAATCGACGGTAACTCGACAATAACTCGTTTGTATATTGTAAATATATAAATTAGAGTTTATTTTATTATATTTTATGTAAATTAATAAAAAGATAATATAATTTTTTTAAATGTGATTATTTTTTAAAAATTATTTTGGGGTGAACTCATAAAATGAGTGGGTACATATAATCGTGATAAAATAATAATTTGGGAGTGAACTCATAAAATGAGCGGGTATAGATAACCGTGGTAAAAAAATGATTTGGAGGTGAACTCATAAAATGAGCGAGTACATATAACCGTGGTACAAAAAGATTTGGGGGTGAACTCATTAAATGTGTAAGTGTAGATAATTATAGTAAAAAATAATGTGGGAGGTGAACTAATTAAATAAATGGGTGCAGATAATTTGAATTAAAAATAAAATAAAATTGAGGAGGTATGCACCATGCACTCGCATGCATACAAGGATTTGACTTTATGATAATCCTAGAAAAATATTATGAATTTTATAATATCTTAATTCTATTATGTATTGCACTAAAAATAAATTTTATAAAATTTCAACCCTTTTAACAAATTAGGTGAAAAAAATTGAACTTGGGGTTTTGCAGGTCTAACGAATTGAGTTCGAACAATGGAGAAGAAGAAAACTCAATAACTAAAATTAGTAGAAAAATTTGTGTGATTTTCCTCCATTGTGTCCTTACATGGAGGTTAGTTGCTTCATAAATTTGATATTTATGTAGAATTAGATTCATTGCTGCAAATTAGATCTTTTATACTCCATAATAAAAGTTCAAATCATACAACAAGTGGAAAACAAATAGGAAAAGTACATGAAATTAAATACAATTATACATGAACGATGACAAAGTTAAGTAGGGGTAGAGGGTGGGGTGGAGGGCATTGTTGCTTCATTTTCATGGCTCTTCAAGAAGGGAATTCTTGTGATGAATCTTGGATTTCACAGAAGCTGCTTCATTGACGTTGGAGGAATTATTGTTGTTTCCAACTACAGGCAGTTCGTGGGCTTTTCCCTCAACAAATGGTTGGGCCTTCGAATACGAATTCTCTTGGCTTGTGCCCCATACCACTGAGTAAAGCCCAAACACTATGATCACCGCCCCAAATATACTGCAATGTCATAAAAAAATGATAATGATTAGAGCAAATTAAATATTTGTAACTTCAACATATTTTCTAATTCTAAGATAGTAATAATAATGAGTTTATTTTAGAGGTCTACATTAGCATAAAAAACTTGTTCATCGTAACAATATACAAATATTTTATACTGATGTTCGTTCCATATGAAACCCGTCATATGTAAATGTACCTTCCAAGGTGAAGTTGCTCGGCCAAAATTATGGCACCCAAGAAAGCGGTGATGATCATACTTAGAGGACTAAATGCTGTCACAAACACTGGACCTCTTATTTTGTTCACTACACTTTGCAAGTAATATGCTATTCCTGAGCAAATAATCCCCTGCAAAATTCATCATTATAATAGTTAATTTTTTTAATTAAAAGAAATTTAATTGACATAAGCAGGACAGGACAGGGCACTCACGGAGTAGGCACAAGCGAGAAGCCTAGAATCAAAACCAATAGCCCAAGCACTAATACGCCTCTCCATTATTGCAGCTACCGCACCCCCTTCGATCGTACCGAACAAACAAATTAAGGCTGTCAATGAAAGCTCTGCAGGGTACTCCTTCAATGTATTGTTCTGTCAAAAATACACCAAAACAATAAATTATTAATTTATTCATTGTAATTTTTTATTTTTTCTTTTTTTGAAAAGTGATTTTACTTGGAGGATAAAGAAGGCGGCCCAGCCCACAATACAGCCGAGCATCAGAATAGTGCCGGTGACCCAGTGCTGATCGGCGGTGGTGCTGGCGGCGTTTTCGTGGCTGCCGCCGTGAGAGTACCACAAGATGTTGACGGCGGGGCCTTTGTACAATGTCATGACCATTGCTCCTGACACAGTTACCACTGTGCCAATCACTTTAGCTATACTCGGCTTCTTTTTCAGATTCACTCTTTCCAACCTGTCCGATCAAATATTCAAATTCCATCAATATATAATAACTACTTAATCTTATAGTCTCCTTTTTTTTAAAAAAAAATTATTTATTGTCATTACAAACATTAGTAAAACCTTTAATTTCATCATCTGGTAACTAGTTATTTAATGCTACATAAGGTTGCTTTAAAAAAAAAAAAGAAAGCTACATAGGGTTGAGCCCATTATAATTAAATTTGTTATTTATCTGAGCCCATATATACTATATTAATATGAGGGAAGTCTAGTAAGAGTAGTATATTTATTAATACTATGAGAGTTGTTAAAAAATAGTACTCCCTCCGTCCTAGGATTACTTGCACACCTACTTTTTCGGACCTTTAGAAACTTCACCCGTATAATATCTACAATATTACATTTAATGTAATTATTTTTATGGTCCATATATACATATAAGACCATTCACTAACTTATTTTTTTATAAAATTATATCTTAAAATTTTATTTATTATAATATTTTTAAAAAAGTGAGTGAACAGTAAGTATGCAAGTAATCCTGGGACGGAGGGAGTAATATATATATATATATATATATATATATATATATATATAAAAAGAAACAAGATAACTATTTTTCTTAAGATCCTAATTAAAAATTGGTGATTTTTAATTTTTTTTAATTAAGGATGCAAACGATGCAAATAATAATTTTTTTTTTCCATTATTATTATTATTATTATTCCTTATCAATATAGGATGAGATGATAATCCGAAGCACGTAGGAATCTGAATATATATATTATTACTTAAAATATAGATAGTTGAGTAATTTGAATATACCTGAAAATGACGGCCATTATGAAGGTGATAGCCGGTAGAACATTAACGGATGCCGCCGCGAACGTCGCCGACGTATACTGAATTCCCACGCCGTACAAGTTTTGATCCAGCACAGGCCTGATTAATTACCAGATTACGTACATAAACAATCAATTTTAATCATGTCCATTTAAATATCCTATAATAATATTTGTCGCGTATTTATCATGAACACTATTTTTCAAACTAAAACATAGTGTTAAGATTTGAAGTAATTCATGTTTTAATTACATTTCAAAGTATTACTATTTTAAAAATGTTAGATTTTATATTTTATTCTTATAAAAACAAATACTCCAATATAATATACTTTGTTTACTGAACAATTAATATTACTGAATTCACCGTAAAACTTACATGAATCAAGTTTATAATTTTTTTTGTCAGCACATAAGCATGTGCGAACTATTAAATGAAGTATGAAAATAAACAAAAATAAAAGTAGAATCCGATTATAGGTAAAGTTACAAGGCCCCATCGTTAGAGTTTCCTCTATTTTGTCCCTAAAAAGATGGCCCAATCACAGCTTTATATATATATAGTTTGATATATACAAGATCTTGTGTCTTATATAATTTATAGACAAACATATATGCGAATAATATATATGTTTAATGCATGTGACAATTAATTATATATATCAGCCAATTAATTCATTTCAGTGTAACTTGTAATTGATTAAGAGAATGAGAGTGTGTCTTTTTAAGGGCATTACTCGAGGAAAGCAAGCACCAATATCTTGAAGAATATCGATTTTGTCATCTTAGGCCTTGTTTTCCTGAAAAAAAAAAAAAAGAGAAAGAATTAATATTTATTTAACACAAGAATTAATTTGAAAAAAAAAATGAATAAATAAAAGTGTAAATTACCTCTCAAAATATAATGCAAAGGGAGCAAAAGCAATGGTTGCGATTAGGTGGCGATAGACAACAAAAACCCAGTGGCTAAACCCTCGTTTGAAAGAGAGAAGGATAACAATGTGCATTCCAGCATACCCAAATTGAAGTGAAATCATAGCCAAGTAAGGCTTCATTTTGTCGAAAAGCACACCCATATTTCTCTCTCTTGATTTTCTCTCACTTGCTATTAATTAAACTCCTCTACACAACTACTACTCAACTTATGCATAGAGTAAACAAAAATAGATTGTGCCCTTTTATACACAACCAAAGCAAAAAGATTTTTAGGAAACCTATTATTTTTGAATTTGTATACCAACTTTGCATGGTGGAAAACTAACTTTTTCATTTTCACCTTTAAGATTCCTTATCCCAATCGCCTACAAATGCAGCGACCCATTACTAGTCTAGCTAAAATCATCCATTGTGTAATTACGTGTGTGCACCCACTTAATGTACGTACGTGAATTTAGCTAGAGAAAAGTCGTGCAAGAAAACGTGACATCTATCTTTAATTTTTTTTATTTTTTAAAAAAAAATTGTAGATGGATAATTACGATTTTATTGAGGTGATTAAAAGGGTTTCATAATTTTATCATATTAGTTGTTGAGTTATAAATTAATTACAATAATAATTATTTTGGACCATAAGATGTTGAGGCTTTGGTAGTGGTAGTATGTGATTGCAATATAGGAATGGGGTTTCTTCTCTTTTCTTTTGTGGATGAGGAGTGGACACTTTTTTTTCTTGAAAATGGCTTACATGATTGAATCATTCTTTTTGGCCATTATGCTTATTCGTATAAAAATCATATACACTATTAATGAAGATTCTACGTACGTAATAAGGATTCTAGATCTACCGTTAATTTGTTTTAGTGATCAAATTTAATTACCATATATTTTAGGACATATTTTTTGTGAGATCATCACACACACACACACATATATATATATATATATATATATATATATATATATATATATGATTATGAGACAATTAAATACTCCCTCCTATTCAATATACTCCTATGTGTCATTTTACACCAATACACATATATTAAAAAAATACTTAATTTTTCTTTTTCTCTTTAACTAATGTTTGTATTTCTCATCAAAAGAGGTACACATTTATCTAAACATTTATTGATATTAAGCGTAAATTTAGAAAAAAAAATCATGGTATGACCATTTTACATAATACTCCCTCCTATTTTTAATATAAGTCGTTTTGACCTTTCGTTTTCTTTGCAAAATATAAGTCGTTTTACACTTTTCAATGCAAATTAATTGCATTTATTCCAAATTTACCTTTAAAATCAATAAATATTTACATACATATATTTTTTTAATGAGAATTATAAGCATTGATTAAGGGTAAAATGAGAAGTTAATTATTTTTTTAATATATGTGCATGTGCTTAGGATGACATATATTTTGAATAGGAGGGAGTATGTGTTATCGTACTGAAATTTTTTCAACAATTTTGATATTTTTTCGTTATATATATACAAAGGAAAGATGACCGATGTTCACCGTCCATTGACTGTTACGGTGATAGTTGGATAAGCTTAGTATACCAGAAGTGAGCCACTCCTGCAATAATTTATTTTCGTTTAAAATTTTATTTAAGTCATGTTTAATAGTTTAAATTAAATCTATATTAATTTTATATCATCTTTTATAAGTTGTTTGATAACTTAGATCAATTAAGGGTAGATTAAAATTTATAACGTTTAGATATCATCATAATATTAGTTATTTAATTTTTATTATCAAACATGATCTTATAGTATTAATTAGTTGTCTAGTTTTTTTTTTTATAAGTTTCGGTATTCTGTTGAGGAATTTCAAGTTGAGGGCCACGAGCAAACCTCTGGGTTCCTTTATCATTTTCTGGGTTGTCAAGATATTCTTCATGACCGCCCTGAGTGTCCTCTATTTGTTCTACGCGAGTGGTTAACGTTTGGACTGCCGTAGTCAAACGCTGCATCTCTCTGATCACGTCAGCGAGGGTGAGTTCGCCGTTGTTAGCCATCACCAAGGAAAGCTTGGCTCTGAATACCAACTGACACGGGAGTGATACGTAGAAGACAAACGTTCTTACGAAAGAGTGAAAGTGTTTTCTTAGAACTTGAAAATATGATTCAATGATAATTTTGAATACAATATATATATATATATATATATATATATATATATATATATATATATATAGGTGAGATTAGAGGTTATATATATATAGGTGAGATTGAGATTACAAGAAAGTTGAATTTCTAGATTTATTGTATTCAAACTAAGAATTAAATGTAATTAAGAGAAAAATACTAAGAATTAAATGTAATTAAGAGAAAAATGGGTGAATTTGACCATAGAAGTTGATTAGTCATGCATGTACCACGTCACCGTAGGTTATCTATGGATTTATATTTCTTTATCTCGAATATTAGTTGTTAGTACTGTAGTATATATCTTTAGATTTATATTTATTTTGTAATACCCGATCACTATACGATGAGATCGAGTTGTATTAACTTATTAATGTGATATATATATACGATGAGAGTTGTATTAACTTATTAATGTAGGTTAATGTTAACGTCATCATCAATTAATATGTAGTTTGCAATTACGAATCCCAACATACAACACTGACAAACGTACGCACTGTTTTTTTCCCAGTATTTGAGTCCAATTAAGAAAGATTAGTGCTTAGATTAATATTTTATAAAGGCTAATTTAGATGCCTAATGTGCTTTAATTTGCCTTTTGAGATTAAATTACTCTTGTCATAGTTAATTAATTGAGCCAATCTTTATGAACTAATTAATAGTCTATCTTTGGCTTTTCATCTTATCGTTTTCACTAAAAAGATTTCAAGAAAGTGGTCAACACATTTTTGAATAATTGATAAAAAAAAGATACCATGAAATAAAAATAATATAAATGTGTGACCAAAGTTGCTAGAGAGGTGTAGCTTGAAATTTAATTTAAGGGCGGAACATTTTTATGTCTATTATCATGCATGAGATGGCACGCACAGGGAATTTTCCTCTTTTTTCCTCAATCTTATTTTGTTGCGTGTGGAAACCTTCCTGTATATCTATATGTGGTATATTATATATGTATTTTTTAAATTATTCCTTTAATTATTAAAGCAACTCTAGAAAGGGCCAGGGACCTTGTGAATTGTGATCGTTAATTCTTATTTTGTTTTCACTCAATAAAAAGAAAAAAAGAGAATACAAAAAGAGAGTAAAAGACAGAAGTTGTAAACTTGATCACTCATATTAACCTTCTCACTCCACGTATCAATTTTTTTTGGCGAAGAAATTGTATGGTTGTTATGGATTAATACACATTGGATTTTATGGCAAAAATAGACACTCCTTTTCATATAAATTTCTTGTTTTATTTAATTAAATTGATGTCACGTTTTCACCCTTGTACTCAGTTGTATGGTGCAACTAGTGCTCAAGAGATTAGCTCATAGAGGGTAGAGTTTTGCGCTCTGTATCAGTATGAACGGACTTCTTTGCAATTTAAAGGATTCGAACTTGACACCTGACATGACCTGAGCACACTTCTAAATCTCAAGCCTACACCACTTGATTAACTCCTTAGAAATATCTAATATTAAGGCACACAAAAATTGTCGCTATGGCTAATTTGATTTTTAAGTTGATCTATAGATACAATTAAATCATTATAAATAAATATTTGACAAAAGCACGTGTCTTATAAGAGGGGACAAATTTTGATTAATTAATTAAAAATAAATTTTTGGATAAATAATTTTATTTTACATTTCCGTCTTGTGCAAGAATTTAATTAATAAGTCATAAATATGATAATACACGGAGTACAATTTTAGGAGTGCAAATAACCCCACCCTTCTAATTGGAGCATAATATATATGTATATTAGAATGACATTTTTTTATCCATATATTTATTATTAGAATGTATATTAGTAATATTGGTCATTACAATTAATTGTAAGATTATCTTCATAATCATACCTAATAATCAATATCGAACTTTAAATACACAAGCAAAACGTAGATTTCAGACCAGGAGTTGCGTCTGAATGTGTTGATCCAATTATAAAAACGATTCGTAAATATATTGTTTCATGTCCGTGTACGTACTCTCTACGATAAATGAATATTCCATATATGAGATTCATGATGGAGAAATAAATATTGGATAACTCATCATTAAATTAATCATAACACTGCCATGTATATTAATTATTAATTTCTAGGTAAACACGCAATTTAGATATTTAAAATTTAAAAGCTCTTTTTTCTTTTCTTTATTAACTTCTTTTTTTTAATACTATAAAAGAATATTAATTAATACTGTAGCAAAGGTAGAACAAAAAGGGATCATTCTTTATATGTGTATATGCATGAATATAATGTTATATTCGAAAAAAATACCCAACCTTTTGCTATGATTTTTTTAATACACATATTTTATCCCTTCTGGCCCATTACCCTTGAATGGTTTAGATAGTGATACAGATACTCTCTTACCACCTGAATTATTACACTTTACTCACCTTTTGATATAATCCCAATCATGTTAGAATCTTTTTTTTTTTTTTTTTAAATACATAACTTATTAAATTGTTGCAATTTAATACATAATTTATATTTTTAAATTTATTAAAAGTTTTTCAATGCATGAAGTACATGGTTGAAATTGTCTTAGAGAGGACAAGGAAGATAGTCGACGCATGGCCAAAAAATCATGCCAAAATTTTAAATACGCACTAATTACAAAAAAATAATTTATTAAATTTGGACTCAACATTGTTACACAAATATATTGCCACATGTTAAATACAAATTATTAGAAATTTGACATTTTAAATCATTAATAATCTCAGATTTCAATATAATAGAGCTAGTGACACACTGGATTTAAATTAACCATAATCGACACATAAGCTAATTTAACACAAATAACCATATTATGTACTCCCCGTACTCGAAAAGTTTGCCAGAAATATTGGGCACATGGTTTAAAAAAAAAAATAATGATTAAATTGTTAAGGGGTAATTTTATAAATTTAAAGGTAGGTGGCCGGATTGAATATAATGTATGATGGATTCCAAAAGTAATGACTTGAAGGATAAATATGTGTATATTGTAAGGGTGAAGATTGTAATGATTATATCTATTTTGAAGTATGTAAAATTTTGAGGGATAAACTAAAAAAAAATGTATGAAAACTTTTAGGGTATGTTTGGTTCACATGATTAGATGAGATAAACTATTTTTTCAAGCTTAATCAATTGTTTGGTTCAATGGATTAAAGCCCGAGTTTTATATACATTGGACCAGAGCTACTTTTGCCAATTATCCCATTCTAGTGGCCTAGTGGGTTTATTGATCCGGGCTTGGGGGCTGAGTTTATTTGTCTGATTGTTATGGAAAATTAGGGAGTGAAGTAAAATTTCAATTATGCCTTACTTTTTGTAATATAAAAACCAATATGTCCTTATAAAGATATACTCAACGACTCTATTGAATTACACCGTGACATTGTGTTTTATTGTTCCAATACGTTTTATTATTTTTATTATTTGCTTATGTTGCTATGCACGTGTTGTTAAGGGTGTAAATAAGTCGAGTCGAGCCGAATAGTGTTGAACTAGAAATTCGATTGTTATACTCAAAGCTCGAAACTCAACTCGACTCGGTTGAGCTTAAATTTTATATGATCGAACTCGACTCGACTAGACTCAATTACACGTATAATTTTTAAAATTAAATGTAAAATATACTTTTTCTAAATTATATAATTAATGAAAAAATAGTAAATATTGTCCAAGCTCGATTAGACTCGTGAGTTTTTCGAGTTGAGTGTTATGAACTCGACTCGATTAATTATTTCAAGTCGCTTTCGATTTTTTTTCGAATCGAACACGAGTAGCTAGCTAGTTAACTCGACTCACTTACAATCTCATGTGTAGTTCTTTAAAATATAGAAATAATATGGAATATTAGGTGAGCTGTGAGATTTTGTTCAACAATAATAAAATTCCATGGTAAAATTTGTTTGAAGTATATAGTCAGATATATGTCGACAAATATAACGAACAAAAATTAAATTGTTTACCTGAAGTTAAGAAGAAAAAATAGGAAGATTAATTAGAAAAATGAATTAGAGGCAAAATTGACTTTTACCCCTTTAATCTCATTTATCATTCTAACTTATCTATCTCATCCTACAGTACAAACAAGCTCTTAGAAACCGGAGGGAATATAACTTTATTCTCAAAGACCCATGATTATGTATAGATCTACTCAAAGTTTGGAACCGTTACTTATTGGGAAAACTTGTTGGGAAAACTTATAGAGGGAGATAATATTATAATACACCAATCAGTTATACAATAACTTCATGTTAAAAAGAAAAATGAAAAGAAAGAAAAGTTGTACAGTAGCTTAGGGCGGTTGGGAGACAATAAAAATGAAAGAAAACTTGGTGCTTTCATGGCTAGATTCCATTTCTCAATTTTGTGATTTCCGTCTCGGAAAGCTAAAAATGAACCCATGGGGCCTTCTCCATATCTTCTGCCTATCAATCTATTACACGCGCACCAACTAATTAAGTATACATACTCCAATATACACACTCGGATTCAATTTAAATGTCATTTTAATTTTTTCAACTTAATACATATTATTTTGAAAATTTTATTCTCACTTACCCTTAAATAATTTCACAATCATTAACTGTAGTGTAAACTCTAAATTTCCAACATTCATTAGTTTTCTCCTTCGATACCATAGATTCCATATTTGTCAATGCACAACTAATGATGAAGTTAATTATCTACTAACATAAAATAGTCCTAATAATAAAACCTACAATGACATCTAAAAAAGAATTGGAGATAATATCATTTTTTTCCTTTCTATTTAATTAATTTGATTCTTGTATGTCTAAAGATGATGTTTAATTATGTACTTTTGAATTTGTATTAATGGAGTCCTTAACATTTTTACAAATTGAGTTATTGTATAGGAATACAATTTAAAAATCAGTCTCAAATACATCGGGTGAAAATGCACAAATTTAGTGTACGCGCCTCGTCCTGGCCCAACCAAACGAACTTGGGACATATATAAAATCTATTTTGCTTCTTTTCTTTATTCAACGACATATATATCTATTTTATCCTTAAGTTTTTCTTCGAATTTGAACGATGCCATCCTAGGTGATTTCAGGCCCAAAAGATTGACCCCACAACGAAAACATTAGTGTTTAGAATGTGCACCGTCTTCATTTAGTCTGATACCATACTCGTACTCAGACACATATTTTTCTGAGTTATAGTCGCGTGACCTTTTTTCTTAATAATCACATGTTGAGTGCACCGTATTTAATGCAAATGAGAGTGAAAAAACTCGATACAACTGAAAGAGTAATGACATAATTCAAGAAAAACTTAAATACAAGGCTGATTAATTTATATATTTTAAATAAAAGTTACTGGCCAATATTCTCAATAAAAGATACTACGAACCTAATTTGCCCAAATATCTATTTCTCTTAATATTTAAAGCATGTATACGCAAAGTAATTCATACCATGCATGTTTTAAATATTTATGAACTGTTGATAGATTATTCGATGTATTTAGCAAGATATTGGTTATATGTCTATGTGCAACAATTTTGAGGTGAAAGAAAACACTTAAAAAGTTTGCTGATGTGGTCAAATTTCACCTACAACCATATTAATTTGCATCAAATACAATATATCATCAATATATATGTCTAAAATAAGAAACAAATTATTTTTATAAATTTTCCTTTTGCATTTACTTTATTTGCATTCTTATCATATCCACATACAGTGTGCTGACTCTGCCACTGATTTTTGTCCGGGGCCAAGTTTCTTTAAAGCTACAATATTGCTTCAAAATTCTTAGAGCACTCGAGAATGTGAAATATTTGGATTTATTAATAATTAAAAAAAATCATCTTGCAATGATTCTTTTCAACTGTGTTTTTAATTTGGTTTAGTGCAGTAAAATTGTTTTAATTTATTGTCATGTGTTGTTTGGCAATTTGAACAATTATATGTGAATGTGACTAAGTTTCAATAATTAAGTTTGAAACTTTTAATTAATTAATTAATTAGTAGGCCATATATACTGTGTAATTCAACAAAGCTCTTTTGTTGAATAAAGCTAGCTTAATTCCATGGAAGAGATTGTTGTATCATAATCTAATTGGTGGATTAGAGATAATTAATCAATTAATTAAGGTAGAGGCCGGAATGATTAAATGTCCCATCAAAATTTTCTTGAACGAGCCCTCGCGTTAATTGCCTTCACTTACCGACTCAATTCGTCACTATCATAAGGTGGCTGTCTCACTTATTTGTTTTCAGTGGATGTACACGACTGCTTGTAATTTTAATTTTTATAATAGGTAAAAATAACCTCAATTTTATTTTTCTGCAATAAAATTAATTTTATGTTATTTTATATAGATTGAATGTTTATTTCAAATTTGTTTAGTTCCTTTAAAAATTTAGGAAAACTAACAAATAAACATTCAACTTGAAGAACATTAGGTATAATCCCTGTAGTTAGATTTACTTGTTCACATTTAATTAAAATAACAATTAAATTATAACATTTTGTGGTTTTTTTGCAAACTTTTAAAATGTAGTGTTCAAGTTATGTGATGATCAATTGGGATTATAGCCTCAACCTCAATTTTAGAAGTCTCGATATTCAACTTGAGAATTGACTTATTTGGGGGACTAATTTCATCTGTCCACTAGCAGAGGAGCCAATTAAAGGCAGAACAAAGCTCGATGGACTAATTTCTTAAAAATTGTTGTGCCTTGAGAGTTTCGAATTTAATACTTAAAGAGGAATATACTTATGAATAACAATTTCAATCCGACCCATTCCTAACTTGTGCTATTTGGGGTCATCCCGCCCCGTGTTTCAAAGTGGAACGGGACGGTTCTGAATATCACTCTCGAGGTTAAACTCAAACTTAATTTATATATTTTTTAAAGATTAAACTTAAATTTCAAGCCTACACTGTCAATCTCTCGTTAAACTCAAACTCAATTGTTACTCTATCTAAATATTTCCTGATTTCTATTTGAGCTCAAAATCGATCAAACATAAGCTTGATAAGTTTGAGTACAACGTTTTTGGCTTATAATTTTTATATATATAAAAAATTAATAACATAACTTTTATTTATTATTAAAATTCTTTGAACTAAAATAAACCAAACATAACACATACCGTAATTTATTTATTTTTTAAATCTGGGTTTGAAATTCTTTGTCCATTTTCTATTTTTGCATATATACGTGATAGAGTGATATATAAAGATTAGTTCAAAAATTTTGTAACGCTTCATATTAAGTGTCTAATTACTCTTTTTGCCTAGAGTTGATAGAACTTGGATTTGCCTCAAATTGACACGTAAGTGGCAGAAGCTATAGAAGTTATAGAAAATGTATTTGATTGATTTGTCAGGGTGATTTATAAGAGCTATTTATACAGATAGTTTGTACATAGAATAAGTTAAGTTTGACTAACTATACAAGAGTTAGGGCTTGACATAAGAAGGGGAAGTGCTTAATCTTTAGGATTGGATATTATGACTAATGGAGAGTGCTTAATCTTTGGGATTGAATATTATGACTAATACGTCCCCGCAAGATCGACGTTCCATCCGCGACAACAATTTTGGAACGTAGATCTTGAAATCTTGTTTTGTGAAGTGGCTTGGTGAGAACATCCGCAAGTTGATCTTGAGTGTTGACATAGGCAATGGACATAATGCCTTTCGAAGTAAGGTCGCGTACAAAGTGGAGGTCTATGGCAATGTGTTTCATCCAAGAGTGTTGAACTGGATTGAGAGCCAGTCGAGTGGCCCCCATGTTGTCACAGAGAAGGCGAGGAGGTTTGGGGAGATGAAGATGTAGGTCAGCGAACAGGTGCCGGAGCCAGCAAACCTCCGAAGTTGCTGTTTCCAGTGCTCGGTATTCAGCCTCAGTTGAGGAGCGAGCAACGCCTCGTTGTTTGCGTGATCGCCAAGAGATAGGTGTGGATTCGAGGAACACAATGTAAGCAGAAGTGGACTTACAATCAGAGAGGTCGCCTCCAAAGTCAGAGTCCGAGTAGGCTATGAGTTCGAAGGTGGGAGAGCGTCGGAGGAGGACCCCATGGTGGAGAGTGTGTTTGAGGTATCAGAATAGTCGTTTGACAACGGCCCAAGCATCAGGAGTAGGGGCGGACATATGCTGGGCAAGGCGATTCACTGCGAAGGCTATATCTGGTCTCGTCATTGTTATGTATTGGAGGCCGCCAATTGCACTACGATATTCACTAGGATCTGCAGAAGCGGAGCCGACGATGGGTTTTGGCGAGCATGGTGTAGAGACAGGTTTGACAACCTCCATTTTGTGGCGACGAAGTAGGTCGACCAAATATTTGTGTTGAGACAAAAGAGACCATCTTTGCAGTGGGCGACCTCGATACCCAGAAAGTAGGAGAGACAGCCAAAATCTTTTACTGCAAAAACAGATTGAAGATGTTTAGTGAGGGACGAGATTAGAGCTGTCGAAGTACCTGTTAAGACCAGATCATCCGCGTAGACCAAGACAAGAAGTGTGTCGGTACTGGTGTGGAGAGTAAATAAGGAGGAGTCAGCTTTGGATCGTCGTAGGCCGAAGCGCTCAAGTGACGAGCACAAAGAGTCATACCAGGCCCGAGGGGCTTGGCGAAGGCCATACAGGGAGCGACGGAGTAAGCACACATGAGATGGTGTGGATAAGTCCTTGAACCCTGGTGGTTGCTGCATGTAGACGGGAACAGTCAGATTGCCATGTAAGAAGGCATTGCTTACATCCAGTTGGCGTAAGGACCAATTATGAGTGGCAGCAAGTGTGAGGACTGTGTGGATGGTCGCAGGTTTGATCACGGGGCTGAATGTCTCAGTAAAGTCCACCCCTGGTCGTTGGTGGAATCCCTTAGCGACTAGGCGGGCTTTAAATTTATCCACTGAGCCATCAGGTTTGCGTTTTGTTCAGAAGACCCATTTGCAGCCTATGATGTTTGCATTTGGTGGTGGTCAAACTAAGTCCCATGTCCCATGTTTTTGCAGTGCTGTAAACTCCTCGGCCATAGCTGATCGCCAGTGAGGAATGGTGAGGGCCTGTTGAACTGTGGCTAGCTGTGCATCATTGGGCAGTGGATGTTTTGTCGCAGCGAACAACTTTTTGGGACGGTGTATGTTGTTGAGAGCACGAGTTCGCATTGTGTGTGTTCGCTGTGGAGCAATTTCAGGAGGGTGAACAACATCGACTGACGGGTTTATGCGAGTAGGAGTTACCTCGGCAGATATAGTAGGCTCAATAATTCATGAATGATTGAAACAGGCTGCTCGTCAGTGGCTGGGATAGACTGATTGGTAGCAGAGTCAGTGGGCGAGGATAGAAGCGATAGAGTGATGGTTGTCGGCTGTTGTTGCTCGGGCGGCATAGGATCATTGAGAGTAGGGAAGTTATCCTCAATGAAGCGAACATGTCGAGATACAAATAGGCGACCACTGGAGATTTCATAGCAGCGGTAGGCACTTTGGGATGTCGAGTAGCCCACGAAGATGCACATTGTGGATGGTGGATTTAGTTTTCCAAGAGCATAGGGGTGAATCCATGGGAAGCAGAGACATCCAAACACACGGAGTTTCTCATAGTTTGGGGTCTTCTTGAATAAGACTGAGAATGGGCTGCGCTGATTCAGAACTCTGGTGGGCATCCGATTGATTAAGTACAAGCTATCTGTAAGGCCAACGACCAGAATCGATGTGGTAGGCGAGCATGAAAGAGAAGTGCTCGACCAAATTCAAGGATGTGGCGATTGCGTCTTTCAACAAGACCATTCTGTTGCGGGGTGTGTGGCGCAGTGGTGAGCCAATTGATGCCAGATTTGTTAAGTGTTGGACGAAGAGCCTGAAACTCGCCTCCATTATTAGTATAGAAGTTTGTAATGGAGTGTCCAAATTGTTTCTCGACAAGAGGTTTGAAGTTGGTGAATACGGATGCCATCTGTGATTTTGCAGCCAAGGGAAATAACCAACAATAACGGGAATAGAGATTAACAAATAATAAGAAATACTTTGACCCGTCTAGAGATGGTGTTGAGGCTGGCCCCCAAACATCCGCATAGATATAGTGTAGTGGATGTAGAGCAACAAAAGAGGTATTATTGAAGGATAGTTTAGTAGATTTGCTAAAGTGGCAAGGAACACAGTTATTGTCCAAAATAGACACGCGCAAAACCGAACCGTCAAACCGGCCAACCGACCAAACCGTCGGTTTTTAACCGCCGGTTACGGTTTAAAAACCGAACCGTAACCGTAAAATGGCGGTTCGGTTACGGTTCGACATTTTGACAAACCGCAAACCGGCGGTTTGGCCGGTTTTGGCGGTTAACCGACGGTT
Source organism: Galeopsis tetrahit (assembly GCA_963675135.1). Lineage (NCBI taxonomy): Eukaryota > Viridiplantae > Streptophyta > Magnoliopsida > Lamiales > Lamiaceae > Galeopsis > Galeopsis tetrahit. The sequence goes on along the minus strand of OY776125.1, from coordinate 16,000,642 downwards.
CGGCGGTTTATTAATAAAAAAAAAAATTTATTTTTTTTAATACACAATTCTTCTATTTTTAATGTATAAATTTAAGTTATATAACTTTTATTCAATTCTAGTAATGTATTTTCTAAAAAATGAGTTAAAACGAATAAAAAACGAGCGAAAACGGAGTAAAAACGAGTGAAAACGGAGATAATATTAAAAAAAAAAAAAAACAAAACCGCCAAACCGGCGGTTTTCAAACCGAACCGCCGGTTTGAAAACCGTAACCGTAACCGGTGGTTCGCGGTTCGGTTACGGTTCGCCGAAACCACAAACCGTAACCGCCGGTTTCGAACCGAAACCGGCGGTTTTCAACCGTTGCTCATGTCTAGTCCAAAACATGGGACTTATTCAACACATGTAATTTAAATTGACTGATAATTAAGTGACTGGTATCCACAGACGGATGACCGAGTCGAGCATGCCAGCGAGCAGAGGAAGTCTTGATGCCAGTCGAGGCGAGCACATGAGATGGGGTAGTACTGGCTGGTAGATGGTAGACCCAATTGTAGCATGATCCTTTAAGAAGAACTGCCCCCGTGGTCCGATCCTTGATAAGAAAATGAGTAGGAAAGAATTTCATGGTGACATTATTATCCTGTGTGAACTTGCTGATAGACAATAGGTTCTGCATAGCTCGAGGAACACATAGAACATCAGATAAAACAAATGATGCCGACGAAAAATTTAAATGAGATGTACCAGTGTGTGTAATAGGAAGGCCAGATCCATCTGCAATTTGAATTTCATCCGTGCCATCATATTCTGTGTGAATGGAGAAATTGTTGAGGTCAGCGGTCAAGTTGTGAGAGGCACCCGAGTCAACCATCCACGGAGGATTTGATCCTGAAGGTGAGCGAGCAAAGTTCGCTTGAGCCGGAGGAGGTCGGCGACAAGTGAGGGCGAAGTGTCCTTTGAATCCACACAGTTGGCATATGATAGGAGTATAGTCGCTGTAGGACGAGGGGCCTGAGCGAGATGGCGGGCGAGCAGAGGAAGGCGGCCGCGAGGAGAAAGTAGGTGGGGTGCTGAAACGGGGCGAGGACGAGTACCGGTTTCCGCGACCATGAGTGGGCGAGGAGCGAGATCTGAAATTTTTCTGACTATGGCGAACAGTGGCATTTGCAGTGGCAACCAGATTGCGAGCAGCCCTGTCTTGGGCTTTTAGAGAGAGCTCATGTTCATAGAGAAGATCATGAAGTTCTTCAAACTTAAGGGATGTTTCGCGTGTTGCGAATTGGGCCAACAATGGTTGCATATTCAGGTCCTAGACCATTAATCACAAAAAGGGTAAGATCATCAGAATTTACCGGTTCATCAATCAAGGCTAATTCGTCAGCCTTTGACTTTATATAGTGGAGATACTCCGTAATTGATCGGTCATCAATGGTGATCCGATGGAGTTCACTTTTGATCTGGTTGACATGAGATCTCGACTTGCCAGCAAACATTCTGGACAAGATCGCCCAAGCCTTCTCCGATGTGGTGGATGAGGAGACAACAGGTAGTATTTCAGGGGCCAGGGAGCCAAATATGGCGGCCAGGAGAAGTTGGTCTTACTGTACCCATGTTAGGACCTTAGAGGAGTTCGATCCGTCGTCACGGCGAGCAGGGCATGGTTTGGAACCGTCAATGAACCCTAGGAGGTTGTGGCCACGAAGGAGGGCCATGAGGTGGGCACGCCATGAAGGGTAGTTTTTGTGGGTGAGTTTGATGGGGAGATTATGTCGGGTGGAGATCGGGACAAGAGTGGGAGCGGTTGTCGGCAACTAGGTGGTTGCCGCGGTGGTGGTGTTGTTGTTGGGTGCCATGAGGGATGAGTAGTAGTGAAGAAGAAACGAGGGTTTAGGATCGTTTCCCTACTGATACCATATAGAAGTTATAGAAAATGTATTTGATTGATTTGTCAAGGTGATTTACAAGAGCTATTTATACAGATGGTTTTGTACATAGAATAAGTTAAGTTTGACTAACTATACAAGAGTTAGGGCTTGACATAAGAAGGGGGAGTGCTTAATCTTTGGGATTGAATATTATGACTAATGGGGAGTGCTTAATCTTTGGGATTGAATATTATGACTAATGGGGAGTGCTTAATCTTTGGGATTGAATATTATGACTAATTGAAGCGATTAATTTTCTTTTTATAATATAAGTTTTGAATTAATTTCAAATTAAATCACTTTTACTTATACAAGTAATACTATTTTGATCATACAACAACACAGTTTTAGTCGTATAAAAACGGAGTAGAAAACGTGAAAAAAAATCAAGTTCGAAGAAAAATACGAAATAAAAATAGTGGTGAAAAACTGACGTATCAGGATTAGATATGAAAATAGAGAAACTTGAACAATGTAGAAATGATAGCGAAGAAAAAACCTGAAAACTTGGGAAAGAAAGAAGGAATGAACAACAACAAAAAAATTTAAAAACTAATAGATTATTGTAACATTATAGTCTTTATTCAAAGATTTATGTCCTAGTACATGAAAATGTAAGAACATGGACAATGAAAAAATGAATTGATTTAGTGATTCACGTGTTGCTAAATGAACAAAATAGTGTTACTACAAAAAAAAACAGGGTGTTACAACATGAACTAATAACAAGCTCCACCACCTGTTCCTCAACCCACTTCTATGCCACTAAACACTAGTGGTTCTACCATCCCTGGTTGTGTTTCTTCACCTGATTCGCTCATTGCACGTCATCCTATAGTTACAAGTGCTATAAACAACATTGTTAAATCAAATCTGAGGTAGGGTTTGTCCTCTTCTATACAATTTGATATTGAGCCTCAAATTGTTTATCGGGCCTTATCAGATAGTCAGTGGTGTGAGGCTATGTCTTTTGAATTTTTTTGCTTTGCTCAACAATAATATTTGAGACCAAGTTTCTCCCATGATGCTCAATATGTTGTTGGCTATAAATGAGTCTTTTGAATTAAACACAAATCTGATGATTCCGTTAATAAGTTTTAAATTCGTCTTGTGCAAGGGGCTTCACTAGCGATATGGTGTTGACTACTTTGAGGCTGATAGTCCATTTTTTAAACCCGACATGGTTCGTCTTATTCTCAATACTGATATCTTTTGAAATTGATCCATTCGCCAGCTTGATGTCAACAAAAGATAAAATGAAGTATACAAACACAAGACATTTTTTTTTATATCATGATCATTATAAATAATGCAAATGCCATTTTCTTGGAGGAAAAACGAAAGTTCTTAAAAAAGGAAACAATTTTAATTTTAAAAAATACGAAACTATATTTTTTTTGATGTCATATATAATGGCAGTCTTATCAAAATCACTAATTTTGATCAAACCTTTATCTACTGAAGATAAGACAACAAACCCTACTTCTATATATATAGTGGCCTACATGCAATTGATTATGATCAATGTTTGAGCTATGTGTAAAACACTTAAAACCCTTGCAATGAAATTATTTCCATGAAAATGATATCTTTAGCTTGCTTTTTAGCTTCTTAGATTTGTCGGCCTTCGAGTTGAGCTCGAATTAATAGCAAGAAAAAAAAAGGGGGGGGATTACCGGATTAGAGATTTCTCAGGTCACCAATTTTGTATTTTGATTAGAGTTTAGACAATTTATTTATTTAAATTTCGGTCCAATAAATATACTAAAATTTTGAAAATAATCATTTTACAGTTAATATCACTATATCAGGTCACCAAACACATCAACACATATATACAATTTTTTTTTTTTTTTGGGCACGTAGTATGTGATTTTTTTTTTATATTTTTATATCAATTAAAAACTTATTTACATTTATTAATTGCGAAAAATTATGAATAAGACTTAAAATGCTAAATAATATTTAAAAAAAATTGAAAATAAACTGTGAATAATATTTAAAATACTATTTTTTAAAAATAAAATTTTTAAAAATAAAATAAAATAACAAATAAATAAATTTATTCCGAAATCAATGAATTACTCGAAAAAATAATTAACTTATTTAATTAATTATTAAAAACTCAATTAACTTACTTCAATAAATATAAAATTGTCAAAAACCCTCATAAATTTTTTAAATAAATTAAAAAAATCACGGATAAATTAGAAATTCTCACCCCCTCCCCACTATAATAGGAAGATGATGTCGATGATCAATATTTTTTTAACAATTTATTATTTTTATTTTGATTATATAATTTTTATTTGATATTAGCCCGTACAAAATATGTTAAGAATCTTAAGATCCATTTTTTTGTTATACTCACTTTTGATAATATACTTCTATTTATTGGATTAACTTAATAGGGGTGGGATGGGATGGGATGGGATGGGGTGGGGAATGATAACAATGATAGCCGGCCTTGATTCACATTCATGTGAATAAAACACTAGATAAAAAAAAAAAAAAAACATAAAAACTTTGAGAAAAATCAATTTTGAAGAATTTTTAAGAAAATTAACAAAAAAATTTAATTAACTAAAGTAACATAATGTTATTTATTTTTATAATAACACAAATTTAAGAACAAATTACTGTATTTGTTTTACATATGCATAATTTTTTGTAAGAACCGTTTAACCTAATTTGATTCTAGTTAGGATTCATGAGTTTTTGCACAATTGGATCAGAAATGAATATATTTCATACAAAATGTAAATTCATAAAAGAAGCAAATTGTTGGGCGTAAAAACGTTCTTAGCATAATAAATCAAATTATTTCACAAATTGAATGGGTGAGGAAGGATTTAAAGAGTTAAGAAATAATATTTTAGGTAAATATGATTAAATGGCGTACACTCATAATTTATAAATGAACTAAGAAATGGAATATACAAGAAACATTCTAAATTAATTTATACTCATATTACTATATTAGTCATATAAACATATAGTAGTGGCAAAAATAATTTCCAAATTGTCTTACTTTTAAGAAAGTATATTAAAATTGACATGAAAAAAGTAATTTCTAATTAACTTGCCTTACTCAATAAGGTACTCAATAATTTCCACATTTCTAACGCAAAACATTTTATAGGCTGAAAAAGTATCACACAAAAGATAAAAATAACAATAGTAAAAAAAAAAAGGGGTAATTCTTGGTGTAGTCAAATAGTACAAAGTGACTATGTAGTCAACGCGTCGAATCGCGCCACGTGGTGTTGTATGCTTCGTATGAACCTGCTACCTGTTATGCAGGTTTTAATTAATTAAATCATTTTTTAAAGTGTATTTTGTTATTTACTATATTACCCTTCTTTATATATATATATATATATTAAGAAAAATTACTATTCTAACCTTTTTTATACAAATATTATTAATACAAAAATAATTAAATAATAAAGTAATTAAATTAGAAATTATGTTTTTCTTCCCCAATTCCATCGAAGAAGTTAGGGTTCTTTGTTAATTGAAGTTTTTTTGATTCATAATTGAAAAACGAAAGTAAGAAGGTTCCTTGTCCAAATGAATCGAAGCAAGAAATAAGTTTTTCTTACTGATTATGCTTCTCCAATCCACAATGACTCGCTCACTCCCAGATCGATCAAGAAGCAAGAAGTAGCTTTTATCCAACGCTCGCTCAATTCCAGATCGTTCTCCGACCAATCACCTTTTCGGCGACTACTCGGTCTTGGAGCCGTGCACAATTGCACGGTCGATACTCAATCACCCATGTAAATAGAAATATGTATTGGAAGTATTCACTTGCACGGTCCAACAACCATGCACAGTTACACGGTCGATACTCAGTCACCCGTGTAAATAGAAACATGTACTGGAAGTATTCACTTGCACGGTCCAGGAGTCTTACACAATTGCACGGTCGATACTCAGTCACCCATGTAAATAGAAATATGTACTGAAAGTGTTCACTTGCACGGTCCAACAACCATGCACGGTTGCACGGTCGATACTCAGTCACCCGTGTAAATAGAAACATGTACTGGAAGTATTCACTTGCACGGTCGATACTTAAGCACGCGTATAAATATAAACATGTACTGGAAGTATTCACTTGCACGGTCCAGGAGTCGTGCACAATTGCACGGTCGATACTCAGTCACCCATGTAAATAGAAACATGTACTGGAAGTATTCAATTGCACGGTCCAACAGTCGTGCACGGTTGCACGGTCGATACTCAGTCACCTGTGTAAATAGAAACATGTACTGGAAGTATTCACTTGCACGGTCCAGGAGTCGTGCACAATTGCACGGTCGATACTCAGTCACCCATGTAAATAGCAATATGTACTGGAAGTATTCACTTGCACGGTCCAACAGCCATGCACGGTTGCACGGTCGATACTCAGTCACCCGTGTAAATAGAAACATGTACTGGAAGTATTCACTTGCACGGTCCAACAACCGTGCACGGTTGCACGGTCGATACTTAAGCACGCGTGTAAATATAAACATGTACTGGAAGTATTCATTTGCACGGTCCAGGAATCGTGCACAATTGCACGGTCGATACTCAGTCACCCATGTAAATAGAAACATGTACTGGAAGTATTCAATTGCACGGTCCAACAGTCGTGCACGGTTGCACGGTCGATACTCAGTCACCTTTGTAAATAGAAACATGTACTGGAAGTATTCACTTGCACGGTCCAGGAGCCGTGCACAATTGTACGGTCGATACTCAGTCACCCATGTAAATAGAAATATGTACTAGACATACTCAGTTGCACGGTCCAACAACCGTGCACAATTTCACGGTCGATACTCAGTAAACCGTGCAATCCAAAAAATGTGTTGTAAGTGCTCACTTTCACGGTCCAACAGCCATGCCTGGTTGCACGGTCGATATCGAAGTTCAGTAAACCTTGAAAACCAAAAAAAGGCTATTTTCTTGTTCACGTGCTCGAGCCACAAATAGAGTAGTAATGCACAACACACAAGCATCTTTCTCATATTCGAATAAAATGCATATTTCATCTGAATTCAATATGATTATTGTTCACACTTAATTTTAGTATAAACGTATCTTATGACGTGGATTAAACAACACAAGAAATATTAAATTATTATTTAAATAAAAAATCAGCAATTCAATAAAATTCCTGAAATACATATGATCAATATTCATAAAAAAAATCTAACACTAATTGTTTTGGTAGGATCAACATTAATTAACGTTTTTAAAATCATCGTCTTTGTTGAGATCTTCATCATTCTCTCGATCAATGTTGCTCTTCTTATTTGGACATCGCCCAATTTTATGTCCTGAATGTCTGGTAAAGAGATATTATTAAGTTAGTGAGTGTTAAAATGCATTAATGCTTCTTCCGTCGAAGCGAAAGTCATTCCCAAAATTGTATTGTCGTCTATGGGAGCATTTTTGAAATTGGCATACCCAAAAACCTCATCCGACCCCTCTTTTGAACGCATGTGCTCCTCGTGTGATTCATCATCCACTTTGATATCTTCATATCCAACGTCTGAGAACATTGTGGAACGTTGTTGTAAATACAAATTGCAAGAGAAACACAGAAAAAATGAACCAATTGGAATATTGTGAGACGTTCATTAAAAGACATGTTATGCAACATCTTCCAATTTTACTACATTTTCCAATGTTATGCAACATCTTCATATTATATATTTCAATCACCTATTTTAATGTCATATTGTCATTTACGACAACTAATAGCATGTACTTCTAACATAAAATCGAGGAATACCATGTGCTTATAAACATAAAATCCAATTTAAACACTATATCAAATATAAATTTCAAAACTTTACATGATGATTTAACTCAATATTATGTCATTCTAGCTAGAGGATTCAAAGAACGAATATTGTTAGGAATGTGCATTCAATAGCCACTTCCTTTGCTAAATTCGGTTTCAAAATTTCTTTGAAGCATTTTGTCAAACACTTGTTGAGCAGTTATGTTTTTATTTGATTTGAGGCAATTTAAAAAACAATTAATACTCAACAACTCAACCACAATTTTAACAATTTCACAATGTTAATTCAAATACTCAAAACAAATGACGAAAGTAAGAAAAAAATATGAAGATATACATAAGCAACTTTCAGTAATTCACCTACTCCACGATAATATTAAACTTACAAATTAAGAAAACTTGGGGGGGGGGGAGAAGAGGCTCGACGGCGGCACCAAAGAAGCGGTGCGTCGGTGGCGACAGCAAGGAAGCGGCTCGTCGGCGGCGGAAAGGCAGCGACTTGGGGCGAAAGTGGAGTACATGCTCGTAGGGGGAAGAAAACCTATGTATTGTGTTTTAATTAGGTTTAAATTTATATAACTTCTTTTGATTTAATTTAATTTATTTTTTGTTGTTAATTTTAATAATAATATAAGGGTAAATAGGTAGTTTTACCATTATATATTTTAATTAAATTAATTAATATAATAAATATTTTTATTAAGTTAAGGATAAAAATGTAAATTTTAAATTATATATTTTAATTAATTAAATTAATTATACATACAACACCATATAACACCATACGACACATACGCTGAATATTTTCAACACAAAGTACAAAAAGTAACAGGTCATCAGATTTAAGCCTTAGATTTGATTTTTAATAGTTCAGATTAAATTGACTACGATAGTCATACGACATCATACGACACTCTAACTACATGTAGGAGGTCCCAAAAAAATATATAGGGTATTGAAGAAAAAAAAAACTATCCTTTTTTTTTGAAGATAGTAGAATTACAGATAGGAAATAAGTTACATTTCATATGCCCTCACCTATCTAAACAGAAAATTCTACCAAAAGATCACAAATTTCATACTCAATCGTGAGAGAGTGGAAGGATCAACGATCAACCAGCATACCTTGAAACTCCGCGATCTAAGAAGATAGCAACTGCTGTGCTACAAACCTCCCAAACCACAAAAGAACGGACCCAAGGCCTACCAGCTCCAACAGGCACAACAAAGTGCCACCATGGGAAAACCCAAAAAGGGGAAGAAAACCCATCATAACAGGGAAGAAACCAAACCAGCGGGGGAAGGAAAAAATACCGAAATCAGAAATTAACAGCATAGGAAGAAGAAATTAAAAAATGAACCTAACAAACACCAGATCTAACCTAAGAAACCGACTAAATTAACATGCAGAAATGAAAAACCGAAAATAAAATGGGATCAAACAGATGACTCACCCGATCGGTCACCGTGGCTCCGACGGGGAGATTCACCCATTGATCCCAACTAATTTACTGAAAAAGACCCATTCGCCCAATAAAAAAGCGGTGCAGCAGGCGGTACGTTGAGCGTCGGCGCTGCAAGCGGCGCGGCGGCTGTGTTGCAAGCGGCGCGACAGCGCAACAACAAACTTTTGTGCAGAAGGTGGGCAACGGATTAGTTAGGCTGTGATTATGTGTGATTTTGTTTGGGGATTGAAGATGGAGGAGTTATACGCAGGTTTTTTTTTTAGCAGAATTGGGGGAGAAGTTTTAGAGAGAAGCGAGAGAGAAATTTTAATGTTAAAAAAAAAAAAAAAAAAACTATCCTTTATGCTTTTACATAAAATAACATACATTTTTTTCATCATAATGATAATTATAACAAAAATTTACTCACAAATCGTGTGAATGCATGAGGGATATACTAGTAAATATTAACCTAATACTGTATATTTAATTAACCTTAGGGCTTAGGCTTAATGTATATATTATTCTAACCAGCATACAGTAAAACCTCCTTAAATTAATAATTTTGGGAGTTGGGATCATGCAATTTTATTAATTTAAAGATACATTAGTTTATCAATAAATTAATGTTTATTAATTAAAAGAGAGATTTTTTTAATTCAGTAAATTTAGTACATATGTATTAAAAATCAATGAAACATATATGTTTCATTAATTATATTCATGCATACCAACCAATTCTTTATAACTAATTAAATATATTCATTGTATATATGTTTACATTAATTCGTTGCACTAAAAAATATTCATGCATGATGAAGGAAACATAGTCATAGTACTATATAAATTTCAATATAGAAATAAAATAATTCATAATACCTGTCTTCTCATCTAAAAAGCATCGCAAAATCGATTTACAAGAGTGGATTGATGATTTTAAGAAAAATGAAGTAATAATAGATTCATATTTTAACAAATTACCATAATATTTATAATTGTAATATTTATGAATTATTAATTTAGAATTTTAATGGAACCTAATATTTATAAAGGGATTTTTGAAAAAAATATTATTTTATTATCTTATCGAATTTGATGATTTTTTACAAAGGCCCAAGTCAAGATCGAAAGATTTTATTATTTTAGAGAGTTTATTAATTTAGCCAAATTCTTGTATGTTTCTGAGTACACGGTGTACTCTAGGCCCATTTGTAGCCCTACCCTATCCAATGCTTTTCCCAGGCCCAATTTTTGCGACCCGACCCGACCCGCAACCCAATAGACTTTGACCAGTCAAATGTTGACCGTTGACCGTTGACCAGTCAACGGTCAAACTTTGACCTTTTTTTTTTTATTTTTTATTTTTGATTTTTTTTTTCGATTTTTTTTTTTTTTGAAAAAGTGTATGTTATTATAACTAAAAAGTGTATCTTTGTTTTTTTAATTAAAAGTGTATGTTACTATATTAAAAAGTGCAACATTGTTTTTAATGAAAAGTGTATGTTATTATAATTGAAAAGTGTATGTTATAACTGAAAAGTGTAAGTTATATATTAAAGAAAAGTGTATGTTATTATAACTGCAAAGTGTATGATCTATTAATGAAAAATGTATGATCTTTTGGTTATTAATAATTGCACTTTTATAATATACATAAACTGTTCCTAATATTTTGAAAAACATTGTTATTAATTTGACACATTTTATTATTTAAACTTGCACTTTTATGACTATCAATGATACACCTTTTTGTTATTAGTCTTGCACTTTTATAATCTAGATAAACTGTTCCTAATTTTTTTTTTAAATTGTTATTAATTTCACAAATTTTATTATTTAATCTTGCATTTTTATGACTATCAAGATACACCTTTTGTTTATTAGTCTTGCACTTTTATAATCTAGATAAACTGTTTCTAATTTTTTTTTTTTAAATTGTTATTAATTTCACACATTTTATTATTTAATCTTGCACTTTTATGACTATCAACGATACACCTTTTGGTTATTAGTCTTGCACTTTTATAAGCTAGATAAACTGTTTCTAATTTTTTTAAAAAAAATTGTTATTAATTTCACACATTTTATTATTTAAACTTGCACTTTTATGACTATCAATGATACACCTTTTGGTTATTAGCCTTGCACTTTTATAATCTAGATAAACTGTTTCTATTTTTTTTTATTAGCCTTGCACTTTTATAATCTAGATAAACTGTTTCTATTTTTTTTAAACTTGCACTTTTCTAGATAAACTGTTTCTATTTTTTTTTAATTTTTAAACTTGCACTTTTATGACTACGGATGATACACCTTTTGGTTATTTGCACTTTTATGACTATGGATGATACACCTTTTGGTTATTTGCACTTTTATGACTATGGATGATACACCTTTTGGTTATGACTATGGATGATACACTTTTGGTTATTTGTACTTTTATGACTATGGATGATTTGTACTTTTATGACTATGGATGATACACCTTTTGGTTATTAGGCTTGCACTTTTATAATCTAGATAAACGAGTGCTAAAATATTTATTAGGTGCGAAAATAAATAAAAAAGGTGCGAAAATAAAATTAAATTCAAAACTTGATGTAGTTGGGACTCGAACACATGACCTAGTGGTGAAAAACACAATGGGTGACCACTAGACTGTAACGGCTAGTTGGTGGTATATGAGCATGCAATATGTTATTTATCCACATAATTAGGGCTGCAAGTGGACTCAAGTACACCGTGTACTTGAGTACACAGCAGCCCTACCCATTAATTTATAGATGTTTTCCTGTATAACCAAGTTTTAATGTGACATACTATTTTCTTTGCACGTATAATATTTTACTTGTAAATTGATTGTATGCGTGATTGTGGTTTCTTTATTAAAAATTAAAAATTAAAAAAAAATCCACTGCCTAAAAACGTAGTTTTTCTTTTAACGACTTTAAGACCAAAAACGCTTCTACATATATATTTTTTGTCAAATACTTGTATGCACTCGCATGCATGGTGCATACCTCAATTTTAAATTATTTGCATCCATTCATTTAATTAGTTCATCTTTTAAATCATTTTTTACTATAATTATCTGCACTTGCAATTTAATAAGTTCACTCCCAAATCTTTTTTTACCACGTTATTTGTACTCGCTCATTTTATGAGTTCACCCCCAAATCATTTTTTACCACGGTTATCTGCATCTAACATTTTATGAGTTCACTCCCAAATTATTGTTTTATCACGATTATCTGCACCCACTCATTTTATGAGTTCACCCCAAAATATTTTTTTAAAAAAAATTACATTAAAAAAAATTATATTATCTTTTTATTAATTTACACAAAATATAATAAAATAAACTCTAATTTATATATTTACAATATGCAGACAAGTTATTGTTGAGTTAAAGATAAGGGTGTTTTTTACACATTATCTACACAATATCTACACAATAAGGGTGTTTTTTTGTAAATTTATAAAAAAAAGTGATTTGTTTTGTAAACACCACAACATATACACAATTGATTTAAAGTGATTAATTTTAAAACACTACCAATTTTCTATTTTAGTGTAAAAATTAATTTTAATCACTTTAAAGCAATCACTATGTTTTGCAAACACACCCTTATTGTATTAGGGACTATAATAAAATCATACATATAATATTATTTTATATTAAAATTTTGAAAAATACTAAAGAAAAAAAAGCTGGAAAAAAATGAAGAAATAAAAAGTTTAGAATAAAAACTGAAAATGGAAAAAAAATTAAAAAGAAAAAAAATTGAGATTTGAGACTAATTTGGATAGTTTATTTTAATTTTATTTTTAGGATTTTATTTTTAAAAACATGGGTGATTTAGTGGTGAATAGACGGTAACTCGGCTGCAAATTGTAAATGTATAAATTAGGGTTGATTTTATTATATTTTGTGTAAATTAATAAAAAGATAATATAGTTTTTTAAATGTAATTATTTTAAAAAAAAATATTTGTGGGTGAACTCATAAAATGAGTGGGTGCAGATAATTTGGGGTGGACTCATAAAGTGAGTAGGTGCAGATAAATGTAGTATAAATATAATATGGGGGTGAACTCATAAAATGATTGGGTGCAGATAATTTGGGATGGACTCATAAAATGAGTGAGTGCAGATAAATGTAGTATAAATATAATATGGGGGTGAACTCATAAAATGAGCGTGTGCAGATAATTGTGGTAAAAAATAATTTGGGGGTGAACTCATAAAATGAGCGGGTGTAGTTGTAAAAAAAATAATTTGATGGGTGAATTAATAAAATGAGTGGGTGCAGATAACTTTATTAAAAATATGATTTATGGGTGAACTTATTAAATTAGTGGGTATAGATAAAATATAAATTAAAAATTAAAATTAAAATTAGGGGGTATGCGAGTGTTACCCATATTATTTTTTAGAAAAAGAGCAGACTTTTGAGAACGAGATAGTGAAAGAAGAATGGCTGTACGGATTTTAATCGGAAATGCGGCTGTAAAACCTCAATTATTTGAGCATTTCCGATCATCCACCACCGGAAATCCAAGATTGTCATTCTTCACAACATCTGCTTCGTTTTCAACTTCCCACTCACCAAGAAAACTGGTACTCTATTCAAAGCCCGGATGCTGTTTGTGCGATGGTCTCAAAGAAAAACTTCACGCTGCCTTCTCTCTCTCTCTGCCCCCAATTCTATTGGCGATATCGATTTTCAGGTTATATCTTTAATTTTCCGTGTGTGCTGCTATTAAGATAGTTTATTTTCAGTTTATTAGTTATAACTACTAATCAGTTGAGTTAGTTAGTTTTAATTAGGGATTAGTATATAAAGGGTTGTTTTTCCCTTTTCTGTATCAATTGAATTCATTCATCATCAATACACTGCGTATTCACTTCCATTTCTTTCCTCTCTTGATCTATGGCTTGATATGGTATCAGTTTTACAGCCGATCCTCACTTCCGCCTAATTCTTCGTTCTCCGGCCGTCTTCTCCGGCGCGCCATTTTACCCTAGTTTGAGCGATTTTGCTCGATTTTATCCCCTTTTCTTTCCGATTCCGATGGCGCCCGATCCGCTTTCTCTTGACCCAGCCAAGAATCCTCTTTCGCCTCTCGCACTACATCATAACGATAATCCAGTGGTCGCCATCGCCCTCGATCCTTTAATCGGATCAAATTTTGTCAGCTGGAGTCATGCGATTAAGCGTGGTCTGAGTGTCAAGAACAAGCTTCCTTTGATCGACGGTTCGTTGCCTCAACCTATTGAAGAAGACGATCCTGCCGTTTTCGCAGCCTGGGTTCGTGCAAATGACCTGGTCTTGATGTGGATCCTCAACTCAATCTCCCCAGAAATAAAGCACACTCTGGAATACTTCTCCTCTGCCCAACAGGTATGGGATGAATTAAAAATTCGTTATACTAGTTCTGATGGTACTAGAGTTTACCATCTAGAGAAAAGCCTTAGTTCTATTGCCCAAGATAATCAATCTTTAGTTACCTACTACAATCAATTCAAGAGTTTATGGGATGAGTATCTTAGTTTTAGGCCTATCTTGTCTTGTTCTTGTGATGCTTTGAAAATTTGTGAGTGTGATATCCCTAAGAAGATTTCGAAAACTCAAGAATAGGATGCAGTAATGAAATTTCTAGTAGGCCTTGATGATTCTTATTCTACTATTCGTAGTCAACTGCTTTTATCTTCTCCTTTCCCCCCTTTGGCTAAGGTTTTCTCCCTTTTATTGCAAGAAGAATCCCAGAGGACCCTTAACACTCCTCATTCTGTTAATCTTGATTCTGTGGCCATGTTTTCTAAACAGCCTATTCAAAAATCCTTTAAAGATAAGAGAAAGCCTCTCTTGTGCACTCATTGTGGGGGCACCTCACACACTGTGGATAGATGTTTTCATTTAATTGATTTTTCCCCTGGTTGGAAGGGACCTAGAGGTTCTAGAAATAAAAATGATAACACTACCTCTGCCAATTTGGCTTTTCCTCATCCCACTAAGGAGGATCCCCTCCCATCTAACCCTTTGGTGAACCATGAACTGTTTGATCAATTTTTGAAATACACTAAGACACAGCAGCCACCACAAGCCCCAACTTCACCCCATGCTGCAGCTGGAGCTTTTGTCCATCACTCTGACCAGCCACAGGATACAGGTATCTCTCTTTGTTCTCAATCTGATAGTTCCAATTCAAATATCTCCACTTGGATTTTGGATACAGGTGCCACAGATCACATGACCTCTGATTTTTCCTTGTTTTCCTCTACCCCTTGTAAATCTAACATCAAAATCAGCCTCCCTAATAATGCCACCTCCACTGCCACTTTTATAGGAAACATAAAATTGAGTGATTCCTTAACTCTATATAATGTTCTTTATGTCCCTGACTTCACTCACAATTTATTGTCTATATCTCATCTAACTAGATATTCTAGTTGCTCTGTGAATTTCTTGTCTTCACACTGTGTTTTGCAGGACATCCACACCAAGACAGTGATTGGTTCTGCTGAACAAACTGGAGGCCTCTACATTCTCAAGATTGCTTTATACCCTGTACACTCTGCTCTTCTTTCTAGCACTCATAGTTTGTGGCATTATAGACTAGGGCATATCTCTAATAAATGCTTGTCTACTATTGAAAATCTGAATGTAAGACCTAGAGACAAAAATCATGTTTGTAACATTTGCCCTTTGGCTAAGCAAAAGAGAAGACCCTTTCCTATTAGCACTTCTGTTTCTACTTGTGCTTTCCATTTAATACATTGTGATGTATGGGGGCCATTCTCTACTGTTTCTCATTTAGGTCACAAGTTTTTCTTGACCATTGTTGATGACTTTACTAGATGCACTTGGATATACATGTTGAAGCATAAATCTGATGTTCTGATTTCTTTGCAAAATTTTTCTAACATGATTCTTACCCAATTCAATGCTAGAATAAAGATATTAAGGAGTGACAATGGTACTGAGTTCCTATTACATGATTTCTATCATACCCTGGGAATAATTCACCAAACTTCTTGTGTGGAAACCCCTCAACAAAATGGTTTGGTTGAGAGGAAACACCAACACCTTCTCCAAGTAGCTAGGTCTCTCCTCTTTCAATCTGGCTTACCTTTGAAGTTTTGGAGTGAATGTATTCTCACTGCTGCACATATCATTAATAGAATTCCTTTGTCTATTCTTGCACATAAATCTCCTTTCCAGCTTTTGTATGCCAAGAATGTTGATTATTCATACATGAGGGTTTTTGGTTGTTTATGCTTTGCTAGCACCCTCACTGCACACAGGCACAAATTTCAACCTAGAGCCACTAAATGTATCTTTTTAGGTTACCCTTTTGGTACCAAGGGCTACAAACTCTTGGACCTATCTTCTGGAAAAATATTTATCTCCAGGAATGTCAAATTTTTTGAGCATGTTTTTCCTTTTACTATTTCCACTTCAACACTACCTGCCTCTGTTGAAAATAACACTCACTTGCATGCTATACCTATTGATGATCAGTGTTCTGATTCTTGTGATTCCCCTTTTGTCTTTGATCACCCTCCTCCCTTGAATAACACTCAGGTTGATAATACTCTTGGTGGTACTGAATCTGTTTCCCCTGTTGTTAATGATCATCATGCTCCCTTAAGAAAATCTGATAGAGATAGACATCCCCCTGCATATCTTGATGCTTATCATACTACTTTACCTCCATCCTTTTCTGGTACCACCTCTTCCATTAAAAAGAGCAACAAATATCCTATATCTGATTTTTTGTATACAGGTAACCTTTCCACCTCTTTTCTCTCATATACAGCCAACATCTCCCAAATCATTGAACCTACCTCTTATAAACAAGCCATGAAAGATGTTAATTGGCAAAAGGCCATGGAAATTGAAATTCAGGCCCTTGAAAAGGCCAACACTTGGACCCTTGTCCCTCTTCCTCCCTCTAAACATACTATTGGTTGTAGATGGGTTTATAAGGTCAAATATAATTCTGATGGCTCTATTGAAAGGTATAAGGCCAGGCTAGTGGCCAAGGGTTATACTCAGCAAGAGGGAATTGATTTTTTTGACACATTCTCCCCTGTAGCTAAGATAACCACTGTTAGGATTTTGCTTGCCATTGTTGTTGCTAAAAAGTGGCACTTACACCAACTTGATGTTAATAATGCTTTCTTGCATGGTGATCTAGTTGAAGAGGTATATATGTCTCCCCCTCCAGGTTATCATACTCAAAATAGAGTGTGTAAACTCAATAAAGTTTGTATGGCCTTAAACAGGCATCAAAGCAATGGTTTCAAAAGTTATCAGATTCTCTTACTTCTGTTGGTTACATTCAATCTACTGCTGATAACTCTTTGTTTACTAAAACCACTGCCTCTTCTTTTACTGTCATACTTTGTTATGTTGATGATCTCATTGTTACTGGAAATTCTTTGCATGACATTATTGCTATCAAGGATTACCTCCATGCTCAGTTTACTATTAAAGATCTTGGCTCTTTGAAATATATTTTGGGAATAGAAGTGGCCAAGAGTCCTAAAGGCCTGCATTTATGTCAAAGGAAATATGTTTTGGATCTTTGGCTTGAATTTGGTTATTTGGACAGTAAGCCTTTTACCACTCCTATGGATCAGAAACAAACTTTCATTGATGCTAATGCTCCTCTTCTCAGTGATCCTTCCATTTACAGGAGCATAGTAGGCAAGTTATTGTATCTAACAATAACTAGACCTGATATTGCCTATTCAGTCCATGTCCTTACTCAATTCATGAGTAAACCAACCACTGCTCACATGGCTGCTGTCCATAGATTGCTTAGATATCTTAAAAGCAATCCAGGCCAAGGCATCTTCTACTCCTCCACTAACAATTTTAAACTTCATGCCTTTTTCAGATTCAGATTGGGCTAGGTGCCAAGTCACTAGGAAGAGCATTACAGGCTATGCCATATACTTGGGGGATTCCCTCATATCATGGAAATCCAAGAAGCAGCCTACAGTAGCCAGATCTTCAGCTGAGGCAGAGTACAGAGCCTTGGCCACTACCACTTGTGAAACACAGTGGATCCTCTACATCCTTAAGGATCTTCACATCCTTCATGACAAACCAGCTGCTATGTATACAGATAGCAAATCAGCACATGCAATGGCTCACAACCCCTGTTTTCATGACAAGTCCAAACATATTGCCATTGACATGCATTTCACAAGAGAGAAGATACACAATGGAGTCATCAAGCTCATTCACATACCTTCTCAAGACAATTTGGCAGATATTTTCACTAAACCTTTGCCTCCTGCATTGTTTAGTCTTTTTAAATCCAAATTGGGCCTTGTAAATATCCATGCCCCATTTGAGGGGGGTATTAAGATAGTTTATTTTCAGTTTATTAGTTATAACTACTAATCAGTTGAGTTAGTTAGTTTTAATTAGGGATTAGTATATAAAGGGTTGTTTTCCCCTTTTCTGTATCAATTGAATTCATTCATCATCAATACACTGCGTATTCACTTCCATTTCTTTCCTCTCTTGATCTATGGCTTGATAGCTGCTCAATTCACGTTCTCGAATGTGCGTATGTGAAATTTATTGGAATATCCGAGTAATGGTTATGCAAATGTAAGCTTCGGATTGGTTTTTTTATTAATTGGAAGTTGAAAATCAAGCAATTGAATGTTTTATGCTGTAATTTGTGGGAATTTTGATTGGTTTGTAGTAAACTTGAAGTTCGTCTTTAGGAAGAGTTGCGAAGCTTTTTCCGCGAAATAGAAGTGTAGAATATCACCTTTCGGATCATTAGCAAAGAAATTTTGTATTGCAATAGATGGACTTAGAACTTGTAATCTAATTTTCCTAGCTCAAATCTTTGTTGACATTTAGAGTTCATGGAAATATAATGAATGGGGTGTTTTTCAGATAAGGGATATTACGAGTAATCCAGAGTGGGAGAGGCTTTACCAGTACGAGATACCTGTGTTGGCCAGAGTCCGGGAAGATGGCTCCGAGGTAGTTTCGTTTTTTTTACTTTTCGTGTGTGAATATGTTAGTATATTCATTGATTTAAGGTGTCCATTGGTAATTATTTAGTGCAGCAAAATTACTCTTTTTAAGGTTGATTATAAATTGAAGGACTGCATTAGAATTCCACTCTAGCAAATCGGTCGTTCGGATTGATGTAGATTCAAAAGCCATCACTCTCGGTTTAAATTATGTTTTGAGTGATTTGGATGGATTTGAAGTTTACTCTAACAAACGAATGCTCACAATCTTCTTGAATTTGAGTCTTGCAAAACTGCTAACAAATTATAAGATGAGTGAAATTAGAAATATAAAAGGTATATCAATTTAAAAAATTAGTCGAAACTCTGTTGATATGGTAGTGTGGTAGATAGTTTCCAGTGTGAGAAGTTCCTTGGCCATGTAAATGAGATGGGGCATTCTGAGGCCTGAAAAGATAGAAATACCGAGAATTAATTAAAGATGATTTAGTTACTCACAATCATTTGATTTAATTCGTTTTCAATAGCCTTGAAAATGATTATCTTAGGATAATCCTATGACTATGATCCTTTAGTCATAGAATGTTTCTGTCACACTTGTAGCAACTACATAGCATCTACATTGAAAATTCTAGTATTATATAGTATATCGTTAGTTCGATAATCTGTAATTTTGGACGGTAAAGTGCAATTTACTCGATAAAAACTCCATATACAAAAGAATGAAAAGATGTAAGATCCTTTTAAATACTTGTAGAAAACTGAGAATATGTTCTTGCAAACAACTCTAAATAGTACAAGTATAGGAAGTGCTTTAGTTGAGATTTTTTATGGCATTAAATGAAAAAAATACAAGATGAAGGCGTTGAGGAACGGTGTAAATTGGTCTTCGTATATGCTAAATCATAATAGGGTAAAAAGATTTAACTTTATGACAAATCAAAGTGTAAAAGTGTGTGATGTTGCATTATTATATTATTATGATTAGAAAAAAAAAACCATATTTGCCCTAACAAGTCATTGGAGTGAGTGTAGTGTAGGAAAAAATGGTGTTGATAGGATTTATAGGTATCTATAGAGATGAATATATTATGTTTCTGAAAACCAGATCTAACATCCCAGAAGTAAAACCGGATTTGGATTTTGAAATTCCAAAACAAAAATACTGGGAAGATTGAATTGTGGTGTTATCTGTTTGTTCCAGGAGACACTTCCAAGATTATCTCCCCGCCTCAGGGTCGAGCTCGTCCACAAGAAGATAGCAGCTGTTTTCGATCAGTAAAAAACGATCAAGTGTGTGGGAGTTTGTTACTTGGAATCAATACAAAATGAGATAATAATTAACTTATTTTCAATTTATTCTCCTTGTATTAATTCTCATTAGTCACATATTTTGATTCACTATAAAGTACTTGGACATTGCTTTCTACTGTCCAGTTGGTTTCCCAATTTACTATCGATAAGATTTGTACCCTTAACACAATATACAAATTAATACAATCCCTGCACGATGCTAAAATTCTATTTTGGTTCTTGGAATTCATTTATTCATGTAAAAGTTGGATAAAGAGAGAAGTGATCGTATTAGTTATTCCTTAATTAATAAGGCCTGGATTTTGAATATAACTAGAATTTTCATAAAAAAATTACTTAAAATTTTAAGTAAATTTCCCATGAAACAAGCTCTACGAAAGAAATACATTTAGGAAAAACCATGAAGTTGTAATGTAAAATACAATTTCAACATTTGACTGGAATTAGGAAAAATGAAAAAATATATATGTTGGATAAAAGTTTTTTTGTTTTGTTTTTGTTTTTGAGTTATGGGTGTGATGTTAATAAGGATACTAGGGAGCTATATATATAGTTGGTGAGTGATTGTAAAATGATATGAGCTCTCTCCATTTCAATTAAACTAAAAGAGGTAAAGCAACAAAAGAGGTGTGAACTAACTACCAATATGAAAATTACACGGTATATTAGTAAATATACTCTCATTCAAACTAAAAGAGGTAAAGCAACAAAAGGGTTTGTGGCGGCAGCGGCGGCGGCTAGGGCTGGATAGCGGCGGCGGCGGCGGCTGGTGTGGATCAGGCGTGAGCCAAGAGACGCTCTGATACCATATAGATTAATGAACAATATAGAAAATATAATTTCTTGATTAGTTGTAAGAGTGATTTACAATGGGTATTTATACAAGAGATAATTAGGTCTAACGTAACCCTAATGGGCTTTATAAGAGAGCTCATAGGAAACTGAGATGGGCCTATACAATAAATAAGAATGAGAGTGTATTTAACAATATAGGTCCAATATGCCCCCTCAAGATGGAGTACCATAGGATAGTCCAATCTTGGACATAAGAAGCTGGAGGCGAGCACCGGAGAGGGGTTTGGTGAGGGCATCGGCAAGTTGGTCGGCAGTCGAGACATGCGAGATGCGGAGCCGAGCAGTTTTGACTAGGTCACGAACAAAGTGGAAGTCGATGGCAATGTGTTTCATTCGTGAGTGGAACACGGGGTTTGAGCATAAGTAGGTAGCCCCAATGTTGTCACAGTAAATGACTGACACCGGGGAAATGGAAAAGTGTAGTTCTTTGAGTAAGGATGTTAGCCATTGTACTTCAGAGGCCGCTGAGGCAATGGCTCTGTATTCGGCCTCAGTTGATGAGCGAGCAACAGAGTTCTGCTTTTTGGACGACCATGAGATAGGATTGGCCCCCAAAAAGACGACATAAGCACTTGTGGAGGTGCGATCATCATGGTTGCCTGCCCAGTCGGCATCCGTGAAGCAGTGGAGCGAGGAGGATGAGGACGGGGTAATGTTGACTCCAACATCCCTTGTACCATTGAGGTAGCGTAGTAGGCGCTTGACGACATTCCAGTGAGTGATGGTGGGTGCATGCATGAACTGAGATAACTTATGGACGGCAAAGGCGATGTCAGGTCTGGTGAGCTAGAGATACTGAAGGCTGCCGAGCACTTGACGATACTGGGTGGAGTCAGTGGGAGAGGTGCCATCCGAGAGTGTAAGGCGAGCAGAGGTGGATAGTGGAGTTTGGACTGGTTTGGAGTCGATCATGTTGTATCGGGCGAGCAGATCGGTGACGTATTTGCGTTGGGAGAGCAGGCATGAAGTTTTAGAGCGAAGAACTTCCACTCCCAAGAAATAGGATAGAGGACCAAGGTCCTTGACAGAGAATTTGGCACTGAGGTCGGCAGCCACCCGGGCGAGCATGGGCGAGGAGTTGCCCGTCAGTATGAGGTCGTCGACATAAACAAGGAAGTAGGCGACCACCCCATTGTTGTTGTGGACGAACAGAGACTCATCAGAGTGAGTGGGGTTGAATCCAATTTCTTCGAGAAATGAGCGAAGAGCATAGTACCATGTGCGAGGTGCCTGCTTTAAGCCATAGATGGATTTGCGTAGTTTACAGACATAAGTGGGAAAGGTCTTGTCTTTGAAGCCTGGAGGTTGAGCCATGAAGACTGTGTCTGAGAGCTCTCCATGGAGGAAGGCGCTGTTGACATCAAATTGGCGAAGAGGCCAGTTGTTGGTAACCGCAATGCTGAGGACTGTTCGCACAGTGGCGGGCTTGACCACGGGGCTGAATGTTTCAGTGAAGTCGACACCTGGTCGCTGATGAAAGCCTTTGGCGACCAGACGAGCCTTGTATTTATCCAAGGTGCCATCTGGTTTTCGCTTAATACGAAAGACCCACTTGGAGCCGACCACGTTCTGAGATGTAGTGGGTGGAACTAAGTCCCAAGTGCCATTCTGAAGAAGGGCATCAAATTCAGCCGACATGGCTGCTCGCCAATTTTCGTTCTTGAGTGCCTGTGAGACACAGCTTGGTTCAATGTCAGAAGCAACAATGGAAGTAAGTCCATACCTTGGATTAGGCTTGAACACTTGATTTTGAGCTCGAGTGACCATGCGAGATGCAGGAGGTCGTGGGGGAGCATTGGTCGGCACAGGGATGTCAGGTGCGACTGTGGTCGGCTGAGGTGTGGTTGGCTGGTCGACCAGTGTGGTACGATGGGAAATGGTAGTGGTCAGCTCTGGGTTGGGGGCGAGGATGGTTGTGGCAGGGTTGGGAAGTGGAGGTGCCATAAGGATGGGCGAGGAGTTGGAATCAGTAGGCGGCGGGGGGTTGGAGGTCGCCAAAGGAGATGGTTGATTGGGAGGAGAGATGGAGAAGGGAAACGTATGTTCAGCAAATTGAACATGACGCGAGGTGTAGATTCGGTTTGTGGAGCGATCAAGACAGAGATAAGCGCTTTGCGTGGGTGAGTACCCAAGAAAGACACATGGAGTAGAGCGAGGGTCAAGTTTGTGGGTGGTGTAAGGGCGAAGCAGAGGCAACCAAATACACGGAGTTTGGCCAGATTAGGGGGGCGAGCAGTGAGTTTTTCATAGGAGGAAACCATGTCAAGGTTAACTTTGGGAAGGCGATTTATGGTGTAGGCTGCCGAGCAGATGGCATAGGGCCAATAAGTAAGGGGCATAGAAGCATGATGAAGGAGAGCAAGGGCTGTGTCGACCACATGACGATGGCGACGTTCAGACATGCCATTATGTTCGGGAGTGTGAGGTGGGGTGGTGAGATGCGCAATGCCATGGGTTTGAAGAAAGGAGCGAAGAGCAATGAACTCTCCCCCATTATCTGAGTCAAAGGTTTTGATTGTGTTTTGATAGTTGTTTTCAACAAGAGTTTTGAACGTGTCATTTGTGACTTTTAATTTTAAAGGATTAAAAATAAATTATCGTAATTCGGTAGTGGCCCGTTTAACTCGTGGGCTGCTAGAGTTAAGTTTAGGTCCCAACAATTGTAGAATTGTTAATAATGAATCGATTAAAGTTCTAATTCATTTAGCTCGTAACCTTGTAGAACTAACTCTATAGGAATAGGTAGCGCGATAGACATAGTTCTGCACAATAACTAAATTCAAGGAAGAGAGATCAAACGGTCCTGTCTGCCCGTTTTAAGTTTTTTTTTTTTTTTGCCGAAGGGTGTGGTTATTTTTTTGGCATGGACATATGGTTATAAATAGCTATATTTAAATACAGAAATATCATAGGATTACAGACTTTGTTTAAAAACTGTTTTATAAGAATACATTTAAAAATATATTAATAGAATACATATTATCACGCTATAATAGAGATGTAATCAACTTAAAATGTTTGTGAATTATTCAGGAGTCGACTCGTCGTTTAATAAAACTCGTCAAACATAAATAAATAAACAAATTCAAACTCAATGATATTAAATTGTGACAATTAAATTTGATCATTTTTAAATTGGTGAGTTCGATAATTATACTATATATTAAATAAGATTTATAAATGAGATGTAAAAATATACAAAATTTATACAAATTTCAAATATATGAAAAATATACTTAATTATTCCTTAATATCCCAACTTTGAATGGAATGAGAATGAATGCAAATCTTTGAATTACCGTAGTAACTCCTCCTCCACCTCCATAGTACGCGCGGCTCCATTGTAAATAAGTCGATTAAGTATCTCGATTGGTACGACTTCACTTGAGCGTCCGTATGAATGAGACAGCACAAGCTCTTTAGGTTTAGAAGAGCAAGGATAATTTTGACCATGATGACCTACTAGATTAAGTATATAGAGATTAAGTATATAGGGAGACATTGATATTTCTTTCCAAAACAAAGTTTTCCAATATAGCAAACCATCAAGGATTTGTATCCTCTCGACAATATACAATTCCTCGAGTCTAAAATTCTATTTCACCAAATTTACTTCAAATTTCATTTCAAGTCGGACTAGCTACATTTAGGAAAAAACATGAAGTTGTAAGGTAAAATACAATTTCAGCTTTTGACTAAAATTAGAAAAAATGAATAGATATATAATAACTGGTAAATGTTTTTTTGTTTTGTTATGAAAGTAAAATACAATTTCAGATATATAATAACTGGTAAATGTTTTTTTGTTTTGTTATGAAAGTAAAGTAACTGCTAAAGGTTTTTTTGTTTTGTTATGAGTGTGGTGTTAATGGGGGATATATATAGTGGCCGGGTGAGTCACAGGAAAATGATATGGATCGGACTCTCTCCATTTCAATTTCTTTCACATTATATATATATTGCTCTTCAGACTTATTTTAGATTTAATATTTTTTTATTTTACTACACACTCGAAAACTTTTTGTGGCAAACAAATACATAATAACTTAATACTGTAGTTATTACTCTCCCTCTCTATTGACTTTAACACAAGATTTTAATGTAAGAGTTGTTTATTAGTATTATAAAGAATAAACATAATTTTTTGTTCATGCATGGTGTATTAATAGTCAATTAAGGAGAATATATAAGATAAAAAAAAGTTTTTGTTGAAAAAATAATGACATTTGATGTAATTTTGAAATATTTAAAAATATAATTGAAAAGAATAAAGTTATTTTTTTACTATTTAAAAAAAAAACAATCTAATATGGGATGGACCAAAAATATAGAAAAGTAAGATAATCATTAAAATACCACCATTAATGAAATTTGAAACTTCAATTTGTAAAAAATTAAACAGACTAATATTTTCATGTATATTAATCCACTCACCTAATCTTTTGTATGACGTTGAAGGGGTAAAAGCAATAAAAGAGGTGTGAACTAACCACCAACATGAATTACATTGTGAATCAATTCACTTACCTACTCATGTTAATGTATAGTATCACTCAAAGTTCATTGAAAAGCAATGAAAGATGTGATATTTTTAATTTAAAGCATATTAATATTAATCCACTAATTATAACATGTTCAAAGTGTTACACATGAATGAATGCTCATAATCTGCTTGAAATTGATATTGCAAATTTGAGGTAGTTGATGGAGAACAAATTAATTATAAGAGGGGTGAAATTAGAAGTATAACAAGTATATCCATTTAAAAATCATGACATAATGCATCAAAAGCTATCTAAATTATCAACTTATGTTTCAATTGGTCTCTGCAACCAAAATTTTGAAGATAATTCCCTGTTGCAGCGTCTCATTAAAAATATATGAGAGTCACTCAACACTAACTCTGTTGTAAATTATTTTTTGAAATTACAAGCTACGACCACTACATTGTTTAGAAAGCAAAGATTTGGCGGGTTCTACGTACGGTCATATATATTGATGGAGAGTAAGAGGTATTATATATATTGTAAATAATAATTGTAATAGGAGTGATCTAGTCGTTAGGATATTTAGTATTGCTAAGATAGTTGGTATCTTGAATTACATGGTTTGTAATAGGGATAATACGCATACAAATTGAATATATTTGAATTAGTCAAATATCTTATCTTGTAAATATATTATCTAGATTATTGTTGTATATCCCTTGTATTTCTCACGCATATTCGGTATATATATTGGATTTACTCTATCACCTCATTAACGGTGATCTCATATTTACTCTCACATGGTATCAGCCAAATTCACCTAAACCCTAAAATTTTCTTATGACATTACGTTAATATCTCTCCTTTCCTGTTAAGTTCTCCCTGCTCATCAATGGCGACTACTGTTCCTTCCATCCCCCTGAACATACTTGTTCATCTTCAAACTATCAAACTATCTTCTTCAAATTACCTTCTCTGGAAGAGCCAAGTCGTGCCGGTTCTCACTAGTCATGACCTTATTTCTCATGTAACCGGCACTCTCACCACTCCAGAAAAATCTATCACCGAAAATAATGCTAAAATCCCAAATCCAGCATATACAGCCTGGTATGAAAAAGATCAAAAGATTCTTAGCCTTCTACTTTCCTCACTCTCAGAAGAAGCGATTTCCGAAGTAATTGGCTGCAACACCTCGCGTGCAGTGTAGATCGCTCTTGAGGTTGCGTATAGCCAACCCTCAGTTTCTCGAGCCTATCATCTCCGCAACGAACTGCTGAATCTTCGTCGTGGCTCGATGACTGTTGATGAATACAGTCGAAAGTTTCGCTCTCTTTGTGATCAATTAGCTTCGATTGGTCGCGCCGTCGACGAAGCTGATAAAACCCATTGGTTCTTAAGCGGCCTCGGTCCTCAATTTGTTGGATTCTCGGATACTCGAATGGCCATGTCGCCAATGCCCTCTTTCCGCGACATTATTAATCAAGCTCTTAATTTTGAGCAATTCACCCGCTCCATGACTTCGCCGGCAGTCTCGACACCTACGTTTGCTGCAAATCGCATGGGTTCAAACTATCATCGCTCTAAACCTTCCAATCGCGGTGGTGCTTCTTCTGTTGGTCAATTTCGGCAACGTGCTGGTTCTGCTTCTCACACACATGGAAAATCCCACGATCGTGGTTATTCTGATGCGGCCAAACGGAAATCATACATACCAAATTGCCAAATCTGCCGAACACCTGGACACTACGCCGATCGTTGCCCCGAACGCTACGCACGGCAATCTCAGTCCGCTGCAAATCTGGCTCAAGCCTTCGACACTCAATGTAAGGTCTCTCCGTCCCAAGTTTCAGATTGGTATCTTGACACAGGAGCTTCTGCCCACATGACTCCACATTCCTCATCTATGGATACCATCATTCCGTACAATGGTAAGGACACTGTTATTGTTGCTAATGGTACTTCAATTCCCATTTCACATACTGGTACTTGTCGTGTTCATGAAAATGTTAAGTTATTGGATGTTCTAGTTGTGCCGCATCTCACTAAGAATTTGATGTCCATCAGTAAATTAACAAGCGATTATCCTGTCGATGTTTTGTTCACTGATAAGTCGTTTGTGATTCAGAGTCGACTGACACAGGAGCCTCTGGCTCGGGGCAGACGTAGTCAGGGACTCTACGTTTTGGAATAAGGCAAGCCAGCTTTGATTGCAGCATTACGTGCAACATCGTTACAGGGATCTTTTGAGCTTTGGCATCATAGATTAGGCCACGTTTCAAATTCTGTTATTAAGTTATTAAGAAAATTGGGTTTATTATCTATTTCTTCGTTGTTGCCTAAACCGACTTTATGCACTCCTTGTCAATTAGCTAAAAGCAAACATTTGTCATTTTCATTAAACGATAAACGTGCATCACATGTTTTGGATTTGATTCATTGTGATTTGTGGGGGCCTGCGCCCGTTTGCTCTAATGATGCCTATCGTTATTATGTGATTTTCGTTGATGATTATTCTCGGTTTACGTGGTTGTATCCAATGCATGCTAAGTCAGATTTTTACACTATCCTGCTGCAATTTCACAAGTTTGTTTGCACTCAATTCTCGTGCCCAGTCAAGATATTTCAAAGTGGTGGGGGGACTGAATTTGTAAATGGACGAGTTAGAGAATTTTTCAACTTGAATGGCATTCACCATCGTATTTCTTGCCCTTACACTCCACAGCAGAATGGCCGTGCTGAGCGCAAACATAGACATATCACTAAAACAGGTCTTTCGTTGATGTTTCATGCAAATATGCCTTCTTATTTTTGGGTTGATGCTTTTTCAACTGCAGTCTATATCATTAATCGATTGCCCACTCTGTTGCTTGGTAATAAATCTCCGTTTGAGCTTCTGTATCACGTGCCACCTAATTATGCAAATTTCAAGTCATTTGGTTGCAGGGTATTCCCTTATCTTCGTGATTACGCGCCCAACAAGCTTGCTCCTCGCAGCGCTCCGTGTATCTTTTTGGGTTACAGCTCTTGTCACAAGGGGTTTCGGTGTTACGATCCTATTACTTCTCGATTCTACACCACTCGACATGCTCAATTTGATGAGTCATCGTTCCCATTTTCCGCAACAAATATTAATTCTGATACAACATCACTTGACATCTGTTCATTTCTGGAACCTCCTTCAGGCCCTCCTCGGCCCTTGGACGTCGACGGCCCGTCCACGACTCATCAACCTCCTCTAATTACTCGAAAGTCGAGTTGCTCAATATGTCCGGCACAATCTGATGTCGCCCAGTTCGATCCCCCTATTCTGGCTGACGAGCCAGCTCAGGTTCACCCTCCGACGGTGGCCCCACCTATTGCCGAGATATTACCCCCACCTGTCGCAGCCCTTTCCCCTGTTGCTCCGGTTCATCCGATGACCACTCGGTCCAAATCAGGCATCTTCAAACCTCGATATATTGCAGATATTGCAACAACTGACCTTTTATTGGCTCTCTCTACCTCTGACGAGCCTAAAGGATTTCGGTCTGCCCTCAAGCACTCTCATTGGCTTGCTGCGATGCGTGTTGAGCTTGATGCTCTTCACGCTAATCATACTTGGGATTTGGTTCCCCGTCCTGCTGATACAAACATCGTTGGTTCAAAATGGGTGTTTCGGACGAAATATCGATCTGATGGATCTATTGAGCGTTACAAAGCTCGTCTCGTTGCTCAGGGTTTCTCTCAGATTCCGGGTTTGGACTTCTCACATACATTCAGCCCAGTTGTCAAGGCTGCGACGGTTCGTATCATTCTATCTTTGTCTGTTAGAAACAGTTGGCCGTTACATCAGTTGGATGTTAATAATGCGTTCTTACATGGCATTCTTCCAAAACCCGTTTTTATGGCGCAACCTCCGGGATTCATCGACCCCCGATTTCCAGATCATGTTTGCCGCCTTAAAAAGGCTTTATATGGTCTTCGACAAGCTCCTCTCGCTTGGTTTGTCCGTTTTAGCACGTTCTTGCTAAGTTTGGGGTTCCATCGTAGTCGTGTCGACACTTCCTTATTCTTTTATGAAAATGATGGTGTCATTCTATATCTGCTTCTATATGTCGATGACATTATTGTTACCAGCAACAACTCCGATTTCCTTCGACAGTTCATTGCCCGTGTTCACAAGGAGTTTGCAGTCAAGGATCTGGGTCGTCTGAGTTATTTCCTTGGTCTTGAGGTCTCTCATTCTACAAATGGTTTATTCTTGAGTCAGGCCAAGTACGCTCGTGATATCCTTGCTCGGGCTGATTTGTTGGAGTTTAAACCTGTCTCCACTCCCTTAGTTGCGGGCGATTCTCTCGTTAGCTCCGGTTCCCCATTCGAGAACCCTACTCTTTATCGCTCTCTTGTTGGAGCTTTGCAATACCTCACGATTACTCGACCAGACTTATCGTACGCAGTTAATCATGTAAGTCAATTTCTGCAATCTCCCACTATTGATCATTTTTCCGCAGTGAAGCGTATCCTTCGTTATATTAAGGGTACCATAAACTTTGGCCTTTCTTTCACACGAGGATCTGACTTCTCCATCATTGGTTACTCTGATGCTGATTGGGCTCGATGTGTTGAGACACGTCGTTCGACGTATGGTTATTCGATCTTTCTCGGCGGTAACTTGGTTTCTTGGAGTGCAAAGAAACAACCCACCGTGTCTCGATCGAGTTGTGAATCTGAGTATCGGGCACTTGCTAACACTGCCCAGGAAATCGTATGGATAACCCAGTTGCTTAAGGAGTTGCACATCCTGCCTTCCCGCCGACCTTTGCTCCTTTGTGATAACAAGAGTGCCTTGTTTCTCAGTCAAAACCCAGTAGCACATAAACGGGCCAAGCACATTGATATTGATTGCCACTTCGTTAGAGAGTTAGTTTCTTCGGGACGCTTAGACACTCAATTTGTTCCGTCCCACCTACAGTTGGCCGATATCTTCACCAAGAGTTTGCCACGTCCCAGGTTCGAGCTACTTCGATCCAAGCTCTGTGTTCATGTTCATCCACACTATCGCTTGAAGAGGGGTAATAGGGATAATACGCATACAAATTGAATATATTTGAATTAGTCAAATATCTTATCTTGTAAATATATTATCTAGATTATGGTTGTATATCCCTTGTATTTCTCACGCATATTCGGTATATATATTGGATTTACTCTATCACCTCATTAACGGTGATCTCATATTTACTCTCACAGTTTGGTATTAGTTAGTAGGGTAATTCTTACGGTAGTCACATTTTACAAAGTGACTACGCAATCACTTTGTCGAAGCGCGCCATGTGGCGTCGTACCCGTAAAAACGACATGCTACCTGTTATACAGGTTTCAGTTATTTTTAACATTATTTATATTATATTTTATTATTTACTATATTACCCTTCTTTTTAAATTTTATTTATATTTTACCTGCACCCACTAATTTAATGAGTGCACCCCTAATCATATTTTTACTAAAATTATCTGCACCCGCTAATTTAATGAATTCACCCCCTAATCATATTTTTACAACAATTATCTGCACCCGCTCATTTAATGAGTTCACCCCCAAATCATTTCTTTTTTACAACAATTATCTACACCCGCTCATTCTATGAGTTCACCCCCAAATTATTTTTTACCACAATTATCTACACTCACTCATTTTATGAGTTCACCCCCAAATT
Source organism: Galeopsis tetrahit (assembly GCA_963675135.1). Classification (NCBI taxonomy): domain Eukaryota; kingdom Viridiplantae; phylum Streptophyta; class Magnoliopsida; order Lamiales; family Lamiaceae; genus Galeopsis; species Galeopsis tetrahit. The sequence goes on along the minus strand of OY776125.1, from coordinate 15,969,115 downwards.
ATTGTTTTACCACGGTTATCTGCACTCGCACATTTTATGAGTGCACCCCAAAATATTTTTTAAAAAATAATCACATTTAAAAGACTATATTATCCTTTTATTATTTTACACAAAATATAATCTTTATATATAAAAGGAAGAAGAGAGTTCTTCTACTCTTGACAAGTGTCACCTATTCTTTTGACACGTGTCCAAAAAAAAATTACAATTGTTTTTTTAAAGAGTAACCGTACATCCTTTTAAGAGAAATAAATTTGAAACGCCCGTCCTTTTCTTTTCTTGCATCTCCTTAAAAGTAAAAACTAATTCTCACAAAAACACATCAGCACAATTTCTCCGGCAAATCAGAGGTCCCTAAAATAGCGACGCTATCACCATTGCTAGGGGGACTCGCGTCGCCGATCTGTTGTCTGGTGTAGAGAAGGTACGCACTTGTCGAACTGCAACTCCGCCGCCACTATCGTCGTAAGTCGCCGACAGGTAATAGGCAAGGGCTAGAGGTATTCTTCCCCCTTTTCTGTTTTGGATTTATTTATTTATTTATACACGTGATCGAATAACATGTATTCGTTTATTTGGGGGTTTTCAAAATCCAATAGATTTATTAGGAAGCAATTGAATAGTTGAAACGTTTCACTTTCCATTCTTTATCCAATGTCTCAGCTTTTCCAATATTCATATCTTCTGCATAATGAAGTTTCTGCCGATCGATCTCCTTCTATTGTGACACTGTTGTCTGTTCGTAATAACGTCGCCGGTTTATTGTATAGTGTGTATCGACCACCGCTGAGATAAATTTTAGTTGTATGCTTTCTTCAATCATAGTTTTCGAATTGAATTTGCTATTTTATGGGCATCTTTAAATGATGTCTTCCGTATTTTTCTTTTTTCTACCATATGTTTTTAGATACACAAATTCGGGAAGTATATTATTTGAACTGATTTTATTTTTTCCATATTATGAATTTGGATATATTGGTTTGGTGGATGATTATTATCATAGATTTAGATTTCTTCTGAAAATTTGATAGAATTTCGTGGTAAATATTTTGGCATGATGGAAAGTTTTGATATATAGATATACTATTAATAATTTAAATTTGATGATGTGAGATGTTTGTTATGCAGGGGTGACATTGTCCAGGTGGATACTTTGATTGTTGAAACTAGGAAGAATGGAATGTGTCAAGATTAGCTTGTGTGTGATAGCAATACGAGCTGAGATTACAACTAGGGCTTCAAGGTTAGGAAATATTGATCGACTGAATAACCTATTTGATCTTTATTGTTTTTTGTTATTCTTGGAGTGTTGTTACTCTATCAGGAGTTTACTTTCTTTCATACATCTAGATTAAGTATTTTTTGTGAGTGAAGAATGATGCTTGGACTCAATGTCCAAGCTTCATCCTTAGAAGTTAGAAATAAAAAATTTTACACTATGAATTCATCTTCATCTAGCTGATGAGTTTATTATCTAAGTCATTTCTTTTTCTAATGAACTTGAGCAGAAGGTACCAATGATGTTGCAGTACATGTTCAAATTCTGAATAAAATTTAGAAACTGGACGTACAAGAAAAGGTGCCGGAAATGCAAAATATTGCTAAAGCCGAGTTGCCTACATTAATTGCAAGTGAGAAGGCTTTCAAGATTGAGAAAATGGCTGAAGTAAATCTTCATGAATGTTACCTGCTAATGTTGATTTCAGAGTTTTTAGAAAATTTAAAGACAACACAAATAAATAGTTCTACTAGAATTCTTAATGATTTGATGGAATCAAGGAGTTAAACTCTTAAGTCATTTCTTTTTCTAATGACAATCTATGAGAAATGATGAATAAAGAGACACGGATATAATCTAAAATGACAAATCATTATAATTCTTTAGATTGTGATTTGGCAAGAGATTGGCTGTGAAGTCCTTTGAAGCAGATCAGTTTCCTGCTAGATTTTCTTTTACCTTAATTCTTAAATGAAACTTTTTTTATTAGGGAGCTGAATGGATTTTAGCCTATAAACACGTAATTAGAAGCAGCGGTGCTTGGTTTGTTGTTGCTTTTGGTCGTGACGACGCAAGTCTTGAAGTCAATAGTTCTGCATTTTATATTCACGCGAACAGAGAAATTTCAAGTGTTTGTAAGTTTTCTGTTTCTAACTTCGTGTATATTCATTCACCCTTTTGTTTAACAAATGAAAGAGAATGCAGATGTGGCCAGACCTGATGAAAAAAGGACGAATGAGTGGATGTGATTCAAACTTTTGTTTTCTAACAGGTAATTTTTTTTCATTTCTTCAATTGCACTCTCCATCTCTCTTTAGGATCATTCCTCACTTCAATAATCAGCATTGTTGCTAATGATTGAACATGAATTTAGTTCAATTTTCATCTCACTGATAATTTTGCAGTATGATTGATTTTGATGGAAGGAAAAATTTGGTGAAATTGCACTACAAGAAAAGTGACTTTTAGTGACAGAATTCCTGTCATTATAGCTTTTCTAGCTAAAAGTCTTTAGTGGCGGTAATTGACTTTTAGTGAGAGGTCCTGTCATTAATTCTCAAATTCCTGTCACTAAAGACTTTTAGCTAGAGAAGCAATAATGAGAGGATGCTGTCACTAAAAATCAGTTTTCTTGTAGTGTTGGTTGGGGAAGTAGGCGTCTTGGTTCATCTTCGAATAGGCCTTATACTTGCACGGAGTGGAACTATAGGTAAGAGTTTTTCAATTTCAGAGAATTTTTTAAATTTTGCTCAAATACATAATACTATCAACTATCAAGATTTATATTAGTTTGTGTTTGGATGAGGGGATTTAATTTGAGAAGGTATTTCAAATGAAGGATTTAAGAATAGATGAATTTCAAATGAAGTGAGGATTTAAAATCCTCATAATCCAAACAAGTGGAGTGGATTTGGATGTGAATTAAAAATTTATAGATCAAATCCCTCCATCCAAATGGAGCCTTATTGTTTTTTACTTCTTCTACCAGTTCCTATAAAAGATACTGTATAATTAGATATTTGTGTCTAATATTAGTGGTGACTCACATTTTGAAACAAAATATTTTCTCTTTGGTTGCATTTTATATGTGTAATTGTTCTTACAACTAATAATGAGTTGTTTAAGGTTCCTGCTCCATTCTTCTCACTTTTGTGATGAAAATGAATGTAAGGTAATTTATTTCTTAATTTTGCAAAAATAGTATGAGTAAGCTGAATTTTGGGACACCAGCATGGATGGTGAGCAAATAAAACAATATGCTTTTATAGAGACAACATTGTTGCTTGACGACAACCTTTCTGTGGTTTACTGATTGCTAGCTAACACCCCCCCTGCTAAAACAATATGTATTTATAAAAACTTAACACTTCCCAATATTAAAGTTCTGTGAAAACAAATCAATGTTGTCTGCTATAGTTATCTCTTAGATCTGGTTATCACTTCTAATGTATTAAACACTACGGACGTGCTATTTCTTGAATCATAGTGTTGTAGTTGAAGTGAACACAACTGTTTTTCAGGTTTATTCGTAAGTTTGGGACTCATGTAATTGTTGGTGTAAAGATGGGTGGGAAGATGTCATTTACATGCAGCAGCAGCAACATCCTTCATCTCTTCAACCAGCTGATGTGCAGAAAAGATTGAAGGTGATGGTAGATAAGAGGTTTTTGGATGCAGTTGGACAAAATGAATTGGGTTCCGAGCATATATACCAGAGTGATAAGGTCTGAATCGTTTTAGTCATTCTACTTTTTGCCAATGAAAATGTGCAACTATAAAAGAATTTGAGTTGCTAATTTATATTTATCCAATTAATAGTGGGTGCTTTTTAGCTAATGAGAATGAGAACACACAATAAGGAATACATAAAAAAATATTTGTGTCATAATGAATGTTTTTTGTTATTTTTATAGCAATGATAAAACAAAACAATAAATTGACCACAAATCTATAAATTACAAGAAATGAAATTCCAATAGCCCGTGCATTGCACGGGTAAAAACTAGTAAAATAAACTCTAAAAAATCAATTCACCACCAAATCACCCATATTTAAAAAAAAGCGTAAAAATATAATTAATAAAAAACTATCGAAATTAGCCACAAATCTCAATTTTTTTTCTTTTTAATTTTTCTTCCCCCTCCTCTTTTTTCTTCCCATTTTTAATTTTTTTTTCAAATTTTTTATTTCCTTGTTTTTTTTTTTCTTTTTTAAATTTTCCTGTCTTTCTTTTCCATTTTTTGCATGTGTATTTTTTAAATTTTAATACAAAATAATATTATAGGTATAATTTTATTAAAGTCGATCGGCGGTGCACCTAAATTTTAATTTTAATTTTAATTTGATGAGTAAAGGACTTGCCGGAAATCCATGCATGTCGGCGGGTGACCTAGCCACCACCATGCCCGACCACCCCTTCGACGGCGACGGCGGAGCTTCGGTCTTGGCCGCTGAAGCCCGAGACCCCTCCTCGAATCGCAATCGCGATTCTTCACTTCCATAACAATCGACATAATCTTCCATCTCGGCCACGATCCATGGCGGCCGAAATTCTCTCCTCATTTCGACCACCGACGCGACTGCTTCGATCAATCTCCCTTGCGTTCGCGATCCAGGAGCTTCTCCTACATCAACGACGCTCGCCTACAACACTCGGATCGACGCTGCCTCTCTCTCGTCGTTCATCTCTGTCCAAATCGAAGCTACATTGCTTCATCCGTCTTTTTTACCCTGCTCCTGCGCAGCCTCTTCCTCCGGCTGACGACGACCCGATGGAGGACTGTGAGTATGTTGCTGATGGATCTCTGACCGGACGACACTCGGAGCCGGTGACCTTGCTGATGAAATCCCAAGCGACGACTACTGACCTAGGGTGCCCTTCCATTGGGCTAGGGTTTCCTTCAATTGGGCTTGGTAATGTGCACCCTCTATTTTCTTTAGTACACCCCGATCTGCACTCTCTCCACTTTTTTTTATGGTATTATTGTTATTGGAATTATTGATACTGGTATTACTAGTTATTGATTGCGGTATTACAATTAATACACTATTGAATTAATATTAATGATTATTAATTGTGGTATTACTGATTATGTGAAATTATTTATTACTGATTATTATTATTGTTTATGGTATTATTGAATATAATTATATTTGTGGAATTATTGGTTATTGTATGAGATATTACTATTCAATGTTCATGGTATTACTACTTACTGTTCATGGTATTACTGATAATTGTTTTTTGTATTATTGAATATAATTAGATGTGTGAAATTATTTGTTATTGTATAAAATTTCACTGATTAATATTAATGGTATTACTGATTAATGTTCGTGGTATTACTAATTATTGTTAATGGTATTACTGATTACTGTTTATGGTATTACTGGTTATTACTTGTTGTATTACCGACTACTCCCTCCTTCCTATTGAAAGCTACCCAACTTTCCTTATTCGTTTGTCCCAATGAAAGTTATTCATTCCTTTTTTGTCAAACTATTCTCTCTCACATTTCATTATATTCTTCTCTCTCTCAATCACATCACCTCTCATACATCCACTTATTATATCATATTTTTTAACATTTGTGTTTGAAGCTCTTGAGGAGCTTTCACCGGGACGGAGGGATTATAATAAAATCATACATATAATATTATTTTGTATTAAAACTAAAAAATATACTAATGAAAAAAAAGTAGAAAACAAAAAAAACGAAGAAATAAAAAGTTTGGAATAAAAATTGAAAATGGGAAGAAAATTTGAAATTTGTGCCTAATCTCGATAGTTTTTTTTTAATTATGTTTTTACGATTTTTTTTCTAAAAATATGAGTGATTTGGTGGTGAATCGACGGTAACTCGGCAATGACTCGGTTGTAGATTGTAAATGTATAAATTAGGGTTGATTTTATTATATTTTATGTTAATTAATAAAAAAATAATATAGTCTTTTAAATGTAATTATTTTTAAAAAAATATTTTGGGGTGAACTCATAAAATGAGCGGGTGCAGATAATTGTGATATAAAAATAATTTGGGGGTGAACTCATAAAATGAGCGGGTGCAGATAACTTTGGTAAAAATATAATTTGGGGGTGAACTCATAAAATGAGCGGGTGTAGATAACCGTTGTAAAAAAGAAATGATTTGGGGGTGAACTCATAAAATGAATGGGTGCAGATAACTATGGTAAAAAATGATTTGGGTGAACTCATAAAATGAATGGGTGTAGATAACTATGGTATAAAATGATTTGGGGTGAACTCATAAAATTAGCGGGTGTAGATAATTGTTGTAATAAATTATTTTATTGTATAAGGATAAAAATTTAAATTTACAATAATATATTTTAATTAATTTAATTTAATAGAAAATACAAATTTATGACACATTACGACACATTACGACAATTCATATCGTAAAATTTACAAAAGGTAACAGGTCATCAAATCTAAACCTTTAGATTAGATTTTTAATGGCTTAGATTAACTGACTACGGTAGCCATTACGACACGTTACGACACCCTGACCACATATAGAAGGTCCCTAGTTAGTAGTTAATTGTTTTGGGAGTTAGTTTGACTATGTTTGTTAGCTAGCTGGTTTATTAGTTTTGAGTAGTTTGATCTAGTTAATTTACAAGATTTGGTGTCTATATAAGGTTTTTGTTATTACAATGGGTAAAATGCAATTTTGATCTCATGAGAATTATTTAAAAGCAATTTTAGTCCACGTTCTTTTTTAATCCCATATTTTGCGAAAAGGTCTTAAACCGTTAAATTCTTAACGGAAACGTTAAGTGATAATTTTTTAAAAAAAATTAACCCAAAAATCTGAAAATAATTAAAAAATACCAAATATATATATATATACAAATTCTGAAATTTAAAGAAATTACTCTAAACAATTTGGGAATAAAAAATTTAAACTAAAATTAAAAAAAATATATTTATATAAAATCTGTGGTTGAATATAATTTGAAGATATAAAATAAAATTCATATAAAATCTAAATATTCAATTATTATTAAATAGAATTCAAAATAATAATTAATTAATTACAATAAATTCTGAAGAAAAAATTTAAAAACTAAAGATATTAAATAAGTATAAAAGAAATAAAAAAATTTGTGCACACATACATCTCCCCTCCCCTGTTTTTCTTCTCGCACGCCCCCTTCCCCACATCGATCGCCGCCACTCTGGTCCTATTCTCGCCACCACCTTGACGCCACTCACTACGGCACCACCGCCGCCAGTTTTAACCGTCATATTTTTTCACAATCTCACAAAAAATCCGGCTACGAAATTCTACGAAAATCGAATCCGGTAACGAAATTCTTAGAGGCTACCCACTCTAGCCTCGTTTCACTGCTAGGAATCAAAGCCCCTTGTCAATTTCAAATTTCGATCTATCCTTCGTCTCCAATTTGCGAATTTTCAGGTTGATGTTTTGCCTATTTTTTTTACAGTTTTCTTAACTTTATTTTTTTGATTTTCGTATTCGTGCTAGTGTTTGGGAGTGGGCTGGTGGCGTGGGGTGACATATTGGATGGTGCTGGTGACGGGGTGCGGCAATGGTAGTAGTAAGATTTGAGATTTTTTGTATTTCTATTTCCTTTCGCAGCATCTTCTTCAACACCAACACTCCATAGCTTCAATTATTTGCTTCGATTTGAAGAATCTGAGTGAGTGTTGTGCAATTTGTGGGATTTGAGTTGGGAACGGTTTCCGTGCGATCTAGGGGATGATTTGAGGTGCTATTTGGGAACTATTATTATTTCGGGTGGTGTTGTGCAATTTTTTAGTTTTTTTTTGGATGGAATGGTGAATTTGATAGAAGAGTTGACGGAAGCGTGTGGCTCACGCCCACAGTTCTGTTAAATTTAGATGGTAAAATTACGTGGGATCATAATAATAGAAGCTAAGTAACAATATTATAATACCATTATTGATGAATTGAAAATTTTAATTTGTATAAAGTGGCTATTATTTTCATGTATATTAAACCACTAACTTACCGTTTCTAAAAAAAACAAAAAACAAGCACAATTCTCATGCATCACGTGTAAGAGTCCCAATCTTTTGCACCAATGTCCATTTTCCAATCTAACACTACAAAATATTGACCAAAAGGCAACGGCGATTAGCAAGGGCAGACTGTCGTTGCCAATTGGCAACGGCTTTGATAACGGACAGAAAAAAGGCGACGGGGGCGGGTGCCGTTGCCTTAAGGCAACGGGATTGGGCCCCGTTGCAAAAATTCAACGGTTTATAACGCCCGTTGCGAAAAGGCGACGACAGTGGGCCCGTTGCCATTTGGCAACGGGCCCCCCTCGCTAAATGGCAACGACAGTGGGCCCGTTGCCTTCCCCGTCGCCCTAATTGAATATAAATTAAAAACACAAAGATAATTTTTGTAAAATATATGACAAAGACGAGTTAATTAACACCAAAAATAGGAATGAAAATGCCTAGTCTCTATTTAAAAAACCCCAAAAAAAAAATCTAAAATAATTATAGACTTGTCTAGTTAGTAAACCTAAGATATTTTAAACCAATGACATTTTTTTTAGTTATAACTAATATTAATGTCCAAACATAACGACAAATGCTAACCTAACTCAATAAAAAATGGAGTAATATTTTTATTTTTTTTGAAAGGAATTGAAAATTAATATTTCAAAACATTAATAATCTTTAAATTCAATATAATAATAATAAACGTTGGAGTATAATTTAAATTAACTATAAATCGACCATAGGTGATTAAGATTAGGACTTTAGGAGTGATTGTTGAGGTGTTCTTATTTTCGCGAAAATGAAAATAAAAGTTGGATTGTTGAATATGACATTTAACAAAAATTTTTCGACATTCTTCCAATATTTTATGAATTATTAGGCTCAATATTATTATTATATTTGAATATTTATAAATATAAAGTATATATTTTAAAACAAATATCGTTAATATCGATATGGATTTTTTTTTTTGAATATATTATTATTGACGATATATCAAATATATTATTATTGACGATATATTAGGCATATTTCCATATCAGGTGGGTGGGATGGGTGGGGCGCCGAGGCCGTCGGGGGCGTCGCACAATCACTACAAAATATTGCCCAAAAGGCATCGGCAATTGGCAACGGCAGGCGAGCCGATGCGAAATGGCATCGGCATTTAATGGCCGATGCAAAATGGCATCGGCAGTGGGCCCCGATGCGAAATGGCATCGGCATTTAATGGCCGATGCAAAATGGCATCGGCAGTGGGCCCCGATGCCATTTGGTAACGGCCCCCCCGATGCAAAATGGCATCGGCAGTGGGCCCGATGCCTTCCCCGTCGCCCTAAACCCTAAACCCTAAACCTCTTAACCCTAAACCCTGAAACCCTAAAATTGAAAATTATGATTTTTTTTAGGGTTTAAAGTTTAGAGTTTATGATTTAGTTTAATTAATGTAGTCATTATTTTTCAATTAATTATTTTTATAACTTTAATTTTAATTTTTTTGTTATTAAAAAAATTATATATATAAATGTATGGTTTTTTTTTAATTTAATAATTATATACTGATAATAAACACGTTAATAAATCATTTTAAAAAATCTTAAAATAATTAACCTTGATTAATTAAAAAATTAAAATAATTAATCTTGATTAATTAAAAATCAAAATAATTAGCATTGGTAATCTTGATTATGGTATCTTTGTCCTACGTTTCCTAATTTTATAGGAATATCCTTTAATTTTTTAAATTTCCATAAAATAGTGTTAATTATGTAAGTAAATATAATGATGTAGATAATGACACATCATCATTTGACTCCATAAGACCATCTCCAACCGTAGGCTATAAATGAAGTTTTACTTCATTTATAGAGTTTTGCTCCCTCCAACCGTACTCTATTTTGAAGTTTTGAAATAGAGTTTTGAATAGTAAACTCTATATATGAAGTTCACTATTCAAAACTCTATATTTTATATCTATTATTTTATTAATATTTACTATTCTGTATTACAATTCTATATTAGTAATTTGTTAAATATAATTACAATTCTATTCTTATACTAATTTATAATATAATTTTAATTGTGTAACTTTTTTTTTTTTGTGTATTATTATTACCAACAAAAAAAATAACTTAAAATACAATAAAACATACATTATACTCACATGTTTCGTTTTACGTCATTATGTGTTTTGTAATTTTATATTTAAATAAAAGTAATATTTAAAAACTACAAGTTTATTTACATTTTATGATTTTGATAAAATCAACAATATTTAATTTATAATTTAATTTACTAATTGAATATTTAATTGTATAAATTAATTTAAATATGAAGATAAATATATTATTTAATGATTGTAATATATTGAAAATGATTAAAATAATAAATAGAGTAAGATATAGAGTTTCATGGTTGGAGAAGGTTTTTAAAATAGAGTATGAAAAAGTGTATTTTAGAGTTTAGAGATCTTCATTTGAGAGTTTGTGATTGGAGATGGCGTAAGGAGTCCATTATATGGGCTCAATATCATTTCTATATATATATATATATATATATATATATATATATGTATATTTGCGTGGATTTTGATAGTTACGTGAGTATGACTTATGAATTTAGCATTACTCCTGATCAGAGTGAAACGAACATTATATATAATATACTACAACAATTAGAAAATTAATCAAGCTTATTCTCTGCAATTAAAAAAAAAAAGTATTCACTAGTACTCCGTATTAGATAAGTGTATTTTAATTGAAAATGAACTAGAGAATAATTTTATAATAGATGAAAATATTTTTAATTAAATGGATAAGTGAATTCATATTTTTAAATGGATAAGTGAAAATAATTATATATATTTAATGTTGTGAATTGAAAATTAGAATGAATTTAAATGATGTGATTATAATAAATTTAAATGTATAAGTGAAAATAATTATATTCAATGTTGTATATAATTATAATGTTGTGAAATTAAAAATTAGAATGAATTTAAATGTTGTAAATTGAGGATTAGAATAAATTTAAATAGTGTGAATTGATACCGTAATTAAATTATTTAATTTGAAAAACATAATTTAGTTAATTTGAAAAACATAATTTAGAAATAATTATGATATGCTTTGATAAATAATTTAATAAGCAACCATTAAAGTTAGAATGGATTGAATTAATTAAAAAATTAAAAACTCAAATTAAATTGAATATATATAAATTGCATTCACAACATGTCGACTAAAAGCTCCTAGCCTAAACGGCACACAGGGGGCGCTCAAAAGCCTTCGAGACCGCGAGGTCCCGAGTTCGAACCCCACAATTCGCGAAAAATGTAAAATTTCCGAGAATTGGGGTGGCCCAGTGGTGGGGGTGGGTGTTGGTGGCCTCGATACCTGGGTTCGAAACCCAGATTCGTCTTTTTTAAATGTTAATAAAATGGCATCGGCAGTGGGCCCCGATGCAAAATGGCATCGGCTGTCCCCGATGCGAAAAGGCATCGGCAGTGGGCCCGATGCGAAAAGGCATCGACTGTCCCCCCGATGCCAAAAGGCAACGGTTTTCCCCAAATCCGATGCCATTTAAATAGCGCCTTCCCCGATGCCATTTTCAAATTATTTTGTAGTGAATGTTCATGATCGTAGCCAGGTTGATCAGGATCAGGATGATACTGAGAATGATGGTGGTGATGAGGAGTGATACATTTTTATATTACTTTGTTACGTGTGATGTTATTATATTACATTGATGTTGAGGATTAATTTTTATTTTAATGTTGTGTGTGATGTTATTTTAATTAAATGGATAAGTGAATTGATATTTTTAAATGGATAAGTGAAAATAATTATATTTAATGTTGTGAATTGAAAATTAGAATAAATTTAAATGATGTGATTAGAATAAATTTACATGTATAAGCCAAAATAATTATACTCAATGTTGTATGTAATTATAATGTTGTGACTTGAAAATTAGAATGAATTTAAATGATGTGATTAGAATAAATTTAAATGTATAAGTGAAAATAATTATACTTAATGTTGTATGTAATTATAATGTTGTGAATTGAAAATTAGAATGAATTTAAATGTTGTAAATTGAAGATTAGAATAAATTTAAATTGTGTGAATTGATACCGTAATTAAATTATTTAATTTGAAACATATAATTTAGTTAATTCTCATTTAGAAATAAATATGATATGATTTGATAATTTAATAAGCAACAATTAAAGTTAGAATGGATTGAATTAAAGAATTAAAAACTAAAATTAAATTGAATATATAATAATTGCATTCACAACATGTCGACTAAAGCTCCTAGCCTAAACGGCACACAGGGGGCGCCCAAAAGCCTTCGAGACCGAGAGGTCCCGAGTTCTCGAACCCCGCAGACAGCAAAATTCGCGAAAAATGGGTGGCCCAGCAGTGGGGGTGGGTGTTGGTGGCCTCGATACCTGGGTTCGAAACCCAGGTTCGCATTTTTTAAATGCTAATAAAAAGGCGACGGCCAAAAGGCAACGGCAGTGGGCTCGTTGCCAAAAGGCGACGGCCGTGGGCCCCGTTGCGAAACGGCAACGGATTATTGCCGTTGCCAATTGGCAACGGCTGTCGCCCTCGCTAAAAGGCAACGACGGACATCCGTTGCCTTCATTATTAGTGAGGGCAGATCCGTTGCCTTCTCCGTTGACATTTCTACATTATTTTATAGTGTAATCCAACTGTCACTCTTTTACAACAATTTTGTTCATTAGTATCAACGGCGAATCAAGCCTGGTAGTTCCCGGGCTCACTTGTTGCGAAGACGAACTCGCCATGTTTTTTTTTTTTTTTTTGCGATGGAGCTTATTTTCTAACGGCAATGGAACCTAAAAAATACGGAATGTATAGGCCTATTACCTATAGGGTATTAAAGAAAAAAATATACCATTATTGTTTATGCTTCATTTAACACAAAAGAACATAAGTACATTTTTTAACGATAATGATAATTATAACAAAAATTAATATTATATTTATTTTATACTCACAAATCGTGTGAATACATGGGTGATATACTCCTAAATATTAAAATAATCATTGTGTTTTATATGGAAATGAATCAATCCGATTATATTCTAGGACAATACTGAAATATATGAACACCTAACTAGAGATGTCTATCGGGCTGACCCTATCCCTATAGGGCCAGTTCTACAGGGCTACGGGCTAAGCGGGTTAGGACCTTAACCGGTTCATATTTAACGGGTCTACAATTGTTGGGACCTAACCCTACCCCTAGTGGGCCACGGGCTAAACGGGCAACTAACGGGCTATAATATTTTTTTTTTCTTTTAAAATTAAAGGTCTCGATTGGCACGTCCAACAAACAAATGAAATAGAAAAATACATAATTAGTTAATGATGAGTAAATGAGAAAAAAAAAAAGGTATAATTTAAACACAATTTTAGAACTCATTGGTATTGGTCAAATGACCCAAAATTTGTTCTTAGGTTATTTATTAAAAAAAAAAGAAAAAAAGGTAACAACTCGGGCTAGCAGACTGGCCCGATTTAGCCCACGGACTAACCGGTTGATTAGTGTGAAAATTGCTTGAAATTCATGGATTTAATTTGCATAATTTTATAGGATTTTGTGCATTATTTACATTAATTTGACTCATTGCTCTTGATTTGGAGAAAAGGTGTTGTTTGCTATTTTTGTAGGAAAAATGTGCATTTTTAGAGCAAATCACGTCTCTATTATTTTACGAGGTGAATTGAAGGAGTGAGAGAATAGAGTCGAAACGAAAGAGAATAAAAAGCCCAATTGTTGAAGCAGCCCGCGCATGTGAATAAATATCAAACAACTTATTATTTTTAATTGCCTATGGGCCTGCACCCATTTCAATTAATCAGCTGGGCCCATTTTTATTAATTGAGGGAAAAGGCAGTTAGCTGAAGGGTATGCGCATTTGGAAAGCAACAGTGGACCAAAAGATTTAATTGACAAATTAGTTGAGTTTATACTTTATATTTTGGTTGGTGGGCCTCCTCCCATTAATGAGGCCCACACTTATATTAATGAGGCCCACACTTATTTAATCAAAGAAGACGTGAATAACAGTAGCCCGGGGGGAACAGAACACACAGCGCCTGAACACGAAAGGAGGGCATCTTTCATTGGGGGAGAAATCTCTTCTCCTCCCCCACCACTCACTCAATAGATTAGTTTAATTTGTTATTTCATTTCATAGATAGATTTCAATTTAGTATTTCATTTTATTGTTGGTGAGATTGAAGTATTTGAATACGTGCTATCTTTCCTTATTTCAATATTGGTTGATTATTTAATTTTAATTCATGTTTTGTAGTTTAATTTTCATTAGTTTTATTCTAGTTGTTAATTTAGACATGGGTTAATCCTCAATTGCGTTGGGTGTGATGTTTTGATGAGAATTGAGTGTAATTGTGAGTAATTGCATGATTAGCTTAGGATTTGGGTGTTAATTGTTTCTATTGTTGTACTTCGATTGATTCATTTGGTTGATCAACCCTATTAGCGAGCATGTTCGATTATTTTTATTGCAACGAGAGTTTGGTAGCATGATTGGGAGTGTGAGTGTGAGGGGGGTTAATAGCTAGACCGACAACTTTAGACACTAAACAAATAGAGGTCGTCTAGGAGTTTGGTGAGAGGGCGTTTCATAAGCATTAGTAACCGTGTTGAAAGTGCTTATGAAACACTATCTTAGGAGCTTATGGTATTTGGTTAGATCCTATAATTGCTAATCAATGCGCGATGTTGACCTATGCCTTTCGAGGGGGTTTACACACACATGTGATAGCCTTTAGCTTAACCCGAATTCTTAGTAAAATCATGTAATTAGTTCACTAATTCACTTAATTGCTCACAAAACGGAAACACCCGAGACAATACTTTCTCACCTTGCACTTTCATTATAATTGAGAGTTAGTTTAGTTGTTTGCATTATTGTTTCTTTTTCTTATTGATATTTGCTTTATCCTCACGTTTAGCTTCTATAACACCATTTTAACTTATAGTTTTGGGGCTCCACGCTCTCTCTAGGTCCTTGGACGATAACTACTAGGTCGTATACTTACTCAATTATAACGAACCCATTCGCTTGTGGGGATTGTTATTGTTGTGCTAAAAAGTGTGCAAAATACGAATCAAGTCACCGACCCGGATAAAAAAAACCCGATTTTGAACGGGCCTATAATTCATGAACCCTAACCCTCTATTTTTTAGGGTTAAACGGGTCAGCCCAGTTAACCCGACCCGGATAAACAACTCTACACCTAACTATATTGATTGTATCTTGCTTTCGCATCAATTGTGAGTGTTTTGTGATTCAAGTTCTTGTTAGAAAACCCCCCCAAAATTTATTCCCCTCCTGCTGACACTAATTGAATTTTTTTGTTGACTCTCGAAGCGCTATTTTTGACTTGATATTGTCTTGAAACGTTAGGCAATTAGATTATTTCATGAAAAAAAAAATTTAATTTCTACATTATTTTATATTTAAAAGTAATTTATGAATAATTTAATTATTTTAAAATAACTTAACAATTTTTTAATTAATTTCTGAATTTTTAATATTTACTAGTTTAATAAATTAAGGGTTGGTCTGCTATGGACTCGAGTGCATGTTGTGCACCCTAGTCCATGTTGCACTTTTCAGTTTACTGATTTACACTTTTTGGTAAATGGTGTTGCACTTTTCAATTATTAAATTGTATAATAATATTTTTAGTAATAATTGTAAGTCAGTAAACTGAAAAGTGCACATGGACTAGGGTGCACAACATGCACTCGAGTGCATACTAGTCTTTACCATAAATTAATATTCCCCCCATCCACCAAAAGTAGTCCCATGGGGATGGACACAAGTTTTAAAAAAAAAAATAGATAAAGTAGATAAAATAGGGTATTATAGGGTATTGTGGGGTCCATTATGAATAAAGTAATTGTTTATAAATAAAGTTGATGGCAAATTGAGTAATTAAGTGATGGTTGAAGGGTGATAGACTGATAGTTTTTATAAAGTGTATAGAACTACATTTGATGAACAAAGAATATAAGACAAATAAGACTACATTTCATGTCACATATGTTGTGATCTGTTTGGCGACCGTCTTTACAGCAGACCAATGGAATAAAATCAAAACTTTTGTAAAAATAAATGATTAAAATCAAAATTTTAAAATTGTCTGGACCAAATAAAAAAGTAAGTAATGCTAATGGACTAAAAAGAAATATAATCCCAAAATTTTACTTTTTTTTTTTTGAAGGAAGGGTCTTTCTATGGTAAGACAGGCTTCGCACTGTCTTACAAAAGGCAATACTTCAAATACCGTTAGATCGTTGATCTGACGTATGAAATTTAATTTATATAATTGCACTTTGCATTAGTGCGTTTGCTCTATGCATTATGCAATCGCACTACATCGCCCTACTAATAAATTAAATTGACATATATAAAATGACGAAAATAACCTTTCATTTTAAAATAAATAAAAATATTAAATTATAAAATTACATAAATATCCTTATTATTAAAACAAACAATCATCAAATAATACATCATCTAAATCAATTACTATTGTATTATAGAATTAATCAAATTACAATATTTTAAATCAATTAATCTCATAACCCTAGAAATCATCCCACGATTGCATATGGATTAATTCTAACTCCGTACGTCTCCACTACTAGCACTATCACCCAAGGTTTACTGGAGACAACTGGGAGAAGAACAAGGGCATCTATTTTAGAATGGAAGAATTGGGTAAAAAAACACAATTGTACTACGTCTGCTCAACTTGCACTTTCATGACTTCTTCATCAAGGAGCTAATGATGATAGAAGCCATAGCGACAGCCATTTTTGACAAACTCTCCAATTCAATTGAGAACCAATACAAGTCTTTGTTTTCATCGCAACTTTCACTCTTTCCTTCATCTTTTTAAAAAAAAAACGTAAATAACATTCATTTTGTTAATTCATCATGCATATATATCTCCATATTGTGCAATTTTAAATCAAATTTACAAGAAACGTTCATCAAACCAGCATTGCCTCTTATTAAAATCAATGATCAATCCACATAATAAGATTATAAAACCAAGAAACAATTTCTTTGAAATATAATTATTAATATATGAGCAATACTAAATTCAAAAAAAAAAAAAAAAGGTCTTATGTATAAATTAAAAGTGAATAAGTAAAGCAGGGAATTATGAGCAAGTAAAAGAAGAGAAAAATGAAGATGATTAATTGGCAACATCAATGTCGGTGGTGCAAGAAAGCAACCACCGGAAAATGGAGGCGAAGACGGAGCACGATGCCGACTTAGCCTTCTTCAAATTCTTCTGACCGCCGGCACCGGACTTTTTCTTTTTTGGCATTAATCCGATGCACTTTATACTCGTCTTTTCTTCTTTATGATCTTCCTCTCTGGATAAAGTGTAGCTCCTCAAATACATTTGGCGGCAAGAAAAACTGTCCACCACTCTTGGATGCCCGTACACGGAACGCTGCGTTTTATCTTCGCGAGATTTACAACTCACAAATTCGAAGTCGGATTCCGGCCACTTGTACACGTTCACGTATGTGGCTCTCACCGGCACTCGGGTGTCCTCCACGCAGCTCGATATACATTTTCCGGCCATCTTTTTTCGCCGGAGAGTTCAATCCTATGTCCTGCCCTAGAAATGTTTGTTTTGCTTGTGGAGTTTTGTTTAATACATTTATTATGTTTATGTTTAAAATAATACAGAGGAAGGTTAAGATGTATAAAATATATTATAAGGATATTTTTGTATTTTTATATATATTTTTTGTAAAAAATAAATATTTTATCTAATTGCGAAGTGCGATCGCTTATAGCAATACAATATGACGTGTTAATTATTCATTGGACGCCTTTTGTAAGACAGGGCGAACCCCTTGTCTTATGTCTTATGGTAGAAAACCCCTTGAAGGTAACCCAAAATTTTACTTGAAAACTGATTTTATGCGTGATTGTGGATTCTTTATCAAAAAAAAAAAAAAAAAACCACTGCCTAAAAACGTTTTTTATTTTTGACGACTTTAAGACGAAAAACGCTTCTACAATATTTTATTTTTTAGAAAAAGACCAGACTTTTGAGAACGAGATACTGAAAGAAGAATGGCTGTACGGATTTTAATCGGAAATGCGGTTGTAAAACCTCAATTATTTCATCATTTCCGATCATCCACCACCGGAAATTCAAGATTGTCATTCTTCACAACATCTGCTTCGTTTTCAACTTCCCACTCACCAAGAAAACTGGTACTCTATTCAAAGCCCGGATGCTGTTTGTGCGATGGTCTCAAAGAAAAACTTGACGCTGCCTTCTCTCTCTCTGCCCCCAATTCTATTGCTGATATCGATTTTCAGGTTATATCTTTAATTTTCCGTGTGTGCTGCTCAATTCACGTTCTCGAATGTGTGTATGTGAAATTTATTGGAATATCCGAGTAATGGTTATGCAAATGTAAGCTTCGGATTGGTTTTTTTATTAATTGGAAGTTGAAAATCAAGCAATTGAATGTTTTATGCTGTAATTTGTGGGAATTTTGATTGGTTTGTAGTAAACTTGAAGTTCGTCTTTAGGAAGAGTTGCGAAGCTTTTTCCGCGAAATAGAAGTGTAGAATATCACCTTTCGGATCATTAGCAAAGAAATTTTGTATTGCAATAGATGGACTTAGAACTTGTAATCTAATTTTCCTAGCTCAAATCTTTGTTGACATTTAGAGTTCATGGAAATATAATGAATGGGGTGTTTTTCAGATAAGGGATATTACGAGTAATCCAGAGTGGGAGAGGCTTTACCAGTACGAGATACCTGTGTTGGCCAGAGTCCGGGAAGATGGCTCCGAGGTAGTTTCGTTTTTTTTACTTTTCGTGTGTGAATATGTTAGTATATTCATTGATTTAAGGTGTCCATTGGTAATTATTTAGTGCAGCAAAATTACTCTTTTTAAGGTTGATTATAAATTGAAGGACTGCATTAGAATTCCACTCTAGCAAATCGGTCGTTCGGATTGATGTAGATTCAAAAGCCATCACTCTCGGTTTAAATTATGTTTTGAGTGATTTGGATGGATTTGAAGTTTACTCTAACAAACGAATGCTCACAATCTTCTTGAATTTGAGTCTTGCAAAACTGCTAACAAATTATAAGATGAGTGAAATTAGAAATATAAAAGGTATATCAATTTAAAAAATTAGTCGAAACTCTGTTGATATGGTAGTGTGGTAGATAGTTTCCAGTGTGAGAAGTTCCTTGGCCATGTAAATGAGATGGGGCATTCTGAGGCCTGAAAAGATAGAAATACCGAGAATTAATTAAAGATGATTTAGTTACTCACAATCATTTGATTTAATTCGTTTTCAATAGCCTTGAAAATGATTATCTTAGGATAATCCTATGACTATGATCCTTTAGTCATAGAATGTTTCTGTCACACTTGTAGCAACTACATAGCATCTACATTGAAAATTCTAGTATTATATAGTATATCGTTAGTTCGATAATCTGTAATTTTGGACGGTAAAGTGCAATTTACTCGATAAAAACTCCATATACAAAAGAATGAAAAGATGTAAGATCCTTTTAAATACTTGTAGAAAACTGAGAATATGTTCTTGCAAACAACTCTAAATAGTACAAGTATAGGAAGTGCTTTAGTTGAGATTTTTTATGGCATTAAATGAAAAAAATACAAGATGAAGGCGTTGAGGAACGGTGTAAATTGGTCTTCGTATATGCTAAATCATAATAGGGTAAAAAGATTTAACTTTATGACAAATCAAAGTGTAAAAGTGTGTGATGTTGCATTATTATATTATTATGATTAGAAAAAAAAAACCATATTTGCCCTAACAAGTCATTGGAGTGAGTGTAGTGTAGGAAAAAATGGTGTTGATAGGATTTATAGGTATCTATAGAGATGAATATATTATGTTTCTGAAAACCAGATCTAACATCCCAGAAGTAAAACCGGATTTGGATTTTGAAATTCCAAAACAAAAATACTGGGAAGATTGAATTGTGGTGTTATCTGTTTGTTCCAGGAGACACTTCCAAGATTATCTCCCCGCCTCAGGGTCGAGCTCGTCCACAAGAAGATAGCAGCTGTTTTCGATCAGTAAAAAACGATCAAGTGTGTGGGAGTTTGTTACTTGGAATCAATACAAAATGAGATAATAATTAACTTATTTTCAATTTATTCTCCTTGTATTAATTCTCATTAGTCACATATTTTGATTCACTATAAAGTACTTGGACATTGCTTTCTACTGTCCAGTTGGTTTCCCAATTTACTATCGATAAGATTTGTACCCTTAACACAATATACAAATTAATACAATCCCTGCACGATGCTAAAATTCTATTTTGGTTCTTGGAATTCATTTATTCATGTAAAAGTTGGATAAAGAGAGAAGTGATCGTATTAGTTATTCCTTAATTAATAAGGCCTGGATTTTGAATATAACTAGAATTTTCATAAAAAAATTACTTAAAATTTTAAGTAAATTTCCCATGAAACAAGCTCTACGAAAGAAATACATTTAGGAAAAACCATGAAGTTGTAATGTAAAATACAATTTCAACATTTGACTGGAATTAGGAAAAATGAAAAAATATATATGTTGGATAAAAGTTTTTTTGTTTTGTTTTTGTTTTTGAGTTATGGGTGTGATGTTAATAAGGATACTAGGGAGCTATATATATAGTTGGTGAGTGATTGTAAAATGATATGAGCTCTCTCCATTTCAATTAAACTAAAAGAGGTAAAGCAACAAAAGAGGTGTGAACTAACTACCAATATGAAAATTACACGGTATATTAGTAAATATACTCTCATTCAAACTAAAAGAGGTAAAGCAACAAAAGGGTTTGTGGCGGCAGCGGCGGCGGCTAGGGCTGGATAGCGGCGGCGGCGGCGGCTGGTGTGGATCAGGCGTGAGCCAAGAGACGCTCTGATACCATATAGATTAATGAACAATATAGAAAATATAATTTCTTGATTAGTTGTAAGAGTGATTTACAATGGGTATTTATACAAGAGATAATTAGGTCTAACGTAACCCTAATGGGCTTTATAAGAGAGCTCATAGGAAACTGAGATGGGCCTATACAATAAATAAGAATGAGAGTGTATTTAACAATATAGGTCCAATATGCCCCCTCAAGATGGAGTACCATAGGATAGTCCAATCTTGGACATAAGAAGCTGGAGGCGAGCACCGGAGAGGGGTTTGGTGAGGGCATCGGCAAGTTGGTCGGCAGTCGAGACATGCGAGATGCGGAGCCGAGCAGTTTTGACTAGGTCACGAACAAAGTGGAAGTCGATGGCAATGTGTTTCATTCGTGAGTGGAACACGGGGTTTGAGCATAAGTAGGTAGCCCCAATGTTGTCACAGTAAATGACTGACACCGGGGAAATGGAAAAGTGTAGTTCTTTGAGTAAGGATGTTAGCCATTGTACTTCAGAGGCCGCTGAGGCAATGGCTCTGTATTCGGCCTCAGTTGATGAGCGAGCAACAGAGTTCTGCTTTTTGGACGACCATGAGATAGGATTGGCCCCCAAAAAGACGACATAAGCACTTGTGGAGGTGCGATCATCATGGTTGCCTGCCCAGTCGGCATCCGTGAAGCAGTGGAGCGAGGAGGATGAGGACGGGGTAATGTTGACTCCAACATCCCTTGTACCATTGAGGTAGCGTAGTAGGCGCTTGACGACATTCCAGTGAGTGATGGTGGGTGCATGCATGAACTGAGATAACTTATGGACGGCAAAGGCGATGTCAGGTCTGGTGAGCTAGAGATACTGAAGGCTGCCGAGCACTTGACGATACTGGGTGGAGTCAGTGGGAGAGGTGCCATCCGAGAGTGTAAGGCGAGCAGAGGTGGATAGTGGAGTTTGGACTGGTTTGGAGTCGATCATGTTGTATCGGGCGAGCAGATCGGTGACGTATTTGCGTTGGGAGAGCAGGCATGAAGTTTTAGAGCGAAGAACTTCCACTCCCAAGAAATAGGATAGAGGACCAAGGTCCTTGACAGAGAATTTGGCACTGAGGTCGGCAGCCACCCGGGCGAGCATGGGCGAGGAGTTGCCCGTCAGTATGAGGTCGTCGACATAAACAAGGAAGTAGGCGACCACCCCATTGTTGTTGTGGACGAACAGAGACTCATCAGAGTGAGTGGGGTTGAATCCAATTTCTTCGAGAAATGAGCGAAGAGCATAGTACCATGTGCGAGGTGCCTGCTTTAAGCCATAGATGGATTTGCGTAGTTTACAGACATAAGTGGGAAAGGTCTTGTCTTTGAAGCCTGGAGGTTGAGCCATGAAGACTGTGTCTGAGAGCTCTCCATGGAGGAAGGCGCTGTTGACATCAAATTGGCGAAGAGGCCAGTTGTTGGTAACCGCAATGCTGAGGACTGTTCGCACAGTGGCGGGCTTGACCACGGGGCTGAATGTTTCAGTGAAGTCGACACCTGGTCGCTGATGAAAGCCTTTGGCGACCAGACGAGCCTTGTATTTATCCAAGGTGCCATCTGGTTTTCGCTTAATACGAAAGACCCACTTGGAGCCGACCACGTTCTGAGATGTAGTGGGTGGAACTAAGTCCCAAGTGCCATTCTGAAGAAGGGCATCAAATTCAGCCGACATGGCTGCTCGCCAATTTTCGTTCTTGAGTGCCTGTGAGACACAGCTTGGTTCAATGTCAGAAGCAACAATGGAAGTAAGTCCATACCTTGGATTAGGCTTGAACACTTGATTTTGAGCTCGAGTGACCATGCGAGATGCAGGAGGTCGTGGGGGAGCATTGGTCGGCACAGGGATGTCAGGTGCGACTGTGGTCGGCTGAGGTGTGGTTGGCTGGTCGACCAGTGTGGTACGATGGGAAATGGTAGTGGTCAGCTCTGGGTTGGGGGCGAGGATGGTTGTGGCAGGGTTGGGAAGTGGAGGTGCCATAAGGATGGGCGAGGAGTTGGAATCAGTAGGCGGCGGGGGGTTGGAGGTCGCCAAAGGAGATGGTTGATTGGGAGGAGAGATGGAGAAGGGAAACGTATGTTCAGCAAATTGAACATGACGCGAGGTGTAGATTCGGTTTGTGGAGCGATCAAGACAGAGATAAGCGCTTTGCGTGGGTGAGTACCCAAGAAAGACACATGGAGTAGAGCGAGGGTCAAGTTTGTGGGTGGTGTAAGGGCGAAGCAGAGGCAACCAAATACACGGAGTTTGGCCAGATTAGGGGGGCGAGCAGTGAGTTTTTCATAGGAGGAAACCATGTCAAGGTTAACTTTGGGAAGGCGATTTATGGTGTAGGCTGCCGAGCAGATGGCATAGGGCCAATAAGTAAGGGGCATAGAAGCATGATGAAGGAGAGCAAGGGCTGTGTCGACCACATGACGATGGCGACGTTCAGACATGCCATTATGTTCGGGAGTGTGAGGTGGGGTGGTGAGATGCGCAATGCCATGGGTTTGAAGAAAGGAGCGAAGAGCAATGAACTCTCCCCCATTATCTGAGTCAAAGGTTTTGATTGTGTTTTGATAGTTGTTTTCAACAAGAGTTTTGAACGTGTCATTTGTGACTTTTAATTTTAAAGGATTAAAAATAAATTATCGTAATTCGGTAGTGGCCCGTTTAACTCGTGGGCTGCTAGAGTTAAGTTTAGGTCCCAACAATTGTAGAATTGTTAATAATGAATCGATTAAAGTTCTAATTCATTTAGCTCGTAACCTTGTAGAACTAACTCTATAGGAATAGGTAGCGCGATAGACATAGTTCTGCACAATAACTAAATTCAAGGAAGAGAGATCAAACGGTCCTGTCTGCCCGTTTTAAGTTTTTTTTTTTTTTTGCCGAAGGGTGTGGTTATTTTTTTGGCATGGACATATGGTTATAAATAGCTATATTTAAATACAGAAATATCATAGGATTACAGACTTTGTTTAAAAACTGTTTTATAAGAATACATTTAAAAATATATTAATAGAATACATATTATCACGCTATAATAGAGATGTAATCAACTTAAAATGTTTGTGAATTATTCAGGAGTCGACTCGTCGTTTAATAAAACTCGTCAAACATAAATAAATAAACAAATTCAAACTCAATGATATTAAATTGTGACAATTAAATTTGATCATTTTTAAATTGGTGAGTTCGATAATTATACTATATATTAAATAAGATTTATAAATGAGATGTAAAAATATACAAAATTTATACAAATTTCAAATATATGAAAAATATACTTAATTATTCCTTAATATCCCAACTTTGAATGGAATGAGAATGAATGCAAATCTTTGAATTACCGTAGTAACTCCTCCTCCACCTCCATAGTACGCGCGGCTCCATTGTAAATAAGTCGATTAAGTATCTCGATTGGTACGACTTCACTTGAGCGTCCGTATGAATGAGACAGCACAAGCTCTTTAGGTTTAGAAGAGCAAGGATAATTTTGACCATGATGACCTACTAGATTAAGTATATAGAGATTAAGTATATAGGGAGACATTGATATTTCTTTCCAAAACAAAGTTTTCCAATATAGCAAACCATCAAGGATTTGTATCCTCTCGACAATATACAATTCCTCGAGTCTAAAATTCTATTTCACCAAATTTACTTCAAATTTCATTTCAAGTCGGACTAGCTACATTTAGGAAAAAACATGAAGTTGTAAGGTAAAATACAATTTCAGCTTTTGACTAAAATTAGAAAAAATGAATAGATATATAATAACTGGTAAATGTTTTTTTGTTTTGTTATGAAAGTAAAATACAATTTCAGATATATAATAACTGGTAAATGTTTTTTTGTTTTGTTATGAAAGTAAAGTAACTGCTAAAGGTTTTTTTGTTTTGTTATGAGTGTGGTGTTAATGGGGGATATATATAGTGGCCGGGTGAGTCACAGGAAAATGATATGGATCGGACTCTCTCCATTTCAATTTCTTTCACATTATATATATATTGCTCTTCAGACTTATTTTAGATTTAATATTTTTTTATTTTACTACACACTCGAAAACTTTTTGTGGCAAACAAATACATAATAACTTAATACTGTAGTTATTACTCTCCCTCTCTATTGACTTTAACACAAGATTTTAATGTAAGAGTTGTTTATTAGTATTATAAAGAATAAACATAATTTTTTGTTCATGCATGGTGTATTAATAGTCAATTAAGGAGAATATATAAGATAAAAAAAAGTTTTTGTTGAAAAAATAATGACATTTGATGTAATTTTGAAATATTTAAAAATATAATTGAAAAGAATAAAGTTATTTTTTTACTATTTAAAAAAAAAACAATCTAATATGGGATGGACCAAAAATATAGAAAAGTAAGATAATCATTAAAATACCACCATTAATGAAATTTGAAACTTCAATTTGTAAAAAATTAAACAGACTAATATTTTCATGTATATTAATCCACTCACCTAATCTTTTGTATGACGTTGAAGGGGTAAAAGCAATAAAAGAGGTGTGAACTAACCACCAACATGAATTACATTGTGAATCAATTCACTTACCTACTCATGTTAATGTATAGTATCACTCAAAGTTCATTGAAAAGCAATGAAAGATGTGATATTTTTAATTTAAAGCATATTAATATTAATCCACTAATTATAACATGTTCAAAGTGTTACACATGAATGAATGCTCATAATCTGCTTGAAATTGATATTGCAAATTTGAGGTAGTTGATGGAGAACAAATTAATTATAAGAGGGGTGAAATTAGAAGTATAACAAGTATATCCATTTAAAAATCATGACATAATGCATCAAAAGCTATCTAAATTATCAACTTATGTTTCAATTGGTCTCTGCAACCAAAATTTTGAAGATAATTCCCTGTTGCAGCGTCTCATTAAAAATATATGAGAGTCACTCAACACTAACTCTGTTGTAAATTATTTTTTGAAATTACAAGCTACGACCACTACATTGTTTAGAAAGCAAAGATTTGGCGGGTTCTACGTACGGTCATATATATTGATGGAGAGTAAGAGGTATTATATATATTGTAAATAATAATTGTAATAGGAGTGATCTAGTCGTTAGGATATTTAGTATTGCTAAGATAGTTGGTATCTTGAATTACATGGTTTGTAATAGGGATAATACGCATACAAATTGAATATATTTGAATTAGTCAAATATCTTATCTTGTAAATATATTATCTAGATTATTGTTGTATATCCCTTGTATTTCTCACGCATATTCGGTATATATATTGGATTTACTCTATCACCTCATTAACGGTGATCTCATATTTACTCTCACATGGTATCAGCCAAATTCACCTAAACCCTAAAATTTTCTTATGACATTACGTTAATATCTCTCCTTTCCTGTTAAGTTCTCCCTGCTCATCAATGGCGACTACTGTTCCTTCCATCCCCCTGAACATACTTGTTCATCTTCAAACTATCAAACTATCTTCTTCAAATTACCTTCTCTGGAAGAGCCAAGTCGTGCCGGTTCTCACTAGTCATGACCTTATTTCTCATGTAACCGGCACTCTCACCACTCCAGAAAAATCTATCACCGAAAATAATGCTAAAATCCCAAATCCAGCATATACAGCCTGGTATGAAAAAGATCAAAAGATTCTTAGCCTTCTACTTTCCTCACTCTCAGAAGAAGCGATTTCCGAAGTAATTGGCTGCAACACCTCGCGTGCAGTGTAGATCGCTCTTGAGGTTGCGTATAGCCAACCCTCAGTTTCTCGAGCCTATCATCTCCGCAACGAACTGCTGAATCTTCGTCGTGGCTCGATGACTGTTGATGAATACAGTCGAAAGTTTCGCTCTCTTTGTGATCAATTAGCTTCGATTGGTCGCGCCGTCGACGAAGCTGATAAAACCCATTGGTTCTTAAGCGGCCTCGGTCCTCAATTTGTTGGATTCTCGGATACTCGAATGGCCATGTCGCCAATGCCCTCTTTCCGCGACATTATTAATCAAGCTCTTAATTTTGAGCAATTCACCCGCTCCATGACTTCGCCGGCAGTCTCGACACCTACGTTTGCTGCAAATCGCATGGGTTCAAACTATCATCGCTCTAAACCTTCCAATCGCGGTGGTGCTTCTTCTGTTGGTCAATTTCGGCAACGTGCTGGTTCTGCTTCTCACACACATGGAAAATCCCACGATCGTGGTTATTCTGATGCGGCCAAACGGAAATCATACATACCAAATTGCCAAATCTGCCGAACACCTGGACACTACGCCGATCGTTGCCCCGAACGCTACGCACGGCAATCTCAGTCCGCTGCAAATCTGGCTCAAGCCTTCGACACTCAATGTAAGGTCTCTCCGTCCCAAGTTTCAGATTGGTATCTTGACACAGGAGCTTCTGCCCACATGACTCCACATTCCTCATCTATGG
Organism: Galeopsis tetrahit; assembly: GCA_963675135.1. Classification (NCBI taxonomy): domain Eukaryota; kingdom Viridiplantae; phylum Streptophyta; class Magnoliopsida; order Lamiales; family Lamiaceae; genus Galeopsis; species Galeopsis tetrahit. The sequence goes on along the minus strand of OY776125.1, from coordinate 15,941,628 downwards.
ATACCATCATTCCGTACAATGGTAAGGACACTGTTATTGTTGCTAATGGTACTTCAATTCCCATTTCACATACTGGTACTTGTCGTGTTCATGAAAATGTTAAGTTATTGGATGTTCTAGTTGTGCCGCATCTCACTAAGAATTTGATGTCCATCAGTAAATTAACAAGCGATTATCCTGTCGATGTTTTGTTCACTGATAAGTCGTTTGTGATTCAGAGTCGACTGACACAGGAGCCTCTGGCTCGGGGCAGACGTAGTCAGGGACTCTACGTTTTGGAATAAGGCAAGCCAGCTTTGATTGCAGCATTACGTGCAACATCGTTACAGGGATCTTTTGAGCTTTGGCATCATAGATTAGGCCACGTTTCAAATTCTGTTATTAAGTTATTAAGAAAATTGGGTTTATTATCTATTTCTTCGTTGTTGCCTAAACCGACTTTATGCACTCCTTGTCAATTAGCTAAAAGCAAACATTTGTCATTTTCATTAAACGATAAACGTGCATCACATGTTTTGGATTTGATTCATTGTGATTTGTGGGGGCCTGCGCCCGTTTGCTCTAATGATGCCTATCGTTATTATGTGATTTTCGTTGATGATTATTCTCGGTTTACGTGGTTGTATCCAATGCATGCTAAGTCAGATTTTTACACTATCCTGCTGCAATTTCACAAGTTTGTTTGCACTCAATTCTCGTGCCCAGTCAAGATATTTCAAAGTGGTGGGGGGACTGAATTTGTAAATGGACGAGTTAGAGAATTTTTCAACTTGAATGGCATTCACCATCGTATTTCTTGCCCTTACACTCCACAGCAGAATGGCCGTGCTGAGCGCAAACATAGACATATCACTAAAACAGGTCTTTCGTTGATGTTTCATGCAAATATGCCTTCTTATTTTTGGGTTGATGCTTTTTCAACTGCAGTCTATATCATTAATCGATTGCCCACTCTGTTGCTTGGTAATAAATCTCCGTTTGAGCTTCTGTATCACGTGCCACCTAATTATGCAAATTTCAAGTCATTTGGTTGCAGGGTATTCCCTTATCTTCGTGATTACGCGCCCAACAAGCTTGCTCCTCGCAGCGCTCCGTGTATCTTTTTGGGTTACAGCTCTTGTCACAAGGGGTTTCGGTGTTACGATCCTATTACTTCTCGATTCTACACCACTCGACATGCTCAATTTGATGAGTCATCGTTCCCATTTTCCGCAACAAATATTAATTCTGATACAACATCACTTGACATCTACATTCAAAATTCTAGTATTATATATATCGTTAGTTCGATCATCTGTAATTTTGGACGGTAAAGTGCAATTTACTCGATAAAAACTTCATATACAAAAGAATGAAAAGATGTAAGATCCTTTTAAATACTTGTAGAAAACTGAGAATATGTTCATGCAAACAACTCTAAATAGTACAAGTATAGGAAGTGCTTTAGTTGAGAATTTTTATGGCATTAAATGAGAAAAATACAGGATGAAGGCGTTAAAGAACTGTGTAAATTGGTCTTCGTATATGCTAAATCATAATAGGGTGAAAAGATTTAACTTTATGGCAAATCATAATAGGGTAAAAAGATTTAACTTTATGGCATAGAATGATTCTGTCACTCTAGTAGCAACTATATAGCATCTACATTGAAAATTCTAGTATGTTCGATCATCTGTAATTTTGGACGGTAAAGTGCAATTTACTCGCTAAAAACTCCATATACAAAATACAAGTATGGTCTTCGTATATGCTGAATCATAATAGGGTAAAAAGATTTAACTTTATGGCAAATCAAAGTGTAAGAGTGTGTGATGTTGCATTATTATATTATTATGATTGGAAAGAAAAAAAACCATATTTGCCCTAACAAGTCATTGGAGTGAGTGTAGTGTAGGAAAAAAATGGTGCTGATTGGATTTATAGGTATCTATAGAGGTGAATATATTATGTTTCTGAAAACCAGATCTAACATCCCAGAAGTAAAACCGGATTTGGATTTTGAAATTCCAAAACAAAAATACAGGGGAAGATTGAATTGTGCTGTGTTATCTGTTGTTCCAGGAGACACTTCCAAGATTATCTCCCCGCCTCAGGGTCGAGCTCGTCCACAAGAAGATAGCAGCTGTTTTCGATCAGTAAAAAACAATCAAGTGTGTGGGAGTTTGTTACTTGGAATCAATACAAAATGAGATAATAATTAACTTATTTTCAATTTATTCTCCTTGTATTAATTCTCATTAGTCCCCACAATTATTCTATATTCATTTTCATTATTATTACTGGCATTCAAAAAAAATTCTATATATCTTCATGGCGGCGACAAGATTTTGCAAATACTCTTCAGATTCTTCAGCTTCAAGTCTGTTAAGTTCTTCAAGGTGTTTTGACTTGGAGATGATAATTGCGACTCCAACTTATAACGTATAACGTAGTTTGGGTTCTACTGTCCAGTTGGTTTCCCAATTTACCATCGATAAGGATTTGTATCCTTTACACAACCTACAGTTGGTTTCCCAATTTACCATCGATAAGGATTTGTATCCTTTACACAACCTACCATTCCTTGATTGCATGAAGCTAAAATCCTATTTCGATGACTCTTGGAATTCATTTATTTATGCAAATCAACATACAATTCCTTGATTGCATGAAGCTAAAATCCTATTTCGACTCTTGGAATTTGGATTTTGAATATAACTAAATTTTCATAAAAAAATTACTTGAAATTTTTGAATATAACTAAATTTTCATAAAAAAATTACTTAAATTTTAAGTAAATTTCCCATGAAACAAGCTCTACAAACTCCCCTATCGATAAAAAAAAAAAAAAGACATACATTTAGGAAAAACCATGAAGTTGTAAAGTAAAATATAATTTTAGCATTTCACTAGAATTAGGAAAAATGAAAAGATACATATATGTGCGGTTAATTTTTTTTTTTTTTTTTGGAGTTATGGGTGTGATGTTAATAAGGATATTAGGGAGCTATATATAGTTGGTGAGTGATTGTAAAATGATATGCGCTCTCTTCATTTCAATTTCTTTCATTAATATATATTTATTATACAATTGAAAACTTTTTTTTTTAGTAAACAAACATATAATCACTTAATTGTTATTATATAAATAAATTGAACAAGGAAGCTGATTTTTGTTTTCATGCATTAATTCACATGTCAATAGAAGTAACATAATTATTAATTAAAATACCGTTATTAATGAAATTGAAAACTTAATTTGTATAACTAAAGAAGCTAATATTTTCATGCATATTAATCCACCAACATAATAGAATGGTAAAGCAACAAAAGAGGTGTGAACTAACCACCAATTTAAAATTTTAACTGTATATCAGTCCACTCACCTACTCATGTTAATGTATCACTCAAAGTTCATGATTTTTGCTTTAAAAAAAAAAGTTCATGATTTTTTTCATAATTAATTAACCTTTGACAAAGAGACATTGTCATTTGATATATATATATATATAATTAATATATATATATCATTAACTCACCGTGTTTTAATTACGTTACTTTGAGCACTATAATACTAATAATGAGAAAGACATTCGAGTATACCAATGACAATTTTTTTTTTATATATATGCCTCAATATATAATTTTGTCATTTTGCCTTATTTAACTTAAGAAAATTTGCTCTTGAAACAAAATTCTAGATCCATCATGCTTATTTACTTTACCCTAGATCAATAATTATATATTAGTATTTCAGTAATGAACTGTTGGAATTTTTTCTAGATACATATTTTATTGATTAATACTAAAAACAATAGATTAATTAACCATAGACTTATTGTGTTATGCAATAAAACATATACGTAAGTTTTAATGTCACATAGGATAATAGGATATGATGCATTATTTTGTTAGAACGTATAATTTACTTGTAAATTAATTTAAGGTCTCTCCCTCGGAACGGCTGCATATATAAGATTGGATCCAAATATTATGCGTGATTTTTTTTTTTAAGTCAAACCATTTTCTATAACTTAAAAAAATGTAAAACAAGAGCCATCTATCGAGAATGCCCTCGACAATAATTGAAGACTCGACCAACTAATGAGGACTTGATAGTGACCCAAGTGCTCTAGCAAAACAATTAGCAAAATCATTCTTTTAATTTTTTATTTATATTTTATCTACACCTGCTCATTTAATGAGTTTACCTTCAAATCATTTTTTTACTACGTTTATCATCAGCTCATTTTATGAGTTCACTCCAAATCATTTCTTTTTACCAAATTATCTGCATCACTCATTTTATAAGTTCACCTTTTATGAGTTCACCTCAAAATATTTTTTAAAAAATAATTACATTTTAAAGACTATATTATCTTTTATTAATTTACCCAAAATATAATAAAATCAACCCTAATTTGTATGTGTACAATCTGCAGCCGGGTTACCGTTGATTCATCACCAAATCACCCATATTTTTAGAAAAAAAAAATCGTAAAAACATAATTTAAAAAAAAAAAGTATAGAAATTAGCCACAAATCTCTTTTTTTTTTTCTTTTTTTTTCTTCCCCCTCTTTTCCATTTTTCTTCCCATTTTCAGTTTTTATTCCACACTTTTTATTTCTTCATCTTTTTTCCCATTTACTTTCTTTCCCTTTTTTATTTTTATTTTCGTGTCTTTCTTTTCCATTTTTTTAAATTTTAATACAAAATAATATTATAGGTTATAATTTTTTTTATAGTCAATAATACAATAAGTAATAATTAGTAATACAATAAACAATAATCAGTAATAGCATTAACATTAACGGTAATCAGTAATACCATGAACACAATCAATAATACCAATCAGTAACATCTTATACAAATAACAAATATTTTCACAAATTTAATTATATTCAGTAATACCAAAAACAATTATCAGTAACACCATAAACAGTAAGTTGTAATACCATATATAAACAATAATTAGTAATGCCTTAATTAATCAATAATAAATAATTTCACATAATCAGTAATATCACAAACAATAACCAGTTATACCACAATTAATAATCAATAATATTGTAATCAATAATATTAATTTAATAGTGTATTAATAAAGAATAATCAATAATACCATAAACAGAAATCAATAATACAATAAACAACAATCAATCAATAATACCATGAAAAAAAACTATTAATATCAAAATCAATAACTATTAATACCACAATCAATAACTAATAATAGTAATAGCAATAACCAATAATACACTTAAAAAAAAAAAAAAGAAAAAAAAAAAGAAAAAAGAGGGAGATGATATAAGCAGCTCACCGAACTATTCATTGTTGTATCCCGAGGAGTAAGATACCATTAAGTGAGTGTGTTACAACTATCAACTAACAAAAGAAGCCTACTTGTTGTAGATCAATCCAACCAGTCTCTTCTGATAAGAATAACGGAAAAGGGGAGAGAGAAAGAAAAAATTTAAAAATATATTAATAGAATACATATTATCACACTATAATAGAGATGTAATCAAATTAAAATGTTTGTGAATTATTCAGGACTCAGACTCGTTAATATAAATAAATAAAATTCAAACTCGATCAATGATATTAAATTGTGATAATTAAATTTGATCATTGTTAAATTGGTGAGTGGCAATAATTATATTATATATATATAAACGAGATTTATAAGGAAAAATATTTACAATAATATGGAAAAAAATATACAGAATATATACAAATCTCAAATATATGGAACCGAACTTAATTCCTTCATAGTACGGCTTCACCACCGTAGTAAATAAGTTTGTAAGCATATCGATTAGGTATCTCGATTTTCCATGTGATTCGAATGATATGAGGAGCTCATGATATATCATTTTAAGTGTGGTACGACTTGTTTGAATAGAAAAGAGCTTAGGGTCTCTATCAGACACCACATGCAACCTTACAATCTCCTTTGTAAATAATTTGGCAGCACCAACTCTTTCTTTAGGTTAATTTTGACCATGCTGACCTACTCGATTAAGTATATAGATGACTAGTTGATATTTCTTTCTAAAACCCTAGTTTCCCAATATATAGCAAATCATCATCAGGATTTGTATCCTCTCCACAATATACAATTCCTTAATTAAACACTACTCTAAAATTAGCTAGATGTGCAGCAAATGGTGGAGTGGTTGCATTAGCTATATATTCATAGCTATAACTAAAATTTTCACCAAATTTACTTCAAATTTCAAGTAAAATTCCCTTAAAACTAGCTAGCACTAGATCCCCTAAAACCGATAAGAAATAATTTCAACTCGGGCTACATTTAGGAGAAAACATGAAGTTGTAAAGTAAAATACAATTTCACCATTTGACTAAAATTAGGGAAAATTAAAAGATAAGTTTTTTTTTGTTTTGTTATCATGAGTGTGGTGTTAATGGGGGATATAGAGCTATATATAGTAAGTGAGTCACTGGAAAATGATATGGACTCTCTCCATTTCAATTTCTTTCTTTCTTTATATATCGCTCTTCAGACTTATTTTACATGTAATATTCCTTTTGTTTTTTTTACCACACTCGAAAACTTTTTGTAGCAAACAAGGAGCCAGTACATAATAACTTAATAGTTATTACTCTCCCTCTCTATTGCTATTTTGAATTTAACCCAAGATTAAGATTTAATGTAAGAGTTGTTTATTAGTATTATAAGGAATAAACATAATTACATTTGATGTATTAGTCAATTAAGAAGAATATATAAGACAAAAAAAAAAAAGTTTTTGTTGAAAAAATAATGACATAATTTTGAAGTTTTTGAAAATATAATTGAAAAGAATAAAATTATTTTTTTACTATTTAAAAAAAAATAACAATGGAATGGACCAAAATAGAAAAGTAAGATAATCATTAAAATACCACTATTAATGAAATTGGAAACTTAATTTGTATATAATTAAACAGACTAATATTTTCATGCATATTTTACCTAATCGCGTCTTTTGTATGACGTTGAAGGGGAAAAAGCAATAAAAGAGGTATGAACTAACCACCAACATGAAATTAAACAATCAATTCACTTACCTACTCTACTCGATCGTATCACTCAAAGTTCATTGAAAAGAAAATGTGATATTTTTAATTTAATACATATTAATCCACTTATAAGACCTTTGCTATTACAATTGTTAGGTGGTTGAAAATTGAATAAAAGTTGTGTGGGTTTCTTTCGATTATCGAGGGTTTACGGATTTAGAGTCTTATTATTCTTTCATTCTTCAAGATTGAGACTTGCGTCACATATTGATGTTTTTAGTTCCAATTTTAGATGACAAATTTCTTAGAATTAATAAATATTTTTGTTTTTGTAATAAATTGATGAATATATAATCTAAGTTAAATTAAACTTGAAAAGGCTCATTAATATTGGATAAATAAAGTTGATTAAACAAACCAAGCTCATTAATAATTATAAAAGGTTAAAACGGCCAGAAAACAACCTTGATTTTCGGTTATTTTCTAACAAATTAATATGACAGATATATTAGTGTGACACATTACCAATTTTCGGTTATTTTCTAATAAATATGACATGCTATATCAAAATGGCGGACTTGGGAAGATGCAACAATTTCATATACGAATTATGAGATGTTTATCTAATTTAAATGGACATTAAAACTGTAATGTATGTTTTATAAATTTGACAAGACATTGGTTATATATATACATCATATGCCCCTTGTATAGTTGTATAGAGCTGCATATGTGTTTCGTTTTCTTTGAGTTTATCCTCTACGTTTTTCTTCGCTGGGGAGCATACTGTTGGCAATTGTCACTCCCTTATTTGCCTGTAAGACCCGAACAACCAAAATGTTGTTACGCTACAAAAAAAGGGCGTTTTAGAGACGGATTTACCGACGGAATTTCCGTCGGCCGCCGATGTTACCGACGGATTTGCCGACGGAAAGTCGGCCGTCCCCTTTTTCGTCGTCAGTATTTTTTACCGACGGATTTTTGCATTCCGTCGGGATTTCCGACGGATTTGCTGACGGATCTTCCGTCGGAAATGCCGACGGATTTACCGAGGGATATTCCGTCGGTATTTCGGACAACCCGTTTAAGAGACCGGGTCAACATTCCGTCGGAAATTCCGTCGGAAAGAATGGATTAAAATAATTATAAAATAAATTAGAATGAATTAAAATAATTATAAAAGAAATTAATTTTTGAATAAATATTGATTTCGAAATTCACATGCCGACGGAATTTCCGTCGGTCATGTGCCGACGGAATATCCGTCGGCATTTTACCGAGGGAATATCCGTCAGTAAAACAAAAAAATGAATAAAAAAAATATGATTTCGAAATTCACATACCGACGGAATATCCGTCGGCATTGGACCGACGGATTATCCGTTGGCATTTTACCGACGGATTATCCGTCAGTAAAACAAAATATTAATAAAAAAAATATGGGTGGCCGGGGAGGCCCCGACCAGAATTTCATTTTCCGACCACAATTAATTGGCATTGGTTTGTCGAAATATAATGCATGGATACAATAGAGGGGACAATTAATTGGCATTGGTTTGTCAAAATTACCACTAACACAAACCAATAAATTACATATACTACACTAGAATCTATAACAAATAGAGGGGGCAATCCAAACAAAGACATTTTTGAATATGGAGAGCATTCACATTCACATGCATCAACGCTTAATTATTAAGTATTTTTGTAGCGTCTATAATCCAGCAAGAAAACAAGGAAAAGAAAACGCAAAGTAGAAAATCCAAGTGAAAAGAGGACAAATTAAGAATGATGAAACAACATAAAACATGCAGAGCACACACATCCATATACATGTCGCACAATATTAAATCTCAAAACAAAATTACTAAAAGCCTAATTTTCGAGAACACCAACAACCTTATTAAATATATATATTAAATATTTAAGTTAAGAAATGCAGAAAATCATAGTTGAAATTCGAATACAAATAGTAATATAATAAAATAGCCTTCATCATCATCAAATCGTACAATCATTGGAATCAATTTCTTGGTGGTAAGAAGAATTGCGTACCCGGTATGAAACCGGTAAATTGACTTGGATAAACCGGTAAAATGAAAGCGTACCACGGCAGAGAAAAGGGGAGGACGGCGGTTTACGACGCGGAGAGAGGACGGCGGAGGGGAGGAGGAGGAGGCGCCGCCACTGTGCGAGAGAGGCGACGGCCATTTGCCGAAAAAAAATCCTACTTGTGAAAGAGGGAGGAGGCGTGGGGAGGAAGGAGGGAGGAGGAGTGGGGGGAGAAGGTGGATACAGAGGTTTGGGTGGGGGAGGAGGCGGCGGCGGCGTTGCTGGGCGAGGGAGGCGAGGAGGTGGAGGGAGGCGAGGTACGTGGGAGAGAGGAGATTTCTGAAAGAAAACCCTAGGTTTTATATAAGGGTAAATACCGACGGATAATCCGTCGGTATTTTTCAAAAAGTAAATACCGACGGAAAGTGAATTCCGTCAGCATTTTGGCGATTTTTTTTATTTTATTTTTTTAAATAATTCAATTTTTTCTATATACTAGACCTACTAAATTACCAAAATATTTTTTAAAAAAATCACAAAATTCATTTCTTCCACATATATTAATATATATATTGGTTGTGACTTATATTTATAGTAAATTTAATTTTTATAATTTGTACCTAAATGATAAATAATTAAATAACTTTTATAAAATAAGAAATAAATACATTACATTAATTGAATTAATTTTCATCGTCTTCATCCTCCTCTTCGTCCCTATCCTCCTCCTCCTCCTCATCATCATCTTCCTCATCCTCATCCTCCTCCTCATCCTCATCTTCTTCATTCTCCTCTTCATCCTCATCTTCATCCTCTTCTTCATCCCCCTCCTCTTCACCTTCAATTTCGATTAATTGGGGATTTGCAACCGTCAAGGGTACAGAAAGATTGAAATCTCCCGTAAAGACTTCAGTTGGAGTCTCTATTTGTTCTGCTTGAAATGGAGATTCATCTTCAGTATTTTTGTCCTTTTTAGGGACTTCTACCATTGACCTTGCCTTTACTTTGCAAACAGCGTGCCATTCATAACCACGTGGAGCTCCCGGATATGTGCAATAGTATACTTGAGATACTTGATGGGCAAATACAAATGGATCATCCCCAACATACGCCCTTTTCGAACTAACATCAACGAGCTTGTACTCCGGGTGAATTCTTGTTCCTAGATGGCCTGAATCAAACCAATGACACTTGAACAACACTACAGTCTTTGTTGGATATCCTGGATATTCTACTTCGACGACTTCCCGTAACACCCCAAAGTAATCACTTGCATCTGCATTGTAATTCGCACTGCTAACGCAGACGCCACTGTTGGTAGTTGCCTTTGTCGATGCATACCCAGACGTATGAAATCTGTAGCCCTTCACAATATAACCGTTGTAAGTCTTTACACGACGTAGTGGTCCCTTGCTGAGATCTCGTAAGAATCGACTGTCTAGAGCGTTATCCCGTCCCTATACGGCTCAATTTAAAATTAATTAAAATAAATATTAATTTATTTACGTAAAACATAATTAATTAAATGGTACTCACATAACGTTCGAACCATCGGGAAAATTCACGTTGAATACGAGCATCTTATATGCATCTGAGATGTTTGGTTCTGCTCGTCGTAGTTCTTGAGTGTACATCCTAATTCACAACATTCAAAAACTTGGTTAATATTAAATGACATAAATGAAGTGGTATTTAAATAGACGATTTATATATGAAATACTTACTCAATGTATGGCTGAATTTCATCACAATTCAACAACACATACGTTTGTGCTATTTCTGCCTCCGAGTTCGTCTCCCAATATCGTTCAGTGGGTTTTCCTATTGGCCGTCCCTTAGACTTGAATATGGAGAGCATTCCATCGACCTCTTCACTGATATCGTCAGCGGATGTACCACCGAAGTTACGTGGAGCACTTCTTAACTTTGTGTTGACGTGGTCTTCAAAGTAATAAGAACAAAACATGCCAACCTCTTCATTCAAATAAGCATTCACAATCGATGCTTCAACGTTTGCCTTTTGTTTAGCATTGCGTTTCAAGTTGTGGAGATACCTGATATACACACACATATATATATATATATATATATATATATATATATATATATATAAAACTTATATGAATGCATGTGTAATTGTAATGAAATAAAAAAAGTAAGATTTTACCTTTCAAATGGGTACATCCACCTGTATTGCACCGGACCACAAATTCTCGCTTCATACGCTAAGTGAACGGGTAAGTGTTCCATCGAGTTAAAGAAGCTAGGTGGAAAAATTTGTTCCAACTTACACAAAATCACTGGAATGTCTTCATCTAAACGAATCATATCATCGATCGTGATCGTTGTAGCCGTTAAATCTCTAAAAAATAGACTTAATTCAGTGATAGCCCTCCACACATTGAGAGGAAGAAGTTCTCGGAACGCAATCGGTATCAAGCGTTGCATAAATACATGACAATCATGACTCTTCATCCTTGCAACCTTACCCGTTGTTGTGTCTACGCATCGACTCAAGTTCGACACGTAGCCGTCCGGAAAGTTCAACTCCTTTATCCACCTACACAATCTTTGTTTTTGTGGCTTATCCAGTGTGTAGCTAGCCTTTGGAAATTTACCTGTACGCTCATCCTTTTTCAACTCTGGACGGCGACAAAGAGTGTCCAAATCCTCCCGAGACTTTGGAGTGTCTTTCGTCTTGCCTTCCGTGTTCATGATTGTGTGGAACACATTGTCAAACACATTCTTTTCAATGTGCATCACATCCAAATTGTGTCGTATCAATAGTGAACTCCAGTATGGTAAGTCCCAAAAAAATACTCCTTTTGTTCCAACCACCCTCAATTCCTCTGTTGTGTTCCGCTGCATTTTCCTCAGTACTTTTTTTCAACCCCGTCACTTGAACCTCATATAACAACCTACGTCCTGTACGGAGAGTAAATTATAAGTGACACTAAAAGCAATAAATAAATATACGTTTAGTACTCGATTATTAAATAAATGTATAAAATACCATCTCGTAGTGGAGGTCGATTGTTTGTGACTGCTCTGTTTTTTACGAAGTTCTTCTTATTTCTTCGAAATGGGTGACCTTGAGACTTTTCTACTCACCGGGAGACTGAAAGCTTCAGAATTCTCCATACAATACGGACATGCTTTCTTTCCGGCCGTACTCCACCCGGACAACATACCATATGCAGGAAAGTCGCTAATGGTCCATAAAAGAGCAGCACGCATCGTGAAGTTCTGCTTTCTAAAAACATCGTATGTTTGGACTCCATTCTCCCATAAGAAGATCAAGTCTTTTATAAGAGGTTGGAGATAAACATCCAGTTTGTCCTTTGGATTCGTTGGTCCAGGCACCAATACAGTCAGAAACATTGTTTGAGGTTTCATGCACATCCACGGAGGAAGATTATATGGAATCAGTATCACCGGCCACAAAGAATACTGCTTCCCATGCATCCCAAACGGTGCAAAACCATCAGTACACAAACCTAATCTCACATTCCTCGGTTCACAACCAAAATTTGGAAACACGTTGTTAAGATGTTTCCAGGACTCTGAGTCTGCCGGATGTCGCATCTCCCTCGACTCAGCCGAAGAGGAATCTGTAGCATGCCACGTCATGTGTTGTGCAGTGGCACTTGATTGATATAATCTCATCAAACGGGGAATGATAGGAAGGTAGTACATCTTCTTATATGGCACTTTCTTCTTTATCTTCTTCGATTGACCACCAGGTCCCTTTCGACGTGCCTCTTTGTACCGGGGATGGCCACACAATCTACACATATTCAGACTGCTATCTTCGTCACCCCAATATAACATGCAACCATTCACACAACAATCAATCTTCTCAACCGGCAAACCAACATTCTTCAACATTTGTTTGCTTTGATGAAACGTCGTAGGCACCTTATTATTTTGAGGACAAATTTCACTGCATTACTGTGTCACTTGCTCATATGCCCTGTTAGAAAGCTTGTTCTCGGTCTTAATGTTCATGAGTCGTGCATTAAATGACAACTGTGAGTGAGATTCACAACCCAGATATAAATCTTCTTCGACTAATTTGAGCATCTCATAAAACCGAAATGCCTCATTTGTCGGCTCCTCTTCCATGTTTGAAAAACCAGCTTCCCTGATCATTGTTTGATACATATTCGGTTCATCGTCCCCAAACTGTTGTTCTTCGTCCCCAAACTGTTGTTCTTCATCCCCAAACCGTTGTTCTACCTCGTTACTAGTGCCAACATGATCGAAATTTGCTTCTTCTTGATAGATTCCAGCAGTGTAATAGTAAAACACTTCATCAAATCTATAAGGCCAACGTGTTTCGCCATGACTAGTCCAATTATAATAATTATCAACGAAACCATTCTTCACAATATGCACTAGGACCTCATCAATCTCTTTATATTGCTTATTCTGACATTTCTTAGCATTACACGGACACCTAATGCAATTTCCACTCATGTAATGTGGCTGACTTTTTGCAAATTCAACAAATAACACGAGTTCATTATAAAATTCCACATTCACATTTCCTCTAATCATTCTAGGAGTACAATACATCCAACGACGGTCAGGCAAATCCATCTGCTAAACATTTAAGTGGAGCAACACATTACTAAACTAAACTTATAATAAATTCAAACAAAACTTATGATATATATAAAACATGTAATTACATTATATTGAATTTTATATATAGAGTAAATTAAAAATGGTAGAAAATGTACCGTAATTTGATGTTTCTGAATACCCGAGCATGAGCATAAAAAAATTAGGCAGTAGAAAGTTTTGGTGTAAATTTGCAATACGAAAGTGAAGTGGAAAAAAAGAAAGTTTTAGGAATTTCCCGACGGAAATGCCGACGGACTTATCTTTCCGTCGGCATTTCACCGCCCAAAATTTCCGTCAGTCAAGATAAATGCCGACGGATTATCCGTCGGCATTTATCAAATGGTGAATTCCGACGGAAACTTAATTCCGTCGGCATTTCACCGCCCAAAATTTCCGTCAGTCAAGATAAATGCCGACGGATTATCCGTCGGCATTTATCAAATGGTGAATTCCGATGGAAACTTAATTCCGTCGGCATTTCACCGCCCAAAATTTCCGTCAGTCAAGATAAATGCCGACGGATTATCCGTCGGCATTTATCAAATGGTGAATTCCGACGGAAACTTAATTCCGTCGGCATTTGGCGTGTTATTATTATTTTTTTGTTATTAATTAATTCAATTTTTTGTATATATAGCAACAGCACAAAGCTCACACACACCATATTCGATTTTTTCTATTTTGCAAAGAAATATCATGTCTTCTTCATCTTCTATTCGATTTCAGCAAGGCCTTGTTTGTTATTGTGGAAAGGCATGTCGTACATATGCTTCTAAACAACCTAAAAGTAAAGGGAGGATATTTCATAATTGTCCTGACTCCCAAAGTGATGGCGGTGGATGTGGTTTCTTTGTATGGGCTGACACTCTAGAAAAGTGTGTTGTTGACAAGAATCAAGAATCTAATCAAAGTGACCAAGAAACTGAAGACATGAAGAAAATGACTCAAGAGATGAAGAAATTGGTTACATAGATCAAGAATCTGGCTGAAGAAATCAAGGATTTAATCAAAGTGAACAAAATCATTTTGATTGTGCTAGTTGTCATGGTTGCATCTACCACCTTCAAGTGGTTTGGTTAAATATATGTATAATGCACTCTATATGAGGCTATTTTAATTTGTACTAAAATGCACTCTTCAAGTAGTTTAAATCTATATATAGAATGCACTCTAAATGAGATTATTTTGTACTCAATGAAACAAATGAATGCACCCTATTTTCATCTATACACCAATAAACTACACAAATAAACTGCAATATATAGTTCAACATATTTTTCAACATAAACATAAATATATACATAAAGATAAATAAGTTCAACAGAAAATTAAATAAGTTCAACAGAAAATTAAATAAGTTCAACAAAAAAATAAATTAGTTCAACACAAAATTAAATTGTTCAAATTGTTCAACCAGGATAGTTGCCAGGATAGTTGCCAGTGCCGGGAAAGTTAAAATATTCATCCATACCATCATTCAAGTTGACGTTGCCACCGTCGGCCTGACCTGCATCTTGACCTGCAGCTTGATCTGGAGTTGGAGCTGGCGGTGGTTGCCCCATCGTCTGTTGATAGATGGCCTCGATCTGCTCAGCAGACATCCCCAACGTCCGACCCGCATTGGTACTCCAGAGGCGGAAGTAGTTCTCGAACGTTGCCATGACGTTCGGATCCGGGACGGCAGTGGAGGATACGGACGGCTGCGATGCACTCCAGGCCGACCGACCACTTGGTGTCCTCACGGCGCTGCTCATCCCACCAAGGCCAAGGACCCTTCCCTTGGAGGTCGGGGCAACGTCAAGGTAACACTGGTCCACGTCAACAACCGGAGGGGTACCGCTGCTTCCGGATTCAGCAGTAGTCGTGGCGGTGGCTTGCGTCTCAGCCTCTTCAATCCTCTGTCGGACGCTCAACTACATAATTAAAAAATTAAAATTAATTTAATTATATATATATATATATATAATGTAATTAATACATAAATTTAATTAAACTTACGTGGAGGTCAGTAGTGCGCCCGTAGGTGGACGTCTGTGTATCGGCATTAAACGGATGAAGAAGGCTCAGCCGATCCAAGTGGGTGTGGGGACGTCCAGTCTCCCGCTCCTATTACGTATCAAATAAACATATACAAATTCATTTAGATAACTAATATAAAATAATTAACTATAATTATTTAATTTTTAAATAATTAAATAAAACTTACGAGAGCAAGTGATTGCTCGAGGACGGACCGAGCTCCCCCCCGATGCACTGCCATCCCGCCTCCAACGTCGGTTCTGCGGTTGGCCCGAGCTTTGTCACACTTGTCTTGGTAATCCTGGTCCATCCACTTCTCAACCAACAACTCCCACAGGTCAACACCATCCTCGTCTTTCCCCAGAACAAGATTTTTGTCTTCATCACGCCAGGCCTTTCTCCAGTCGTACATCATGTTCGTGTACCGAGTAGAACAAAGATTGTACCACTTCTCGTAAATAGCGGCGTCCGAGTAGATCGTCGTATCCCAACGGGCCTTTTTCTATACAAATAAATATTCAACATATTTATCAAATAATATGAATAATTAGTTATTTAATAAACTTTAAATATTGTAATTATATACCTGGAACTCCTCGAAATAATCATCCTTTTTAGATTGTGGCACCTTCGACCAAGTGATAGCACCCTTAGAAATCTTGCAATCCTTAAAGGATTTTGTGCACATCCTGGACACCTCATTACCAGGCATCAACCTGTAAAATTATTAACAAATTTATAAACTAACACATTATAAATAAATAAATAAAGTTAATCGTTATTGAATCTCATCAAACATTAGAATTATTGACTTACGCTCCTGAAACGATGTCAATGACTTTCCTTTTGTCTCGAACAGGATGCTGACGAGAGGAGGATGACGAACCAACCGACATCGTAGTCGACGGCGGCGGCGACACTGCCACAGGAGGAGGAGGAGGAGCCGTCACAGGAACTGATTCATCCCGAGACCTCCTTGCACGTGACCAAAGTGACGACCTACGACGTGAACCCGAACCCTGATTCGGTACTTGTTCACTCATCTGTTTCAATCAATAAAAAATACATAATTTTACTAATTATCAATTTAATGAACATATTGCTAATTTAAATTTTTTACTAATATATCATATTCCTAATTTAATCAACATATTCCTAATTTAAATCAAAACAATATATATATAACCTAATTACAACGTGATACCACCGTCGAACCATCTAATTAACTAATAATTTAAACAATTGATTGAAACATGCATCACCTACATTAAAAATATTTCTAAATTAACATATTCCTAAATTAACAGATCTAAACATAATTAAAATAATACTTTTCTAATTGGAGTTTTCTAATTATCAATTTAATGAACATATTCCTAATTTAATTTTTTTACTAATATAGCATATTCCTAATTTAATTAATCAACATATTCCTAATTTAATCAACAATAACCTAATTTAATTATTATTTTTCTACCTAACTTAATCAATAATAAAAAATTGAACATATATATTCTTAAATTAACAAACCTAAAACTAATTAAAATAATAATTTTCTAATTTAAACAATTGATTGAAACATGCACTACCTACATTAAAAATATTCTATATCAAAATTACACCATTAAATTAAACTAGTAATTAACTATATAACAATTAATTAATGTATACATATAACAATTAATTAATTAATTAACCTTAAAAACCTACTCGATCTATCAAAATTATTCTTAATCAACAAATTAAATTAACTAACGTACATACTAACATGATCATAATATTTTAACAACTAACTAAATCAATATAACATGCAAATCAACATTAAATTATTCATATTTACATATATCCATGCATAAACATATATAAGTATTAAAATTAAGTAATAAAACTAATTAAGAAAACGTACCGTATCAATGTAATCGAAGAAATTTGCTTCAATAGCCTCGTCCTCGTCTTCGTCTTCCCCACCGAATCCTCACTCACGCACGCCCCCCCTTTTTTTTTCTTTCTAAAACGAACTGATTGATTTGAGGCCCTTATATAGTTAAAAAAAAAAAATATGCCGACGGAATTTCCGTCGGCATTTCCCTCGGTAACCGCCCACTATTAATGGGAACCGTTACCTTTTTGGAAAACGAGGCGGTGCGAATTCAACGGGTCAGATGCCGACGGATAATCCGTCGGCATTTCCGTCGGCAAACATATTTCAAAATTCCGTCAGCATTTTCCCTCGGTAACTGCTGACGGACCGGATATCCGTCAGGATTTCCCTCGGTAAATGCTGACGGATCAGAAATCCGTCAGCATTGACGTTGACTTTTCAATCCGTCAGCATTCCGTCAGCATTTCCGTCGAAAATGCTGACGGATTATAATCCGTCGGCATTTTTCCGTCCCTGTAGCGCGCGTTTTTTGTAGTGTTATTTCATGGATCCACGAGACATGTAAATATAGATCGCAATGCAAATATCATCACCCAAGAGATAAAATGTCACAATTAGCTAGCATCAAATTCTCTGGATCCTCAACATCAAATAGGGAATTAAGCTCCAAGTCTGTGAAAGAAAATAATATTAGCTTAGCAAACTTGTGCATCTTTTGGGCTCGAAAAGCCCGGTCTGAATCATGGTCCAAAAAAAGATTGAATAAAGGGATGGGATATATACCCCTCTGGCTTTGTTTAATACACTCCCCCTTCCATTTATTATTTCAAAAAGATATATGAAATACCATATTTGCCCCTTTAGTAAATGTTATAGATACATACACACCCCTCTATAGCCCTAATTTCATCTTCTTCCCCCAATTTCTTTCTCTGCCGCCTCTCTCTTCCCCTCCCCCTCCTCCCTCTCGCCGTCGCTCTCCCCCTCCACCCCCCTCGCCGTTGCACTTCCCCCTCACTCTCCCCTCGCCGTCGCTCTCCCCCTCCACCCCCCTCGCCGTTGCACTTCCCCCTCACTCTCCCCTCGCCGTCGCACTTCCCCCTCACTCTCCCCTCGCCGTCGCACTCCCCCTCCACCCCCCTTGCCTCCGCTGCCGCCCATCTTCTTCCTCATTTTTTTTATTTCTCTTTCGCTCCGCTCGACGCCGCCCTCCAGCTCGCCCTCGCCGCCGCTCCGGCTCTCCCTCGACTGTCGTGGCCCATCCCCAACGCTCGTCGCCGCTCCGGCTTGCCCTCGGCCCACCCTTAGCGCTCGGACCGTCGCAGCCCACCCCCAGGTTTGTTTTGTTTTTTTTTTCCCTTTTTTTCAGACCATTTTTTATTGCCCAAAAACTCTCTTGTCGATAATCTATTGTCGACGAGAGTGTTTTTGGGCAATCAATAATGGTCGAAAATTTCAATTTTTTTTAAAAAATTTTATTTCGAAATTTGGTCGACAAACCAGTGTCGACCGGAGTATTTTTGGTCGACAAACAAGTGTCGACCGGAGTATTTTTGGTCAATAAACCAGTGTCGATCGGAGTATTTTTGATCGACAAACCAGTGTCGATCAGGAGTGTTTATTAAAAAAACTGAGATTTTTTTTTTCTAAATTTTATGTGGTGGTGGTGGTGGTAGCGGCGACGGTGGTGACGGCGTCGGTGGCGACGACGACTGTCTAATTCTATGGTTAGGGTTAGGATTTTATTTTAAATGGTAGGAGGAGTGTATGTATCTAATATAATTTAGTAAAAAGACAAAATTGGTATTTCATATATATATTGAATTAATAAAAATGAAGGGGGAGTGTATTAAACAAAGCTGGAGGGGTATAAACCCCAACCCTTGAATAAATTAAACTCGAAAATATAAGGTCCGAATAGGGGCGGATAATATAGCTAGTGGCCCCAATCTTATTAGGTAACAATTAATAATGAGAATATATGACTCCTCATTCCTTTTCATTACCATTTATTACCCAATGATCCGAAATATTTTTAATTAAAATATATAAGAACAGATGAACCAAACAAACCTGTATGTCGTTGTCATTCACTCTTTCCTTCAGTTTGTAAAATTATGGCTCTAACTACATACATTTAGGAAAATCCACGAAATTGCAAAGAGAAAAACAATTTCAGCATTTAGACGTGACCGTGGAGGTGATAGTAAACATTTTCATTATGTTGTTAATAGGGAATATATTTGGAAGTATATATAGTTGTTATAGAGATCGAAATGATATATATATGATGGGCTTTCCTTTCCAATTTTGTAAATTAAAAATTTCTTACAAGTTTTTGTTATTGTTTTTTTTTTTCAATGAGTGACATTGGATTCTTTCAAGATTCTGACTGGGACGACATAAGGACCACTTCACCTTCAAGTATTTAGCCCTGTTAAGTTCTTCAATGTGCTTTCACTTGGAGATGATAATTGACGTAGTATTGCTTCATTTAATACCGAATTTCCTGGTACCGTTTTCAAACCTCTTCATATTTCGAAAGAAGATTTCTCCTCCTTTTCTCCCTTTCAACTCTACTTTCTCTTTCTCATGAAACAAAACGTGGATGCTTTGAGTCTCATCCAACTCGGCATCACTCTCTGATTCCAATGAAACCTTCCCACATGAACACCAATATTTTGAATGCATAACTGGATTCTGAATATAACTAGATTTTTCATTAAAAAATTACTTAAAATTTTAAATAATTTCATATGAAACGAGCTCTATGACTCCCCTAATTAGGAGACTTTCCACTTAAAAGTACGTAACATAATTATTAATTAAAATACAGTTATTAATAAAATTGAAAACTTAATTTGTATAATTATTAATTAAAATACAGTTATTAATAAAATTGAAAGTACGTAACATAATTATTAATTAAAATACAGTTATTAATAAAATTGAAAACTTAATTTGTATAATTAAACAAGCTAATATTTTCATGCATATCAATCCACCAACCTAATAGAAGGGTAAAGCAACAATAGAGGTGTGAACTAACCACCAATATGAAAATTAAACTATATATCAGTCCACTCACCTACTCATGTTAATGTATTCACTCAAAGTTCATGATTTTTGCTTTGAAAAAAAATAAGTGTGTGATTTTTTTCACAATTAATTAACCTTTGGCAAAGAGACACTGTCATTTGATATATATACTCCCTCAGTCCGCCTATAAGCTTTAGATTACTTTTTGACACATAAATTAAGGATGTGTTACAAATTATAGTGATTGATTCAAAGTGATTAAAATTGATTTTTGCAATAAAATTGAAAGTTGATAGTGTTTTAAAATTAAGTATTTTAAATCAATTGTGTATATATTGTGGTGTTTACAAAATAATTCACTTTTTTTTATAAATTTACAAAATAACACCCTTATTACATTTGGATAGGTAATGTGTAAAGATGAAATATTATTTAAATTGTTTGGGTAAAATTGTAAAATTTATTATTATAATGATGAGAAGCACATAGAAGCTATTAGAAGTAGGTTGAGGGGTGCTTCACCAAAATCACTTTTAACAAATTAACTTAATCACTTAGTTGTATTTAGTGGGTGTTTGCAAACAAAACTATGTGCTTAAAAGCACTTCTTTTTTAAATAGAATCATTTTTGAAGTGTTTGTAAACACAAGTAAGTGATTAAATTAATTACTTAAAAGCAGTTTTGGTCAAGCACCCCTCCTCATGCTTCTAACAACTTCTAAGTGTTTCTAATCATTACACTCACTAATTTTACAATTTTGCCCTCACAATTTAAATAATATTTTATTTTTACCCATTATTTATTCAAATGTAACAAGGGTGTTTTTTGTAAAATTATAAAAGAGTGATTTGTATGACATACACCACAACATTTAAAAAATTGATTAAGAAGTTCTTATTTTTAAAACACTATCTACTTTCAATTTTACTACAAAAATCAATTTTAATCACTTTGAATCAACTACTATTGTTTGCAAACACACCCTTAAAAACACTCCAAAAGTGATTCTATTTAAAAAAAAAAATGTTTTTAAGCACATTATAGTGTTTGAAACACTACAAAATAATGGCCAGAAGGCAACGGCAAAAGGCAACGGCAGGCTACCGTTGCCAATTGGCAACGACATTGATAACGGGAAGGAAAAAGGCGACGGGGGCGGGTGCCGTTGCCTTAAGGCAACGGGAGTGGGCCCTGTTGCCAAAAGGCGACGGCATATATGGCCCGTTGCCAAAAGGCGACGGCAGTGGGCCCCGTTGCCATTTGGTAACGGGCCCCCACTCGCTAAAAGGCAACGGCAGTAGACCCGTTGCCTTTGCCGTCGCCCTAATTCAATTAAAAAATTCATTTAATGTATCCAAGTCAAATTAATGAAATATTGATTATTGAGTTGGCATATATTTAAATTAATCAAATTTTACAATAAAACTAACCACATAAATTAATTAAATCATGTCATAATTTTCTCATGTTCGATAATAAGAAAATGCAATAATTAGAAGAAAATTATATAGAAGTAAGGTAATTCTAAATAAAGAAATTTAAAATTTTATGTATATTTAAAAAATTATTTATTTAATTAATAAATTATAAGTTTACGCGTAAAACGCGGGTCTTACACTAGTTCATAATAAATATCGCAAAATTGATTCTATGGATATAATATCTTAATTTTTGTTTTAAAAATGACGAAAATTTTAATAAAATCTTGAATTAAAATTTAACATGAAATTTTAGAAATTATTACTAACATACTATTATTGATATATTCAATTAAAAACACGATAAAATTCTATGTATAAAATGAACATATGTAAATATTGGCTGACGAATAATAATTCATAACATAATACAATATAAAATAATTAAATATACATGAAAAATTAAAATTAATATCAAAATGATGATCTATAAGGTTCAAATATATTAGATCAATTTTTTTTTTCAAACAATTTTAATACTAACTTAATTATCACATTAATGTAATTTTTGATATAGTTATACTTAGGGGTGTAAGTGAGTCGAGCCTACTCGCGAGCTACTTGTGCTCGACTCGAAAAAAGATCGAAATCGACTCGAAGTTAATCGAGTCGAGTCGAGTTTCGAGCTACTCAAGTAGCTACCGAGTTCGAGTTCGAGCTCATAAATACTCGGCTCGAAAGGCTCGCGAGCCTAATCGAGCTTGAACAATATTTACTATTTTGCCATTAATATATAATTTATATTTATATACGAGTAATCGAGTTGAGTCGAACCGAACCGAGTCGAGCTTGAGTTTATTTTACAAAAAAATATGTTTTAAAATTAATTTTGAAAATTATATAGGTAATCGAGTCGAGTCGAGCCGAGCTCGAGTTTATCGAGTTTCTTATCGAGTCGAGCTCGATCTTCAAAATTTTAGGCTCGACCGAGTCGAGTCGAGTATTGAGCTTCGAGTATAACAATCGAGTTGGATACACATATCATTCATATATTTAAAAAAATAATAACTCAGCACTTCTCGACTCGACTCGTTTACACCCCTAGTTATACTTAATACACATATCATTCATATATTTTAAAAAATAATAACTAAATAAGTTGGGTGAATTGAGAAGAGAAAAAACTCTTACGTACGCATATAAATTTAAAATGAACTCGTTAATTATGGCACGGGATCTCCTGTTACACTACTCGGATGAAGGACACGTGTCATGAGAGAGAATATGAGGATGGAGAACACTAGGCATGTATTTTATATGTATGTATGTTTTAAATAATTAATTAAGTTATATGAATTTATTTGTTAATTAGGGTGTTAGAATTATATATATAATTGTGTTATGTCTATATATGAATTTATTTGTTAATTAGGGTGTTAGAATAATTATAATTAGATTATATTTGGAATTATATTAATTAATTTTAATAGAGTTGGAGGAATGAGACGTTGGTTGTTAATTTGTGTGTTGTAGATGTACGTCGATTGACATGATGAATTATTCAAGTCGTAGTTGGATGTAATTAGAGAAAAATTCATTTTACGTCCTGTAACTTAGGCCTAATCCAATTTATATCCTTTAAGTTTTCACTTTTTCGATTTACGTCCTTTCTGGTCCAATTTACGTCCTTTTCGCCGGAAAATTTTCAAACTCACCGGAATGTGAGGAATAAATTGGGATTCCGGCCAAATAGTCCAATTTACGTCCTTTAAGTTTGAAATTTTTAAAATTTTAATAAATAATTTTTCTAAAAATATCTTTAAAATTTTTAAAATATTATTAAAAATCCGAAAACATCATTAAAATTAAAAAATATAAAATGTGTAAAATAAAATTCCAAATATCTTATTTAATTTTTTAAAAATTTCATTAAAAATTATAAAATGTGTAAAAAAAAAAAAATTACAATTGAAAAAAAAAATGTTTAACTTAAAATTAAAAATTCTAAAAATTTCATTATAAATTTTAAAAATCTCTTTAATTTTTAAAAAATGTGTAGATTAAATATTAAAACTTCTAAAAACCCAATAATAATAATAATAATCAGACTTGATTCGAACTCATACGCCATTAAAGTTTTTCTCGAACTCCTAATTTTTTTTGGATTCCACGCCTTGATTTATTGTAGAACCGTGTCAAATTCATTTTACTGAGGTTTTTAGAATTGTGTAATTTTTAATTTTATTTTAAATATTTTAATTTATAGATTTTTTTTTTATTTAGAATTTTATGTTTTTATGAGATTTTTAGAAAGTTTTTTATTTTTACTTTACAAATTTTTAAAATTTTTAGAATTGTAGATTTTTTAATTTTTTTAAGAATTTTTTATTTTTATTTTACACAGTTTATAAATTTTAATGATATTTTTAATTTTTTCAGAATTTTTTAAGTATTAATTTCTAATTTTTAAACTTAAAGGACATAAATTGGACTATTTGACCGGAATTCCAATTTTCCGGCGAAAAGGACATAAATTGGACCTATAAGGACATAAATTGGACACCCTAGGACGTAAATTGAAAAAGTGAAAACTTAAAGGATATAAACTGGATTAGACCAAAGTTACAGGACGTAAAATGAAATTTTCTCGATGTAATTATAATGTTGTGAATTGAAAATTAGAATGAATTTAAATGATGTGATTAGAATAAATTTACATGTATAATCGAAAATAATTATACTCAATGTTGTATGTAATTATAATGTTGTGAATTGAAAATTAGAATGAATTTAAATGATGTGATTAATTAGAATAAATTTACATGTATAATAGAAAATAATTATACTCAATGTTGTATGTAATTATAATGTTGTGAATTGAAAATTAGAATGAATTTAAGTGATGTGATTAGAATAAATTTACATGTATAATCGAAAATAATTATATTCAATGTTGTATGTAATTATAATGTTGTGAATTGAAAATTAGAATGAATTTAAATGTTGTATATTGAAGATTAGAATAAATTTAAATAGTGTAAATTAATTAATGGTACCGTAATTAAATTATTTAATTTGAAACACATTATAATTTAGTTAATTCTCGTTTAGAAATAAATATGATATGCTTTGACAATTTAATAAGCAACAATTAAACTTAAAATGGATTGAAATAAAGAATTGAAACTAAAATTAAATTGAATATATATTAATTGTGTTCACAACATGATGACTAAAGCTCCTAGCCTAAACGGCACACAGGGGCCCCCAAAACTCTACAGGACCGAGAGGTCCCATGTTCGAAACCCAGCTGGAGCGAAAAATCGCGAATATTGGTGGCCTAGTGGTGGGAGGTGTGTTGGTTGCTTAAAAGACCTGGGTTCGAAACCCAGGTTCTCATTTTTTTAAAGGTAACAAAAAGGCGACGGCCTTGGCAACGGCTGGGCCCCGTTGCGAAAAGGCGACGGCCTCCACGTCCTTGCCAAAAGGCGACGGCCATATACCGTTGCCAAAAGGCAACGATTTTCCCAAAGGTCGTTGCCTATAAAATAGCAACG
The DNA here is from genome assembly GCA_963675135.1 of Galeopsis tetrahit. Lineage (NCBI taxonomy): Eukaryota > Viridiplantae > Streptophyta > Magnoliopsida > Lamiales > Lamiaceae > Galeopsis > Galeopsis tetrahit. The sequence goes on along the minus strand of OY776125.1, from coordinate 15,916,025 downwards.
CCCATATTGGCAACGGCGGAGTGTCGTTGCCTTTGCCGTTGCCTTCTTCATTAGTGAGGGGGAATCCGTTGCCTTGCCATATACCGTTGCCAAAAGGCAACGATTTTCCCAAAGGTCGTTGCCTATAAAATAGCAACGCCCATATTGGCAACGGCGGAGTGTCGTTGCCTTTGCCGTTGCCTTCTTCATTAGTGAGGGGGAATCCGTTGCCTTCCCCCTCGCCATTTTCACTGTTTTTTGTAGTGAAAACACCCATTACGAAAAGTGATTAAATAATAGATATAGTACAAGTGATGTGATTGAGAGAAGGAGAGATCATAAAAAGAAAAAGTAAGATATAAAGTGAAGTGTAAGAAAAATACTTAAAAAAAAGGGTATGAAAAAGCTTATAGACAGACATCATATCAAAATGGTAAAATGAGAAGTTTATAATCGAAAGAGTATTAAATTAACTCACGGTGAGCACTATAATACTACTAATGAGAAAGCCATTCGAGTATACCAATGACAAATTTTTTTATATATATATATGCCTCAATTTATAATTTTGTCATTTTGCCTTATTTAACTTATGAAAATTTGCTCTTGAAACAAAATTCTAGATCCGTAATGCTTATTTACTTTATCCTAGATTAATAATTATTAGTATTGGAATTTTTTCTAGATATTTTATTGATTAATACAAAAAAAAATATAGATTAACCTTAGGCTTATTGTGTAATGCTATTACCAACATATAAGTAAGTTTTAATGTCACATAGGATATGATGCATTATTTTGTTAGAACTTATATTTTACTTGTAAATTAATTTTAAGCCTCTCTCTCCGAACGGCTGCATATATAATATAAGGTTGGATACAAACATTAGGCGTGTTTTTTTTTTTTTTTTTTAAATTTTAAGTCAAAACATTTTGTATAACTTAAGAAAATGTAAAACAAGATTTATCTATCTAGAAGGTCATCGACAATAGTGATCCAGATGTCCTAGCAAAACAATTAGCAAAATAATTCATTTATACGAACAAAATGAATCACGTAATCGTCCTAAGAAAAAGCAATTGCCAAATTTGGTTGTGATCATTTAATTCTTATAAGATGTGTCTGTATTTTAGAGATGCTTATTCAGGCCGAATTAAACGAACCGACTCGATTAACTCTAAAAAATGCAGAGTTAGAATTCATACCCGTTTAAATTCGAATTTTTATTGACTCGAACCAGTTAGCTCGCAGGCTAAATAGGTCAGCCCGTGCTGTAACCATTTTCTTTTTTTAATATTCTAACTATTTATTTATGTTTTGGGTCATTCACCTCATTGGCCATTAAATAATAATTTTACTATTTTTTTGCTCAATTGTCCAAGTCTAACAACTCATAAGCAACTATCCATTACTCATTAAGGAGGGTGTATTCAATTGAGATTCTGTTGGATTTTATTGGACTTTTAAAATCTGGGGATATTCAATCCGGATTTTTAAAAGTCTTTCAAAATTTTGAGGTATTCAATACGGATTTTAAAAAGTCTTTAGAAATCCTTAGGTATTCAACAATCTATGAATTTTAATACTCTATGGATTTCGTTGGATTCTCCTTCAAAAATATAAATAAATTTCACTATTCAAAATCTCTTCTAAAAAGAAGAGATTTCAACGGATTCTCTCATAAACTCTGAAAGAGAAGAAAGTAGAGAAAAAACTGACATTCTTGCTGTATTTCGAACCACAAAATTCTACACATCCTCTCTTCTTCAAACGAAATAAAATCTAACTATGTTCTTCGATAAGAATCACAGATTCTTCACCACCATTATTATCGTGAAAACTGTATTTTAAAATTATATTTTTTCTTTAAAAATTATAGTATATTGAACACAGTTATGTTAGCAATATCAAGGTCGTCACTCCAGTAAAAAGATTTTGATGGTCAAGGTCGTCACTCTAGAAATGCAATTATTCAATCTTCGTCATGCATCATTAAGAAATGTGATTGAGAGAATTTTTGGTATTTTCAAATCGCTATTCACAAGTTCCCATTTCAAACACAAGCAGAGTTAGTACTAGCTTGGGCTGGATTACATAACTTTTTCGGGAAAGAATGGATTACATAACTTTCTTCGGAAAGAATGTCGGATGAATTTCAGTCGAATATGAAGAAGAATTGTTTTCTCAAAGCCAACCATAACAAAGAATTGAAACTAATGCATTGAGAACTGGTATTGTTAATGCTATGTGGAAAATGAGTAGAGGTATAACCGTGATGGAAATGAAGATGAGAATAATAATGATGAATAATAATTTTTTTTTGAACTAATATATTTTTGATATTTTTTCTAAATAATTTAGACAATTTTTTTTATATACAAGTGTGTTCGATATACGTTTGCATTAATAGTTTTAGGGGCATAATTTATGGAAATCCATGTAAATAAATAAAAAAATGTGTATTTCAGAATCCTGTCAAATCTATGAAAATCCATATAAATCAATAAAAAAGTATATGAAAATCCATATAAATCAATAAAAAAGTTAGTTAAACCCTGCATAGAGTCTATGGATTTTCTAAATCCACTGACTTTTTAAAGTCCAAAAAAATCCAACAAAATCTCAATTGAATACACCCTTCTAAATTTAAAAGATTTCTTTTAAGAAGGCCAAATATTCAATTTAGCCTATACTTTTTTTTTTTTATTAATTCTAACACATACTATTATTTTTTTCCAAATGATACCCACACTTTCAATTAGTACTTAAAAAAGTCCTCATTCTCATTTTCCGACAAAACTCATCTGATGTGGCTGTCGTATTCCACGTGGACTGTTGACGTGGAAATAATAATTGTTCAATAATTTATTAATTATATCCCATACTTTTTATTTTTTATTAATTTTAGTCCATACTTTTTTTTTATCATTTCTAGCAAATCCATTTGTGGTCGTTCGGATTAATGTAGATTCAAAAGCCATCACTCTCAGTTTAAATTAAGTTTTGAGTGATTTGGATGGATTTGAAGTCTACTCTAACGAACGAATGCTATAATCTTCTTGAATTTGGGTATTGCAAAATTGCTAACAAATTATAAGATGAGTAAATTTAGAAATATAAAATGTATATCAATTTAAAAAATTAGTCGAAACTCTGTTGATAGGGTAGTGTGGTAGATAGTTTCCAGTGTGAAATGTTCCTAGTCCATGTAAATGAGACGGGGCATTCTGAGGCCTGAAAAGATAGAAATACCAACAATTAATTACTAACAATAATTTGACTTACTCCGTTTTCAATAGCCTTGAAAATGATCATCTTAGGATAATCCTATGACTATGACCCTTTAGTCATGGAATGTTTCTGTCACACTAGTAGCAACTATATAGCATCTACATTGAAAAATCTAGTATTATATACGTAATTAGTTCGATCATCTGTAATATTGGATGGTAAAGTGTAATTTACTCGATAAAAACTAGATTATGTTCTTGCAAGCTACTCTATATAGTACAAGTATAGGAAGTGCCTAAGTTGATAATTTTTATGGCATTAAATGAAAAAAAATACAGGATGAAGGTGGCAAGGAACTGTGTCAATTAGTCTTCGTATATGCTAAATAATTTAGTGCACGCTTGATTTGGGATTTAGAGGATCTCAAAATCTAGCGGATTTCAAAATATTTATAAATAGTAATGAGGTGTGTTTGTTTTAAGATTATATTTATCTAGTGGAGTAATATGTTAAGATTTAATTTTATGTCTAATTAAAGTTTAAGAGTGTGAGATGTTGTATTATTATACTATTGTTGATTGTAATTGTAATGATTTAATGGCTGTGTAATAATTAGTGTGTTTTATTGGGAGTTGCAAAAGTGAAGTAAAAAGTGTAAAAAATGATAAATGAAATAAGATTGAAAATAGAAAAACGATACCATCTTTGAATCAATACACATCAGCTTTCTGGGCCTAAGATGGTTTGGTAATTGATGAAGAGCAAATCTACACTCTCGTTAACACTAATATTACAGGATTTTTTTCTTCATCACATCCCATCTTTGAATTTTTTTCTCTCTTTAGTTTATTGTGGACTGTTTTAATTATATTTTGTAATGCTTCTATTGTGATAGTCTCTTGAGAAAATTTTCATGGGTCATATATAATGCCAAAATATTAAGGCATTAGGCATGGTCATTAACAAATTATCGCGGGTCATTAACGATTTTGGGCCAATAGAACTAGTTGATTGACGTATAAGGTAATTACAAGTTCAAAAGGTAACTTAAAAACGGTGACTTGTTTTCTCAGGCACTGGGTAATAACATCCAATACACAACCCACATGAACTCACTCCCGAACCTGGGTGTAAAAATGTCGCAAATGTCCGGAGAGATTAACAAAATGAAGCAGTCATTCACCCCAATGCAGCAGTCACAATACTACTCTCAGATTTTCGGATCCATTGACATGAATTTGGAGAAACAGAAACAGATAGTGACCACCCCACAAGGAAATCCTAGCAGCAAGGGCCCAAAGGGGGCAACACAGCCAACAAAAAAAAGGATTCGCCCAACCAAAGGGAGTGAAGAGAAGAAGGGGAATGAGGGGAACTCATCGGAAGGAAAAAAGGCGAAGAGTGACGAAGATGGTGATGAAGAGAACACTAAGGCGGGTGCTGGACTTCCCTAGCCCTGCCACCAGCCATGATCATAGTAGTATGGAATACACGGGGGCTGCGGGGCCGACGGGCATTCCAGAAAATTCAACTCCTTCTAAAGGAGAAGAAACCCGATGTTCTTTTTATTACTGAATTTAGGACTAGTGTTGCAAGGGCTAGAAAATGGAGTTGTTGTTTTAATTTTAATGTTTGCTTAGGTGTTGATGCAGTGGGCAATAGTGGTGGTATTTTGTTTTTTGCTAATGATATGGTGGATGTAAGCATTTGCTCTTTTTCGAAGGGTCACATTAATTGATTGTCTAATGAAGTATGGTTCAATTAGTTGGTGGTTCACTGGGTTTTATGGCAATCCGATCACGGCACAACGAAAGTTCTCATGGGATCTACTAAGGAAAATTCATAGATCACATGAGGGGGGTGTAAAACCATGGCTTATTGGAGGGGACTTTAATGAGGTCCTTGGACTGGATGAAGTTAAAGGGGGAAAGGGGGATCGCATTAGGCCCTTTACTCAGATAGAAAATTTTAGAAAGGTACTTGAGGACTTGGAGATGGAAGATCTTAAACCAAAAGGACCTTTCTTTACTTGGTGCAATAGAAGAAGAGGGCTTAATTGCACTTTTGAAAGACTGGATCGCTTTGTTGCTAATGAGGAGTGGATATCCCTATTCCCATCGGCAGTAGCAGAAAATCTCAATTATTATTCGTCGGACCATAGACCGGTCCACCTTAATACAGAACCTGTACAGGTACAACTCCGCAGGGGGAGAAACAGATTGGTGCAGTTTGAGAAAGCATGGACTCTTGAACCGGATTTTAATGACAGAGTCAAGGTTTTCTGGGAGAATACACGAGGACTTGAAACGCTCACGGACAGAACAACCAGCTTGGTCTCAAAGCTCTCCAATTGGGCGAATGAGAAAGGGGGAGGAATAGCTGGGCAGATTGCGGCGTGTAGAAAGAAACTAGAGATACTACAGAATGATGAATCGAAGAGCTGGGAAGGAGAGGACATTAGGAAGGCTGAAATTGAGTTGGAAAAATTGTTGTCTCAACAGGAGATCTAGTGGCAACAAAGGGCTAAAAACAAATAGATGCTCGATGGAGATCGTAATACAAATTACTTCCATAGACAAGCTACAAGGAGAAGGAAGAGGAATATGATTGGAGGCTTGAGGGATGAAGTTGGCCAGTGGCAAAGCAGCCCTACTGGGATTGTTGGGGTAATTACAAAATTTTACACACAGCTCTTTACTAGCAGCTCTCCAACAGAAAGTGAGCTTGACAGTGTGGTGGGTCTTTGTACGAGGAGCATATCCACGACCCATCAACGCATACTTGATGGGGATTTTAGTGCCCAGGAGGTTAAAAATGCAGCCTTCGAACTCAGCCCATTGAAGGCCCCGGGGCCGGACGAAATGACTGCAAATTTCTACCAATGCTCGTGGGACATGGTTGGTAAAGATGTGACTGACAAAATCTTGGGAATTCTCAACCGAGGGGACAGTGTTGAGAAGTGGAACCAAACTCTTGTCACGCTTGTGCCAAAGACGAACACCCCTCAAGAACTTAAGGATTTCCGACCAATTAGCCTTACCAACGTTTGCTATCGTATCCTTGCGAAGATGGTGAGCAACAGGCTGAAAGCAGTGATGGGAGAGGTAGTGGATGAGTTCCAGAGTGCGTTTACTCCAGGCAGATTAATATCCGATAATGTCGTGGTGGGTTTCGAGTGCCTGCACTGGATCAAAAAAAACCAAAGTCACAGAGGGTATGCTGCACTCAAGCTGAATATGTCCAAAGCATATGATCGGATTGAGTGGCCGTACCTGAAAGCCATCCTTAGTAAGACGGGTTTTAGTAACAAATGGGTAAACTTGGTTATGAATTGTGTAAGCACAATGTCTTATTCTTTTAAGGTGAATGGTGAAGTGGAAGGACATGTTCAACCGGCTAGGGGCATTCGTCAAGGGGACCCTCTGTCCCCTTTTCTCTTTGTCCTATGTACACAAGGCCTCTCGAAAATTCTGGGCAATCTTGCGGAGCAGAAGTTAATATCGGGGGTGAAAATAGCGCGAGGTGCCCCGGAGATCACACATCTTCTTTTTGCCGACGACAACCTATTTTTCTTTCAGGCTGACACACACAGTGGTGAAAATCTGAAGGAGGGCCTACGGAGATATGAGAGAGCCTCGAGACAAGTAATAAACTATGAGAAATCTTCAATCACTTTCAGCCCTAAGATTGGACTGGAAGCAAAGGTCTTGATAAAAGACCAGCTCGGAATCCGAATGAGTCAAGGCCATGATATATATCTAGGTTTGCCGACCTTCTCTTTGCGTGCCAAACGATTGCAGTTTGCATATATTAAGGATAGAGTGGCAAATAAATTGCTAGGCTGGAAAATACGAGAGTTCTCAGAAGGAGGCAAGGAGGTTTTGATAAAGGCTGTCATCCAAGCCATCCCGACTTATGCTATGGCCTGCTTCAGACTCCCGAAGACACTCTGTAAGGATATTGAGAAAATGTGTGCTCAATTCTGGTGGGGAAAGAACGAAAATGGAAATTCAATGCATTGGAAGAAATGGAAGAAGATGTGTCAACCAAAGAAGGAAGGGGGTATGGGTTTTCGTAAAATGGAACTCTTCAACAAGGCTTTGCTGGCTAAACAGCTTTGGCGTATAATAGCACACCCTCAATCCCTAGCAGCCAGAGTACTCCGAGCTAGATACTTCAAGCATGACCATGTTATGGATGCAGGGTTGGGTACCAACCCATCATATATATGGAGGTCCTTACTTTGGAGCAGGGACCTACTAGAGAAAGGGCTGTATTGGAGGATTGGGAATGGGCAAAAGATAGGAATCTTCAAGGAAAGATGGGTACATAATACTCAAGATGGAAGAATTCACTCTAGAATCGCTAGTGCTTCAACAGTCAACCGGTTCATCTTGGATGATGGGGAGTGGAACGAACCTCTTGTCAGGGCAACTTTTCTCCCCTTTGAGGTGGACGCAATCCTCCGTACCCCTGTAGGAGGTGCGCAGTATGAGGACACCCTATACTGGAATTTGGAACCGAATGTAGGATATTCGGTCAAGTCGGCTTATAAACTTGGCCAAAATTTGGAACATATGAAGATAAAAGAAGACAGGGGTTCGACCTCTGGTGAGAGGAAGGAGAAATACAACGAGATATGGAAGCTAGATGTGCCGCCAAAAATCCGTATATTCGCTTGGAAAGTAGCAGAAAATATCTTGGCTGCAGAGGGAAACCTAGCCCACCACCATGTACCTACGTTCCCACACTGCTTCCTATGTGGAGCACAGGAGGCAACAACGATTCATTCACTATTCGGATGCCACCTGGTTAAGAAGATCTGGAAGGGGGATGGATTGGGAGGCATCATCAAGGAAGGAAAACACCTAGACACAAAAAGCTTCATAGACCTGATTTGGAAGAGCAAAGGTGCGATCTCGATGGAGGAAGTGGTCACGTTAATGTGGGGAATCTGGAGGGAGAGGTGCTCATTGAGGGCTAACAGGACTGTTTTGGAAACCAATGGTAAAGCAGCAACTTTCACAGATATGAATTGGGCCCTTCTGTTCCTAAGTAATTACCAGTAGGCAAAAGCGAGAACCGGAACTCTCCCTACGCTACCCTTAGCGAATTCGGGTCCTGAAAATGGCCCTTTGGATGCTGAGTGGGGAGTGGTTTATACGGATGCAACAACTGGGGAACTGGATCACATCTACGGAGTGGGATATGTTGTGACGGTCGAGGATGGAAGAGTGGGTGCTGCAGGGTATAGAAGAATTAAAAGGCCTGGAACAGTACTGGCAGCAGAAGCACTCGCTATAGCGGAAGGTCTTCGACAATGTAAGGCACGTGGAAAGAATAAAGTAAGGGCGTACTCGGATTGTTTGAATGCGGTGTCGATACTACGAAATAGAGAGAAATGCTGGACATCAGATGGATTTGCAGTGGATGAGGCGAGGAAGGCAATGGATGATCTCGTAGTGTGCGAGGTATGCTTCATTCCAAGGACTGAGAATACAAAAGCTCATCGACTAGCAAGGGAATCAATAGGCTCTCCTACTGTTGGTCCTGAAAGGAGTAGATAACAAGTGTATGGGGGGGGAATACACTTGTATGCAATTCTTTTTGAACTTTGATCAAACCAGAACTCAGCAAGGTTGTCTTGGACAACTCTGCTGAAGGTGATTAACTCTTCTAAGATAATCAATCCACTAAGTACTATTGAGTACTTAGTTGAATAACTATCTAGGGGAGTTATATGTGCGGAATAGTGGTTGGCCCTTTAAGTTTAGACTCCTTTAATTTCTGAAATCACTTAGTCAATGTAAAACAGTCCAGTTAAGCTTCAGGGAAGTTGTCCAAAACAGTTTTGCACAGTCTTTGAATGTGTATCTTTGAAAGATCAGTTTTGTGTGCAGTGTTGAGTGAATGTAAGTACTTGTAAAGTAAATCAACACAAGAGTTTATAGTGGTTCAGAGACTCAAGCTCCTACATCCACTTTCCCTGATTTAACAGGATAATTCCTTCACTCTTGGAATTAACTTGTTTTATAGTGCCAAGGTGCACTTGATCAAGAACACCACTCCTTGGTGAATTGATCCCTAGGATGTCTAGAGTCCTAGTACCCTCTTCTCAACTCAGAACTGAACTGTTCTTCTCTCAACAGTCAGTTCCTACCACTTCTACTACTACAACCTTCTCACTTTCACTCTTGAAAGATATGAGGATTGAAGTAAGGTTCCAACTAATGAGATATCCTTTACAATGATGATCAGTGTATAAGGATAGGATATCTCTCTAAGCTTGTGTATGAATATACAATTGGGTTCAGCTTAGAAGAAGTGTATAAAGACTAAGATAGTCTCTTTGAAAGCTTAAGAGCACTTGTCAACTTGTAGGATAGTTGGATATTCTTGTCAAGGTTGAGGTGCTTTGAAATGGTCTTCACACTTCTGTATTTATAGACAAAATGGAGGATTTGCCCGTTGGAGAGGCAGCCCCAAATTGCTATAAATGTCTTCCTTGAGTTCTTCAAACTGGAAGACAGATTCTTGATAGTGACATGTCCTCATTTGGGTAATAAACGGCTGTAACAGTTTTGTCTTCATTCTGCAGCACTTTTCCCAATGTTTGACTTCTTGTTAGGACTTGGACATGGCTTCTGAAGGTTGATCCAATGATAGGACAACATTCCTTATCATCTGGACAACTCTCCTTATCACTATCAGCAGTTTTGCTTTTCAGCATGGTTGGCTTGCTCTTCTTCAGATGACTTGGCTCTTTCCCTTTATTTCTCTTGTGTATGGTCTTAGCTCATTCCTTTGAGGACCTTTAGGGACTGGTTGTCTCAATCTCTTCAGCATAGTTGATCTTAGGCTTTCAGAGCACTTGATCTTGGTCAAATTAGCTGAGACAACTCCTCTGGACAACTCTCCTGATCAGCATGATTGGTCTTTTTGCATCAGAGCACTTTATACTTTAGAGTTGGCTTATCTGGACAACTCTTCCTGACCAAAACCTTTGAGTAGTCTTGTCCTTTTGAGCTAGGTAGGTTTGTTCTTGCATATGGCTAGCTTCTTTGGACAACTCTCCAGATCAGTGCTTTAAGAATATTTTCTCTGGACAACTCTCCTGATAAGAGCATCTTAGATTTCATAGAGTGTCCTTACTCTTTGTTCCAGAATTTGAGCCTTGGGGAGACTTGATCTTGATCATCTTCAAAGCATAGGTTCCCCCTCAAATTGTGCATCTAATTGTCTAAGAGCTGCCTAACATTTCAGCTTCTCATCTAGCCTATAATCTATATGTTCTAACATTCTTAGAACATATTTTTCATTGACTTAGGCATGTCTCAGGGGGTTTTTGGAATTCAATCAAAACATAGCTCATTTTATTCCCAACAATTTCCCCCTTTTTGATGATGCCAAAACCTATACAATTTTAAGCAAAAGTGACTTGTCTACACCTATTACATGTATCTTCAGAAGACATGACTGAGGTCAATATTCCTGAAAAGTAATGTGTTAGTGTATTCACTGTTTTTGTTGCAAGTAGGTTTTAAGATAGGCATAGAGAGATTTGAGTTTCTTGATTCAAAATAAGTTCAACTATCATTCATTCAAAAATCATTACAGGCATGTTGATAGTTGAAATTAACATATCAGAGCATGAATCAATAACACTTAAGCATATCAGAGCACTTCATTACAATAATTCAAAATGATATTTTCAGCATCAGAGCACAGAACTTGTATCAGAGCAATCTTTAACAGATCAGAGCAACCAGATTAACACATCAGCAAACTTGACCATATTTCAGCATAGTTGATCATTCAAGTAAGGTCAGAAGACTTAGCCATTTCAAAGATCATCCTCAGGAGGTGGCAGCATTCCATACTGTGCCCACACTCTTCTTTTCAGTGCCATGGCTTCTTGGTTGGTTCCCTTAGGTCCAAGAACCATCTTGTTCAGCTTAAGGATCTCAGTGAATTCCCTCAGAATTCTTGCTTGGTCAATCCATCCTTCAAGCTTTGGAGGCATGTATATGATTGGCTTGGGAGCTGTGAGTTCAAATCTTGCAATGTCAGCAGCTGCAAGTAGTTGTTGATACAACTCTCTGTAGTATTCTAGCATGAACTCAGTGAAGGCAGAGTTTGCATCTCCTCCATTCCATCTGTCAATGACATAAAAGTCATAGACAAACTCCCTTTTGGCTTCTTCCCATGTGTCATTCAGTTGAATTGGCACCCATTTATCCAAGTGTGGATATTTGGTGTCCATTGGGATTAGAAGCTGAGGCTTCATCTTGCTGTAAGTTGCTCTTCTCCTTCTTGGTTTCTGAAAGTTTGCTCTCCTTTCATCTCTTGCTCTGTTGGCTTCTTCCATCAGATCAATTTTCTCATGGGCCCTCATCATGGCCAGTTTCTGTTGTGTTTCAGGGTCTTTGCCATACCCTTCATGAAACAGCTTTGATGGATCATGGGCTAGAACAGTTGTCTTCTTCTTAGGTTCAGATCCAAATCCTTCAGCAAATAAATCTTCAGTCTCTTCAGTTGATTTGGCACCTTCAGCAGTTTTTCCAAATTCAGAAGATTTGTCCTCTTCAGCAGTTTTGGCTTTCTTTGATGTAGGCTCATCCTCATCAATTCTGAATTCAGGTGGAAGATCAAGGCTGCTAGGAAAGTCAGTGAATTTCTCAATTTGTCTCTTCTTTCCTTGGGCCTTCTTGATTTTTCCTCTGGTTTGGACACCTTCAGCATCTTTGTCCAAACCTGACACTTCACCACCTGGTCTTTGCTGTTTCCTTGCCCTTTCTTCTTGAGCTGAGGCCATTGAGTTCTTCAATGCCAATGCTAACTGCTCCTCTTCATCCAAATCTTCCAAATTCAGCATTTCTGGCTCTTTTCCCTTTCCTTCAGGGACTTTGTCCTTCCCTTTCACTGGACTCCCAATCACCAAGGCACCTTTTGCTCTAGCTCTTTCCCTTTCCCCCTTTTTGGCAGCATCAAAGCACTGGGGCTTTAGGTCACTCATTGTTGAGGCCATCAGGGATTGGGCCTGGTTTAGGGACTTCATCTCTTCCAACAAATATACATTTTCATCATGTATATTCTGCATTCTGTCACTGCTCAAGCTAAGGAAAGCTAGAACAGGCTTCATCTTTTGTTGGACAACCTCTTCCATGGCTGTTTTCAGAGATGCATCCAGTTGGGCTTTTAAGAGCTCAGTGAGGTTGGCCACTGCACCTTCAGCAATGTTGGCCAACACTTCTTGGGAAAATTTTTCTGAGGCAGCTTTGACCATAGCTAGCCTTTGCTCTTCAGCTCTTCTCTTTTGTAGTGCTGTCTTCTTTCCAAGAGCTTGCTTGACAGTGAGCCTGAGAGCTTTGACATTTGCATTGTGATTATCTCTCAGCAACCTCTGTTCTTTCTTGACCTCCTCTGAGATGGCTTCCATGGTAGATTTGGCACTTTGAACTTCAGTGGAGATGGTTTGAAGACCAGATTCCACACCACTGATTCTTGCCTCAAGGTTGGTAGCACAACATCTTCAGAGCCAGTGAGCCTCATTTCTACAGATGCTAGAGTCCTTCCTTGCTCATTCAATGCTCCTGAAGTTTCAGTATGAGCAGATTGTACTTGATGAGCCAAGGAGTCCAACTTCTCTGATTGCATGCCAAGTAAGGCTTGAGCTGAGCCTGTATCAACTTGGATAGGTGCATCTGTGAGGAACTCATCTGCAAAAATTTGGTCAAGAGAAATACCTGCAACATCAGATAAATCAAACAAGTTAGGAAATAAGCACTCATCACCCTCAATTTCTTTTACATAAGACTCTGATACATCAGCAGTCTTCTTCTCATTTTCAACTTGTTCTTTTCTCCCTTCATGGATAATGTTCTCACTCAAGGAATCAGGCCTCCTTTCACCAAGGGATTCCTGAAGTTCAGATTTGACTTCAAGAATAACCTGTCCTTCCTCACTTATTCCACCCTCATATGTTGGTACACTCACTATCTTAGTGATGACTACCTCTCTTTCATCCATAACTCCCTCTGATTTTTCAACTATGCTCTCCTTTTCAACTCCTTCTCCTAAACCTGCAGCATCTCCACCTTCAACAAGGTTCAAAGATGGCAGTTGTGGGGAGATCACAGTGCTTATATCAGCAGCCACTGAGTCATCCTGAATGATTAAGGGCTGATCAATGTCCAACTCTTCTGACACTGAATAGGCCTTAATCAAACTAGCCTCTAATACAGGAACCTCAACATCTTTAGGCTGTGCCTTGGGTTCAGAGGAACCTTCATTGGCAGATGTATCTTTGGTTGTGTTACCACCCTTGGTCAACACCTCTGAAGTTACAGAGCCTTTCCTATGATAGGTTTTGGGAGGATTGGAAAGTCTATCTGCTACAGAAGACTTGGGTTGAAAGGGTTCAGGGAGGTTGGCTTGAAGGGTTTCAGGAGGGTTGGGATTTGAAGGGTTTGAGGGATCATCAGGGGAATCATCATCATTAGAACCACTGTCAGGGTGTTTGATTCCCTTGGCTTTTCTTTCTTTCTCCTCTTCAATCTTATCAGCTACCAACTTTGCAAAAATCTCCTCATCTATGAGGAATCTTGTCTTTGAAACTCCAGCAAAGTGTAGCAATCTGTTCTCCTCTATCTGCCACCAGTTTGCACCCTTATCTTGGATGACTTGTGATATCTCCATCAAGGATTTGTCTTTCACATCAACAAGCATCCTTAAATCTTGAAAGGCCTTCTGAATTCTTGGAAATTCAGCAAGTTGTGGATACAAACTGTCCACAGTAGCCTTGGCTCCTCCTCTGAGCATACTTTCATAGGTATACTCCTCCTCATCTCCACTTGAATGGGGACTTTGGGTTATAGGGGAGTTGGCTCTGGGTTCTCCTATCAAGGCTTCAGGCAGATTAAGTTCAGGGATGTTGGCTTCAGAAGGGTTGGGTGCAGTAGAAGGATCTTCAGTTGCTTTTGAGAGCAATGGGTCTGAAGGGGCTTTACTCAAGGGGGTTGGCTCATTGAGTGCATGCTCTAAGAGTTTTGAATAATTCAGCATGGATGAGTCAAGGGGAGACAGGAGTCTTGTCTCATCTACTGCTAAGTCAGCAAGCACATCTATGCCACTTCTTTGCACATTTCCTTCAGGAGAATATCTCTTAGTGAGATTTACAGGGGTAATGGGTTGGTTGGAAGGGGTGACATAGGTTTCAGGGGAGTTGGGCCCAAGATACTGAATTTCAGGGAGGTTGGCCTCTATGGGTTGACCTTCAGGGACTTTGGATTCTGGAGTTCCAGAACCAGATGAATTGGTCCTTGACATGGATTTGGCCCTGCTTTCAGCTCTGCTCTCCCTTAGAGCCAATTGAAGAGACCTCTCTTCTTGCAGCTCCAACACCTTTTCAGTAGGTTTGGCTCTTCTCTTGCTGGCCCTGCTACTTCCACTTCATTCCTTCTCAGGGACAACTTCCCTGATTCTCTTATCACCCTTAGACTTTTGTCTAGTCTCATTGTACTTTTGTCTGAGTTCTTCTGAATGATCAGATGGCACTTGTACACCTTCTCTAGCAACTTCTTCAATCTCAGCTGAAGCATCTGAATTCTCTTCTGAGATTCTCTGAGACATTTTCCTTGTCTTGACAGCCCTGGCCTTTGTTCTCTTTTTCATCTTAGGCTTCTCTTCCTTCTGTTCTTTAGCAGGCTTGGCCAATAGCATCCTTCTTTTCTCAGTTTTCTTACTGAGCTTTCTGAACAGGATCTTTTGGGCTGGGAGGGGCTTTGCAAAGGTCTGCATCTGGGAATAGTGGGAAAACCTCTCAATCAACAAGCTTGCCCTGGTGCAATACTTGATTTTCCCTTCTAGCACCACCTTATTGTGGGCTTTCACCTTAAATTTAGCCTTCTCCTTCATCATCTCAGACATGATGAAGGTCCTCCAATCAAACTTGATGCCCTTATCACTGGCATCAATAATGGCAGCCATGATTCTGATCCTTGGCTGGCTGACCTGCTCTAGGCTTCCAGTGTTGCTTAGGAGGCTCTCTGCAACTACCTCAAAAAGATTTAGAAACTCTGGCTTGAGAGTTTTCTTGTTTTGAGTTGAGGAGAGAGGGCCTGGAACTAATAACCACTCTTGGGCTATTTCCTCTTCATGTCCAGTGCCATATACTTCTGGATTCCTACCCTCATGAGGCAATCCAAAGGCTCCTTCCAGATCCTCTGAGGAGAATCTAACTCTATGGAATCTCTCCTCTTCCTCTCCTTTAGCTGTGTAGGATAGCCTGGTTGATACTTCACCATCTTCAGGCTTGCCTCTCCACTTGAGGAAGGCAAAGAATTCTGCCATATAGCTTTCCAGGCAAGAGCTTGGTCTTTCTTCCAAGAACTTTTGGAGACCAGCCCTTCTCAACCATCTCAGGGTTGGAGTAACCTCAGGATCTTCACTTTCAAAAGAGATAATTGGCTCGAAGTGAAGATTGTTCTTGTTGCTTAGATAGCCAAAATCTAGGTCTAGATCTTTGTTGGAGAAATCTACAAGCATCTCAGGTCTAACCTTGGGGGCCATTGAAAATTGCAGAAAAAGGTTTGATGAAGAATGAGAGAGTTTGAAGAACTTTTGAGTTAGGGTTTCGAATACTTGGGGAAGAAGTGTTTGTGGATATCTTAAGACTTGTGAATATTCTAAAAAGAATGTTTGTCAATGAGTTGGTAAGGTCTTGATACAATTCAAAGGTGAGCAAAAATGGAAATCCAAAATGGACGGCTAGGATTGATTTCAGGGGAGTTGTCCATTTTTGATCCAATGGTCAAAAACCAATGTAACAGTGAAATAACTGTTTTATTCAAAACGTGGGTGGTTTTAAATGTTTGTTTAAGGCTGGGGATTTTTCGAGATAGATCATGTCCCAAAAAGTTTAATGCAAACAAGAGTTAAATCTTGGCATTTAATGCATGGAAAGTGACCTTTTGGGTGGGAGACAAATTAAATCCCAAAAAGGTGAAAACTGTATTTCAATTGGACAGATTTCGAAATGGGTTTTGATCACCAAAAATAGGTGCTTATCATACCAAGATTTGGTTTGATAGCTAGGACAACTTATCTGACCCTACATGGACAAGTATCCTGAAGAACTGTGGACAAGTGTCCTGAAGAGGTAAGGTCATGTTTCTGAATTTCAGTAGACTTGACCAAGTCTGCTGAAGCTTGAGTTTGTTTCCCCCTTAATCAATGAGCTTCTTTGGACTTATTTGTCCAACTTCCCTGGATCAAGTAATCCCAACTCTGCTGATAGCTCCAGAAATCTTGCCTCTGCAAGTGGCTTGGTTAATATATCAGCTTTTTGATGGTCTGTGTGAATTTTCATTAGCTTGATATCCTTCTTCTCCACATGATCTCTAATGAAGTGGTGCTTGATGTCCACATGCTTGCATCTTGTGTGTAAGACAGGATTTTGTGATATAGCAATGGCACTATTGTTATCACAGAAAATTGGCACTTCAGTAGAGTTGACTTTGTAGTCTCTGAGTTGTTGACTTAGCCAAAGAATTTGAGCACAACAACTTCCAGCAGCAACATATTCAGCTTCAGTGGTGGAAGTGGCCACTGTGTTCTGCTTCTTGGAGAACCATGAAATAAGCTTGTTGCCCAAGAATTGACAAGTCCCTGAAGTGGACTTTCTGTCAATCCTACATCCTCCATAATCAGCATCTGAGTAGCCAGTTAGCTCAATATTGTCATCAGCAGGGTACCAAAGGCCTAGATTCTCAGTGCCTTTGAGATACCTCAAAATCCTCTTTGCAGCCTCAAGGTGGCTTTTCTTGGGATTTGCTTGAAATCTTGCACAAACACCTACTGCAAAGGTGATATCAGGTCTGCTGGCAGTGAGATAGAGGAGTGAACCAATTATTCCTCTATACTCAGTAGAGTTGGTTGGAATACCACTCTCATCAGGATCCATCTTCCAATTTGTGTTCATAGGGATCCTTACTGGCTTGCTGGTTGTACACCCAAACTTTTTGATCATTTCTCTTGTGTACTTAGCTTGGTTGATGAAGATTCCTTCTTTAGATTGCTTGACTTGTAGACCCAAAAAGAAGTTCATCAACCCCATCATGGACATCTCAAACTTGCTTTGCATGAGCTTGGAGAATTTCTCACATAGCTTCTCATTAGGGGATCCAAAAATTATGTCATCCACATAAATTTGGACAAGCAAGATGTCCTCTCCTTCAGAGATTCTGAAGAGAGTTCTGTCCACAGTTCCCTTGGTGAATCCATGTTCCAAGAGGAATTGTGACAGTGTATCATACCAAGCCCTAGGGGCTTGTTTGAGTCCATATAGAGCTTTCTTGAGTCTGTAAACTTGGTTTCCAATTTCAAACCCTGGTGGTTGCTCCACATAGACTTCTTCTTTCAAGACTCCATTCAGAAAGGCACTCTTGACATCCATTTGGTATACTTTGAACCTCTTGTGGGCTGCATAGGCTAGAAAGAGCCTCATTGCTTCTAGCCTTGCCACAGGTGCAAATGTCTCATCATAGTCAATGCCTTCATGTTGGCAATACCCTTTTGCCACTAGTCTTGCTTTGTTTCTGACAATCACATCATTTTCATTTTTCTTGTTCTTGAACACCCACTTTGTTCCAATAACATTTTGATGTGAGGGTCTGTCCACCAGCTCCCATACTTCATTTCTGGTGAATTGGTTCAGTTCTTCCTGCATGGCTGTGATCCAATTGGCATCTTGAAGTGCTTCCTCAATATCTTTTGGTTCCTGTTCTGACAAGAAACAACAGAACATAGCACTTTCACCATGAAACTTTCTGGTTCTGACTCCTATACTTGGATCACCAAGTATCAGGTCAGTAGGATGGTCAGATAACCAGGTCCTTCTTTTCCTGATCTCTTCAGTAGAGTTGTCCTCTACTGAAGGTGAGTCAATTTGATCATAGAATTCAGGATAATTTAATGCAGGATCTAATTCAGGATCATAATCAGGGGTGTTGTCCTCAATGTCAGGGACATTGGCATTTTCAACATTTTGAGTTCCCCCTTGATTATTTGACCCATTAACTACCTCAGCAGGAGCTGCTTCTTCATTGGTAGTTGTTACCTGGATGTGAACTGGGATTGGATCATTCAGTTCATCATTTCCATCAGTGGGATTTGTCTCAGGAAGGTTGCCTTCAGGATGGTTGTCCAATGTTGTATGTTCTGGTAGGTTGATTGGGACAATTTCTATGAGTTCAGTGTCTTTGTCTTTTAGGCTTAATCTGGTTGTCCTCTGTGTGATTTCTTCAGGTTCCAACTGATCATTCCTGATCTCAAAGATAGATTCATCAAATACAACATGAGGTGTTTCTTCCACTATAAGGGATTTCTTGTTGTAGACTCTGAAAGCTCTACTGATTTGAGAGTATCCAAGAAATACTCCCTCATCAGCTTTGCTGTCAAAAGCTTTCAACTGTTCTTTCCCATTATTGTGAATGAAACATTTACAACCAAATATATGAAAGTATGACACTTTAGGCATTCTTCATTTCCAGAGTTCATAGGGGGTTTTGCCTTGCCCCTTAGTGATCAAACATCTATTTTGAGTATGGCATGCAGTGTTTATAGCTTCAGCCCAAAACCTCTTAGGTAGATTTGAATCAGCAATTAGAGTTCTAGCAGCTTCTTTTAAGGTTCTATTCCTTCTTTCTGCAACTCCATTTTGTTGGGGAGTTCTAGCTGCTGAGGTTTCATGAGCTATTCCATTTGATGTGCAGTACTCATTGATGTATGAATTAATGAACTCAGTGCCTTTATCAGATCTTATCTTGATAATACTAAGGCTTTTCTCATTTGACAATCTCTTGAGAAGTTCAGGTAGTTTGACTTGTGTTTCCTTCTTATTAAGGAGAAATACTACCCATGTGAACCTAGAGAAGTCATCTACTACCACTAATGTGTATTTTCTACCATTTATGCTTGAAGGGGTGATTGGTCCAAATAGATCCATATGTAGAAGTTCAAGTACCCTTTCAGTGGAGATGACTGGTTTTCCTTTGAATGAGGCTTTAATCTGTTTTCCTTCTTGACATGGTTTACACACATGTTCCTTAATGAAAACCTCATTAGGTAGTCCTTTAACTAATGCATTTCTAGCAAGTTTATTCATAGATTTGAAGTTCAGGTGGTTTAGCCTCTTGTGCCATAGCCAACTTTGTTCACTAGAACTTTTAGCAATGAAACATGTAGCATCAGTAGACTTGTCCCAGTCTGCAAAATACACATTTCCCTTCCTAGTTCCAGTCAATAGGGTTTGTTGAGTTTTATCTTTAATTAGGCACTTTCCACTTGAGAACTCAACATTAAAATCTTTATCACAGAATTGACTGATACTCAGGAGATTATATTTGAGACCAGCTACATAAGATACATTGGTTACTTTGATGTTACCAATCATCAAAGTACCATAACCTTTTGTTGTTGCTTGTGAGCTGTCTCCAAAGGTGACATTTGGGCCTTCTTTTTCAATAAAATCAGAGAGGAGTTCCTTGTTTCCAGTCATGTGCCTTGAGCATCCACTGTCAAGGTACCATGCTGTCTTTTTGTTCATGCTCCTCTTCTTGTGGCCCATTGGTACCTGCAATTAGATAGGTTTAGGTACCCTTTGAGTTTTGGGTCCTGAGAGGTTAGCTGTATCTTTGGGAACCCAAACTTGCCTAATAACCCTGATTGATTCAAGGTGGCTAAGTTGTTTTCCTAGTGCATCAACATACACTGTCTTTCCCTTAAATGCCTTTGGGAAAGTATGTGTGAATGTGTTAACTCTGTAAGTTTCAGAGGAGTTGACCACTCTTCTGAACTTATGAGTTCTTTGTGCAGCTTGATGAAATCTTTGAGGAAAGGCCTTTTTATGACCATTACCCTTTGGCATGAAGGGTTTTGGTTGTCTCATTTTATTCTGCCTTAAAGGATGGTTTTCTTTAGGTCTATTCAGTTGAGGCTTTCTCAGATGAGTTGGCCTAGGCTGATTATACCTTGGATAATTCCTCTGAACATTGTTCAGGAGAGTTGCCCTTCCATTGGGTCTACTCTGCTGACCAATATTCCTCTTGTGCTCAGGAGCTTTGGCCATTTCCTTAGGTTTTGGCCTATTCTCCTGAATTACTTGAGTAGGCATTTCATTCAATTTGCCCTTTCCTTTGTTCAGTGGCTGAATTACTTCATTTTCAGCTTGTTGTGCCACTGACTTAACAAAGATTCTCTTAGTGTTACTTGTAGATGCAACACTAAGACAAGGTGAAGATTCAAATGGATCAAAACCTAATCCACTTCTTTGAGCCATAGGTCTTTGATAACTTTGAATTTCCTCTATTGCTCTAGAAGATTTGTTCAAAGCAGACATCTTTAATTTCAGGCTCTCTTCACTTGATTTAAGAATATCATACTCATGTGAGAGATTTTCAAATTTGGCATTTAGAATTTTAAGTTCAAATTCTTTTCTTTTCTGAGAGAGAAGTTGATCATCAATCTCCTTTTGTTGGTCAACTATCCTGAGATTTGCTTCCTCAAGCTTTCTCAAGACTTGTTGATACAACTCAGTAGACTTGACATCAACAGCTACCTCAGAGTTCTTGGTGAGTTCAGTAGCTAGTCTTTCATTTTCTCTCACACAATTGTCATGAAATTCTTGTAATCTAGTGAAATCTTCCATCAACTTTCCCAAGGAAAGTTTCAGGTTAACCTCACTAGTGTTCTGTGAGATAAATGATGGTGAACTAGAAGTAGAGGATACCTCATCATCCTCAAGAGCCATGTTGCAGACATCATCATCATCATCACTGTTGGAGAACAATCCATCAGAAGAGTTGAAACTTTCAGCACTATCAGATTCTTCACCAGCCATCATGGCTTTTCTATTGGTGAATTTTCTGTCTCTTTTTGCTTGTCTTTCTCTTCTTTCTTTAGAGCTTAGTTCAGGGCAGTCATATTGGAAGTGCCCTTTCTTTTTGCAGTTGTAACACAGATCTTCATCATCATCCTTCTTGGATTCATCTCTTCTCTTAGATGATGAGGGTTCAGCTCTACTGGATCTTCTCCTATCAGAGGACTTGTCCTCTGATCTTCTCTCTTCAGGCTTTTTGTCCTCAGCCTGATCTTCAGGGGAATTGTATCTTCTCCTGAATTTGTTATCTTGGTAGAATTTCTTGTATCTTCCAAACCTTGTGTTGAGCTTGTCAAACCTTCTAGCCATCAAGGCTAGTTCTTCCTTCATTTCAGTCTTAGAGACTGACTTTGATGATCTGGGAGTGGGCTGCATTTCTGGTTCAGCAACTTTGGCTTTGAATGCCACTCCCTTAGTAGGATTTGAAGGTTCCTCAACAGGCTTTCTTCTATTGAGGTCAAACTCATAGGCTTTAAGTTCTGAGAATATTTGTTGCATGGGCATAGTGGAGAGATCTTTGGTATTCTGCATCATTACAGCATAGACATCCCACTTTTGAGTGAGACTCCTTAGGATTTTCAGTCCAACCTCTCTCTTGGTGTAAACCTTGCCCAGTGAATTAATCTCATTCATCACATCAGTGAATCTACCAGCAAATTTGTCAATGGACTCATCAGTCTCCATTGAGAATTGTTCAAACTTCTGCACAGCAACTTGGAGCTTGTTCTCCTTGATTTTTTCAGTGCCCTCACACATTTCAGCAAGGGTATCCCAAATTTCTTTAGCTGTGGTGCAGTGGTAGACTCTACCCATAACTGCATCTGGAATTGTTTGATAGAGGGTGTTCATGGCAAGATAATTCAAATTATCTTTCCTCTTTTCATCAGCAGTGAAGTCATCCTCATCTTTGGGAATCAATTCCCTTATATCTGCTCTTTGCTCATCTGTCAATCTGGGGTTAGTTTGAGTAAACACAAAAGGTCCTCTTGTGATTACTCTAAGCATATCAGTATGAAGAGATGCAAGATGAGCCCTCATTCTAATTTTCCAGAAATCATAATTGTCTATTGAAAACATGGGCAGTTTGTGATGAGAAATATGATTGACTGGATTTGTGGCCATGTTGTCTAATCCTTGAACAGCAGATGGAGGAACAGCATTGTTGTTGGCCATATCTCAATAAGAATCAATCAATCAACAAGTAATGGATTTCAGATAGAGATCAGTTCAGTGACCACACCAAATATGTGAGTTTTGAAAATCAAGATGGATTTTCAGAAGCAGTGGTCTTTGAACCCCTGCTCTGATACCACTTGTTGGTCCTGAAAGGAGTAGATAACAAGTGTATGGGGGGGAATACACTTGTATGCAATTCTTTTTGAACTTTGATCAAACCAGAACTCAGCAAGGTTGTCTTGGACAACTCTGCTGAAGGTGATTAACTCTTCTAAGATAATCAATCCACTAAGTACTATTGAGTACTTAGTTGAATAACTATCTAGGGGAGTTATATGTGCGGAATAGTGGTTGGCCCTTTAAGTTTAGACTCCTTTAATTTCTGAAATCACTTAGTCAATGTAAAACAGTCCAGTTAAGCTTCAGGGAAGTTGTCCAAAACAGTTTTGCACAGTCTTTGAATGTGTATCTTTGAAAGATCAGTTTTGTGTGCAGTGTTGAGTGAATGTAAGTACTTGTAAAGTAAATCAACACAAGAGTTTATAGTGGTTCAGAGACTCAAGCTCCTACATCCACTTTCCCTGATTTAACAGGATAATTCCTTCACTCTTGGAATTAACTTGTTTTATAGTGCCAAGGTGCACTTGATCAAGAACACCACTCCTTGGTGAATTGATCCCTAGGATGTCTAGAGTCCTAGTACCCTCTTCTCAACTCAGAACTGAACTGTTCTTCTCTCAACAGTCAGTTCCTACCACTTCTACTACTACAACCTTCTCACTTTCACTCTTGAAAGATATGAGGATTGAAGTAAGGTTCCAACTAATGAGATATCCTTTACAATGATGATCAGTGTATAAGGATAGGATATCTCTCTAAGCTTGTGTATGAATATACAATTGGGTTCAGCTTAGAAGAAGTGTATAAAGACTAAGATAGTCTCTTTGAAAGCTTAAGAGCACTTGTCAACTTGTAGGATAGTTGGATATTCTTGTCAAGGTTGAGGTGCTTTCAAATGGTCTTCACACTTCTGTATTTATAGACAAAATGGAGGATTTGCCCGTTGGAGAGGCAGCCCCAAATTGCTATAAATGTCTTCCTTGAGTTCTTCAAACTGGAAGACAGATTCTTGATAGTGACATGTCCTCATTTGGGTAATAAACGGCTGTAACAGTTTTGTCTTCATTCTGCAGCACTTTTCCCAATGTTTGACTTCTTGTTAGGACTTGGACATGGCTTCTGAAGGTTGATCCAATGATAGGACAACATTCCTTATCATCTGGACAACTCTCCTTATCACTATCAGCAGTTTTGCTTTTCAGCATGGTTGGCTTGCTCTTCTTCAGATGACTTGGCTCTTTCCCTTTATTTCTCTTGTGTATGGTCTTAGCTCATTCCTTTGAGGACCTTTAGGGACTGGTTGTCTCAATCTCTTCAGCATAGTTGATCTTAGGCTTTCAGAGCACTTGATCTTGGTCAAATTAGCTGAGACAACTCCTCTGGACAACTCTCCTGATCAGCATGATTGGTCTTTTTGCATCAGAGCACTTTATACTTTAGAGTTGGCTTATCTGGACAACTCTTCCTGACCAAAACCTTTGAGTAGTCTTGTCCTTTTGAGCTAGGTAGGTTTGTTCTTGCATATGGCTAGCTTCTTTGGACAACTCTCCAGATCAGTGCTTTAAGAATATTTTCTCTGGACAACTCTCCTGATAAGAGCATCTTAGATTTCATAGAGTGTCCTTACTCTTTGTTCCAGAATTTGAGCCTTGGGGAGACTTGATCTTGATCATCTTCAAAGCATAGGTTCCCCCTCAAATTGTGCATCTAATTGTCTAAGAGCTGCCTAACATTTCAGCTTCTCATCTAGCCTATAATCTATATGTTCTAACATTCTTAGAACATATTTTTCATTGACTTAGGCATGTCTCAGGGGGTTTTTGGAATTCAATCAAAACATAGCTCATTTTATTCCCAACACCTACCCCTCGAGATTGGGACGGAGCAGACTTGCCTACGTGGCTTTTGGAACAGTGAGGCCTTATTCTTCTTTTTTTAGTAAAATGTTTACTGAATTCATGTCTGGCTTGGAGCCAATGTAATAGGCCACTGTACCCTTAAAAAAAAAAAAACGGTGACTTGTAAGATAATACTGTTTAGTGTACATAATAACGAGTTCGAAATTTCGAACTTGAGACCTCGAGGAGCACACTCCTAAGTCTACACCGCCTACTCCTCGGCAGGGGTGTGCAAAGTATAGTTCAGACCGACCAAACCAAACCATTAAATATGGTTCGATTTTTTATTTACGGTTCAATTTACGATTTTTAGAATTTTTTTTTTAGTATGGTTTGGTTTACGGTTTTCACTAATGAAAAACCGCAAAAAACCGAACCAAACCGAACTTATTTTTAGTATGATTTAGTATGTCTTGGGTTTACTAGTTTAGGGATTATATAACATTTTATATATATTATAAATTTATAGTCTCTATATTATATAATCCCTAAACTAGTAAACCCAAGACATTTTTTAAACCGGCAAATCCAATTGCCCAAAGCAAGAAACCTTACTCATTCTCTTCTATTTAGTATTTAACGCATCTATGTGCATGACGCTCTCAGCCTCTCACAGTCTCACTCAATCTGAAATTTTGAAGAAGACAAAAGTTTGTCTCTCTTTTGGTGGTTATTTAGTTAGTATTTTTTAACAATTAGTTTGTGAATGTTGTAATAGCATTTCGTATATTTGAATTATATTTTGAATTATTGGGATTTTATTTTGTCTATTGTATTGAGATTGTGTTTTACTTTTTTATTAATTATTGTGTATAGGGAAAAAAATGAGCAAAACCACCACAAAAAAAAAAAAAAGCCAAAATGGCGACGGGGAAGGCAACGGATTCCCCCTCACTAATCAAGAAGGCAACGGCAAAGGCAACGACACTCCGCCGTTGTCAATATGGGCGTTGCTATTTTATAGGCAACGGACTTTGGGCCGTCGCCTTTTGGCAAGGGCGTGGAGGTCGTCGCCTTTTCGCAACGGGGCCCAGCCGTCGCCTTTTCGCAACGGGCCCACTGCCGTTGCCAAGGCCGTCGCCTTTTTGTTAACTTTAAAAAAAATGAGAACCTGGGTTTCGAACCCAGGTCTCTAAGGCAACCAACACCCCCCCACCACTAGGCCACCAATATTCGCGATTTTTCGCTCCAGTTGGGTTTCGAGCACGGGACCTCTCGGTCCTGTAGAGTTTTGGGCGCCCCCTGTGTGCCGTTTAGGGTAGGAGCTTTAGTCGTCATGTTGTGAACACAATTAATATATATTCAATTTAATTTTAGTTTCAATTCTTTATTTCAATCCATTTTAAGTTTAATTGTTGCTTATTAAATTGTCAAAGCATATCATATTTATTTCTAAACGAGAATTAACTAAATTATAACGTGTTTCAAATTAAATAATTTAATTACGGTATCATTAATTAATTTACACTATTTAAATTTATTCTAATCTTCAATATACAACATTTAAATGAGAAAATTTCATTTTACGTCCTGTAACTTTGGCCTAATCCAAAATATATCCTTTAAGTTTTCACATTTTCAATTTACGTTCTAGGGTGTCCAATTTACATCCTTTTCGGTCCAATTTACGTCCTTTCCACCGGAAAATTGGAAATCCGGTCAAATAGTCCAATTTACATCCTTTATGTTTGAAAATTAAAAATTAATAATTAAAAAATTCTGAAAATCTCATTAAAAATTTAAAAATCTCATTAAAAACTTATAAATTGTGTAAAATAAATATAAAAAATCTAATTTTTTTTATAAATTGTACAATTCAAAAAATCTGAAAATGTGTAAATTTATTTATTTTTTCTTCTAAAAACTCATAAAAATAAATAAAAAATCTATAATTTCTACAATTCAAAAAAATCTGAAAATGTTTAAAAAAAAATTCTTTCTAAAAGCTCATAAAAATAAAAAAAATCTATAAATTAAAAATTTTAAAATATTTAAAATACAAAATTCCACAATTTTAAAAATATCGTGAAAATGAATTTAGGACGGTTCCAAAATCGATCAAGGTGTACATGGAACTTCCACCCAAATTTTTAGGAGTTCGAGCAAAACATTAATAGGAAACGAGTATGAATCAAGTCTGGTTTTTAATGAAATGTTAATAATATTTATTATTCCTATTAGATTTTTAGAATTAAGTAATTTTTAATCTACACATTTTTAATAAATTAATGAGATTTTTTGAGTTTTTAGAACTTTTAATGAGATTTTGAATTTCTTAATTTTTAAATTACACGTTTTTTATTCTTTCAATTGTAGAATTTTTTATTTTTTGTATTTTCAAAATTTTAGAATTTTTTATTTTTGTTTTACACATTTTATAATTTGTAATGATATTATTCAAAATTTTATTGATACATTTTGAATTTTATTTACACATTTTATTTTTTTTAATTTTAAGGAGATTTTTGGATTTTTAATGATATTTTAGATTTTTTAAATTTTTAATGGGATTTTTAGAAAATTTTAATTATTAAATTTTAATTTTCAAACTTAAAGGACGTAAATTGGACTATTTGGCCGGAATCCCAATTTATTCCTCACATTCCGGTGAGTTTTAAAATTTTCCGGCGGAAAGGACGTAAATTGGACTAAAAAGGACGGAAATCGAAAAAGTAAAAACTTAAAGGATATATTGTGGATTAGGCCTAAGTTACAGGACGTAAAATGAAATTTTCTCCATTTAAATTCATTCTAATTTTCAATTCACAACATTATAATTACATACAACATTGAGTATAATTATTTCCGATTATACATGTAAATTTATTCTAATCACATCATTTAAATTCATTCTAATTTTAAATTCACAACATTATAATTACATACAACATTGAGTATAATTATTTTCGATTATACATGTAAATTTATTCTAATCACATCATTTAAATTCATTCTAATTTTCAATTCACAACATTATAATTACATACAACATTGAGTATAATTATTTTCGATTATACATGTAAATTTATTCTAATCACATCATTTAAATTCATTCTAATTTTCAATTCACAACATTATAATTACATACAACATTGAGTATAATTATTTTCGATTATACATGTAAATTTATTCTAATCACATCATTTAAATTCATTATAATTTTCAATTCACAACATTATAATTACATACAACATTGAGTATAATTATTTTCGATTATACATGTAAATTTATTCTAATCACATCATTTAAATTCATTCTAATTTTCAATTCACTTATCCATTTAAAAATATCAATTCACTTATCCATTTAATTAAAATAACATCACACACAACATTAAAATAAAAATTAATCCTCAACGTCAATGTAATAAAGTAATATAAAAATGTATCACTCCTCATCACCACCATCATCCTCAGTATCATCCTGATCCCGATCAACCTGGCTACGATCATGAACGTCGTGCGACGCCCCCGACGGCCTCGGCGCCCCACCCATCCCACCCATCTACTGACCCATCCCACCCATCTGACCCATCACACCCATCTGACCCATCACACCCATCCCACCCATCGTCTGACCTGTCATCTGACCCATCATCGCTGCCAACTGATCCTGAAATTTCTTGACTATGCGCTCCTCCGTCTTCTGCATTTGTAGGAGTAAGCGCTGCTCTCTCTCCTCATTGATTCTCCGTTCTTCGGCAAGAGCATTGTCCATGTCTTCCTGGGAGAATCGTCCATAAGCCGTACCACGTGACGTCTCGCTAGGACCGGAGGAGACCCGTCTGTTCTTGCCTACTTGTCCAAGGCCCCTAACACGTCCATGAGACCTACCGACTTTCTTCACGAACAAATCAGACATGTCGGGTATAGTTGGGCCCTGGGAACCATCCTCTGAAGTAGGTTCATTTGACGGATCTCCTGATTGATTGGTCAACTGCTCCTGTACCTGGTCCTATACGTGCACATTTAAAAGTGGGTTAATACATTTTCAAGTAAAATTAAATATATATTTGTTATATAATGTAATGTATATATATATGTACACACTTACAAGTATATCACCCATATAACCATAGATGTATGTGCCGTTTTCGTAACGGTGGTAATATTCAGCTATCTCCCAGTCGTGGGCAGGGCGTCCCATCTTCTCCTCCTGTATTTTGAATTGAAGACATATACGTATAATTAACTAATTAAAATGAATTATAATTGACCACAAATACTTACAATGCGCCGTACGACCTCTGCTTCTCCACGAGCTCCACCTTTATGAGTACCACAACCAGTACCCGGACCTCCAGGCTCGGATAAGCGGTTCTTACGAGCCTGCTTGCTCTTCTTAATTGTTTCAGGATCGCTCTAGTGACGAACTAAGTCGTTCCAAACATTGACATCCCACCTCGGCCTCTTCTTTTCCTTCACCCACGCTTTCTTGACGTTTGATAACATGCCAGTGTACCGACCTGCTGCTCTTTGAAGAAAGAGCCTGTACACCTCTTCAGTAGATGTGATTCGAGGGTCCCACCTGACCTCGGTCTGCCAAAAAAAATGAATTAATGAATTAATATAAAAAAATAACAAAATGTTAATGTAAAGTGATTTTATACCTGGAATGTCTCCCACCACCGCTGTATCGTGCCGGGTGATACCTTGGCAAAGGAGTGTGCACCAAGCTCCATATTCCTATACATAATCGACATGATCGTCCTCGAAATCAAATTTGAAGGCATCAACCTGCTACACGTATTTTATAATAATAAAAAAAATTATTAATAAACACATTATACATACGTCTAATGAAAATTAAATAAGGAATATACTTACGTATCAAGGTAGATCCATAGTAAAATGCGACTCTTGGGTGCATCATAAGACATGATGGCCTGTGTCCCGACAGACAGAGGTCTAACTGGCGAATGTATCGGTGGAGGGGATGGTTGCTGTGGAGGGGATGGTTGCTGTGCAGGTGGAACCATATGAGGCACCTGAGTGTAATAGGAATCTAGGTTCATTCCGGGCAACTGTAGCTGGGTCATATCGGGCATATATAAACCCTGTGGTGTGTGCACAATCGGTGTCTCATCCACCGACTCTCCTCTACCTCTAGTACTTCTACCTCTACCTCGCCTATGTCCAGTAGAACCCTGACCAGAGCCCTGTCCAGAACCATGTCTACGACCACTCATCTGTCAAAATGAACGTAACGTTTAACATTGTAACAATTAAAAAACATTAAATATGAACATCACCGTAAGGATTAACACTAGAATATAAATAAGGAATATAATTAAGGAATTAATATTTAAATAACATTGTTTAGCAATTAATTAACAATATCATTCATCATTCATCTTCATCTTCAGCTTCATCTTCGTCGTCTTCTCCGTCTTCTTCTCCATCTTCTTCTCCGTCTTCTTCTCCATCTTCTTCTTCATCTTCTTCTTCATATTCTGCCACTTCAATAATTGTACCGGTGTCATCAGTTAACATGACAGGATCATCATTTACTTGCACAATCATTTGACTCTCTAAGTTATCCTCTTGCCACGCGGGAACTTCATCTTCAGTAGTATCTTTTGCATCCACCAAGTATCTCGGTTTGACTTTGC
The DNA here is from genome assembly GCA_963675135.1 of Galeopsis tetrahit. NCBI lineage: Eukaryota > Viridiplantae > Streptophyta > Magnoliopsida > Lamiales > Lamiaceae > Galeopsis > Galeopsis tetrahit. The sequence goes on along the minus strand of OY776125.1, from coordinate 15,886,071 downwards.
AGACAAATATCCAATCAGTACGGGGTCCAAGGTTTGGACAATAATAGACTTGTGCGGTTTGACTTGCTAGTACGAATGGATCGTATCGGCCGTAAGATCGCCTCTGATTAAGCTCCACGAGCTTGTTGTTAGGATGAACTTTTGTCCCATTGTTTGAGGGATCAAACCACTGACACTTGAACAAAACCACTTTCTTCTCGTGGTACCCCTGATAGTCAAATTCGACTACTTCCTCGAGTTTCCCATAGAAATCTTCCTCATTCGCATCGTAGTTTTTTCCCTTGATACAAACCCCACTGTTTGATGTTGCTCTAGATGCACCATAAGCTATAGTGTGGAATTTGTACCCGTTCACGTAATACCCTGCGTACGTAAGAACTTGACCAGACGGACCGGTCGAGAGATCGTATAAAAACCTGTTCTCGATGCGATTTATCTTCACCTATATATTTATAAGCCACGACGATGTGAGAATTTCTATAACTTAACACTTTACACAGATCGTTATTTTAAGATAACTTACAATTTCTTCAAACCACGACGCAAATCCATCTTGTAGCCTTAAATCTGATTCAGCGGCCGAGAGATTTGGTTGACGAACTTGAAGTTGTTGCATGAATAACCTACGTACGATCGATATAAGATTAATAAGACATGTCAACACTAAGTATTTGATTGACAAACATTTTGGTCAGATTGACTTACTGAACATATGGCTGCACCTCATCACAATTCAACAACACGTATGTATGAGCAACTTTTTTCTCAATATGCATCACGTCTAAATTGTGTCGTATCAACAAGGTACTCCAATAGGGCAACTCCCAGAAAATACTTTTCCACTTTCAACCTCCAGAAAGTTTTTTGTTGTGGGCCTCAGCACCCTCCTCTGTAACCTTTCTATATCTTAAATGATCAATTTCGTATAGGAGACTTGCACCCGTTCGAATAGGCGGTGGATCATTTGTGACTACTACTCCGGCCATGAATGCAGTTTTATTCGTTCGCCACGTGTGATTCAGTGGTAAAAAAATTCGGTGATTGTCGAACCACGACTGCTTTCTACTTTTATTCAAATAGAATGCATCGGTGTACTCTCCACAATATGGACAAGCAAGCCTTCCGGCTATACTCCAACCAGACAACATCGAGTATGCTGGGAAGTCACTAATGGTCCAGATAAGTGCAACTCGCATCAAAAAGTTTTGCTTTCTAGCATCAAAAAGTTTGCACACCATTTTCCCATAAAAATCTCAAATCCGCTATCAGTGGTTGCAAAAACACATCAAGTTTGTCCTTCAGACTTTTAGGCCCGGGCACGAGAATCGAAAGAAACATGAATTGATCCTTCATGCATAACCACGAGGGTAGATTGTACGAAGTAAGTATAACTGGCCATGACGAATATTGTTTTCCCGTCATTCCAAACGGTGCAAAACCGTCTGTGCTCAAGCCCAACCTAACATTCCTAATTTCAGATGCAAAATTAGGATACGAACGGTCCAAATGCTTCCAAGCCAACGAGTCTGCCGGGTGACGCATAACACCAGAGTCATCAGAAGCGCACGAGGCATGCCATGTCATATCCTTCGCAGTGGCCTTGGACATGTACAATCTTTGCAAACGAGGAATTATCGGAAAGTAGAACATCTCCTTAACCGGGCGTTTCTTTTTCAACCGACCATCTACATCAACCCTACTCGGCTTATTCCGTGATCGACCACAAATCTTACAAAAATCTAGTTCGCTGTCTGCACCCCAGAATAACATGCAATTCTGTGCACAACAATCAATCCTTTCTACCGGAAGACCCATCCCACTCATCAAATGTTTGGTGTCGTTAAATTTTTTGGGAACCTTATTTTCGAGAGGACAAATCTCACGAATCAACTCAACAACCTGATTGTATCCCCTTTCAGACAATCTGTTTTCCGTTTTAATGTTCAACAATCTGGAATTGAATGACAACTGCGAATGAGATTCACAACCAGGATACAAGTCTTGGTCCGCTGCACGAAGTATGCCGTAAAACTGTGCCGCATTCTCGTTATGGGGTTTTTCATTAAGTGCCTCATCTTCCACGTCTATTCCAAAATCAATGTTTGGGCCACCCATTAACTCTTCTACCATAGTGTGGTACGAACTAGGTCCCGCTGGGTCAACGTCATTTGAAGTTGACGCAAATTCATTAGTGTTTTGAAATGGACGTGGACCCCAACTCTCTTCCCCGTGATAAATCTAATTATAATAATTCAGTGTAAAACCATTTCGATATAAATGAGATTTCACTTCATTAGGATCTCTATAAGTTTGATTTCGACATCTAGCTTTCGAACAAGGACACCTAATTTTTCCTTCCCAAATCGAATTCGGATTACTAGTGGCAGCTTCAATAAATCCATTTACTCCACTAATAAATCCGGGGTTCATAATCCCATTCACTAATCTTGGACTATACATCCAACTACGACTTGAATAATTCATCATGTCAATCGACGTACATCTACAACACACAAATTAACAACCAACGTCTCATTCCTCCAACTCTATTAAAATTAATTAATATAATTCCAAATATATTTTAATTATAATTATTCTAACACCCTAATTAACAAATAAATTCATATATAGACATAACACAATTATATATATAATTCTAGCACCCTAATTAACAAATAAATTCATATAACTTAATTAATTAATTAAAACATACATATATATAAAATACATGCCTAACACAATATATATAATTCTAACAATTAAATTCTAACAATTACCACATGCATGCATAAAAATTAACAATTATAACAATTTTATATATACATACAACATATATGCATATATATACATATATATACTAAACTATATATATACATATAACTTCAAATTTAACCGATTAAAACGAAAAAATTACCGTAGAAATGCTCCCGTCGAAGTGTAGAACACAAATGGCCAGGAATCGAGTCCGATCTGCAAACGAACGTGGATGTTGAGTTTGGAGGTTTGTGTAATGGAGGTGTGTGTGCGCCGCTGAATGAACACGTACTGCAAAAAAAGTCTGATTTTGATACCAACGATTTAGAGACGGATATCCAATCAGTCTCTAATAGATATGATTAGAGACTGATTTTCATTAATTTTTGGTTTCAAATCTCGATTTTTTAATAAATTTGTATCTAATATGTACCTATTAGGGACAAATTGGATATCCGTCTCTAAATCGTTGGTATCAAAATCAGACTTTTTTTGTAGTGAAGAAGAATGAGCTTCTGGACTTAATTTTAATTGAATCAGGGTGACGGCAAAGGCAACGGGCCCACTACCGTTGCCTTTTAGCGAGTGGGGGCCCGTTACCAAATGGCAACAGGGCCCACTGCCATCGTCTTTTGGCAACGGGCCTTATATGCCGTCGCCTTTTTGCAACGGGGTCCACTCCCGTTGCCTTATCCGTTGCCTTAAGGCAACGACACCCGCCCCCGTCGCCTTTTTTCTTTCCGTTATCAATGTCGTTGCCAATTGGCAACGGTAGCCTGCCGTTGCCAATTGCCGTTGCCTTCTGGCCATTATTTTGTAGTGAACTACGGTTCGGTCAAACCGACCAAACCGCTCGAAATATTATGGTTTAAAATCTAATGGTTTTTATAAATACGGTTTGGTTTACAGTTTAAAAAAAAAAACGGTTTATAGTGTGGTTTACGATTTACGGACGGTTTGGTTAACCAAACCGAACCATGCACACCGCCAACTCCTCGGGTTATAAAACAACCCAAACTTGATAATGAGAATCATATACTCTCCCACCCCTTTAAGGGGTACATTTTACCATTTTAGTGTTTCCTTGTCATAAAACAACCCAAACTTGATAATGAGAATCATATACTCTCCCACCCCTTTAAGGGGTACATTTTACCATTTTAGTGTTTCCTTGTTTGACAAGTTGTGACCTCACAATGGTTAATCACTATTCATACTTCTACACAAAATTAAATCAATTATCCATCATTTTTTATTTTTCTCTCCACTTTTATTTTCTTATTTTTTTACCAACAACCTTACCCAAATATTTCTATTTCTTAAAGCAGTGTCATCTCAAATCAATTATCCATCATTTTTTATTTTTCTCTCCACTTTTATTTTCTTACTTTTTTACCAACAACCTTACCCAAATATTTCTATTTCTTAATTATCCATCATTTTTTATTTTTCTCTCCACTTTTATTTTCTTACTTTTTTACCAACAACCTTACCCAAATATTTCTATTTCTTAAAGCAGTGACTTGAACCCAGGACCTAAGGCCTAGGTAGTGGTGCTCTAATCACTTGAGCTATCCCACTTTGTCGTGTCATCTCCAAATGTAAAGCTTATTAAAAGGGGTTGGGGAGTATTAATTAACAATGAATTTATCATGAAAATTGTGGTTACATTATTTTTGCATTTGTAATGCTCTAATTTTGAAATAAATTGAGATAACAAATGATTGTTGATTGAGGTACAATGAAATGATTAAAGAGTAATGATATATTATGTGTGAAGAGGTAGTTAATCAAAATAGTTAATACATTAACTTTGACAATAATTAACTTTTTTTTATTCCCTTTTCCTTCCTTGTACTAAGTATAAAATTGATCACATTTTATTCTCATTAGCTAGCCACCACAACTACCCTATATTCGTTACTTTCAGTTTCAGACAATAAGTGACGCAGGATTAATTCTTTCGGGATTCTGATCTTTATCTCTGACCATCATGACCTGTTCACAAGTATTGATTCACTATAAAGTATTGTTACTCACAAGTGAATATTTGTTAATTATTTCGTGAATATCCTCAATTTTAGATTCTTCTTCATTCTTCTCGGAGTACAAAATACTGGATTTGCTTTCTAATGTCCAGCTGGAATTTGTATCCTTTCCACAACATACAATCCCTTGGTTGCATGAAGCTAAAATTTTGTATCCTTCCCACAACATACAATCACTTGATTGGAAAATAGAATTTGTTTCCTTCCCACAACATACAAATATCCCTTTTGACAGTTTAGTTTAGTGTTGATGAAAGAGAGATGATCGTATTAGTTATTCCTATATTATTGTAACTAAAGTTTCAAATAAATTTCCATGAAACGAGCTCTATGAACTCCCCTCAAATCGATAAGAAAGAATTACATTTAGGAAAAATCATGAAGCTAGTTGTTGTATAGTAAAATACTTTTTGAGTTATGGGTTTGATGTTAATAGGGATACGAAGCTATATATAGTTGGTGAGTATGGGCTCTCTCCGGCCATTTCAATTTCTTTCATTAAAATTTTCTCTTCACACTTATTTTACATGTAATATATATTTATCACACACTTGAAAACCTTTTTTTTTAAGTAAACAAGCATATAATCACTTAATTGTTATTATATAGTACAAAATTGAAAGGAAGCTGATTTCTGTTTTCATGAATTAATAATAGAAGTATAGTAACAGAATTATTAATTAAAATACCGTTTTCTTGCCACTTACCTAATCTTGTATGACGTGGAAGGGTAAAAGCAACATAAGAGGTGTGAATTAACCACCAACATGAAAATTAATGTATCACTCAAACTTTGTGATGCGGGAAAGTCTTATATGCACTGCACCAATTTAATTTTGGTGCACTCTATTTTTACACATATCCGTTTTTTACCCGTATCCGATTCAACACCTGAATTAGGACTTATTATATAAGGGTAAAAAAAATTTAATTTAATTATTTATTGTTTTCAGTCTTTTAACCTTCTCGCGTCTCTCTCTCTAGCTTCTTCACGTTTCCTTCACTCTCTCTTCTTCACCTTTCCTTCAATTGTTTTCATGGTTGTTCTCGGTGGTGTTACAGCGGTTTTCTCTTCACGTTTCCTTCGATTCTGTTCTTCGATTGTTTTCTTGGTTTTTCTCGGTGGTGTTAGGCGGTTTTACGACTGTTTTAGCCTTCACGCGTCTCTCTCTCTTCACGTTTCCTTCAATTCTGTTCTTCGATTGTTTTCGTGGTTTTTCTCGGTGGTGTTACGATGGTTTTCTCTTCACGTTTCCTTCGATTCTGTTCTTCGATTGTTTTCGTGGTTTTTTTCGGTGGTGTTAGGCGGTTTTACGAATGTCTTAGCCTTCCCGCGTCTCTCTCTCTTCACGTTTCCTTCGATTATGTTCTTCGATTGTTTTCGTTGTTTTTCTCGGTGGTGTTACGGCGGTTTTACAACTGATTTACGGGGGTTTTACGGCTGTTTTACAGTGATTTTTTCGAAGGTTGTACGGCGGTTATACAGAGCTTCTTCGACGGTCTTACTGAGGTTTTACTCTTGTTTTATTGTTGTTAGTTGTTAATGACGTATTTTCTGAAGGTTAATGTTTCGTATTATTGTTTTCTTCCCCATTTTCTTCTTTGTACTTGTTTGTTTTACTTCTTCTTTCTTGATTTTTGTATTTTTTGTTGTTGCATGTGTTACTGAAAAATGCTACATATATTAATGAAATTTGTTGTATGTTAAATCCTGTAAAGTTTTTGATCATTTAGTGAAAGGTGTTGATTCATATTATTGAAAAGTTGGAAGTACTTACTGAAAAGTGTTTGTTTATTCTATGAAAAAGTGTTATTTTATTCTAGTGAAAAGTGTTTGTTTATTCTACTGAAAAGTGTTTCATTCTAATGAAAAGTGTTGTTAAAAAGTTCTTGATCAATCAAAAAGTTCGTGGCTGTTCTATCTGCTTGTGCAAGAGACGGTTTAGTAGACGAAGGAATGAGAATTTTTCATTCTATGAAGGAGCAATATGGTGTAACTCCAAAACTAGAGCATTTCACATGTGTGGTAGATCTCCTAGGGCGATCGGGTCGTCTACATGAAGCCGAGAAACTTATTGAGACGATGCCAGTTGAAGCAGATAACGTTATCCTGATCACGTTGCTCCATGCTAGTTGGTTTTGGATGGAGACGGAATTAGGTGAACGGGTGGCTGGAAAGATTTTCAGTTTGGATCCAAAGTCGTCGTCTGCGTGTGTTATAATGTCGAACGTGTATTCGAGATCGGGAAAGTGGGGGCAGAAGGTGAAGGTGAGAGAGTTGGAAGGTAAGAAGGATCGTGGATGTAGCTGGATTGATGTAAACAAGAAAATCCATGAGTTTTCAGTAAACCATAGAAATCATCCAAACTCTGAAATGATATATGCATGTTTGGATTCCTTAAGGACGAATGTTGAATCCTTCTATTCAATTTGATTGCTCTCAATCTCTTTCACAATTTTATATTTACAAACAAATATGAATAGTGTATGGCATATATACCTGAACAAAGGAATTATACATATGTTAAACCCCGATTCATATACCTGAAAAAAAGTTTTTTTTAGTCCTTTAAGTTGGACTAATTTTGAATTTTGTCCTCATGGAATACACATTTTAATTTTGGTCCCATAAGTTGGCTCAAATTTTGAATTCAGTCCAATTACTACCATTGTAGGTAAATGAACCGGTCTAATCATTAGCTCGTGTGCAATTCAAATCAACCATGAATTTGTTCATGTGTAGAAAAATGTAGAAAAAATGAATTTGACCGGTTTATTTACCTGCAATGGTAGCTCGGTAATTGGACTAAATTCAAAATTTGGACCAATTTATGAGATCAAAATCAAAATTTGTATTTCATGAAGACCAAATTCAAAATTAGTCCAACTTAAAACACTAAAAAACTTTAATCCCGAAAGATAATGAATGGTAAGGTGGCTATTGATAATTTGACTTGAGTAAGGGAAAAAATCTCTTAATCAGAAATATATAGTATTGTTTTATGTTTTATAAAAAAAAATTGGTATTTGTATATGTTATATTCTATTTTCGCATAAAATACATACACAATTTATGCTAGGATTTGAAAATTTATTAGTTAGAAAAAAAAATGCATTTACACAAATTAATTCATAGTGATTTTATAGATGACAAAAAATAAAAAAGGAGAAAGATAAATATTTTGTTTAAATCAGGTAATACTAATGTGATAAAATTATTCGTAAACAAGACAATATTAGTAAAAAGACAGACTCCAAACTTTTTATGTGAAAGATTTTAAGATATCTATCTATATATAAAAATTAAAATAACACAGGATGAAATTCTAGTATAATAAAATAGTAGATACCTATCTATATATTTATATAGTATTTACTTTTAAAACCATATTTGAAAAATCCAATTGTGACTAAAATTTTTACTTTAAAATTGTTGGGCCTCAAATTAAGACAAAATAATTTTAAAAAAATTTAAATAAAGCATTAAATTGAAAATTGATACTTAACCTAAAAATTGAGTACTTCTTTAGTTATATTAATACTTAACCTAAAAATTAAGTTTTTGATATGAAATTCTTCCTAAAAATTATGTCGGCCATATATTTTTAACTAAAAAATAAAACAGAGACTTTTGGCAATATTTTTAACTAAAAAGTAAAACAGACTTTTGGCACTTGGGGCTAGGATCGTAAACGAATCAAATAATTTTGGTTAGGATTGTAAATGAATCAAATAAAAAATAATTTTTGGCACTTGGGGCTAGGATTGTAAACGAATCAAATAATTTTGGTTAGGATTGTAAATGAATCAAATAATTTTGGTCGATTCCGTATTCGAATTTGAATTCGTATATACATTTTCTTTTTTATTTGATTGATAAACAAATACAAATATAAAATTATTATATTCGATTTGATATTCGTAAGTATTCGATTATATTTATAATACATTTATAATTTTTTTAAATATACTCCCATCCTCAATTAATTAGGTCCATTTTTTCTATATTATTTTGATAATTTTCTATATTATTTTGATAACAATGGATTATAACCTTCGAGCTTGGATTACAACTCTCGAGTGATGCTGGTGCGGATAAATCCTTTCAGAGCTCCCGTAGCCTCTCCAGCCCCAACTTCCCTATAGAGCAACATATTTTGGGGCGACGTATTTTGACCGCATCAGAATCGAATAGTTTTAACTCGAATCAAATAATATCGAATACAAATCATTTTCGAATGAATACTCAAAAAATATTATTTAGAATATGTTCAAAAAAATCAAATAGAATATGAATCAGATTTATTATTCTAAAAATAAACGAATATGAATATGAATAAAAGAGAAGTAAAGTAAATTTATAAAAAATAGACACACTTTTTGTGCAAAACTAATTAAAACAAAAGCTAATTAAACTAATTAAGATTTATCGATAAATGATGGGAGGCGGGAGTTGGGTGCGGCAAACAGGGCAGTGATGGTTGGTTACGAGCCATTGTCCGATGCAACCGCTGTGGAAAACATGCGCACACGACGGCATTGCAAATACCTCCTTTTCTTCCTCTTCTTCTTTTCTCTTTTCCAAATTTACCTCTTTTTCTTCTTCTTCTTTTCTCTTTTCCAAATCTACCTCCTTTTCTTCTTCCTTTTTCTCTTCCTCTTCCTCTTCTACAAATTTCTCAATGCAGATGCAACAACTCTCCGTCTCGTACTTGTTCGTCGCTGGGGCCACGTGACTCCATATCCATTCCATCTTACAGCTTTAACTTTTGAGAAGTGCTTCTAAACTGTTAGTAGAGTTTGCAAACACCACCTAAATCTTTAATTTCAACTACACAAAATCACTTACAATACCATATATATATATATAGACAAGATTGAAGGGATGGAAAATATATTTATTTATTAAGATATGAGATACATTAATTTCGTATATATTAAATAATATCCCATGATTTTCGCAAACTTTTATTTTTTAAATATTAAATTATTTTTCTTCATAATTTCCCTTTAAATATTAATTATCTTAAAAACTACTCCTACTAACAATTTTATCTTTTTACTTATTTTAAATACGAAAAATCTAAGTATAATATTATATTATTTAATTCAATTTTATATCTAATATTATTTTCACTATATATTTATGATTGTGTTCCAAATATTACTCCGTACTAACTTAGTTGATTAATACATAATAATTCTGGAGATATTGATTCTCTAATTTATTATTTTTTATTTTATTTTATTATATATATAAATTAAAATTAAAAATCTTGAGCTAATTCTATATATCTTATATTCTAGAACACATGACATATATATTATAATATATAACTACTTTATACTATCAATTAAAACCACATGGAAAAACAAGTAATAATATTTTGATATACTTAAATAATATGGTCAAGTAATAATATTTTGATATACTTAAATAATATGGTACGAGGAGGTCATCACAAACCTGAAAAATGTCAAAACTAACTCTCAAACATGTTTGAATACATGTGTAGGTGTTCGTATGTATGAGTCGCATTTTCACTATATGTTTCATAACAAAAACTTGTATGAAACTATCGTCATGTATAATATGATTTTTTATCACATACAATATCATACCAATAATTACTAAGTTGGATCATTTACATTATAACTCAAATCGCATGAAGAGAAAAGGGAGGACGACGATGGGAAGAGGAGGGGGTGGCGATGGTAAGGAATGAGGAGAGGAGGTGGATTTTTTTTAGAATGTAATAGAATAAGGGATATAATTGGTAGTTTGCGATGGTTGTACTAATCCAATGGTGAGTGCAATGATATAATGAGTGTCTTGATAAAAAAAAAAGGTGTGCAAATAAGCAGGTCCCTCCCATAAATGTGTGCTCAGACCAAATTCCAAGTTGGGGTAGAAAAAAAAAAAAAAAAGGCCACGACTATACACACACAGACCTATTGAGGACACCCACTGACCGAGGACACTTATGTGGAAAACCCAAAAATACCCCTTCAATAAATTTAAACACCCACCCTCTTTCAAAATCCTAAAAATTTCTCTCCTTCCCTCCCTCTCCTCTCCTCTGAGCGAGCCACCCACCCCTAAACCCTAAACTCAGGTGTGGCCGCCGCCCACCCCCTCCTTCCTCCAGCGGTCGCCGCCCTCCTACTTCCTTCAGTGGTCGACGCCCTCCTTCTTTCTTCAAGCAACCAGTTGTGGCCCTTCCCCTCCTAGGTGAGGCCGTCGCCCACCCTTTCTCCCCACAGGCGCGACCGCCCACACATTACTCCCTCAACGCTCGTCACCGCCTCCCTTAACCCTCGCCGCTCACACATCTCCCACCCTCCGGTAAGTTTAGTTTTTAGGGTTTTGGTTTGTTGTAAGTTTGTACAGATTTCTGGAAAAAAAGATTATAAATATAAAATGTACGTATATCAATTTAAAAAATTAGTCGAAACTCTGTTGATATGGTAGTGTGGTAGATAGTTTCCAGTGTGAGAAGTTCCTTGGCCATGTAAATGAGATGGGGCTTTCTGAGACCTGAAAAGATAGAAATACCGAAATTTTAAAGGGGGGAAGAATGTAACATTCCGAAATTTTCAAGTTAGTTATTTTAAAATTCTCTTAATTTTTTTTTTTTTCAAATATTCACGGTCAATTGTATTTAAGCGGTAATAATAATAATAAATTTAAAAGGATTCCATTATCTCAAAATTTGTTTTGATTTCCTAGATTTAAGGATCGATTATTATTTTTAAACTTAATTTCAAATTATAAATTTCTTATTTTTTTTTATTATTATTATTAAATTATATGCTAGTATTTCCTATCTACCATTATTTACAATCTCATATACATTATACGTGGATTACTTTCAAAATCAACCACATACATCAAATCAAATTCTGTTATCTATTATTATTATTATTGTTAAATTTTAATTTTCTTGTTTCAAATCAAATCTATTAAAATTCCCATCAACATGTATAATAAATACTTTAAGTAAATCAAATATTTCAGATTTTCATGATATATTCAAATCCTAACTTTTCTCGCAAGAAAAACTATTTACTCCTCTATAAATAGAAGATCCTATTCATAAAGTAAACGCACGCATAAAATATTTTCACACATAAATCGTATATTTATTGGCTCTACTCTCGATCCATGGAAGATGGATCCAAGAAATTTCAAGAATATTAAAGTTATTGCACCAATTACATTCATTGCATCCCCGACATAAAATCGAGGTGGAGTTTTCTTACTATTTGATTGGATATTTTGTCACCTTTAAATGTTCATTTGAATGATATTGTTACTTGCTACATGAATTTTACAAGTTAATCGTTAGCGCATGTTATGACTTTATGAGTTATTCGTTAACGCATGTTTTATTCGCGGGAAACCGTGCATCGTTGGTTCAGCCAGCGCATCATTGGTATAGCCAATGAAAAATAAGTATTTTATTCGCGGGAAACCGTACATCGTTGGTTCAACCAACGCATCGTTGGTATAGCCTGCGCATCATTGGTATAGCCAATGAAAAATAAGTATTTTAATATGTATGCATGTTTGTGAGTTTATGATTTTATTCATATGTTATATTTAACTGTGACAAAGTTAATCCCACTGAGCTAGTTGTTTTGCTCACCCCAATCTACTTAACATTTTTCCAGATTATAAAGATTAAAGGAGTTGCGGTGGAGGGACGGTGGATGCGTGTCAAGAAAGTAATTATTATTTTAAAACTGTGATTTAATTAGTTCGATCGTATGTTTATTTAATAAAAAGTCACATAATTTGATTGTATTGAAAATTATATTTATCTTTAAAGTAAATTAATTTATTTTCGAGTGACTGGTCTTAGATTTTTAAAATTGTCATTATTTTAATATTTACTTCCGCTGCACGTCTTTCTATAATTAATAAATTTGATCTACTTCATTATTTCAAAGTCTTTTGAAAGTCAAGATAAGACAGTATTTTATTTAGTTGGTCTTCAAAAGTAAAAATATGGTGTTTTCATCTAGGCCCCTAAAATCGGGATGTGACAAAAACATTAAAAAGATAATCAGGAAAGGAAAACATCCATGTACAAATACTTGTTTCTGGGTATCGTTGAAGAGGAAAGAAGTAGAAAAAGCAACAGCTTGGTGGGTTTTTCTTTCGAATATTAAACAAATCTGAGCCCATCTTAAACAAACAAATCGATTGAAGGATTGAGAAAGCAAATAAGGGTTGATTTAATTTTGTATTTTTAAGGGTTTTTAAATTATTATTTTTTTCATTAAAAATAATAATTAATTAGGTGGCAGTCTTACTTGGTGCCAATGTGGCGATTTTGATATTTTCAGCACCACATCATTTTAAAATAGATTAAAAAATTTATTGGTGCATTAAATTGTAAAACTAAAAAAGTTGGTGTATCGAATTGCAAAGAAATAAAGGATACGTTGTAATTGATAAATCCACTAAAGGTCGTGATTTTTTTTTGCAATTAACCCTATTTTTTACTATAATTATATGCACTTACACATTTAATGAGTTCACCCCCAAATCTTTTTTTACCACGGTTATATGTACTCGCTCATTTTTTGAGTTCACCCCAAATCATTTTTTTACCACTGTTATCTGCACCCGCTCATTTTATGAGTTCACTCCCAAATTATTATTTTATCGTGATTATCTGTACCCACTCATTTTATGAGTTCACCCCAAAATAATTTTTAAAAAATAATCACATTTAAAAAAATTATATTATTTTTTTATTAATTTACACAAAATATAATAAAATAAACTCTAATTTATATATTTACAATATACAGACGAGTTATTGTCTAGTTACCGTCGATTCACCACCAAGTAACCCATACTTTTTTTAAAAAATTGTAAAAATATAATTAATAAAAAAACTATCGAAATTAGCCACAAATCTCGATTTTTTTCTTTTTAATTTTTTTCCCCTCCTCTTTTTCTTTTTTCTTCCCATTTTCAATTTTTTTTTCCAAATTTTTTATTTCTTCGTTTTCTTTTCTTTTACTTTTTTTTTCCGGCCTTTCTTTTTCATTTTTTTTCATGTGTATTTTTTTAATCTTAATACAAAATAATATTATATGTATGATTTTATTATAGTCGATCGGCGGTGCACCTGAATTTCAATTTTAATTTGATGAGTAAAGGACCTGTCGAAAATTCATGTCGGTCGGTGGGTGACCCAGCCACCACCATATCCGACCACCCCTTCAATAGCGACGGCGGCGCTTCCGTCCCGGCCGCTTAAGCCTGAGACCTCTCCTCAAATCGCAATCATGATTTTTCAATTCCATGACAATCGACATCATCTTCCATCTCGGCCACGATCCATGGCGGTAAAAAACCTCTTCTCATTTCGACCACCGACACGACTGCTTCGATCAATCTCCTTTGTGTTCGAGATCCAGGAGCTTCTCCGGCATCAATGGTGCTCGCCTGCAACACTCACTTCGCTCTCGTTGTTCATATTTGTCCAAATCGAAGCTACATTGCTTCGTCTTCTTCACCATGCTCCTGCGCAGCCTCTTCCTCCGGTTGACGACGGTCTGACGGAGGACTGTGAGTATGTTGTCGATGGATCTCTGATCAGTCGGCACTCGGAGTCGGTGAGCTTGTCGATGAAATCTCAAGCGGCGACTGCTAACTTAGGGTGCCCTTCTATTTGGCTAGGGTTCTCTTCAGTTGAGCTTGGTAATGTGCACCCCCTATTTTCTTCAGTACACCCCGGTCTGCACTCCCTCCACTTTTTTTATGGTATTATTGTTAGTGGTATTGGTATTACTAGTTATTGATTGTGTTATTAGTATTAATACACTATTGAATTAATATTAATGATTATTATTTACGGTATTATTGATTATTAATTGTGGTATTACTTGTTATTGTTTGTTATTATTAATTAAGGCATTACTGATTATTATTATTGTTTATGGTATTATATATTATTGTTTATGGTATTACTGATAATTGTTTTTGGTATTATTAAATATAATTTGATTTGTGAAATTATTTGTTATTGTATAAGATATTAATGATCAATGTTTATGGTATTACTAATTACTATTCATTCTTTCATTGTATTAGTGATAATTATTTTTTGGTATTACTTTATATAATTAGATGTGTGAAATTATTTGTTAATATATAAAATTTTACTAATTAATATTAATGGTATTACAGATTACGCTATTACTAATAATTGTTCTTGGTATTATTGAATATAATTAGATGTGTGCAATTATTTTTTATTGTATAAGATATTATTGATTATTATTAATGATATTACTGATTATGGTTTATGGTATTACTGATTATTACTTATTATACTAGCGACTATAATAAAATTATACATATAATACTCCCTCCGTCCCATACTTGAAGCTACAAACCAAATTGGCACGGGTTTTAATAAATGAGTTGTTTATTAGTATTGTGTAAGATAAAGTGGGGGTAGTAAAGACTTTTCAACTTTATAAATAGTAATAAAATTACTTTTTAGTGTAATAAAGTAGTGGCATTTGTTGTAATATTGTGATGTTTTAAGGAGAGTGTTTAAAAGTGTTTTTGCTATTTTAGTTAATGTAGCTTCAAGTATGGGACGCCCAAAATGGTAAAATGTAGCTTCAAGTATGGGACGGAGGGAGTATTATTTTACATTAAAAAATTTAAAAATACTAAACAAAAAAAAAAAAGAAAAAAAAAGAAGGAAAAAAAAATGAAGAAATAAAAAGTTTGAAATAAAAACTGAAAATTGAAAAAAATATTAAAAAGAAAAAAAATTGAGATTTGTGACTAATTTCGATAGTTTTTTTAATTATGTTTTTACGATTTTATTTTTAAAAATATGGGTGATTTTGTGGTGAATCGACGATAACTCGGCTGCAAATTGTAAATGTATAAATTAAGGTTGATTTTATTATATTTTGTGTAAATCAATAAAAAGATAATATAGTTTTTTGAATATAATTATTTTTTAAAAAAAATATTTTGGGGTGAACTCATAAAATGAGTGGGTGCAGATAATTTGGGGGTGAACTCATAAAGTGAGTGAGTGCAGATAACTGTAGTATAAATATAATTTGGGGGGTGAACTCATAAAATGAGCGGGTGCAAATAATTGTGGTAAAAAAATAATTTGAGGATGAACTCATAAAATGAGTGGGTGTAGTTGTAAAAATTGTGGTAAAAAAATAATTTGAGGATGAACTCATAAAATGAGTGGGTGTAGTTGTAAAAAAATGATATGGAGGTGAATTTATAAAATGAGTGGGTGCAAATAACTGTAATAAAAATATGATTTAAGGGTGAACTCATTAAATTAGTGGGTATAAATAAAATATAAATAAAAAATTAAAATTAGGGGTATGGTGCATACGGATGCACACAAAGTGTTACCCCTACTACAATAATTGTCTTTTTAAAAATTTGATTTCTAAGCCACCAAACTTAATCTCCAATACTGCCGTTAATTAATTTAAAAGAAAACCCAAAGGCATAATTTCAAAATCAAACTTAAATCAAGATTTTGATTATAAATTATATACATAATTATTAATCAAATCTCGAGATTTTCAAGATAGATTCACGTCTAAATAGAGGATCATATTTACAAAACAAAAATGCGCATAAAATATTTTCACATAAAAATCGTATATTTATTTGCTCTTCTCTCTATTCATGGAAAATGACTACTATACACCATCAATGATTAAAATTATTTTCACTGCATCAATTGAATTCAGAGACGGGCCTACGTAGGGTCTAGGGGGCCAATGGGCCCCCCACTGATTTTTTTATTTTTTTTATATATATATTTCTTCCGTCTCGTAATTATTTGTACACTATTTTATTGAGACGTCTCAAAGTTTTTTGCACACTTATAATACGTAAATAATCTACAAAATTAATACTTTTACTACATTGTTTTATTTTTAAAATTGTCATTCATTTTGAGTCCACCGTATTTCCTACACCTCACTGAATTATATTTTAAACCTCACTAAATTACATTTAAACCTCACTAAATCACTCAAAAATTGAGATTATTTCCTAATAGAGTCAATCCTATAGAAGCTTAAGCAAATAGAAACTACCACTTTTAAAAAATTTTAATAGGGTCAAATTAGAGTTAAAAAACCATTATTACCCTTAATATACATATTTTACTTATTTTACTTTAATTTTGAAAAATTAAATTTAAATTTATACGGTTCATCAATTCCATAATTTTAGGAATAATCTTTTTAATTCTCTGACTTTCTTCTCATATTCCACCCAATTATCTTTCTCCAAAAACACGAAATTCTCAGCCCCACCGAAGTTCCACCCAAATGAAGACTCACTCGTGACTCAGTCCGAGTTAAAGCAATTCAGACTCGGATAGATTTGGCGAGTTTGGGCATACGAAAAGTAGATCTAACGCCTTTGGAGACAGAACTCCAGGAGAAAAAGCTGGAGGGTCCCGTTATTTCCGGCACGAGTCAAGGAAGCGGTGAGTACTTCTGCCGAGTCGGAGTTGGCAATCCCCAACTCAATCTTACATGGTGTTTGACACTGGGAGTGACGTCAATTGGGTGCAATGCGCACCCAGCGCAGATTGTTACCAACATGTCGATCCGATTTTCAACCCGCTCCTCTCATCTTCCTTCAATCAACTCGCGTGCGAAACTCATCAGTTTGTGGCTTTTACAATATATATATATATATATATATATATATATATGTTCAGATGCACTTTTGTTTGCATGTTTTATGCAAAATTGTTTACATGCACTTTAGTACATTTCTTTCTATACGTATGCATATTTGTCGTCATGTTTATATGCATTCCTTTATATGCATTTTGTTCTTCATATATTACCTGATGTATATGCATTTTCATACAAAAATTCAGTCCATTGTGCATATTATAATTCATAATTTATTGAAGGAAATATATGCATTGTATGAGAACGGGTATTGTATACTGGACAACATCCTTACGTCTAATTTTTGCACCATCTTCGTCATGTTATAAACTCAGGAAATTTATGAGTCTTTTTGTGATTTAATTGTGTTATAACTCTTGTGTAATTTAATTCTAGATCATAAAATTCAGAATTATTAATTTAAATTCGCGTTGGATAGTTATTAATTTAAATGCAGAATTTTTGGGAAAGCAATCTTTTAGCTACACAAAGTCACCTAATTAATTCGAATTGCCTTATTTTTAGGAATATTTGAATTAAGGAAGGTGATATATTTGCTTTTTCGAGAATATGCATTTATCAAAATTGATTTGATGTTAATCTGTCTAGCCAAAAACTTATATACAATATTTCACCATAGTCTTATGGTGCAATACTGCAATATGACCTATTCTTATGTTTTTATCTGGTATCCATCTTCTTCTCTCCTCTGTTTTCTGTGCCGGCCGCCCGGTCACTCTTCTTCTTTCTCTGCGCTGCCTTCTTTTATGCCGATCTCCTTCTCCTCTTCTTTCTCTGTGATGCCTTCTTTTCTGCCGATCTCCTTCTTCGCGATGCCTTATCTTTTTGTTGGTCCTGAAAGGAGTATATGACAAGTGTATGGGGGGGGGGGAATACACTTGTATGCAATTCTTTTGCAACTTTGATCAAACCAGAGTTTCAGCAAGGTTGTCTTGGACAATTCTGCTGAAGAAGATTAACTCTTCTAAGATAATCAAACTACTAAGTACTATTGAGTACTTAGTTGAACAACTATCTAGGGGAGTTATATGTGCGGAATAGTGGTTGGCCCTTTAAGTTTAGACTCCTTTAATTTCTGAAATCACTTAGTCAATGTAACACAGTCCAGTTAAGCTTCAGGGAAGTTGTCCAAAACAGTTTTGCACAGTCTTTGAATGTTTATCCTTGAAAGATCAGTTTTGTGTGCAGTGTTGAGTGAATGTAGGTATTTGTAAAGTAAATCAACACAAGAGTTTATAGTGGTTCAGAGACTCAAGCTCCTACATCCACTTTCCCTGATTTAACAGGATAATTCCTTCACTCTTGGAATTAACTTGTTTTATAGTGCCAAGGTGCACTTGATCAAGAACACCACTCCTTGGTGAATTGATCCCTAGGATGTCTAGAGTCCTAGTACCCTCTTCTCAACTCAGAACTGAACTGTTCTTCTCTCAACAGTCAGCTCCTACCACTTCTACTACTACAACCTTCTCACTTTCACTCTTGAAAGGTGTAAGGATTGAAGTAAGGTTCCAACTAATGAGATATCCTTTACAATGAAGATCAGTGTATAAGGATAGGATATCTCTCTAAACTTGTGTATGGATATACAATTGGGTTCAGCTTAGAAGAAGTGTATGAAGACTAAGATAGTCTCTTTGAAAGCTTGAGAGCCCTTGTCAACTTGTAGGATAGTTGGATATTCTTGTCAAGGTTGAGGTGCTTTTGGATTGTGTTGAGGTGCTTTCAAATGGTCTTCACACTTCTGTATTTATAGACAAAATGGAGGATTTGCCCGTTGGAGAGGCAGCCCCAAATTGCTATAAATGTCTTCCTTGAGTTCTTCAAACTGGAAGACAGATTCTTGATAGTGACATGTCCTCATTTGGGTAATAAACGGCTGTAACAGTTTTGTCTTCATTCTGCAGCACTTTTCCCAATGTTTGACTTCTTGTTAGGACTTGGACATGGCTTCTGAAGGTTGATCCAATGATAGGACAACATTCCTTATCATCTGGACAACTCTTCTTATCACTATCAGCAGTTTTGCTTTTCAGCATGGTTGGCTTGCTCTTCTTCAGATGACTTGGCTCTTTCCCTTTATTTCTCTTTGAGTATGGTCTTAGCTTATTTCTTTGAGGACCTTTAGGGACTGGTTCTCTCAAACTCTTCAGCATAGTTGATCTCAGTCTTTCAGAGCACTTGATCTTGATCAATTTAGCTGAGACAACTCCTCTGGACAACTCTCCTGATCAGTATATTTAATCTTTTTGCATCAGAGCACTTTATGCATAGAGTTGACTTCTCTGGACAACTCTCCTGATAAAAACCTTTGAGTAGTCTTGTCCTTTTGAGCTAGGTAAGCTTGTTCTTGCATATGGCTAGCTTCTTTGGACAACTCTCCTGATCAGAGCTTATGAATATTTTCTCTGGACAACTCTCCTGATCAGAGCATCCACATTGGACTTGTCC
The DNA here is from genome assembly GCA_963675135.1 of Galeopsis tetrahit. Classification (NCBI taxonomy): domain Eukaryota; kingdom Viridiplantae; phylum Streptophyta; class Magnoliopsida; order Lamiales; family Lamiaceae; genus Galeopsis; species Galeopsis tetrahit. Next base: position 15,866,080 of record OY776125.1, on the reverse strand, counting down.
TTTTGAGCTTTACAATCTTGTTCTTGCATAAGAGCATCTTCTCTGGACAACTCTCCTGATAAGAGCATCTTAGATTTCATAGAGTGTCCTTGCTCTTAAGTGATTGTTCCAGAATTTGAGCCTTGAGGGGACTTGATCTTGATCATCTTCAAAGCATAGGTTCCCCCTCAAATTGTGCATCTAATTGTCTAAGAGCTGCCTAACATTTCAGCTTCTCATCTAGCCTTATGCTATATGTTCTATCATTTCTAGAACATATTCATTTATAAATTAGGCATGTCTCAGGGGGTTTTTGGTATTCAATCAAAACATAGCTCATTTTATTCCCAACAATTTCCCCCTTTTTGATGATGCCAAAACCTACATAATCTAAGCAAAGGTGACTTGTCTACATCTATTACATGTATCTTCAGAAGACATGACTAAGGTCAATATTCCTGAAAGGATAATGTGTTAGTGTATTCACTGTTTTTGTTGCAAATAGGTTCAAGCTAGGCATAGAGAGATTAGTGTTTCTTGATTCAAAGTAAGTTCAACTATCATTCATTCAAAAATCATTACAGGCATGTTGATAGTTGAAATTAACATATCAGAGCATGAGTCAATAACACTTAAATACATCAGAGCATTTCATTCTAACAATTCAAGACAAAAAAAATAGGATATTCAGCATCAGATCACAGAGCTTGTATCAGAGCAATCCATAACAGATCAGAGCAACCAAATTATCACACCATATCAGCAATCTTGACCATATTTCAGCATAGTTGATCAATTAAGAAAGGTCAGAAGACTTAGCCATTTCAAAGATCATCCTCAGGAGGTGGCAGCATTCCATACTGTGCCCACACTCTTCTTTTCAATGCCATGGCTTCTTGGTTAGTTCCCTTAGGTCCAAGAACCATCTTGTTCAACTTAAGGATCTCAGTGAATTCCCTCAGAATTCTTGCTTGGTCAATCCATCCTTCAAGCTTTGGAGGCATGTATATGATTGGCTTGGGAGCTGTGAGTTCAAATCTTGCAATGTCAGCAGCTGCAAGTAGTTGTTGATACAACTCTCTGTAGTATTCTAGCATGAACTCAGTGAAGGCAGAGTTTGTATCTCCTCCATTCCATCTGTCAATGACATAATAGTCATAGACAAACTCCCTTTTGGCTTCTTCCCATGTGTCATTCAGTTGAATTGGCACCCATTTATCCAAGTGTGGATATTTGGTGTCCATTGGGATTAGAAGCTGAGGCTTCATCTTGCTGTAAGTTGCTCTCCTCCTTCTTGGTTTCTGAAAGTTTGCTCTCCTCTCATCTCTTGCTCTGTTGGCTTCTTCCATCAGATCCATTTTCTCTTGGGCCCTCATCATGGCCAGTTTCTGTTGTGTTTCAGGGTCTTTGCCATACCCTTCATGAAACAGTTTTGATGGATCAAGAGCTAGGACTGTTGTCTTCTTCTTAGGTTCAGATCCAAATCCTTCAGCAAATAAGTCTTCAATGTCTTTAGAGGACTTGGTACCTTCAGCAGTTTTGCCAGTTTCAGAAGATTTGTCCTTTTCAGCAGCTTTGGGATCTTCAGCAGTTTTGGCTTTCTTTGATGTAGGCTCATCTTCATCAATTCTGAATTCAGGTGGAAGATCAAGGCTGCTAGGAAAGTCAGTGAATTTCTCAATTTGTCTCTTCTTTCCTTGGGCCTTCTTGATCTTTCCTCTGGTTTGGACACCTTCAGCATCTTTGTCCAAACTTGACACTTCACCACCTGGTCTTTGTTGTAGCCTTACTCTTTCCTCTTGAGCTGAGGCCATTGAGTTTTTCAATGCCAATGCTAACTGCTCCTCTTCATCTAAATCTTCCAAGTTCAGCATTTCAGGCTCTTTTCCCTTTCCTTCAGGGACTTTGTCCTTCCCTTTCACTGGACTCCCAATTACTAAGGCACCTTTTGCTCTAGCTCTTTCCCTTTCCCCCTTTTTGGCAGCATCAAAACACTGGGGCTTAAGGTCACTCATTGTTGATGCCATCAGGGATTGGGCCTGGTTCAGGGATTTTATCTCCTCCAACAAATATACATTCTCATCATGTATATTCTGCATTCTATCACTGCTCAAGCTAAGGAAAGCTAGAACAGGCTTCATCTTTTGTTGAACAACCTCTTCCATGGTTGCTTTCAGAGATGCATCCAGTTTGGCTTTTAAGAGCTCAGTGAGGTTGGCCACTGCACCTTCAGCAATGTTGGCCAACACTTCTTGGGAAAATTTTTCTGAGGCAGCTTTGACCATAGCTAGCCTTTGCTCTTCAGCTCTTCTCTTTTGTAGAGCAGTCTTCTTTCCAATAGCTTGCTTGACAGTTAGTCTGAGAGCTTTGACATTAGCATTGTGATTGTCTCTCAGCATCTTTTGTTCTTTCTTGACCTCCTCTGAGATGGCTTCCATGGTTGATTTGGCACTTTGAACTTCAGTGGAGATGGTTTGGAGACCAGATTCCACACCACTGATTCTTGCCTCAAGAGTTGGTAGCACAACATCTTCAGAGCCAGTGAGCCTCATTTCTACAGATGCTAGAGTCCTTCCTTGCTCATTCAATGCTCCTGAAGTTTCAGCATGAGCAGATTGGACTTGATGAGCCAAGGAGTCCAACTTCTCTGATTGCATTCCAAGTAGGACCTGAGCTGAGCCTGTATCAACTTGGATAGGTGCATCTGTGAGGAACTCATCTGCAAAAAATTGGTCAAGAGAAATACCTGCAACATCAGATAAATCAAACAGGTTAGGAAATAAGCACTCATCACCCTCAATTTCTTTTGCATAAGACTCTGATACATCAGCAGTCTTCTTCTCATTTTCAACTTGTTCTTTTCTCCCTTCTTTGATAATGTTCTCACTCAAGGAATCAGGCCTCCTCTCATCAAGGGATTCTTGAAGTTCAGATTTGACTTCAAGAATAACCTGTCCTTCCTCACGTATTCCACCCTCATATGTTGGTACACTCACTATCTTAGTGATGACTACCTCTCTTTCATCCATAACTCCCTCTGATTTTTCAACTATGCTCTCCTTTTCAACTCCTTCTCCTAAACCTGCAGCATCTCCACCTTCAACAAGGTTCAAAGATGGCAGTTGTGGGGAGATCACAGTGCTTATATCAGCAGCCACTGAGTCATCCTGAATGATTAAGGGCTGATCAGTGTCCAACTCTTCTGACACTGAATAGGCCTTAATCAAACTAGCCTCTAGTACAGGAACCTCAACATCTTTAGGCTGTGCCTTGGGTTCAGAAGAACCTTCATTGGCAGATGTGTCTTTGGTTGTGTTACCACCCTTGGTCAACACCTCTGAAGTTACAGAGCCTTTCCTATGATAGGTTTTAGGAGGATTGGAAAGTCTATCTGCAACAGAAGACTTGGGTTGAAGGGGTTCAGGGAGGTTGGCTTGAGGGGTATCAGGAGGGTTGGGATTTGAAGGGTTTGAAGGATCATCAGGGGAATCATCATCATTAGAGCCACTATCAGGGTGTTTGATTCCCTTGGCTTTTCTCTCTTTCTCCTTCTCAATCTTATCAGCCACCAACTTTGCAAAAATCTCCTCATCAATGAGGAATCTTGTCTTTGAAACTCCAGCAAAGTGTAGCAATCTGTTCTCCTCTATTTGCCACCAGTTTGCACCCTTATCTTGGATGACTTGTGATATCTCCATCAAGGATTTGTCTTTCACATCAACAAGCATCCTTAAATCTTGAAAGGCCTTCTGAATTCTTGGAAATTCAGCAAGTTGTGGATACAAACTGTCCACAGTAGCCTTGGCTCCTCCTCTGAGCATACTTTCATAAGTATACTCCTCCTCATCTCCACTTGAATGGGGACTTTGGGTTATAGGGGAGTTGGCTCTGGGTTCTCCTAACATGGGTTCAGGCAGATTGATTTCAGGGATAATGGTCTCAGAAGGGTTGGGTGCAGTAGAAGGATCTTCAGTTGCTTTTGAGAGCAATGGGTCTGAAGGGGCTTTACTCAGGGGGGTTGGCTCATTGAGTGCATGCTCTAAGAGCTTTGAGTAATTCAGCATGGATGAGTCAAGGGGAGACAGGAGTCTTGTCTCATCTACTGCTAAGTCAGCAAGCACATCAATGCCACTTCTTTGCTCATTCCCTTCTGGAGAATACCTCTTAGTGAGATTTACAGGGGTAATGGGTTGGTTGGAAGGGGTGACATGGGTTTCAGGGGAGTTAGGCTCAAGGTACTGAATTTCAGGGAGGTTGGCCTCTATAGGTTGACCTTCAGGGACTTTGGATTCTGGAGTTCCAGAACCAGATGAATTAGTCCTTGACATGGATTTGGTCCTGCTTTCAGCTCTGCTCTCCCTTAGCGCCAATTGAAGAGATTTTTCTTCTTGCAGCTCCATCCCCTTCTCAGTAGGTTTGGCCCTTCTCTTGCTGGCCCTTCTCTTATCACCCTTAGACTTTTGTCTAGTCTCATTGTACTTTTGCCTGAGTTCTTCTGAATGATCAGATGGCACTTGTACACCTTCTCTAGCAACTTCTTCAATCTCAGTTGAAGCATCTGAATTCTCTTCTGAGATTCTCTGAGACATTTTCCTTGTCTTTACAGCCCTGGCCTTTGTTCTCTTTTTCATCTTAGGCTTTTCTTCCTCCTGTTCTTCAGCAGGCTTGGCCAGTAGCATCCTTCTTTTCTCAGTTTTCTTACTGAGCTTTCTGAACAGGATCTTTTGGGCTGGGAGGGGCTTTGCAAAGGTTTGCATCTGGGAATAGTGGGAAAACCTCTCAATCAACAAGCTTGCCCTGGTGCAATACTTGATTTTCCCTTCTAGCACCACTTTGTTGTGGGCTTTCACCTTAAATTTAGCCTTCTCCTTCATCATCTCAGACATGATGAAGGTCCTCCAATCAAACTTGATGCCCTTATCACTGGCATCAATAATGGCAGCCATGATTCTGATCCTTGGATGGCTGACCTGCTCTAAGCTTCCAGTGTTGCTTAAGAGGCTTTTAGCAACTACCTCAAAAAGATTGAGAAACTCTGGCTTGAGAGTTTTCTTGTTTTGAGTTGAGGAGAGAGGGCCTGGAACTAATAGCCATTCTTGGGCTATTTCCTCTTCATGTCCAGTACCATAGACTTCTGGATTCCTTCCCTCATAAGGTAATCCAAAGGCTCCTTCCAGATCCTCTGAGGAGAATTTCACTCTGTGGAGTCTCTCCTCCTCCTCTCCTTCTGCAGTGTAAGCTAACCTGGTTAATACTTCTCCATCTTCAGGGTTGCCTCTCCACTTTAGGAAGGCAAAGAATTCTGCCATGTAACTCTCCAAGCAAGAGCTTGGTCTTTCTTCCAAGAACTTTTGGAGACCAGCCCTTCTCAACCACCTTAGGGTTGGAGTTATCTCAGGATCTTCACTTTCAAAGGAAATTATGGGCTCAAAGTGAAGATTGTTTTTGTTGCTAAGATAGGCAAAATCTAGGTCTAGATCCTTGTTGGAGAAATCAACAAGCATCTCAGGTCTAACCTTGGGGGCCATTGAAAGTTGCAGAGAAAAGTTTGATGAAGAATGAGATAGTTTGAAGAACTTTTGAGTTAGGGTTTCGAATACTTGGGAAGAAGTGTTTGTGGGTATCTTAAGACTTGTGAATATTCTAAAACGAATGTTTGTCAATGAGTTGGTAAGGTCTTGGGATAATTCAAAGGTGAGCAAAAATGGAAATCAAAGATGGATGGCTAGGATTGATTTCAGGGGAGTTGTCCTTTTTTGATCCAATGGTCAAAAACCAATGTAACAGTGAAATAACTGTTTTATTCAAAACGTGGGGGGTTTTTAATGTTTGTTTAAGGCTGGGGATTTTTCGAGATAGATTATGTCCCAAAAAGTTTAATGCAAACAAGAGTTAAATCTTGGCATTTAATGCATGGAAAGTGACCTTTTGGGTGGGAGACAAATTAAATCCCAAAAAGGTGAAAACTGTATTTCAATGGGACAGATTTCGAAATAGGTATTGATCACCAAAATAGGTGCTTATCATACCAAGATTTGGTTTGATAGCTAGGACAACTTATCTGACCCTACATGGACAAGTGTCCTGAAGAAAGATGGACAAAGGTCCTGAATGTTAATGGACAAGTGTCCTGAAGAAGTAAGGTCATGTTTCTGAGTTTCAGTAGACTTGACCAAGTCTGCTGAAGTTTGAGTTTGTTTCCCCTTTAATCAATGAGCTTCTTTGGACTTATTTGTCCAACTTCCCTGGATCAAGTAATCCCAACTCTGCTGATAGCTCCAGAAATCTTGCCTCTGCAAGTGGCTTGGTTAATATATCAGATTTTTGATGGTCTGTGTGAATTTTCACTAGCTTGATATCCTTCTTCTCCACATGATCTCTAATGAAGTGGTGCTTGATGTCCACATGTTTGCATCTTGTGTGCAAGACAGGATTTTGTGATATAGCAATGGCACTATTGTTATCACAGAAAATTGGCACTTCAGTAGAGTTGACTTTGTAGTCTCTGAGTCGTTGTCTTAGCCAAAGAATTTGAGCACAACAACTTCCAGCAGCAACATATTCAGCTTCAGTGGTGGAGGTAGCCACTGTATTTTGTTTCTTGGAGAACCAAGATATGAGTTTGTTGCCCAAGAATTGACAAGTCCCTGAAGTGGACTTTCTGTCAATCCTACATCCTCCATAGTCAGCATCTGAGTAGCCAGTTAGCTCAATGTTGTCATCAGCAGGGTACCAAAGGCCTAGATTCTCAGTCCCTTTGAGATACCTCAAAATCCTCTTTGCAGCCTCAAGGTGGCTTTTCTTAGGATTTGCTTGAAACCTTGCACAAACACCTACTGCAAAGGTGATATCAGGTCTGCTGGCAGTGAGATAGAGGAGTGATCCAATGATTCCTCTATACTCAGTGGAGTTGGTTAGCACACCATTCTCATCAGGATCCATCTTCCAATTTGTGTTCATTGGGATCCTTACTGGCTTGCTAGTTGTGCACCCAAACTTCTTGATCATTTCTCTGGTGTACTTAGCTTGGTTGATGAAGATTCCTTCTTTAGATTGCTTGACTTGTAGACCCAAAAAGAAGTTCATCAACCCCATCATGGACATCTCAAACTTGCTTTGCATGAGCTTGGAGAATTTCTCACACAGCTTCTCATTAGGGGATCCAAAAATTATGTCATCTACATAAATTTGGACAAGCAAGATGTCCTCTCCTTCAGAGATTCTGAAGAGAGTTCTGTCCACAGTTCCCTTGGTGAATCCATGATCCAAGAGGAATTGTGACAGTGTATTATACCAAGCCCTAGGGGCTTGTTTGAGTCCATATAGAGCTTTCTTGAGTCTGTAAACTTGGTTTCCAACTTCAAAACCTGGTAGTTGCTCCACATAGACTTCTTCTTTTAAGACTCCATTCAGAAAGGCACTCTTGACATCCATTTGGTATACTTTGAACCTCTTGTGGGCTGCATAGGCTAGAAAGAGCCTTATTGCTTCTAGCCTTGCCACAGGTGCAAAAGTCTCATCATAGTCAATGCCTTCATGTTGGCAATACCCTTTTGCCACAAGTCTTGCTTTGTTTCTGACAATCACATCATTTTCATTTTTCTTGTTCTTGAACACCCACTTTGTTCCAATAACATCTTGATGTGAAGGCCTATCCACCAGTTCCCATACTTCATTTCTGGTGAATTGATTCAGTTCTTCCTGCATGGCTGTGATCCAATTGGCATCTTGAAGTGCTTCCTCAACATTACTTGGTTCTTGCTCTGACAAGAAACAACAGAAAAGAGCACGTTCACCATGAAATCTTCTTGTTTTGACTCCAATACTTGGATCACCAAGTATTAGATCAGTAGGATGGTCAGACAACCAGGTCCTTCTTTTTCTGATCTCTTCAGTAGAGTTGTCCTCTACTGAGGGTGAGTTATTTTGATCATAAAATTCAGGATAATTTAATGCAGGATCTAATTCAGGATCATAATCAGGGATGTTGTCCTCAATGTCAGGGACATTGGCATTTTCAACATTTTGAGTTCCCCCTTGATTATTTGACCCATTAACTACCTCAGCAGGAACTGCTTCTTCATTGGTAGTTGTTACCTGGATGTGAACTGGGATTGGTTCATTCAGTTCACCATTTCCATCTGTAGGATTTGTTTCAGGAAGGTTGCCTTCAGGATTGTTGTCCAATGTGGGTTTTTCAGGCAGATTGGCTTGGACAACATCTATGAATTCAGTACCTTTGTCTTTTAGATTTAGTCTGGTTGTCCTCTGTGTGATTTCTTCAGGTTCCAAATGATCATTCCTGATCTCAAAGATAGACTCATCAAACACAACATGAGGTGTTTCTTCCACTATAAGGGTTTTCTTGTTGTAGACTCTGAAAGCTCTACTGATTTGAGAATATCCAAGAAATACTCCCTCATCAGCTTTGCTGTCAAAGGCTTTCAACTGTTCTTTCCCATTATTGTGAATGAAACATTTACAACCAAATATATGAAAGTATGACACTTTAGGCATTCTTCCTTTCCAGAGTTCATAGGGGGTTTTGCCTTGCCCCTTAGTGATCAAACATCTATTTTGAGTATGGCATGCAGTGTTTATAGCTTCAGCCCAAAACCTCTTAGGTAAATTTGAGTCAGCAATTAGAGTTCTAGCAGCTTCTTTTAAGGTTCTATTCCTTCTTTCTGCAACTCCATTTTGTTGGGGAGTTCTAGCTGCTGAGGTTTCATGAGCTATTCCATTTGATGTGCAGTACTCATTGATGTATGAATTAATGAACTCAGTGCCTTTATCAGATCTTATCTTGATAATGTTAAGGCTTTTCTCATTTGACAATCTCTTGAGAAGTTTAGGTAGTTTGACTTGTGTTTCCTTCTTATTAAGGAGAAATACTACCCATGTGAACCTAGAGAAGTCATCTACTACCACTAATGTGTATTTTCTACCATTTATGCTTGAAGGGGTAATTGGTCCAAACAGATCCATATGTAGAAGTTCAAGTACCCTTTCAGTGGAGATGACTGGTTTTCCCTTAAATGAGGCTTTAATTTGTTTTCCTTCTTGACATGGCTTACACACATGTTCTTTAATGAAAACCTCATTAGGTAGTCCTTTAACTAATGCATTTCTAGCAAGTTTATTCATAGATTTGAAGTTCAGGTGGTTTAGCCTCTTGTGCCATAGCCAACTTTGTTCACTAGAACTTTTAGCAATAAAACATGCAGCATCAGTAGACTTGTCCCAGTCTGCAAAATACACATTTCTCTTCCTAGTTCCAGTCAATAGGGTTTGTTGAGTTTTATCTTTAATTAGACACTTTCCACTTGAGAACTCAACATTAAAATCTTTATCACAGAATTGACTGATACTCAGGAGGTTATATTTGAGACCAGCTACATAAGATACATTGGTTACTTTGATGTTACCAATCATCAAAGTACCATAACCTTTTGTTGTTGCTTGTGAGCTGTCTCCAAAGGTGACATTTGGGCCTTCTTTTTCAATAAAATCAGAGAGGAGTTCCTTGTTTCCAGTCATGTGCCTTGAGCATCCACTGTCAAGGTACCATGCTGTCTTTTTGTTCATGCTCCTCTTCTTGTGGCCCACTGGTACCTGCATTTAGATAGGTTTAGGTACCCTTTGAGTTTTGGGTCCTGAGAGGTTAGCTGTACCTTTGGGAACCCAAACTTGCCTAATAACCCTGATTGATTCAAGGTGGCTAAGTTGATTTCCTAGTGTATCAACATACACTGTCTTTCCCTTAAATGCCTTTGGGAAAGTGTGTGTGAATGTGTTAACTCTGTAAGTTTCAGGGGAGTTGACCACTTTCCTGAACTTATGAGTTCTCTGTGCAGCTTGAGAAAATCTTTGAGGAAAGGCATTTTTATGACCATTACCCTTTGGTATGAAGGGTTTTGGTTGTCTCATTTTATTCTGCCTTTGAGAATAGTTGTCCTTAGGTCTATTCAGCTGAGGCTTTCTCAGATGAGTTGGCCTAGGCTGATTATACCTTGGATAATTCCTCTGAACATTGTTCAGGAGAGTTACCCTTCCATTGGGTCTACTCTGCTGACCAACATTCCTCTTGTGCTCAGGAACTTTGGCCATTTCCTTAGGTTTTGGCCTTTTCTCCTGAATCACTTGAGTAGGCAATTCATTCAATTTGCCCTTTCCTTTGTTCAGTGGTTGAATTACTACATTTTCAGCTTGTTGTGCCACTGACTTAACAAAGATTCTCTTAGTGTTACTTGTGGATGCAACACTAAGACAAGGTGAAGATTCAAATGGATCAAAACCCAATCCACTTCTTTGAGCCATAGGTCTTTGATAACTTTGAATTTCCTCTATTGCTCTAGAGGATTTGTTCAAAGCAGACATCTTTAATTTCAGGCTCTCTTCACTTGATTTAAGAATATCATACTCATGTGAGAGATTTTCAAATTTGGCATTTAGAATTTTAAGTTCAAATTCTTTTCTTTTCTGAGAGAGATGTTGATCATCAATCTCCTTTTGTTGGTCAACTATCCTGAGATTTGCTTCCTCAAGCTTTCTCAAGACTTGTTGATACAATTCAGTAGACTTGACATCAACAGCTACCTCAGAGTTCTTGGTGAGTTCAGTAGCCAATCTTTCATTTTCTCTCACACAATTGTCATGAAATTCTTGTAATCTGGTGAAATCTTCCATCAACTTTCCCAAGGAAAGTTTCAGGTTAACCTCACTAGTGTTTTGTGAGATGAATGATGGTGAACTAGAAGTAGAGGATACCTCATCATCCTCAAGAGCCATGTTGCAAACATCATCATCATCATCACTGTTGGAGAATAGTCCATCAGAAGAGTTGAAGCTTTCAGCACTATCAGATTCTTCACCAGCCATCATGGCCTTTCTATTGATGAACTTTCTGTCTCTTTTAGCTTGTCTCTCTCTTCTTTCTTTAGAGCTCAATTCAGGGCAGTCATACTGGAAGTGCCCTTTCTTTTTGCAGTTATAGCACAGGTCTTCATCATCATCCTTCTTGGATTCTTCTCTTCTCTTAGATGAAGAAGGATCAGCTCTACTGGATCTTCTCCTATCAGAGGACTTGTCCTCTGATCTTTTCTCTTCAGGCTTTTTGTCCTCAGCCTGATCTTCAGGGGAGTTGTATCTTCTCCTGAATTTGTTGTCTTGGTAGAATTTCTTGTATCTACCAAACCTTGTGTTGAGCTTGTCAAACCTTCTAGCCATCAAGGCTAGTTCTTCCTTCATCTCAGTCTTAGAGACTGTCTTTGATGATCTGGGAGTGGGTTGCATTTCTGGTTCAGCAACTTTGGCTTTGAATGCCACTCCCTTAGTAGGATTTGAAGGTTCCTCAACAGGCTTTCTTCTATTGAGGTCAAACTCATAGGCTTTAAGTTCTGAGAATATTTGTTGCATGGGCATGGTGGAGAGATCTTTGGTATTCTGCATCAGTACAGCATAGACATCCCACTTTTGAGTGAGACTCCTTAGGATTTTCAGTCCAACCTCTCTCTTGGTGTAGACCTTGCCCAATGAGTTAATCTCATTCATCACATCAGTGAATCTACCAGCAAATTTGTCAATGGACTCATCAGACTCCATTGAAAATTGTTCAAACTTCTGCACAGCAACTTGGAGCTTGTTCTCCTTGATCTTTTCAGTGCCCTCACACATTTCAGCAAGGGTATCCCAAATTTCTTTGGCTGTGGTGCAGTGGTAGACTCTTCCCATGACTGCATCTGGAATTGTTTGGTAGAGGGTGTTCATTGCAAGATAATTCAGATTATCTTTCCTTTTTTCATCAGTAGTGAAATCATCCTCATCCTTGGGAATCAGTTCCCTTATATCTGCTCTTTGCTCATCTGTCAATCTGGGGTTAGTTTGAGTAAACACAAAGGGTCCTCTGGTGATTACTCTAAGCATATCAGTGTGAAGAGATGCAAGATGAGCCCTCATTCTAATTTTCCAGAAATCATAATTGTCTATTGAAAACATGGGCAGTTTGTGATGAGAAATGTGGTTGACTGGATTTGTGGCCATATTGTCCAATCCTTGAACAGCAGGTGGAGGAACAGCATTGTTGTTAGCCATATCTCAATAAGAGTCAGTCAATCAATAAGTAATGGATTTCAGATAGAGATCAGTTCAGTGACCACACCAAATTTGTGAGTTTTGAAAATCAAGATGGATTTTCAGAAGCAGTGGTCTTTGAACCCCTGCTCTGATACCACTTGTTGGTCCTGAAAGGAGTATATGACAAGTGTATGGGGGGGGGGAATACACTTGTATGCAATTCTTTTGCAACTTTGATCAAACCAGAGTTTCAGCAAGGTTGTCTTGGACAATTCTGCTGAAGAAGATTAACTCTTCTAAGATAATCAAACTACTAAGTACTATTGAGTACTTAGTTGAACAACTATCTAGGGGAGTTATATGTGCGGAATAGTGGTTGGCCCTTTAAGTTTAGACTCCTTTAATTTCTGAAATCACTTAGTTAATGTAACACAGTCCAGTTAAGCTTCAGGGAAGTTGTCCAAAACAGTTTTGCACAGTCTTTGAATGTTTATCCTTGAAAGATCAGTTTTGTGTGCAGTGTTGAGTGAATGTAAGTATTTGTAAAGTAAATCAACACAAGAGTTTATAGTGGTTCAGAGACTCAAGCTCCTACATCCACTTTCCCTGATTTAACAGGATAATTCCTTCACTCTTGGAATTAACTTGTTTTATAGTGCCAAGGTGCACTTGATCAAGAACACCACTCCTTGGTGAATTGATCCCTAGGATGTTTAGAGTCCTAGTACCCTCTTCTCAACTCAGAACTGAACTGTTCTTCTCTCAACAGTCAGCTCCTACCACTTCTACTACTACAACCTTCTCACTTTCACTCTTGAAAGGTGTAAGGATTGAAGTAAGGTTCCAACTAATGAGATATCCTTTACAGTGAAGATCAGTGTATAAGGATAGGATATCTCTCTAAGCTTGTGTATGGATATACAATTGGGTTCAGCTTAGAAGAAGTGTATAAAGACTAAGATAGTCTCTTTGAAAGCTTGAGAGCACTTGTCAACTTGTAGGATAGTTGGATATTCTTGTCAAGGTTGAGGTGCTTTTGGATTGTGTTGAGGTGCTTTCAAATGGTCTTCACACTTCTGTATTTATAGACAAAATGGAGGATTTGCCCGTTGGAGAGGCAGCCCCAAATTGCTATAAATGTCTTCCTTGAGTTCTTCAAACTGGAAGACAGATTCTTGATAGTGACATGTCCTCATTTGGGTAATAAACGGCTGTAACAGTTTTGTCTTCATTCTGCAGCACTTTTCCCAATGTTTGACTTCTTGTTAGGACTTGGACATGGCTTCTGAAGGTTGATCCAATGATAGGACAACATTCCTTATCATCTGGACAACTCTCCTTATCACTATCAGCAGTTTTGCTTTTCAGCATGGTTGGCTTGCTATTCTTCAGATGACTTGGCTCTTTCCCTTTATTTCTCTTTGAGTATGGTCTTAGCTTATTTCTTTGAGGACCTTTAGGGACTGGTTGTCTCAAACTCTTCAGCATAGTTGATCTCAGTCTTTCAGAGCACTTGATCTTGATCAATTTAGCTGAGACAACTCCTCTGGACAACTCTCCTGATCAGTATATTTAATCTTTTTGCATCAGAGCACTTTATGCATAGAGTTGACTTCTCTGGACAACTCTCCTGATAAAAACCTTTGAGTAGTCTTGTCCTTTTGAGCTAGGTAAGCTTGTTCTTGCATATGGCTAGCTTCTTTGGACAACTCTCCTGATCAGAGCTTATGAATATTTTCTCTGGACAACTCTCCTGATCAGAGCATCCACATTGGACTTGTCCTTTTGAGCTTTACAATCTTGTTCTTGCATAAGAGCATCTTCTCTGGACAACTCTCCTGATAAGAGCATCTTAGATTTCATAGAGTGTCCTTGCTCTTAAGTGATTGTTCCAGAATTTGAGCCTTGAGGGGACTTGATCTTGATCATCTTCAAAGCATAGGTTCCCCCTCAAATTGTGCATCTAATTGTCTAAGAGCTGCCTAACATTTCAGCTTCTCATCTAGCCTTATGCTATATGTTCTATCATTTCTAGAACATATTCATTTATAAATTAGGCATGTCTCAGGGGGTTTTTGGTATTCAATCAAAACATAGCTCATTTTATTCCCAACACTTTTGGGCGGGACAGATTTCTCCTTCTTTGCGATGCCTTATCTTTTGCGCGCTGCGAGAAATCTGCAGATTCAATAAAAAAAAATTCAGAAATTGTTCAGATTTCTGATCTGCTAATCACGAAACAAGCGGAGAAATTATTATTTTTATTTTTTGAATGAATTAATGAGAAAAAAATCAACAACAAATCTATTCCAATTAATTGTTGTTTTTGTAATTGTAGCGATCGATAAACTATTCAACATAGTTGTGTTTTTCGTGTTTTCAATTATTGTTCTTCGTCTTTTTTAATGTGGGTATACAGTAATGACGTTTTAGTTATACAGTAACACATCTTTCTTAATACAGTAATACACTTGTGTTTATATAGTAACACATTTTTCTGTGTTATTAAGGTCAAATATGTGTTACTCAAAAGTCAATTGTATGTTACTTGTCCTTATAGTAACATGTATTTGTCCGTACAGTAACATATAATTGTATTTATAGTAACACGGATTAAGAGCAAATTTTTCTATTTTATCTTTCATTAAATTAATTTGTATTAATATTTCCTGTGAAAAGTCAATTTATGTGTGATTTGTACTTACAGTAACACATATTTGATCTTGTAGTAACATATAATTACCTTTATAGTAACACAAACCTGAAACTCGTTATCCTGTTAGCCTCCTGCGCGCGACTTTTCCGCGATTTTTAAGGAAATATTCGTTTGACCAGTCAAACCCGCTACAGATCTGCGAATTTTGACCCTTTCTTAAATATACTAATATTTCACGTGAAATATTGCACATAAGTGCGGCCCATCTGTCTAATATTAATTAATTTGAAATTATTTAAATTGGAAAAGAGCAACTTTGTCTTCTTAAGTGTCAATTTGACTCTATTGAATAAAAAACAAAGACAAAGTGGGATAGCTCAAGTGGTTAGAGCACCACTACCTTAGGTCCTGGGTTCGAGTCATGGGGAGGGGAAAAAAGGGATTGGTATTTAACTTTCCATCAAAAAAAAAAAAAAAACAAAAACCTATTCCGATAAAAGTCTGAGTGAAATGACCTTATTAAGAATTTATCCCCCAAAAATATACTCCCCTACATTATTTTATTTTTAAAATTGTTACTTATTTTGGGAGCGCACCACTACCTAGGCCTTAGGTAGAGCCGTCAAAACAGGCTGGGCCCGTTGGGCTAAACCGCCCCGCCACTAAAAATAGTGGGTTGGGCCAGGATTTTTCAAGACCGCCAGGAGGCGGACCCAGACGGGCCGGCCCGTTTGGGCTGCGGTTTTTGGCGGGTTGGTGCGGTCTTTGGCGGGCTGACCCGCCATTTTTTTGTTTTTTAAAAAAATATTATATTTAATTAAAAAATAAATCTCTTTCCAAGAATTGAACTCAATACCTTACTTGGTAAATAATGGTGTTCTAACCATTTAAGGTATCCAACTTTATTTAATAACAATATATAATAAACTTAACTAATATTAAAAACTCTAGTTATATAAGCAGTAGCATTTTTTTCCTTCTTTCTTCATTTTATGTACTCATAATACCTATTTTATATCATATATATATATAATATATATATATATATATATAATATATAATATAAGTATATTACTTTAATATATATGTATATTATTACTTATTTATGTTTCTTGATGAATTTAATAAATATTTTGTAAATAAAAAAAAAAAGTTGGCCCGCCAAAAATCGCGGCCCGCCCATTTTTTGGTTGGGTTGGAGTTTTGGTAGACCGCCTTGCAAACGGGCTGGCCCGCCCCGCCAAATGGCGGGCTTTTGCGGTTTTGGCCCGCCCCGCTGGCCCGTTTTGACAGGTATAGCCTTAGGTCCTGGGTTCGAGTCATGGGGAGGGGAAAAATCTCATTTAAACCGCACTAAATCAAAATACTCCTCATTTATTTGATCTCACACAAAAGTAAACTTGTTGATCTCACACAAAAGTAAACTTGTTAAGGTATGCAAGTTATCACGAAATAGGGGGATATGTTTTAAGTTCTACATTTGTTGACTAATGTCTCAACGAGAATGCACATTAAATTTTAACAACGTTTCACTTATTATGAGTTGAAACAATTAACATTAATTTTCTTTGAAACATAACAATTCGTTAAATATAAATTAATAAAATTAGGTCTAATGAAAATTTTATAATGAATTTTTGTTTATAGGTATAAAATTTTATAATATTATTTTTTATTTATAGTAAGGTAAATCGGGCCCCCCAATCCAAAATTTATGGGTCCGTCACTGATTGCATCTACACATTCACTGCATCAATTGCATCCACGACATAAAATCGATGTGGGATTTTCTTACTTATGTATTTACTTTGTCACCTTTAAATGTTAGTTGTGAATTTAATTGTTCCTTAGCTACGTGATCCTATATTTATGCTTATTATGAGTTATTTCGACGAAAATGTTGTTTATAGCTAGCGGGGATTACGGTCCGGGATGGTAAGATCTTTGGGGGCAACTCCACCGTATACAGATTGACCAATTTAATTTGCCAATATATGGAAGACTTGTGTATGCATGTTTGTGAGTTTATGATTCTATTTGCATTGATATTTAACTGTGACAAAGGGGATCCACACACTGAGCTAGTTGTTTTGCTCACTCCAATCATATTAACATTACAGATTAAATATTAAAGGAGTTGCGGTGGAGGGTGGAGGGACGGTGGATGCGTGTCAAAGAATTAATTATTATTTTAAATTATTTATTTTCAAGTGATTTGATGTTAACTTTTTTAAAATTGTCATTATTTTAATATTTACTTCCGCTGCAAATATTTTTATAAATTAATAAATTTATCTATATATGTCTTTTGAAAATTAAGATGAGACAATAATTTATTTAGTTGGCCTTTAAAAATTAAAAATATGAAAAGTATGGCGTCCCTAAAATCTAAAAATCGGGATGTGACATAAGTTCTTCAGGGTGCTTTGACTTTGACTTGGAGATGATAATGTCTAGTCTATTGTTGTTAGGAAGGTATGGAATACAAAATCTTGATTATGAATTGCACGTAGTTTGGGTTGGACATCTTGTTAGAGAATACAAAATCTTGATTATGAATTGCAACTCATTCGACATTTTGGTACCGTTTTTAAACCTCTTCTGAAAGAAGCTTTCTCTTCCTTTTCTACCTCTCAACTCTACTTTCGCATGAAACAAAACTTTTAGTCTCATTCAACCCGATCTCACTGTCTCTGATTCCCATAAAAACCTTCCCACATTCAACACCAATATCCAACATTGAACACCAATATCATACGTTTGGATTCCATGGAAACCTTCCCACATGCGCATAACTGGATTTTGAATATAACTAGAATTTTCAATAAATAATTACTTAAAATTTTAAGTAAATTTCCCATCATGAAACTAGCTCTAAGAACTCCCCTAAAATCGATAAAAAAAATTAGGAAAAACCATGAAGTTGTAAAGTAAAATACAATTTCAGCATTCGACTGAAATTAGGAAAAATGAAAAGATATAGCTTTAAGCACGAATGCTAAGAAATATGATAGAATAAGAATGTATTAAAGGTGATAGAATAAGAATGTATTAAAGGTGATTTGTGATTGAGAGAAAAAAAATAATATAATGAAATCTCAGGGAAGTTGTTTTAAAAAAGGAAATTGATAGATTTAATTGGAACAGACCAAAAATGAAAGTTGTAGCTTTCAATTTTTTATTTTTTTTGAGAGAGTTATGGGTTTGAGGTTAATAAGTATACTAGGGAGCTATATATATACACAGTTGGTTAGTGATTGGAAAATGATACTCCCCATTTCAATTTCTTTCATTAATATATATTTATCATACAATTGAAAACTTTTTTTTTTTTTAAGTAAACAAACATATAATCACTTAATTGTAATTGAACAAGGGAGCTGGTTTTTGTTTTCATGCATTAATTCACATCTTAAAAGTAACATAATTATTAATTAAAATACAGTTATTAATAAAATTGAAATCTTAATTTGTATAATTAAACAAGCTAATATTTTCATGCATATTAATCCACCAACCTAATAGAAGGGTAAAGCAACAAAGGTGTGAACTAACCACCGATATGAAAATTAAACTGTATATCAGTCCACTCACCTACTCATGTTAATGTATCACTCAACGTTCATGATTTTTGCTTTCAAAAAAATAGTGTATGACTTTTGCTTTCAAAAAAATAGTGTATGATTTTTTTCACAATTAATTAACCTTTGGCAAAGAGACACTGTCATTTGATATATATGCTCCCTTCCTCCATCTATAAGTTTCTCATTACTCTTTAATACAGAAATTAAAAAAAATAATTAAATAATAAATATAGTACAAGTGATGTTGATTGGGAGAAGAAGAGAGATACGTAAAAAAAAAAATAAGATATAAAGTGAAGTGTAAAAAAAAGTATTTACCAAAAAAGGTATAAAAAATTTATAAGCGAACAGACAAAAATGCTAAAATGAAAAACTTAAAAACGAACTAAGGGAGTATTAAATTAACTAGCGGTGTTTTAATTACGTTACTTTGAGCACTATAATACTACTAATGAGAAAGACATTCGAGTGTACCAATGACAATTTTTTTTTTATATATATGCCTCAATTTATAATTTTGTCATTTTGCCTTATTTAACTTATGAAAATTTGCTCTTCAAACAAAATTCTGGATCCGTAATGCTTATTTACTTTATTCTAGATCAATAATTATTAGTATCTCAGAACTGAACTGTTGGAATTTTTTCTAGATATTTTATTGATTAATACAAAAAAAAATAGATTAACCTTAGGCAGTTAGGCTTATTGTGTAATGCTATATCAAAATATAAGTAAGTTTAAATGTCGCATAGGATATGATGTTAGAAGTTATAACGTACACCCTCCGTTCCCGAAAAGTTTGCGGGGAATATTGGGCACAAAGTTTAAGAAAAAATGTAATAATGAGAGTGTTGAGTGTAATTTTGTAAATTTTTATAAATAAAATAAATAAAGTAGGTGAATTGAGTGTATGATGGATCTCAAAAGTAATGACATGAAGAGTAAATATGTATATATTGTGAGGGTATGAATTGTGATAATTCTTTATATTTTGGGGAATACAAACTTTTTGGGGTCTTTCTACGAAAAGACAGGTTTCGCCCTGTCTTATAAAAGGCAACACTTCAAATACCATTAGATCGTTGATCTAACGTATGGAATTTATTTTATATGATTGCACTTTGCATTAGTGCATTTGTTCTATGCAAAATGCAATCGCATTACATCGCTCTACCAATAAATTAGATTAATATATATAAAATGTCGAAAATATCATTTCAATAAAAATTAAAAAAAAATGTATTTATAAAATAATATAAATATCCATATAATTAAAATAAACATCGGTCATTAAATTATATATCATCTAAATTAATGACCATTTATTATAAAATTAATTGAATTAAAATCAAATTAACCCATAAACCCTAATCAAATCATCTTCTACACCCCCAACTACCCAGAACACCGCCCCCATCCCCGACCTTTCTTGCAATTTGCAAATCCTTAATTTCATTTCTAATCTTTCAAATATTGTATTCGATGCTCTAAGGAAAGGAAAGAAAGAGATTTGAGAAATCTGAATAAAAAATTAATTGACAGATGGGGTGAGGATGGAAACTTCTTTATTATTACTTCCATTCGCCCTAATTTACATATGCCAAAATCTGAATTATTTACAGGGATAGTAACTAGAATTAAATTGTAATTCCATAGCGAACAAAATCAAGAGTGTTAAAACTCCCAGTTCGCTGAAATCGAAAACTCCCAGTTGAATTTCTTCATATTATAGAACCTCCATCGATATCAAAACAGAGAAAAGAAGAATCACGTCTTCTATGAATCTAGAAACACCTATTGAAGAACATAAGTCGATACAAACCAAAAATCTATTTTCCCAAATCAATCGAACAAAAAGAATATGATACGTCAATTTAATTCACGTGGAAAAGAAATATTTGATTACAAAGAAACAATTTTTAATTACAGAGATGATTAATTTTTTTTTTTTTTTGGTGTCGAAAAAAAAAGATGATTAATTATTTTAGTTTATTAAATTATCGTAAAATAGAAAAAAAAGGTTTAAGTTTGAAAATTTGTATATGTATTTTCAAAAAATTACTATAAGGACATTTTGGTAACTTTATATTTTTTCTCACAAAAATAAAATATTTTATCAAATGGCGAAGTTCAATAGCATATGGCGAAACTTGATGACGTGTCGAATTTTTATTGGCCGCTTGATGTAAGACAGGGCGAATCTCCTGTCTCACCGTAGAAAACCCCAACTTTTTGGGGGACAAACAAAAAAGAAAAGTATGAAAACTTTTCAGGGACGGAAGGAGTATATTTTACTTGTAAATTAATTTTAGGCCTCTCTCTCTCCGAACGGCTACATATATAATACTCTCTCAATCCCACAAAGATAGCTACATATTCCTTTTTTGGAACTAATCAATATTCATTAAAACTCGTGTCTAGAGGAGGGAGTACATATTTTTCTAATATAATTAATACTCCCTCCGTCCCGCGCTATAAACTTCCTCTTTCTTTTGGGTGTTTTGATTAAGAAATATGATAAAATAATAGATAAAGTATAAATGATGTGACGGTGAGATAGAAAATAATAGATGGGTATTAGATGAAGTATGATAAAATAATAGATAAAGTAGAAGTGATGTGATTGAGAGAAATAAAATAATATACCAAAAATGGAATGAGAAAGTGGGACATCCATAAAAGGAAAATGGAAAACTTATAGTGGGACATGAAAGGAAAATGGGAAACTTATAGTGGGTGGGACGGAGGAGTAGTAAACTAGAGGGTTCAGCGTGACTCAAGATGGCTCTGTATATAAATCTAAATCATAAAAAGTAATGATAAAATAGTAAATAGTAGTACTATATTATACTCACCAGCAGCAGCATCTCGAACAAGGCGAACAAGGCGAATAATGTGGACTCATTCTGGATATTGTAATCCGCAACAGATTTTAAATCATCATCCAACACATTATTTTCGAATATTCGACCGGCAAGTCTGAATCCTGAAACTCTACTAATTGAACCATTTTTTTTTTTTGTAAAGGTTATCACCAACGAGTTATTAGTGGTAACATATTTTTAAAAATATTATTCAATTAATTTTTAGCTTGAAAAATTGGTGATTGATATCCGATTAGAAGTTGGTCGGAATTATTTTTGGCAAGAACTCATACTTCTCGCCCGTAAATTTTACGGACCGCATTTTGTGTTTACCCGACGGATTTTAGCATAGTCGCTACGTTTTTGGAACCTAAAGTT
This sequence comes from Galeopsis tetrahit, assembly GCA_963675135.1. Classification (NCBI taxonomy): domain Eukaryota; kingdom Viridiplantae; phylum Streptophyta; class Magnoliopsida; order Lamiales; family Lamiaceae; genus Galeopsis; species Galeopsis tetrahit. Next base: position 15,844,547 of record OY776125.1, on the reverse strand, counting down.
TTTTGTGCATTCTTTCGATAGCTAGTTGGTCGGTAAAGTAACTATTTCCGGTTATATTTACTCTATTGATATAAATTCGTCGGAAATACACCAATTTCCTATGCGCTTGAAGAGTTGAACAATTTAATATGACTATAGTCACTTGAGCTTCGACTCTACAATCTTTGAGGCACACAATTCTGCCCCAAAAACATTGTCCCGCCAATTTGTTTTTAGTAGGAAAAACAATTGCCAAAATAGGAAAAACAATTGCCAAAATTGGTTGTGATCATTTAATTCTTGTAAGATATAATCAAATTTGAAGGAGGAGGAGATCAAACGGTCCTGTATGCCCGATTTAAGTTTTTTTTTTTTCCTTTTGTTTTCGCTAAGGCTGATTATTTTTGGCATGGACATATGGTTATAAATAGCTATTTAAATATAGAAATATCATAGTGTTATCTACACTTTGATTTATAAGAAGACATTAAAAAATATATTAGAGATGTAATCAAATTAAAATGTTTTGTGAATTATTGAGGACTCAGACTCGATAAATATTCGTCTGAGACCGTTTAATAAAAAAACTCGTCAACATAAATAAACAAACAAGCTCAAACTCAATGATATTAAATTGTGACAATCAGATTTGGGAAAACATTTACAATGATATGGAAAGTATAATACCCAAGCTTTGGCTTCACCGTATATATATAAGTTTCTAAGCATCAATTAAGTATCTCGATTTGCCCATCCGTCTCTTCTTAAGTGTGTATCGATTTGTTTGAATATCTCCTTTTGTAATGAGCTGACAAATACGAGGTATCTATCCCACCAACGGAAATTAACAATCTCCTTCACATACTCTTCTATCCAACCATTTTATGGTGAAGTTTGGGATTTAATATTTCTTTTCAGAACTCTGGTTTTCCAATGTACCAATATAAGGCCACAATGTAGGTTTCCCAATGTACCAGTATAAGACCACTACAGTACCAGTACAAGACCACTACAGGTTTCCCAATGTACCAGTACAAGGGCCACATTATACAATGCAAATTGAATGAGAGAAAAATATTACTGATCATATTATTTTAGGCGTCGTCATACTCTTGTTGATGATAGGAGTGTATAAATATTATCTAATTGCTAGAAATTCTCTAGAAATCCTAACAAACTAACAGAACCCTTAATATCTTGAAATTGATTATACACGAAACTACTCTTGGAATTTATTGTTGAATAAGATGAAGTAACTGACTGGACTAGTTGAGTGTTGATGCGAAAATTTGGTTAAAGAGAAAATTGATTGTATTAGCTATTCCTAAATTAATTAATACAAGAATTTAGGAAAACACATGAAGTTGTAAAGTAAAATACATATCAACATTTGACTAAAATTAGGAAAAATGAAAAGATATATGGTAACCGGTAAAGGCTTTTTTGTTTTGTTATGAGTGTGGTGTTAATAGGGATATGGAGCTATATATATAGTGGGTGAGTGATGGGAAAATGATATGGACTCTCCATTTCAATTTCTTTCATTAAATTTTTCTCCTCAGACTTATTTTACAATATGTAATATTATTACTATTATCTTGTTATCACACACTCGAAAACTTTTTGTAGTAAACAAATATATAATCACTTAATAGTTATTACCCCCTCTCTATTGCCACTTTGACTTAACACAAAATTTAAGGTTAGAGTTGTTTATTAGTACTATTATAAGAGATATAAATAACTTTTTATTGAGGGTGTATGAATCAATTGAGAAGAATAAGACAAAAAAAAATTTGATGTAATTTTGTGATATTTAAAAACATAATTTTTTTAAGTTAAAACTTTTTTTATTTAGCAGCTGCAAATTCTGCAATTCATAAACGGGACGGTCCACCATACAATTCGGAAGGTCGTACCACCAATGGAGACTGATAACAGGCCTAGCAACTCTAGCAAGTTGGTGAGACTTAATATTTGAAAATAAAATTGAAAAGAATAAAATTATTTAAAAAAAAAAATTGACAATATTCTAATATGGGATGTACCAAAATAGAAAAGTAAGATAATCATTAAAATACTAATATTAATGAAATTTTAAACTTAATTAGTATAAACATGCTAATATTTTCATGCATATTAATCCAATTACCAAATCTTGTATGACATGGAAGGTAAAAACAACAAAAGAGGTGTGAACTAACCACCAACATGAAAATTAAACGGTGTATCAATCCACTTACCTACTCATGTTAATGTATCACTCAAACTTTATTGAAAAACATTGAAAAACAATGAAAGAACTGTTGAAAGATGTGATATTTTTAATTTAATGCATATTAATAATCCACTTAATTATAATGTATTCATGTATGGACACATGCTCATAATCTGCTTGAAATTGATATTGCAAATTTGAGGTAGTTGATGGAGAACAAATTAATTATAAGAGGGGTGAAATTAGAAGTATATATAACAGGTATATCCATTTTTAAAAAAAAATGACATAATGCATCAAAAGCTACCTAGCTAAACTATCAACTTATATTTCAATAGTTCTTTAAACCATATTTTGTTTTAAAAAGCACTTTTAAGTAATGAGGTTAATTTGACAGAATTTTTCGATTCGCCCTAATGATCCAATTAAACAATGTACATGCTTGCTTAATTTGATTTCAATCATATACAAAAGAATTTTCGCAAGAAGCATAGTATAGGGATCTTATGATGCATTATGCGTTTAAATTTTTTACAAAAACTTGGCACATGATTCTGCGGGTTTGTAAAGCAAAGATTTTTTACAACACTAGTGATATGATCTTTGAGACACACAATTTATCCTTAGTGCCACTAAAACCTATAAATTGAATTGGTGTTTCACATTTTGTTGGGACGGTAGAATTATGTCATATTAAAAAATAATCAATCTCTCATTAATTAGTATTGAAAACAACACGTATTATAAATTCAGCATGTGAAACACCAAGTCATAAACAAAATTTAAAACACAATTAGAATGATCAAAGCACTACAACCTGAACCTATAAATCGAATGACAAGAAAATTGATATTGTTAAGCTTAAATTTGAAAGGGCTCATTAATATTGGATATTTAAACTTTCATTAAACAAACCAACTTCAATTAGTACAACTATTATCTTTGACCGTCAACAGTGGGACCGGGGTACAACTTGTGTCCACCATACTCAATTAGTATAACTATTATCTTTGACCGTCAACAGTGGACCGGGATACAACTTGTGTCCACCATACACGGAGCATCGTTGTATCAATGAAGCTGCACATGACCGCCATTCTAAATGAAGTCTTCGAGGAAACGGCTCCACCAGAATTAGGCGGCAGCGGTATTGAGGTCACGACGTTGTATGATTCCAGCCTATGATTCATTCATAGAATCGTTGGAGACGTACGAGATGGAGGATGGAAATTGTTGTTCGGTGTGTTTGGTGGAGTTTTCTCAAAGGTGTGGAGGCATATCATCAGAATGGGTCTAACCGAATATCTTCCAATTAAAATATATTAGAGAGGATAAATACACGCCTTTCCATGTTGGCAAGGTCTTTCGATCCACCCTTTCCTTTTTTACGTATATTACTCATTTTTCGATTCACCTAAAACAAATCTAATTAGTGTTATCTTCTAAGGAATAGGGACCGACTTGGATAGATGAACAATTTGATATGACTTGAGCTTCGATCTACAACAATGGTATCTAAAAGGGCATCCTTCACTCACTACAAAAAACACTTCAATTAACAACCAATTAGAAACCGTAAAAATGGTCTCTAAACACATTAGAGACTGTTTTGAGACCGTTTTGGGTTGGTCACTATTAGGTTCGTTTTAAATATTTTGAGACCGTTTTCATGTATCGGTCTCAAATTATAGACCGATTTTTTTAAGTCTCTAAATTGTAGCGGTCTACAAACGGTCTCAAACAATTGGTCGACCCAAACTTTTTTCGGGCCCTGAGACGGTCTCAAAACGGTCTTTAATTTAGAGACCACCACATCCGGTATCGAACCCCGACCCACGCGGCCGAACTAAACCCATAAATGACCCGACCCGAACCCACACCCGTCCTGACCTGACCCACCCGACCCGACCCCCATACCCAACCACACCCACTTTATTTAAATGACCATTTATTTGGTCTTGGTGGGAATTGATCCCGGGTGGATGGGTGCCCAGTAATGGGCACCCACCACTTTGACAAGTAATTGTCTTGTGTAATTTTTAATATTAATTATATATATATATATATATTAATTAATTTCTTTATTATATACTCCCTCCATCCCACTATAAATTCCACAATAAGTTTCTCATTAAATTTTTTTTTTCATATTATTTTTTCTCTTCTCCTTCTCAATCACATCACTTATATTTTATTTATAATTTTATTATATTTAATCTCATACTCATCTAATATTTTTTCTCATCAATTTATTTCTCTCATCTTTTAATATTCTAGTATAAATTCTTTCAAACAGAATCTCAAAATAGAAAAACCCAAAAATTATCATAACTTAAATTCAGTGGAGATGATTGATAACCAACAGGCGGCGACGAAGAGGCGGCGTCAGCGATATCTTCTTAAGAACAGGGACGGAGTTGGAGTCGTTGCGGCTAGAGCCGACAATTTGGGGGCCGATCCATTGGGCTGGCTCGGTCAACCCAAAACATAGTATGGGTTGAGCTCTAAAATTAGAGGCCCATATAGAACTGGGCCTATTTGGCCTGACCCGATGGAACCGGTGGGCCTAATAGGCTAGGCTGAATTTGGCCCGCTGGCCCATGGACAACCCGTTTGGCCCGATTAATATTTTTTCTTTAAACAAATAGATAATGAAAATAAGTAAAGTATTTTATATTTTAGTATTATTGTATTTTTATTTTATTTTGACTTTGAAATTTGAACTTGTGAATTATTTATAATTTTATTTGAAGTTGTTATAGAGTGTAATGTTATACTAATTATAACCGTTTATGAATTATGTATAGTTAATACTTTAGTATTGCATATTTTTAATTATTATTATTATTATTATTTGTATAAATAAAATTATATGTGAGTATGTGACCAATACAACATTTATATATATATATAATTTTTGCTAAAAATATTTTTAAAAAAAATATTTCATGGGCTGGGCCGGCCCGGCCCGCTAGTCTAGTGGACTAGGTTGGGCTCACATTTTATAGGCCTGATAAATTCATGGGCCGGCCCGACCCAACCCACGAACATCGCTTGGCCAGATGGGCCGAGTCGGACGACCCAATTTGCCAGCTCTAGTCGCTGCAAGAGAGTAAGAGAGAATCGCGAGGGCCGTGAGAAATTGCATAGGGTGAAAGGAGAAAGAGGCGGTACAAATGAACTAGGGTTTATAAACGGGTTAGAGACCGTATTCACAAAACGGTCTCTAAATGAGCGGGCAAAAATGGCGGTCAAAATAAAATTTGAGAATTGGAATTCTTAATACCAATTAAAGACCACTAATGCGGTCTCAAAACAAAATTTAAAATCAAAAATTTGATTTCAAGTTAGAGACCGCCAATACGGTCTCTAAACGGTCTGAATACATAAAATTAAAGACTGAAATGAAATCGGTCTCAAAATTCGTAATTTTTTCAAAATGGTCTCAAATCAGTCTTTATTTGAGACCGTTTTATGACGGTCTCAAAACTTTGGTCTCTAATTTAAGCATTTTTTGTAGTGACTCATATATATATATCACGGCCACAGCTGGCTTATCAACCACAAATAGTCAATTCTCACACGTACCCCTGAAAAGACCTGTACAACCATAATGTTACCATTATCCAATCTTATTACCACAACCAAGTTGAAACGAAATGTTTTTAATTAATTAAAATATATAAGAACAAACGAACCAAACAAACCTCGATGCCGTTTTCATTCACTCCCTCTTGGCAGCTTTGAGCTCGACCAACTTGTAGAATTATGGCTCTAGGTACATACATTTAGGAAAATCCACCTCGACCATGGCTCTAGTTACATACATTTAGGAAAATCCACGAAATTGCATTTAGGCCACGGAAATGGTAGTAAATAATAGGGGATATATTTGGACCTATATATATATATAGGTGTTGAATGATAGAGGATCGAAATGATATATATATGATGGGCTTTTTCGTTTCAATTTCGTAAATTAAAATTTTCTTGCAAACTAATTTAATCTACATGTAGAAAAGTGTGTTGTGTGTGTGTATTTTTTTTTTTTACTATTCGAAAACTTTGTTATCATTTATTTAAATATTGTAATTTATAAATTGAATGAGGAAGCTGATTTTTTATTTGCATGCATTTAATAGAAGCTAAATAACAAAATTATAATATCATTATTGATGAATTGGAAATTTTAATTTGTATAAAATGGTTTATTCTAGCTTTTCATGTATATTAAACCACTAACCTACCGTTTCTAACAAGCACAATACTCATGCATCACGTATAAGAGTATTGAATTACTTTATACGTCACTATTATAAAAATAAGTTAAACAAGGAAACTAGCTGCCCTTTATTTTGAGGCATTTAGAACATACTAGAAGTAACTAAAAAAATTAAAATAGGGTTTTTTGGTTAATGTTAAATTAAATCACCATCTTTAATTTATTTGCCATTTAATTTAAATCTTTTAACAATTGTAAATAAATTATCAACTTTGCAATCGTTACAAATTAGATTTCTCGACAAATAGTCAACTTTGCAATCGTTACAAGAAGAAACATCCTCAACCAGAATAACGACTTAAGGTGCGTTCTCTGTGGCGACAGCGAGGAAACCGAAAGACACGTCTTTCTGGAATGTCCCCAAGCATACCTAGTATGGATGGAGTGCCTGTCATGGCTCAAGTCCCCGTCAGCACTCCCGTCGAGCATCCTGGACAATTTCCTAGGCTTTGGGGGCATGTTAAAGTGTAGGAATGGGAAAAAGATAGCTACTTGTATATGGCTTTGTGTGGTTTGGCTGATATGGAAATGGAGAAATGCAGTACTCTTCAAGAATGAAACTTTCTCGATCACAAAAGTCAAATACCCCAACCGGAACAACATACCATTTAGGTCATGGGTGCTAGATCCAATTAAGTGCATGACTTGAAAATTGTGTAGTGTAAGAACTTTTTTTACTTTTTTCTTATGCTATATCTTGTACACTGACTTTATCGGGTATCTCTTGTACCCAATAATAATATATTCTTTTACCGATCAAAAAAAAAAAAAAATAGTCAAATACTCATGAAATAAGACATTTTAAAATTAGATCAAATTTAAAAAAATAATGTTGTTTCATTAAAAATGTGTCAAGTCAACAAGAAGTTCAAATTATGTTAAATCGGGCACAATTGAATTTGTCAAGAAGTTTAAATTATGTTAAATTCGGACACAATTGAATTTGTCAAGAAGTCTAATTTACAACAATGTATATATTTTTGTTACAAAAAATTGCAGCAATATATAAAGTTAATGATATATTTACAATTATTGAAAAGTTTAGAATACATTGCAAATGAAAATGAATGAAAGGGGATGATTTAATTTACCATTAATCCATTAAAATATCATTATTAAAGAATTGATCTAATTTAGTTAGTTGTACTTTTCATCCGCTTACCTATTGTGTCTTCCACCTGATTTTACAAACACAAGGTTGTGTTTGGGCAAGGGAATTTTATTTCAGAAAACATTTTAAATGAAATGATTTTAAAATATAAGAATTTCAAATGACATGGTTTTAGTGAGAATTTAAAATTCTTTCAATTTTAACTAAAAAAAAAGTGAAAATAAATTTAAGTATTTAAAATCAATTCATTTACTTTTTAATTCAAACAAGTGAAGCAGATTTGGATTGTAAATTTAAAATTCATATATCTAAATCTCTTCATCCAAATAGAGTTTAAAAGAATGATATGTAGAATTTCATGAATGGATTCTCATGAAGTGAAAACAAGAATGAAAGATCAATCTATTGATTGGAGAAAAACATTGTTTTACAAAGTGATGAATTGAAAACCATAAGAAACCATAAGTAAAAGCCCTAATCACATTTATAGGCTTTAAGAGATATTAACTGCTAATAACAGACTAACAAACTAACAACTTAAAATAAAGATATGAGGGAGATAGTGTATTTATCAATACTAGAAGTATTGGGTTTAATCAGGGAGTGTATCTCCTAAAATAGTGGGTTTATTATGAGAGCCTTTACACCCCCCTCAAAATGAGAATGTATATCTAGCATTCCCATTTTGGCTTTATGATCAATGAAAGCAGCTGGAGGCATTGGTTTGGTCAGAATATCAGCCAAATTCTCTTGAGTGGGTATGTGAATGAGAGTGAGCAATCCTTCCTTGATCTTTTCTTTGGTGAAATGATAATCCAAAGCAATGTGTTTTATCCTTTGGTGAAGGCAAGGGTTGTGAGCAATGGAGAATGCACTCTTGCTGTCTATGTACATATTTGAAGTAGTGGAGTGTTGAATCTTCAAGTCATCAAGGATGTAGTGCACCCATTGAAGCTCACAGGTAGTGGAGGCCAAGGCTCTGTATTCTGCCTCAGCATATGACCTGCTAACAGTACTTTGTTTCTTGGACTTTCAAGATATTAGAGAGTTCCCAAAATAAATGTTATAACCAGTTATACTTCTTCTAGTTTGGAGACATCTCCCCCAATCAGAATCAGAAAATGCATGTAACTTAAAAACATTACTTCTGGGATAAAAAAGGCCAGTGCCAGGGTTACCTTTGACATACCTTAGAATCCTATGAACAACAGTGAGATGAGAAGCAGTAGGTGCTTGCATGTATTGGCTAACTGTTTTAACTGCATATGAAATGTCAGGCCTTGTGACAGTTAAGTAAAGAAGCTTACCAACTAATCTCCTGTACTGTTCAGGGTGTTGGAGAGGAGGTGATTGTGGATCAAAGGTAATTTTAGAGTCCATAGGAGTAGAGCAAGGTTTGCTCCCCAAATACCCTGAATCATGAAGTAAATCCAGTGTGTACTTTCTCTGGGATAAAGTCATGCCAATATTATTTCTAGCAACCTCAATTCTAAAAATATACCTTAAAACACCTAGATCTTTTATGGTAAACTTGTTATGAAGATGTCTTTTAATAGATTGAATGACATTAAGATTATTGCATGTCACAATGAGATCATCAACATAACAAAGAATAACAGTAAAATCATGGCCATTTTGCCTTGTGAATAAAGATGTGTTAGCCTTGGATTGGATGAAGCCAATGGAGAGTAAAGAGGAAGTTAATTTGTTAAACCACTGTTTAGAAGCTTGTTTTAGGCCATAAAGGCTTTTGTTCAATTTACAAACCCTTTTATCATGAGGAGAACAATAACCAGGAGGAGGTATCATGTATATTTCTTCATCTAAATCACCATACCAAAAAGCATTATTAACATCTAATTGATGGATGTGCCAATTTTTGGAAACAGCAACAGCAAGCAAAATTCTTACAGTGGTTATTTTGGCTACAGGGGAAAAAGTATCAAAGTAGTCAATGCCTTCTTGTTGTGTGAAGCCTTTGGCTACTAATCTAGCTTTATATCTGTCTAAAGAGCCATCAGAGTTATACTTAACTTTGTAAATCCATCTACATCCAATGCAATTCTTATTCTGGGGTAAGTTAACAAGAGTCCATGTATTGTTCTTTATTAGAGCATATAACTCATTTTTCATAGCATTCACCCATTTTTTGTCTTGAGCAGCTATCTTATATGTTTTGGGCTCTTGTATATGAGAAATGGAAGCAGTAAAGTGTTTGAAATGAGGAGATAGTTTAGAGGTGGATAAGTAATCTTGGATGGGATACAATGTACCATTGCAAGAGAGATTGATTTTGGCATGATCCACAGAAGCAGGAAGAGTAGTTTCATAAAGTTGCAAGTAAGAGGCTGAGATTTGACCCTAGTAGGTCTAGAAGTAGACTCAAGTGTAGAAGTGTTGAGATCAGAAGCATCAATATTAGAAATGGGAATATTAGGGACATTATGAGTATTAGAAATGGGAATGTGATCATCATTATCACTAAAATCATCATATTCAGTGGTAACAGGTATAGATTTAGGGGAAAGAATGGGTTTGTCAGTAAAGGGAAACACATTCTCAAAGAATTTAACATTTCTAGATATAAAAAGAGTGCCAGTGTCAATATTAAGGAGTTTGTACCCCTTTGTTCCAAAAGGATAACCAAGAAATATGCATTTTGAAGCTCTTGGTGCAAATTTGTGTCTGTGGGAAAGCAAAGTGTTTGCAAAACAAAGGCACCCAAAGGTCCTAAAAATATAATAATCAGGTTTTTTATTGTACAGTAACTCAAAAGGAGATTTTTGGTGCAAAATGTAAGATGGAATCCTATTTATAATGTAGGCAGCAGTTTTGATGCATTCACTCCAATACTTAAGGGGTAAAGAAGATTGAAACATAAGAGCTCTAGCAACTTGAAGTAAGTGTTGATGTTTTCTTTCTACTATGCCATTCTGTTGGGGTGTTTCCACACAGGAAGTTTGATGGATAATTCCCAAGTTATGGTAGAAATCAGTGAGAGAGAATTCAGTGCCATTATCACTCCTTAAGTTTTGAATTTTAACATGAAATTGTGTCAAGACCATGTTATAGAAATTTTGCAAAGAAAGCTTAACATCACTTTTGGCAGCCAAGAGATATATCCAAGTGCATCTACTAAAGTCGTCAACAATAGTAAGGAAATATCTATGTCCAGAAGCAGAAACAATAGAAAAGGGGCCCCAAACATTACAATGTATTAACTGAAAAGCATGAGTAGATACAGAAGTACTAATAGGAAAATATCTTTTCTTCTGTTTAACTAAAGGACAAATGAAATAGGGATCATGTAATGGAGCAGCTTTTACATTGAATTCAGGAATGTTTAACAAGCATTTCATAGATGTGTGTCCAAGCCTCTTATGCCACAAATCAGAGGGTAAAGTAGTGTCAACAAGAGAATTAAAATGTGCAGTATATCCTAAAGCAGTTTTGCTAGTGTGATGTGCAGTTTGCAAGAGATATAGTCCTCTAACTTGGTCAGTAGTACCAATCACCATCTTGGTGGTAGTGTCCTGCAAAACACAATGGGATGAAAGAAAGCACACAGAACAATTGGAATATCTTGTCAAGTGACTAATGGATAAAAGATTAAATGTGAAATCAGGGACATAAAACACATTATACAGATTCAAATGATCATTGATAACAATACTACCCATATGAGTAGCAATAGAAGTAGCATTATTGGGTAAAGAAATCCTAACATTTGCTCTGGATGGAGGGGTAGTAAACATGGAAAATTCACAGATCATATGATCAGTGACCCCAGTATCCAAGATCCAAGTGAAGGCATTGTTATTATTTGGACAGATGGTAGGAAACATACCTGAATCAGTTGAGGTCTTGGTCTCATCAACATGGCAAGCAGAAGCTCCTGCCACAGAATGAGAAACATCCCTATTTTCTCCAGTGCTCTGCACCTTAGAGAAGCTCACAAATTTGTTATACATATCTTGATCAAAAAGAGGGTTGGAGACCATGGAGCTGTCTTTGATGGAAAGGTTGGCAGTTTTTGGGAGGTCTTTGTTGGGGAGGCCTCTAGGACCCCTCCAACCAGGTGGGAAACCTATGATCTAGAAGCACCTATCAATAGTGTGGCCAGTGCCATCACAGTGGCTACATTTGAGGGGCTTCCTCTTATCTTTATAGAATCTGGTGTTTTTAGTAGCCATGGCAATGGAGTTAGGAAGAATGGGGTCAGGGATAGTGTTTAAGGTCCTTTGAGATTCCTCTTAGAGCAAGAGACCATAAATCTTGGAAAGGGGAGGGAATGGTGATTGTAACAAGAACTGACTTCTAAGAGAACTATAGGATTCATGAAGACCAATCAAGAATTTCATAACAGCATCTTGTTCTTGAGTGGTGGTCATGAGTTTAGGCAAATCACATGAGCAACCATCCATGGCCCCACAAGAACATTTAAGAACTGGCCTAAAACTGAGATACTCATCCCACAATGATTTAAATTGATTGTAATATGAGACTAAGGTTTGAGAACCTTGATTTATAGTGCTAAGAGATTTCTCTAAGTGATAGACTCTAGTACCATCGGACTGAGCATAACGAATCTTAAGTTCATCCCAAACATCCTTAGCAATTGAAAAGTAATCTAAGGTGCGCTTAATATCAGGTATAATGGAATTCAAAATCCACATCAAAACTAAATCATTAGCCCTTACCCAAGCAGCGTGAACAGCCGGATCGTCCTCTTCAGTGGGAATTTCCAACGACCCATTCATCAATCGAACTTTGTTCTTGACGCTGAGACCCCGTTTGACGGCATGGCTCCAAGAAACATAATTGGTACCGTCGAGCGACTCAAGAGCGATGGCCACAGCGGGGTTGTCATTCTAGTGAAGGGCAAGAGGGGAGAATGGGTTGAGGGCAGGGTCGAGTGAATCTGGATCAGTAACTGTAGGCGCCATTGATGAACCGATGCAGCAAAAGGGGGAAGAAACTCAAGAGGATTTGGAAAAACAGGATCGATAATCTGGCATAGATGAATCAAAAAACTGATACCATATATGTAGAATTTCATGAATGGATTCTCATGAAGTGAAAACAAGAATAAAAGATCAATCTATTGATTGGAGAAAAACACTGTTTTACAAAGTGATGAATTGAAAACCATAAGAAACCGTAAGTAAAAGCCCTAATCACATTTATAGGCTTTAAGAGAAATTAACTGCTAATAACAGACTAACAAAATAACAACCTAAAATAAAGATATGAGTGAGATAGTGTATTTACCAATACTAGAAGTATTGGGTTTAATCAGGGAGTGTACTAAGATCAGCACAGTACTGGGTCAGCACAGTACTTCAGCAGAGTGTACCAAGATCAGTACATCAGCAGAGTGTACCAAGATCAGTACTTCAGCAGAGTGTACCAAGATTAGTACTTCAGCATAGTACTATCATATCAGTACATCAGCACAGTAAAAGATCAGCACAGTATGGAGTCTATCAGCAGAGTTAGCTTTTGATCATCAGAACAGAAGAGTTGGGTATCAGAACACTAAGTACTGTTCTGATCTTTATGGACAAGTCTTCTGATATGAAAGTTAGTTAGTTTAACTAACTGAATTACAGTTACAACTACTTGAGGGCATAACTACCATTTCAGTTGGGCAATAACAAAGCACATGGGTTGTTACAAGCGGTTGCAAACGGTTGCTAACTACTTAAACAGTTCCCAACAACAACAAATGTCTTTGGTCTTTATAAACTCTTGTTTTTGTACATTGTAAAGGTTGGACGGAATTGTAGTACGTTTTGTAATCTTTGAGTTGTGTGAGTTCACAAGTGAAGTGAGGAAATATCCTATTCCGAGTGAATGAGTGTGTAAACATTCTTTATCAATCAAAGAAGTACTCGTCTGGTCCAGTGGATGTAGATCACATTGATCGAACCACTTAAAATTCTTGTGTGTTGTTTGTCTCGTTGCTTACTTTTCTGAATTACTATCCTAGAGCAGTTATTTCTTCTATATTCAAGTGTTTTACTTGGTTGGAGACGTCTAATCGACCCGAATTACTTGACAAAAAATATGATATTTTTAATTTAATGCATAATGTATTCATGTATGGACGGTTGAAAGTATTGCATATAAACGAATGCTCATAATCTGCCTGAAATTGATATTGCAAATTTGAGGTAGTTTGATGAAGAACAAATTATAAGATGAGTGAAATGACATAATGCTCATATGAATGAATGCTAATAACCCATTTTTTTATAAAATGACATAATGCATCAAAATCTACCTAAACTATCAACTTATGTTTCAATAGATCCCTAAACCATATTTTGTTTTAAAAAAACCCTTTAAGTAATGAGGTTAATTTGACAGAATTTTTCGATTCACCCTAATATATGGTCCAGTTAAATAATGTACATACTTGCTTAATTTTATTTCAATTATATACACAAAAGTATTTTTGCACGAAGAATAGTTCAGGGAACTTATGATGCATTATGCCTTAAAATTCGTGGTAGATAAGTTTATGCCTTTCTGGTGTGAGAAGGTCCTTGTTCATGTAAAATTCGTTCTCAATAGCTTTGAAAATGATCATTTAGTCATAGAACTAATGTTTATGTCACACAAGTAGCTAGCAAAACTCCATTTGTCCAGAAATGTAGTCTCATTTACCTTATATTCTCCATCAACAAAATGTAGTCTCGTACACTTTATGGAAAATATCACTCTTCAATACTCAAATTGTCATAAACTTTATTCACAAAAAAATCATTTTTTATTCACAATAGACTCCACAATACCTTTACTTTATCTACTGTTGGTCCTGAAAGGAGTATATGACAAGTGTATGGGGGGGGGGGGGGGAATACACTTGTATGCAATTCTTTTGCTAATTTGATCAAACCAGAGTTCAGCAAGGTTGTCTTGGACAACTCTGCTGAAGAAGATTAACTCTTCTAAGATAATCAAACTACTAAGTACTATTGAGTATTTAGTTGAGTAACTATCTAGGGGAGTTATATATGCGGAATAGTGGTTGGCCCTTTAAGTTTAGACTCCTTTAATTTCTGAAATCACTTAGTCAGTGCAACACAGTCCAGTTTTCAGGGAACTTGTCCAAATAGGTTTTTGCACAGTCTTTGAATGTTTATCCTTGAAAGATCAGTTTTGTGTGCAGTGTTGAATGTATGAAAGTACTTGGAATGTAAATCAACACAAGAAGTTATAGTGGTTCAGAGACTCAAGCTCCTACATCCACTTTCCCTGATTTAACAGGATAATTCCTTCACTCTTGGAATTAACTTGTTTTATAGTGCCAAGGTGCACTTGATCAAGAGCACCACTCCTTGGTGAATTGATCCCTAGGATGTCTAGAGTCCTAGTACCCTCTTCTCAACTCAGAACTGAACTGTTCTTCTCTCAACAGTCAGCTCCTACCACTTCTACTACTACAACCTTCTCACTTTCACTCTTGAAAGATGTAAGGGTTGAAGTAAGGTTCCAACTAATGAGATATCCTTTACAATGAAGATCAGTGTATAAGGATAGGATATCTCTCTAAGCTTGTGTATGGATATACAGTGAAGTTCAGCTTAGATGAAGTGTTTGAAGACTAAGATAGTCTTTGAAAGCTTTGAAAGCACTCTAGCTTGTAAGAACTTTGAGCTAGGTTGGATTATGTTGAGGTCAGTTGGATGCTTTCAAATGGTCTTCACACTTCTGTATTTATAGACAAAATGGAGGATTTGCCCGTTGGAGAGGCAGCCCCAAATTGCTATAAATGTCTTCCTTGAGTTCTTCAAACTGGAAGACAGATTCTTGATAGTGACATGTCCTCATTTGGGTAATAAACGGCTTGTAAGACTTTGTCTTCATTCTGCAGCACTTTTCCCAATGTTTGACTTCTTGTTAGGACTTGGACATGGCTTCTGAAGGTTGATCCAATGATAGGACAACATTCCTTATCATCTGGACAACTCTCCTTATCACTATCAGCAGTTTTGCTTTTCAGCAAGGTTGGCTTGCTCTTCTTCAGATGACTTGGCTCTTTCCCTTTATTTCACTTCAAGGTGATCTTAGCTTGTTTCTTTGGTGATCTTTAGGGTGTGGTTGTCTCTTTCTCTTCAGCATAGTTGACCTTCAACCTTCAGAACATCTGTTCTGATTCAATCATGCTGAGACAACTCTTCTGGACAACTCTTCTGATCAGCATATTTGGTCTTTTAGCATCAGAGCACTTTACACATAAAGTTGGCTTCTCTGGACAACTCTCCTGATCCAAAGCCTTTGAGTAGCCTTGTCCTTTTGAGCTAGGTAAAGTTGTTCTTGCATATGGCTAGCTTCTTTGGACAACTCTGCTGATCAGAGTTATTAAGCTTGTCCTTTTGATTTTACCAATCTTGCATATGGACACTTTCTCTGGACAACTCTCCTGATAAGATCATCTTATTGGACTTGTCCTTTTGAGCTTTACAATCTTGTTCTTGCATAAGAACATCTTCTCTGGACAACTCTCCTGATCAGTGCATTTGGTTTTCCATAGAGTGTCCTTGCTCTTAAGTGATTGTTTCAGAATTTGAGCCTTGAGGGGACTTGATCTTGATCATCTTCAAAGCATAGGTTCCCCCTCAAATTGTGCATCTAATTGTCTAAGAGCTGCCTAACATTTCAGCTTCCTATCTAGCCTATAAACTATATGTTCTATCATTTCTAGAACATATTTATCTTGACTTAGGCATGTCTCAGGGGGTTTTGGTATTAGATCAAAACATATCTCATTTTATTCCCAACAATTTCCCCCTTTTTGATGATGCCAAAACCTATACTATCTAAGCAAAAGTGACTTGTCTACACCTATTACATGTATCTTCAGAAGACATGACTAAGGTCAATATTCCTGAAAAAATAATGTGTTAGTGTATTCACTGTTTCTGTTGCAAGTAGGTTCAAGATAGGCATAGAGAGATTAGTGTTTCTTGATTCAAAATAAGTTCAACTATCATTCATTCAAAGATCATTACAAGCATGTTGATAGTTGAAATTAACATATCAGAGCATGAATCAATAACACTTAAATACATCAGAGCATTTCATTCTAACAATTCAAGACATAAATAAGATTTTCAGCATCAGAGCACAGAGCTTGTATCAGAGCAATCCATAACAGATCAGAGCAACCAGATTAGCACACCACATCAGCAATCTTGACCATATTTTAGCATAGTTGATCAATCAAGAAAGGTCAGAAGACTTAGCCATTTCAAAGATCATCCTCAGGGGGTGGCAGCATTCCATACTGTGCCCACACTCTTCTTTTCAATGCCATGGCTTCTTGGTTGGTTCCCTTAGGTCCAAGAACCATCTTGTTTAGCTTAAGGATCTCAGTGAATTCTCTCAGAATTCTTGCTTGGTCAATCCATCCTTCAAGCTTTGGAGGCATGTATATGATTGGCTTGGGAGTTGTGAGTTCAATTCTTGCAATGTCAGCAGCTGCAAGAAGTTGTTGATACAACTCTCTGTAGTATTCTAGCATGAACTCAGTGAAGGCAGAGTTTGCATCTCCTCCATTCCATCTGTCAATGACATAGTAGTCATAGACAAACTCCCTTTTTGCTTCTTCCCATGTGTCATTCAGTTGAATTGGCACCCATTTATCCAAGTGTGGATATTTGGTGTCCATTGGGATTAGAAGCTGTTGGGAATAAAATGATTTTGATCTAAGATACCAAAACCCCTGATTGATGATGTACAAGTTAGTTGAGATATGCTCAAGTCATTGTTCAGGCAAGTTGTCCCAGAACACTTAATGTGTAGTATGCTTAAGTTAAAATCTCAGAAATGTTATGAGATATTAGTAATCAGGATAGTTGTCCAAAGCTGAAATGTTAGGCAGCTTGATAGGTCTATAGGACAAAGTTGCTGATCTTTTCAAGACAAACTGATCAAATGGACAACCTGGCTGAAGAGTTCAAGAATACTGAAGCTGTGCTCATAAATGCAAATGATCAAGACAGTTGAAGTACAAATGATCAAGTGGATTAAGTGTCAAAAGCTTACAGAAGACATATTCAATGAAGCATTTATTGCCAATCATGCCTGAACCAAGCATTAAAGACTTAGAGCATTAAAGAGTGAAGCATTGAATGAGTGTTGGAACATTCTAAACTACAGCAGGAATGTTCAGGGAGCTTGTCCCATCTGACCGTTGATTGTGTGTAAAGTTTGCCACAAATCAACCTAGGACAATGTGCAAAATTGGAAACTGACACAAGTCTTCCCAGCCGCCTTTGTCAGAAGTCAACACATTCATTCAAGCAACCATTGAAGACCTCTTTTACACAGTGGATAAAAGGATGTCAAGCTTCATAGCCGTTTCAATGGTGCTGCAAATAGACATATTTGAATTGCTAATCCCTCCAACGGTTAGTTGTTCAAATTGCCTATAAATACAGAAGTGATCAAAGGAATTCAGAATCCAACTACAAGCTATCAAACTATCATCAAGCTTTCAAAAGGAAACCAAGCTGTTCACTAGAATTCCAAGTTTCCTGAATCACTTCAAGTCAGCTAAGCCAATCTTTGTAAACATCCTAGCTTAGCATTGAGATATCCTAAGCCTTTACACTGTTCTTACTGTAAAGGATATCTCTATTAGTTGGAACCAAACCTCAAACCTTATCTCATTTAGTGAAGAGAGTGTTTGTTGTAGAAGTGAGGAGTTAAGGACTGTTAGTGTGAAACACAGCCTTAACTCAGAGAGATTGAGCACTAGGACTCAAGTTATCCTAGGGATCAAGACACTAAGAGAGTGTTGTTGATCAGTGCACCTTGGCACTATAAAACAAGCTAATTCCATTGAGAAGGAATTATCCTGTTCAATCAGGAAAAGTGGATGTAGGAGCTTGAGTCTCTGAACCACTATAAACTTGTGTGCCATTTACTTACTGCACTCTTTATTGCACTTATATTCAATCCCTTTTTAAAGAGCAAAACTCAGTAAGCTAAGAATCCAAGTTTTGGACAAAGTCCCTGATAACTGTGTTTTTCAGAAATCAACTTGGAGTATTTCTTTGAGTAAAGGCCAACCACATTCCGCACTTAGCAACTCTTTTAGATATTTAGCCAACTGATCACTTAATAGTAATCAGTAGGACAAGTATCTATCAAAGTTCACACTCAGGCCAGTTGTGAGACAACTTGCCTGATAAGACCAGTTTATCAAAAAGAAAAGAATTTGCATACACAAGTGCATTCCCCCCCCCCCCATACACTTGTGTTATACTCCACCAAGGACCAACAAGTGGTATCAGAGCAGGGGTTCAAAGACCACTGCTTCTGAAAATCCAACTGATTTTCAAATCACATTTTCTGTGGTCACTGAACTGATCCAAATTTCTGAAAAACTTATCTGTGTTCATCTTACATTACATTTGTTGAAATGGCTAACAATGCAGTTCCAGGAGATGCTGTCAACACCATCAACAATATGGGTCCAAACCAAGTCAATCATATTTCTCATCACAAACTACCAATGTTCTCAATTGAGAACTATGATTTCTGGAAGATCAGGATGAGAGCACATCTTGCTTGCCAGCATGATGAGATGCTTAAAGTCATCACAAGAGGGCCATTCACATTCACTAAAGCAAATCCCAAGCTCACTGATGCTCAAAAAGCTGATCCAAGGGAGTTGCTGCCAAAAGATGAAGATGACCTTACAGCTGAAGAAAGAAAAAGGCACAACCTGAACTACATTGCAATGAACACATTGTACCAGACAATTCCAGATGCAGTGATGGGGAGAGTGTACCACTGCACATCTGCTAAAGAGATTTGGGATACCTTAGCACTAATGTGTGAAGGTACTCAAAAAATCAAGGAGAACAAGCTTCAAGTGGCTATCCAAAAATATGAACAATTCTCCATGGAAGCCAATGAAACTATTGATCATCTTGATGGCAGGTTCACTGACATCATGAATGAAATAAACTCTCTTGGCAAGTTCTATGCCAAAAGAGAGGTTTCTTTGAAGATCTTGAGAAGTCTCACATCTAAGTGGGACATATATTCTGTCATGATGCAAAATACCAGCAATCTTGACAACATGCCAATGCAGCAAGTATTCTCTGAACTCAAAGCATATGAGTTTGATCTCAACAGAAAAAAGGTGCATGAAGAGCCATCCTCCTCAACCAAAGGTGTTGCCTTCAAAGCTGCTGAAACAGAAAAGAAGATTACTCAAAGATCCTCTCAATCTGTTTCAAAATCTGAAATAAAGGAGGAGCTGGCACTCATGGCTAGAAGATTTGAGAAGCTCAACTCCAGATTTGGTAGATACAAGAAGTTCTACCAAGATAACAGAACCAGAAGGAGATTCAGTTCTCCTGAACATAAATCAGAGGACAAAGTCTCTGATGAAAAGAAAGAAGACAGATATGCTGATAGGAAGAAATTCAGCAAAGGAGAACCATCATCATCAAGGAGGAAGGAGTCCTCAAGCAAGAAGAATGATGATGAAGATGTGTGTTACAACTGCCAGAAAAAGGGTCATTTTCAGTATGACTGTCCTGACCTCAGTGCAAAAGAAAGGAAGGAAAGGCAAAACAAAAGAGATAAAAGGCTGAACAACAGAAAGGCTATGGTAGCTGGAGATTCAGCAAGTGAGGAGAGTGTCTACTCTTCTGATGATGGACTGTTCTCCAACAGTGACAGTGATGAGGACTGTCAAATGGCACTTGAAGATGAAGAGGACTGCAAGGACCCCAAAAAGAAGAGAAGCATCAACAAGAAAACAGCATGGTACCTGGACAGTGGATGTTCAAGGCACATGACTGGAAACAAGGAGCTTCTCTCAGATTTCATAGAAAAAGATGGTCCTTCAGTAACTTTTGGAGACAGCTCTCAAGGCATCACAAGAGGCTATGGTACATTAAACATTGGTAGTGTTAAAATTACTGATGTCTCATATGTTCTAGGCCTAAAATATAACTTGTTGTCTATAAGTCAAATTTGTGACAAAGGATATTGTGTTGAATTTGCACCAAATGAATGTACTATCAAAAACAAATCAACACAACAGGTGCTACTAACAGGGGTGAGAAAGGGAAATGTTTATTTTGCAGATTGGAGCAAAACCCCTGAAGCAGTCTGTCTTGTTGCCAAAAGCACAAATGAGCAAAGCTGGCTATGGCACAAGAGACTGAATCACCTGAACTTCAAAACCATCAACAAGATTGCAAGAAACTCTCTAGTTAAAGGGCTGCCAAATCAAGTGTTCACCAAAGAACATATATGCCAGCCATGTCAGGAAGGAAAGCAGATCAAAGCCTCATTCAAAGGAAAACCTGTCATCTCAACTGAGAGAGTCCTTCAACTACTGCATATGGATTTATTTGGGCCAATAATCCCAGTAAGTTTAAATGGAAGAAAATATGCTTTAGTTGTTGTTGATGATTTTTCCAGGTACACTTGGGTAGTATTCTTGCTGAACAAAAAGGAGACCCAAGTCAAACTACCTGAATTGATGATGAGATTGAGCAATGAAAAGGGCCTAAGTATTGTCAAGATCAGATCTGACAAAGGCACTGAGTTCATAAACTCATACATCAATGAGTACTGTAGCAAGAATGGCATCACACATGAAACTTCAGCAGCAAGAACACCTTAACAAAATGGGGTTGCTGAAAGAAGGAACAGGACCTTGAAGGAGGCAGCTAGAACCTTGATTGCTGAATCCAAACTACCTAAAAGGTTCTGGGCTGAAGCCATTAGCACTGCATGTCACACTCAAAACAGGTCCTTAATCACCAAAGGACAAGGTAAGACTCCATATCAAATATGGAAAGGTAGATTGCCCACTGTTGCTTATTTTCACATATTTGGTTGTAAGTGTTACATCCATAATAATGGGAAAGAGCAATTGAAAGCCTTTGATAGCAAAGCTGATGAAGGAATATTTGTTGGATATTCACAAATCAGCAAGGCTTACAGAGTCTACAATTGCAAAACTCTTATTGTGGAAGAAACACCTCATGTTGTGTTTGATGAATCTATTAATGAGTTCAGGGATAGAAACCTGAATATTGATGAGATGACACAAAGAACAACCAGATTAAGGCTTCAAAGCAAGGAAACAGTGTTTGTAGATGTTGCCCAGCCTGAACTTCATGAAAATTAAAAACTGGACAACCTACCTGATAGCAATCAACCAGTAGACAACCATCCTGAAGGAGAAATTGAACTGACTGATCCCATCCCAGTTCAAAATCAGGTAACAACTACCAATGAAGAAGCAGGCAATGCTGAGGTAGTTAATGGATCCACTATTCAAGGGGGAACCAATGAAAATGTCAATCTATCTGACAATGAGGACAACACCCCTGAATATGATCCTGAACTTGATCCTTCAATTAACTTTCCTGAATTTAATGAATCTAGTGATCTAACTTCAGATGAGGACAATCCTCCTGAAAGGATCAGGTCTAGAAGGACTTGGTTGCAAGACCACCCATCTAGCCTGATACTTGGTAATCCAAGTGAAGGGATCAAAACTAGAAGATTTCATGGAGAAAGTGCTCTGTTTTGTTGTTTTCTTTCAGAACAGGAACCTAAAGACATTGAGGAAGCACTACAAGACACCAACTGGATCATAGCCATGCAAGAAGAGCTGAATCAGTTTACCAGAAATGAAGTTTGGGAGCTGGTAGACAGGCCAACTCATCAAGATGTCATTGGAACTAAATGGGTGTTCAAAAACAAGAAAAATGAAAATGACATCATTGTAAGAAACAAAGCAAGACTGGTGGCCAAAGGATATTATCAATCTGAAGGGATTGATTATGATGAGACCTTTGCTCCAGTGGCCAGACTTGAGGCAATCAGACTCTTCCTAGCATATGCAGCTCACATGAGATTCAAGGTGTATCAAATGGATGTGAAGAGTGCATTTCTCAATGGGGTGCTCAAAGAAGAAGTATATGTGGAACAACCCCCAGGCTTTGAAGAAGGAGACAAGGTGTACAGATTAAAGAAAGCCCTCTATGGCTTAAAGCAAGCTCCAAGAGCTTGGTATGACACCTTATCACAGTTTCTTCTAGATCATGGTTTTGTCAAAGGCACTGTTGACAGAACCTTGTTCAGAATCTGTGAAGGAGATGATATTTTGTTAGTCCAAATCTATGTGGATGACATTATATTTGGATCTCCAAATGAGAAATTATGTGAGAAGTTCTCTAAACTCATGCAAAGCAAATTTGAGATGTCCATGATGGGATTGATGAATTTCTTCTTAGGACTTCAAGTCACTCAATCAAAGAAGGGAATATTCATCAATCAGGCCAAGTATACAAGGGACATGATCAAGAAATTTGGATGTGCTACAAGCAAACCAGTCAGAATTCCTATGAATACTAACTGGAAGATGGATCCTGATGAAGGTGGAGAGTCAACAAACTCCACTAACTACAGAGGAATCATAGGATCACTGCTATATCTCACTGCAAGCAGGCCTGATATCACATTTGCAGTTGGAGTGTGTGCAAGATTTCAAGCCAATCCAAAGAAGAGCCATCTTGATGCTGCCAAGAGGATTCTAAGATATCTCAAGGGATCTGAGAATCTTGGATTATGGTATCCAGCTGATGATAACATTGAGCTTAATGGATATTCAGATGCAGACTATGGAGGATGTAGAATTGACAGAAAATCCACCTCAGGAACTTGTCAATTCTTGGGCAGCAAGCTTATCTCATGGTTCTCCAAGAAGCAAAATACAGTTGCAACTTCAACAACTGAAGCTGAGTATGTAGCTGCTGGAAGTTGCTGTGCTCAGATTCTATGGCTCAGGCAACAATTAAGAGATTACAAAATAATCACAAATGAAGTGCCCATATTCTGTGACAACAATAGTGCAATTGCCATCTCACAGAATCCAGTGCTCCACACCAGATGCAAGCATGTGGACATCAAGCATCATTTCATAAGGGATCATGTGGAGAAGAAAGATATCAAGCTTGTCAAAATTCACACTGATAAGCAAAAAGCTGATATTCTGACCAAGCCTCTAGCTGAAGCAAGGTTCTTGGAACTGTCAGCTGAATTAGGGTTACTTGATCCAGGCAAAATGGAAAAATGAGGAAAGTAAAGCTCATATGAAGGGGGAAGTTCATCATAGTTGAACTTCAGCAAAGTTGACCAACCTCACTGAAGCTGTCAGCCAAAGAGGGAAACTCAGCAAGGTTGTCCCTTTAGTTCTCAGCAATGTTGGTCAGGGAATTTGTCCAAGTGGGACCCAGTCAGCAACTTTGGGATCCACTCAGGCAAGGTGATCAGACAGTTTGACCTTCACAGAAACCAAAGCACATCTCAGGATGTTTGTCCGAATTAATTAGATAATCATTGCTATTTTTAGCATTGATTAGACATTTAAGAGGTTTCTTGGTCTAAGAGTAGGCCATTTTAGGATGGAGTGTGTTATAAAGATTTTTAAAACCAAAAAGGGCAAATCAGCATTTAATGCAGAAATCTTAATAAGATTGCATGAATTCTTGAGCCTTCATCCAAACCATTAAATTGCATTCAAAACTCCATCGAACCATTGAAAGTCCACTACCCCACTATATTCAAACGGTTTTTCCAATTACCCACTGTTACATTCCATTAACCAACGGTTAATAAATCTCTTCCATATATAAACCTCTCAATTTTCACCACCATCCTTTCACACTCATAATTCCCAAATTCTTTGAAGTCTCAAAACCTCTATACCTGCAACTTTTCTTCAAAACTCTCTTACTCTCAAAATCTATCCATGGCTCCAAAACTCAAGAGAGAAGAACTCGTAGATTTCAATGATTCCTCTCTGGACATTGACTTCTCTTATCTTAGCAACCCAAATTCCCTTTGGTTTGAAAAGCTGGTAGCCTTTGATAGCCCAGATTCAGATGTTCAACAAGTCCTCCATTGGCTGAGGGAGGCAGGGCTAGAAAAATTCCTAGGCACCAAGCCTGATTCCTGCCTAAATCCATTTATGGCAGAATTCTTTGCCTATCTAAGGTGGAAGGGCAAGAAGGGGGATGTGTGCACAAAGCTCACATATGCAGAAGAAGATGAAGAAGAAGAAAGCCAACACACAGTCATCTTCACTGCAGAGGATTTAGAAGCCAGTTTTGGGCTACCTTCTGAAGGCATAAATCCAGAAGTATACAAGGAAGAGGATGATCAGGAATTCTATTTCTCTTGGATGATAGAACCTAAGAAACTTGTAAGTGCTCAAAACAAAAACACTTTAAAGCCAGTGTTTAGGCATTTGTTTGACTGTGTTGTAAAGAGCCTGTTGAGCCACTCAGGGAGTGTTGAACAAATCAGTATGCCTAAATTAAGGGTGATGGCTGCTGTGATTGACTCTGCTGAGAAGAGAGTCAAGTTCAACTGGAAGAAATTCATTCTTGACAAAATGATGAATGAAAAATTCAAGTTCAAGGAGGTGAAACACCACAAGGTGGTGGTTGAAGGAAAACTCCAGTTCTGCACAAGAGCAAGCCTACTCTTGGAAAGATTTGCACATTACACCCACCTCCAAGCTAAGCCAAAGCCTTTTCCAGCTCAAAAGGTGATGTTTAGGAAGCTGTCTTCTAAGACAGAGAAGAGGAAGCAGGATGCAGTTTCAAAGAAGGCCATCACAAGTGTACCAGCAACCAGAGCCTCTCCAAGAAAGAGGAAAGCCCAGCCACCAAAAGCTCAACCAAAAATGAAGAAGATAAAGAAAATTTTGCATGAATCTTCACCAGAGAATCAGTCAAGAAGTGGAGGAGCCACTTCTGAGGAAATAGAGAAGGTTGCTGAGGAAGGAGTCAACCCTCCTGAAGAAGGTGAAGAAGTCAGAGAGGTTGTCCCCTTACAGCCTGAGAGTATAACTGAATTCAGAGACCTTGACCAGCCAACAAGGTATGAAAGAAAAAGAAGAATCATCAAGACTTCTGAAAAGCAGAGGTTGATGGAGGAAGAAAAGCAGAAGAAAGAATTCTTCAAGGAGATTAGACAGGCAAGCAAGTCTAAATCCAAGTCCAAACCCAACAGCCCTGAAGCCAACTCTCCTGATATTCAATCTCAAAGAATATCTCCAAGGCAAGAAGAAGAGGAGTGCAAGACTCCTGAAGATGCACCAATCATTGCCAAAAAGGTGTACTCCCCTGAAGGTGCACCTGATAGATCAGGTATTGATGTGCTGGCAGATCTGGTCAATCTTGAAGATAGACCCTTTTCCCCACTTGATCCAAGACTTCTCTCATATACCAAACTTCTTGAAACTGCTCTTCAAGAAGGTGATCAAGTTATTCTCCCACCCATTCCAGCCATTCCAATTACCTCTTCAGGCACAATGCTCTCAAAAGCACCTGAATCCCAACTTGCTTTGACCTCTCCTGACCCCAACCCTTCTGAATCCAACCTACCTAAATCCCAGCCAAGCTTACTTGAATCCCATTCCAACCCTCCTGAATCCAACTCTTCTGGAGATGATAGTGGTGAAGACTATACTTATGAGGGGATGTTGAGACAGATTGCAAGAGCCAATGTGGATGAATTATATCCAGGTTTGAAGGATTATCCCAGGCTGCAACAACAGTTCTATGATCTCAGAGCTCTTGTTGAGATCAAAGATAAAACTATTGTGGAAATAGCTCAGGCTATTCAGGATAAGGGTGCCAATTGGTGGCAGGTTGAGGAAAATAGGCTGTTGCATTTTGCAAAAGTAAAGAAGACCAGTGTTTTAACCACTGAGGCCCTATTTTGCACCATTGTCCATGAAAAAGTGCTTGCTGAAAGAGAGAGGGTAGCACAAGGGATCAAGCATCCTGACAGTCCATCTGATGATGATGATGATGATGATGATCACACCAATCCCAATCCCCCTGGTATCAACTCAGCTCAGGTACATTACTTGACTTTTCATTCTGTACAGGACTCTGATCATTCAGAGGAGTTGACCAAAGATGGTGACTCGGTCCAAGATGCATTGGCCAAGGATGGTTCCTTTGAACCTGAGGCACAGCTTGACAATGCTGAGACTTCCATAGGAGAAGCTGGTTTGACTAAAGCCTCATCAATGTCAGGCAAGTTGGACATTGACCAGCCTTTAGTCATTCAGGATGACTCAGTGGACTTGGGATGCCCAAGCACTGTGATCTCCCAACAACTGCCCTCTGTGGATCCTGTTGAGGATATAGAGGTGTTAGGTTTAAACATTGAAGGAGTTGAAAAGGCTGTGAGTGCTGAAAAATCAGAGGGAGGTGATGGTGAGGAATGTGTGATCACTGGTTCCTTGAGTGCACCACAAATAGAGGGTGAGGAAGTAGAAATATTGGGTGCAGCCCAATATGAGAGTCAGGCTATTCTTCAAGTCAAATCTGAACTTGATGAATCCCTTGGTGAAAGGAGGCCTGATTCTCCAGTGAATGTGAGTCTATCTTTTGAAAATGAAGAAGAAAAGAATAAAGTTGAAAATGAGAGAGAAGGTGCTGATGTATCAGACCTTATGGGAGAAAAAGAAATAGAGGGTGCTGAGGGAGTTTTTACTAACACTGTTAGTTTTGCAGATTCAGTTGCTGTTACTCTTGAACAGATTTTTGCAGATGCCTCCCTGACAGATATACCAGTTGAAGCTGACACTGATCTTCAAGCAGTATCAGCAAATGTGTCCACACTTAACCAGATCTACTTTGAACAAGCCAACACCTCTGAGGCTCACTTTCAGATGGCTACTCAGACTGCATCCATCATTGAAGAGCAGTCAGGGAAGTTGGACACACTGGTCAGGGAAGTTGAGAAGGCTCATGCAACCACTGCTGATACCCTAGATGGCCAAGGGAAGACTCTAGCCTCTGTGGAGATGAGGCTCACAGGGTCAGAAGAAGTGATCTTACCTACTATTGATGCAAGACTGTGTGGAGTTGAAACTGGACTGCAAACAGTTTCAACTGAAGTGACAAAAGCCAAAGATGCTATGGGTATATTCACTAGATCTGTGAAGAAAGAGCAGCAGGGTCTCAAAACTTTGTACAAGCACAATGTAAAGGCATTGAGAAAGACAATCAAGGATGCTTTAAGGCAGAGGACAGCAGCCCAGAGAAAGAAGGCAGAAGAGTTGAAAGCTGCTATGGTGAAGGAAGCTGCTGAAAAGTTCACTGTTGAACTCATGGCCAAAGTATCTGATCAAGTTGTGGCCAATCTCACTGAACAACTACAGGCCAAACTTGATCAATCACTGAAAGCCACATTGGATGCCATAGTTTCCCAGAAGATGAAGCCTGTTCACACCTTTTTGAGCATGGCAGATGATAAAATGCAAAACATTTATGATGAGAATGTTTATCTACTGCAGGAATTGAAGTCCCTCACCTATTCCCACTCACATCTCTCTGTCACTATGAGTGAATTGAAGCCCCAGTGTTTTGATAATGCCAAAAAGGGGGAAAGACAGAGAGCAAGGGCAAAGGGAACCTTGGTGATTGGTGAATCCAAGGGCAAGGAGAAAGTCCCTGAAGTTGAGGAGAAAGCAGTAGAAGACATTGGGAAAGGCAAAGGCCCAATGAATGTTGAAGATTTAACTGAGGAAGAGCAGATTCAGATAGCTGTCAAGGAATCCATGGTATCAGCTATGGAAAGTCAGGCAAGAAAGCTTCAAAGGCCAGGTGG
The DNA here is from genome assembly GCA_963675135.1 of Galeopsis tetrahit. NCBI lineage: Eukaryota > Viridiplantae > Streptophyta > Magnoliopsida > Lamiales > Lamiaceae > Galeopsis > Galeopsis tetrahit. Next base: position 15,816,266 of record OY776125.1, on the reverse strand, counting down.
TGAGTCTACAGGACTTGAACCTCAAGAGAAGGTTGCTGAAGTGAGGGGGAAGGTGACAAGGTCATCTGAAAGAAAGAGGAAGGAACTGCAAGCCTTCAATGAATTCCCAACCAGCCTGACTTTGCCATCAGAATTTCAATCTGAAGAATCTACTCCAGCAAGGAAATCAAAGAGAATGAAGAAAGCAGTCCTGATGCCTGCTATTGAAGAAGTTGAAGAGGAAGTACAGGACAGAGAGCCTGAAGAAGTAGTGCCCAAGCTTGCTGATGATCCTTCCAAATTGTTTGAAGAAGGATTTGGGAAAGATCCAGAAACTCAGGAAAAGCTAGCTCTCTTGAGAGCTAAAGAAAAAATGGATCAGTTGGTTGAGGCCAACAAAGCAAGAGATGGGAGAAGGGCAAACTTCAAAGCTCCAAGAAGGAGGGCTTCATACAGAAGGCTCAAACCTCAAATGCTGCAAAGATGGGACACTCAGTACCCTCACCATGATAAGTGGGTTCCAATCTCACTGAATGATGCATGGGAGGAGGCCAAGAGAAGTTTTGTTTATGACTTCTATGTCATTGGAAAGTGGCTTGGTGAGAGTGTGGAGGAAATCTTTGTTTAGTTCATGTTTGAGAACCACAGGGACCTCTACCAAAAGCTGTTTGCAGCAGCTGAGATGGCAAGAGTGGAGTTCAAGGCCCCTGGTCCAATTATGTACATGCCTCCTAAGTTCAATGGGAACTTGATTGATGAGGGAAAGATTCTGGAAGAGTTTATCAACATCATGAAGATGGAGAAGCTAAAGCCTGGCCCTAGAGGAACCAACAAGGAGATCTGGGATCTAAAGAAGAGAGTTTGGGCTCAGTATGGCATTGCTCCTCAAGATGATGGAACTCTATGAAGGATAAGTTCATTCCTTTCCCTAATTTGCTGTTATGAATTCTGTTGTTATCCTTTTTTGCTATTCTAGATTAGTGAGTCCTTTTGATTTTCAGCCCTGTAATGGTTTATCACATCTATAAAAGGATCACAGTGTTTCTATCAAAGAGATAACAACTCATTATCTCAACTAACCTATCCTGACATATATTACTTGATTTATTGTGCTAACAGTTTCTTTCAGGCAAGTTGACCAGTTCACTCTCCCTGAAGGTAATATTTAGTTTAAGTCAAGGTCCCTTTGTAATAGGTTTTGGCATCATCAAAAAGGGGGAAATTGTTGGGAATAAAATGATTTTGATCTAAGATACCAAAACCCCTGATTGATGATGTACAAGTTAGTTGAGATATGCTCAAGTCATTGTTCAGGCAAGTTGTCCCAGAACACTTAATGTGTAGTATGCTTAAGTTAAAATCTCAGAAATGTTATGAGATATTAGTAATCAGGATAGTTGTCCAAAGCTGAAATGTTAGGCAGCTTGATAGGTCTATAGGACAAAGTTGCTGATCTTTTCAAGACAAACTGATCAAATGGACAACCTGGCTGAAGAGTTCAAGAATACTGAAGCTGTGCTCATAAATGCAAATGATCAAGACAGTTGAAGTACAAATGATCAAGTGGATTAAGTGTCAAAAGCTTACAGAAGACATATTCAATGAAACATTTATTGCCAATCATGCCTGAACCAAGCATTAAAGACTTAGAGCATTAAAGAGTGAAGCATTGAATGAGTGTTGGAACATTCTAAACTACAGCAGGAATGTTCAGGGAGCTTGTCCCATCTGACCGTTGATTGTGTGTAAAGTTTGCCACAAATCAACCTAGGACAATGTGCAAAATTGGAAACTGACACAAGTCTTCCCAGCCGCCTTTGTCAGAAGTCAACACATTCATTCAAGCAACCATTGAAGACCTCTTTTACACAGTGGATAAAAGGATGTCAAGCTTCATAGCCGTTTCAATGGTGCTGCAAATAGACATATTTGAATTGCTAATCCCTCCAACGGTTAGTTGTTCAAATTGCCTATAAATACAGAAGTGATCAAAGGAATTCAGAATCCAACTACAAGCTATCAAACTATCATCAAGCTTTCAAAAGGAAACCAAGCTGTTCACTAGAATTCCAAGTTTCCTGAATCACTTCAAGTCAGCTAAGCCAATCTTTGTAAACATCCTAGCTTAGCATTGAGATATCCTAAGCCTTTACACTGTTCTTACTGTAAAGGATATCTCTATTAGTTGGAACCAAACCTCAAACCTTATCTCATTTAGTGAAGAGAGTGTTTGTTGTAGAAGTGAGGAGTTAAGGACTGTTAGTGTGAAACACAGCCTTAACTCAGAGAGATTGAGCACTAGGACTCAAGTTATCCTAGGGATCAAGACACTAAGAGAGTGTTGTTGATCAGTGCACCTTGGCACTATAAAACAAGCTAATTCCATTGAGAAGGAATTATCCTGTTCAATCAGGAAAAGTGGATGTAGGAGCTTGAGTCTCTGAACCACTATAAACTTGTGTGTCATTTACTTACTGCACTCTTTATTGCACTTATATTCAATCCCTTTTTAAAGAGCAAAACTCAGTAAGCTAAGAATCCAAGTTTTGGACAAAGTCCCTGATAACTGTGTTTTTTAGAAATCAACTTGGAGTATTTCTTTGAGTAAAGGCCAACCACATTCCGCACTTAGCAACTCTTTTAGATATTTAGCCAACTGATCACTTAATAGTAATTAGTAGGACAAGTATCTATCAAAGTTCACACTCAGGCCAGTTGTGAGACAACTTGCCTGATAAGACCAGTTTATCAAAAAGAAAAGAATTTGCATACACAAGTGCATTCCCCCCCCCCCCATACACTTGTGTTATACTCCACCAAGGACCAACAGAAGCTGAGGCTTCATCTTGCTGTAAGTTGCTCTCCTCCTTCTTGGTTTCTGAAAGTTTGCTCTCCTTTCATCTCTTGCTCTGTTGGCTTCTTCCATCAGATCCATTTTCTCTTGGGCCCTCATCATGGCCAGTTTCTGTTGTGTTTCAGGGTCTTTGCCATACCCTTCATGAAACAGTTTTGATGGATCAAGAGCTAGGACTGTTGTCTTCTTCTTAGGTTCAGGTCCAAATCCTTCAGCAAATAACTCTTCAATGTCTTCAGAGGACTTGGTACCTTCAGCAGTTTTGCCAGATTCAGAAGATTTGTCCTTTTCAGTAGATTTGGGCTCTTCAGCAGTTTTGGCTTTCTTGGATGTAGGTTCATCATCAACAACTCTGAATTCAGGTGGAAGATCAAGGCTGCTAGGAAAGTCAGTGAATTTCTCAACTTGTCTCTTCTTTCCTTGGGCCTTCTTGATTTTTCCTCTAGTTTGGACACCTTCAGCACTTTTGTCCAAACCTGACACTTCACCACCTGGTCTTTGTTGTAACCTCATCCTTTCTTCTTGAGCTGAGGCCATAGAATTCTTCAAAGCAAGTGCTAATTGCTCTTCTTCATTTAATTCTTCCAAATTCAGAACTTCAGGCTCTTTGCCTTTTCCTTCAGCAATGTTGTCTTTCCCTTTGACTGGGCTCCCAATCACCAAGGCACCTTTTGCTCTAGCTCTTTCCCTTTCCCCCTTTTTGGCAGCATCAAAACACTGGGGCTTGAGGTCACTCATAGTTGAGGCCATCAGGGATTGGGCCTGGTTTAGGGACTTCATTTCTTCCAACAAATATACATTCTCATCATGTATATTTTGCATCTTGTCACTGCTCAAGCTAAGAAAAGCAAGAACAGGTTTCATTTTCTGATGAACAACCTCCTCCATGGTTGCCTTAAGAGATGCATCCAATTGGGTCTTCAGAAGCTCAGTGAGGTTGGCCACTGCACCTTCAGCAATGTTGGCCAATAACTCTTGGGAAAACTTTTCAGAGGCTGCTTTGACCATAGCTAGCCTTTGCTCTTCAGCTCTTCTCTTTTGCAGTGCAGTCTTCTTTCCAATAGCTTGTTTGACAGTTAGCCTGAGAGCTTTGACATTAGCATTGTGATTGTCTCTCAGCAGCTTTTGCTCTTTCTTGACCTCCTCTGAGATGGCTTCCATGGTTGATTTGGCATTTTGAACTTCAGTGGAGATGGTTTGGAGACCAGATTCCACACCACTGATCCTTGCCTCAAGGGTTGGTAGCACAACATCTTCAGAGCCAGTGAGCCTCATTTCTACAGATGCTAGAGTCCTTCCTTGCTCATTCAATGCTCCTGAAGTTTCAGCATGAGCAGATTGGACTTGATTAGCCAAGGAGTCCAACTTCTCTGATTGCATTCCAAGTAAGGCCTGAGCTGAGCCTGTGTCTACTTGGATAGGTGCATCTGTTAAGAACTCATCTGCAAAAATTTGATCAAGAGAAATACCTGCAACATCAGACAAGTCAAACAAGTTAGGAAATAAGCACTCATCACCCTCAATTTCTTTTGTATAAGACTCTGATACATCAGCAGTCTTCTTCTCATTTTCAACTTGTTCTTTTCTCCCTTCTTTAATAATGTTCTCACTCAAGGAATCAGGCCTCCTCTCATCAAGGGATTCTTGAAGTTCAGATTTGACTTCAAGAATAACCTGTCCTTCCTCACTTATTCCACCCTCATATGGTGGTACACTCACTATCTTAGTGATGACTACCTCTCTTTCATCCTCAACTCCCTCTGATTTTTCAGCTATTCTCTCCTTTTCAACTCCTTCTCCTAGACCTGCAGCACCTTCACCCTCAACAGGGTTCAAAGATGGCAGTTGTGAGGAGATCACAGTGCTTATCTCAGCAGCCACTGAGTCATCCTGAATGATTAAGGGCTTATCAGTGTCCAACTCTTCTGACACTGAATAGGCCTTAATCAAACTAGCCTCTAGTACAGGAACCTCAACATCTTTAGGCTGTGCCTTGGGTTCAGAAGAACCTTCATTGGCAGATGTGTCTTTGGTTGTGTTGCCACCCTTGGTCAACACCTCTGATGACACAGAGCCTTTCCTATGATAGGTTTTAGGAGGGTTTGAAAGTCTGTCTGTTATAGAAGACTTGGGTTGAAAGGATTCAGGGAGGTTGGCTTGAGGGGTTTCAGGAGGGTTGGGATTTGAAGGGTTTGAGGGATCATCAGGGGAATCATCATCATTTGAGCTACTGTCAGGGTGTTTGATTCCCTTGGCTTTTCTTTCTGTCTCCTCCTCAATTTTATCAGCTACTAACTTTGCAAAAATGTCCTCATCAATGAGAAATCTTGTCTTTGAAACTCCAGCAAAGTGTAGCAATCTGTTTTCCTCTATTTGCCACCAGTTTGCACCCTTATCTTGGATGACTTGTGATATCTCCATCATAGATTTGTCTTTCACATCAACAAGCATCCTCAAATCATGAAAGGCCTTCTGAATTCTTGGAAATTCAGCAAGTTGTGGATACAAACTGTCCACAGTAGCCTTGGCTCCTCCTCTGAGCATACTTTCAAAAGTATACTCCTCCTCATCTCCACTTGAATGGGGACTTTGGGTTATAGGGGAGTTGGCTCTGGGTTCTCCTAATGTGGCTTCAGGCAAATTAAGTTCAGGGATATTGGCTTCAGATGGGCTGGGTACAGTAGAAGGATCTTCAGTTGCTTTTGAGAGCAATTGATCTGAAGGGACTTTACTCAGGGGGGTTGGCTCATTGAGTGCATGCTCTAAGAGCTTTGAATAATTGAGCATGGATGAGTCAAGGGGAGACAGGAGTCTTGTCTCATCTACTGCTAAATCAGCAAGCACATCAATGCCACTTCTTTGCACATTCCCTTCTGGAGAATATCTCTTAGTGAGATTTACAGGGGTAATGGGTTGGTTGGAAGGGGTGACATGGGTTTCAGGGGAGTTGGGCTCAAGGTACTGAGTTGCAGGGAGGTTGGCCTCTATAGGTTGACCTTCAGGGACTTTGGATTCTGCAGTTCCAGAACCAGAAGAATTAGTCATTGACATGGATTTGGTCCTGCTTTCAGCTCTGCTCTCCCTTAGAGCCAATTGAAGAGACCTTTCTTCTTGAAGCTCCAACACCTTCTCAGTAGGTTTGGCCCTTCTCTTGCTGGCCCTACTGCTTCCACTTCCTTCTTTCTCAGGGACAACTTCCCTGATTCTCTTATCACCCTTCTTCTTTTGCCTAGTCTCATTGTACTTCCTCCTCAACTCTTCTGAGTGGTCAGAAGGCACACTCACTCCCTCTTCTGCCACTGCATCAACTTCAGCTGATGCTCCTGAGGCTTCTCTTGAAGACATTTGAGACATCTTTCTTGTTTTGACAGCCCTGGCCTTTGTTCTCTTTTTCATCTTAGGCTTCTCTTCCTCCTGTTCTTCAGCAGGCTTGGCCAGTAACATCCTTCTTTTCTCAGTTTTCTTGCTGAGCTTTCTGAATAGGATCTTTTGGGCTGGGAGGGGCTTTGCAAAGGTTTGCATCTGGGAATAGTGGGAAAACCTCTCAATCAACAAGCTTGCCCTGGTGCAATACTTGATTTTCCCTTCTAGCACCACCTTATTGTGGGTTTTCACCTTAAATTTGGCCTTCTCCTTCATCATCTCAGACATGATGAAGGTCCTCCAATCAAACTTGATGCCCTTATCACTGGCATCAATAATGGCAGCCATGATTCTGATCCTTGGATGGCTGACCTGCTCTAAGCTTCCAGTATTGCTTAAGAGGCTCTTCGCAACTACCTCAAAAAGATTGAGAAACTCTGGCTTGAGAGTTTTCTTGTTTTGAGTTGAGGAGAGAGGGCCTGGAACTAATAACCATTCTTGGGCTATTTCATCTTCATGCCCAGTACCATAAACCTCTGGATTTCTTCCCTCATAAGGCAATCCAAAAGCTCCTTCCAGATCTTCTGAGGAGAATTTTACTCTGTGGAATCTCTCCTCTTCCTCTCCTTCTGCTGTGTAAGATAATCTGGTTGATACTTCACCATCTTCAGGCTTGCCTCTCCACTTGAGGAAGGCAAAGAATTCTGCCATGTAGCTCTCCAAGCAAGAGCTTGGTCTTTCTTCCAAGAACTTTCGAAGACCAGCTCTTCTCAACCACCTCAGGGTTGGAGTAATCTCAGGATCTTCACTTTCAAAGGAGACTATTGGCTCAAAGTGAAGATTGTTTTTGTTGCTTAGGTAGGCAAAATCCAGGTCTAGATCCTTGTTAGAGAAATCAACAAGCATCTCAGGTCTAACTTTGGGGGCCATTGAAATTTGCAGAGAGAGTTTTGAGAGAGTTTGAAGAAAATTTGAGTTAGGGTTTCGAATACTTGGGGAAGAAGTGTTTGTGGGGATCTTAAGACTTGTGAATATTCTAAAAAGAATGTTTGTCAATGAGTTGGTAAGGTCTTGAAGCAATTCAAAGATGAGTAAAAATGGAAATCCAAAATGGACGGCTAGGATTGATTTCAGGGGAGTTGTCCATTTTTGATCCAGTGGTCAAAAACCAATGTAACAGTGAAATAACTGTTTTATTCAAAACGTGGGTGGTTTTTAATGTTTGTTAAAGGCTGGGGGTTTTTCGAGATAGAACATGTCCCAAAAAGTTTAATGCAAACAAGAGTTAAATCTTGGCATTTAATGCATGGAAAGTGACTTTTTGGGTGGGAGACAAATTAAATCCCAGAAAGGTGAAAACTGTATTTCAAGGGACAGATTTCGAGATAGGTATTGATCACCAAAAATAGGTGCTTATCATACCAAGATTTGGTTTGATAGCTGAGACAACTTATCTGACCCTACATGGACAAGTGTCCTGAAGGGCTGTGGACAAGTGTCCTGAATTTCAAGAGACAAGTGTCCTGAAGAATGTGAAGTCATATTTCTGATTTTCAGTAGACTTGACCAAGTCTGCTGAAGTTTGAATTTATTTCCCCCTCAAACAATGAACCTCTTTGGACTCATTTTTCCAACTTCCCTGGATCAAGAAGTCCCAACTCTGCTGATAATTCCAGGAACCTTGCCTCTGCAAGTGGCTTAGTTAGTATATCAGCTTTTTGATGGTCTGTGTGAATTTTCACTAGCTTGATATCCTTCTTCTCCACATGATCTCTAATGAAGTGGTGCTTGATGTCCACATGTTTGCATCTTGTGTGCAAGACAGGATTTTGTGATATAGCAATGGCACTATTGTTATCACAGAAAATTGGCACTTCAGTAGAGTTGACTTTGTAGTCTCTGAGTTGTTGTCTTAGCCAAAGGATTTGAGCACAACAACTTCCAGCTGCAACATATTCAGCTTCAGTGGTGGAGGTGGCTACTGTATTTTGCTTCTTGGAGAACCAAGATATGAGTTTGTTGCCCAATAACTGACAAGTCCCTGAGGTGGACTTTCTGTCAATCCTACATCCTCCATAATCAGCATCTGAGTAGCCAGTTAGCTCAATATTGTCATCAGCAGGGTACCAAAGGCCTAGATTCTCAGTGCCTTTGAGGTACCTCAAAATCCTCTTTGCAGCCTCAAGGTGGCTTTTCTTAGGATTTGCTTGAAACCTTGCACAAACACCTACTGCAAAGGTGATATCAGGTCTGCTGGCAGTGAGATAGAGGAGTGAACCAATTATTCCTCTATACTCAGTAGAGTTGGTTGGAATACCACTCTCATCAGGATCCATCTTCCAATTTGTGTTCATAGGGATCCTTACTGGCTTGCTAGTTGTACACCCAAACTTTTTGATCATTTCTCTGGTGTACTTAGCTTGGTTGATGAAGATTCCTTCTTTAGATTGCTTGACTTGTAGACCAAAAAAAAGAACTTCATCAACCCCATCATGGACATCTCAAACTTGCTTTGCATGAGCTTGGAGAATTTTTCACACAGCTTCTCATTAGGGGATCCAAAAATTATGTCATCCACATAAATTTGGACAAGCAAGATGTCCTCTCCTTCAGAGATTCTGAAGAGAGTTCTGTCCACAGTTCCCTTGGTGAATCCATGATCCAAGAGGAATTGTGACAGTGTATCATACCAAGCTCTAGGGGCTTGTTTGAGTCCATATAGAGCTTTCTTGAGTCTGTAAACTTGGTTTCCAACTTCAAAACCTGGTGGTTGCTCCACATAGACTTCTTCTTTCAAGACTCCATTCAGAAAGACACTCTTGACATCCATTTGGTATACTTTGAACCTCTTGTGGGCTGCATAGGCTAGAAAGAGCCTTATTGCTTCTAGCCGTGCCACAGGTGCAAATGTCTCATCATAGTCAATGCCTTCATGTTGGCAATACCCTTTTGCCACAAGTCTTGCTTTGTTTCTGACAATCACATCATTTTCATTTTTCTTGTTCTTGAACACCCACTTTGTTCCAATAACATCTTGATGTGAAGGCCTATCCACCAGCTCCCATACTTCATTTCTGGTGAATTGGTTCAGTTCTTCCTGCATGGCTGTGATCCAATTGGCATCTTGAAGTGCTTCCTCAATATCACTTGGTTCTTGCTCTGACAAGAAACAACAGAACATAGCACTTTCACCATGAAACTTTCTGGTTCTGACTCCTATACTTGGATCACCAAGTATCAGATCAGTAGGATGGTCAGACAACCAAGTCCTTCTTTTCCTGATCTCTTTAGTAGAGTTGTCCTCTACTGAAGGTGAGTCATTTTGATCATAGAATTCAGGATAATTTAATGCAGGATCTAATTCAGGATCATAATCAGGGGTGTTGTCCTCAATGTCAGGGACATTGGCATTTTCAACATTTTGAGTTCCCCCTTGATTATTTGACCCATTAACTACCTCAGCAGGAACTGCTTCTTCATTGGTAGTTGTTACCTGGATGTGAACTGGGATTGGTTCATTCAGTTCACCATTTCCATCTGTAGGATTTCTCTCAGGAAGGTTGCCTTCAGGATTGTTGTCCAATGTGGGTTTTTCAGGCAGATTGGCTTGAACAACATCTATGAATTCAGTGTCTTTGTCTTTTAGGCTTAATCTGGTTGTCCTCTGTGTGATTTCTTCAGGTTCTAAATGATCATTCCTGATCTCAAAGATAGATTCATCAAACACAACATGAGGTGTTTCTTCCACTATAAGGGTTTTCTTGTTGTAGACTCTGAAAGCTCTACTGATTTGAGAGTATCCAAGAAATACTCCCTCATCAGCTTTGCTGTCAAAGGCTTTCAACTGTTCTTTCCCATTATTGTGAATGAAACATTTACAACCAAATATATGAAAGTATGACACTTTAGGCATTCTTCCTTTCCAGAGTTCATAGGGGGTTTTGCCTTGCCCCTTAGTGATCAAACATCTATTTTGAGTATGGCATGCAGTGTTTATAGCTTCAGCCCAAAACCTCTTAGGTAAATTTGAATCAGCAATTAAGGTTCTAGCAGCTTCTTTTAAAGTTCTATTCCTTCTTTCTGCAACTCCATTTTGTTGGGGAGTTCTAGCTGCTGAGGTTTCATGAGCTATTCCATTTGATGTGCAGTACTCATTGATGTATGAATTAATGAACTCAGTGCCTTTATCAGATCTTATCTTGATAATGCTAAGGCTTTTCTCATTTGACAATCTCTTGAGAAGTTCAGGTAGTTTGACTTGTGTTTCCTTCTTATTAAGGAGAAATACTACCCATGTGAACCTAGAGAAGTCATCTACTACCACTAATGTGTATTTCCTACCATTTATGCTTGAAGGAGTAATTGGTCCAAACAGATCCATATGTAGAAGTTCAAGTACCCTTTCAGTGGAGATGACTGGTTTTCCTTTGAATGAGGCTTTAATCTGTTTTCCTTCTTGACATGGCTTACACACATGTTCTTTAATGAAAACCTCATTAGGTAGTCCTTTAACTAATGCATTTCTAGCAAGTTTATTCATAGATTTGAAGTTCAGGTGGTTTAGCCTCTTGTGCCATAGCCAACTTTGTTCACTAGAACTTTTAGCAATAAAACATGCAGCATCAGTAGACTTGTCCCAGTCTGCAAAGTACACATTTCCCTTCCTAGTTCCAGTCAGTAGAGTTTGTTGAGTTTTATCCTTAATTAGACACTTTCCACTTGAGAACTCAACATTAAAATCTTTATCACAGAATTGACTGATACTTAGGAGATTATATTTGAGACCAGCCACATAAGATACATTGGATACTTTGATGTTACCAATCATCAAAGTACCATAACCTTTTATAGTTGCTTGTGAGCTGTCTCCAAAGGTAACATTTGGGCCTTCTTTTTCAATGAAGTCAGTGAGGAGTTCCTTGTTTCCAGTCATGTGCCTTGAGCATCCACTGTCAAGGTACCATGCTGTCTTTTTGTTCATGCTCCTCTTCTTGTGGCCCATTGGTACCTGCATTTAGATGGGTTTAGGTACCCTTTGAGTTTTGGGTCCTGAGAGGTTAGCTGTACCTTTGGGAACCCAAACTTCCCTAATAACCCTGATTGATTCAAGGTGGCTAAGTTGATTTCCTAGTGCATCAACATACATTGTCTTTCCCTTAAATGCCTTTGGGAAAGTATGTGTGAATGTGTTAACTCTGTAAGTTTCAGAGGAGTTGTCCACTCTCCTGAATTTGTGAGTTCTTTGTGCAGCTTGATGAAATCTTTGAGGAAAGGCCTTTTTATGACCATTACCCTTTGGCATGAAGGGTTTTGGTTGTCTCATTTTATTCTGCCTGTGAGGGTAGTTGTCCTTAGGTCTATTCAGCTGAGGCTTTCTCAGATGAGTTGGCCTAGGCTGATTATACCTTGGATAATTCCTCTGAACATTGTTCAGGAGAGTTGCCCTTCCATTGGGTCTACTCTGCTGACCAATATTCCTCTTGTGCTCAGGAGCTTTGGCCATTTCCTTAGGTTTTGGCCTATTCTCCTGAATCACTTGATGTTGGGATATGAATCCTAGAACAAGTCCTAAAAGATGAATAAAAGATAAAAGATGAAGTTTTGATAAGCCAAAAGTAGACTTGAATATTTTCTAAGTATTGACTGATCTAGTCTAGTTAAGTTGAAGTCATCTTGTACAGATCAGTAGAGTTCACAAGTCAAGTACAATTTTACAAGATAAGTACGATTTATAAGTACTTCATGGTTACTATTATATGAATTGTTAGGATGTTATTTGAGCTATTCGAAGTGTATAGAGCTCATATTATTTCGTATGTAATCGTATATAATCAATGTATAGTTTTGTAAGTTGACTAAGCTTTTATAACAAATAGCTTAAAGTAATGTAATAGTCTTGTTAGGATTAGATGATAGGACTAGATTAGTTCTATGTTGTAATGTGAAGAAGTCTACTGCACAAGACAAGTAGAAGACGCAGTCTACTACTACTGGACAAGACAGGTGCGATTCAACAAGACAGGTCAACTTGAAGTTAGTTACAGAAACGCGTATTGAAGATGAAATTGAAGTATTAGTTAAGGAATAACTAATTAACTGAAGAAACGCGTGGAAGGATATAAAGAATCAGTTACAAGTTAGTTTTCAAGAAAGGTTGTTACACAACTGAAAGTTCTTGAAATCTGAAGTCTATAAATACTTCAAGGTATTTATTGATACCACACACATAGAGACTACTGAAAATACAGATACTAAAGCTACATACTGAAGAATCATTTGAAGTTTACTCTCAGAGTTGATTAAAGTTCAGATAGAAGCCAGAAGACAAGTGAAGAATCAAGAAGGCTACTACTGAAGATCAGAGAAGTTTTTAGTTTTTGTTTGTTACTTTTCAAGGTGCTAGATACTTGTAAAATTTCTAGTTAGATCGTAGACATATCTGGAGGTATAGTCTGTTGAAGATCTAAGTCTTCTTCTTGGGACTTTAAAGACAGGAACATACACTTGTACTCGATTGGAAGAGTTTAGTGGAAACATCACAACTGGGTTTGTGAGAGTGGATGTAGACAAGTTGTCGAACCACTATAAATCTCGTGTTTGATTTACTTTACTGTTTTGATTGTTTAAATTGCTTAATTGTTTTAACTACTTAACTGAACTTGACTAGTTGAGTATAGAACAGAGTTCTCGAATTAAGTTGAGTATAAACTTTAATTGGGCTCATTGTTAATTTCGTATTCCGCATATTGTAATTCTGATATATCGAAAGATTTTAGAAAAGTCTATTCACCCCCCTCTAGACATTTTCTTTAGCTTCCCTCGATATTAACTCAACTTAGGGACCTACAAGTGGTATCAGAGCAGTAGTTTACGAACTGCTGTTTCTTGATAACCGACTCAAGACTTAGGGTGAAGTCTTGGTCCTTGATTGTTCTTGTATACGTGTTCTTGATCATATTCTTGTATCATCTGTTTTTCGTGCTCCCTGTTCTTGACTTATCTGTTGTTCTTGATCATAACTCTACTTAGCACTTATTTCTTGAAATCATGTCTCTTGAGATCAGCGCTAACAAGCTACCTAAGTTCCAGGTACAAGACTACGACTATTGGAAGCTAAGGATGGAAGCCATCTTCACCTCCACTCACGACTTAATGATCTCCGTCGTCACTGAAGGTCCAATTGTGACCATGATTCCCAATAGTGCTGCCCTTGACCCAAATCAAACAGTGGGTACTCTCGTCAAGAAACCAAGGTCAGAACTAACCTCTGAAGAAATGAGACAGAATAATTTGGATAGCTTGGCCAAGAATTACATCTTACACACTCTTCCTAACGAGTATCTAGGAAAAGTGTTAAAATGTAAAACTGCCAAAGAAATGTGGGATCGCTTAGCTATCATTTGTGAAGGGACATCCCTAATCAAAGAAAGCAAGCTTTCCACTGCAGTCCAAAGATTCGAATCATTTCATATGAAAGCTGGTGAAACAATAGACCAGTTGGATACTCGTTTTACTAAAATCATGAATGACTTGGAAGTCCTTGGTAAATCTTATACTCCACGTGAAATCAATCTTAGGATTCTCAAAAGCCTTGATAGTCGATGGAAGATGGTAAAAATGCTTGTTAAGAATACCCAAGATATAGACGTATGGACAGCAGAAACTATGTTTCAAACTCTAAAGGCCCATGAGTTTGATCTAGACGAAGATGAACCCATAGTAAGTAGTGACAGAGAACATGCTATTTCTAAGAACGTTGCTTTTAAGGCTAGTTCGTCTAAGATAGACAGGTCTAAGACTAAGACTAGGTCTGCTTCTGTGAAAGACGAGTTAGATACTGATCTTAGTCTGAAGGATCAGGTAAGCCTCATGGTTAGAAAGTTTGATAGGCTGAATAAACGTTTCGGAAGATATAAGAAGTTCTATAGAGAGCATAGAGGGTCTGCTTCTAAGAACTCGTCTGAGACCAGACGAGACCGAAACTCGTCCGAAAGGAGAGACGAAGTCTCGAAAGGTAACAGACAAGATAGAGAGTCTGATGGTAGGAAGATTACTCGTTCTGATAGACGTGATAAACGAAGGAACAACTCTCCTATTAAAAAGACTACTAATGATCTCGTGTGCTATAACTGTGAGAAACCAGGTCACTACATATATGAATGTCCAGACCTGAGTACTGATGATCGAGAAGAACGCAAAGCACGAAGGGAAAGAAGATACAACCGTGGCAAGAAGGCAATGATGGCCAATGGTGACTCTGACTCTGACTCGGACGAGTTGCCATCATCCTCATCTAGCTACCCGTCTGAACCAGATCACAATGAAGCTTTCATAGTAGATGATGGTCTATGCTTCATGGCTAAAATCGACCAAGAGGTATCATCTGCTACTTCCTTTCAATCTTGTGATGAATCAGATTCTGATGAAAGTGACACTGCCAGTAGCAAAGTAGGGAGTAGTCTTCAGCACTCTACTAGTGCAGTTGAAGACGACCTCCTACTTGCCAACAAGGCATTCATTGAAGTCAGTGTTGAAAACATCATTTTAAGACAAGAAATCATCGATCTTAAGGAAGCTCAGTCTAAAGTAGATCCTAATATAACAGTCCTAAATGAACGCTTGCAAGAAGAGTTGAGACAACTCAGAGAGAAGTGTGCATTGACAGACAAGTTGTATCAAGACCTACTTAAGACACATGCTACTGAGAAACATGAATTCAATGTTTTACAAAGCAAGTTCAAAAAACTTGAAGAACGTAATAAGTTCTTAGAAACTGAGGTTGTCACTTTAGATCTTAAACTTACTGACCAGGTTAACTCATCTAAGGTTAACCTTGAACTGTCAGATAGGTATAGGGCTCCTGCTGACAAGACAGGCATAGGTGCTGAGACACCCAGCTCGTCTACTCAAGTTCCTAAGAACCCTACTATTTTCATCTCAAGTTCTTTGACTAATGATAAAGGAAAAGAACCAATGATATACGATATTGACACTCCGTCTAAAGGCACTGTACCAAGACAAGCTCGAGTTAACATTCCAATTACCAAGGGAGGTAAAAGGAATGGTAACAACAAGCCTGTTCAACCTAGAACTAATCTTCAAAGGACTAGGAATCGTGGACGACCAAATCAGGTCAGATACGAGGATTGGTATCCCGAGGAGACTAGTACTAGACAAGTACAGACTAGACGACAAGAGTCTAGACCTCCTTTCATAAGGCAGTCTCAACTCTACTCGTCTAGACCTAGACAGGAAGGTCCAAAATATCGTACACAACCTGTTCTATATCCTCCACCTTTGTCATATGATATCAAAGGAGAAGAAAGACCTAAACATGTCTATAAACCGTATGGACCTAATGCATACAAACCTTACTCTGACTATCATAGACAAGTGCCTGCTCAAGTAGAGATCAAGTCGAAAGGCTATCTCCAAAGAGTAGACCCGAACTCGACTGATAGGCCAGATAAGGACAACAAGGTCTTATTTTGCAACAAATATGGTCGAAAGCTTAGAAGGTCAAACTTGTTCAGGACTCCAATGTACATTTGGATTCCATTGAACTCGACTAACCCCCAAGGACCCCAATAAACAAGGAGGGTACCTAAATTATGTATTATCATCTATTGCAGGGTCGACTCGATCTATACAAGAAGGGTGGTTCAACAGGAGAAACTTGGTACATAGACAGTGGCTGTTCACACCACATGACTGGTACCAAGACTCTCTTATCAAGCTACCATGAGCAAGAAGGACCAAAAGTGATTTTTGGTGATAGCTCCATTGCTGTTACTAAAGGATTTGGTTACATTCAGAATGGAGACATAGAGATTCAAGATGTTTCTTATGTTGAAGGCTTGAAATACAATTTACTCTCTGTTTCACAATTTTGTGATCGTGGATACAAGGTGCAGTTCAAGAGTCAGAAATGTGAAATCATTGACAAAAAGACACACACAGTCTTACTGGTCGGCATTAGACAAGGAAGTGTGTATATAGTGAACTGGAACAGTTGTCCGAGGGACACCTGTCTACCTACTAAGAATCCTAAAGAACTTGGCTGGCTCTGGCATAGACGCCTCTGTCATCTAAACTTTAAGGTTCTTAATAAGATAGCCAGAGACTACCTTGTGGAAGGTATTCCCAATGAAGTCTACTATAAGTCACATGTATGCACGTCCTGTCAAAAAGGTAAACAGGTAAAGGGTTCTTTCAAATCTATTCCATCCCTCTCAACCAGTAGAGTTCTTGAACTTCTACATATGGACTTACATGGCCCAATAACTCCTCCAACTTTGAACGGTAGAAGGTACACACTTGTTGTGGTAGACGACTATTCTAAGTTCACTTGGGTAGTCTTCTTACACAAGAAGAGTGATACACAAACACTTTTGCCTGATCTGTTGAAGAAGTTACAGGTTGAGAAGAATCAGTCAATTGTCAAGATCCGTAGTGACAAGGGTACTGAATTCATTAACTGCTATATTAAAGAATTTTGTTCTAAGCGTGGCATCCAGCACCTTACTAGTGCAGCAAGGACACCACAACAAAATGGAGTAGCAGAGCGAAGGAACAGAACTCTTAAGGAGGCCTGCAGGACCATGCTGACAGAGTATAATACGCCTCAGAAATTTTGGGCAGAAGCTATCAATACTGCATGCCACTCACAAAACAGAAGTGCTATCAATAAAGCACTAGGTAAGACGCCCTATGAGGTATGGAAAGGTAGAAAACCCAGAGTTTCATATTTTCATATATTTGGATGCAAGTGTTTCATCCATAACAATGGGAAAAGCAAGTTGAATGCATTCGATGCTAAAGCAGACGAGGGGATATTCTTAGGATACTCCTCGACTAGCAAAGCATTTAGAGTATTCAACTACTCAACCCTTTGTGTGGAAGAAACACCACATGTGGTTTTCGAAGAATCTCAACAGGACTCGTCTACCAACAAGATCAGTGAGAAAGTTACTGAGTTAACTATCGAATCTGACAAAGACTCAGAGGTATATGAATCCGTTCAAGCTTACAATCCATTTATGAAAGCTCTCGAGTCAGATGACCAGAAGAAGGTAAGTATTCAAGGTAACTCTACTAGACCAGTTGACATGCCTAAACTAGTCGACTCGTCTACTCCTATTAAATCATCTGATGATAATGATGTTGACATGCATGATGCTGTACATGATATAGATGACAGTACTATTGTTAAGAATAGAAATACATGGAAATCAGCGCATAATACTGAAAATATTATTGGTGATTCTACTGTTGGTGTTAAGACTAGACGACAACTCTTTGAGTCGCAAGAACAATCTAGTCCATCTCTGTTTTGCTGGTGTTGTTTCCTCTCATCTATCGAGCCTAAAACCATTAATGAGGCATTGGCTGATAGTAATTGGATCATTGCTATGCAAGACGAGTTGAATCAGTTTGTTCGAAACGACGTCTGGGAACTTGTCGATAGACCGAAACATCATAATGTAGTTGGCACTCGATGGATTTTCAAGAATAAGAAAGATGAGAATGATGTAGTTGTTCGTAATAAGGCTAGACTAGTCGCCCAAGGCTATTCTCAAGTTGAAGGCATAGACTATGATGAAACTTATGCTCCTGTTGCTAGACTAGAAGCCATTCGATTGTTCCTTGCATATGCTGCTTACATGAAATTTACTGTATATCAAATGGATGTTAAAAGTGCATTTCTTAACGGTATTCTTGCGGAAGAAGTGTATGTTGAACAACCCCCAGGTTTCGAAGTCAAAGGTAACCAGGTATACAGATTAAAGAAGGCCTTATATGGACTAAAGCAAGCTCCAAGAGCCTGGTACGATACTCTTTCTCAATTTCTATTAGAAAATGGTTTTACTAAAGGCAAGGTAGATAGAACCTTGTTTAGAAGACAAGAAGGGAAAGACATTTTACTCGTCCAAATTTACGTAGATGACATCATTTTTGGTTCACCTAACAAAAAGCTGAGTGAAAGTTTCTCAACACTCATGCAAAGTAAATTTGAGATGTCTATGATGGGTGAAATGAATTACTTTCTTGGACTTCAAGTAAAACAGACCCCAGAAGGGATTTTCATAAATCAAGCAAAATATACTCGTAATCTACTAGACAAGTATGGTATTAAGACATGTAAATCTTCTGGAGTACCTATGCAACCTACTTACAGGATGGATCCAGACGAGAATGGTAAATGTACTGATCAAACTCATTACCGTGGTCTTATTGGTTCATTACTCTACTTGACTGCTAGTAGACCTGATATTGCATTTTCTGTTGGTGTATGTGCTCGTTTTCAAGCCAATCCAAAAGAGAGTCATATGGAAACCACTAAAAGGATTTTGAAATATTTGAAAGGAACCATCAATCGTGGTATATGGTATCCTTCAAATGATGATCTATCTCTAAGTGGCTACTCTGATTCTGATTTTGGTGGTTGTAGAATAGATAGAAAATCTACATCTGGTTCTTGTCAATTCTTAGGCACAAAACTCATTTCATGGTTTTCGAAAAAGCAGACAAGTGTTGCTACCTCTACTACTGAAGCCGAGTACATGGCTGCTGGTAGTTGTTGTAGTCAATTATTATGGCTTATTCAACAGCTTAGAGATTATAATATTTGTGAATCAAATGTTCCTATTTTCTGTGATAGTAATAGTGCCATTGCCATTACACAAAACCCTGTTCTGCACACACGTTGTAAGCATGTTGATGTGAAACATCATTTCATACGTGATCATGTAGAAAAGAAGGATATTCGCATGGAAAAGATTCATACTGATTTTCAAAGAGCTGATATTTTCACAAAACCATTAGCTGAGGCCCGATTTCATGAATTATGCATTAGTCTAGGACTAATTGATCTTGATCCTACTAGTATGTAGAAATGTACTAACCAGACAGGTACAGTCATATGAAGAAAGGAAAAATAGACAAGTTACCACAAAAGGCACAGAGCACTCATCTACTCACTCAACAGACAGGTATACAAGGTCAGACAAGTTGACCATCCAACCCGATGAGGAAGCTGGTAAAGCTGAGGGTAATACTAAGGGAATAAACATTTAAGGGGGAATCCTTGATTTCTTAAAGAACCTTATGTTGACTCTTGAGTTTGGAAACAGTCATCTTGTTTGAATCTTGACCATTATGTTAGATTGATATTCACTTTAGTTATTCTACTCAACTATCTGTGTTACATCTAAACTATAGTACGAGAAAAGACAGGTTCACATAGTCACTTGATGTTCAAAGTAGACAAGCATAGTCGAAGGGGGAACTCGTCTTGTGCGCCAGTCTACTCGTCTGTTCTGGATAGACTCGAACAGATAAGACAAGTATTCTCATGATTTACATATTCTAAGTGTTTAATCAATTTGAATTAAGGATATATATGTAATTTGAAGTATTGAAAGTTTGAAAAAACTAGAATTGGATGTATACACTCCATTTAATGAGGTGTATATAAACCAGTTCGCGCCAACAACTCTACTGAGCTAGGTCAGAGGAATACACCCCTCTATCCTACCAATAGAAGAGGCGGATTTCAAATTTTACGATACTAAATCACGTAATATTCTCGATTCCGTAAAACTGAATTTCAAAAGCCTTTCATATCTGTCCATTGGATTAATACTTCCAATCTCAACCATTGAACTCAACCTTCAAGGTTTAAACAAAACCCATATTACTCGTTCTTAACTACTCACGATTTCATTTTCTCTTGATTTCATAATTTCTCAAGCACTCAACCATCTTCGAAATTCCTCGATTTTCATAAACCATTTTACTATGTCTATCGTTTCAATGTTCGATGCTCGTACTAACATGCAAGCTAGGTTTGATCTCGGTAAGTACATTACCGAAGGAAGAGTGCATGTAGAAGGATCGGTGTTTTTCAAAGGGAATCACACTTAAGACAACAAGGAAATCCTGCTAAAATGCTTCAGATGTGGTTTGAGACCTTATTTGGAGGCATTTCCTGAGGTTGTTCTCGAAGAAGAAGTGTTGGAATTTTATGCTACTACAACTCGACAAGGCGACTCGATTGAAGCCTTTGTTGGAAGAAGGCGAGTGGAGATCACTCGTGAATTTCTGACCGAATCGCTGAAACTACCATCCGGATCGATAGATATCGAGAGATATGCTGAAGGCCGAGAGCTGAGGTATTTAAGCATTTTCTGTGGAAGAAAGCTGAAGTTGAAAAGCGATGGAAAGGTTCCTGTGGTGAAGAAGAAGGAGCTTCTTGAAAAATACAAGACTCTTCTTGATATCGCATCAAAAATGTTGCTAGGAGTCACTGGGAGTTTTGACTCTGTGACGCCCCAGAAAGCAAGAATTATGGCTGTGATTTATGATGGAATCACTGAAGGAAACTGGACTAAACTCTTCTTGGATAGATTGATGTACTACAAGAAGTTTGTGCAAGTTGACACCAGTTCAGCCAACTGGGTTGTTTCTGCAAATGTAAGTTTCGGAAACAAGTTGAGTATCATTCTACCCATCTTATTGCCCAACAAGACGAGTTGGAGTAAAGGCAAGCCATTCCACCCTCTAAAGCATTATCTAAAGAAGGAGGCCCTGGCAAAGCAAGCTGCTGCTAGATCGGCTGCCACCAGACAAGTTCAGATCAATCCTGATGATGCCATGATTGAAGCTGCCTCGTCTAGTTCTGGAGAAGACGAGTCGGGCAGTGCAGGTTCTGAAGAGGCTGAGGCTGGAACTAATGGAAGACTAGTTCAGTATGTGGAAGAGGAGGCGATGATTGAGGCTGAAGGAGATTCGGAAGAGACTCACTCAGACAAGGAGCCTGAGACGAAAGAGGACGAATTGCAAGTATATCGACTGGTGAGAGTCGAGTCGAGTCCTTCACCAGACAAGTCGACTGAAGAAAAGGTTGGTACTTCTTCTAGAGCTTTGTCAATTCCTCTCTCTCTCCCTGTTAAAACCAAGGCCAGATCAATCCGATCTCGTGCTAAACCTGTACCCAAAACCTCATCAGTGTTGGCAGTGCATCCACTTCGAGCCAACATAACCCCACACACTACTATATTTGATACAGTTGATACTTCTACAACTGTCGAACCAAACCAAGCCACATTAAAGCCACAAGAAACCACCACCCAAATTCCTATTACCTCAACAGAATATGTTGAACCCCTTAACCCATCTACTTCAGACAAGATACTAGTTTCCACTGCAACAACTGAGACAGGGACCCCACCTGCTCAGACCTCGTCTGTTGTTAGATTTGAATCCCTTGTTTATTATCCGATGTGCTTAAGGGAGAAGAGGATTCGTGCTAAAGTTAGCAACAATCTGAAGAAGAGGCTCTCGTCTATTGAGATAGACACCTCATCAGAACAGTATGAGAAACTCATTCGAATTTGCACATGGGTTGCATTGAAGAAATCTTCTACTGATGATCTGTTTGAAGTCATTCAAGGCATGGGAGGAATCTCAAATTTTATGGATTGGGAGATGGAGCAAAGGGAGAATAGTGGAGTTCAAGATTATTCAGAACTACTCCCACCTCATGTTCTTACAGCCCTGGTAAAGCGACTGCTAGATATTCCAGATGATATATTGCCTGCATCGCACAAGTTTGATATTGGTGTTCAGACTGATCTACCGGAAGTGGAGTTGAGAGCTGTAACTGTTGAAGCTGGCATTCAAACTTCAGATCAGTCAGAAGATGAGTCTGAAAACTCTGATGATGATTCTTTCAATTTTGGAGTGGAAGATGATGAGTTCATGGACGCCATAATGTTTACAGAAGATGAACTTGTTGAGAAAGTTCAAGAAGAGGGTGTTACTGAAGCTCAGTCGTCTACTCAAGGTTTCTCTGAAGGATATCTTACAGATTTGAAGTCTGATTTAAGAGATGCTGTTCACTCTGCTGTTGATGAGTTCTTGAATTCAAAGGTGAAAAATGTGCTAGTTGAGCAAAATCAGTTGCTTGTTGATTCCTCTAGAGAATTAATTGTTGGAGAGGTCAACAAGATGGACTCAACTTTCCGAGCGGAGTTGTATGCAGAAGTTGAAAGATTTTTGCAAAAACAAGTTGATGATGCTGAGAAACGATCTATTTCATTTGCTAGATCATTGGCTGAAGAATCCAGCAAGATGGAACGTTTATATCGTGTGAAGATTGAGATAGCTGATGAACAAAGGCGAGAAGCACAAGATCAGTTGGTGCGTTCTCGAGCTATTCTCACTGAGCTGACGAAGCAAAATACTCTACTGCGTCAGACAGCTACTCATTTCAAAGATGAATTGGCCATTAACTCGAAGAAATTGGAGTCTACTGCTGATCGACTAGACAAGCTGAGTCGAGATCAGACCCAACAAAAGCAGATAGAGCTCGCGGCTGAAGCAATGAAGGAAGCACTAAAAGAAGAAATGACTCGATTCACTAGTCTGTTTACTCTTAAGGCAAGTGATGAAGCCAAAAATGGGGAAGAGACAAGTAGAGTTGAAGAGAAGTCAAGTGCAGAACCAGAAGTTAAAGCTGCTGCGACTGCGATAGAAGAGTTAAAGTATCCCAAAAGAGGAAGGCTGGTAAAGAAAGCAGATCTTGAAGAAGCTGCAGAACAGAAAAGATTGCTAAAAGGAAAGAGTGTTGCGTCTCCTGAAGGTGAAGTTCAGACTAGACAAGTCAAGAGGAAACTTGTTCTAGAAAAGAAGAAAGAAGAACTAGGAGATATTCTAGCTGATATTGGTGATGAAGAGGTTGAAGCTCTTCATAAGAAGCAGAAGCTGGAAGAAATTCATTATGCTAACAAGAAATTGCTAGGAAAGCATATCAAGAACTTGCTGAAGTTGAAGACTGATCCAGATCAAGTTGAAGATGCATACATTGATAATTTCATTGATGATGAACATAAAGATGCATGGTTCAAAGTCAAGCTGAATTGGGAGTTGGATCACTGGATTATTCGCAAGTTTGGAGATCCAGAGAGCAAAGAAGAGTTATATGCAATTTTTGACAAGTTCATGGAAAATCAAGACAGGAATCTATGGAACTTGATCATGAGGATTGCAACTGCTGTAAGTTTTAATATCCTTGTTCCTATTTTTCCTAAATGGATTACTCCTATGTTAGGTTCTGGAAAAAGGATCGATCACAATCATATTAAGAAGTTTGAAGAAGATCTACTGGAGAAGGAGAAGATCGAAACGGAAGAACACATGACAATCATTCACAAAAGGCTACTAGATGCTTTTGGTGTTACAAGTTCTTAAGAAGGTAGTATATCAGATTGTTTTTTTTGCTCTGATTACTTAGTTTTATTTTGAGTTAGTATTTGTAATATCTACTGATCTATTTCTGAATGAATGAAAAGATAAGTAATATTTGATGTTAAAAGAAAAGGTAGCTACTTAACTAGTCTACTATTGTGAAAAGATTCAAGTAGTTTTGGCTTCATCAAAAATGGGGAAATTGTTGGGATATGAATCCTAGAACAAGTCCTAAAAGATGAATAAAAGATAAAAGATGAAGTTTTGATAAGCCAAAAGTAGACTTGAATATTTTCTAAGTATTGACTGATCTAGTCTAGTTAAGTTGAAGTCATCTTGTACAGATCAGTAGAGTTCACAAGTCAAGTACAATTTTACAAGATAAGTACGATTTATAAGTACTTCATGGTTACTATTATATGAATTGTTAGGATGTTATTTGAGCTATTCGAAGTGTATAGAGCTCATATTATTTCGTATGTAATCGTATATAATCAATGTATAGTTTTGTAAGTTGACTAAGCTTTTATAACAAATAGCTTAAAGTAATGTAATAGTCTTGTTAGGATTAGATGATAGGACTAGATTAGTTCTATGTTGTAATGTGAAGAAGTCTACTGCACAAGACAAGTAGAAGACGCAGTCTACTACTACTGGACAAGACAGGTGCGATTCAACAAGACAGGTCAACTTGAAGTTAGTTACAGAAACGCGTATTGAAGATGAAATTGAAGTATTAGTTAAGGAATAACTAATTAACTGAAGAAACGCGTGGAAGGATATAAAGAATCAGTTACAAGTTAGTTTTCAAGAAAGGTTGTTACACAACTGAAAGTTCTTGAAATCTGAAGTCTATAAATACTTCAAGGTATTTATTGATACCACACACATAGAGACTACTGAAAATACAGATACTAAAGCTACATACTGAAGAATCATTTGAAGTTTACTCTCAGAGTTGATTAAAGTTCAGATAGAAGCCAGAAGACAAGTGAAGAATCAAGAAGGCTACTACTGAAGATCAGAGAAGTTTTTAGTTTTTGTTTGTTACTTTTCAAGGTGCTAGATACTTGTAAAATTTCTAGTTAGATCGTAGACATATCTGGAGGTATAGTCTGTTGAAGATCTAAGTCTTCTTCTTGGGACTTTAAAGACAGGAACATACACTTGTACTCGATTGGAAGAGTTTAGTGGAAACATCACAACTGGGTTTGTGAGAGTGGATGTAGACAAGTTGTCGAACCACTATAAATCTCGTGTTTGATTTACTTTACTGTTTTGATTGTTTAAATTGCTTAATTGTTTTAACTACTTAACTGAACTTGACTAGTTGAGTATAGAACAGAGTTCTCGAATTAAGTTGAGTATAAACTTTAATTGGGCTCATTGTTAATTTCGTATTCCGCATATTGTAATTCTAATATATCGAAAGATTTTAGAAAAGTCTATTCACCCCCCTCTAGACATTTTCTTTAGCTTCCCTCGATATTAACTCAACTTAGGGACCTACACTTGAGTAGGCATTTCATTCAATTTGCCCTTTCCTTTGTTCAGTGGCTGAATTATTTCATTTTCAGTTTGTGCCACTGACTTAACAAAGATTCTCTTAGTGTTACTTGTGGATGCAACACTAAGACAAGGTGAAGATTCAAATGGATCAAAACCCAATCCACTTCTTTGAGCCATATGTCTTTGATAACTTTGAATTTCCTCTATTGCTCTAGAGGATTTGTTCAAAGCAGACATCTTTAATCTCAGGCTCTCTTCACTTGATTTAAGAATATCATACTCATGTGAGAGGTTTTCAAATTTGGCATTTAGAATTTTAAGTTCAAATTCTTTTCTCTTCTGAGAGAGAAGTTGATCATCAATCTCCTTTTGTTGGTCAACTATCCTGAGATTTGCTTCCTCAAGCTTTCTCAAGACTTGTTGATACAACTCAGTAGACTTGACATCAACAGCTACCTCAGAGTTCTTGGTTAGTTCAGTAGCCAATCTTTCATTTTCTCTCACACAGTTGTCATGAAATTCTTGTAATCTAGTGAAATCTTCCATCAACTTTCCTAAGGAAAGTTTCAGGTTAACCTCACTAGTGTTTTGTGAGATGAATGATGGTGAACTAGAAGTAGAGGATACCTCTTCATCCTCAAGAGCCATGTTGCAAACATCATCATCATCATCACTGTTGGAGAATAATCCATCAGAGGAGTTGAAGCTTTCAGCACTATCAGATTCTTCACCAGCCATCATGGCTTTTCTATTGGTGAACTTTCTGTCTCTTTTAGCTTGTCTCTCTCTTCTTTCTTTAGAGCTCAATTCAGGGCAGTCATACTGGAAGTGCCCTTTCTTTTTACAGTTATAGCACAGATCTTCATCATCTTCTTTCTTTGATTCTTCTCTTCTTTTTGATGATGAAGGTTCAGCTCTATTGGATCTTCTCCTATCAGAGTACTTGTCCTCTGATCTTTTCTCTTCAGGCTTTTTGACTTCAGCCTGTGTTTCAGGAGAGTTGTATCTCCTGAATTTGTTGTCCTGGTAGAATTTCTTGTATCTACCAAACCTTGAGTTCAACTTTTCAAACCTTCTAGCCATCAAGGCTAGTTCTTCCTTCATTTCAGTCTTTGAGACTGTCTTTGATGATCTGGGAGTGGGTTGCATTTCTGGTTCAGCAACTTTGGCTTTGAATGCCACTCCCTTAGTAGGATTTGAAGGTTCCTCAACAGGCTTTCTTCTATTTAGATCAAACTCATAGGCTTTGAGTTCAGAGAAGATTTGTTGCATGGGCATGGTGGAAAGATCTTTGGTGTTTTGCATCATTACAGCATAGACATCCCACTTTTGAGTGAGACTTCTCAAGATTTTCAATCCCACTTCTCTCTTGGTGTAGACATTGCCCAATGAGTTAATTTCATTCATCACATCAGTGAATCTACCAGCAAATTTGTCAATGGACTCATCAGTTTCCATTGAAAATTGTTCAAACTTCTGCACAGCAACTTGGAGCTTGTTCTCCTTGATCTGTTCAGTGCCCTCACACATTTCAGCAAGAGTATCCCAAATTTCTTTGGCTGTTGTGCAGTGGTAGACTCTTCCCATGACTGCATCTGGAATTGTTTGATAAAGGGTGTTCATTGCTAGATAATTCAGATTATCCTTCCTCTTTTCATCAGCAGTGAAGTCATCTTCATCTTTGGGAATCAGTTCCCTTATATCTGCTTTTTGCTCAGCTGTCACTCTGGGGTTAGTTTGAGTAAACACAAAAGGTCCTCTTGTGATTACTCTTAGCATATCAGTATGGAGAGATGCAAGATGAGCCCTCATTCTAATTTTCCAGAAATCATAATTGTCTATTGAAAACATGGGCAGTTTGTGATGAGAAATGTGGTTGACTGGATTTGTGGCCATGTTGTCTAATCCTTGAACAGCAGGTGGAGGAACAGCATTGTTGTTGGCCATTTCTCAAGAGTAATCAGTTAGTCAACAGGTAATAGATTTCAGATAAAGATCAGTTCAGTGATCACACAAATATGAGAGTTTTGAAAATCAAGATGGATTTTCAGAAGCAGTGGTCTTTGAACCCCTGCTCTGATACCACTTGTTGGTCCTGAAAGGAGTATATGACAAGTGTATGGGGGGGAATACACTTGTATGCAATTCTTTTGCTAATTTGATCAAACCAGAGTTCAGCAAGGTTGTCTTGGACAACTCTGCTGAAGAAGATTAACTCTTCTAAGATAATCAAACTACTAAGTACTATTGAGTATTTAGTTGAGTAACTATCTAGGGGAGTTATATATGCGGAATAGTGGTTGGCCCTTTAAGTTTAGACTCCTTTAATTTCTGAAATCACTTAGTTAGTGCAACACAGTCCAGTTTTCAGGGAACTTGTCCAAATAGGTTTTTGCACAGTCTTTGAATGTTTATCCTTGAAAGATCAGTTTTGTGTGCAGTGTTGAATGTATGAAAGTACTTGGAATGTAAATCAACACAAGAAGTTATAGTGGTTCAGAGACTCAAGCTCCTACATCCACTTTCCCTGATTTAACAGGATAATCCTTCACTCTTGGAATTAACTTGTTTTATAGTGCCAAGGTGCACTTGATCAAGAGCACCACTCCTTGGTGAATTGATCCCTAGGATGTCTAGAGTCCTAGTACCCTCTTCTCAACTCAGAACTGAACTGTTCTTCTCTCAACAGTCAGCTCCTACCACTTCTACTACTACAACCTTCTCACTTTCACTCTTGAAAGATGTAAGGGTTGAAGTAAGGTTCCAACTAATGAGATATCCTTTACAATGAAGATCAGTGTATAAGGATAGGATATCTCTCTAAGCTTGTGTATGGATATACAGTGAAGTTCAGCTTAGATGAAGTGTTTGAAGACTAAGATAGTCTTTGAAAGCTTTGAAAGCACTCTAGCTTGTAAGAACTTTGAGCTAGGTTGGATTATGTTGAGGTCAGTTGGATGCTTTCAAATGGTCTTCACACTTCTGTATTTATAGACAAAATGGAGGATTTGCCCGTTGGAGAGGCAGCCCCAAATTGCTATAAATGTCTTCCTTGAGTTCTTCAAACTGGAAGACAGATTCTTGATAGTGACATGTCCTCATTTGGGTAATAAACGGCTTGTAAGACTTTGTCTTCATTCTGCAGCACTTTTCCCAATGTTTGACTTCTTGTTAGGACTTGGACATGGCTTCTGAAGGTTGATCCAATGATAGGACAACATTCCTTATCATCTGGACAACTCTCCTTATCACTATCAGCAGTTTTGCTTTTCAGCAAGGTTGGCTTGCTCTTCTTCAGATGACTTGGCTCTTTCCCTTTATTTCACTTCAAGGTGATCTTAGCTTGTTTCTTTGGTGATCTTTAGGGTGTGGTTGTCTCTTTCTCTTCAGCATAGTTGACCTTCAACCTTCAGAACATCTGTTCTGATTCAATCATGCTGAGACAACTCTTTTGGACAACTCTTCTGATCAACATATTTGGTCTTTTAGCATCAGAGCACTTTACACATAAAGTTGGCTTCTCTGGACAACTCTCCTGATCCAAAGCCTTTGAGTAGCCTTGTCCTTTTGAGCTAGGTAAAGTTGTTCTTGCATATGGCTAGCTTCTTTGGACAACTCTGCTGATCAGAGTTATTAAGCTTGTCCTTTTGATTTTACCAATCTTGCATATGGACACTTTCTCTGGACAACTCTCCTGATAAGATCATCTTATTGGACTTGTCCTTTTGAGCTTTACAATCTTGTTCTTGCATAAGAACATCTTCTCTGGACAACTCTCCTGATCAGTGCATTTGGTTTTCCATAGAGTGTCCTTGCTCTTAAGTGATTGTTTCAGAATTTGAGCCTTGAGGGGACTTGATCTCGATCATCTTCAAAGCATAGGTTCCCCCTCAAATTGTGCATCTAATTGTCTAAGAGCTGTCTAACATTTCAGCTTCCTATCTAGCCTATAAACTATATGTTCTATCATTTCTAGAACATATTTATCTTGACTTAGGCATGTCTCAGGGGGTTTTGGTATTAGATCAAAACATATCTCATTTTATTCCCAACATCTACATTTTTCTTAAAACATGTGTCTCACTCCAATGAGACTACATTTGATGGATAGAGGAATAGCATCCACATTGAGAATTTTAGTATTATAAACATCACTAGTTCGATCCTCTGTAATTTAGGATGGTAGAGTGTAATTTACTCGATAAAAACTCCATTTAAATAGAAGAAAACTGAGAAAATGTATTTGCAAGCAACTCTAAATAGTGTTTATGGCATTAAATAATAATTAAAAAAAAAAAAAAAACAGGATGTATGAAGGCAGTAAGAAGCTATCTATGTCAATTAGTCTTCATATTTGTATTGATTGCTTTAGCTTATACTCTTGGTGAGCAAATTGTGTATATTGCTAATAGGGAGTTGTTATTGCATATGTGTCAAAATTCAAGTGTGAATATGAAACTCAACTCAAAAAGGGTAGATAATATATTTAAAATAGTAGTCATTGAAAAAAAGTTCAAACAAAGACACGAAGCAGCTAGTTTAAATGAATTAATCATTGGATTCAGAAGGTGGGCCTGGGAGGGATAAATAGCAGTCAGAATTACACAGAGAGGGTATGAAAAAAGATGTTTTTTAGCAGCCAACATTGTTTCAGCCAGTTGAGCCAGAGCAGCGACAGTTCCACAATACTCTTCTTTACGTTCAACGACATATGAATCTGTAGCCGGGGATCTGTGGACATGTTGATAGTATTGATAGTAGCCGGGGATCTGCGGACATGTTGATGTTCTCTAATTTAAGATTACAAATTTCTTCCAACGCGCATGCACTATATATATATATATATACAAAATCAAAGTACGATTAATGCTTCTCTGTTCAATTTCAAAAAAAGAGAGGGGAGGGGAGGGGGTTATATTTTCTAAATTCAATATAATTACTGGAGTACGTCTTTTTGTCTGCATCGGCCTTTTGATGTAACCGAGGTCGACTTTAAACAATACTACCGTTTTCAAAACGATCCACAACGCCATGTATATATACACTAATTAATTAATTAATGTTTTTTTTCTTTACACGCCTCTTTGCATTCCGCCCTAATTCTTTGTTTAAGTGAGTGGTGTATAAACAGCTTAAAAGCACTTCTAAAAAGTAAAAACTGTGAAATGACAACTTTATAAAAAGTGATTTTGAAAGCTGTTTGTAGTGTTTGAAAACACCCCCTGAGTCTACAACCAGTGACGGACCTACATGATGCCCTAATTTTGTAAATTTGTTAAGAGTATTTTGGTAATTTCACACATATTAAAATTAATACTCTGTTTTATAATTATTTGCACATTTCTGATATAAAAATAATCCATAAAATTAATATATATATTCGAACATCATTTTATTTTAAAATCGTCACTCATTTTGGGTCTACATTTTATCCTAAATTTCACTAAATCTATTTTATATCCTACTAAATCCTTCTTACACCTTATCAAATCACTCAAAATACGCTTTCTTATTTGACTCTATGACTCTACACCACTAAATTCAATTGTTTTTTAAAGTGAATCGATTAAAATGTGCAAGTTATCACGGGACAGAGGGGGTATTAACTTGTACCAAAACATAGCAAAAATCAACTTATCCGATCAATTTAATTTAATGAAATGTGACGTATTGATAATTTTATAATGTGGAATTTTGATGAAAATAATGAGTACATATTTTTTTTTATAACAATATTAATCGGCCCCTACCGAAATTTTTTTGGTCCGTCACTGTTTGGATGTATATATAGGTGTTAGAATGATAGAGATGGAAATGATATATGATGGGCTTTTCGTTTCAATTTCGGAAATTAAAATTTTCTTACAAATTAATTTAATCTACATGTTGAAAAGTGTGTTGTTTGTGTGTGTGTTTTTTTTTTGTTTACCATTTAAGTCGAAAACTTTGTTATCATTTATTTAAATATTGTAATTTAGATCATAATATAAGCTAAGTAACAAAATTATTATATCATTATTGATGAATTGAAAATTTTAATTAGTATAAAATGGTTATTCTTTTCATATATATTAAACCACTAACCGTTTCTAACAAGCACAATACTCATGCATCACGTATAAGAGTAAAAACAATGAAAGAAACAATTCAATTAATTGCCTCCTTCTTTCAAAATTGCTCAATAAATTAATTAATATATATTTTATTTGTCGCACAAGGCTGATTTGGAAAACTCATGCATGAAGCCAACTTTATCACGTAATATAATTATGTTTATAAAATTATATAATTTATATCAGAACATTTTTTTCACCTAATTCAGCGTGCTTGGTGCCGTTGTGCGTACTAAATATTAATATTGGATTACTTTATACATCACTATTATATAAATAAGTTAAACAAGGAAACCAGCTGCCCTTTATTTTGAGGCATTTAGAACATAATTGAAGTAACTAACAAAATTAAAATAGGGTTCTTGGGTTAATTAAAATTTTCATGTATTTGTAACTTAATCTAAATTTTTCAATAATTGTAAATAAGTTATCAACTTTACACATGGTTATAAATTAAACTTTTTGACAAATTAATTCATTTATGTCCAAACAAGACATTTTGAAATTAAATCAAATTTAAAAAATAATATTATTTTTTCATTAAAAATGTATCAAGTCAACAAAAAGTTTAAATTATATTAAATTCGGGCACAACTGGACCATGGCTTATGGACTTCAATATTCCCAAGAGGATTATGAATCGACTTAGGGCGAGATCTTCTCATTTTCTCACTTTGCATGAGAGGTTGACGTTACTTTCCAGTTTTACTTGACCAAAATTCAACCCATTGATCAATCGATACGCCATCCTCAGAAGTACGTGGTAAGCATGGAGTAAATACTTGCAACTCTTTGGAAGGCATAAATCCCCAGTCTCGTCGAAAAGTTCGGGTGCGTCAGGTATCACCTCGTCATATAGATAACCGTCTAGAGGAAGATCTGTTAGTTCATGCACGTCCCATAATGAGATGGACACCATGCCTCACAGAAAACTTTGATATTTTCAGAATTAAAGTCATAAGTGAAAAGGTCATAAGTGAAAAGGGAGGCAAAGACAGCGTAATAAATTCTGGCTCCCTTGAGGGTATGTTCACATTGGCTCAAAACGTCCTCAGACCACTCCCAATATCCTTTGTGATAAACGAATTCGCCAGAAAACTCTATGGTTCCTCTCCAGTTGGTCTCGCCCATAATTATGCGCCTCCCCAAGGTTGGCAGATGGCTTATATCCTCTTCAATTTTGTTGTGATGGGAAGTGTTGTTAAGGACCCAAGCTTTCGTCCTCGATTTGTTCAAAGATATTTCATGTGACCAATTGTCCAAGTGAAGTCCAGTATTTAGTAAAGGCCAAGGTTTTGCAGAGCTACCAATAAGGGACATTTTCGGGCATTTTCACGCGTAAATGAGTCCCTTTCTCTAAAGATTGGCGTTTGTCATTAAGGATCACCAAATAACCAGCTCCGGAAGAAGTGGTGGTATTTTTGAAGTGAACCATTTTTAAAGAATCTGAGAAGAGAAGAAGAAAATTATTAGAGGATTTATTAGAAATTAGAGACGAGAATTAGTTAAAGCTAAAAAGCCTATTATCCTAAATT
Source organism: Galeopsis tetrahit (assembly GCA_963675135.1). NCBI lineage: Eukaryota > Viridiplantae > Streptophyta > Magnoliopsida > Lamiales > Lamiaceae > Galeopsis > Galeopsis tetrahit. Next base: position 15,783,663 of record OY776125.1, on the reverse strand, counting down.
AATTTAAAAAGGAGGAGTTTGGGCCTGTTTTAATTAATTTAACAAATAGAGCCCACAGTCCAAAATTCATATATTGGACTATACTGAATTAATTGAATAATGGTGCCTGGACTTATAATAATGGTGCAAACACAAATGGAGCTCATTTTGATAACTGAGGAGTAACAAAGTAGGCTGTAAATAAAAGGGACATATTGAGCCTATTTTCAGTTCTTTTAACAAATGGAGCCCAAAATGCCTCAAAGTGTTACAACTCTCGTTGACCCAGCTTTAGTCATACATATTACTTCTAATAATGTGTGTATTTGTGATCACTGCCCCATCAGCTTAGTGCAACAACAGCCAATCGTCAATTCGCACACGTACCCTTAATTATCTGCCTGAAAAAGAATGACTCTTTCATTCCTTTTCATTACCGTTATCCAATTTTATTACCCCAACCAAGTTGATCCGAAATGTTTTTAATTATGTCATGTTTGATAGCTTAGATTAAACCTAAATATATCATTTTTATTGGTTGTTTGATAACTTAGCTAGATTAAAGGTAGATTATGCTTTAAAATTTATAAAGTTTAGTTATCATCCTAATCTTTAATAAAAATATATAAAAATATATAATCAGTCTTTGCTATCAAACATGCCCTTAAAATATATAAAAATAAACAAACCTGGATGTCGTTTTCATTCACTCTCCCTTGGTAGCTTCATGCTCAATTATATAATTAGGGCTCTAGCCTCTAGCTACATACATTTAGGAAAATCCACGAAATTGCAAAGTGAAAAACAATTTTAGCATTTAGACCACGGAACTGGTAGTATATATTTTCATTCTGAGTTTAGAGTAGTGTGTGTTAATAGGGATATATTTGGAGGTATATATAGGTGTTAGAATGATAGAGATCGAAATGATATATATATATAGAGGATGGGCTTTTCGTTTCAATTTCGGAAATTAAAATTTTCTTACAAATTAATTTAATCTACATGTAGAAAAGTGTGTTGTGTGTATGTGTGTGTTTTTTTTTTTTTTGTTTACCATTTAAGTCGAGAACTTTGTTATCATTTATTTAAATATTGTAATTTAGATCATATAATATAAGCTAAGTAACAAAATTATAATATCATTATTGATGAATTGAAATTTTTAATTTGTATAAAATGGTTATTCTTTTCATGTATATTAAACCACTAATCTACCGTTTCTAACAAGCACAATACTCATGCATCACCTATAAGAGTAAAAACAATGAAAGGCACGTGAAATAAACAATTCAAACTTAATTAATTGCCTCCTTCTTTCAAAATTGTTCAATAAATTAATTAATACTCCGTATATATTTTATCTGTCGCACAAGGCTGACTTGGAAAACTATGCATGAAGGCAACTTTATCAAGTAATATAATTATGTTTATAAAATTATATAATTTATATCAGAACATTTTTTTCACCTAATTCAGCGTGCTTGTACCGTTGTGCGTACGTACTAAATATTAATATTGAATTACTTTATACATCACTATTATATAAATAAGTTAAACACGGAAACCAGCTGCCCTTTATTTTGAGGCATTTAGAACATACTAGAAGTAACTAACAAAATTAAAATAGGGTTTTTGGGTTAATTAAAATTTTCATTTATTTACAATTTAATCTAAATCTTTCTATAATTGTAAATAAAATATCAACTTACACATTGTTATAAATTAAACTTTTTGACAAATTTATTTATGTTCAAATAAGACATTTTGAAATTAGATCAAATTTAAAAAATAATATTGTTTCATTAAAAATGTGTCAAATCAACAAAAAATTTAAATTGTGTTAAATTCGGGCACAACTGAATTTGTTAAAATTGGTGATTTATAGTAATATATAAAATATATAAAATTTACAGTAATATATAAAATTGGTGATTTATTTGCAAGATTAATATGGAAATGAATGAAAAGTGGTGATTTAATTTGCACCATTAATCCATTATTAATGAATTGATCTAATTTCTTTAGTTGTACTTTTCATCCGCTTACCTATTGTGTCTTCCACTTGATTTTAAGAGAATTTGTTTTGAGAAATACATTTCAAAAATAAAATGATTTAAAAACATATTCAAATGAAATGATTTTAGTGAGAATTTAAAATTCTCTCAATTTTAGTTTTAAAAAAATGAATACAATCTATTTAAAATTAATTCATTTAAAATTTATAGATCTAAATTTCTACATCCAAATGAAGTCTAAAAGAATGATATTGTATTATTAGTGTCAATAGATAGATCTTGTATTAATATAATAATGTTGAGTAATGTATGGTGCAAAAAATGATTGTAATTAATAGCGATCTAGATAAGTTTTAAGTTTTTTTTTTTTAGTAAAGTATCGCCTCAAATCGAAGCCTCGTACAGACACCCACGGACATTAAACTATAGTGTGAAACTTTACCATTTGTCTCTCTATTCACTCTACTCATCCTCAGTTCCGTGCTCCACACAAAATTAATAAGGTTATAATTATAAGGTGAATTCACAAACTTTTTTTACTTACTTAATCATGAGACGAGTCATTTTTCGATGGATTGCATTCACAGACTCTTGAAGCCTTTTCAACTCAACATCAAAACCCTATACAAATCAGACGGGAAAAGAGGGAGATCGAGCAAGTTCGTTATTATGAGTATCAGCAAGAGACAAATTTAGAATTTTCGTCTTAATGAAGACCAATTTTTTTGAGTAATGATATAATGTTATATAATAATATCCTAAGCGTGGCAAAATTTTATAAGATAAGCATTTTACAACTCTGTAATCATAATCAATTTCAAGAATATGGCTCAGAGTACTTTACGACTGAAATTCAATCCCAATTAAGGTTATATACTAAAACACGAATAGATGTTTATCGGGCTACCAGGCTAAACGATTTAGGGCTTTATCCGATTCATCATCAATAGTTGAGACATAACTCTAATCCTAACGCGTCTTAAATGGGCCACTAATAATTTTTAAAAAAATTAAAATAAAAGGTCACAATTGACACACGTCCAACAAACAAATAAAATAAAAAAATAAATAATTAATTAATGATAGAAAACAAAAGTATGATTTAAACGTAATTCTAAAATTGGTCTTTAATATTGTCAAAAAAGCTAAACAAATATTAAGTTTGAGTTAATTAGTTGTTACTCGATATAATTTATGTTTTACCAACAAATGTGCCGTCATAATTCTCTATTAACAAATTTAAAAAAATATAGCCCCAAATATGCAATCTGAAACTTTCGTCAATGAAAATGTTTCAAATACACCATGCACACCAAACCAATTTGGTGCATACATAAAATTGCCTCCACTATAGTCTTTGGGACACCTGAATGCAACGGCCAGTCATAGCATTCACACAAATGATGTTGAGGTATTAAAGCATTTCTACAATAAGGGCGCGAATATGATTTTTTTTTTTTTTAGTATAATGAAACTATTCGACCGGCAAGTCTGAACACTGAAACTCTACTAATTTAACCTTTTTTTTTTGGAAGGTTATCACCGACGAGTTATTAGTGGTAACATATTTTTAAAAATATTATTCAATTAATTTTTAGCTTGAAAAATTGGTGATTGATATCCAATCAGAAGTTGATCGAAATTATTTTTGGCAAGAACTTAGAATAAACCTGCAGAATCTCGATCCCGTCGTCACCGGTGGTCGCGGCCTTCCCCCGCCTCTCTGAAACGGTGTCGTACCGCTTGAAAATGATGGATGGGGATGTGAGTGTTTCAACTAGGCAGTTTCTAACGGCCTCGCGAGTGCGTTCCGTTGCGAAGGTCTGAGATTGTGGTGGTGCTTGTTCGGTTTCGGCCATGGTGGTGGCGGTGGCTGAAGTCGGAAGTTGTTGCGCTTTAAATTATGTGCAGAAGGCTAAATTTTTTTTTTAAGTCGCTAAACAATAACTTTATTGTAGAAAATTCAAATTAAATTGAATACGGGCTGGTTAGGCATGGGTTAAGCGGGTCAAATATTAGAGTGCACATATCTCTTTTTGTGTGTATGGTGCATATAAGACGTTTTCTTTTTAAAGACCTATTGAAATATAAGTTGATAGTTAGGTTGCTTTTTATGTCATTTTAAAAAAAGAATGGATATACCTGTTATATATACTTCTAATTTCACTCCTCTTATAATTAATTTGTTCTCCATCAACTACCTCAAATTTGCAATATCAATTTCAAGCGTTCGTTCATATGCAACACTTTCAACTAGGGGTGTGCATGGTTCGGTTTGGTTAACCAAACCGTCCGTAAATCGTAAACCAAACTATAAACCATTCTTTTTTTTCAAAACCATAAACCAAACCGTATTTATAAAAACCGTTCGGTTTGAAACCATAATATTTCGGGCGGTTTGGTCGGTTTTACCGAACCGTAGTTTTGCTAATTTTTTTTCCCTATACACAATAATTAATAAAAATGTAAAACACAATCTCAATAGATTAGACAAAATGAAATCCCAATAATCCAAAATATAATTCGAATAGACGAAATGCTACTACAACGTTCACAAACTAGTTGTTAAAAAATAACTAAATAACCACAAAAAGAAACAACAAACTTTTGTTTTCTTGGAGATTTCAGATTGACCAGATTGAGTGAGACTGTGAGAGGCTGAGAGCGTCATGCACGTACAGGTGCTAAATACTAAATAGAAGAGAATGAGTAGGGTTTCTGGGCAATTGTGCTTGTCGGCTTGAAAAATGTCGGGAGTTTACTAGTTTAGGGATTATATAATATAGAGACTATAAATCTATAATATATATAATATTTATTTAGATAATATTATAATATATATATATATATATATATAACAAGTTCAGTTTGGTTCAATTTTTTGCGGTTTTTCATTAGTGAAAACCGTAAATCAAACCATACTAAAAAAAAATCAATTCTAAAAATCGTAAATCGAACCGTAAACCAAAAACCGAACCATATTTAATGGTTTGGTTTGATTCGGTCGGTTTGGTCGGTCTAAACCATACTTTGCACACCCCTACTTTCAACAGTCCATACATGAATACATTATAAGTGGATTATTAATATGCATTAAATTAAAAATATCACATCCTTCAACAGCTTGATACACCGTTTAATTTTCATGTTGGTGGTTAGTTCACATCTCTTTTGTTGTTTTTACCCTTCCACGTCATACAAGATTAAGTAATTGGATTAATATGCATGAAAATATTAGCCTGTTTATACTAATTAAGTTTTAAATTTCAATAATATTAGTATTTTAATGATTATCTTACTTTTCTATTTTGATACATCCCATATTATTAGATTGTCATTTTTTTTTTAAAAAATAACAAAAAAATATGTGTTGTGCCACAAATTACACAGAGGGATTAGATATCCGTTGAGTTAGATATCCCAATTTCCAAACTCGTACAAATAATCCGAGCACGCTTCCTTCTCTGAAATGACTCTTCAAGAACCTGCAAAAGACACGCCGGAGGGGAGTCCGGCGCGGATACTCCGATGCTCAAGGCAGTATGGGTGATTCATTATATCACAAGGACTCAAGAGTCCTTTCTTTATCAATAAGGTTCTCGAAAGATATCAGAATATTCGTAAGAAGTATAATAGGTTAAGTAATATTAGAGATCGTAAACTGTAAATGTACCTAAGCTTGCCTATTTATAGAGGAATCCTACCTGAGGGGAAGTTAGGTTTTCCCCTTATCTCGGACTGCCACCTTTTTCTCTCTTCGAATTAGTCCACCTGCCTTTGAACTCCCAATCCCTTAAAAGACGCAACCACTTCCTCCTCTAGATTTCAGTCGCTGAGTAGTGGAAGAATGAGTCTTCCTATATCCAATCTTATCCCGTTTTATATGGAACCTCTCCTAAACTTTCAGCCAACTAATTCCCCTCAGGGCCAGGTCTTCCTGATATCTCTCCCCTGAGGTCCTTGGGTGGAGCTCCCTCCGGAGGGACACCCGGGTGCGATTCTCTATTCTGAGGAGTCCTATTTAAGTTTGTATCCTCTCATCAATCCTATCCTCTATACACGTGTCGACTTCTCACGAGGTGACAATTTTAGGCCGCATCATCTACTCCCCCTACTCTCATAAAGTGCTCAAATCTTTGTGAGAGTAAGAAAGCTATGAAGGCCTGGAATATGGAACCTCTACGGAGAGGTGCATTTTACCTTCGCTCTGGTGCCCTTCTCTCTCTCTCCTTCTACTTTCTCGAGGAGAAGCCCTAAATCCAGCCCTCTACCTCTCTCTCTCTCTCTGTATATATATATATATATATATATTTTTTTGAATTCTCATCTTCTCCGACTTCCGTCGCAACTAGCAATCTAGTTCGATTTCACAGCCCTTTTAGCAGGGTAACCCAGCTCTCTTCTATAGATAAATTTTCTTGTATGCTTCATGTTTGCCTCTTAAATCATAACTTCTTATTTTCAAATTTTCCATTCTCAAGCTCTAACAATCTCTTTCTATGTTCTGCAAATAAAACTCTTTATATTTCTTGGAATAAGGTTAAGGTATCAATATGACGCCTACTCCCCCTAGCCTCGAAGCCTCTCATGGGTGGAGTTCTCATTTCTTTGGATCGTCAATCTTTCATAATCGTCATTCCTCTCAATCCTTATGAGCTCTAGCACTTTTCCCATGCGCTATTTGCTTTAGAACCTTTTTAGAAATTTCGGTCGTATCATAATTTGTCCCGTAATGTAGTTCGTATCCTAAATCTCACAGGCTTTCCGATGTTCAACACCTGGTGCTCCATCATTCAACTTCATCAAGACTCGTTGAAGAATGTGGTTCATCTTTTGAACCTCATGATCTCTCAAGTGTTTCATCACTTGATATTTCAAAGAATTCAGCCATATCGTGGCTACTCAGAAAGGTATAGTTCATGTCTTGAACCTCTCGAGCTCTCAAGTAAAAAATCTCAGCCACATCCTGGCTTATCAAACAATGTGGTTCATACCTTGAACCTCATTACTCTTAAGTGTTTCTCACTCTCAATTCAAGGTGTTGATCATATCAAGACCTTTCAGGTTCAAGTAATCCGCTTGGATTTAGAGTAGGGTGAGGAGCTCTCTAACTCTCCTCGGCCTCGTGGCCTCTGAGTGTTTCTCACTCTCAAATCAAGGTGTTGATCATATCAAGACCTTTCAAGTTCAAGTAATCCGCTTGGATTTAGAGTAGGGTGAGGAGCTCTCTAACTCTCCTCGGCCTCGTGGCTTCTGAGTGTTTTGGTTCATATCTTGAACCTCTCGAGCTCTCAAGTAAAAAATCTCAGCCACATCCTGTCTTATCAAACAATGTGGTTCATACCTTGAACCTCATTACTCTTAAGTGTTTCTCACTCTCAATTCAAGGTGTTGATCATATCAAGACCTTTCAAGTTCAAGTAATCCGCTTGGATTTCGAGTAGGGTGAGGAGCTCTCCTTGGCCTCGTGGCCTCTGAGTGTTTCTCACTCTCATTTCAAGGTATTAATCTCATTAAACCTTTGTAAATTAAGTAATCCACTTGGATCTCAAGTAGGGTGAAGGACTTTCTAACTTCCCTCGGCCTCGTGGCCTCTGAGTGTTTCTCACTCTCATTTCAAGGTATTAATCTCATTAAACCTTTGTAAATTAAGTAATCCACTTGGATCTCAAGTAGGGTGAGGGACTTTCTAGCTTCCCTCGGCCTCGTGGCCTTTAAGTGTTTCTCACTTTTGAATTCTTATATCTCATATATGCTCGGTGATCTACAGATCATTCATCATTTCATCACTCCTAATTTTCAAACTTAGCCATCCGGCTACTCAGGGTGGTTAGCCCTCACGCGTTTCAGAATGCTCAAAGTATGCTTATGAATCATATCTTAAATTGTTAGGAAATATGTGCTCATACAAATTTTCAAGAATCTCCAAATGTTTTCATCACATCTCTAATCAAAAACACGTTCTTAGCCATGCCTAAATTCTCAATCATTCTCTCGATTCAATCACGAAATTCTCCTAAGTAATCACCTTAGCATTTCTCAAATCAATCATTTCTGAAGCCTTAGCAAATGCTCATATGCTTCGAGGTTTTATGCTCTAAACAACTACGTCTAGGTAACTCATATCATATCACAAAGTAAAATCTAAAGTAAAAAAGTAAAATATACACTTTTCACTTACGTGGCTTCATATCGGCATCTCGGAGGTAGTAGGCCTAGACCCTTCATTACCCCCTTTAAGCATCGAAGTGTAAGACATTTGCAAGGTCCTTCATCATGCTCGTCTCCGAATATTGCATCTCAACACCCTAGATGATCTTACTCACCCAATAGATCGACTCTTGGGTATATCCTTCTTTACCGTAGCCTTGTAGCCCTCATGACTACCTGCACATCCTTCATGGGTTTCTTTTATCATGTAATCTCCTTCGGGAGACATCTTAGATAGGGATGAGTCAACGATCGCTTGTATAATTGGCCACCCAAGATGCAGTATCTTAACCGTAAAGCTCGAGCTTCTCAAGAAGTTGCAGGGGCTGGTCCTTTATTAAGGTCTTCCAGAATTTCTTTCCTTTAGTCATCCCCTTCTTCGATCGCCCCAATCATGGGCTCAGTAGATTCTCTTTGTGCTATCACAAATGTTATTTTTCCTTGCCCCTTAGGCTCTACGGAGCTAGCCAGCTTTGACAGACTGTCAGTCTTCATATTCTTCTACCCAATCTTTTACACTCGATCTCCTGGTTTACCCAGAAGCCTCACAGGATCTGGACGAACTTAATCTGAAATCTAAAATCATATCTAGAATATCTAGGCATGTCAATCACACATAATTCAAAGATATTTAGCCTCATATTTTAAAAGTATGGACCACCATCCATCCTCAATCATGAATTATAAAGCATATAATAACCACATAAACTCAACATGCGGGTTTTCTACTCATACTTACTGAGATCATCAAGTCATTCTCATATTCAGAGCACCTACGCAAAATAATCATAAAAATTCACGGGGGTTGTACTTAATCCAATAAGAAATAAGCATGGTTTTTATATATTAGTCACATCAAATCAACCAATAATCATAACCCATCCATGTCATACTCATTATGATCTCAAGTCATTGTAAAAAGATCTAACCTCTCTAAATTTATCAAATACATGTACTAATCGGTGGTCCCAAATGTACTCGTCATTTGGGGATCAGCCCAATAACAAGTTAGGTGTTATGGTCCAGCGACTCGGCTGGTTTTCCATGGCTCCATTCTTTCTTCGGTAATCTTGCTCTCTCGAGCTCCTCTAGTACTTCTAGGTTCTCCAGGTTTACTCGTATATCAATCCCGAATTGATCCTGTAAAGATACACAAAAAAGGGCCTCCAACACAGGCTCTCAAGTGCTCAGATAAGCTTCATAAGCCTCAATTATATAATTTAAATATGAAATAATTAAAGAATGCAAATCAAGTCTCTTTTGATCTCAAACCTGAAACCTGTACCCTCTCCAGGACCTCCAGTCTCGACAAGATGATTAGTCTCTCTAATCTCAGAAGAGGATCATTTTCTTTGATCCTCGAACCTCTTACGTCCTCGCGAGCTCTGAAATTCTTCCCGGATCTCAACTCAGGAATATCAACTGAGGGGGTCGGCTTTTATCCCGATTCTAGGAGGCCTCCTCCTTCTTGGTCTTCCTGTCCTCGGGTTCTCTCCTCTTCTGCTCTCGAGGGCCTCGGTCAACTACGTAAACAAATTCTCTCAGATGTCCAACTTGAATCATTCTCTCAATTTCATCCTCCAAATGGTAATATTGATTGCTGTCGTGCCCATATTCATTGTGGAGTCTCCAAAATCGGTCCGACTTGGGCTTTTGAGGACCTCGGTTCCTCGAATAAGGGAATTTCAGATCTGGATGATCTCCAACAACCTCCAAGACCTTTGTAGGTTCCAATCTCAGTTGGGTATATTTCTAAAACCTCCCTCGAGGCCCAGATCGGGATCCTCCCGCAGTATTGCGGTTTCATGTTCCTCCGGAGTTTCGGGGAGCTTTTGGGCTGGACCTCCTTGCTGTAGATTCTTTTTTCCTCTCTCCACTAGCTGGTTTCACCTCCAGCCTCTTGGCTTGCCTCAACTCTTCGAGGGTGAGATACTTTTCAGCTCTAAAGATTCTCAAGTTCTCTACCCGCTTCAGGTAATCAATCATCCTCTCACCCACTCTAGTTTTCAGACTTATCGTTTTATCTGTTTAGGGCTATTGGCCTTGATCTCAGGGACCTAAATAGGCTCAATCTTCACTTTCCATTTCCGAGCTTATCCCGAAATCCTCCTGGACTTGGATAGAATCAACCTATAATCTGAAATCTTCTGAACCTAACCAAAGATCCTCCAGAACCTGGATAGACTTAATCTATAATCTGAAATCTTCTAAACCTACCCAGAGATCCTCCAGAACCTGGATAAGCTCGGTCTGTAATATGAAATTATATCTAAAACTAGTGTAAGACCCGCGTTTTACGCGGGGTTGAAATAAATTTATAATTTATTAATTAAATAAATAATTTTTTAAACATACATAAAATTTTAAATTTCTTTATTCTATTAAAAGATAAAAAATTATTCATTCTATTAAAAGATAAAAGATAAACTTATAATATAATTTTAATTTATTATTTACCATACAAAAGTTTCTGATGTTAATTATAAAGTTAGAATAAAATTGATGTAATTTTTTTTTTATGACGGTTATTCTATTTTTCAAAACCAAATTTTATATAACATTTCTTTAAAATTTCATTTTAATTATATTGTCGTATAATCAGTCATCAATTCACATAATTCTATCGAAATCAAATATTATTACACCACACCATATCAATTTACCCTAATTATTCAGTCCTAATTATACGCAAAAGTTTTTGCCTAAAAGTTATAATAGATTTTACATTAAGAGCTCCCTATTTCAAGAGAAATATGAAATATTTGGAAAATTAAATAGTAAAAGAATATATTCTCTACATCTCGTGATTATTTGCACTTTTTTTTTTTATTGGATATCTCAAAGTTATACTTGTACACTCCCAATATATAAATGTAATTTATATAATGACTCATTCAAATTCAACCCTAAATTAATGATGTAGTCTTAAACCAAATTTCATTAGAAACATTTATGTTTATTAATTCATCAGAAACAATTATCTTTAGTAATTTATAATCAATTAGATATTTGATGTATCAATTAATTATTCAAAATATATAAACACAAATTATAAATTTAACATATATAAATACAGCTAGACACCATTAATTATATTATATATATATATAACAATTCTAAATCTATAAAATATATATATATATATATATATATATATAACAATTCTAAATCTATAAATAGTTTACTATATATATATACCTTCCGTAATTATTATATATTAAAATATTAATATTAGTAACTATAAAATATGTGCATAAATCATTTGTTGATTTCCCTTTAATTTTAAAATTATTTTAAAAAAATTAACGAAAATTTGGGATTACCTTACTTCTGTATAATTTTCTTCTAATTATTGTATTTTCTTATGAGCGAACATGAGAAAATTATGACATGATTTTAATTAATTTATGTGGTTAGTTTTATTGTAAAATTTGATTAATTTAAATATATGCCAACTCAATAATCAATATCTCATTTGATGTGTAGGTGATACATTAAATTGATTTTTTAATTTTATTCCTCAATTATATTACTATAATTTAGAATTTAAAAATGATTTCCATATATTAATTCTAAATTTAAGTGTAAAATTTATTTCAATTAATGTGACTAACTAAAGTACATTATTGTGAAAGTAGCATTGAATAGGGTCTAACAATTTCATTATAATTTGTTTTAAGACAAATTTCCATATAATTAAGTTAGAAGTTTAATTCGAATTTAAGGTTAAGTTCCATATAAGTAGGTCAACCATTTAATTTGATATTAAAATTAGTTTAATAATCTATTACTTAAAATAATTATTTAATATCCATGAGATTTAATTGAATAAATTATGTCGGTTTAAATTTAATGACATGTGCTAAAAATAATTATTTAAACAATTCTAAATATAAATAAATGTAAATGAATTAATTAAATTGAAATTCCTAAAATTTTGAAATTTCTTTAATATTATACATGTATTTAACAACTTACAATAAAAAAAACATAACCGTGATTATTAAAAATATAAATTGAAAGATGTATTTATAAATTAAATGAAATTAAAGAAATAAGCATATAGTATAAATATGTTGTAAATATTAATTGTTTACATTAATTAGAGAAAATTAATTTAATATTATGAAACAATTAATTTAATAACATGTGATTTCAACGTATAGGGTACAATTGGATTAAATATATATAGCAAATTGTTTAACATTATAGAAAATTGTATCCAAAGAATATAAGGTACAATTAATTAGCTTAATTTATGAAATAGTAAGTTTGCAATATACTACATTAATGTGCAATTAGATTTTTATGTGGATTGATCATATTTTTTGCTGCATTTTTACGTCACATTTTCCATAATTGTAGCAATGTAAGTAGCTACATGTCTACTTGATTGTAGTCTAACACTTTCCATAATTTTAGCAATGTGTAATAGATACATAATTCAACACCATACCTATTCAATGCTATTAAACTTATAATTTTATACTATTAATTACAGTACATTTTGATTCACAACTCTATTAAACTTATAATTGTAATTAAATTCTTCGAAATTCATAATTAATTTTTAACAGAAAATTTTAATTTCATTAATTCTTGGAAATTCATTTTATTTTTATATTATTTTTAGAATAATAAACTATATCTTTAAATGTATTTTCGATAAAAAAATATTTTTTCTAATTAAGAGCTACAAAAAAAAAAAAAAAAAAAATGAAAATTCAGTTTGTTGCATGAACATGAATAAGTTTCCTTAATTTATGAAAATCACTTTTACTAATACAATTCTATAACTTCTATAATTTAGAATTAATGTCAGAATAACAAAATAATTTAACAAATGTTCACGATAATTCAGTAACTAAATAAATTAATAATTCAAACTTTTAATTATGGTAAAAAAAAAAAGTTATGGTGCATTTAATAAATTAAACGTCGCGTGAATATTTCTCCCATGAAGGTAACCGTTTCAATGTATTTTTCATATTTGTAGGTAACATATTAATTTAAATTTTATTATATTAATAACATAATTAATTACATTTCTTCAAATTAACAAATATTAAATGTAAACTTTAAAGAGATGGTTGAACTTGAAGAACTAACAAAATGTATGAAATCAATAATAATAAATTATATTTATTACATAAAAATCATTAATTAAAGTTGGTTTTATTCATAAATCCATTTTTACACTTCACATTTTTTTATTCATTTTAAGGGAGGTTTTTAAGTTCTTGTTTGATTTTTTTCAATTCAACCTCATATCAGGGTTTTAAGAAACAAAAAATTGTAATATGAATGGGAAGCAATAATGCCTTGAGAAGTAATTAGAAGCAAAAAAAAATTGTGATAATCCTTGAATAAAGTTCAAGCCAAATTCAACTTGATGTGATTCATATAGATCTCATTTAGATGGAGTAGTATGAGTGAATATCAAGCATATAGAAACTAAATTAGGAAAATAAAATTTCTCTCTCTATTAAAGATCAAAAACAATATTAACAAAGAAAAATAGTTAATACTTGTGACATTCTTTATATTTGAAATACATGTGACAATATTCTTAATACTTCAAATACTTGTGGCATTCTTGATACCTACAAAGATGAATGAATGAGAAATGAGTGATTGAAATGAATGAAAGAAAATGAGATTTATATAGGAGTAAAATTAAGGGTGAATGGTGGAGATTAAAATGTAATTAAGTTAATCCCAAATCAGGGGCACGTGTTAAGATTTAAAACTTTAAAGTTGAGATTGAAAGTTTGGAAAAGAGAATGAATGAAGGAGAATAGGAGAAATTTGAAATGAAGTAATTTCAAGAAGAGGAGGTTGAAATAGATTAATGTGGTTGTGACATGTGTCACAACAAAAGTTTGTAAATATATATATATAGATATGGAAACATGTTAATCGTGTGCAATAAAAACAATAATTATATTAATCTTTGCTTCCAAAATCATAATCATCATCAACGTCTAATCATTAATTCTACCACATAAAGTAATCACAAGACTCAACATGTGAATTGCTTACCCATGCTTCTACGATTTCAAGTAATTCTCAATTCTAAGATTGTTTCTAGAGTATCAATCATGTAAGCTTAGGAGAATCATGCTTAATTCAATGGAAAAAATAAGTCAGTGTCATATATGTCAATATCATTAAAACATGCTCATAGCAATATCAAATTACTATAAAAGATCTAATACTTTAGGCTCTATCAAACACTTGTACTAACCTATAGTACTGATGCACTTATCATATCTCTGCCTCGTACTCCCACGTTTAGATTTTGGACCTCGAGGCCCTAAATACTCTTCCTCATACCTCCAAGTTTTGATTCTGGACCTCGGGGTCCTGAATACTCTGCCTCGTACCTGCAGATTCGATCCTGGGATCCTGGACCTCGGGGCCCTAAATACTCCACCTCGTACCTCCAAGTTTGGATTTTGGACCTCGGGGTCCTGAATACTCTGCTGCTCGTGGAGGGGCACGAATGTTGTCATCCCCTGCAGCGGCGGGAGGTATCTCATTGCCAGGTCTACTCCTGAGGGCTCCAGACGTGCCGACAATATCACCCCCTGTAGAGATAGGGGTGTCTCGAGCCTCTTCCATCAGGTTCTGACATTTTACAGGTGCGGGGGACGGATTTGCCCCTGAAGAAACGAATACAAGTTATTTTCCCGAACTTCCCTAGAGTAGGCGTGATTGTGTTAGTTCAAACAGGTAGAAAATCGTGAGAAGATCCCTTAGACGTTCCCACAGACGGCGCCAGTTGTTGTGCCACAAATTGCACAGAGGGATTAGATATCCGTTGAGTTAGATATCCCAATTTCCAAACTCGTACAAATAATCCGAGCACGCTTCCTTCTCTAAAATGACTCTTCAAGAACCTGCAAAAGACACGTCGGAGGGGAGTCCGGCCCGGATACTCCGACGCTCAAGTCAGTATGGGTGATTCAGTATATCACAAGGACTCAAGAGTCCTTTCTTTATCAATAAGATTCTCGAAAGATATCAGAATATTCGTAAGAAGTATAATAGGTTATGTAATATTAGAGATCGTAAACTGTAAATGTACCTAAGCTTGCCTAGTTATAGAGGAATCCTACCTGAGGGGAAGTTAGGTTTTCCCCTAATCTCGGATCTGCCACCTTTTTCTCTCTTTGAATTAGTCCACCTGCCTTTGAACTCCCAATCCCTGAAAAGACGCAACCACTTCCTCCTCTAGATTTCAGCCGCTGAGTAGAGGAAGAATGAGTCTTCCTCTATCCAATCTTATCCCGTTTTATATGGAACCTCTCCTAAACTTTCGGCCAACTAATTCCCCTCAGGGCCAGGTCTTCCTGATATCTCTCCCCTGAGGTCCTTGGGTGGAGGTCCCTCCGGAGGGACACCCGGATGCGATTCTCTATTCTGAGGAGTCCTCTTTAAGTTCGTATCCTCTCATCAATCATATCCTCTATACACGTGTCGACTTCTCACGAGGTGACAATTTTAGGCCGCATCAATATTTTTATTCTTTTCTATTTTATTTTCAAATATTAAGCCTCACCAACTTTGCTAGAGTTGCTAGGCCTGTTATCAGTTACCATTTGTGGTACGACCTTCCAAATTGTATGGTGGACATCCCGTTTATCAATTGCAACTACTAAAAAAAGAAGTTTTAACTTAAAAAAAATTAAAATTATGTTTTCAAATATCTCAAAACTAGTGTAAGACCCGCGTTTTACGCGGAGTTGAAATAAATTTATAATATATTTTAATCTTAATTTATTAATTAAAAAATAATTTTTAAAATATGTATAGTTTGTAAATTTATTATTCTATTTTAAAATAAAAAAATAAAATGTTATAGCAATATAGATTATATGTATAAAAAAATATACTCGAATAGAGAACATTAATCTTATCCTCAAAATACTTATTTGTACAAGTTATCAAATACGGAGTACATACCAATTATTGGATTAGGTGCATTCAAAATATGCAAAATTTAAATTATTCTTAAGAATATCAATCTTCCAGCAAAATTCTCAGGGCTTATCACTAAGATTACCATTTTCAACTTTTAAAACTCAACTATCTCGTTGGAAGTGTTGTTATCGTTAGAATTTCTAGTCTGCAACATAATGTTTCTCGTTAGTTTTAGTACCTTACAATGTTTTCATAAATAGAGAGATGTAATGGTAGGGTAAACTATAATTTATCTAGAACCCTTAGGTATAATAGGTAGAATGTGTCGAATATCTCCACCAAGATCGACTGTCTTTCCTCCAAAAGATAAATCAGACGTCCAAACATCAAGACTTCTAACTATGTCTTTTAGACTTTGATTAAAATATGTTATACATTAGTGCCTCGTCCCATATTATCAGTTTTATCTTTAGTATAAGAGTTGATAAATGAGTACTATTAGGCTTCCTCCGTCCCACAAAAATTTGCACACTTGCAATATTTTGATGTCTTATACAAATTTGTACACTAAAAAAAGGAAGCATCGCCATAAGTCATAACCTCCACCCTTAAAATATACACACATTTACTCATTACTTTTTAAACTCAATCTACATTTTTCTTTATTGATCATAAAAGTTTATAAAACTAAAACGTAACTCATTAAATTTTTTTAAACATTTCTTAAAATGCGTGCAATTCCAATGGTGAAAATTTTCTTGGCGCGGATGGATAATGTTGCAGGTCGATGACTCGGTGTCGGAATATAAAATTTCGAATGTGCAATATGTCCTTCAGACAATTGGAGAAAAGCTATACCACTGTGATGTGCCAAAAATTGCACGATCGGATTAGATGTCCTCGGAGTCGGATATCTAAGTTCCCGAATGTTTTAGAAATAATTCAGGTACACTGCTTCCTCTGGAATGATCCTCCAGGAACCTGCAAAAGACACACCGGAGGGAGCTCCGGTGCGGACACTCTGATGCCTAAGTCAGTATAGGGCTTTTAATATATCACAAGGACCTCGAGATCCTTATTTTATCAAATCAGGCTCTCAAATAATATCAAAAGTCCGTTTTGTACGAAATGTATCAAGTTTTATAAAGGTAAGAAAGTCTAACCTAGAAATCTCCTTCGGTTTACCTTTTTATAAAGCCTTTCTCTTGGGAAGAAGTTAGAGCCTCCCCTTATCTCGGAGCTGCCTCTAAGACTCGGCCCTGCCAAGTGGACCGAGTCTTCCCTTCTCTCCACCTCCGGAAAGACCGGGGCCACTCTCCCTAGTGGACTCTTTCCACTACAATGAAGGAGAGAAGAATCTTTCTTTGGTCAATCTTAGTCCGATTCTTGCGGAGTTCTCCTATATTCTCGGTCTACCAATTCATATCAAGACTAAGTCTTCCTGATGTTTCTCTCCGGGTGGAGCTCCCTCCAGAGGGACTTCCAGGAGAGATTCTTTATCCAGAGAGTATTCCATAATCCAATACTTCCACTTTTATCCTATCCTCCATACACGTGTCGACTTCTTATCGGATGACATTTTTAGGCCGCATCATCTACTCCCCCCTACTCTCGTAAAAGGGGTATAACTTTTGTGAGAGTAGAAAATTCCAGTGAGCCTAGTACAGAGGCGTTTCTGGAGAGACGTGTATTATTCATGCTTCGGAGAGGAATTTCAAAAGTGCTCCCCTTCGGAGATTTTTCTGTCTTGGCCACCTATAATTTGGCAATGGCCTGACTCTTGGCTTCATAACCTTCAAAGAGTTTTCTCAAGAACTTTAGGGAATCTCTCCCCCTTTCAAGGAATCACCTCTAGTTTCAAGTGGCTCGAGGAGGTTTTCCTTGACTTTTAGCCAAATTTTTGTTTTCTAAGTACCCATCTTGGGTCTTAGTTACGGGGAGATGCTCCCCAGTTCTCCTTGGCCTCTGAGTCTCTACTTGTCTCCCACTTTCGTTTAAAAGATTTTGATTCATAAAACCTTTCTTTTCATTGATTAATCCTTTTGGGTTTCCATCAGGGTGAGGACTCTCTGGAGCTCCTCGGCCCCTAGGCCTCCGAGTGTTTCTCACTCTCATTCTTAAAAGATTTTGATTCATAAAATCTTCTCATTTCATTGACTAACCCTTTTGGGTTTCAAGCATGGTGAGGGCTCTCTGGAGCTCCTCGGCCTCTAGGCCTCTGAGTGTTTCTCACTCTCATTCTTAAAAGATTTTGATTCATAAAATCTTCTCATTTCAGTAACCCACTTGGGTCTCAAGTAAGATGAGGGCTCTCTGGAGCACCTCGGCCTCTAGGCCTCTGAGTGTTTCTCACTCTTATTCTTAAAAGATTTTGATTCATAAAATCTTCTCATTTCAGTAACCCACTTGGGTCTCAAGTAAGATGAGGGCTCTCTGGAGCACCTCGGCCTCTAGGCCTCTGAGTGTTTCTCACTCTTATTCTTAAAAGATTTTGATTCATAAAATCTTCTCATTTCAGTAACCCACTTGGGTCTCAAGTAAGATGAGGGCTCTCTGGAGCACCTCGGCCTCTAGGCCTCTGAGTGTTTGTCACTCTTATTTTTAAAAGATTTTGATTCATAAAATCTTCTCATTTCAGTAACCCACTTGGGTCTCAAGTAAGATGAGGGCTCTCTGGAGCACCTCGGCCTCTAGGCCTATGAGTGTTTCTCACTCTTATTCTTAAAAGATTTTGATTCATAAAATCTTCTCATTTCATTGACTAACCCTTTTGGGTTCCAAGCATGGTGAGGGCTCTCTGGAGCTCCTCGGCCTTTAGGCCTCTGAGTGTTTCTCACTCTCATTCTTAAAAGATCTTGATTCATAAAATCTTCTCACTTCATTGATTAACCCTTTTGGGTTCCAAGCATGGTGAGGGCTCTCTGGAGCTCCTCGGCCTCTAGGCCTCTGAGTGTTTCTCACTCTTATTCTTAAAAGATTTTGATTCATAAAATCTTCTCATTTCATTGATTAACCCTTTTGGGTTTCAAGCATGGTGAGGGCTCTCTGAAGCTCCTCGGCCTCTAGGCCTCTGAGTGTTTCTCACTCTCATTCTTAAAAGATTTGGACTCATAAAATCTTCTCATTTCATTGACTAACCCTTTGGGTTTCCATCAGGGTGAGGACTCTCTGGAGCTCCTC
This sequence comes from Galeopsis tetrahit, assembly GCA_963675135.1. Taxonomy (NCBI): domain Eukaryota; kingdom Viridiplantae; phylum Streptophyta; class Magnoliopsida; order Lamiales; family Lamiaceae; genus Galeopsis; species Galeopsis tetrahit. The sequence goes on along the minus strand of OY776125.1, from coordinate 15,764,350 downwards.
GGCCCCTAGGCCTCTGAGTGTTTCTCACTCTCATTCTTAAAATATTTTGATTCATAAAATCTTTTCACATCATTGATTAACCCTTTTGGGTTCCAAGCATGGTGAGGGCTCTCTTGAGCTCCTCGGCCTCTAGGCCTCTGAGTGTTTCGCACTCTCATTCTTAAAAGATCTTGATTCATAAAATCTTCTCACTTCATTGATTAACCCTTTTGGGTTCCAAGCATGGTGAGGGCTCTCTTGAGCTCCTCGGCCTCTGAGTGTTTCTCACTCTCATTCTTAAAAGATTTTGACTCATAAAATCTTCTCATTTCATTGACTAACCCTTTTGGGTTTCCATCAGGGTGAGGACTCTCTGGAGCTCCTCGGCCCCTAGGCCTCTGAGTGTTTCTCACTCTCATTTTTAAAAGATTTTGATTCATAAAATCTTCTCACTTCATTGATTAACCTTTTTGGGTTCCAAGCATGGTGAGGGCTCTCTGGAGCTCCTCGGCCTCTAGGCCTTTGAGTGTTTCTCACTCTCATTCTTAAAAGATTTTGATTCATAAAATCTTCTCATTTCATTGATTAACCCTTTTGGGTTTCAAGCATGGTGAGGGCTCTCTAGAGCTCCTCGGCCTCTAGGCCTCTGAGTGTCTCTCACTCTCAATTCAAGGTGTTGATCATATCAAGACCCTTCAAGTTCAAGTAATCCGCTTGGATTTAGAGTAGGGTGAGGAACTTTCTAGCTTCCCTCGGCCTCGTGGCCTTTAAGTATTTTTCACTTTTGTATTCTCATATCTCATATATGCTCAGTGATCTAAAGATCCTTCATCATTTCATCACTCCTAATTTTCAAACTTAGTCATCCGGCTACTTAGGGTGGTTAGCCGTCACGCGTTTCAGAATGCTCAAAGTATGCTTATGAATCATATCTTAAATTGTTAGGAAATATGTGCTCATACAAATTTCCAAGAATCTCCAAATGTTTTCATCACATCTTATAAAATCTTCAAATATTCATCAAAGATAAACATACATTTTAACATAATTTAGAAAAAATTAGACTCATCACTAATAAAAAACACGTTCTTAGCCATGCCTAAATTCTCAATCATTCTCTCGATTCAATCACGAAATTCTCCTAAGTAATTACCTTAGCATTTCTCAAATCAATCATTTCTGAAGCTTTAGCAAATGCTCATATGCTTCGAGGTTTTATGCTCTAAACAACTACGTCTAGGTAACTCATATCATTTTACAAAGTAAAATCTAAAGTAAAAAAGTAAAATATACACTTTTCACTTACGTGGCTTCATATCAGCATCTCGGAGGTAGTAGGCCTAGACCCTTCATCACCCCCTTTAAGCATCGAAGTGTAAGGCATTTGCAAGGTCCGTCATCATGCTCGTCTCCGAATATCGCATCTCAACACCCTAGATGATCTTAATCACCTAATAGATCGACTCTTGGGTATATCCTTCTTTACAGTAGCCTTGTAGCCCTCATGACTACCTGCTCATCCTTTATGGGTTTCTTTTATCACGTAATCTCCTTCGGGAGACATCTTAGATAGGGATGGGTCAACGATCGTTTGTATAATTGGCCACCCAAGATGTTGTATCTTAACCGCAAAGCTCGAGCTTCTCCAGAAGCTGCGGGGGCTGGTCCTTTATTCAGCTCTTCTCAACTTTTGAATATCAAATTTCAGCACCCTGGGGAGGGTTTGGTCAGCTTCAGCAGCTAGGCTCGGTGGAGCTTCAATCATACAGGCTTAATCTGAAATCTGAAGTCACATCTAGAATATCGAGGCATGTCAATAATACAAAATTCATAGATAAGTATGTTAGCCCCAAATTCTGAAGTCACGAATCATTATTAGTCCTTAGTCATGGATTCTAGAGCATATAGTAACCACATAAACTCAACGTGCTACTCATGCTCTCTAGTATCTCAAGTCAATTTTCAAATTTTAACATCAAATCTAGAGCGTCTAGACATAATAATCACGTAAAAGTAGGAGGGTCGTACTTGATTTAGGGAAAACAAAGTATGATACGCATATCAATCTCATAATGACATACTTATAACAATATCGAATCAACGAATATCATAGCTTATTCATGTCACACTCATCATGACATACTCATTATAAAATCACGTTAGCATAAAAGATCTAAATTTTTTTAGCTTTATCAAATTTTGTACTAACCGGTGGTATCGATATACTCGTTATTTGGGGATCAGCACCATAGCAGGCTAAATATCATAATCCAGCTACTCGTTTGGTTCTCCATAGTTCTCTGCTCTTTCGGGCTCCTCCAGGACCTCTAGGTTCTCCAGGTTTACTTGTATATCAATCCCGAATTGATCCTGTAAAGATACACCAAAAAAGGGGGCCTCCCACACAGGTTATCAAGTGCTCAGATAAGCTCCATAAGCCTCAATTATATAATTTAAATATGAAATAAGGGAATTTCAGATCTGGATGATCTCCATCAACCTCCAAGACCTCTGTAGGTTCCAATCTCAGTTGGGTATATTTCTAAAACGTCCCTCGAGGCCCAGATCGGGATCCTCCCGCAGCATTGCGGTTTCCTGTTCCTCCGGAGTTTCGGGGAGCTTCTGGGCTGGACCTCCTTGCTGTAGATTCTCTCTTCCTCTCTCCACTAGCTGGTTTCACCTCCAGCCTCTTGGCTTGCCTCACCTCTTCGAGGGTGAGATACTTTTCAGCTCTGAAGATTCTTAAGTTCTCTACCCGCTTCAGATAATCAATCATCCTCTCACCCACTCTAGTTTTCGGACTTATCGTTTTGTCTGTTTAGGGCTATTGGCCTTGATCTCAGGGACCTAAATAGGCTCAATCTTCACTTTCCATTTCCGAGCTTATCCCGAAATCCTCCTGAACTTGGATAGAATCAACCTATAATCTGAAATCTTCTGAACCTATCCAGAGATCCTCTAGAGCTTGGATAGACTTAATCTGTAATCTGAAATCTTCTGAACCTACCCAGAGGTCCTCCAGAACTTGGGTAGACTTAATCTACAATCTGAAATCTTCTGAACCTATCCAGAGATCCTCCAGAGCTTGGATAGACTTAATCTGTAATCTGAAATCTTCTGAACCTACCCAGAGGTCCTCCAGAACTTGGGTAGACTTAATCTACAATCTGAAATCTTCTGAACCTATCCAGAGATCCTCCAGAGCTTCGATAGACTTAATCTGTAATCTGAAATCTTCTGAACCTATCCAGAGATCCTCCAGAGCTTGGATAGACTTAATCTGTAATCTGAAATCTTCTGAACCTACCCAGAGGTCCTCCAGAACTTGGGTAGACTTAATCTACAATCTGAAATCTTCTGAACCTACCCAAAGGTCCTCCAGAACTTGGGTAGACTCGGTCTGTAATATGAAATTATATCTAAAATATGGAAACATGTTAATCGTGTGCGAAATCATAATCATCATCAGCGTCTAATCATTAATTCTACCACATAAAGTAATCACAAGACTCAACATGTGAATTGCTTACCCATGCTTCTACGATTTCAAGTAATTCTTAATTCTAAGATTGCTTCTAGAGTATCAATCATGTAAGCTTAGGAGAATCATGCTTAATTCAATGGAAAAAATAAGTTTGTGTCATATATGTCAATATCATTAAAATATGCTCATAGCAATATCAAATTACTATAAAAGATCTAATACTTTAGGCTCTATCAAACACCTGTACTAACCTGTAGCACCGATGCACTTATCATATCTTTGCCTCGTACTCCCATGTTTAGATTTTGGACCTCGAGGCCCTAAATACTCTGCTGCTCGTGGAGGGGCACGAATGTTGTCGTCCTCTGCAGTGCCTGGAGGTATCTCCTTGCCAGGTCCACTCCCGAGGGCTCCAGACGTGCCAACGATATCACCCCCTATAGAGATAGGGGTGCCTCGAGCCTCTTCCTGGAGTCTTGGAGCAGGCAATTGCACACTCCACATATATGTTCGACAATCCTTATACTCATAATTCCATGATAATAATACATCACTGTGTCAAATCTAGGCAAAGGACTGCCCGTAGAATTTACCAAGCAATGGTCCATCTCCAATTCCATCACTCGAACAGATAGAAATTCGTGAGAAAATCTTTTAAATCGTTTCCCACAGACGGCGCCAGTTGATGTGCCAAAAATTGCACGATCGAATTAGATGTCCTCGGAGTCGGATATCTAAGTTCCCGAATGTTTTAGAAATAATTCAGGTACACTGCTTCCTCTGGAATGATCCTCCAGGAACCTGCAAAAGACACACCGGAGGGAGCTCCGGTGCGGACACTCTGATGCCTAAGTCAGTATAGGGCTTTTAATATATCACAAGGACCTCGAGATCCTTATTTTATCAAATCAGGCTCTCAAATAATATCAAAAGTCCGTTTTGTACGAAATGTATCAAGTTTTATAAAGGTAAGAAAGTCTAACCTGGAAATCTCCTTCGGTTTACCTTTTTATAGAGCCTTTCTCTTGGGAAGAAGTTAGAGCCTCCCCTTACCTCGGAGCTGCCTCTAAGACTCGGCCCTGCCGAGTGGACCGAGTCTTCCCTTCTCTCCACCTCCGGAAAGACCGGGGCCACTCTCCCTAGTGGACTCTTTCCACTACAATGAAGGAGAGAAGAATCTTTCTTTGGTCAATCTTAGTCCGATTCTTGCAGAGTTCTCCTATATTCTCGGTCTACCAATTCATATCAAGACTAAGTCTTCCTGATGTTTCTCTCTGGGTGGAGCTCCCTCCAGAGGGACTTCCAGGAGAGATTCTTTATCCAGGAGAGTATTCCATAATCCAATACTTCCACTTTTATCCTATCCTCCATACACGTGTCGACTTCTTATCGGATGACATTTTTAGGCCGCATCACACTGGATGCCACATTAAAAATTATGTCTCCATGTGATCTTATGGCTGTCGAAAACGTTCTCTATATGAATGACTTATTTATACCACCATATTCATATAAAAAGAAATTAATCCACCAACATGAAAACGAATATATAGTTGCAAGTATTTCTTGTATTACACTACAATGTTCACCAGTTAAAGATAACCTATCACACTCCTCTAATATCTTTGTACGATAATACTTCATTTTTTTCATGAATTAGTGCATTATGTCGTAGAGAAATATAAAAAAATGAGTATTAAATTTAAATAGTTATTTATGTATTTTTATACCTGGTCGATTTATATATTTAAAAAATTTGAACAGTAGAAGGTAAAATATAAAGTAACAAATACTTTATAAGTAAATAAAAAAATTATAATCCAAAGCCCTTGGACAATGCAAGAAATATTCATCTTGATAGTATAGTTGTATCATCTACACACTGTCCAAGTCTAATTAAGATACCTCCCCACAATAAATTGTGCATGCAAGTTCATTGATAATAAGATGAGTTACTAATTACAAATTAACGCAGTAGATAGGCAAACATAAGATTTGAACTTAAAAAAAAAATTGAAGAAGACAATTTAGAGGAAAAAAAAAGCTACTTTATGCTCAATACAGTTATGTCATTTATCATCTAATTCCTCTCAATTTTAGTGTCCACATCAACTTTATACTCAACACCATTCATATTTGTTGCGCATAAGCATAATCAATTTTCACTTCCAGTCTTTAACATTATTAAGAGTCGAACCACACTGAAAATTGAAATAAATATTTCATAAAATAAAAAATTGGATTAGAGTGTGGCCAAATTTATTAAATTACAGTAAAAAAATGTCATCCCTAACAAAGACAGAGCAAACTCATGAAATTAAATTTAGAATTAAATTTCATTTGCTAGTGTTACTTCATAATATTATCTGAAAGAGGTGTATGTCCAACAAAAAAACTGTAGGGGAACTTGTTTTTTGGCATAATATTGGCTACATTAATTATTATTATCAATTAAAATTTCATTATGAATTTAATTTCACAATTAAGTTATAGGAAAATTTACATTATTTGATTGATATATAATCTAAATTGAGACTATATAAATTAGTGCACGAAATTTTTCCCACACTAATTAATGACAACTAATAGTACTAATTTTATAATTTATCCCACAAAAATAATTAATTAATGCCAAATTCAACTAAGATTATTCAACTATTAGAGAATTTATCCCACTAAGATTATTCAACTATTAGAGAATTTTGATTTCCTTAATTTCCGGAAATTCGAAATGAAGTGAAGTATGCGAAATTAAGTGAGATATAGAGTGTTTAATTGGATTAAAAGAACATGCAAGTTTGATAAAGTCAATCCAATCAATTTGATTAAATTCGTTTTCATTTATTTAAGAAAATTCGAAATTAAGTCTATATCTTTCAAATATGAATTTAAAGATATAACATGTGAAATAAAGTGAGATATATATAGATAGATTAATTGAATTAAATTAATATCTTTAGGTTAATGGAATGTTTAAGTAATGATTGTTCTTAACATATAAAAAATAATGATTACATTATTGAAAGGTTTTGTTCACGTTTTATTTAAAATCATATAACAAAATTTCTCCAAAATATAAAGGACTGAATTATGAAGATAAAATAATTAAAATAAATATTTAAATGAAATGTTGAATACAATTTGGTGTCGAAAATAAATCTTGAATCATAAAAAAAAGTTAATTACATTATGAATATAAAGTGCATTCCTAAATAAGAGAAAAAAATTATAGAGATATATACATTCAAAAGGATTGTAATTAATATTGATAATTGTCATGGCTCTAATTGCAGCTCTTGAATTCGTGAGGACTCTCATGGTTGCTCTTGAATTTGTGAGGGCTGTGATGGTTGTTCTTGTGTTGCTCTTGAATTTGTGAGGGCTTTGATGGTTTCTCTTGAGTTTGTGGGGGCTCTCATATAATCAAGAAGTCATATAATTTGTCATCTAATCAGAATTAAAACAGATACACAAAAAAGAAATGACATTGAATCATAATCATAGAAAGAAGGGCTACGAAATTAAATTATTCAAAAAACTATGTGACATCGGATCAGAATCAGGGTTGAAAGTGTAGACATTTCTAAAGTTCTCTGAAAATGAATGTTGGAAATGAAAGTAGGAGGGTTATTATATAGGAGATTATATAAAGATCGAACGGTTAATACCAATTTGTTTAAATGGACGGATGAGATTAAAATGAAAAGGAGGAAAATGAGGTGAGAAGAGAATTTTTAAAAGGAAGAACATTGAGAAGAAAGATATTGTGGCAAACGAATCATATTGCGACACGTGGAAGCCCAAAAGTTTGCAAATATATATTATTAAGATTAAGATTAGATCAAATGTTATTATTATTTTTCCAACATTTTTTTTGTCCTATTCTCCTCAATTGACTCATACACCCTCAACAAAAAGTTATTTATATCTCTTATAATACTAGTCAGGGTGTCGTAACGTGTCGTAATGACTACCGTAGTCAGTTAATCTAAGCCATTAAAAATCTAATCTAAAGGTTTAGATTTGATGACCTGTTACCTTTTGTAAATTTTACGATATGTATTGTCGTAATGTGTCGTAATGTGTCATAAATTTGTATTTTCTATTAAATTAAATTAATTAAAATATATTATTGTAAATTTACATTTTTATCCTTATACAATAAAATAATTTATTACAACAATTATCTACACCCGCTAATTTTACGAGTTCATCCCAAATCATTTTTTGCCATAGTTATCTGCACCCATTCATTTTATGAGTTCACCAAAATCATTTTTTACCATAGTTATCTGCACCCATTCATTTTATGAGTTCACCCCCAAATTATTTCTTTTTTACAACGGTTATCTACACCCGCTCATTTTATGAGTTCACCCCCAAATTATATTTTTACCAAAGTTATCTACACCCGCTCATTTTATGAGTTCACCCCCAAATTATTTTTATACCACAATTATCTGCACCCGCTCATTTTATGAGTTCACCCCAAAATATTTTTTTTAAAAATAATTACATTTAAAAGACTATATTATTTTTTTATTAATTAACACAAAATATAATAAAATCAACCCTTATTTATACATTTACAATCTACAACCGAGTCATTGCCGAGTTACCGTCGATTCACCACCAAATCACTCATATTTTTAGAAAAAAAATCGTAAAAACATAATTAAAAAAAACTATCGAGATTAGGCACAAATTTCAATTTTTTTTCTTTTTAATTTTTCTTCCCATTTTCAATTTTTATTCCAAACTTTTTATTTCTTCGTTTTTTTTTTTTTCTACTTTTTTTTCATTAGTATATTTTTTAGTTTTAATACAAAATAATATTATATGTATGATTTTATTATAATCCCTCAGTCCCAATGAAAGCTCCTCATGAGCTTCGGACACAGAGGTTAAAAAATATGATATAATAAGTGGATGTATGAGAGGTGATATGATTGAGAGATAGAAGAATATAATGAAATGTGAGAGAGAATAGTTTGGCAAAAAAGGAATGAGTAACTTTCATTGGGACAAACGAATAAGGAAAGTTGGGTAGCTTTCAATAGGAAGGAGGGAGTAGTCGGTAATACAACAAGTAATAACCAGTAATACCATAAACAGTAATTAGTAATACCATTAACAATAATTAGTAATACCACGAACATTAATCAGTAATACCATCAATATTAATCAGTAAAATTTTATACAATAACAAATAATTTCACACATCTAATTATATTCAATAATACAAAAAATAATTATCAGTAATACTATGAACAGTAAGTAGTAATACCATGAACATTGAATAGTAATATCTCATACAATAACAAATAATTCCACAAATCTAATTATATTCAATAATACCAAAAACAATTATCAGTAATACCATAAACAAACCATAAAAATAATAATAATCAGGAATAAATAATTTCACATAATCAGTAATACCACAATTAATAATTGATGTGCCAAAAATTGCACGGTCGGATTATATATCCTAGGGATCAGATATCCAAATTTCCGAGTGCTTAGACCTGATTTGGGTACACTGCTTCCGCTGGAATGATCTTCCAGGAACCTGCAAAAGACACACCGGAGGGGGCTCCGGTGCGGACGCTCCGACGCTCAAGTCAGTATCAGAATCTTTGTATATCATAAGGACCTCAAAGTCCTTGATTTATCAGATCAAGCTCTCGAAGAATATCAGAAGTATGTTTGATACGAAATGTATTAAGTTTTGTTAAAGTAAAAAGTCTAACCTGGAAATCTCCTCGAATTTACCTATTTATAGAGATACTTTCTGGAGAGGAAGTCAAGCCTTCCTCTTATTTCGGAGCTGCCCATAAGACTCGGCCCTGCTGAGTGGACGAAGTCCTCTTTTCTCTCCACTCCCTGAAGACTCGGCGACACTCCTTCTTAGTGGACTTTGTTCCCTAAGATAAAGGAGGATAAGGTCTTCCTTTTATCGAGTCTAGACCGAAAATGGCGGGATTTCCCTATATTTACGGCCCATAAATTCATATCAAGACTGATTCTTCTCGCTGCCCTTCTCCAGACGAAGCTCTCTCCAGAGGGACCTCTAGAGAGGATTCCCTATCCAGGGAGTATTACACAATCCAATCCTTTCACTTTGACATTATCTTTTATACACGTGTCGACTCCTTATTAGGTGACATTTTTAGGCCGCATCATCTACTCCCCCCTACTCTCGTAAAAGGGAGATATCTTTTGTGAGAGTAGAAAATTCAAGTAATTCCAGCACAGAGACATTTCTGGAGAGACGTGTATGATTCCAGCTCAAGAGGGAAATTTCGAAAATATTTTCCTCCATGAGTTTTAAGTAGATCGGGGGGTTTTCCTCGGCCTCTAGGCCTCTGCATATCTTTTCCTTTCGTTCCCCAGAGATCTTAGTTCTTGGGAAGTAATTCTCTTGGGTTTCGGGCTAGAGGAATAACCCTCCAGCTTTTCTTGGCAAAAGATTTTGGTTCATAAACTCTTTCTTTCATTTTTAAGTGACCCACTTGGGTCTCAAGTATGGTGAGGAGCTCTCCAGCTCTCTTCGGCCTCTAGGCCTCCGAGCGTCTTTCACTCTTATTCTCAGAAGATTTTGATTCATAAAATCTTTCTTTTCATTGAATAACCCTTTTGGATCTCAAGCATGATGAGGGCTCTACGGAGCTCCTTGGCCTCTAGGCCTCTGAGTGTCTCTCACTCTTATTCTTAAAAGATTTTAATTCATAAAATCTTCTCATTTCATTGATTAACCCTTCTGGGTCTCAAGTAAGATGAGGGCTCTCCGGAGCTCCTTGGCCTCTAGGCCTCTGAGTATCTCTCACTCTTATTCTTAAAAGATTTTAATTCATAAAATCTTCTCATTTCATTGATTAAACCTTCTGGGTCTCAAGTAAGATGAGGGCTCTCTGGAGCACCTCGGCCTCTAGGCCTCTGAGTGTTTCTCACTCTTATTCTTAAAAGATTTTAATTCAAAAAATCTTCTCATTTCAGTAACCCACTTGGGTCTCGAGTAGGATGAGGGCTCTCTGGAGCACCTCGGCCTCTAGGCCTCTGAGTGTTTCTCACCCTTATTCATAAAAGATTTTAATTCAAAAAATCTTCTCATTTCAGTAACCCACTTGGGTCTCGAGTAGGATGAGGGCTCTTTGGAGCACCTCGGCCTCTAGGCCTCTGAGTGTTTCTCACTCTTATTCTTAAAAGATTTTAATTCAAAAAATCTTCTCATTTCAGTAACCCACTTGGGTCTCGAATAGGATGAGGGCTCTTTGGAGCACCTCGGCCTCTAGGCCTCTGAGTGTTTCTCACTCTTATTCTTAAAAGATTTTAATTCAAAAAATCTTCTCATTTCAGTAACCCACTTGGGTCTCGAGTAGGATGAGGGCTCTCTGGAGCACCTCGGCCTCTAGGCCTCTAAGTGTTTCTCACTCTTATTCTTAAAAGATTTTAATTCAAAAAATCTTTTCATTTCAGTAACCCACTTGGGTCTCGAGTAGGATGAGGGCTCATTGGAGCACCTCGGCCTCTAGGCCTCTGAGTGTTTCTCACTCTTATTCTTAAAAGATTTTAATTCAAAAAATCTTCTCATTTCAGTAACCCACTTGGGTCTCGAGTAGGATGAGGGCTCTTTGGAGCACCTCGGCCTCTAGGCCTCTGAGTGTTTCTCACTCTTATTCTTAAAAGATTTTAATTCAAAAAATCTTCTCATTTCAGTAACCCACTTGGGTCTCGAGTAGGATGAGGGCTCTCTGGAGCACCTCGGCCTCTAGGCCTCTGAGTGTTTCTCACTCTTATTCTTAAAAGATTTTAATTCAAAAAATCTTCTCATTTCAGTAACCCACTTGGGTCTCGAGTAGGATGAGGGCTCTCTGGAGCACCTCGGCCTCTAGGCCTCTGAGGGTTTCCCACTCTTAATTCAAGGTGTTGATCATATCAATACCTTTCAAGTTCAAGTAATCCGCTTGGATTTAGAATAGGGTGAGGAACTTTCTAGCTTCCCTCAACCTCGTGGCCTTTAATTGTTTCTCACTTTTGAATTCTCATATCTCATATATGCTCAGTGATCTACAGATCCTTCATCATTTCATCACTCCTAATTTTAAAACTTAGCCATCCGACTACTCAGGGTGGTTAGCCCTCACGCGTTTCAGAATGCTCAAAGTATGCTTATGAATCATATCTTAAATTGTTAGGAAATATGTGCTCATACAAGTTTCCAAAAATCTCCAAATGTTTTCATCACATCTCATAAAATCTTCAAATATTCATCAAAGATAAACATACCTTTTAACATAATTTAGAAAAAATTAGACTCATCACTAATCAAAAACACGTTCTTAACCATGCCTAAATTCTCAATCATTCTCTCGATTCAATCACGAAATTCTCCTAAGTAATTACCTTAGCATTTCTCAAATCAATCATTTCTGAAGCTTTAGCAAATGCTCATATGCTTCGAGGTTTTATGCTCTAAACAACTACGTCTAGGTAACTCATATCATTTTACAAAGTAAAATCTAAAGTAAAAAAGTAAAATATACACTTTTCACTTACGTGGCTTCATATCAGCATCTCGGAGGTAGTAGGCCTAGACCCTTCATCACCCCCTTTAAGCATCGAAGTGTAAGGCATTTGCAAGGTCCGTCATCATGCTCGTCTCCGAATATCGCATCTCAACACCCTAGATGATCTTAATCACCTAATAGATCGACTCTTGGGTATATCCTTCTTTACAGTAGCCTTGTAGCCCTCATGACTACCTGCTCATCCTTCATGGGTTTCTTTTATCACGTAATCTCCTTCGGGAGACATCTTAGATAGGGATGGGTCAACGATCGTTTGTATAATTGGCCACCCAAGATGTAGTATCTTAACCGCAAAGCTCGAGCTTCTCCAGAAGCTGCGGGGGCTGGTCCTTTATTCAGCTCTTCTCAACTTTTGAATATCAAATTTCAGCACCCTAGGGAGGGTTTGGTCAGCTTCAGCAGCTAGGCTCGGTGGAGCTTCAATCATACAAGCTTAATCTGAAATCTGAAGTCACATCTAGAATATCGAGGCATGTCAATCATACAAAATTCATAGATAAGTATGTTAGCCCCACATTCTGAAGTCACGAATCATTATTAGTCCTTAGTCATGGATTCTAGAGCATATAGTAACCACATAAACTCAATGTGCTACTCATGCTCTCTAGTATCTCAAGTCAATTTTCAAATTTTAACATCACATCTAGAGCGTCTAGACATAATAATCACGCAAAAGTAGGAGGGTCGTACTTGATTGTTGGTCCTGAAAGGAGTAGATAACAAGTGTATGGGGGGGGGAATACACTTGTATGCAATTCTTTTTGAACTTTGATCAAACCAGAACTCAGCAAGGTTGTCTTGGACAACTCTGCTGAAGGTGATTAACTCTTCTAAGATAATCAATCCACTAAGTACTATTGAGTACTTAGTTGAATAACTATCTAGGGGAGTTATATGTGCGGAATAGTGGTTGGCCCTTTAAGTTTAGACTCCTTTAATTTCTGAAATCACTTAGTCAATGTAAAACAGTCCAGTTAAGCTTCAGGGAAGTTGTCCAAAACAGTTTTGCACAGTCTTTGAATGTGTATCTTTGAAAGATCAGTTTTGTGTGCAGTGTTGAGTGAATGTAAGTACTTGTAAAGTAAATCAACACAAGAGTTTATAGTGGTTCAGAGACTCAAGCTCCTACATCCACTTTCCCTGATTTAACAGGATAATTCCTTCACTCTTGGAATTAACTTATTTTATAGTGCCAAGGTGCACTTGATCAAGAACACCACTCCTTGGTGAATTGATCCCTAGGATGTCTAGAGTCCTAGTACCCTCTTCTCAACTCAGAACTGAACTGTTCTTCTCTCAACAGTCAGTTCCTACCACTTCTACTACTACAACCTTCTCACTTTCACTCTTGAAAGATATGAGGATTGAAGTAAGGTTCCAACTAATGAGATATCCTTTACAATGATGATCAGTGTATAAGGATAGGATATCTCTCTAAGCTTGTGTATGAATATACAATTGGGTTCAGCTTAGAAGAAGTGTATAAAGACTAAGATAGTCTCTTTGAAAGCTTAAGAGCACTTGTCAACTTGTAGGATAGTTGGATATTCTTGTCAAGGTTGAGGTGCTTTCAAATGGTCTTCACACTTCTGTATTTATAGACAAAATGGAGGATTTGCCCGTTGGAGAGGCAGCCCCAAATTGCTATAAATGTCTTCCTTGAGTTCTTCAAACTGGAAGACAGATTCTTGATAGTGACATGTCCTCATTTGGGTAATAAACGGTTGTAACAGTTTTGTCTTCATTCTGCAGCACTTTTCCCAATGTTTGACTTCTTGTTAGGACTTGGACATGGCTTCTGAAGGTTGATCCAATGATAGGACAACATTCCTTATCATCTGGACAACTCTCCTTATCACTATCAGCAGTTTTGCTTTTCAGCATGGTTGGCTTGCTCTTCTTCAGATGACTTGGCTCTTTCCCTTTATTTCTCTTGTGTATGGTCTTAGCTCATTCCTTTGAGGACCTTTAGGGACTGGTTGTCTCAATCTCTTCAGCATAGTTGATCTTAGGCTTTCAGAGCACTTGATCTTGGTCAAATTAGCTGAGACAACTCCTCTGGACAACTCTCCTGATCAGCATGATTGGTCTTTTTGCATCAGAGCACTTTATACTTTAGAGTTGGCTTATCTGGACAACTCTTCCTGACCAAAACCTTTGAGTAGTCTTGTCCTTTTGAGCTAGGTAGGTTTGTTCTTGCATATGGCTAGCTTCTTTGGACAACTCTCCAGATCAGTGTTTTAAGAATATTTTCTCTGGACAACTCTCCTGATAAGAGCATCTTAGATTTCATAGAGTGTCCTTACTCTTTGTTCCAGAATTTGAGCCTTGGGGAGACTTGATCTTGATCATCTTCAAAGCATAGGTTCCCCCTCAAATTGTGCATCTAATTGTCTAAGAGCTGCCTAACATTTCAGCTTCTCATCTAGCCTATAATCTATATGTTCTAACATTCTTAGAACATATTTTTCATTGACTTAGGCATGTCTCAGGGGGTTTTTGGAATTCAATCAAAACATAGCTCATTTTATTCCCAACAATTTCCCCCTTTTTGATGATGCCAAAACCTATACAATTTTAAGCAAAAGTGACTTGTCTACACCTATTACATGTATCTTCAGAAGACATGACTGAGGTCAATATTCCTGAAAAGTAATGTGTTAGTGTATTCACTGTTTTTGTTGCAAGTAGGTTTTAAGATAGGCATAGAGAGATTTGAGTTTCTTGATTCAAAATAAGTTCAACTATCATTCATTCAAAAATCATTACAGGCATGTTGATAGTTGAAATTAACATATCAGAGCATGAATCAATAACACTTAAGCATATCAGAGCACTTCATTACAATAATTCAAAATGATATTTTCAGCATCAGAGCACAGAACTTGTATCAGAGCAATCTTTAACAGATCAGAGCAACCAGATTAACACATCAGCAAACTTGACCATATTTCAGCATAGTTGATCATTCAAGTAAGGTCAGAAGACTTAGCCATTTCAAAGATCATCCTCAGGAGGTGGCAGCATTCCATACTGTGCCCACACTCTTCTTTTCAGTGCCATGGCTTCTTGGTTGGTTCCCTTAGGTCCAAGAACCATCTTGTTCAGCTTAAGGATCTCAGTGAATTCCCTCAGAATTCTTGCTTGGTCAATCCATCCTTCAAGCTTTGGAGGCATGTATATGATTGGCTTGGGAGCTGTGAGTTCAAATCTTGCAATGTCAGCAGCTGCAAGTAGTTGTTGATACAACTCTCTGTAGTATTCTAGCATGAACTCAGTGAAGGCAGAGTTTGCATCTCCTCCATTCCATCTGTCAATGACATAAAAGTCATAGACAAACTCCCTTTTGGCTTCTTCCCATGTGTCATTCAGTTGAATTGGCACCCATTTATCCAAGTGTGGATATTTGGTGTCCATTGGGATTAGAAGCTGAGGCTTCATCTTGCTGTAAGTTGCTCTTCTCCTTCTTGGTTTTTGAAAGTTTGCTCTCCTTTCATCTCTTGCTCTGTTGGCTTCTTCCATCAGATCAATTTTCTCATGGGCCCTCATCATGGCCAGTTTCTGTTGTGTTTCAGGGTCTTTGCCATACCCTTCATGAAACAGCTTTGATGGATCATGGGCTAGAACAGTTGTCTTCTTCTTAGGTTCAGATCCAAATCCTTCAGCAAATAACTCTTCAGTCTCTTCAGTTGATTTGGCACCTTCAGCAGTTTTTCCAGATTCAGAAGATTTGTCCTCTTCAGCAGTTTTGGCTTTCTTTGATGTAGGCTCATCCTCATCAATTCTGAATTCAGGTGGAAGATCAAGGCTGCTAGGAAAGTCAGTGAATTTCTCAATTTGTCTCTTCTTTCCTTGGGCCTTCTTGATTTTTCCTCTGGTTTGGACACCTTCAGCATCTTTGTCCAAACCTGACACTTCACCACCTGGTCTTTGCTGTTTCCTTGCCCTTTCTTCTTGAGCTGAGGCCATTGAGTTCTTCAATGCCAATGCTAACTGCTCCTCTTCATCCAAATCTTCCAAATTCAGCATTTCTGGCTCTTTTCCCTTTCCTTCAGGGACTTTGTCCTTCCCTTTCACTGGACTCCCAATCACCAAGGCACCTTTTGCTCTAGCTCTTTCCCTTTCCCCCTTTTTGGCAGCATCAAAGCACTGGGGCTTTAGGTCACTCATTGTTGAGGCCATCAGGGATTGGGCCTGGTTTAGGGACTTCATCTCTTCCAACAAATATACATTTTCATCATGTATATTCTGCATTCTGTCACTGCTCAAGCTAAGGAAAGCTAGAACAGGCTTCATCTTTTGTTGGACAACCTCTTCCATGGCTGTTTTCAGAGATGCATCCAGTTGAGCTTTTAAGAGCTCAGTGAGGTTGGCCACTGCACCTTCAGCAATGTTGGCCAACACTTCTTGGGAAAATTTTTCTGAGGCAGCTTTGACCATAGCTAGCCTTTGCTCTTCAGCTCTTCTCTTTTGTAGTGCTGTCTTCTTTCCAAGAGCTTGCTTGACAGTGAGCCTGAGAGCTTTGACATTTGCATTGTGATTATCTCTCAGCAACCTCTGTTCTTTCTTGACCTCCTCTGAGATGGCTTCCATGGTAGATTTGGCACTTTGAACTTCAGTGGAGATGGTTTGAAGACCAGATTCCACACCACTGATTCTTGCCTCAAGGGTTGGTAGCACAACATCTTCAGAGCCAGTGAGCCTCATTTCTACAGATGCTAGAGTCCTTCCTTGCTCATTCAATGCTCCTGAAGTTTCAGTATGAGCAGATTGGACTTGATGAGCCAAGGAGTCCAACTTCTCTGATTGCATGCCAAGTAAGGCTTGAGCTGAGCCTGTATCAACTTGGATAGGTGCATCTGTGAGGAACTCATCTGCAAAAATTTGGTCAAGAGAAATACCTGCAACATCAGATAAATCAAACAAGTTAGGAAATAAGCACTCATCACCCTCAATTTCTTTTACATAAGACTCTGATACATCAGCAGTCTTCTTCTCATTTTCAACTTGTTCTTTTCTCCCTTCATGGATAATGTTCTCACTCAAGGAATCAGGCCTCCTTTCACCAAGGGATTCCTGAAGTTCAGATTTGACTTCAAGAATAACCTGTCCTTCCTCACTTATTCCACCCTCATATGTTGGTACACTCACTATCTTAGTGATGACTACCTCTCTTTCATCCATAACTCCCTCTGATTTTTCAACTATGCTCTCCTTTTCAACTCCTTCTCCTAAACCTGCAGCATCTCCACCTTCAACAAGGTTCAAAGATGGCAGTTGTGGGGAGATCACAGTGCTTATATCAGCAGCCACTGAGTCATCCTGAATGATTAAGGGCTGATCAATGTCCAACTCTTCTGACACTGAATAGGCCTTAATCAAACTAGCCTCTAATACAGGAACCTCAACATCTTTAGGCTGTGCCTTGGGTTCAGAGGAACCTTCATTGGCAGATGTATCTTTGGTTGTGTTACCACCCTTGATCAACACCTCTGAAGTTACAGAGCCTTTCCTATGATAGGTTTTGGGAGGATTGGAAAGTCTATCTGCTACAGAAGACTTGGGTTGAAAGGGTTCAGGGAGGTTGGCTTGAAGGGTTTCAGGAGGGTTGGGATTTGAAGGGTTTGAGGGATCATCAGGGGAATCATCATCATTAGAACCACTGTCAGGGTGTTTGATTCCCTTGGCTTTTCTTTCTTTCTCCTCTTCAATCTTATCAGCTACCAACTTTGCAAAAATCTCCTCATCTATGAGGAATCTTGTCTTTGAAACTCCAGCAAAGTGTAGCAATCTGTTCTCCTCTATCTGCCACCAGTTTGCACCCTTATCTTGGATGACTTGTGATATCTCCATCAAGGATTTGTCTTTCACATCAACAAGCATCCTTAAATCTTGAAAGGCCTTCTGAATTCTTGGAAATTCAGCAAGTTGTGGATACAAACTGTCCACAGTAGCCTTGGCTCCTCCTCTGAGCATACTTTCATAGGTATACTCCTCCTCATCTCCACTTGAATGGGGACTTTGGGTTATAGGGGAGTTGGCTCTGGGTTCTCCTATCAAGGCTTCAGGCAGATTAAGTTCAGGGATGTTGGCTTCAGAAGGGTTGGGTGCAGTAGAAGGATCTTCAGTTGCTTTTGAGAGCAATGGGTCTGAAGGGGCTTTACTCAAGGGGGTTGGCTCATTGAGTGCATGCTCTAAGAGTTTTGAATAATTCAGCATGGATGAGTCAAGGGGAGACAGGAGTCTTGTCTCATCTACTGCTAAGTCAGCAAGCACATCTATGCCACTTCTTTGCACATTTCCTTCAGGAGAATATCTCTTAGTGAGATTTACAGGGGTAATGGGTTGGTTGGAAGGGGTGACATAGGTTTCAGGGGAGTTGGGCCCAAGATACTGAATTTCAGGGAGGTTGGCCTCTATGGGTTGACCTTCAGGGACTTTGGATTCTGGAGTTCCAGAACCAGATGAATTGGTCCTTGACATGGATTTGGCCCTGCTTTCAGCTCTGCTCTCCCTTAGAGCCAATTGAAGAGACCTCTCTTCTTGCAGCTCCAACACCTTTTCAGTAGGTTTGGCTCTTCTCTTGCTGGCCCTGCTACTTCCACTTCCTTCCTTCTCAGGGACAACTTCCCTGATTCTCTTATCACCCTTAGACTTTTGTCTAGTCTCATTGTACTTTTGTCTGAGTTCTTCTGAATGATCAGATGGCACTTGTACACCTTCTCTAGCAACTTCTTCAATCTCAGCTGAAGCATCTGAATTCTCTTCTGAGATTCTCTGAGACATTTTCCTTGTCTTGACAGCCCTGGCCTTTGTTCTCTTTTTCATCTTAGGCTTCTCTTCCTTCTGTTCTTCAGCAGGCTTGGCCAATAGCATCCTTCTTTTCTCAGTTTTCTTACTGAGCTTTCTGAACAGGATCTTTTGGGCTGGGAGGGGCTTTGCAAAGGTCTGCATCTGGGAATAGTGGGAAAACCTCTCAATCAACAAGCTTGCCCTGGTGCAATACTTGATTTTCCCTTCTAGCACCACCTTATTGTGGGCTTTCACCTTAAATTTAGCCTTCTCCTTCATCATCTCAGACATGATGAAGGTCCTCCAATCAAACTTGATGCCCTTATCACTGGCATCAATAATGGCAGCCATGATTCTGATCCTTGGCTGGCTGACCTGCTCTAGGCTTCCAGTGTTGCTTAGGAGGCTCTTTGCAACTACCTCAAAAAGATTTAGAAACTCTGGCTTGAGAGTTTTCTTGTTTTGAGTTGAGGAGAGAGGGCCTGGAACTAATAACCACTCTTGGGCTATTTCCTCTTCATGTCCAGTGCCATATACTTCTGGATTCCTACCCTCATGAGGCAATCCAAAGGCTCCTTCCAGATCCTCTGAGAAGAATCTAACTCTATGGAATCTCTCCTCTTCCTCTCCTTCAGCTGTGTAGGATAGCCTGGTTGATACTTCACCATCTTCAGGCTTGCCTCTCCACTTGAGGAAGGCAAAGAATTCTGCCATATAGCTTTCCAGGCAAGAGCTTGGTCTTTCTTCCAAAAACTTTTGGAGACCAGCCCTTCTCAACCATCTCAGGGTTGGAGTAACCTCAGGATCTTCACTTTCAAAAGAGATAATTGGCTCGAAGTGAAGATTGTTCTTGTTGCTTAGATAGCCAAAATCTAGGTCTAGATCTTTGTTGGAGAAATCTACAAGCATCTCAGGTCTAACCTTGGGGGCCATTGAAAATTGCAGAAAAAGGTTTGATGAAGAATGAGAGAGTTTGAAGAACTTTTGAGTTAGGGTTTCGAATACTTGGGGAAGAAGTGTTTGTGGATATCTTAAGACTTGTGAATATTCTAAAAAGAATGTTTGTCAATGAGTTGGTAAGGTCTTGATACAATTCAAAGGTGAGCAAAAATGGAAATCCAAAATGGACGGCTAGGATTGATTTCAGGGGAGTTGTCCATTTTTGATCCAATGGTCAAAAACCAATGTAACAGTGAAATAACTGTTTTATTCAAAACGTGGGTGGTTTTAAATGTTTGTTTAAGGCTGGGGATTTTTCGAGATAGATCATGTCCCAAAAAGTTTAATGCAAACAAGAGTTAAATCTTGGCATTTAATGCATGGAAAGTGACCTTTTGGGTGGGAGACAAATTAAATCCCAAAAAGGTGAAAACTGTATTTCAATGGGACAGATTTCGAAATGGGTTTTGATCACCAAAAATAGGTGCTTATCATACCAAGATTTGGTTTGATAGCTAGGACAACTTATCTGACCCTACATGGACAAGTATCCTGAAGAACTGTGGACAAGTGTCCTGAAGAGGTAAGGTCATGTTTCTGAATTTCAGTAGACTTGACCAAGTCTGCTGAAGCTTGAGTTTGTTTCCCCCTTAATCAATGAGCTTCTTTGGACTTATTTGTCCAACTTCCCTGGATCAAGTAATCCCAACTCTGCTGATAGCTCCAGAAATCTTGCCTCTGCAAGTGGCTTGGTTAATATATCAGCTTTTTGATGGTCTGTGTGAATTTTCATTAGCTTGATATCCTTCTTCTCCACATGATCTCTAATGAAGTGGTGCTTGATGTCCACATGCTTGCATCTTGTGTGTAAGACAGGATTTTGTGATATAGCAATGGCACTATTGTTATCACAGAAAATTGGCACTTCAGTAGAGTTGACTTTGTAGTCTCTGAGTTGTTGACTTAGCCAAAGAATTTGAGCACAACAACTTCCAGCAGCAACATATTCAGCTTCAGTGGTGGAAGTGGCCACTGTGTTCTGCTTCTTGGAGAACCATGAAATAAGCTTGTTGCCCAAGAATTGACAAGTCCCTGAAGTGGACTTTCTGTCAATCCTACATCCTCCATAATCAGCATCTGAGTAGCCAGTTAGCTCAATATTGTCATCAGCAGGGTACCAAAGGCCTAGATTCTCAGTGCCTTTGAGATACCTCAAAATCCTCTTTGCAGCCTCAAGGTGGCTTTTCTTGGGATTTGCTTGAAATCTTGCACAAACACCTACTGCAAAGGTGATATCAGGTCTGCTGGCAGTGAGATAGAGGAGTGAACCAATTATTCCTCTATACTCAGTAGAGTTGGTTGGAATACCACTCTCATCAGGATCCATCTTCCAATTTGTGTTCATAGGGATCCTTACTGGCTTGCTGGTTGTACACCCAAACTTTTTGATCATTTCTCTTGTGTACTTAGCTTGGTTGATGAAGATTCCTTCTTTAGATTGCTTGACTTGTAGACCCAAAAAGAAGTTCATCAACCCCATCATGGACATCTCAAACTTGCTTTGCATGAGCTTGGAGAATTTCTCACATAGCTTCTCATTAGGGGATCCAAAAATTATGTCATCCACATAAATTTGGACAAGCAAGATGTCCTCTCCTTCAGAGATTCTGAAGAGAGTTCTGTCCACAGTTCCCTTGGTGAATCCATGTTCCAAGAGGAATTGTGACAGTGTATCATACCAAGCCCTAGGGGCTTGTTTGAGTCCATATAGAGCTTTCTTGAGTCTGTAAACTTGGTTTCCAATTTCAAACCCTGGTGGTTGCTCCACATAGACTTCTTCTTTCAAGACTCCATTCAGAAAGGCACTCTTGACATCCATTTGGTATACTTTGAACCTCTTGTGGGCTGCATAGGCTAGAAAGAGCCTTATTGCTTCTAGCCTTGCCACAGGTGCAAATGTCTCATCATAGTCAATGCCTTCATGTTGGCAATACCCTTTTGCCACTAGTCTTGCTTTGTTTCTGACAATCACATCATTTTCATTTTTCTTGTTCTTGAACACCCACTTTGTTCCAATAACATTTTGATGTGAGGGTCTGTCCACCAGCTCCCATACTTCATTTCTGGTGAATTGGTTCAGTTCTTCCTGCATGGCTGTGATCCAATTGGCATCTTGAAGTGCTTCCTCAATATCTTTTGGTTCCTGTTCTGACAAGAAACAACAGAACATAGCACTTTCACCATGAAACTTTCTGGTTCTGACTCCTATACTTGGATCACCAAGTATCAGGTCAGTAGGATGGTCAGATAACCAGGTCCTTCTTTTCCTGATCTCTTCAGTAGAGTTGTCCTCTACTGAAGGTGAGTCAATTTGATCATAGAATTCAGGATAATTTAATGCAGGATCTAATTCAGGATCATAATCAGGGGTGTTGTCCTCAATGTCAGGGACATTGGCATTTTCAACATTTTGAGTTCCCCCTTGATTATTTGACCCATTAACTACCTCAGCAGGAGCTGCTTCTTCATTGGTAGTTGTTACCTGGATGTGAACTGGGATTGGATCATTCAGTTCATCATTTCCATCAGTGGGATTTGTCTCAGGAAGGTTGCCTTCAGGATGGTTGTCCAATGTTGTATGTTCTGGTAGGTTGATTGGGACAATTTCTATGAGTTCAGTGTCTTTGTCTTTTAGGCTTAATCTGGTTGTCCTCTGTGTGATTTCTTCAGGTTCCAACTGATCATTCCTGATCTCAAAGATAGATTCATCAAACACAACATGAGGTGTTTCTTCCACTATAAGGGATTTCTTGTTGTAGACTCTGAAAGCTCTACTGATTTGAGAGTATCCAAGAAATACTCCCTCATCAGCTTTGCTGTCAAAAGCTTTCAACTGTTCTTTCCCATTACTGTGAATGAAACATTTACAACCAAATATATGAAAGTATGACACTTTAGGCATTCTTCCTTTCCAGAGTTCATAGGGGGTTTTGCCTTGCCCCTTAGTGATCAAACATCTATTTTGAGTATGGCATGCAATGTTTATAGCTTCAGCCCAAAACCTCTTAGGTAGATTTGAATCAGCAATTAGAGTTCTAGCAGCTTCTTTTAAGGTTCTATTCCTTCTTTCTGCAACTCCATTTTGTTGGGGAGTTCTAGCTGCTGAGGTTTCATGAGCTATTCCATTTGATGTGCAGTACTCATTGATGTATGAATTAATGAACTCAGTGCCTTTATCAGATCTTATCTTGATAATACTAAGGCTTTTCTCATTTGACAATCTCTTGAGAAGTTCAGGTAGTTTGACTTGTGTTTCCTTCTTATTAAGGAGAAATACTACCATGTGAACCTAGAGAAGTCATCTACTACCACTAATGTGTATTTTCTACCATTTATGCTTGAAGGGGTGATTGGTCCAAATAGATCCATATGTAGAAGTTCAAGTACCCTTTCAGTGGAAATGACTGGTTTTCCTTTGAATGAGGCTTTAATCTGTTTTCCTTCTTGACATGGTTTACACACATGTTCCTTAATGAAAACCTCATTAGGTAGTCCTTTAACTAATGCATTTCTAGCAAGTTTATTCATAGATTTGAAGTTCAGGTGGTTTAGCCTCTTGTGCCATAGCCAACTTTGTTCACTAGAACTTTTAGCAATGAAACATGTAGCATCAGTAGACTTGTCCCAGTCTGCAAAATACACATTTCCCTTCCTAGTTCCAGTCAATAGGGTTTGTTGAGTTTTATCTTTAATTAGGCACTTTCCACTTGAGAACTCAACATTAAAATCTTTATCACAGAATTGACTGATACTCAGGAGATTATATTTGAGACCAGCTACATAAGATACATTGGTTACTTTGATGTTACCAATCATCAAAGTACCATAACCTTTTGTTGTTGCTTGTGAGCTGTCTCCAAAGGTGACATTTGGGCCTTCTTTTTCAATAAAATCAGAGAGGAGTTCCTTGTTTCCAGTCATGTGCCTTGAGCATCCACTGTCAAGGTACCATGCTGTCTTTTTGTTCATGCTCCTCTTCTTGTGGCCCATTGGTACCTGCAATTAGATAGGTTTAGGTACCCTTTGAGTTTTGGGTCCTGAGAGGTTAGCTGTACCTTTGGGAACCCAAACTTGCCTAATAACCCTGATTGATTCAAGGTGGCTAAGTTGTTTTCCTAGTGCATCAACATACACTGTCTTTCCCTTAAATGCCTTTGGGAAAGTATGTGTGAATGTGTTAACTCTGTAAGTTTCAGAGGAGTTGACCACTCTTCTGAACTTATGAGTTCTTTGTGCAGCTTGATGAAATCTTTGAGGAAAGGCCTTTTTATGACCATTACCCTTTGGCATGAAGGGTTTTGGTTGTCTCATTTTATTCTGCCTTAAAGGATGGTTTTCTTTAGGTCTATTCAGCTGAGGCTTTCTCAGATGAGTTGGCCTAGGCTGATTATACCTTGGATAATTCCTCTGAACATTGTTCAGGAGAGTTGCCCTTCCATTGGGTCTACTCTGCTGACCAATATTCCTCTTGTGCTCAGGAGCTTTGGCCATTTCCTTAGGTTTTGGCCTATTCTCCTGAATTACTTGAGTAGGCATTTCATTCAATTTGCCCTTTCCTTTGTTCAGTGGCTGAATTACTTCATTTTCAGCTTGTTGTGCCACTGACTTAACAAAGATTCTCTTAGTGTTACTTGTAGATGCAACACTAAGACAAGGTGAAGATTCAAATGGATCAAAACCTAATCCACTTCTTTGAGCCATAGGTCTTTGATAACTTTGAATTTCCTCTATTGCTCTAGAGGATTTGTTCAAAGCAGACATCTTTAATTTCAGGCTCTCTTCACTTGATTTAAGAATATCATACTCATGTGAGAGATTTTCAAATTTGGCATTTAGAATTTTAAGTTCAAATTCTTTTCTTTTCTGAGAGAGAAGTTGATCATCAATCTCCTTTTGTTGGTCAACTATCCTGAGATTTGCTTCCTCAAGCTTTCTCAAGACTTGTTGATACAACTCAGTAGACTTGACATCAACAGCTACCTCAGAGTTCTTGGTGAGTTCAGTAGCTAGTCTTTCATTTTCTCTCACACAATTGTCATGAAATTCTTGTAATCTAGTGAAATCTTCCATCAACTTTCCCAAGGAAAGTTTCAGGTTAACCTCACTAGTGTTCTGTGAGATAAATGATGGTGAACTAGAAGTAGAGGATACCTCATCATCCTCAAGAGCCATGTTGCAGACATCATCATCATCATCACTGTTGGAGAACAATCCATCAGAAGAGTTGAAACTTTCAGCACTATCAGATTCTTCACCAGCCATCATGGCTTTTCTATTGGTGAATTTTCTGTCTCTTTTTGCTTGTCTTTCTCTTCTTTCTTTAGAGCTTAGTTCAGGGCAGTCATATTGGAAGTGCCCTTTCTTTTTGCAGTTGTAACACAGATCTTCATCATCATCCTTCTTGGATTCATCTCTTCTCTTAGATGATGAGGGTTCAGCTCTACTGGATCTTCTCCTATCAGAGGACTTGTCCTCTGATCTTCTCTCTTCAGGCTTTTTGTCCTCAGCCTGATCTTCAGGGGAATTGTATCTTCTCCTGAATTTGTTATCTTGGTAGAATTTCTTGTATCTTCCAAACCTTGTGTTGAGCTTGTCAAACCTTCTAGCCATCAAGGCTAGTTCTTCCTTCATTTCAGTCTTAGAGACTGACTTTGATGATCTGGGAGTGGGCTGCATTTCTGGTTCAGCAACTTTGGCTTTGAATGCCACTCCCTTAGTAGGATTTGAAGGTTCCTCAACAGGCTTTCTTCTATTGAGGTCAAACTCATAGGCTTTAAGTTCTGAGAATATTTGTTGCATGGGCATAGTGGAGAGATCTTTGGTATTCTGCATCATTACAGCATAGACATCCCACTTTTGAGTGAGACTCCTTAGGATTTTCAGTCCAACCTCTCTCTTGGTGTAAACCTTGCCCAGTGAATTAATCTCATTCATCACATCAGTGAATCTACCAGCAAATTTGTCAATGGACTCATCAGTCTCCATTGAGAATTGTTCAAACTTCTGCACAGCAACTTGGAGCTTGTTCTCCTTGATTTTTTCAGTGCCCTCACACATTTCAGCAAGGGTATCCCAAATTTCTTTAGCTGTGGTGCAGTGGTAGACTCTACCCATAACTACATCTGGAATTGTTTGATAGAGGGTGTTCATGGCAAGATAATTCAAATTATCTTTCCTCTTTTCATCAGCAGTGAAGTCATCCTCATCTTTGGGAATCAATTCCCTTATATCTGCTCTTTGCTCATCTGTCAATCTGGGGTTAGTTTGAGTAAACACAAAAGGTCCTCTTGTGATTACTCTAAGCATATCAGTATGAAGAGATGCAAGATGAGCCCTCATTCTAATTTTCCAGAAATCATAATTGTCTATTGAAAACATGGGCAGTTTGTGATGAGAAATATGATTGACTGGATTTGTGGCCATGTTGTCTAATCCTTGAACAGCAGGTGGAGGAACAGCATTGTTGTTGGCCATATCTCAATAAGAATCAATCAATCAACAAGTAATGGATTTCAGATAGAGATCAGTTCAGTGACCACACCAAATATGTGAGTTTTGAAAATCAAGATGGATTTTCAGAAGCAGTGGTCTTTGAACCCCTGCTCTGATACCACTTGTTGGTCCTGAAAGGAGTAGATAACAAGTGTATGGGGGGGGAATACACTTGTATGCAATTCTTTTTGAACTTTGATCAAACCAGAACTCAGCAAGGTTGTCTTGGACAACTCTGCTGAAGGTGATTAACTCTTCTAAGATAATCAATCCACTAAGTACTATTGAGTACTTAGTTGAATAACTATCTAGGGGAGTTATATGTGCGGAATAGTGGTTGGCCCTTTAAGTTTAGACTCCTTTAATTTCTGAAATCACTTAGTCAATGTAAAACAGTCCAGTTAAGCTTCAGGGAAGTTGTCCAAAACAGTTTTGCACAGTCTTTGAATGTGTATCTTTGAAAGATCAGTTTTGTGTGCAGTGTTGAGTGAATGTAAGTACTTGTAAAGTAAATCAACACAAGAGTTTATAGTGGTTCAGAGACTCAAGCTCCTACATCCACTTTCCCTGATTTAACAGGATAATTCCTTCACTCTTGGAATTAACTTGTTTTATAGTGCCAAGGTGCACTTGATCAAGAACACCACTCCTTGGTGAATTGATCCCTAGGATGTCTAGAGTCCTAGTACCCTCTTCTCAACTCAGAACTGAACTGTTCTTCTCTCAACAGTCAGTTCCTACCACTTCTACTACTACAACCTTCTCACTTTCACTCTTGAAAGATATGAGGATTGAAGTAAGGTTCCAACTAATGAGATATCCTTTACAATGATGATCAGTGTATAAGGATAGGATATCTCTCTAAGCTTGTGTATGAATATACAATTGGGTTCAGCTTAGAAGAAGTGTATAAAGACTAAGATAGTCTCTTTGAAAGCTTAAGAGCACTTGTCAACTTGTAGGATAGTTGGATATTCTTGTCAAGGTTGAGGTGCTTTCAAATGGTCTTCACACTTCTGTATTTATAGACAAAATGGAGGATTTGCCCGTTGGAGAGGCAGCCCCAAATTGCTATAAATGTCTTCCTTGAGTTCTTCAAACTGGAAGACAGATTCTTGATAGTGACATGTCCTCATTTGGGTAATAAACGGCTGTAACAGTTTTGTCTTCATTCTGCAGCACTTTTCCCAATGTTTGACTTCTTGTTAGGACTTGGACATGGCTTCTGAAGGTTGATCCAATGATAGGACAACATTCCTTATCATCTGGACAACTCTCCTTATCACTATCAGCAGTTTTGCTTTTCAGCATGGTTGGCTTGCTCTTCTTCAGATGACTTGGCTCTTTCCCTTTATTTCTCTTGTGTATGGTCTTAGCTCATTCCTTTGAGGACCTTTAGGGACTGGTTGTCTCAATCTCTTCAGCATAGTTGATCTTAGGCTTTCAGAGCACTTGATCTTGGTCAAATTAGCTGAGACAACTCCTCTGGACAACTCTCCTGATCAGCATGATTGGTCTTTTTGCATCAGAGCACTTTATACTTTAGAGTTGGCTTATCTGGACAACTCTTCCTGACCAAAACCTTTGAGTAGTCTTGTCCTTTTGAGCTAGGTAGGTTTGTTCTTGCATATGGCTAGCTTCTTTGGACAACTCTCCAGATCAGTGCTTTAAGAATATTTTCTCTGGACAACTCTCCTGATAAGAGCATCTTAGATTTCATAGAGTGTCCTTACTCTTTGTTCCAGAATTTGAGCCTTGGGGAGACTTGATCTTGATCATCTTCAAAGCATAGGTTCCCCCTCAAATTGTGCATCTAATTGTCTAAGAGCTGCCTAACATTTCAGCTTCTCATCTAGCCTATAATCTATATGTTCTAACATTCTTAGAACATATTTTTCATTGACTTAGGCATGTCTCAGGGGGTTTTTGGAATTCAATCAAAACATAGCTCATTTTATTCCCAACATTGATTTAGGGAAAACAAAGTATGATACGCATATCAATCTCATAATGACATACTTATAACAATATCGAATCAACGAATATCATAGCTTATTCATGTCACACTCATCATAACATACTCATTATAAAATCACGTTAGCATAAAAGATCTAACCTTTTTTAGCTTTATCAAATTTTGTACTAACCGGTGGTATCGATATTTGGGAGTCAGCACCATAGCAGGCTGAGTATCATAATCCAGCTACTCGTTTGGTTCTCCATAGTTCCCTGCTCTTTCGGGATCCTCCAGGACCTCTAGGTTCTCCAGGTTTACTCGTATATCAATCCCGAATTGATCCTGTAAAGATACACCAAAAAGAAAAAGGGGCCTCCAACACAGGCTTTCGAGTGCTCAGATAAGCTTCATAAGCTTCAATTATATGATTTAAATATGAAATAAGGGAATTTCAGATCTGGGTGATCTCCAGCAACCTCCAAAACCTCTGTAGGTTCCAATCTCAGTTGGGTATATTTCTAAATCCTCCCTCGAGGCCCAGATCAGTATCCTCCTGCAACATTGTGGTTTCCTGTTCCTCCAGAGTTTCGGGAAGCTTCTAGGCTGGACCTCCCTGCTGTAGATTCTCTCTTCCTCTCTCCACTAGCTGGTTTCACCTCCAACTTCTTGGATTGCCTCACCTCTTCGAGGGTGAGATATTTTTCGGCTCTGAAGATTCTCAAATTCTCTACCCGCTTCAGGTAATCAATCCTCCTCTCACCCACTCTAGTTTTCGGACTTATCATTTTGTCTGTTTAGGGCTATTGGCCTTAATCTCAGGGACCGAAATAGGCTTAATCTTCACTTTCCATTTCCGAGCTTATCCCGAAATCCTCCAGGACTTGGATAGAATCAATCTGTAATCTGAAATCTTCTGAACCTACCCAGAGATCCTCCAGAGCTTGGATAGACTTAATCTGTAATCTGAAATCTTCTGAACCTACCCAGAGATCCTCCAGAGCTTGGATAGACTTAATCTGTAATCTGAAATCTTCTGAACCTACCCAGAGGCCCTCCAGAACTTGGGTAGACTTAATCTATAATCTGAAATCTTCTGAACCTACCCAGAGGTCCTCTAGAACCTGGATAGGTTCGGTCTGTAATATGAAATTATATCTAAAATATGGAAACATGTTAATCGTGTGCAAAATCATAATCATCATCCACGTCTAATCATTAATCATCATCAACGTCTAATCGTTAATTCTACCACATAAAGTAATCAAAAGACTCAACATGTGAATTGCTTACCCATGCTTCTACGATTTCAAGTAATTCTCGATTCTAAGATTGTTTCTAGAGTATCAATCATGTAAGCTTAGGAGAATCATGCTTAATTCATTGGAAAAGTTTGTGTCATATATGTCAATATCATTAAAATATGCTCATAGCAATATCAAATTACTATAAAAGATCTAATACTTTAGACTCTATCAAACACATGTACTAACCTGTAGTACCAATGCATTCATCATAACTCTGCTTCGTACTCCCACGTTTAGATTTTGGACCTCGAGGCCCTAAATACTCTGCCTCGTACCTCCAGATGGATTACTATCTCTTGGTGACCCGGAGGTCTGAGAGACCTCTGGACTGGAACGTCTGGAGGGGCCCTCTCTTCTTCTCTCTCGATCTGGGGGCCTAGTCTCCAATCTCTTGGCTTTCCGAACCTCCTCCAGGGTGAGGTACTTCTCTGCTCTATGTAGCATCTAATCAAAGTTCTTAACCGGCTTCTTAGCTAGGGAGGAGAAGAAGTCTCCATCCCTTAATCCGTTAGTAAGAGCGTTGATCTTCACCTCCGGAGAGGCTGTAGGGACCTCCAGAGCTGCCTGATTGAATCTCCGGAGAAAAGCTCTTAAACTTTCGTTCTCCCCCTGCCTCAGATTGAAGAGGGTCAAAGTGGCCCGCGGCTGCCTCCGAGCACTTGCAAATTGGTGGAGAAATAACTCACTGAATTCCTCCCAGGATCGGATTGTATTGGGTTCCAATTGAGTGAACCACTGCTGTGCCGCTTTTGCTAGGGTGGTCAGGAACACCCTGCACTTGATTCCCTCTCCGTAGCGGTGTAATAACGCGGCGTTCTCGAACCTTATTAGGTGTTCATAGGGTACTGCTGTACCATCGTACTCAAAATTGAGGGGCTTAAAATTGAATGGTAGTTCATCCTATAATATGTTAGGAGAGAACTGACATCCAGAAACATAAGAGGATCTACTCGCTCGATTATTCATTTGTTTTCTCATATCTCTCATCTCCTTCTATAGGGCTAGTATTTGGTCGCTAACTGGCCCTCCGTAGGCATCGTCGGTGCTTTCTTCTGCTTCAGGGAGCTCTGTCTCTCGGGGTGCCAAATCTGCATTCCTTCTTGTATTCCGAAGGGGAATGCTTCTTTCCGCTCGGGAGGGCACCTTATCGTCTTCTTCTGCCCGCATCCCCATTTCTTTGGACAGCACTTGGGAGGCTCCAGGTGCCTCTTCCTGGGGTCTCGGGGTAGGTATCTCCAGATTCCCTGGTGCAGCTCTGGGAACTCGATCTCTTTGAGCCGCGAAGGCTCTCTCTACAGCTTGCTTGATGAGGGCATTCCATTGATCGGAAGAGATCAGGCGTGGCCCTAAATCTAGAATATCCTCTCGCTGAGGATCCGCGGTCTGGGACTCTGGGGCTTCAATGTTCCCTGTGGTTCCCTCTTCGATTGGGAGGGGATAGTTTTCCTCTCCCAAGCCTGTATTAGGCGTCACCGGTGGATTTGCTCCAAAAGGGGTATGAACTGGATCCTTCCCTCGGCCTCCCCTTGGCGGAGGATCAGTCGGCAAGGGGGAATTTTCTCCTGGAAGACTCCTCTTCCCGGAAATAGAGGTTTTATTTCCGCCACCCATTTGCTTGGACAGGTAGAAACTCGTGAGAAAATCTTTCAACTCTTTCCCACAGACGGCGCCAGTTGATGTGCCAAAAATTGCACGGTCGGATTATATATCCTAGGGATCAGATATCCAAATTTCCGAGTGCTTAGACCTGATTTGGGTACACTGCTTCCGCTGGAATGATCTTCCAGGAACCTGCAAAAGACACACCGGAGGGGGCTCCGGTGCGGACGCTCCGACGCTCAAGTCAGTATCAGAATCTTTGTATATCATAAGGACCTCAAAGTCCTTGATTTATCAGATCAAGCTCTCGAAGAATATCAGAAGTATGTTTGATACGAAATGTATTAAGTTTTGTTAAAGTAAAAAGTCTAACCTGGAAATCTCCTCGAATTTACCTATTTATAGAGATACTTTTTGGAGAGGAAGTCAAGCCTTCCTCTTATTTCGGAGCTGCCCATAAGACTCGGCCCTGCTGAGTGGACGAAGTCCTCTTTTCTCTCCACTCCCTGAAGACTCGGCGACACTCCTTCTTAGTGGACTTTGTTCCCTAAGATAAAGGAGGATAAGGTCTTCCTTTTATCGAGTCTAGACCGAAAATAGCGGGATTTCCCTATATTTACGGCCCATAAATTCATATCAAGACTGATTCTTCTCGCTGCCCTTCTCCAGACGAAGCTCTCTCCAGAGGGACCTCTAGAGAGGATTCCCTATCCAGGGAGTATTACACAATCCAATCCTTTCACTTTGACATTATCTTTTATACACGTGTCGACTCCTTATTAGGTGACATTTTTAGGCCTAGAGGGAGTAGCTTTCAATAGGAAGGAGGGAGTAGTCGGTAATACAACAAGTAATAACCAGTAATACCATAAACAGTAATTAGTAATACCATTAACAATAATTAGTAATACCACGAACATTAATCAGTAATACCATTAATATTAATCAGTAAAATTTTATACAATAACAAATAATTTCACACATCTAATTATATTCAATAATACAAAAAATAATTATCAGTAATACTATGAACAGTAAGTAGTAATACCATGAACATTGAATAGTAATATCTCATACAATAACAAATAATTCCACAAATCTAATTATATTCAATAATACCAAAAACAATTATCAGTAATACCATAAACAAACCATAAAAATAATAATAATCAGGAATAAATAATTTCACATAATCAGTAATACCACAATTAATAATCAATAATCATTAATATTAATTCAATAGTGTATTAATAGTAATACCGCAATCAATAACTAGTAATACCGGTATCAATAATACCAATAACAATAATACCATAAAAAAAAAGTGGGGAGAGTGCAGATCGGGGTGTACTAAAGAAAATAGAGGGTGCACATTACCAAGCCCAATTGAAGGAAACCCTAGCCCAATGGGAGGGCACCCTAGGTCAGTAGTCGTCGCTTGGGATTTCATCAGCAAGGTCACCGGCTCCGAGTGTCGTCCGGTCAGAGATCCATCAGCAACATACTCACATTCCTCCGTCGGGCCGTCGTCAACCGGAGGAAGAGGCTGCGCAAGAGTAGGGTGAAGAAGACAGATGAAGCAATGTAGCTTCGATTTGGACAGAGATGAACGACGAGAGAGAGGC
This sequence comes from Galeopsis tetrahit, assembly GCA_963675135.1. Taxonomy (NCBI): domain Eukaryota; kingdom Viridiplantae; phylum Streptophyta; class Magnoliopsida; order Lamiales; family Lamiaceae; genus Galeopsis; species Galeopsis tetrahit. Next base: position 15,731,528 of record OY776125.1, on the reverse strand, counting down.
AGCGTCGATCCGAGTGTTGCAGGCGAGCGTCGTTGATGTAGAAGAAGCTCCTGGATCGCGAACGCAAGGGAGATTGATCGAAGCAGTCGTGTCGGTGGTCGAAATGAGGAGAGGATTTCGGCCGCCATGGATCGTGGTCGAGATGGAAGATTATGTCGATTGTTATGGAAGTGAAGAATCGCGATTGCGATTCGAGGAGGGGTCTCGGGCTTCAGCGGCCGAGACCGAAGCGCCGCCGTCGCCGTCGAGGGGGTGGTCGGGCATGGTGATGGCTGGGTCACCTGCCGACATGCATGGATTTCCGGCAGGTCCTTTACTCATCAAATTAAAATTTAGGTGCACCACCGATCGACTTTAATAAAATTATACCTATAGTATTATTTTGTATTAAAATTTAAAAAATACACATGCAAAAAATGGAAAAGAAAAACAGAAAAATTTAAAAAGGAAAAGAAAAAAAAAACAAGGAAATAAAAAATTTGAAAAAAAAATTAAAAATGGGAAGAAAAAAGAAAAAGAGGAGGGGGAAGAAAAATTAAAAAGAAAAAAAATTGAGATTTGTGGCTAATTTCGATAGTTTTTTATTAATTATATTTTTACGCTTTTTTTTTAAATATGGGTGATTCGATGGTGAATTGATTTTTTAGAGATTATTTTATTATATTTTGTGTAAAATAATAAAAGAATAATATAGTCTTTTAAATGTGATTATTTTTTAAAAAATATTTTGGGGTGCACTCATAAAATGTGCGAGTGCAGATAACCGTGGTAAAACAATAATTTGGGGGTGAACTCATAAAATGAGCGAGTGCAGATAATTGTGGTAAAAAATAATTTGGGGGTGAACTCATAGAATGAACGGGTGTAGATAATTGTTGTAAAAAAGAAATGATTTGGGGGTGAACTCATTAAATGAGCGAGTGCAAATAATTGTTGTAAAAATATGATTAGGGGGTGAATTCATTAAATTAGCGGGTGCAGATAATTGTAGTAAAAATATGATTAGGGGGTGCACTCATTAAATTAGTGGGTGCAGGTAAAATATAAATAAAATTTAAAAAAAAGGATAATATAGTAAATAACAAAATATAATTTAAATAATGCTAAAAATAACTGAAACCTGTATGACAGGTAGCATGTCGTTTTTACGATTACGACGCCACATGACGCGATACGACAAAGTGATTGTGTAGTCACTTTGTAAAATGTGACTACCGTAAAAATTGCCCTACTAATAAACAACCTCTAAACTTAAATTTTTGTTAAGTCAAAGTGGCAATTAATAGAGAGGGGGAGAGTAATAACTATTAAGTGACTATATATTTGTTTACTATATAAAGTTTTCGAGTGTGCGATAACTGATAACAAAATAATAATAATATTACATTTAAAATAAGTCTGAGGAGAAAAAAATTAATGAAATAAATTGAAATGGAGAGTCCATATCATTTTCCTATCACTCACCCACTATATATAGCTCCATATCCCTATTAACACCACACTCATAACAAAACAAATAAACCTTTACTGGTTACCATATATTTTTTCATTTTTCCTAATTTTAGTCAAAATGTTGATATTGTATTTTACTTTACAATTTCATATTTTTTTCTAAATGGAGTCAGAGCTGAAATTTTTTCTTATCACTCGTTCAAGAGAAATTTTCTTGAAATTTTTAAGTAAATTTGGTGAAAATTTTAGTTATAGCTAGAATCGCCTTATTAATTAATATATACAATCACTTTTCTCTTTAACCAAATTAATCATTGTCCCATAAGGATTCTATGGCATCAGCACTCAACTGGTCCAGTTCCTTCATCTTATTTAACTCTGTATGAATAAGTGAATTTCAAGAGTAGCTTCGTGTTTAATTAATAGAATTTTCGAAATAAAATTTTAGGTTCGTGTATAATCAAAGAATGGTATATTGTGACCCTTGGATACATTATTGGTAAATAATCAAGGAATTGTATATTGTGGCACTTGGTACATTGGAAAACCAGTTGTGGCCTACATTGGGAAACATGTAGGGTTATGGCCCTTGTACTGGTACATTGGGAAAGCAGCGCAACATCGTAAGGTTGCATGACATTCCCATTTTCGTACGTGGTGTTGGATGGAGACCTTGTATTTATTAGCTCTTTTAGGAGGGAGATATTCAAACAAATCGATACACACTTAAGAAGAGCTCCTCATATCACCCCGAAACGGATGGGCAAACCGAGATACTTAGTCGAAGCCAGAACTTAGTCGAAGGGGGTCCAATTATAAATAAAAAATTTTACTTTTAATATCATATAAATATTTTTAAAACATATAGTAATATATTACTAATGAATCAAGTTAAGTTTTAATATATATATTTCAATAAATATTTCATTCCGCTTGGTACTTACAAAATAATATTTATACCGCCTATATGAAAACATCTTTTAATTTTTATGTTTTAAATTGTTATATACTTCAATTGTTTCATATTGTTTGACACTATTAGTCTTAATTTTACTTTGAAAAAATTGTCATTTTAGCTATTTTTACCACATTTCTCCCTATAATTTTTCTTTTAATTGATAATTGAAGCAAAATTATTTCAAACTCTCTTTTATATTCCTTCATTTTTTTCTCATTCTTTCATGATAAATGATAATGAATGGTAAATTTATATATAAAAAAAAGTTATTTAACTATACACAAAACAACATACATTTTGAAATGGAGAAAATAATAATAGCACTACAAATATTTTACTAATACACTTAAAAATTGTTATATAATTATTAAATATACATAAAAATTAATGGTAATTATTTTTTCTTTAATTTTTTTATTAAATAATATTTAAAAAATTATTTTATAAAAAATAGAAAAATGGAAGGGGGCAGTGCCCCGCCCCCCTCTCCCTCTTAGAAACTTATTTACGGTGAATCCGCTTTCCATATCATTGTAAATGTTTTCCCTAGTAAATTTCGCTTATATATAAATATATAATACAATTATCGACAATTCAACAATGATCAAATCTGATTGTCGCAATTTAATATCATTGAGTTTGAGTTAGTTTGTTTATTTATGTTGACGAATTTTTTTATTAAACGGTCTCAGACGAATATTTATCGAGTCTGAGTCCTGAATAATTCACAAACATTTTAATTTGATTACATCTCTAATATATTTTTAAATGTCTTCTTATAAATCAAAGTGTAGATAACACTATGATATTTCTATATTTAAATAGCTATTTATAACCATATGTCCATGCCAAAAAAATAATCAGCCTTAGCGAAAAAAAAAAGAAAAAAAAAACTTAGATCGGGCATACATGACCGTTTGATCTCCTCCTCCTTCAATTTAATTCTATCTTACAAGAATTAAATGATCAAACCAATTTTGGCAATTGTTTTTCCTACTAAAAACAAATTGGCGGGACAATGTTTTTGGGGCAGAATTAAATTGTAGAGTTGAAGCTCAAGTGACTAAAGTCATATTAAATTGTTCAACTCTTCAAGCACCACAGGAAATTGGTGTATTTTCAACGAATTTATACCATTAAATATATCCGGAAATAGTCACTTTACCGACCAACTAGCTATCGAAAAAATGCACAAAAAACTTTAGGTTCCAAATCCATCGGGTAAACTCAAAATGCGGTCGGTAAAATTTACCGGCGGGAAGTATGGTTTATTCTAAAGAAATTAGTAAACGGATGTTGGATACTTTGAAGGCTATATCTGCTGAAGCGACCATTTCTACTTAATTATGTGTTGAACAACCTCCATAATACTGGTGATTAATTTCTGCTTCCACAAATTGCTATTACTCTGAGTTGGTTGAATTAACCACTGTATACGATTGTGGAAAAGATCAATAGCAGTACTTGTTTTTTTATTATATTTTGAACAATGATGATACGAATAGGATTTGTTTATTCATTCTTTGATTCAATAGGCAGATATAAGATTTGTTTTGGTTTATATTATTTGATTTTATGAAAAAGTGTAATTATTATTATTAAAAAGTGGTAGATTTTGTTATTGAAAAATGTCATTTTTATTATTGAAAAGTGGTAAACATTTTAACAGAAAAATGTCATTTTTATTATTGAAAAATTGTAGTAGATATTTTCTAATTATTGAAAGTGGTGGATATTTTAACTATGATAAATATTTTAAGGACATAATTATGTGCTAGTATTATGCTCTTTGTCATGAACCATTATAAATTCTAGGTCATTTTTATAGTAGTGTTGGTTAAAGGAAAAGGAAAAGGAAATTTTTTTGAAAAGAGAGTGGTGATAAATTTGTGTGATTTGAAGAAGATTATATTATTCAGTTTTTATGTTTTGTTGTATAATATTTTTAACTGAAAGAATGTTTGTTATATTTTTACAGTGGATATCTATTTTCTGATGTTTTTGTTGTGAAAATCTATTTTTTTTCATTTAAAAGTAGGAGTAGTAATTATGGTGGAGATCTGTATTCAGTTTTGAAAAGTTTTTACTTTTGTTTTTAAAATGAAATTTTTTTTTTTTTTAAATTGAAAAGTGGTAACTATTATTAGTGAAAAGTGGTAAATGGTAATACTGAAAAGTGGTAAATGATAATACTGAAAAGTGGTAACTATTATTAGTGAAAAGTGGTAACTATTAATACTGAAAAGTGGTAAATATTAATACTGAAAAGTAGTAACTATTATTAGTGAAAAGTGGTAACTATTAATACTGAAAAGTGATAAATATTAATACTGAAAAATAGTAACTGATGCGGCCTAAAATTGTCACCCCAGGAGGTGTCGACACGTGTATCGAGGATAAGATTTATAAGAAGATAGGAACGTGAAGAGAACTCCTCAGGATATAAATCCCTCCGGATGTCCCTCCGGAGGGAGCTCCACTTAAGGATCTTGAGGGAGAAATACCAGGAAGACCGGGCTCTAAGAGGAGTTAGTCGACCTGGATTTCCGGAGAGATTTCCTATAAAAGGGGATAAAAGCGGATAAAGGAGGACCAATTCTCTTTTTACTCAAACGGCTAGAATGTAGAAGGCAGAGTGGGTGAGATTCTTCAGGAAGTGGAGATTTATAAGACTGATTCAAAGATAGGGGAAGGACCGATCCTAAAAAGGGGGAAAACCTAATTTCCCCTCAACAGAATTCTCCTATAAATAGCCACGACTAAGTACGTTAACATGTTACGATCTCTAAATTTACTTAACCTATTACACTTCTTACGAATACTCTGATATATTTTAAGAACCTTGTTGATAAAGAAAGGACTCTTGAGTCCTTGTGATATACTGAATCACCCATACTGACTTGAGCGTCGGAGTATCCGCGCCGGACTCCCCTCTGACGTGTCTTTTGCAGGTTCTTGAAGAGTCATCTCAGAGAAGGAAGTGTGCTCGGATTCTTTGTACAAGTTCAGAAATTGGGATATCTAACTCAACGGATATCTAATCCTTCTGTGCAATTTGTGGCACAACAACTGGCGCCGTCTGTGGGAAAGTCTAAGAGATCTTCTCACGAATTTTCTACTTGTTTTGAACGATGGGGCGGAGGAAATAACACAATCACGCCTACTCCAGGGAAGAAGACTCTTCTGGGGGATATCCCTCCCCTACCATCTGATCCAGCATCGAAGGGAGGCCGCGGAAAGGACCCTATGTATGTCCCTTCTGGATCGAATCCGCCAATAACCCCGGCCACCACGCCAATCCAGGGCCTAGGTGACGGAGTGACGGAGAATGCTGAAACCCCAGAGGTCCGGGCCCCAGGTTCTCAACATGGGGATGCTCTGAGCGCAGAACCATTCCTGGTTTCTCCAGATCAATTGAACGCCCTCATTGACCGAGCTGTGGAAAGAGATTTTGCAGCCCAAGGAGGTCGAGCCCCGAGAACTGTACCAGTGAACGCGGAGACGCTTACTCTGAGACTTCAAGACGAGGCCCCTAGGGCCTCCCAAGCACTTTCTAAGGAAGAGGGAGTACGAGTAGATGGAGATGAGAAAGCGCCCTCTCGGGCAGAAAGAAGTATCCCCCCTCGGGGTGCAAGAAGGAATGCAGACTTGATGTCCCGAGAGATAGACCCCCCCGAAGGAGAAGAGAGTACAGATGACACCTATCCGGGCCCAGTCAGCGACCAACTACAAGCCCTACAGAAGGAAATGAAAGATATGAGGAAGCAGATGAGTAACCGGACGAGTAGGTCCGCCTATGTTACTGGATGTTAGTTTTCTTCTAACATATTACAGGATGAGTTGCCATTCAACTTCAAACCCCTAAACTTCGAGTACGATGGCACCGCAGACCCATACGAGCACTTGGTAAGATTTGAGAATGCAGCCCTGCTACATCGATATGGGGAAGGGGTCAAATGTAGGGTGTTCCTGACTACATTGGCTAAGGCAGCACAACAGTGGTTCGCCCAGCTTGAACCCAATACCATTCGATCATGGGAGGAGTTCAGCGAATTATTCCTTCATCAGTTTGCGAACGCCCGGAGGCAGCCGCGGGCCACGTTAACCCTTTTCAATATGAGGCAAGGAGAAAACGAGAGTTTGAGAGCTTTTCTCAGGAGATTCAATCAGGCAGCTCTGGAGGTCCCTACCGCCTCTCCAGAGGTGAAGATCAACGCCCTAACCAATGGGTTGCGCGACGGAGATTTCTTTTCCTCCTTGGCCAAGAAGCCAGACCAGAACTTTGACGAGTTACTACGCAGAGCGGAGAAATACCTCACCTTGGAGGAGGTTCGTAAAGCCAAGAAACTAGAAGTTAGACCACAGGACCGGGAGAGAAGGAGGGAGCCACCCTCAAGACGATCCAGTCCAGAGGTCCCTCGGGGTTCCGGGTCATCGGGAAATTCTAACCCCTCTGGGGGTCCCCGTTCGGACCCTCGAGGAAGGTTCGAGAAGTATACACCTCTAAGAATAGAGCCTGCTGAAGTACTAGAGGTAGCAGGCGATCACTCCGATTTGAAATTCCCCCACTCTAGAGGTAGGGGCCCTCAGAAACCAAAATCGGATCGATTCTGCAGGTTCCATAACGAATATGGACATGACACGAACCAATGCTATCACCTGAAAGATGAAATCGAGAGGATGATCCAGGCGGGACATCTGAAAGAATTTATATTCCGAGATAGGCAGGGCCCTCGAGGGCAGAAGCGGAAGGAACACGACAGGAAGCCGGAGGAAAAGGAACCCAAAGAGGCAGCCGAGGACATGCCCCCTCCGCTGCTAAAAAGAGGAGTAATTCACATAATCATGGGGGGTCCCGGGGACGGAGATTCCTTCCGAAACAGAAAACAAAGTGTTCGAGCCTTGAGGGCTGGACAGGGAAGCCAACCGAAGGAGGTAGGGCGCTTGGCAGAGACACCCAATATCAAATTCGGGCCAGAGGATTGACTTGAACGAATTTTTGGTCACTATAGGTTGACTAACTACTTCCCCTCAAGCATAAGGGTTCGTAGTAGTAATGGAAGTATTCGACCAAGTAGTATCGACCTAGGAGGTGGGTTTGTGCAATGGATCCCTAGAGTTTTATGTTGTAATAGCTAATGTAACTACGGTTTCGAGTTTTTGGATTTCTAAAATTAAAGCTAGATTACTACCAAGATGCTAGAAATTAAATCAACTAACAACCTAGAAACTAACAAGTGATTTATACTACTAAAAGTGAGAAAAGCACCAATAAGAGAAATTACCACAACTTAACAAAGAAAATTACTACTAAGCAAGTATTTAACAATTAAAACAAAGAACAACTACGAATATAATTCGAAGAAGTGCAAGGGTGAGAGAATGCTTCGGGTGTTCTCCACCTAGTGAAATAGAGAGGAATTTCTTTTACTTTGTTAATTGCTTTAATCAATATTTGCTAAGAGCACCTAAATGCTAGGATGACAACCATTTCCCTTCGGGTAATATAGCCTTAATTCTAAGGTGTTCCCAAACCCGGTAATAAGGTTTTCTTCCTAATCCTCACCAACTACTCAAACAACCATTCAAGTAATTAATGTCCTTTAATGGGGTTCTAATACGATTAACTCTCTCTCGACGAATTAAAAGTATAACTAACACATTTGCATACCAACAACTCACACCATAAATATAGACATGTCCATGTAACTCTCGTCTACGCTAAACATGCATCTAAATATGGATTAATAGAATTTAACATACAAAGTCCCAATAATACCCATTAAAAGAAGCAATAAATCTAATCTTAACAATAACAAAGCTCAAACAATTCCAAACTTAATATTCACATGGTTTTAGAACACCCAAAGCATAAATAAACTTAGCCCATGGTGTTTTGAGAAACACCCATGACTAAAACATCAAAAGAAATCAAGATAAACATTAAATATGAAATTATATAGAAAATGAGAGAATGGTTTGAAGTCACCTTGTTGTTTCTTCAAAATACCTAGCTATTACAAAAGTGTGGAGCCTTCTTCTTCAAAAACCTATGCTAAGTACTCTATCTTTAAGCTAAACTATGAATTAAATGAGCAATAAATGTGGAAATGGGGATTAAGATGAACTAGGGTTTTAAGAGTTGTAATAAATGAGGCCAAAAGATGTTTACAAACTGAGTTTTGAAGCTATTTAAAGCTTCCAAGAGTGTGTGAGACGAAATTAGCATTTGGGTCCTTGAAGTTCTTCAAAATTCTCAAAAAACCCCAAAAATCGTGAGTTGACTCGGTCAACCGAGTGGATCACTCGGTCAACCGAGTGAGGGGAACTTCCAGAACCAAAATTGGTTCCAGATGTCAAACGGCCGCCAGTGTTAAATGCCTCGGACGCCGGTGTTAAATCACTCGGCCGCTAGTGTGAAATCACTCGGCCGGCCGAGTGACAAGGGAGTTCCAGAAAGTTTCTGTAAGTTTTTCTCACTCGGCCGCCAGTGTGATCCCACTCGGCCGGCCGAGTGACTTCTGCTACTTTGATTTTTCTAACACTTTTCCTTGGCTTTCCTTCTTGTCCTCCAACCGAACTTCAATTCCCACGCGCCAATGCTCGTTTTCCTTCTAAAACGGACTATTTCACCTTGTTTCCTACACTTTGAACACATTTCTTAACAACAAGGTTAGTAGCACCATTTCTATCAATTACGATCAAAATCACATCAAAATACTACGATAACATAGCAATAATGAGCACAAAAACGAGCAATCTCACACCCAATCAACCCCCCCAAACTTAGAGATTTGCTTGTCCCCAAGCAAAGAAAAAAGAAAAACAAAAGGAGGGAGATTGTGAAAGATTTGCGAATGGATACAATGCATAGTAGGCATGATCAAACAATGTCTCCAATGAATGGTTCATCAACACATGCAATTTCTCTACCACTTTCAAGACAAAATGTGATCCAAGCTAAGACAAATTCAACACACTTGATTCACCACTCTCTCAAGAAGTGTTTCTCTCAACACACAAGTGTATATTGGGCATGTAAGCTCTCAACTGTCAATCCACGAAAAACACAAACACCATAGGCTTGCTTTTCAACTCAATTCTCTACCAACTATTTAGGCATCAATTGTCAATCAAAGAGGTCTTTCAAGGGTTGTAATGTAGGATCTTTGGAAGGGGTGGGATAAATTTGGGATTAGTGACTCATTCACTTGTAGAGCAACAAATGTTGTATTTCTCTCATTTTTCATTCAACTCTCACACAACACTTGCTCACTTTCTTTTCTTTTCACTCAAAATGAACCTCACCCCTTTTTCCTTCTTTTCACCACATTTTGGAGCCATTTCTCTTCACTTTTGTGATTTGAGCTTTTGGAACTTTTTGTTTCCCTTTTATTTTTCACATTAAGCACAAGCTCATTTGCTCTTCTTTTTCTTTCCAACCCTTTTCTTTTCTCTTGAATTCACTTTGATCAAAACAAATCCACTCACTTCAATCCCCTCACCATGTCAACCAACATTGAAGCTCTACAAATGATAAGGACAATTAGGCTTAAAAGATGTGGTTTCATGGTGACATTTTGTAGCTTGCCAAAGAAAATTGGTTTTACGGCTCAACGGGGCTAACTACGAAAATGTATCATTTGGTGGGATTTATTTGGCCAAGTGACTCAAATTCAAAGAAATGCCTCCTATCATTTTTAACAATTTCCTCCTAAATCAAGTGTCAAACAAGTCAAAGAGCAAGTTCTAGCATGCATAATTCGTGGATGACTCACTCAAGAAAAATTGAACCGGAATGATATTTCGATTCAAGAAGGCTCAAGTCTCTCCGGCTCAATATGGTAAATTCAAGTGTTTTCCTAAGCCTAGCCCTTCACACAAAATGCAATCAATTGATAGAGTCATACATGCATTAATTTCCCAATCACCAACAAACATCACAAGATCAATTGTAATAAACTCATGCATCCATCCACAAATTCTCCAAAAAATCCACCATCACAAAAATAAAATTCCCTAACATCCATCCAAACAAAATATCAAAAGAAAATATCCCCATCAACAAAAATCCACAAAAATATACAAAATACATGAAACCAAAACAATAATCCGAAGGTACAAATAACAAAATGCTACGGACATAAACATGAACAGCGAAAACGAGAGAAAATTAGGGCACTTTTACCACACCATCCTTGGAATTTTTGAGGCATCATAGAGGTGGTTGAGGTGGGTTGTAGTAGCCTTGTTGGGCGAGCCACTCAAAATGGGGGCGGAACATGTTGTTCATCTCGAGGAGTTGTGCATCAATACTCGCGTAGTGAGTTTCCATGTTGGCTAGGCGAGTGTCCACGTTGGCTAGACGAGTGTCCACATTTTCTCGCCACGCTCTATCTTCACGACTTGCTAGACCCAACTGCTCGATACTAGCCCTAAGTGACTCAAGCTCCCTGTCCCTTCTTCCATAAGTATGGGAAACATTCCCTCTTTGATCCGGAGCTGCCCGCCATGGACTACCTCCTTCTTGCTCTTGGGGCTCTTCAGGCTCTTCCTACTCATCGACATGCATGGGGACTCCTCCAACATTCTCGGGGTTGATGGGATTTCCAGCATCAAAGTTATCTATCCAAGCACGGTGGGCGCTGGATAGCAAATCCCATGAACCGTACCTCCGTCTCCTCAAGCTAGTCAATTCCGGATTAGGCAAAGGGAAGAGGGTGTCTTCATCAAGTCTCACACAGTATGTACCCCTTTCCATCTTTAGTATTTTCATTTGAATCATCACTCCAAGATCAAGCTTGGAGTCTCCAACAATGGGGTCATACATCTCCCCAGGCACTAATCCGAAATGCTCCGCAATGTTGGTGATAAATCCACCCACTTGGGAGTACCTGACCTTTGATCTAGTCTGTCGGGCCAATTGTGCCATGAGGTAGGCGGCCATGTTCACAGGTTTACCATCCACCATGCATTTTATGACATACAACTCATCCTTTCTCACAGCCCCAACCTCGTATCTCACGAAAACCGAGTTCGCTAACACCCTCTGAATGTAACGGAAGACTGGACTTCGAATAAGAGATGCCTTAGAGCTACTCAAGTTATATATTGGAACGTCGTCTCTGTCTTGTCGAGCCAATTTCACCCAAAAATCTTGAGCATTGAAACCCCTGATCCCCAAATAGACCCTGTTGTCGACACTGTTGGGGACTTGAAAAATTCCATTCAGCTCTTGTACCGTTAAGCTTCTGTCAACATTCCCCAAACGGAAAGTGATCCTTCTAGGTACATGTTGCCCGTCAAAGTCCATGTCGATGGTGGTTAAGAACTCCACCATAAGCTCAGTATAGGACGGCTTCTGAATTTGTAAGAAGTTCGTCCATCCAATCGCAGCAAATAGCCTATCCACATCTTCTTTGATCCCCATGTGGACCATACAGTTGTCATCGATGTACTTCGTAGGGTGGAAGATCATACGAGACACCGTTATGAAGTTTTCGGCTAGCATATCTCCTCTCTCTCCTAGATCAATCCCAAAGTAGGATGGATAGGTGCCACACAACTTATAGAGATGCCATTCGAGCCATTCATTCATTTCCTGAGAGCTTGGTCCATTATTGTTGGCCATTTTCTACAACCAAAAGAATAGAAACTCATGAGAATGTGCACAAAAGTTTCCATTTAAATTCATCATTCACAAGAGTTCCTTAGCTTTTAAGTTCATATGTATCCACCATGTTCAAGTTCACATCTCACCTCTTCAACAATGGACATTTATTTTTCTCTCAATGAACTCCCTTCTTCAACAACAATAATGCTTGCAAGGTGTTGGTCAAAGTTTTCACAAGAAATTAAAGCACAAAACACCTTGCTATCACTAATGTTAACTCTATCCTAGCATGAAACTCTCAAATAAAACACATTCACAAGACTACAATATCACATGCTCAAGAGTTACACAAAAGTTCAAGAATATTCCCAAGTTCACCATTCTTGCAAAAATTCCTTCAATTTCTAGCTTAAATTCTCACCAATCACACAATAATAGCACAAATTAAGCATAGATATGAGTTACCCATCATCAATAATCACCAATAAACATAACTCATGGAAGAAATTTGCAAGAAATCAAGAAACCCATCAAGTTTTGAAATTTTCGTCACCTCCTATATATCACACAAGAATAGCCTTAAAATCTACAATATCATGCTCATTCTTGCAAAATTAAAGAGGGGGAAGAGTTTACATACCTTGGGGAGTGATTCCTTGAAGTTGTTGCAAGAAATTGAAAAGAGAATTGAGAGGGGGTAAGAGTGTGTGTGAAATTTTTGGGGTAAAAGTGTGTGTTGTGTGTGAAAAAGTGATAGAAGTAGGGTTTAATGAGTGTAAAATCCGAGTGGGTCGGGTCGACCCAAAAAAAATTGAAAAAAACTTACCTTTCTCGCGCCCAGATATCACTCGGCCGCCAGTTTGAGTGCCTTGGACGGCCGAGTGATACGCGTTTCCAGTGGGTCGCCCTCAACCAGACTTCCCTCGGTCGACCAAGTGAAATGCATCGGTCGACCGAGTGCCTCCTGGTTCCAGTGTAAGTACCTCGACCAGATCTGCCTCGGCCGGCCGTTTGAGAAGCCTCGGTCGGCCGAGTGCCGTCTGCTTCCAGAATGTTACCCACCAACAGAACTCACTCGATCGGCCGTTTGAGATGACTCGGTCGGTCGAGTGGGTTCTGCTTCCAACATTTTTTTTTTACCACTTTTTCAATGTTTACATCCAAAAATCCTACAACAAATCAACACACTACCACATAGCAATGCTCAAACACAAAACATCAATTCACAAAATATTTGCCGCAAAATTCATGTAAAACATGCAATGTCGCTCTCAAAACAATTCAAAACCCGATATTATCAACATTTCTCCATATCAAATGAACCAAGTTCATTCAAACAATAGACGAATGTGTAACGGTGCAAATGAAATTGTAAAAACGACCACACTCCCCCCAAACTTAGACTTTGCTAAGCAAATCTAAGTTTGGAAATGAGTGTTTACCTTTGAGTTTGCACCATACACCATTCCATCTTCTTCTTTGTATCCTTTCTCCTCATGTAGAGTTCATGTCGAAGCTCCATTAAGCATCAACATCATACCTTCTCTTACTAAACTAAACCAAAAATATCAAAAAGCACTAAAACTAACTAAAACAAACAAAAACGACAAGAAAGCAATAAACGAATGGATTGCCTCCCATTTAGCGCTAGGTTTAACGTCCTATGCCGGACGGAACTCTTTCGAGTTCAAGTCTCTTCAAGAGACTTTGTACCTCCACCATCTTTTTGACACGGGTTGAAGTAGAGTTTCACACGATGACCGTTCACGGTGAAGCGACTCCCATCTTTGCTTTGTAACTCGAGAAATTCACTAGGAAACACCTTTTTCACCACAAACGGACCACTCCACTTTGACTTCAACTTTCCGGCAAATAACTTCAAATGGAAGTTGAACACGAGCACCTCGTCCCCTTCTTCGAACTCCTTCTTCTTGAGACGAGCATCATGCCATTTCTTGGTCTTTTCCTTGAAAATCATAGAATTCTCATAGGCATGTTCTCGAAACTCCTCGAGCTCACTTAATTGGAGCAACCTCTTCTCTCCAACCAAGTCACAATCGAAGTTCAACTTCTTGATTGCCCAATAAGCATGGTGCTCAAGTTCCACGGGTAAGTGACAAGCCTTCCCAAAGACAATTTGGTATGGGGACATATCCAATGGAGTTTTATATGTCGTTCGATATGCCCACAAAGCATCATCCAACTTCAATGCCCAATCCTTTCTAGTGGTGTTGAACGTCTTCTCGAGAATTTGCTTGATTTGACGATTAGACACCTCCGCTAAACCATTTGTTTGAGGGTGATAGGCGGTTGACACCTTGTGCTTCACATTATATTTGGCTAGAAGATTAGCCATCACTTTGTTCACAAAATGACTCCCCCCATCACTTATCAAAGCTCTTGGAACTCCAAATCGAGTGAAGATATTCTTCTTCAAGAATTGAATCACCACTCTTGCATCACTCATCTTGGTTGGAATAGCCTCGATCCACTTAGAAACATAGTCAACACCAACAAGAATGTAGGTGTACCCACATGATGGAGGAAACGGCCCCATGAAATCAATGCCCCAAACATCAAATAGCTCAACTTCAATGAACATGTTTAAAGGCATCTCATCCCTTTTTGTTATGCCCCCCATTCTTTGGCAACGATTACATCCGCGGATGAATGTTTGACAATCTTTGAAGATTGTTGGCCAATAAAACCCGGCTTGGAGAATTTTCATTCCCGTTTTTGAAGTACCAAAATGTCCCCCACAAGGAAGAGAGTGACAATGCTTGATTATGTCCTCCCATTCTTCTTGAGGCACACATCTCCGAAGCACCGAATCTACCCCTCTCTTGAAAAGAAACAACTCATCCCATATGTAGCTTTTCACTTCCTTGTTGAACTTCTTTCTTTCATAGGGACCCAAATCTTCGGGGATCATTCCACTTGCCAAAAAGTTGGCAAAGTCGGCATACCATGGGATGTCTCCTTTCACTCCCATCACCGGTATAGTGTCGATCATCAATAAGCTTTCATCGGGAAAACTTTCCTTAACCTCAACCACATCTTGATTTTGCTCTTCATTTTGCTCCAACCTTGAGAGGTGATCGGCTATGACGTTCTCACTTCCTTTCTTGTCTCTCACCTCTATGTCAAATTCTTGAAGTAAAAGGACCCACCGAATGAGCCTCGGTTTGGCATCCTTTTTGTTCATCAAGTAGCGGATCGCCGCATGATCGGTGTAGACAACGGTTCTAGCTCCCACAAGATAAGGCCGGAATTTGTCAAAGGCATACACAACCGCTAAGAGCTCTTTCTCGGTTGTAGTGTAATTGGCTTGTGCGGTGTTGAATGTTTTTGAGGCATAGTATATGGCATGAAATCTCTTTCCCCTCATTTGCCCCAAAACAACCCCCATCGCATAATCACTCGCATCACACATCAACACGAACGGCTCCTCCCAATTTGGTGTCACAAGTATGGGTGAACTCACCAAGGCCTCCTTGAGTTTCCTAAAAGCTTCAACACACTCATTAGTAAAATCAAATGGAACATCTTTTTCCAACAAATGAGATAAGGGTTTAGAGAGCTTAGAAAATCTTTGATAAATCGGCGGTAGAAACCCGCATGGCCAAGAAATGACCGAATGCCCTTCTCATTCGATGGTGGAGGCAACTTTTCAATTGCTACCACCTTCGCTCTATCAACTTGGAGCCCCTTGGATGACACATGATGGCCCAACACAATTCCTTCATTCACCATAAAGTGACATTTTTCCCAATTCAACACTAAGTTAGTGTCCTCACACCTTTGCAAAACAATATCAAGGTTAGTCAAACAAGATTCGAATGACTCTCCAAAGACGGAGAAATCATCCATAAAAACCACCATGATACGTTCAATAAGACCATGAAAAATTGACATCATGCAACGTTGAAAAGTGGCGGGTGCATTACACAACCCAAAAGGCATACGCCTCCATGCAAATGTACCATACGTGCATGTGAAAGTGGTCTTTTCTTGGTCTTCCGGTGCAATCATGATTTGATGGTAACCCGAATAACCATCAAGAAAACAATAGTGTGAAAAACCTCCTAACCTATCAAGCATTTGGTCCATGAAAGGTAAGGGAAAATGATCTTTGCAAGTAGCCTTATTCAATTCCCGATAATTAACACACATGCGCCACCCCGTGGCGACTCTCATGGCTATTAGCTCATCTCCCTCACCTTGTACAACCGTCATTCCCCCTTTTTTAGATACAACATGCAAAGGTGACACCCATGGACTATCCGAAATAGGAAATATCATACCCAAATCTAGAAATTTTATGACTTCTTTCCTAATAACCTCTTGGATAATAGGGTTCACTCTCCTTTGGGGTTGGACTATAGGTTTCCTATCTTTTTCTAGACGGATCCTATGCATGCAAATTGATGGGTTAATGCCCTTCAAATTCTCAATCGACCAACCGATGGCCGATTTGTGCTTACGTAGCACTTCAAGTAGCCTATCTAATTCATGTGATGCAAGAGAAGATGATACAATTACCGGATTCTTCTCATTCTCTCCTAGGTAGGCATACTTTAAGTGCTCGGGAAGTGGTTTGAGGCCTTCTTTCTTCTCCTCCATTTTAGGCTCTCCTTCCTCCGACTTCAACAAGGGCGGTAGAGTGAAATTTCCATGTTTGATCTCTAAAGTTTCCTCAATCTCCATTTGTTCCCTATTATCAAAGTCAAAATTGAAACTTTCATAAGTAGAGGAAAAATATGAATGAGAATCAATATCATTTAAATCATCAAAGAAGAGAGAGTAGGAGGGGTCTTCCAAAGATTCTTGGACACATAAGTCCACAATATCGACGAAGTTCAATTGTTCCACATCCATGGGATGCTTCATCGCGTCATACATCGATATCTTCACTTCTTCTTTACCAACTTTCAACGTTATCTCTCCTCTCCCAACATCAAGCTCGACTCCCGCCGTTGCTAAAAATGGTCTCCCAAGAATTATAGGCACTTGTTCATCTTCCTCCATTTCTAGCACCACAAAGTCGGCGGGAAATACAAACTTGTCCACTCTAACAAGAATATCCTCAACTATGCCCTTGGCAATTGTGATTGATCGATCGGCAAGTTGAAGTGCAATAGAAGTGGGCTTCAACTCCCCCCTTTCGAGCTTTTCAAACAAAGATAGGGGCATCAAGTTAATGCTAGCCCCCAAATCACAAAGAGCGTTCCTCTTGATCCCATTTCCAATATCACACATGATGACAAAACTACCCGGATCCTTCATCTTTTGTGGCATGTTCTTTTGGAGCATAGCACTACATGCCTTGTTGAACTTAACAAGCTCGGGTTCATCAATCCGTCTCTTCTTGGAGATCAAGTCTTTGAGGAATTTGGCATAGTTGGGCATTTGCTCTAAAGCATCGGAGAATGGAATGTTGATGTGGAGTTGCTTGAAAACCTCAAGAAATTTAGCAAATTTCTCATCTAATTTCTTCTTCATGAATCTTTGAGGGAATGGTACCATTGTCTTTGGTACCCCCCACTCATCACATGGTATGCTCTTTTCTTCCTCAATCTTCTTCTCCTTCATCTTTTTCCACTTTGGTATTCTTTCTTCACCATCAACTTTCTTTTTCTCTTTTGACTCCATCCAATTTTCTTCGTCCTCCTCGGCTTTTCCCATCTCTACCTCTTCACACTCTTCTTCAATTTCACAATTTTCCTTGACATCATCATCTCCCGGTTGAGTGGGCATGGATGGACCCTTATATTTGGTGCCACTTCTAAGCTCTATTGCCTTGCAATGCTCTTTGGGATTTATCTCGGTTGTTGAGGGAAATTTTCCCTTGTTTAGCATTTGATTAACCACCGTGCTCAACTCTCCAACGGACGTTGCAAGTTGCCCCACCGTATGCTCGAGATTTTTAATCCCCCTTGAGTGTTGTTCATTGATCTTTACTTGTTCCAAATTCGTTTTAACTTGTTGCTCTTGAGCTTTCTTGAAGAACTCTTCCATCCGTAAAAGTGTATCTTCCGTAGTAGTTTTTCCTTCCCCGTTAGGAAGCCTTGCCCCGGGATCAAATCCGGGTGGATATTGCATTGCTCCTTTTGGGTTAGAATACGCCAAGTTGTCGTGCCTTCGAAAGTTTTGATTTTGATTCCCTTGAAATGAGGTGGATGGCCCCCCTTGCATCGGGTGACTTTGATTGGGTTGGAGTGTTGAGGATTGACCACCTTGAAAACGATTTTGTTGAGGAGCTTGATATGGACGACCACCTTGAAAGTTTTGTTGATGGTTTCCTTGATATTGTGGCCTACCCATGTAGTTCACATCTTCCATTTGATTCATCGAAAGCTCTCCTTGAACCATTGGTAATGGGCTTTCACTTGGTTGATTAGACGAAAGAGCACTCACCTTCTCAATTAACGTGGTGATCATTGTTTTCATGGTGTCCACCTCATTAACTTGAGCAACTCGATGCCTTCCTCCTCTATCAATCCTCATTTTAAAAGAATTGTTCAATATCCCCTCCATTATTTGCTTGATCTCTTCCGCCGACTTGAGCCATATCGAACCTCCGGCACAAGCATCCAAATGATGTTGGTCTTCTTCTCTCAAGCCACAAAAGAACCAACAAGTCGTTTGCTCCAATGGAAAACCATGTTGAGGACAAGTTATGAGTAGGTTGGTAAACCTTTCCCATGCTTCTTTAAGGCTCTCATTAGCTCCTTGTTTAAATTGAGAGATATTTTGCTTTGCTTCCATTGTTTTGGAGGGAGGGTAGTACTTCAATAAAAATCTCTTCTTCAATTCTTCCCAAGTTCTCACCTCTTCCCAAGTTCTCACCTCTCCCGCCGGAATGCTTGTATGGATAAGGGTGGGGATAATACCCTTGAGGTGGAGGTTGATAATACCCTTGAGGATAATGTGGATACGGATATGGTGGATAGCCTTGGGGATACCCTCCTTGTTGGATATTAGGGGGATACCCTTGAGGTTGTCCACCATAGTGGCCTTGATTGAGCACACCACCCATTTGAACATTAGGTGGGTGTTGCATGCCATTTCCTCCTCCGCCTTGTATTTGAACATCTCCTTGATGTTCAACTTGGAGATTTTCTTGGGTATTGATCTCATCACTTTCATCATCTACCACGGCACCCGGAGGTTGATTTTATCTATTCTCCGCCATTCTTCGATTTATAGCTCGATTCCTTCTTGTGGTGGCTTCAATCTCAAGATTGATAGGTTCATTTTGTCCACCACGTGCTCTTGTTAACATGCACCTATGGAAAATTGCAACTATCAAATTCTTGAAACAAAAATAAAATCAAAATAAAGCAAGTAATTGTAGCTAACACTAGTATTCAACTAACTTAAGTCCCACTTATAGCACTACGTCGCCTCCCCGGCAGCGGCACCATTGACTTGAACGAATTTTTGGTCACTATAGGTTGACTAACTACTTCCCCTCAAGCATAAGGGTTCGTAGTAGTAATGGAAGTATTCGACCAAGTAGTATCGACCTAGGAGGTGGGTTTGTGCAATGGATCCCTAGAGTTTTATGTTGTAATAGCTAATGTAACTACGGTTTCGGGTTTTTGGATTTCTAAAATTAAAGCTAGATTACTACCAAGATGCTAGAAATTAAATCAACTAACAACCTAGAAACTAACAAGTGATTTATACTACTAAAAGTGAGAAAAGCACCAATAAGAGAAATTACCACAACTTAACAAAGAAAATTACTACTAAGCAAGTATTTAACAATTAAAACAAAGAACAACTACGAATATAATTCGAAGAAGTGCAAGGGTGAGAGAATGCTTCGGGTGTTCTCCACCTAGTGAAATAGAGAGGAATTGCTTTTACTTTGTTAATTGCTTTAATTAATATTTGCTAAGAGCACCTAAATGCTAGGATGACAACCATTTCCCTTCGGGTAATATAGCCTTAATTATAAGGTGTTCCCAAACCCGGTAATAAGGTTTTCTTCCTAATCCTCACCAACTACTCAAACAACCATTCAAGTAATTAATGTCCTTTAATGGGGTTCTAATACGATTAACTCTCTCTCGACGAATTAAAAGTATAACTAACACATTTGCATACCAACAACTCACACCATAAATATAGACATGTCCATGTAACTCTCGTCTACGCTAAACATGCATCTAAATATGGATTAATAGAAGTTAACATACAAAGTCCCAATAATACCCATTAAAAGAAGCAATAAATCTAATCTTAACAATACCAAAGCTAAAAAAATTCCAAACTTAATATTCACATGGTTTTAGAACACCTAAAGCATAAATAAACTTAGCCCATGGTGTTTTGAGAAACACCCATGACTAAAACATCAAAAGAAATCAAGATAAACATTAAATATGAAATTATATAGAAAATGAGAGAATGGTTTGAAGTCACCTTGTTGTTTCTTCAAAATACCTAGCTATTACAAAAGTGTGGAGCCTTCTTCTTCAAAAACCTATGCTAAGTACTCTATCTTTAAGCTAAACTATGAATTAAATGAGCAATAAATGTGGAAATGGGGATTAAGATGAACTAGAGTTTTAAGAGTTGTAATAAATGAGGCCAAAAGATGTTTACAAACTGAGTTTTGAAGCTATTTAAAGTTTCCAAGAGTGTGTGAGACGAAATTAGCATTTGGGTCCTTGAAGTTCTTCAAAATTCTCAAAAAACCCCGAAAATCGTGAGTTGACTCGGTCAACCGAGTGGATCACTCGGTCAACCGAGTGAGGGGAACTTCCAGAACCAAAATTGGTTCCAGATGTCAAACGGCCGCCAGTGTTAAATGCCTCGGACGCCAGTGTTAAGTCACTCGGCCGCCAGTGTGAAATCACTCGGCCGGCCGAGTGACAAGGGAGTTCCAGAAAGTTTCTGTAAGTTTTTCTCACTCGGCCGCCAGTGTGATCCCACTCGGCCGGCCGAGTGACTTCTGCTACTTTGATTTTTCTAACACTTTTCCTTGGCTTTCCTTCTTGTCCTCTAACCGAACTTCAATTCCCACGCGCCAATGCTCGTTTTCCTTCTAAAACGGACTATTTCACCTTGTTTCCTACACTTTGAACACATTTCTTAACAACAAGGTTAGTAGCACCATTTCTATCAATTACGACCAAAATCACATCAAAATGCTACGATAACATAGCAATAATGAGCACAAAAACGAGCAATCTCACACCCAATCAGCCGCCTCCGCCGCTAAAAAGAGGAGTAATTCACATAATCATGGGGGGTCCCGGGGACGGAGATTCCTTCCGAAAGAGAAAACAAAGTGTTCGAGCCTTGAGGGCTGGACATGGAAGCCAACCGAAGGAGGTAGGGCGCTTGGCGGAGACACCCAATATCAAATTCGGGCCAGAGGTATAAAAGTCAGGAAGACTTAGCCATTTCAGAGATCATCTTCTTTGGGTGGCACCATCCCATATTGTGCCCACACTCTCTTCTTGAGTTCCATGGCTTCTTGGTTGGTTCCTTTGGGTCCAAGGGTCATCTTGTTCAGCTTAAGAATCTCTGTGAACTCCCTTAGGATCCTTGCTTGGTCAATCCATCCATCAAGCTTTGGAGGCATGTAGATGATAGGCTTGGGAGCATTGAGTCCAATTCTTGCAATGTCAGCAGCTGCAAGTAATTGTTGATATAACTCTCTGTAGTATTCTATCATGAACTCAGCAAAGGAAGAGTTGGCATCTCCTCCATTCCATCTGTCAATGACATAGTAGTCATAGACAAACTCCCTTTTAGCCTCTTCCCATGTATCATTCAGCTGAATTGGCACCCATTTATCCAAGTGTGGATATTTGGTGTCCATTGGGACTAGAAGCTGAGGCTTCATCTTGCTGTAAGTTGCTCTCCTTCTTCTTGGTTTCTGAAAATTTGCTCTTCTCTTATCTCTTGCTCTTTGTGCTTCATCCATCAAATCCATTTTCTCTTGGGCCCTCATCATGGCCAGTTTCTGTTGTGTTTCAGGGTCTTTGCCATACCCTTCATGAAACAACTTTGATGGATCATTGAGTACCACAATCTTTGTCTTCTTTGGTCCAGGTCCAAAGCCTTCTTCATATAAAGCTTCCACATCTTCAGTAGCTTTGGCACCTTCAGCAATATTGACTATTTCAGAAGACTTTTCCTTTTCAGCAGTTTTGGGCTTTTCAGCAGCTTTGGCTTTCTTTGATGTAGGCTCATCATCATCAATTCTGAATTCAGGTGGAAGATCAAGACTGTTAGGAAAGTCTGTAAATGTCTCAACTTGTCTTTTCTTTCCTTTTGCCTTCTTGATCTTTCCTCTAGTTTGGACACCTTCAGCATCTTTGTCCAAACCAGACACCTCACCACCTGGTCTCTGCTGTAACCTCATCCTTTCTTCTTGAGCTGATGCCATTGAATTTTTCAATGCAAGTGCTAGTTGCTCTTCTTCATCCAGTTCTTCCAAGTTCAGCACTGCAGGCTCTTTTCCTTTTCCTTCAGCAGCTTTGTCTTTTCCTTTGACTGGACTTCCAATTACCAAGGCACCTTTTGCTCTAGCTCTTTCCCTTTCCCCCTTTTTGGCAGCATCAAAGCACTGGGGCCTTAGCTCACTCATTGTTGTGGCCATTAGGGATTGGGCCTGGTTTAGAGACTTCATTTCCTCCAACAAATATACATTTTCATCATGTATATTTTGCATCCTATCACTGCTCAAGCTAAGAAAAGCTAGAACAGGCTTCATCTTTTGTTGAACAACCTCCTCCAAGGTTGCTTTCAGGGATGCATCAAGTTGGGCTTTAAGGAGCTCAGTGAGGTTGGCCACTGCACCTTCAGCAATGTTGGCCAATACCTCTTGGGAAAATTTTTCAGAGGCTGCTTTCACCATTGCTAGCCTTTGCTCTTCAGCTCTTTTCTTTTGCAATGCAGTCTTCTTTCCGAGAGCTTGCTTGACAGTTAGCCTGAGAGCTTTGACATTAGCATTATGATTGTCTCTCAGCAACTTTTGTTCCTTCTTGACCTCTTCTGAGATGGATTCCATGGTGGATTTGGCTTTTTGTACTTCAGTGGAAATGGTTTGGAGGCCAGTTTCCACACCACTAATCCTTGCTTCCAGAGTGGGTAGCACAACATCCTCTGAGCCTGTAAGCCTCATTTCTACAGATGCTAGAGTTCTTCCTTGCTCATTCAATGCTCCTGAAGTTTCAACATGAGCAGATTGGACCTGATGAGCCAAGGAGTCCAATTTCTCTGATTGCATTCCAAGCAAGGCTTGAGCTGGGCCTGTATCTACTTGGATAGGGGCATCTGTTAAGAACTCATCTGCAAAAATTTGGTCAAGAGATATACCTGCAATATTAGACAGATCAAACAAGTTAGGGAATAAACACTCATCACCCTCAATTTCTTTTGTATAAGACTCTGATACATCAACAGTCTTCTTCTCATTTTCAACTTGTTCTTTTCTCCCTTCATAGATAATGTTCTCACCCAAGGAATCAGGCCTCCTTTCATCAAGGGATTCTTGAAGTTCAGATTTGACTTCAAGAATAACCTGTCCTTCCTCACTTATTCCACCCTCATATGGTGGTACACTCACAATCTTAGTTATGACTACCTCTCTTTCATCCATAACTCCCTTTGATTTTTCAATTCTACTTTCCTTTTCAACCCCTTCTCCTAAACCTGCAGCATCTTCACCTTCAACAAGGTTCAAAGATGGCAGTTGTGAGGAGATCACAGTGCTTATTTCAGCAGCCACTGAGTCATCCTGAATGATTAAGGGCTGATCAGTGTCCAACTCATCTGACACTGGATAGGCCTTAATCAAACCAGCCTCTAACATAGGAACCTCAACATCTTTAGGATGTGCCTTGGGTTCAGAAGAACCTTCATTGGCAGATGTGTCTTTGGTTGTGTTACCACCCTTGGTCAACACCTCTGATGATACAGAGCCTTTCCTATGGTAGGTTCTAGGAGGGTTTGAGAGTCTATCTGCTACAGAAGATTTGGGTTGAGAGGGTTCAGGGAGGTTGGCTTGAGGGGTTTCAGGAGGGTTGGGATTTGAAGGGTTTGAAGGATCATCAGGGGAATCATCATCATTTGAGCTACTGTCAGGGTGTTTGATGCCCTTAGCTTTTCTCTCTTTCTCCTCAATGATCTTCTCAGCTACCAACTTTGCAAAAACTTCCTCATCAGTGAGGAATCTTGTTTTCATCACACCAGCAAAGTGTAGCAATCTGCTCTCCTCCACTTGCCACCAGTTTGCACCCTTATCTTGGATGACTTGTGATATTTCCATTAAGGTTTTGTCTTTTACATCCACAAGCATCCTCAAATCATGAAATATCTTCTGAATTCTTGGAAATTCAGCAAGTTGTGGATACAAACTTTCCACAGTGGCCTTAGCTCCACCTCTGAGCATACTTTCATAAGTATACTCCTCCTCATTCTCATTTGATGGAGAACTTTGGGCTATAGGGGAGTGGGCTGTGGTTTCAATAAATGCAGCTTCAGGCAAGTTAAGTTCAGGAGGGTTGGCTTCAGAAGGATTAGGCTCAAATGAAGGTACTTCAGTTGCTTTAGAGAGCAATGAATCTGAAGGGGCTTTGGTCAGGGGAGTTGGCTCATTGAGTGCATGTTCTAAGAGTTTGGAGTAGTTGAGCATGGATGAGTCCAGGGGAGACAGGAGTCTTGTCTCATCTACTGCTAAATCTGCAAGCACATCAATGCCACTTCTTTGCACACTTCCTTCTGGAGAGTATCTCTTAGTGAGATCTACAGGGGTGATGGGTTGATTGGAAGGGGTAACATGGGTTTCAGGGGAGTTGGGCTCAGGATTCTGAATTTCAGGGATGTTGGCCTCTATAGGTTGACCTTCAGGGACTTTGGATTCTGGAGTTCCAGAACCAGATGAGCTAGTCCTTGACTTGGATTTAGTCCTGCTTTCAGCTCTGCTCTCTCTTAGAGCCAATTGAAGAGACCTTTCTTCCTGAAGCTCCAACACTTTCTCAGTAGGCTTGGCCCTTCTCTTGCTAGCCCTACTGCTCCCACTTCCTTCTACTTCTTTCTCTTCCTCAGGGACAACTTCCCTGGGCCTCTTATCACCCTTGTGCTTTTGCCTTGTCTCATTATATTTCAGCCTCAACTCTTCTGAGTGGTCAGAAGGCACACTCACTCCCTCTTCTGCCACTTCATCAACTTCAGCTGATGCTCCTGAGGCTTCTCTTGAAGATATTTGAGACACTTTCTTTGTTTTGACAGCCCTGGCCTTAGTTCTTTTCTTCAGATTAGGCTTTTCTTCAACCTTCTCTTCAGCAGGTTTGGCCAAAAGCATCCTCCTTTGCTCAGTTTTCTTGCTGAGCTTTCTAAACAGAATCTTTTGGGCTGGGAGGGGTTTGGCAAAGGTCTGCATTTGAGAATAATGGGAGAATCTTTCAATCAACAAGCTTGCTCTTGTGCAATACTTGAGTTTCCCTTCTAGCACAACCTTGTTGTGGGCCTTCACCTTAAATTTGGCCTTTTCCTTCATCATCTCAGACATGATGAAGGTCCTCCAATCAAACTTGATGCCTTTGTCACTAGCATCAATAACTGCAGCCATAATTCTGATTCTTAGGTGGCTGACTTGCTCCAAACTTCCAGTATTGCTCATAAGACTCTTAGTGATTACCTCAAATAGATTGAGAAACTTTGGCTTGAAAGTCTTCTTGTTCTGTGTTGAAGAGATGGGGTCTGGAACCAGAAGCCATTCTTGTGCTATCTCATCTTCATGATCAGCACCATAAAATTCAGGATTCATTCCCTCAGAAGGCAATCCAAAAGCTCCTTCAAGATCTTCTGAAGAGAATTTCACTCTATGAAATCTCTCTTCCTCTTCTCCCTCTGCAACATATGAAAGCTTTGTAGAGATTTCACCATCTTCAGGCTTACCTCTCCACTTGAGAAAGGCAAAGAACTCAGCCATGTAGCTTTCCAAACAGGAGCTTGGTCTTTCCTCCATAAATTTTTGCAAACCAGCTCTCCTTAACCATCTCAGGGTTGGCTTAATCTCAGGATCTTCACTTTCAAAGGATACTATTGGCTCAAAGTGAAGACTGTTTTTGTTGCTCAAGTAACCAAAATCAAGGTCTAGGGCCTTGTTGGAGAAATCAATGATCATTTCTGGTTTAACTTTGGGGGCCATTGAAGGTTACAGAGAAAAATTTGAGAGAGATTGAGAGAGTGTGAAGAAAATTTGAGCTAGGGTTTCGAATACTTGGGGAAGAAGAGTTTGTGGGGGTCTTAAGACTTGTGAATATTCTAAAAAGAATGTTTGTCAATGAGTTGGTGAAGTCTTGGTGTAATTCAAAGGTGAACAAAAGTGGAAATCAAAATGGACGGCTAGGATTGTCTTCAGGGGAGTTGTCCAATTTTGATCCAATGGTCAAAAACCAATGTAACAGTGAAAAACTGTTTTATTCAAAACGTGGGTGGAGTTTTAATGTTAGTTTAAGGCTGGGGGTTTTTCGAGATAGATCATGTCCTAAAAAGTTTAATGCAAACAAGAGTTAAATCTTGGCATTTAATGCATGGAAAGTGACCTTTTGGGTGGGAGACAAATTAAATCCCAGTGTGCTCTAATGCCTAAATACTGAATGATTTAAGAGTATATCATACTTTTGTAGTAAATGTGTGCTTAATTGTAATATCTCATGCTCTTATATGTTTTTGTTCAAACTATCAACATGCTGTAATGATTTTCATTTGAATGATAGTTGAACATATTTTGGATCTGAAAAACAAATCTCTCTATGCCTATTCTTGAAACCTATTTGCAACATGAATGGTGAGTACACTAACACATTTTCTTTCAGGGAAATTGACCTCAGTCATGACTTCTGAAGATAAATGTAATAGGTGTAGTCAAGTCACTTTTGCATAAAATGTATAGGTTTTGGCATCATCAAAAAGGGGGAAATTGTTGGGAATAAAATGACATATGTTTTGATTAAATACCAAAACCCCCTGAGACATGCCTAAAGTCAAGTTGATTGTGTTCTAAAGATGCTAGAACACATAGTATAAGGCTAGATGAGAAGCTGATATGTTAGGCAGCTCTTAGATGATTAGATGCACATTGTGAGGGGGAACCTATGCTTTGAAGATTATCAAGATCAAGTCCCCTCAAGGCTCAAAATCTGGAACAAACACTAAGGACAAGCATACTCTATTGAAAACCAAATGCCTTGATCAGGAGAGTTGTCCAGAGAGGTTATCCCTATGCAAAAACAAGGTTGTAAAGCTCAAAAGGACAAGGTTACCCAAATGTTCTGATCAGGAGAGTTGTCCAGAGAGGTTAACTCTGTGTGAAAACAAAAGCTCTGAAGCTAAAAGACCAAGTATGCTGATCAGGAGAGTTATCCAGAAGAGTTGTCTCAGCAAGATTGAATCAGAACAAATGTTCTAAAGCTTGAAGGTCAACTATGTTGAAGAGAAGAAGACAACTACACCCTAAAAGACTTCACTATATCATGATGAGATCAATTCTAAGTGAAGCAAAGGGAAAGAGCCAAGTCATCTGAAGAAGAGCAAGCCAACTTTGCTGATAAGCAAAACTGCTGATAGTGATAAGCAGGGTTGTCCAGTTGATAAGGAATGTTGTCCTATCATTGGATCAACGTTCAGAAGCCATGTCCAAGTCTTAACAAGAAGTCAAACATTGGGAAAAGTGCTGCAGAATGAAGACAAAGTCCTAACAGCCGTTTATTACCCAAATAAGGACATGTCACTATCAAGAATCTGTCTTCCAGTTTGAAGAACTCAAGGAAGACATTTATAGTAATTTGGGGCTGCCTCTCCAACGGGCAAATCCCCAAATTTGTCTATAAATATAGAAGTGTGAAGACCATTTGAAAGAACCTCAACAGAATCCAACTACACAAGTATTCTGAAGCTCATAGAACTTTCAAAGCTTTCAAAGAGACTATCTTAGTCTTCATACACTTCTTCTAAGCTGAAATTACTGTATATCCATACAAAGCTTAGAGAGATATCCTAATCCTTATACACTGATCTTCATTGTAAAGGATATCTCATTAGTTGGAACCTTACTTCAACCCTTACCCCTTTCAAGTGAGAAAGTGAGAAGGTTGTAGTAGTAGAAGTGGTAGGAGCTGACTGTTGAGAGAAGAACAGTTCAGTTCTGAGTTGAGAAGAGGGTACTAGGACTCTAGACATCCTAGGGATCAATTCACCAAGGAGTGGTGTTCTTGATCAAGTGCACCTTGGCACTATAAAACAAGTTAATTCCAAGAGTGAAGGAATTATCCTGTTAAATCAGGGAAAGTGGATGTAGGAGCTTGAGTCTCTGAACCACTATAACCTCTTGTGTTGATTTGCTTTACTAGTACTTACATTCATTCAACACTGCACACAAACTGATCTTTCAAAAGATACATATTCAAAGACTGTGCAAAAACTGTATTGGACAAGTTCCCTGAAACTAAACTGGATTGCATTGAACTGTCAAGAGATTTCAGAAACCAAAGGAGTCTAAACTTAAAGGGCCAACCACTATTCCGCACATATAACTCCCCTAGATAGTTATTCAACTAAGTACTCAATAGTACTTAGTAGTTTGATTATCTTAGAAGAGTTAATCATCTTCAGCAGAGTTGTCCAAGACAACCTTGCTGAGCTCTGGTTTGATCAAAAGTTGAAAAGATTTGCATACAAGTGTATTTCCCCCCCCCCCATACACTTGTTATATACTCCTTTTAGGACCAACATTAATACTGAAAAGTGGTAAATATTATTAGTGAAAAGTGGTAACTATTTATACTAAAAAGTAGTAAAATTTGGAAAAAAAATAGTAATAATTGTTAAAAAATTAATTAAATTGAGAAGTGGTAACTATTTTTAGTGAAAAGTGGTAATAATTGTAGTAGTTAAAATATGTGAAAAATGGTAATAATTGTAGTAGTTAAAATATGTGAAAAATGGTAATAATTGTAGTGTTAAAATTAAATTATTTTAATTAAAAAAATTATTTAAATTAATTGAGATTACAGGTTTTGAACCTGTGACCTTTGTACCTAGTCTAAGCTTTTTTAACCATAGCACAAGCGGTTACCTTGTTGCATAATTTCGCTTTTCATAATAATAAAGGTGACCGGTCAGCATAGTGTCCACGTGCACAATTTCAAGACGGGTCGGCGGGGCGGGACGGGCCAAAACCGCAAAAGCCCGCCATTTGGCGGGGCGGGCCAGACCGTTTGTTAAGCGGGCTGCAAAAACCTCAACCCAACCCAAAAATGGGCGGGCCGCGGGTTTAGGCGGGCCAACTTTTTTTTTTTTTTTTTACAAAAGTATTTATTAAATTTATTAAGAAACACAAAAATTACCGTATATATCAAGAATTATAGTGTTAATAATTAACAACAAAAAAACTAATTAGAAACATTGTCATTATTAATTGTACAATACACTATAAATTACAATAATATTATTTATATATATCAGAAAATGAAGAAAGAAGGAAAAAAAATGGAGCTGCTTCTATAATCTGTCATTTACTAGAGTTTTTTCTTTTAGTTAGATTTATTGTATATATTTTTAAAACAAAGTTGGATAGTTCAAATGGTTAGAGCATCATTACCTAGATAGGTCTTGAGTTCAACCCCTACAAAAGGCATAAAATACATTTTTTTTATATTTTTTAAGTAAATATAATATTTTTTAAAAAAAAGGCGGGCCAGCCCGCCAAAGCCCGCACCAACCCGCCAAAGACCGCGAACCAAACGGTCCGGTCCGCCTGGGCCCGCTTCCTGACGGGCTTGGAAAAGCTAGGCCCAACCCACTATTTTAAGTGGCGGGGCGGGCTGACCCAACGGGCCCAGCCCGTTTTGACGGCTCTATGCACAAAAGACCAACTCCTTTAAAAAATATTTTGTTTTAAAAAGCAGTAATGAGGTTAATTTGACAGAATTTTTCGATTCGCCCTAATGATCCACTTAAATAATGTACATGCTTGCTTAATTTTATTTCAATCATATACAAAAGAATTTTTGCATAGGGACCCTATGATGCATTATGCGTTTAAATTTTTTACAAAAAAGATAGTTTTCCGGTGTGAGAAGTTCCTTGTCCATGTATAATTCATTCTCAATAGCTTTGAAAATGATCATTTTAGAATGATCCTTTAGTCATACTGTACTATATTGCATCCACACTGAAAATTCTAGTACCAGAAGAAAACTGAGAATATGTACTTACACACCTTTTTTTGCTGGTGTGTCACAAAATTAGTTGTACTCTCCTAATATAGAAATTATCCACAAAATTAATCCTTCCAACCCATTATTTATTTACAAAATTGTAATTAATTCTGGATCTCTTTTTTTTTATTATTTTTGCTACACCTAAGAAAATCTCATTTTTTAAAAATGTGTTATTGGCGGAAGGATAGCTCGATTTGATCCAATTAAATAATACTATTGTCACCCTCAAAAAATAAAAATAAAAATAATAATAATACTATTGTCTATAAAACAACATGCACCTTCACCAAACACAGCCTGACTCTTAAAATGGAAATTATATTTCCTATTGCAAGACTCTATATTGAAAAAAAGACTAGACTAGAGGTGAGGTATATGCAAGGATGAAAATATCGCTATCGCAATCAATATCGCAACCTTAATTTTACGGATATATCGCGGGATATATCTATATCGCAAAAAAAATGAAAAAATAACGGAAATCTTATTAAAATCTTGGAAATTTAACATGAAATTTTAGGGATTAATAAAACATACTATTATACATGTATTCCAATCAAAAGTCATTAAAATTATATGTTTAAAACAAACATATATATAATAAATTATATAAATACTGACTGACGAAAACTAATTGACAACATAATACAATATAAAATGATTAAAAATACATGATGAAATACAATTAATATCAAAATGATGACCTATGAGGTTCAAATATAGTAGGTGAAATGACATCTTTGTCCAAACAACATTGATAAAATACAATTAAATACTAGCTAA
This sequence comes from Galeopsis tetrahit, assembly GCA_963675135.1. Lineage (NCBI taxonomy): Eukaryota > Viridiplantae > Streptophyta > Magnoliopsida > Lamiales > Lamiaceae > Galeopsis > Galeopsis tetrahit. Next base: position 15,700,468 of record OY776125.1, on the reverse strand, counting down.
CGACTAATTGACAACATAATACAATACAAAATGATTAAATAAATATACATGATAAAATACAATTAATATCAAAATGATAACATACGGGGTTCACATATAGTAGGTGAAATGACATATTTGTCCAAACAACATCCATACTAACTCATCGCATTATAGTAATTTAGGATCTAGTTATGCACGTGTAATTCATATGTTTAAAAAAACTACTAAATATATGAGGTGAATTGAGAATATATTCTCTTGCACTATTAAAAATAAAATGTATAATTTTGTACATATAAAAATAAAATTTCAAATAAGTTTGCGATTTTTTTTCAGATTTTGCGATATATTTCTCGATTCTCATCCAATTTTACACTACGGTTGAACGATATCGATATCGACATCGATATTTAGCGATATATCCAACAAAGTGTGATCTGAAGGTTTGAAATATAATCTACTATCTGTTTCACAATTCTGTGATCGAGGTTACAAAGTGCAGTTCAAAAGCCAAAAATGTGAAATCATAGACAAGAGGACTCATACCGTACTACTTGTCGGTATAAGACAAGGCAGTGTGTACATTGTGAATTGGAATAGTTGTCCGCGGGACACTTGTCTTCTTACTAAGACACCCAAAGAGATCAGTTGGCTTTGGCATAGACGCCTTTGTCACATGAACTTTAAGGTGATTAATAAGATCGCAAGAGATTACCTTGTTGAAGGTATACCCAACGAAATCTATTTCAAATCACATGTATGCGATGCCTGTCAGAAAGGTAAACAGGTAAATGGTTCCTTTAAATCTATTTCAACCCTCTCAACAAGTAGAGTTCTTGAACTTCTACATATGGACTTACATGGCCCAATTACTCCTCCAACTTTGAACGGTAGAAGGTACACACTTATTGTGGTAGACGACTATTCTAAGTTCACTTGGGTAGTCTTCTTACACAAGAAGAGTGATACACAAACACTCCTACCTGATCTGTTGAAGAAGATACAAGTTGAGAAGAATCAGTCCATTGTCAAGATCCGTAGTGACAAGGGTACTGAATTCATTAACTGCTATATTAAAGAATTTTGTTCTAAGCGTGGCATCCAGCACCTTACTAGTGCAGCAAGGACACCACAACAAAATGAAGTAGCAGAACGAAGGAACAGAACCCTTAAGGAGGCCTGCAGGACCATGTTGACAGAGTATAACACTCCTCAGAAGTTTTGGGCAGAAGCAATCAATACTGCATGCCATTCCCAAAACAGAAGTGTTATCAATAAAGCACTAGGTAAGACGCCCTATGAGGTATAGAAAGGTCGAAACCCCAGAGTTTCATATTTTCATATATTTGGCTGTAAGTGTTTTATCCATAACAATGGGAAAAGAAAGTTGAATGCATTCGATGCTAAGGCAGACGAGGGGATATTCTTAGGATACTCCTCGACTAGCAAAGCATTCAGAGTATTCAACTACTCTACCTTATGTGTGGAAGAAACACCACATGTAGTTTTCGATGATTCACTACAGGACTCGTCTGCCGACCAGATCAGTAAGAAGGTAACTGATCTATCGATCCAAACTGACCAAGAATCAGAAGTTTATGAATCCGTGCAAGCCTATAACCCGTTCATAAAAGCTCTCGAGTCTGATGAAAAGGAAAAGGTAAGTGCTCAAGGTAAATCTGCTAGACCAGTTGACATGCCTGAGCTAGTCGACTCGTCTACTCCTATTAAATCTTCTGATGTAAATGATATTGAAATGCATGATGCTATAGTTGATCTAGATGATGATTGTATGCATACTAAGACTAGAAAAACATGGAAATCTGCTCATGATACTGAAAATATCATTGTGACTCTACTGTTGGTGTGAAGACTAGACGACAACTCTTTGAGTCGCAAGAACAACCTAGTCCATCTTTGTTTTGTTGGTGTTGTTTCCTCTCATCTATCGAGCCTAAAACCATTAATGAGGCATTGGCTGATAGTAATTGGATCATTGTTATGCAAGACGAGTTGAATCAGTTTGTTCGAAACGACGTCTGGGAACTTGTCGATAGACCTAAACATCATAATGTAGTTGGCACTCGATGAATTTTCAAGAACAAGAAAGATGAGAATGATGTAGTCGTTAGGAATAAGGCTAGACTAGTAGCTCAAGGCTATTCACAAGCTGAAGGCATAGACTATGACGAAACATATGCTCCTATTGCTAGACTAGAAGCCATTCGTTTGTTCCTTGCATATGCTGCTTATATGAAGTTCACTGTATATCAAATGGATGTCAAAAGTGCGTTTCTTAATGGTATTCTTGCGGAAGAAGTGTATGTTGAACAACCCCCAAGTTTCGAAGTCAAAGGCGACCAGGTGTACAGATTAAAGAAAGCCTTATATGGACTAAAACAAGCTCTAAGAGCATGGTATGATACACTCTCTCTCTTTCTGTTAGAAAATGGTTTTACTAAGGGCAAGGTCGATAGAACCTTGTTCAGAAGACAAGAAGGGAAAGACATTTTACTCGTCCAAATTTACGTAGATGACATCATCTTTGGATCACCTAACAAAAAGCTGAGTGAAAGTTTCTCAACACTCATGCAAAGTAAATTTGAGATGTCTATGATGGGTGAAATGAATTACTTTCTTGGTCTTCAAGTAAAACAGACCCCATAAGGGATTTTCATAAATCAAGCAAAGTATACTCGTAACCTACTAGACAAGTATGGTATTAAGACTTGTAAATCTTCTGGAGTTCCTATGCAACCTACTTACAGGATGGATCCAAACGAGAATGGTAAGTGTGCTGATCAAACTCATTATCGTGGTATTATTGGTTCATTATTGTACTTGACTGCTAGTAGACCAGACATTGCATTTTCTGTTGGCGTTTGTGCTCGATTTCAAGCTAATCCAAAAGAGAGTCATATGGAAACCACTAAAAGGATTCTGAAATATTTGAAAGGAACCATCAATCGTGGTATATGGTACCCTTCAAATGATGATTTATCTCTAAGTGGCTACTCTGATTCTGATTTTGGTGGTTGTAGAATAGATAGGAAATCTACATCTGGTTCTTGTCAATTCTTAGGCACAAAACTCATTTCATGGTTTTCGAAAAAGCAGACAAGTGTTGCTACCTCTACTACTGAAGCTGAGTACATGGCTGCTGGTAGTTGTTGTAGTCAATTATTGTGGCTTATTCAACAGCTTAGAGATTATAATATCTGTGAATCAAATGTTCCCATATTCTGTGATAGTAACAGTGTTATTGCCATTACACAAAATCCTGTTCTGCACACACGTTGTAAGCATGTCGATGTGAAACACCATTTCATACGTGATCATGTAGAAAAGAAGGATATTCGCATGGAAAAGATTCACACTGATTTTCAAAGAGCTGATATTTTCACAAAACCATTACCTGAGGCTCGATTTCGTGAATTATGCATTAGTCTAGGACTAATTGATCTTGACCCTACTAGTATGTAGCAATGTACTAACCAGACAGGTACATTCCTAAGAAGAAAGGAGAAACAGACAAGTTACCACAAAAGAGCAGAGCACTCGTCTACTCACTCAACAGACAGGTATACAAGGTCAGACAAGTTGACCAAACAACCCGATGAGGAAGCTGGTAAAGCTGAGGGTAATACTAAGGGAATAAACATTTAAGGGGGAATCTTTGATTTCTTAAAGATCCTTATGTTGACTCTTAAGTATGGTAACAGTCATCTTGTTTGAACCTTGACCATTACTTTAGATTGATATTCATCTTATTTATTCTACTCGACTACCGGTATCTCATCTAATCTGTCGCACAAGATAAGACAGGTTCAAATAGTCGTTCGATGTTCAAAATAGACAAGCACAGTCGAAGGGGGAACTCGTCTTGTGTGCTTGAGTCTACTCGTCTGTTCTGAATAGACTCGAACAGACAAGATAAGTGTTCTTATGATTTAAATACTCTAAGTGTTTAAACAATACGAATTAAGGATATAAATGTAATTTGTTAATGGAAATTTTGAAAACCCTAGAATTGGATTTATACACTCCATTTAATGAGGTGTATATACCCAGTTCGCGCCAAAACTCTACTATGCTAGGTCAGATGAGTACACTCCTCAATCCTACCATTAGAAGAGGCGGATTTCAAAACTTTACAATAATAAATCACATAATATTCTCGATTCCGTAACTAGATTCTAAAAGACTTTTATACAAGACCGTTGGATTACACCTTTCAATCTCAACCATTGATTCAAAACACAAGGTTTATCAAAACCCCAACGGGTTCATTATTCTCACTCACGATTCCATAACTCCTACTTTCAAGCAATTAAAACTCCTTGTACTCTCTAAACCGTCTGAACATTTCTCTCCTATTATGTCGATCGTTTCGATGTTCGATGCTCGCACTAACATGCAGGCAAGGTTTGATTTAGGGAAGTATGCTACCGAAGGCAAGGTGCATGTGGAAGGATCGGTGTTTTTCAAAGGAAATCACACCGATGACAACAAAGAAATCCTCATGAAATGTTGGAGATGCGGTTTAAGACCTTATTTGGAGGCATTTCCTGAAGTCGTGCTAGAAGAGGAGGTGTTAGAATTTTATGCCACAGCCACTCGACAAGGCGACTCCATTGAAGCCTTTGTTGGAAGAAGACGAGTAGAAATTACTCGAGAGATCGTAACTGAGGCATTGAAGCTGCCGTCCGGATCAATTGACATTGAAAGGTATGCTGAAGGTCAGGAGCTGAAGTATCTGAGTATCTTTTGTGGAAAGAAACTCAAGTTGAATCGAGATGGAAAGATTCCAGCTGTCAAGAAGAACCAATTGCTCGACAAATTCAAAACTTTGTTGGATATTTCCTCAAAGATGTTGCTTGGAGTCACTGGGAGTTTTGACTCTGTGACACTTCAAAAAGCAAGAGTGGTGGCCGTAATCCATGATGGCATCACTGAAGGGAACTGGACTAAGCTCTTCTTGGATAGATTGATGCATTTCAAGAAGAAGGTGCAAGTTGACACCAGTACAGTCAACTGGGTCGTATCTGCTGCAGTAAGTTTTGGAAACAAACTTAGCATTCTGCTACCGATCTTACTTCCGAACAAGACTAGTTGGAGTAAGGGCAAGCCATTTCATCCTCTCAAACATTATCTGAAGAATGAGGCGCTAGCAAAGCAAGCTGCTGGAAGAACTGCTGCTCCCAGACAAGTTCAAATCAATCCAGAAGACGCCATGTTTGAAGCTGCCTCGTCTAGTTCTGTGGAAGACGAGTCGGGCAGTGAAAGTTCTGAGAAGGCTGAAACTGGAACTAGTGGTAGACTAGTTCAGTATGTGCAAGAGGAGGCTATGTTTGAGCCAGAAGGAGATTCGGAAGAAACTCACTCAGACAAGGAGCCTGAGAAGAAAGAGGAAGAGTTGCAAGTCTATCGACTGGTGCGAGTCGAGTCGAGCCCATCACCAGACAAGTCTAGTGCGGAAAAGGTTGGTACTTCTTCCCGAACTTTGTCAATTCCTCTCTCTCTCCCCGTCAAAACCAAGGCCAGATCACTTCGATCTCGTGCCAAACCTGCACCCAAAACCTCATCAGTGTTGGCAGTGCAACCACTAAGAGCCAACATAACCCCACACACTACTATATTCGATATAGTTGATACTTCTACAACTGTCGAACCAAACCTAGCCACATCAAAGCCCTCAGAAACCACCATCCAAATTCCCTTTACCTCAACAGAAAATGTTGAACCTCTCAACCCGTCTATTTCAGAAACCCCACTAGTTGTCACTGCAACAACTGAGACAGGGACCTTACCTGCTCAGACCCCTTCTGAAATTAGATTTGAATCCCTCGTCTATTACCCGATGTGTCTAAGAGAGAAGAGGATTCGTTCGAGAGAAAGCAACAATCTAAGGAAGAGGCTCTCGTCTATTGAGATAGACACTGCTTCTAAGCAATTTGAGAAACTTCTAAAGATATGCACATGGGTTGCATTGAAGAAGGCCCCGACTGAAGATCTGTTTGAAGTCATCGTAGGAATGGGTGGAATCTCCAATTTTCAAGATTGGGAGACGGAGCAGAAGGAGAACAATGGAGTTCAAGACCACTCTGAATTATTTCCAGACCATGTCCTAACAACTCTTGTGAAGAGGATGCTGAATATTTCAAATGACGTTCTCTCTTCTCAACACTTGTTTGATATTGGTATTCAAACTGATCTACTGGTAGAAGAGTTGAAAGCTGAAACTGTTGAAGCTGGTATTCAAACTTCAGATCAATCGGAAGATGATGCTGAAAGTGTTGAAGAAGAAGACAACAACTTGATCGAACTTGGTGAAGAAGATGATGAGTTTGTTGAAGCCATCATGTTTGATGAAGATGAGTTAACTAAGATAGATCAAGAGGTTGTTGTTGCTGAGACTCATTCTACTACTCATGTATTTCCAGAAGGCTTTATAGATGAGTTGAAGACGGACTTGAAGGAAGTGGTGAAGTCGTCTATCGAAGTGTTCTTGGAATCAAAGCTGAAAGGAGTCTTGGTGGAACAAAATCAGTCACTAGTTGACAGCTCCAGAGAGTTGATAGTTGGAGAAGTCAATAAAATGGATTCTACTTTTCGACAAGAAATGTATACTCAAATCGAAGATTTCTTGAAGAGACAAGTTGACTACTTGGAGAAAAGGTCAGTTAAATTTGCTAGATCATTAGCTGAAGAGTCAAACAAAATGGAAAGGCTCTACAGAGTTAAAATTGAGATAGCAGATGAGCAAAGGCGTAAAGCACAAGATCAGTTGGTGCAAGTCAGGAAGCTTCTAAGAGATATGTCTGAGGAAAACAGAATGCTTAGGTTGACTGCTACTCATTTCAAGACTGAATTAGATCTGTCTACTCAAAAGCTAGAGCTAGTTGCTACTAAACTAGACAAGATGAGTCAGGACAAGACACATCAAAGACAGATTGAGATAGCTTCAGAGGCAATGATGGAAGCTATGAAAGAAGAAATGACTCGATTTACTAGTCTATTCACTCTTAAGGCAAGTAATGAAGCCAAAAAGAGAGAAGAGACGAGTAGAGTTATTATTGCTGCTGAATAATCTAGTGCTGAACCTGAAGTCAAGGCTGCTGCGTCTGCGATAGAAGAGTTAAGGAGGTCCAAGAGAGGGAGGCTGGTCAAGACAGCTGACCTTGAGCAAGCTAAGGCTGATGAGCAGACAAGACAGGTGAAAGGCAAAGGTGTTGCTTCTCCTGAGGTTCAGACCAGACAAGTCAAGAGAAAGCTTGTTCTAGAGAAAAAGAAAGAAGAATTAGGTGACATCCTAGCTGATATTGGTGATGAAGAGGTTGAAGCTCTTCATAAGAAGCAAAAGCTGGAGGATGATCATTATGCTAACAAGAAATTGTTAGGAAAGCATATCAAGATGTTGCTGAAATTGAAAGCTGATCCTGATCTAGTGGAAGATGCCTATATTGATAATTTCATTGACAGTGAACATAGAGATGCATGGTTCAAAGTCAAGATGAAGTGGGAGCTGGATCATTGGATTATTCGCAAGTTTGGAGATCCAGATAGCAGAGAAGAGTTATATGCAATTTTTGATAAGTTTATGGAACTTAATCATGAGGATTGCAACTGCTGTAAGTTTTAATATTCTTGTTCCTATTTTTCCAAAATGGATCACTCCGATTTTAGGTTCTGGAAAGAGGATCGACTTCAACAAGATTAAGAAGTTTGAAGAAGACCTACTGGAGAAAGAGAAGATCGAGACTAAAGAGCATATGACAGTAATTCACAAAAGACTACTCGATGCTTTTAGTGTTCCAAATCCAGAAGGAGGTACTTTATCTGATTAGAATGTTACTTAGTTTTTTTTATTAAGTATGTGTAATATCTACTTATCTTATTTGAATGAATGAAAAGATAACAACTTTTGATGTTTAAGACAAGAAAACTACTTAACTAGTCTACTATTGTGAAAAGATTCAAGTAGTTTTGGCTTCATCAAAAAGGGGGAAATTGTTGGGATATGAATCCTAAAGACAAGTCCTAAATGATGAAAAGAAAAGATAAGTTTTGATAAGCCAAAAGTAGACTTGAATATTTTCTAAGTGTTGACTGGTCTAGTCTAGTTATGAAGTCATCTTGAGCAGATCAGTAGAGTTCACAAGACAAGTACTAGTTCACAAGACAAGTACTAGGTCTCAAGTACTAAGTTTCAAATGATAAGTATGAAATGTAAAGACAAGTACATTTTATAAGTACTATATATAATTGTTAGGTTTTATACTGAGCTATTTAAAGATGTATAGAAGCTCATGTTTTATGGTTTATATGTAATGTATAGATTATTAAGTTGACTAAGCTGTGTTATAAAGCTTAATGTAATGTAAAAGTCTTGTTAGAATTAGATAATAGGACTAGATTAGTTCTATGATGAAATCTGAAGAAGAAGTCTACTGCACAAGACAAGTAGAAGACGAAGTCTACTACTGGAGAAGAAGACAGGTGCGCGAGACTACACGACAAGACGAGAAGAATTAATGAGTTAGTTACAAAAGCGCGTATGAAGATAAAGAATAAAGAGTTAGTTAAGGAATAACTAATTAACTGAAGAAACACGTGGATGGATAAGAAGAATCAGTTATAAGTTAGTTTTCAAGAAAAGTTGGTTACACAACTGAAAGTTCTTGAATTGGAAGCTTATAAATACCGCAAGGTATTCATTCATTAGAGACTACTGAAAAACTACAGAAGCATTGATATTCTACATTCAAGTGAAGCAAATACTCTCAGAGGTTGAAATTCAGAAAGAAGCCAGAAGACAAGTGAAGAACAAGAAGGCTACTACTGAAAACAGAGAAGTTTACTTTTATGTTTTTGTTTTCAAGCTGCTAGTTACTTGTAAAATAGCTAGTTAGATCGAAGAGGCACTTGGTAGTGTTTTCGAGAAGATCTAAGTCTTATTTCTTGGGACTTAAAGCCACAAGAACACATTACTCCATTGGACGAGTTAATAAGAATATCACAACTGGGTTTGTGAGAGTGGATGTAGACAAGTTGTCGAACCACTATAAATCTTGTGTTTGATTTACTTTACTTTTTGTTTAATTGCTTAATTGATTAATTGCCTATCTAAACAAGACAAGTAGAGTGTTCATCAAGAAATTCGAATTTCGAATATAAGTTGAGTATAAACTAGATTGGGCTCATTGTTACTTTGATAAATTCCGCATTACGTATTCTGATATATTGAAAGATTTTTAAAAGTTTATTCACCCCTCCCCTCTAGACTTTTACTAGCTTACTTAATATTATAAACTCAACTTGGGACCAACAATATAATCCGCGATACTCGGGAAAAAATACATTAGACCCTAATATTCATATCGCAATATTCAAATTAAATTTTCAATATATCATCGATATTTTCATCCTTGGGTATATGAGGGGGCAAGGGCAGGACAGGTATTTGAATACCGAAACAGCCCCACTAGCTCGAGGCCATGGGTCAAGGCGGGGCGGGTGAAGTCAAATGATAGTAAGAGGGAAGATAATATATTTAAAGACGGAAATGAAAACAAGTTTGGGAATTACTGGAGTACAATATTAGGCATTGAAGCAACACACTGATCTCATTCAGAAGGCGGGGGGGATATATAGCAGTCAGGAATAGGAACCAGAAGGTCTGAAAGATTATCGTCATCTTCAGCAGCAGCATGTTCATTAATATCGTCAGTCAACATTTTTTCCACAAGTTGAGCCAGACCATTAACACTTCCACTATACTCTTCTTTTTTTTCAACAAAATATGTATCGACAATCCCAAACCCACCGCAGGAGTCATAATAAGACAAACTAAGTTGAGCCTCAACGCAACTAGCTTTCACCGTCATGCAGTTGCCCGTCTTCAACCTCCAGGCCAGTGGACCCAGGGAATGCGATTTGTTCAGATCTACCCCGGCGGCAATTGTAATGACTCCTCTCCATGTGTCAGCTGGAGGAGATGTCTCCCCCATGACTTTGAGGAGAAAACTATTGACTGCCGAAGCTATGACACGTGCGCATTCACATGTTTCGGGGGTACATATATCAAAATTGGTGACGGGAAACATCAGTGTTTTGATACAGAGATGAGACGTCACGTAGTCGACAGCGCACTGAGGGACACCGGTCAAAGCTACGACCACTAAATTTGTCTGCTGGAGGAGGAGCTCGTCTAAAAACTTGGCACATGATTCTGCTGATTTAGAAAGCAAAGATTTGGCTATGTTTTTCTCTATGCGAGACGCACTGCGAGAAACTAGTATTGGTAGTAGGCGGGGATCTACGGGCATGTTGTTGTTCTTAATTACTACAATTTTAGATGACGAATTTCTTTCATAACGCATCTACTATATGTATATATATAGAAAAGCAAAGTAATTAATGGCTTCTCCTCTGTTCAAAAAAAAGGGGTATAATAATTTCTAAATTCAATATAATTACTGGAGTACGTCTTTTTGTCTGCATCGGCCTTTGATGTAACCGAGGTCGACTTTAAACAATACTGGAGTACAATTTTCAAAATATACACTAATTAATTAATTAATGTTTTTCTTTACACGCCTCTTTGCATGTACGGAGTATCTAGCTAATTGTTTGAGTCTCCAACCCAACTCAGAAAAATGGTTAAGCTCATCAACACATTACTTTTCTAACAAATGTTCAGCCGTTTTTTTACGAATTGAAGGACGAAGTCATATATCAAATGACTTCACCTTCCACTCTACAACACTAGTCATGACATGAACAATTTTGTCCCGCCAATTTATCCTTTGTGCCACTAAAACCCACATATTTCAATATCGTTGTTTCACGTTTTATTCAATTTTATGGATGGTAGAATTATATTGTGTCATACAGTATTAAAAAATAATCAACTTCTTATAATATTGAAAACGACACAAGTGAAAAACGAAACGGAAAACACACTACAAGAAAAAAGGCTTTTCTAGACATTTAAAATTGTCATCATAGAACACTTTTTATTAAATTTCATTTATCATGATATTTTCATAAAATGTCCTCTAATCTAATGTAATAATAGATATCAATCTATTAAGACATTCTTAAATATGATAAAAGAATAGTTTAGGCTACATTAATTAATCATATTAATTTCTCAATATTAGTTAATAATTCAATATTAAATGTCATGATAGATTTATTATTAAAATTATTTTTACTTATCAATATTTTCAATTTTAGCTAATTATAATACGTCCTGATATTTTATTTTATATATATTATTTTTAATTTTCTTTTTTCAATTAGATTAATAACAATAATAAGAACTTATAATAATATTAAATAATAAACACAACAATAGTAAATTAAAAAATATTTGTATGTGAAAGAGTAATGGAGTATTGAAGATGTCTTCTTATTCACACGCAATACTTAATAACATCAAGTACATTTCATAAGTTCTATACAAACATCCAGTAAATTCGGCTCTCTAACCCTCCAAACTTCAGCAATATCAAATCGATTTGTCTCCATCCTTTTAGATTCAGATATTCTGCTCCTCCCCTACAAAAACCACATAATATTTTTCATAAATTTAAGATATCGTATGTAGAAACATGATTTGAGGACATAAAATTAATTATACCGAACATGCTATAAAAAAATCTCTCATCTTCCTCAAGGCCTTAATTCAAAACAGCTCTTCAAAAAATTATTTACGCCTCAAGAAAAATGATGGCAATAGTTTCCACGTGCCTTAGTTTATAGATATAATAAGTAAATCACATATTTAGCACAACTACAATCGATAAAATACGAGCAACACTGAGAGAATTATTCACTACTACAAATTCAAAGAGAAAAAACCAGCAAGTTAAATATCATGAAACTCTATATGAGCATGTAGCTTCGCAAATATTAATCAATGTGAGCATGTATACTTTCATTCTACAAACCTAAAGGTTTATGATTCAAATTCCAACAAACAGAGAACCAACTATTAATCAACTAAATAAATATTCATACAACTAGTAACCCATACCTCATCAGCTATTGGAGTTTGTAAAAAACCACATGATTGAAACTTTTAATCAACTAAATAGGTGACATCGAAATTGAAGGCAAGCAAAATGAAATACGTCATGAACTATTTGTAGTTCTACAACCAGTAAATCCAAAACTTACTTCTGAAATAAGAGATAAAAAATCAATTAACTCAGAGAAATCAATTAACTTGCTTATGAGCTTATCAAGATCACTTACTTCAGTACAATAACAACGGATAGACTAAGAAAATGTTATAAGCTTATGCCCGAATAATGAGGAATCAAGCAATGTAAATCTAACTTTTTAATGTCTCTTTTTAACTCTACAATCATGATATGCAAAACTGCAACCTTTCCGTATTGAGCAGAAAACAGTTGAACTTCTAGATGTTAACTCTGATGAACAAAATTAAATATGTTTTTGAATAAGATCTCAGTTCTTCATTCCTTATACTGGGAGAAAATGTGAATACCCTAACCTGGAAAATATGGGGGAACCAGGAACTTAAGCCTGAACTTGATTGAACAAAGCCTAGCCTGACCTCTTCATCATTGTGAACCTGAAAAGTACAACGAGCAATCCATGTTGTTTAATCACCAAGAAAAACTTAGATATGTGGTAAGCACCATATTTGTTAAAATTGGAAATCAACTTTACTATTGTTACCACTGATCTAAAAAGATGTTTACAGTTCAATTAGGAATAAAAGTTCAACACATAAAGCCTAAAGAAAAAAATTACATTAGAAGCATCGTGAGAATTAAACATTTCTCATGCCTTTGCCACCTCCACCCCAAGAAGCCTTGACCATCCCCATACTGAAACTATTGCACCCTTTCATGACACAATCATCCTCTTAACACTACATTCTTTCCCATAGTGAAATTTGCAGACCCTGTCTATAAATTTTTATGACAGTAATCCTCTTAGCACTGCAACACACTTGAAACTCAGAAAAGCCTGCCCATGGATGGGGTTTGATACACTAAACAAATTATTATTAACAACATAAGTAAAACCAAGATATTAATGCAGAGCTAAAATTAGTTGCTTTTCCAGGCACTTGAAAAGCACATTATCTATTTCATTTCATTTTTGTTTTTCTCGAAATTCTTAACAATCACCTCTAATGAGTAATGAATAAAGCTATGCATTTTATCATCACTACTACTTATCCTAATCATATTTGATCACCTTTCTCAGCACTTATATAATCACAAACAAACAACCATCCATGATCATATTTCAGTGCACATCTAATGCCTCACTAATTCACTACAAACATAAGTAAACATTCAATTGTATTCCTGATCAATGTTAAAGATTACTCCCTATCAATGATTTTTTTCCCCACAATTACTAAGCAAATTTAATGTACTAACTAATGACATTTCTCATATTGCAGAAATCGTCATCAAAAATTTAAATTGCAAGAACATTGCATAAATTGCAGAGAAAAGAACGAGAATTTCAACAGTAATCTGAAGAATTCCATGAACAATTGCACAAAATTTCATCTGATAGGAACCCTAAGTGCAAAAATTAATTAACAAAATTGTTGCAAACCATGAAATACCTAGGACACAGGAGACGACGCTTTGGCGTGAGGATTTATCTTGGGCAAATCGTGAAATCGAAGGAGAGGGCGACAATGGTTCGTGGCAGATGGAGGCGTGAATTGCCGATTTCGTTGTTTCGATTGAAGGGGAAATCGGCGTGAGGTTCATGGTGGGGCGAGATTCATGACAAATGAAGGAGATTGTACTTCAAATCGGCGCGGCGCGGCGTGGTGGAGGGGCAAAGACATTGATGGAGATGGGAATAAATTTCTTTGGAGAAGACGAGCGGATGTTTTGAAAACCACCGTCCAAATTTTCAAAAATTGAACAGTTAATCAAAATTTTCCAAATTAACGTGATTGAATTTTAAACATTTGAATATAATTATATTAATAATATCTTTCACCCATATTAATAATAAAATTTTTAATTAATCACCTTTTCAAAATTTCAATGGATTAAATTAAGGTTGGTTTGCTATGGACTGAGTATGTTGTGCATCCTAGTCCATATTGCACTTTTCAGTTTTACTGACTTACACTTTTTCATAAATGGTGTTGTACTTTTCAATTATTAAACTGTATAAATAATATTTTTAGTCACAACACTTTTTATTAATATTGTGTTGTACTTTTCAATTTAAGACTATCTTTATCGGTGGGCACTGGGGCGTGACGCCCCCAACTAACTAAAAGACAAAAAAACAAAAAACAAAATAAATCAAAATTATATTATTTTGGACGCCCCGGTCTGTCGGACACTCGGAAGGCTTGCCTCAGGGCATCTCCAATGGAGGGTAGAAATCCTATGTGGATTGCTACTCAAAACTCAAATTAAGGGTAGAAAGGGTTGGGGGAGAGATGATGTGGAGGAGAGAGGAGAAATGGGGTAGAAGTTCTTCTACCCCATTTCAAGTGGTCCCAACAATTTTTTTCTTATTTTTTTTATAATTTATATTTTCATTGTATTTACAATTAATGTATTTTTTTATGTTGTTCTCTTTGTATTATTTAAATAATATTTTGTCAAAAAATATCTTAACATTATTTTATTTTTATATATAATAGTAAAAAAATATATTTTTTAAAAAATTAAAATCAAGTAAACAAGTTCAAGAATTCATGAAGAATTTACAAAGCTAGTGGTATATTTTGAATGATTGACAAACCAAATAGCAACATATTTGGTACAAACAATATATATGTTATATACTCCCTCTGTCCACCAAAAGTGTGTTCACTTTTTTTATACATGTTTTAAAAAAAATCATACTCCTATTTGTAAAGAATATATTTGGGATAACGAGTAAAGAATATATTTGTTAGATACTCAATTTTTTTATTAAAGTAAAAAAAATATTCAAAAGTGAACTATTTAAATAGAACAAACGTATTTTTTGTGGACCTAAAAAAACAAGTGAGCACAATTTTGGTGGACGGAGGGAGTAATAAATAATTTTGGGGTCAGGAATGTAGCTAATATTCATAAATTAAATAAATTTTGCTATAAACAATATTTATGAAAAATATTTGTTATAAATGAATAAGGGTAAAATACTCAAAATTAAAGTTTTTTTTAGAGTGACACTTATTTTAAAAATAATTAAAAAATTAAAGTAACATTTATTTAAAAAAAAATAGAGGGAGTATAAATTATACTCATACTTAAATTATAAAATTAAAATAATGAATGAAAGAAAAAATGTGAAGAGAAAAATATATATAATTGGAGAGTGGGACCCACTTTTAAGGTAGATTGCATTGGAGGGGATAGAAGTTTTTTGAGATAGGAGTAGAAAACTTTTGAGGTGGCACACATGTGTCAAACTTAAAACCCAAAATTCATCACTAGCATTGGAGATGCCCTCAACACCCTCTCAAGAAATGACACTTGTCAATATATAATTGGATATTTAAATTTTATTTGAATAAATTTTATAATATTATTAAAAAAAATTATGTATATATACTATATCAAAATTCATAATTCTTTTTTATCTACAGAGACCATATTTATAGGTTTTATATTATAATTTAATATTCTCCTCTAATTTATTTTTTTCAAATTTTTACTTTATCATCTTCTATCAATTCATTCAAATTATTTTTCAAATTATTCTAAATTTCAATCTTTTCTAAACACAAAAGATTATAAACTCTCAAGATTTTTTAAACTATTGTTATTGTGGATCCAAATCATTTATTTGTAGTATAATTTGTTTATTTACAATATTGTACTGTATTTTAAAATTTCAACTCTTGTAATTTAATTTTATATTTGAAATTGTAGTTTATTTGAATTGTATGATAAAATGTATTTTTATTATAATTTATAAATTATTAATCTCAAATAATTTAATAGATATCTTAAGTCTTTTAAATATAATAAAAATTGAGTATAGATAATATATTTGAAGGTTGGGGTGGATTGTTGATAAAGTATGAAAAAATGAAAAGTAGAAGGGTGTGTATGTGGAGGAGAGATAAATTATTTATTTATTAAAAGGGTGGGGTGTGGAAGGGCATGGATAAAGATAGTCTAATAACATACACTTTTCTTTAAATTATGGTGCACAACATGAACTCGAGTGCATACTAGACTTTACCGTAAATTAATTAAAATGGCTAACAAGACACTAGCCAATAGCCATAGTGTATAGAGAATGATTGAAAAGGTTAATTTACATTGAGAAGGATACTCCTATTTATATTACATTGAGAGGGGTGTGATCCCATCTAATTGGCTACCGTTACAATTTACACTAATGATGATTTACCGTTACGATTTACACTAATGATGATTTACTGTCACAATTTACATTTAATGATGATTAGCAAAATATTATCCTTAATACTTAATATGCCCCCTCAAGATGGAGACGTATCAACGACTCCAATCTTGGACAGAAGAAGGCGAAGCCGAGGGCGAGGTAGAGGCTTGGTGAGAGCATCGGCGAGTTGATCAGACGAAGACACGTGAGAGACACGAAGTGAGGAGTGCTGAACCAAGTCTCTAACAAAGTGGTAGTCAATAGCAATGTGTTTCATCCGAGAGTGGAAGACAGGGTTGGAGCAAAGGTAGGTAGCACCAATGTTGTCACAGTAGATAGCAGGTGTAGAGGATTCTGGAACACAGAGCTCAGAGAGAAGAGATCGGGTCCATTGGAGTTCAGCAGCAGCGGAGGAAATGGCACGATATTCTGCCTCAGTGGAAGAGCGAGCAACGGACCGTTGCTTGCGAGAGGACCAAGATATCGGGTTTGCCCCAAGATAGACAATGTAGGCACCAGTGGAGGTTCGATCATTACAGTCCCCAGCCCAATCAGCATCAGTGAAACAGTGAAGGGCAGAGGAGGATTGTCGACGGAGGAGGATACCTAGAGACCGAGAGCCGTTTAGGTATCTAAGAAGCTGCTTGACAGCACTCCAATGACTTTCAGTGGGAGCATGCATGAACTGGGAGAGTTTGTTAACAGCAAAGGCGATGTCCGGACGAGTAAAGAGAAGATACTGAAGACTGCCAAGGGCCTAGCGGTAGACAGTTGCATCAGCCGGGGGGGTCCCATCATTAAGTAAGAGGTTGACTCCTGGTTGCAGAGGTGTTTGAACAGGCTTTGAGTCAAGCATGTTGTATTTTGCAAGAAGATCAGTAGTATACTTTCGTTGCACAAGCCTACAGGATGAAGATGTTCGAAGAACTTCCACACCAAGGAAGTATGAGAGGTTCCCAAGGTCCTTGACTGAAAATTTTGATGCCAAAGCAGAGACAACCGAGTTCAAGAATGGAGGTGAATTTCCAGTGAGAATTAGATCATCGACATACACCAAAAAATAGGCAAGAACACCCTGATTGTTGTAGACGAAAAGTGAGGCATCTGACTTTGTGTGAATGAACCCCAGAGTGGCAAGAAAGGTGTGAAGAGCATAGTACCACGTTCTAGGTGCCTGTTTGAGGCCATGTATGGATTTCCGAAGCTTGCAAACATAGGAAGGAAAGTTTGAATCCAAGAAACCCGGAGGCTGAGCCATATACACTTCATCCGGGAGAGCTCCATGTAGGAAGGCATTGTTAACATCAAACTGGCGAAGAGGCCAGTTCTGGGCAACAGCAAGGCTGAGAATGATGCGGACTGTTGCGTGCTTAACCACCGGACTGAAAGTTTCTGAGAAGTCAATGCCAGGGCGCTGATGGAAGCCTTTAGCGACAAGTCGAGCCTTATATTTATCAACGGAGCCATCTTGATTGCGTTTCACACGAAACACCCACTTGCAGCCAATGAGATTCTGAGAACTGGAGGGAGGGACCAGATCCCATGTGCCATTCTTTAGAAGAGCTGTAAATTTATTAGACATAGCAGTTCTCCAGCGGGAGTCAGACATAGCTTCAGAAATAGTTCGTGGTTCAATATCAGATTGGAGAGAAGTGGTAAGACCATACCGTGGATTTGGCTTGAATATGTTATTACGAGCCCGAGTAATCATAGGGTGTGATGGGGCCGGTGAGGTGGGCCGATCAGGGGACGGTGGCCCAAGCGTCTCGACAGGAACGGGCTCCATAGCAGGAGGTGTGTGAGGGACCGAGGGAGGAGTGGGAATAGGGCCAGAGTCTGGAGTGGGTAGAGATGGGGGAGACGACAAATTGTGGGTGGAAAATGGGAACTCGTTTTCAACAAACTCAACATGGCGGGAAGTGTATATGCGTGAGGTGGACAGGTCAAGACATAGATAGGCACTTTGAGTGTTGGAGTATCCCAAGAAGACACAAGGAGTGGAACGAGGTTCAAGTTTGTGAGCTGTGTAAGGACGAAGCCATGGGAAGCACTTGCATCCAAAAACACGGAGTTTGGAAAGATTTGGTGGAGAGTGGAAGAGAGTTTCAAAGGATGACCTAAGAGTGAGGCCAACTTTGGGGAGGCGGTTTATGAGGTAAGTAGCAGCGGAAAGAGCAAAAGGCCAGTAAGAGAGAGGTATGGAGGCATGGCGCAGCAAAGCGAGGCCAGTGTCAACTATGTGACGATGACGTCGTTCAGAGGCACCGTTATGTTCAGGGGTATGGGGTGGGGTGGTAAGATGATTGATGCCATGGGTTGTAAGAAAAGGACGGAGGGCAATATATTCACCACCATTATCCGAGTAGAGAGTTATGATTTTGGTGGCAAGTGTGTTTTCTACAAGTGCTTTGAAGGCAACGAATGTGGCATGAACATCTGACTTACGTTTTAGTGGATAAAGCCAAATATATTTTGTAAAGTGATCAACAAAAAGCACATAATATTTATACCCATCAGTAGATAACACAGGAGAAGTCCAAACATCAGAAAAGATTAATTGCAAGGGTGCAGTAGAAGAAAGAGTTGAATCAGAAAAAGGCAATTTGTGGCTCTTAATACATTTGCAAGAGTCACATGAAAGACTTAATTTATTGTCCAACACAAGTTTATTTGAGGAAACAACAGAATGTAAAATTTTAGATGAAGGGTGACCTAGCCGAGCATGCCAGATCGGGATGGTCAGTTTGGAGGCCGTGAGGGCCGAGGGAGATCCACACACATCACCAGGCCACAAGTAGAGTCCGTTAACGCGAGGACCGCGAAGGCGAACGACCCCTGAATGACGATCCCTCACCTGAAAATCATAATCAGAAAATTGAACCACAACGTCATTTTTGGCACAAAGACGAGAAACAGAAACAAGATTGCGAGATATGCAAGGAACATGAAGCACATCAGTGAATAATAATTTAGGGCAAGCAGAAAAGGACAAGGAACCAATATTTGAAATGCACAGACCATAACCATTTCCAATCACAACACTGTCATTGCCATCATATGGGGAATGGAGCGCAAGATTGGCAAGATCGGAGGTGATATGATGAGAAGCACTCGAATCAAGGATCCACTCAGAATCAGAAGGAGCCGACGTGGCCGTGTGAGCGGATGGTGATGCATAGGCTTGGCGGGCAGCAGTCGGTGGGGGCTGGACAGTGTTGGAGATGACTTGGTAGTCCCCACACTTACGAGCAGAATGACCAGGGACTCCACAAAGTTGACACTTGCCCATGTAGGGGCGAGGAGTGTAGGCTGGAGATGACTGAATGGGGCGGCCTTGCTGCTGGAATGTTCGGGGGGGATGGGTGAGCAGGTTGCTGATGTCGAAACTTGGATTTCTGGTGGGAGATACGTCCACCAGGGGGTGCCGAGAGGAGGGCAGTGGCTGGAATTGTAGGAGGAGCAGTGGATCGATCAGCCATCTGTGCTTCAGAACTTAGAAGTTTATCGTGAAGTTCGTCAAAATCAATAGTAGTGTCACGGGCTTGAATAGCATGAGAGAGTTCCTTATATGTATCATCCAGTCCAGTCAATACAGTGAGAACAATGTCCTCAGGATCAGTGGTGACGCCAAGTAAAGAGAGTTTATCAACAAGGCCCCGAATTTCAAGCATATAATCCGAGACAGAGCGGGTACCTTTTGATTTATTGCGAAGTTTGGTTTTGAGGGCAAGTATGCGCCCACGAGACGGCTTGCCGTAGGTCTTGACAAGAGTTGCCCAGGCCTTGGCAGAGGTTTTTGCGCCAGCGATGAGGGAGATGAGCGAGGGGGAGAGGGCACTGAGTATGGCGCTGAAGATCAATTGATCTTGACGAATCCAGGTGGTGTAGAGTGGATTCGGGCTGGTAGTGGTGCCTTCGGTGATGGTGGCCGAGGGACACACATTGGTGCCATCTAAAAATCCGAGCAGCCCATATCCCGTGAGAAGGCTGCTGAATTGGAGGCTCCATGCCGTGAAGTTGGTAGGTGAGTTTGTGAGGGAGTTGGGAAGAGATGTTGAAGGCGATGAGGGATGTGGTGGTGGCGTTATTCTGTCCGGCGAGGACAACAGCGGGAGAAGCAGGGGTGTCGTTGGCCATTGATGAATCTGGACAGAAAGGTGGGTTAGGGGAGTGGGCAGTTGATCCACAAATTGTGGAGAAATTAGGGTTTGGGAGAATGTTTGACCGATAAAAAAGGACAAGGATCAGATTTTGTGACGTTAGTCAAAAAATGGCTCTGGTTACCATAAAGAGAATGATTGAAAAGGTTAATTTACATTGAGAAGGATACTCCTATTTATATTACATTGAGAGGGGTGTGATCCCATCTAATTGGCTACCGTTACAATTTACACTAATGATGATTTACCGTTACGATTTACACTAATGATGATTTACCGTTATAATTTACATTTAATGATGATTAGCAAAATATTATCCTTAATACTTAATATAGTGTAACAATTATATTGCATTATGACATTTAGTTTATAGTGTGTTGATAGATAATACATTAGTGTAGTTTTAGATCCTAAGAATGAACTATACTAATAGAGTAGTTTTTAATACATTCTTTTTGTAGTGTATTAAAATTAGTGTACTATAGACCCTTTTTCTAGTGACAGAAGAATCATCAAAGCGCTACAACCTATAAATCGAATGACAATTTAACATTTCCACAAGTGTTTTATCAAGTTAAATTGATATTTTTAAGGTCCATCGTATAGGTTTGATATATTAAATTTGAAAGGGCTCATTAATATTGGATATTTAAACTTTCACTAAACAAACAAACCAACCTCAATTAGTATAACTATATATTATCTTTGACCGTAAACACTAGTGGATGGGGTACAACTTGTGTCCACCATACACGGAACCCCGTTGTATCAATGAAGCCGATTGACAACCGAATGTACATGCATATGCACATGGCCACCATTCTAAATGAAGTCTTCGAGCAAACGGTTCCACCGGTGGTACTGAGGTCACGACGTTCAGACAAGAATTTGTTCGTATGATTCCAGTCGATGATTCATTCATAGAATCGTTGTAGATGGAAATTGTTGCTCGGTGTGTTTGGTGGAGTTTTCTCAAGGATGTGAAGGCATGGTGTTCCCACGCATATCATCAGAATGGGCTAACAGAATATCTTCCAAAATATATTAGAAGATAAAATATATCTTAATACACACCTTTCCATGTCGGCGAGGTCTTTCGATCCCCCTTTCCATATATATTACTCATTTTTCGATTCACCTAAAACAGCTAGAAAACAACATCAATTGACGACCAAATTTCGATTATTTTCTAACGAATAGGACATTTTACATCAAAATGACAGACTTGGATAGATGAACAATTTGTAGGCCACGGAGCTGGTAGTAAATATTTTCATTATGAGTTTAGAGTAGTGTGTGTTAATAGGGATATATTTGGAGGTATATATAGGTGTTTTAATGATAGAGATCGAAATGATATATGATGGGCTTTTCGTTTCAATTTCGTAAATTAAATTTTTCTTGCAAACTAATTTAATCTACATGTAGAAAGGTGTGTTGTGTGTGGGGTTTTTTTTTTTTTTTTTACCAATTTAGTCGAAAAGTACTTTGTTATCATTTATTTAAATATTGTAATTTATAAATTGAATGAGCAAGCTAATTTTTTATTTGCATGCATTTAGATCATAATAGAAGCTAAATAACAAAATTATAATATCATTTTTGATGAATTGGAAATTTTAATTTGTATAAAATGATTATTCTTTTCATGTATATTAAACCGCTAACCTACCGTTTCTAACAAGCACAATACTCATGCATCACGTATAAGAGTAAAAACAATGAAAGAAACGTGAATAAACAATTCAAACTAAATTACCTCCTCCTTTCAAAATTGCTCAATAAATTAATTTAAATTTAATTAATTATTTATCTATTGCACAAGGTTGACTTGGAAAACTCATGCATCTAACTTTATCAAGTAATATAATTATGTAACTTATGTTTATAAAATTATATCAGAACACTTTTTTCCCCTGCATACTGAATAATAGTACTCCCTCCATTTTTTAATAAGTTTCATTTTAGCTTTTTTTCAACAAATTAAGATTATAAATTGAGGTCTATATTATCCTTCATTAATTATAACTATTTTTTATATAGAAATTTTATTTGATAAAGAATGTGATAAAAAATATAGCTAGTATTCATAAATTAAATTAATTTTGGTATAAACAATATTTATGGGTTTTCCATATTTTATGCTTCTATAGTAAATGAGTAAAGTTAAAATAGTCAAAATTAAAGAAAAAACTTCAGAATGACATTTAATTTAAAATTAATTAAAAAATCAAAGTGACATTTATTAAAAAATGGAGGGAGTATTGAATTACTTTATACATCACTATTATATAAATAAGTTGAACAAGGAAACTAGCTGCTTTTTATTTTGAGGCATTTAGAACATACTAAAAGTAATTAACAAAATTAAAATATCATTATTAATAAATTGATCTAATTTCATTCGTTGTACTTTTCATCCGCTTACCTACACAGTCTTCCACTTGATTTTACAAACACCCTAAAATAATGATACTGTAGATAGATCTTGTATTAATATAATATTGAGTATGTATTGTGCCAAAAAAAAGATTGTAATAGAGAGCTAGATAAGTTTTTTTTTGGTAAAGTATCTTCTCAAATACAATAATTGAAGAGTCGAAGTCACGATACAGACACCCACGGACATTAAACTATAGTGTGCAACTTTATCATTTGTTGCCCTATTCACTCTACTCATCCTCAGTTCCCTGCTCCACATAAAATTAATGAGATTATAATTATAAGATGAATTCAAAAACTTGTTTACTTACTTGGTCATGAGACGAGTCATTTTCCGATGGATTGCATTCACAGACTCTTGAAGCCTTTTCAACTCTGCATCAAAACCCTATACAAATAAGACAGAGGGAGATCGAGTGAGATCGTTATTATGAGTATCAACAAGAGATAAATTTAGGATTTTCATCTTAATGGAGACCAAAATTTTCGTGTAATGATATAATGGTATATAATAATATCCTAAGGGGGGCAAAATGAGATTAGCAAGAAAATGGTGGGGACACCTCAATTTTTTCCTTTTTGGCAATGGAGTCCCAGTCTTTAGCAGCAATGCCAATTTTCCAATCTAACCCAATTGCCACTGTTTTACCACCATTAATCTGTTGATCAGTATCAACAGCAAAGCAAGCTTGGTAGTTCCCGGGCTCATTTGTCGTGAAGGCAAACTGGCCATGCGTCACTCTCTCTTTGCGATGGAGCTCATTTCCTAACGGCGATGAAACCTAAGAAAACATACCTTATATTGAGTTGCACTACTCTATACAAAAATCATTTTTCATTCTCATTGACCACTACCATTACTCATCCAATATCCATTGCTCATTCTCATTAAAAAAAAGAACCAAACACCCCTAAGTTAACATACATACTAGGTAGGATGTGTACCCACACTTAATTGTTTAAAACATCACTTTTCATATTACTCCCTTCGTTCCACGAGTGTTTCTCATCATTGTACTAACTAATTTTACAGTTTTGTCCTACAATTTAAATACTCCCTCCCTTTTTTTTTTTTGTAAAATGTTTTAGAGTAATTGACTAGAATTAAGAGAATGTATATTTTGACAAATATATCCTCACATAATAAATGAGATTTCCAATTACATTAATGTCATTCTATAACACATATTAAAGGAAGGGCATAATTGGAATAAATCAAATAAAAATTCTAAAATATCATACATTTATGTACAAGAGAAAAGCTCTAAAACATCTTTAAAAAAAAATGAAGGGAGTAATATTTTATCTTTATCCATTATATATTCAAATGTAAAGGATGTTTTTTGTAAAATTATAAAAAGAGTGATTTGTTTGACATACACCATCTATAAATAATTAATTAGAAGTGCTTAATTTTAAAACACTACTCACTTTCAATTTTACTACAAAAATCAATTTTAATCACTTTGAATCAACTTCAATGATCCGTGATCATCATCATGAATTACAAATTCCAAAAATTTGAAGGCATTATTAATTAATTTAAAATTCAGTTTGTTTGTAAATAAAAGAGAGTTGGAGATCGAGAGAACCTTGACGGAGATGGTGGGAGAGGAAGTAGAGTTATCGTCATCTCCTTCGCCGTAAAAGCTATAATAATCCCCAAAAACGACGACGTTATTGTCTATCTCCTCCGAGATGCATTTCTGCCCAGAACTCGGCAAGTTCAACCATATGCCACGCGCCGACGGCACCATTATTGCTGCCGCCGCTAACATCAAAGTCCACAAACGTCGCGCCTCCATGACTATGTCACTTACAAAAAAAAACTTGTTTTGGTGGGATGGAACTGCGAAAATATGGAATTTTGAGGAGTTTTGCAGAAGCTTTAATTTGAATCTAGTAACGGCTTGACCTGTTTTAAACTAGTAAAATAAATTCAGTAATAAATCAATTAACTCCAACATTTATTACGGGAGAAGGTAATTGATTGCTCATTACACACTAGTTCCATATATTCATTTAATTTCTATTTTAAATTATTACAAAAAAAGAGATGAAATAAAATAAAATAAATTATTATTGGAATAGGATCTCCTATTACATGAATACATGTGTCTCAATTACCAATTTAGTTAATAACTAATTTAAATTAATTAAGGATAAAATAAAATTTTCATATTCACTTTTTAATTCTAACTAAATCTCACAATTTTTTCTTTTACGTAAATAGGAAAAAAATAAATTTAATTTAATTTTATGAAGCTAAAATTGAAAAAAATTGATCAACAGTCAACACTCGGTCTAAATGTAAAATTTGAAAAACATTTTTAAAATATAATTTTTTTAAAATTAATATTGACATATTATGAAATAACAATTTGAAAATTATTGTGATAAAAATTATAAATACAAAATGTGAAACAACAAAATTAAATACAAAACTGAATATAAAATCGATATGAATTTCTTAAATAATTTTGTGTGAAATATAAAACTGAAGAATATAATTAAATATAAAATTGAAAAATCATAGAAAAATATAATTAAATATAAAACTGAAAATTATTTTTAAAAAAAATTGAATAAAAGTTCTACAATCAATTTTTTACATTTAATATAAATTGATCGTAAAATCATTAAATAAATCGATTTTGTATTTAATTATATTTATTCAACACTTTTATTTAATATAAATGTTAAACTGAATATAAAAAAATTTAATGGAAAAATTCAATTTTATATTTAATTATATTTCAATAAAATTAAAAAAATATTAAATTATATATTTTTTTAATGCTTTTATATATTCTGTTTTGTATTGATATAATTATATTTAAATAAAATGTAAAAAATTATTAAATCACTTAAAAATATTTAATTATATTTAAATAAACTGGTTGTAAATTTTTTTGATACAATTTTAACATTTTAATGAATTAAATTATTAAAAAAAGTTTGAATAAAAAATATTTTTGTATAATTGTACAAAAAAAAAATTATGTATCTTTTTTTTTAATTTAAATTTTGAAAGATTTAGTTAGATTTGGGAGAAAGTAAAGGAGTTTTATTTTGACCTTAATTAACCTAAATTAGTTATTAACTAGTAATTGACCCACATGTCATTCATCTAAGTTATGTAACAGCGTTATTTACCTGAAGGTCTCATCCCCTATCTATTTGCTTTCTGCACATATTTAATTATGGAAATTATATTTTAGTATTGAGGTTAATTAATCTTGGTTGCAAAATTTCCAAAATGTAAATAAAAATTAAAACAGGGTAATTATAGTCAAAAGATAATCAATTATACTACTTTTTTTTTTAATAAGTTAATTATTACTCCATTTGATTAACAACATTCTCTAACAATTATTTTTCTATATGCAACTAACAATAAATTTGTGTCTCATTTTTTCTAAAATTAGATTGCAACACTAACAATATAATTATCATGGAGACAACTCATTTTTTAACATATCGAAAATGTAAATTAAGTGAAATGTTTATTCTCGTTAAAAAAATTCCAACTAAGCACCACCAAAATTTCCTTTCATACAAAATCAAACTTTAAATGATACCTGCATCATTTGCACTATAATTATTCGTGATGTTTGAGATCCTATTTGTACTTTAATTGATGGTTCTGGTTACTATGTGTTGTTCTTGCATGAATTACCATACGGAAAATTGTTGACTTTATTCGATCAAAAACAAATCACATGTGACATTGATCTTTCACTAATTTAGTCATAAAAAAATAATTTGATAATAAGCTTAAGAACCTATACATTGATGAGTTTGTAGCTAATATTTCTTATCTTAATTCTGATGTGATTAGTTGACTTAAAAAGTAATGATATTTTTTGGGGAAAAAAAATGGGATAAAAAGCTGAAAATTTGACACCAAATTTTATCTTTCCCTCTAATAATTACTCTCACTCTACTCTGCACATAAGCTACCATGTCCACGTGTCACCGCCTACCACCCTTCTACGCCGTCCTCCTCCTCCTCCTTTCCTTCTCTCAATCGCCACCTCTCTCCGCCGCCGCCGATCAATCAACCCAAAATTCCAACCCCATATCTCGATTCCGCGACTACCTAAGAATCAACACCGCCCACCCCACACCAGACTACGCCGCCGCCGTCAACTACCTCTCCGCCTTCGCCGCCACAATCCCCACCCTTCAGATTCGAACCATTCATCTCACAACCCCAGATAAGCCCCTCCTGCTCATCACTCTCCCCGGTTCAAACCCTTCCCTCCCTGCGCTTCTCTTCAATTCCCACCTTGATTCCGTCCCCGCCGAGCCCTCCAAGTGGCTCAGCCACCCCTTCGCCGCCGATATCTCCGACGACGGCCGAATCTACGCCCGAGGCGCTCAGGACGACAAATGCATCGGTATGCAGTATTTAGAAGCAATTAAAGAGTTAAAATCTAGTATCGATTATATTCCTTTGAGAACTCTGCATATCTCTTATGTACCTGAGGAAGAAATTGGGGGGTTTGATGGGATGATGAAATTTGTTGAGAGTGAAGAATTTAAAGAATTGAATATAGGGTTTATGTTGGATGAAGGGCAAGCATCTGTTACTGATGAATTTAGAGTATTTTACGCGGATCGTTCGCCTTGGCATATGGTGATTAAGGCCACAGGAATGCCTGGGCATGGATCAAGAATGTATGATAATAGTGCAATGGAGAATTTAATGAAGAGTGTGGAAGTAATTATGAAGTTTAGGGAGAATAGCTTAGAATTAGTTAAAGCTGGTTTAGCTGCAAACTCTGAGGTTATATCGGTCAATCCTGTGTTTGTCAAAGCAGGGATGCCTTCCCCTTCTGTGAGTTTTGGTGTTCTTGGAATTGTTTTTTATTGTATTTTTCGATTTTGTAATGGTTTGATGATTGGATTGATTAGGGGTTTGTGATGAATCTTCAACCTTCGGAAGCAGAGGCTGGATTTGATCTCCGGCTGCCACCAACTGCCGACCCTGATCTCATGAGGAGGAGAATTGCAGAGGAATGGGCTCCGGCGTGGAGGAACATGACTTATGAGGTGAATGTTTATATGGATCTTTTTTGATGTCATTCATTTATTTGATATTAGTTTGATTGTGTTTAGAAATGATGAATTCGTCGTACGTTTTGGGAGTGCAAAGACTATATAAGTTGATAGTACATTTGTCACGCACATACTTCTTCATGTTTGAGATTTCACTTCTCATAGTTTATTCTTAAAATGGTGTTTGCAAATTCTACAAAGTAGGTCAAAATCACTTTTTTTTCTTTTCAAAAGCTAGTCCTCACAGCTCTTGAAAAAAAGTGATTTTGAAAGTTGTTTATATAGAATTTGAAAGCACGTCCCTTACTGGAAACCGACACTTCCTTGTTATATGAGCATGGCATGATGAGGAAATGGATTTCATTTCAAGAATAAAATCATAATCTGATTAATTATGGTGAGGAATTGGATTTTGTTCGAAGAATAAGAACCGTATTCTGATTAATATCTGCATGAAAAATCCCACAGTTTGCAATGAACTTCACCCCCGAGACATTTTGTAAGAAAGATTGGAACTCTGTAAGTTGAAGAAAAGAGAAAATTGAAGATCAATCTGGGTATTTGAAATAACTTGATCAAAATTTGACAGTAACATGTTGCCATATCAGTAATTTAAAGGCTTAATTGCAAGTTAAATTACCACTTTTCGTTTAATTGCAACTAATCTAAAACTTTGGATAATTGCATATAAATCACCAACCTTAAAAGTTGTTGCAAATCAGTCTTCCGGGCAGCCCCCTTTTATTTTTTGTTAAATCACAACCAGGATGAAGTTTTCTTTTTCATTATGACAGATCACAGAGAAAGGTTTCGTAAGAGACTACAAGGGACACCCTTTGATGACAGCAACTAATGATTCCAATCCATGGTGGTCGATATTCAAGCAAGCCATTGCAGCAGCTGGCGAAAAGCTTGCTGAGCCCGAGATCTTAGCTTCGACTACTGATTCCCGATTCTTGAGACGGTTGGGAATTCCTGCCCTTGGTTTTTCTCCGATGAAGAATACTCCCATATTGCTTCATGACCATAATGAGGTAACTCAACATTTCTTATCTCATCAATCTATCATGGGTTAATTGCAAAATAAATTACGTTTTTTCAATTACAACATGTGTTTTTAAAATTCGCAAGTGGATACACGACCTTTCAAATTGTTGCAGTTGTATTGCATGACTATTTTCAGGCAAGTCCTGCTGACGTGACAGTGTACAAAAAAAAAGGTACAAGGCTGTGATTAAATTGAAACAATAACAAAAAGTCTTTGAATTTATAATTTCAAAGGTTTTCCATCTACCATATTGCCCGAATAATAGTCATGATACAAATTACAATTGCATAAATTAGGAAGTCTGTGTATCAAATTGCAAATCTGTAATTGAAGAAACGTGAAAAGGTCTCGATTTTTGTGCAATTTAACCACATATCATTTATCTATAATTTTTATTGCTGATCATCAAGATGAGGCTTTTTCTTTCTCTGCAGTTTCTAAAGGATACTGTTTATCTAGATGGGATTAAGGTTTATCAGCACATAATCAGATCATTGAGTTCCTTTGATGGAGTCTCACCGACAAAACAGAGTTGTAGACGACAATGGAGTTGATCGCTTATGAATTGCAGTCTCGTACCGAAATGTGATGCATAGATTGCAGAGCTTAACATATTGGTATCATATTCATCGACCCTGGCAAATTCATCATATATTGATGGTACGTTGTACATTATGCTTTGGAGTTTGAACTAGCTGAGTATGTTGTCATTTGCTATTGTATAACATTGCAGCTAATTTGAATAAGAAGAAACTGTATGTAATTTGTATATGAGACTTTTGGCCCATTATGTCATGATACGGGCCTTTCGGTCTTACACTCGGGCTCGTATTTAGAAATGCTATGAAGCGCTCTTGTAACTATACTTGTTATGAGGCAAGAAGTTGCCTAAATTTCCTATTTCCCTTGCATTTGTTCTTCTTGACCTAAGAATTTGGTCTCTGTTATTTTCAACAAGTTGTGTTTTTAAGCAAAGTATATAAATTATACAGTAATTTCTTCATTTTGACTAGTTTAATTTCTCCACAGTTAGTTTTCAAAACACAGTTAAAAGCACAGGCTGCTTTTGACCTGAAGAAGTCAAGTTTTACTATTATAACCTCAAGTCAATAATGAATTTTATATTTTTCACTTTTCATCCAAGGTCAAGAATTTGAATGGAACTAGTCCCTACACAACTTTTTTTCCCTGGAAATTGAGTGTACCAACATTGCCCTTCTCCGACAATTTCTTCTCGAAGTCTGTTTTGGATCTGCATTGTAGTCGACAGGGCTAGAATGGTCTTTCAACAGAGGGAGAGAACTGGAAGGGGCAGTAGTAGTCCTCCCTCTTCAAATGTTTTTGTCCCGAAATTATTTTTTATCTATTAATTCTGTTAAAAAAAACAGCACTACTATGTTCTAACCACTACCGGTATATAAAAATCACATACAAAGTAGAGAGGTAAACAAATCGAGTCAAATACTTATGATATTAATTTAGTTTGAATTCAACAGAACATTCGTACTCGAGTCGAATATTATGATACTAAGTTAAAATTCAACAAACATTCAAAATATTTGTATTCACAAATTTTGTCGACGACCAGTGTTACCGTCTCAAATTTTAGTTTTGACGACCATTTCCATTCAAGTCGTTGCATCGCATATTGAGACATGTGTCATGTCGTTGCAAATTTCCATCACAAATCTCCGTGTTTTTTATATATAGTGAAACAACTCCCCAACAAACGAACTCACAGAGAGGAAAAGCTCAGGTCGACTTTGTTCATTTTCACCCCTACTTAAGAGTATTAATTAACCACGTATGCCCAATTAGCTAATCAAGATTGGAGCTCCTATCTACATATCATCTTATCCAATCCAATCATGCCGATTGGCCGTTTGCAGGAAAGCTATTTTATTACTGCAGAGAGAAACTTCAAGATTCTCCTATTTCAGGACAAAAAAAAAATAAAGATGGGAACTTGAAATTTGCTCACAAAATGACATGACAAACTGAATATGCTTACATTTCTTGTTTGAGTTTGCATGTACATTTTGTTGGTTCAGTTCCAACCAAAGTTCTGCAACAAGATCTCCTTGTCTGCATAAAGACAAAAGACCCCTCAATGTGTATGGATGTATATGTATTAAGGAATTAGTATATTAGGATTAATTCTTCAACTCTCTACAAGTTCGGACTTTTAGATGAGATGTAATTATTTCAATATGTGTATGTATGATGTATGCATGTATAGGGGATGTTTCCTGGTTATTTCATTAGGCGTGTGAACATTTATTGAAACTAGTACTACCAATTGCCAATATGGATCAGCTGTTGAGTTCTTGACCTTAACAAAATAAAATTGGTCCAAACATTAGCTGGATTGCTTCTCCCTCATTTAATTTCATGATTAATATATACATGTGTCATGTTTCTTACACAAGCATGCAAATTAAAGCAGCGTACGGCAAGTACTTCCCATATCCAATGAACTCTGTGTAATTCATGTGTACAAATTGTAAATTACTCGTACATTTTAAAGTGATCACTGCAGTATTCACAAGCTAGCTACAAAGCATTTTAATTTATACAAGTAATTTAAATATACACAATTCCAACTCATGTAATTTATATATAGTGTGAGTGTGAATATATAAACACGAGTATATATATTGTTTTAAATTTGTAAACGAAGAAATTTCAAGGGAACTTCCAAGAAGTAAAAAGCCCTAATTAAATTCATTAATTAAATAATAATTAAAAAAAAACATAAAAGTGGCATGTGAGGAGGTCTTAAACAAGAATAATGCTGTCACCCACCTGATAGCATACCAAACAGCAGCTCCCATTTAATTTAATTTAATTAATTGGAAAAATCATCAAAGTTTAATTAAGTGAAAAATAGTTAATGAAATTAATGATTCTCACTTAGTGTTCCCATTTGTGTCTACGAGGAAGCAGAGGTGTACGGATTGACCCGACACTCTTCCTTTTTCAACATGTTCTTCCCCGGCCTTAACCACGTTCTTCTTTTAATTATAGCTTAATTAACAATATTGTTCCAAATATATATAATTAGCTTAACATTAGTATTTGAATAGTATGCAAAAATGCACATGCAATATTCTTATAAGGAAGAGACCATAAAAAAATTTTGGGTCAAATCGGATCAAAATAGATCTTTTTATAAAATTCATGTAAAACAAATATAAAACTCACTTTAAACATTGTGTTACTATAAGAGAAAATGTATTTTATTGTAAGGACAAGTGTGTTATTTGTTTTTATAATAATACATATTTAGCATAACTGTAACCTATATTTTTTTTTATAGTATAATACAAATCTAAGAGCAGATTTTTATGTTTATCTTATGTTAAAGTACTGTATTACATATAAGTTTTTACATACTATGTAAATGGAAATCTTGTGTGAGTTGGTAGGTAATAAAAATAAACTCAAATTATTCCATACTCGATCGATTTAAAAAAATCTCTACACTTATAACCCGATCTCTCGAGAATAGTGAATCACACGTACTGGCTTAAAAACGTCTCAAGAAGTAGTCAAATTCTTTGAAGACTTGAGTTAATAATTTTGTGTATTTTATTATTTTTCAATTTTCTTCCTCTCTTGTGACTACTTTTTTTTCTCAACAGTAATACCCCCATAAGTGTGAACATACTAAATTGTGTAATAAAATATTAAAATATGAAGTCGAAGAATTAGAGTAATCAAGTTCCTTCAAATTTATTTAATTTTTATATGCTCCCTCCGTTCCAATTATCATTCTATATTTTTAATATAATTAATGAATAAAATTATATTAATAAATGAACTAGAAAATATTACCACTCGTCCTACAAAAATATTACTCCAATGTTTTAAGTTTTGCACAAATAAAATATTATTTATTATGCTTAATTGAAATTTTAGGCTTAATAAAATTTCTGATATTATAGATTTATTTATTGAATGCAGAAATAATACTGACAGAATAAATATGAGTAGGAGTATTATTAAGTAGGAATAATTTACTATGATTTGGAACAAATAAAAAAATAATAATTATAAAAACAAGGTTATATAATTGTAAAAAGGGGGTGTTTGATCGATTCTTTTGTAAAATGACTCTAAAAAGGACCTGTCAGCTTCAATCCCCTTTTTCGGGAGAAAATAGTATTTTTCTAGAAAATGGTTTGAAAAAAATTCAGTTAACGCGGCATTAATACAGTACTTTAACATACCACTAGCCAAATCAAAGCAGCTTGGGCGTTACAACTCATTTATTATAATTCTAGTATTGTTTATTTTTTATTTTATAACATTAGTAATATCGTTATTGTTAGGATTAATGTAATATTGAATGTCATCTAATTTCTATCTATCAGAAGAGTTGCTAATGTTCTGATCTTGGAGTTCAACAAAGTTGAGTTAAGATGTAACTCAGCTGATAAGGTTTAGTGATCTGATTAGGAGTCAACTGATCTGATAAGAGTTTGGACAACTCTGCTGAAGCAAGTCGTCTGAAGTCATTTCAGGAGAGTTGGGTCCAAAGTCTGCTGAAGCCAACTCAGCTGAGTCAAGTCTGCTGAAATCTAGTTTTCAGAGTTAGTTAATTCTGTTATTTCTGTTAGTTAGTTAGTTAGTTGGTTAGTGGCGGTTATCCAATGCATTGTACATCTATAAATACACCATCTAGTGCATAGGTTGTGGGTTACACTTTTAGAGAGTTCAAGAGAGAGAGATCAAGCTTTGTGTATACTTGTAATCTGTAACTTTCATATTGTGATTAGTGAAGAGAGTCTTCTATCCTCCGTGGACGTAGATCATTTGATCGAACCACGTAAATCCCGTGTTCTTTCTTTGAGTTCTTTATTATTTTCAATTCATTGCGTTTCTAGTACTTGTCTTGATTTATCATTTGTAAAGAGTTGCTTTGTGAATATAATTCGATCCGTAACAGTTATTAAATGTGTATATTATAAATAGTCAGTTTCATGTGCACTAGTTGCACCATACAACTGAATATATAATTGGACACGAGGAAAAACGTGTAGACTAATGACCCTGTGCAAGATAAATAAGTTTTAATAAAAGAAAACAAAAGAGAAAGTAATTAATTTTAGGATCTTTCTCAGTTTTTACTAATTTCTACTTACGTTGGTTAGTTGTTAAGATCATGTTGAGTTTTAATTGCAAAATGGAGTATATATTTCAGATTTGAAATTTAGTTTGTATTATATCTACACTTTGTATGTTTAAGATTTGAGTAATTTTAGGTGTATACAATAGTGTCCACGATTAATAATACGTTCAATAAAAATAATTATTAGTATCATCACTGAAAATATATAATTGCTCCATAATGTTTAGTAAATAATTAAAAATACACTTGAATTTCACTTGGTCTATAAAAGTTATTTGCATATATACTGCATGTCATGGCCTTGAGAGAGAAGGCAAAGGGGAGAAATTAATGTTTTAGAATTAAATAATTAATTTTAAAACCATCTTCTTCTTCTTTTCTTGAGACCATAATTTACATACATGCCTATGGAATCCAATCTATTTCGTAGTCCATATATAATCATTCGTAGGCGATGTTTTAACTTTATTTTTATAGAGATAGTACTTACTAGCATTTCTAATTAGTTCAATATACATTTAGCCATGCATAAGAAACTGATGGAGATTAAGATGTATGTATGGTAAGTTGAAGAATAATTTCATGAAAATTGTAATAGGATGGTTATTTTTAGGTTCTAAGAAATTCATGATAGGGCCTTCTTTGTGTAGTAGTTTTGTTAGTTGGTTGTTAGTTGGTTATTTCCTTGTGCAATCAATTTATAGTTTGAGCAGTGACTATTTATACTCCTCAAGTGTCAATATTGTTTGAAGGGTGGATTTAATTGTTAATGAAATAGAGAGTTCATCCCTTCAATTTATTCTCGTCCCTTCATTTTATACGAGCATTGTTCTTGAATCTTGAAAGTTCATAACTTGCGCTGTGTCAGAAATCCTCACAAACTCAATTTACATTGTATATGGTATACACGAAATCGGCACAACAAAATATCAAGAAAAACACACACAAAAAATAAACTCCGTACTATATATATATATCCTTTGTTCCAGTATAAGGTGTCCAACTTTCTTTCTTTCGTCTTTCGAACCTAAAATCTAGAAAACTCTTGGGGGTTTCACACCACCTCTAATACATTTACTTATTCTATTAGGCTCCATTTGAATGGAGGGATTTGATCTATGAATTTTAAATCCACTATCCAAATCCACTCCACTTGTTTGGATTATGAATGAATTTGGGGGAGTATATGTAAATTGCCAATGAATGAATGGCCACACACCTAAATCCCAATCATTTGAATTTAGGTTGTGTTTGGATGGAAGGAATTGATTTGAGGAAGCATTTGAAATGAATGCATTTAGAAATACATGGATTTCAAATGACATGATTTTAGTGAGGATTTTAAATCCTCTCAATTTTAACTTAAAAAAGATGCTAAGTATTTCAAATCCATTCATTTACTTTTTTAATCCAAACAAATGAAGTGGATTTGAATTGTGGATTTGGATAGGTGAATTTGATTTGAGGAGGTATTTCAAATGAGAGGATTTCAAAATAGATGGATTTCAAATGACATGGTTTTAGTGAGTATTTAAAATTCTCTCAATTTTAACTAAAATTATATGCTAAGAATTTGAAATCCATTCATTTACTTTTTAATACAAACAAGTGGAGTGGATTTGGATTGTGGATTTAAAATCCATAGACGAAATCCCTCCATCCAAACGGAGCCTTAGAATTTTATGTATATTAATGACATTTATATATAGTTCTCCAATAAAAAAAAATGGAGTATGTTTGGAAGGTATATACTTATGTGTATCAGTTATATATGTAACTTGTTTCTATTTAATACAATTTTTTAAATGCGTGTATATTATTTATGAGTTATGACAAATATAATATTCTGTATAATATTAGTTCAAATAGAGTATAGTATTAGTTCAAATATTGTACAATATTAATTCAAATATTAAATAGGAACAAGTTACATGTAGGTAGCTGATACATAAGAGTACGACCCTATTTGAAAACTAATACCATTAACATTTTTTTGGGCATTTATCCTAATTTCCCTGAAGCAAACACAAAGAAGTTTTATCCTTATAAAAGAGTAATATTACATTTACGAGTACGTAATAATTATATATCCTTAAATATAATATACAAATTTAAAGATTGTATATATACGTTACTCCTAGCTAGGAAAATGGATGCTATTTATTTCTTTGTGTGGTTGTACCGTACAACAGGAGAATATGTTGCAAAAATAAATAAGCTAGGGAAAAGAAGAAAAAAGAATTAAAATAATTATATAAATATTCATTAATCGCTGATGTGAGAGTAAGTGAGAGAGAGGGAGTTTGCTCGATCTAAAAACGCGTTTTAGGGTTTCATGCAGGACAGAGAAGCACCAGCTGTTGTTTTTAATTCGTACGATTTATATTACTTACATGCACACTCCCGAAAGCCTCCACGAAGCTGCATATGATGTTCAATCCTTTTGTTTCTTTTTCTAGCAACAATATTATTATCTATATTTATTGTGTAGGAGCTAGTATTATTACTTTCAGATTTTTATTTATTATTTATTGTGTAGTATTATTACATTCAGATGTATATACACACATATATTATTATTATTGTGTATCACTCCAAGATATGTTTGTTCTCTATCTTTAATTTTAAATAATAATGAGCTATTCAATGTGTAGAAGTATGATTTAATATCTAGAATTTGTGATGTATATTTTCCATTCAAGAGAGTTAATCCATATAAAATACAGGTTTAAATAAATTCATTAGGTTAATTTAACATATAGTAATACATATTTTTCTATCACATGCTTTAAATTAATTAATTTCCTCGGTATGTTTTATTTCTATAGTATAATATTATTTTTTTTCATTTTTCTACTCTACTATATCCTAACAACCAAATTTACACAAATTCAACACATTTACTGTTCATAGATTTATTGGTCTAAATTATACTCACATTTATATATATTTAAAAATAAATAAAAACATGTCTCATTTGATTTGCTATAAATTTGGGATAAATAAGAGAAGGCAGCCTAGTTTGAATTTATTGACACCCTTACTGGGGTGTATCGTTTTCTTTTATAACAGAAAATACTATAAATAGTAAAGAAGCTTGTGAGAAGAAAAATAAAATTAGAATTTTAAAAAATTAGAAATATATATATACTTTCGTTTCTTTCGTAAAAAGAGAGAAACTTGAAGGGGAAAATAAGAAAAACAATCAACACTCCTTTTCTGAACAGAAATTTTCTGGTATTTAAAGAATTTGACCATTCTTACCTGTATTATACTGTTCTGGTTTAGTTAGTAACATAATAAATATTTTTTTAAACTAATTTTCTTTTTTAATCATTAATTTTTTTTTATGCATTTAATCATTAATTTCCAGAAGTACTTTTTTTTTTTTTGACGGGATTTCCAGAAGTACTGAAGTTGAAGTTTTTTACTGCCAACCAATTACGTACTCCCATATTTTTAAAATCCCAAAAAGTCATACTCAAAACATCACCACATATTACATTTTTTTTTTTTTTTTTGTAACATTAGCAGGGTAGAAAAGTCACTTTCATGACATGGTATTTAGATTTATTAGCAAAAAGATAAATACTGGCAAATATCTGTAAACCATATTTGCAAATTTACACAACTTACACACGCATATTTTAATGATATTACTTATAGTAATTATTGACTAAAAGCCCCCCAACCCCCATCTATATATACACTCAAATCCCCCCTCCTTAATAACAACTTCATATCCTCAAATCCCATAAACCACCCAAAAAAAAGAGCAAAAACACACTACTATTTTCTCTTTTTTTGTTTTAGTATTTTCAAGAATGGTGAAGGCAGAAATGAAGAGAAAAAACTCAGAATCACCATCAGATTTGAAGAAGAAATTCAAGGGAGTAAGAATGAGAAGCTGGGGATCATGGGTGTCTGAAATCAGAGCCCCAAATCAGAAAACAAGAATCTGGTTAGGTTCATATTCAACTGCAGAAGCTGCTGCAAGAGCTTATGATGCTGCACTCTTATGCCTCAAAGGATCAAAAGCCAATCTCAATTTCCCCAACTCAATAAACATTTGTAACAACATTATCAATAATTCCTCCGATATTAATTCAACCATGTCCCCTAAATCAATCCAAAGAGTTGCAGCAGCTGCAGCATCAGCCAATGCACATAACACTAATAATTTTCTTGAAATTTCTGAAAAAGATTTCAGCCCAATTTCTTCTTCAGATTCAAATTTGCAGAATATTGAAGATGATGTTATTTTATTAGCAGCAAGTGCACCGAGTGATGAAGTTGATTATTCAGCATGGTACAACATTGAAAGCCCCAAGTACTATGAGATGATGAATGGGGCTTTCTTTGATCCTTTGATGAGTTATGAAGAAGAAGAAGATGATGATGATATCAGATTATGGAGCTTCTGCTAGTCAAATTAATTCATTTGATCATTTTTTATTCATTAAATGATCTTCAATTTATTTCTTGAAGACATTACTGACAGTGACAGGGTTTATTTTTCAAAGTGATGAATAATAATAATAATATATATTCAAAGTGAGTTCCTGTATTTATGTATTTATATTATATATGTCGAATGAATTCCATTTAATTTAATCTCCGTGTCTACCCTTTGTACGTTGGTCATCATCACTACATATACAGTATGTGCAACGAAAAAATACAGTATGGGGTGCAATTTATCAGATGCACGTTCACGTATTTTATAAAAATAAAAAGAATATTTCTCACATTGTATTTTTTAAAAATTATTTGGAAAAATTGATCAACAATTAATAAGATATACACTACAAAAAAAAACTAATTTTTGGTGATAAAATTCTCTAATTATTTTTAGTGACAGAAAATTGAGAATTAATTTAAGAATCTATCATTAAAAGTTTTTAGTTAGACAAATTATAATGACATGATTTTTATCACTAAAAATTAGATTTTCTTCTAGTGATAACTTCACTGATTTATTCAAATGTACTATATATTTGTAACACTATATACTACTCACATTAAGTTATAATATAAAATAAGTGTATTAAGTAAATTTTCGAGCATCAATAATCTCACCTTAATTACTTATTTTTTAAACTATATCAAGTGGGTTATCATTGTTACACTTACACGAGGTCTCTTTCAATAAAACAAAAATCTCAATATACGATTTTTTTTGGATATAGTATCAAAAGTTGGGTATATCGATTTTTTGAACGATATCATTATATACTGTTTTATATCGAAATTTCGATATACTATTTTATTTTATTTTAAAGTCTCGAATATTCGATCTAAAACAGTCTAATCCCAAGAAATCAATCTCACCGTCCACTTGCGGGGTCTCATTTAAAGACAGAGTTTTGCGCGCTCTGTACGGTATGGATTGATCCCATAGAAATTGTTTGCACCTTAGAGGGTTCGAATCTGAGACCTAGAGAGGAGCACACTCCTAAGTCTCAAACTTACACCACTAGACCAACTCCTTGGGGTTTCAATAAGTGATTATAAGCTATCACTTGGGATTGCAAACACCCCCTAGTCGATAAGTTTTAGTCTCAAACCGAAGTTTTAGTTTATCGAAATTTACACAAACACTTATATGCAATATTAGTACTGAATAAGTTTTGGATAATATAAAACGCGTTTTCTTTTGACAAGACATAAGGCCTACTCCATAAGCAAACCATATCATATCGACTTAAGAACATCGGACCATGATTGATCACCAAATTTCAAGCTAGTAATTATTGAAATTATCGGACATGGATGTGCCGGCTCTTGGAGGGTTACTGGGAATTGAAATTGTAGGGTACCATCTTTTCTTTAGTCGTTGTACCTTCTTCTTACATTGTACTTGGCCTTTTTAGGACAAATATTGTGGGTCATACCCCTAGTCTTTGGATTTGATAAAGTTTGTACCTTTCGGATATATATAGTATGAACTTGGTCAAATAAAATAGGAAACCTTATTTTTGGTTTTTTAATACGCAATGTATGCTAATTTTATAATACCACCCTCAAAATATACTCTTATTTACTCATATGTCATTATTTTTGTGTGGGTATGTGTGCAAGTTTCATACGGAGTATGTTGTTTGAGTTTAACGAGAGAATAATACTCCCTCCGTTCCACAAAGATAACTACATTTGACTTTACACACAGATTAAGAAAAATCAATAAATGTAGTCAAATTTAGCTAATGTGTCAGTTTTGCCCTTGAAATCACATTCTTCAAAACCTGTAAGCCTTAATTACTCTTATTAATTAGGGATAAAATTGACAATATAGTATTTAATACTAAAGTAAAAGAGGAAATGTAGCTATAATTTGGGACATTCAAAAAATGAATATATATGGAGCAGTACTAAGTTTTTTCGAATGAAATAATAATAATAAAAAAAAGGGTTATTAAGACGTGTTTGGGTTTGAGTGCTGTTGGGTGTTGTCGCAATTTATGAGGCCCATTCTTTTTTCTCCCTACTTATTCTCACACTCTCTCATCTCTATCGTGCCCTCTTCTATATAATTTTTTTTGTTTATATCTTTTGATTTATAAAATTGTCATTTTGCCTCTCTTTTGACTTGTAAATTTTTTGCCCCCTGTGAAATATTTATTTACAACATTATATATTATTATAACATGAAAATTTTCGCCAGACGAAATCCGTTCAAGCCTGTCTGAAAAACGTAAAAGGTGATCACCTAAGCCCCTTTTTGCATCTCGAAACTACGATGGCTCAATGGTGGTGAACCTAACAAGACGATCACACAAAGTTATTATGAATTGAGATTAATTTAAATAATGGTCCCACGATTTTGTAGGAGATATTCTCTTGCATATATACAATGTACTGTATGGTCATCAATACTAAAGATGATCCAAGTATATGATTAAATGGTTAAACGTAATGTGATCTAACAATTAAAAAAAAATTGAGGAGTATTTTAGAAATCAATAATGACGCTTGCATCTTAATATTACAGCATTAATCATTCATTACATGAAAATGTTTGATAGATGCCAATTTTAAAGAACATGCCACTACAAAAAATTCCAAGTTTATTAGCATTAACGAGTCACATGCCATGTGGCCTTTGGGGCATAACAACATCATAAAAAGTGATTTTGATTTATTTAATTAATTTCGTCACTACCTTAAAACCAAACCAAGCTTGTTAAATTCACGTGGCATATCTTTGTATAATGGGCATCCAATGTTCTCATGAGTGGCACGCCACATGTACATGTGTGTGGCCTTTGTTTTATTATCTAAATATATTATTGGTGACACGTTATTTAATTTAAATATTAATAAATAATTTCTTTTATAAATCCTCCTAATTTTTTCATTTTCTTTAAATCGAATTTTTAAATACGAAAACTTTCCGGTTAATTAACTCTACGAGCATTGGGTTTATACCAACAAATAAAAAGGGGAAATTTTGAATAACAGGTTTCTAAATCGAATTAAAAATTTAGATTAAGAAAATATTCACTTGAATATACTTGGAACATGAATTAATTGCATAATAACGATTTGAAGGACTCTCCTTTTAGTGAATATGACTCTCCTTTTTTTTTTTTTAAGAGAACAAGAAGGTTGAATGAGAGGTAGAAGATAAATGGGCTTCATAGATTTATTATAGTTGGGCCAATACCCCCAACATAGCC
Source organism: Galeopsis tetrahit (assembly GCA_963675135.1). Taxonomy (NCBI): domain Eukaryota; kingdom Viridiplantae; phylum Streptophyta; class Magnoliopsida; order Lamiales; family Lamiaceae; genus Galeopsis; species Galeopsis tetrahit. The sequence continues at coordinate 15,658,582 of OY776125.1, read as the reverse complement.
CATGAGATATGGTTCACTAGAGTACATCGGTTGTACCTGCGAGCCTAAGGCCACGGATAAATAACCCCCCACATATTATGTGTTCACCCCCCTCAATTTATATTTTGAACTAATAGGTAAAAAGACTATATTACCCCTATGTTTTGAGTTCACCCCACCCATAAAAAAACAGTTTTTTTGCATTTCTCCCCCACCCAAAATATAGTATTCTTTTGTAATTGATTATATTTCATGTTATTATTATTTTATTTGACCGTATTGTTGCATGATTGTGTAGTTGTAACGAATATATGTGTAGTGTATTTCGTTTTCGAGTTTTTTTTTTCACAAAAATCGCGTTTTGCAAAAACTCAGCACTGGTTCGCCGAGTTTTGTGAGATTTTTCGTAAAAAAGTTCCACGTTATGAATCAAAACTCGGTTTACTTTTCCACGTTTTGATTCAAAATTCGACCAACTTCTCCACGTTATGAATCAAAACTCGGTCGCCGAGTTTTGAATCAAAACGTGAAAAAGTTGGCTGAGTTTTGATTCATAACGTGGAACTTTTTTTCGAAAAATCTCATAAAACTCGGCGAACCAGTGCTGAGTTTTTGCAAAACGTGATTCTTGTAAAATACACACGGAAACAAAATACATTACACATATATTGAATAATGAGTAGTGTGTAGTGAGTGCGAAATCGAATCGTGGTGAAGAGAAATAAAAAAAAAAAAGTGAAGTGAAAGAAAAAATAGGATTTATGAGTAATGAGGCTAATTTTGAAAAATAAGTGGTGGGTGATCTCATGTGTGAAGGGTGGGGCATTTATCCGTGGCTCGAGCCTAATCCATTTCCTTTTTATAGGTTCAAAATGATTTCCCGGGCCTAAAGCGCGGTACACGAAAGAGCGACTTATGCTAACTGCAATCAGTATTAACCGACGATCAAATTTGCCCACCGCCATTCACCATGAGCAGCGCCAAATCTCGCAATTTCCGACGATGACAAAAACGCCGCTACCAAAACCAACGGAACTCCTTCCACCTCTAAGCCACCCCCTGCCAAAAGCCTCCTTTCCTTCGTCGACGACGACGAAGAGTCCCCCTTTTCTCGACCCCCTCCCAAACCCTCCTCTTCTTCACGCTTATCCACTCACAAGCTTTCCTCATCAAAAGACCGATTTTCTCCATCCTCCTCCAATGTCCAGCCACAAGCCGGAGTTTACACTAAAGAAGCCCTCTTGCAGCTTCAGAAAAATACTAAAACCCTAGCCGCCCCCACTCGTAAGCCCAAGCTCGATCCTGAACCTGTACTCGTATTGAAGGGCTTGGTAAAGCCCGCAATCTCGGACACCTTAGATTCTACAAGTACTGGGAAAAGTCAGGATATAGAGGAGGATGAGATGGATTTGGAACAAAATTGAGTGCTGAGGGAGATGACTCATTATCCCAGTTCAAGGATATACGCATAGGGCCAGGTTTTAGGGAGGATAAGGAAGGGATACCGGATCAGGCGACGATTGGGGCCGATTATATAGCATTAGACGGAGGGAGTAATCACGGTGAAGCTCAAGGTTTGAGCGATGAGGAGCCTGGGAGGATTGGGTTCTTTGGCGAGAAAGTTGGTGGTGATGATAATTGATAAGAAAGGCGTGTTTGAGGACTTTGAGGATAGGGTAATGGCAAAAGATAGGGGAATTTAAATTATTATTGATGAAGAGGATGAGGAGGATAAGATGTGGGAAGAAGAGCAGGTGAGGAAAGGGTTGGGAAAAAGGCTGGATGATGCTGTTATTAGTGTTAATGGTGTCATTGGCAAATACTGAAGATAACCTGTCCTCTTCATTGCTGAAAGTTGCTAGCCTTGACCTTGAGCAAGACGGCGAGTCAAAGCTGATTCTAAAAGGATATTGGCTATGGAAATTGATAACTCCACTCAACTCGTGGAAGGAGAATTCAGCACTGATGAAAGTGATAGTGAGACTACCGCTTATGAGTCAACCCATAATCAATTGCTTCTTGTCGCGGACAAAATTTTCAGTGATGCTGCTGAGGAGTATTCTCAATTTTCAGTTGTGGTGGAAAGATTTGAGAAATGGAAGAAAGACTATGCATCAAGCTATAGTGAATGCTTATATGTCATTAAGTATACCTGCTATTTTTTCACCCTATGTGAGGCTGGAGCTTCTCAAGTGGGACCCACTTCATGAAGATGCAGAATTTTCCAAAATGAAATGGTAAGTATTGTAAATGATTTGGTATCGGAATGCTTCCAATCTGTTCCTTTCTTGCCTTTGATTTAGTATAGCAACATATGGAATGAACAGGAAGATAAACTTGGAAATCTTTGTGCTAATGTTTTGTTATCTTCGTGCTTGATTTTCCCTTATGTTCTTCATCAGCTCTTGTATTTGATGCTCTTAGTTTTATCAGTGCATTAATCAGTGATTTGAATTCATAAAGTTATTTTATTTTATTTTAGAATTCATAAAATTTGACTCCATTTTTTGAGTGGGAAATTTCACCATTATTTGTAAAAGCATGGTTATATTTGAAATTCAATGTTGCATTGATAATATGTTGATGATTAAAAATTACTTATGCCATGAGCATAGACCATGCAAACTAGAAATCAATTTGAAGACTATTACCTGAATAGCTATTCATTGAACTGTATATAATCCTATATTTTATAGGCATTCGTTACTCTTCAATTATGGTCTTCCAGAAGATGAAAATGAAATCAATGGAGCAGATGCAGTGGCTGATGATGATGCGAATCTCATTCCTGCTTTGATTGAAAAGCTTGCAATTCCTATTTTACACCATCAATTAGCTTCTTGTTGGGACATTCTTAGTACCCGTTAAAAAAAGTATGATGTTTCTGCCATGAACATGGTCATCGATTATGTAGATCTCTCCAGTTCAGCTCTTGGGGAGTTGGTAGCTGTGCTTCGTGATCGTCTCACTAAGGCTGTTGCTGATTTGATGGTACTGTTTCTAAACTTTGTTATCATATTATCTGTGGATTTATGTCCCTGTTTGAGTTATACCTGTTGAATTCTACTCATTATACTTGTTCTATGGCACTAGCATATGAATGTTACTTGATTGCAGTTTTTTTGTCGTTTTTTTAATAATAGGTCCCCACATGGAGCCCTCTTGAATTGATGGCCGTTCCAAATGCAGCAAAAATTGCAACATATGGGTTTGGGACTGCTGTTCGTTTGCTAAGGAACATATGCTTGTGGAATAAAATTCTTTCTATGCCCGTTCTTGAGAAAAATTGCTCTTGATGAACTCTTATATGGCAAGATTCTTCCTCATCTTCACAGCATACAGACGAATGTCCATGAAGCAATTTTAAGAGCAAGGAGGGTTGTTGCTTCATTGAAAGATGTCTGGACGGGTCATGGTGTAACACGGGATCCAAGGTATTAATGCTGTCTTAATATTTCTTACATTCACTTAGTTCATGCAGTAACTCAACCCCTGGTGATAGTCAAATTTTCCCTGCTGTTTGATGTTTCCAGTTGGGTTTTATGGGTTCATAATCTTTGTGAGTATATGTTTTATCTTTCATGCCTGGAACTTGTGATGGAAACAATTCATCTGCGTTCTACTTCTTTCTGTCTTTCAAAGTCTGACGTGCAAGATATTTCACATTGTAAATAGTTACAACCTGTATGTTACGCGTATGCCTGTTCATCTCAATCTTGATGATATGTATCTAATATGGGCAGTTTTCAACTTCATTTAACTTTAACTGTAGAATGTGAATAGTTTTGCCTTCTAGAATGTGAAGGCAGTTCCGAAACCCTGCAAATTTAGGCAAATTTAGGCAGTTTTGCCTTCTAGATTTTTTTATTGAATGTCCTTATGAGTTTTGGTGGTCAAAATCGGAGGAGGAATGGCCTGATATTATGGCATTGCCTGGTTGGTGTAGGTACGGTTATTAAAAGCCAGATGCTGAAAAAAAAATATCTTCTCTGAAACTTAAGTTGTGGCTGAAAAAGGTTATTTTTTTCCACTACCTTGAAAGATTTTTTTGCCTCTACCTGCAATATATATATATATATATATATATATATATATATATATATATATATATATATTTTTTATTCTTTGTTATGTGGAGTTACACTAGGAGCAGAAGCACAAGAAATGAAGTAGTGTGCCAAAATAAGTTGTTTTTAACTGTATGATTGATTGTATGAAGTGGGAAACAACTGATTTAATGTATTATAGTGGGAACCAGCAATAAAACTGACATAAGTGATTTCCAGATAATGTATGATGAAGTTGTTATATTAACACACACACTCATTTTGTTTGAATATAGCCGAACTTTGCAGCTGTTGGTGGAGTACTTGGTGGTGATGGGGAAGACACTAGAGAAAAAGCACATTTCGAGTGCAATAGAAATTGAATTGGTTAGACAGTTGAAGAATATGTTGGTGGATCTGAACGAGTATGATCATGCAAGATCGTTATTGAGAACATTTAATCTCAAGGAGGCGCTCTAATGTGTCGTCATCTCTATGAGTGTCTTGTACAATTTTGATAACACAACATTGAGTGCTCGTGGTGAACCGTGTGGATATCATACCATTGTGTGGCTTTCTGGTATACTAGTTGCTTTATGCTTGAAATGGGCCCGCTTGGTGGGGGTGTTAAGCCCACGACAAGCACATAATCGGCCCAAAATGAGTGTTTGGTATACATCTGGGCGGCCCAAAACTGCATAGGCTCGCCATGAATTCCTGTTCAAACGTGATTTTTCATCAGACCAAAAACGCGGTGATTGCATCCCATATGTCCTTATGCCCTTTTACTAAAATACCCCTTCGTATAAAATGGAAAACCTAACCATATCCGCCACATTTGAACAATTCGTCTTCTTCTTGCTGCGTGAGGGCTCACGGAGGCGATTCAGTCAGTGTCTTTCCTAAGCTTGGCCAGGCCGTCCTCTTCTAACAGAAAATCGAAGGTACGAATAAGTACGATTCTCATGTATGTATTGTACAGCGTGTCTTTCATTTCATTATTAATTGTTTGTTTCCAGATCGATGGTAGACTTCACATTGTGTGAGTAGAGCTTATTTCTCGATGGGTTTGGTCTCTGTTTCGGAAGTATTTTGGTATGATGGTATCTAATGTGTATACATGGAGAAATAGACTGCATTTTTTAACCTTGCCAACAACATGTGTTAGCATAGCATATGTATTTGCAGTTTGTAATTAGATATGTATTTGTGTTGCAGTGATTACGAATCATGGTTAAGACAAGAGTCATCTACAAAGGCTTACCAACCAAGATCTCTCTTACACCTTGGCTGGCTCTTAATACAAGTTGTATGTCTCTAACTCCACTTCAAAACCATATGATCAAGACAGAAAATTTACATTGACGTCTTTTTCAGGAATAAACCTGCTGAATCATAAACATATCATAAACCTGCTGAATCATAAACAATTGAGTTCCCAGAGGTTATTAGAGTGATATCCATGTATTTCCACCGGACAAGAATGAAGGTGCATTGGTCTATTGCACTAATACACCCCCATCTTAGTGTGCCTACATGCAAGGTAATCTGGCTTAGTAGATATAATTTTTTTTTGGTTCCATAATTTTTTACTTTAAAAAAAAAAATGATTCAAAAAAAGTTGGATGTAAATTTAGTCTCAATTTTTCGCAAATTGTACCCTTTTGTTCCAAAATTGCGGAATCAGTGGTACGACGCCGTTTTTGGCCATGCACTTGGGACGAAGGAATATTCTCGATATATCCTCGATATATCCATTTTTCGGGGTCACCGATATCGATATTGGGAAGAACCGATATTTCCATGATATTTGTAAAAAAAATTGAAAATATTGATATATATCGGTAGACAATAACAATATCGAACCTAATATCGAGAAAATATCGGAAAATATCGATAAATTTCGAAAAATGTCATACGAAATAACATTGTATATTATATTTTATATAAATTTATCATTGATATAAAATGTATTCAGATTATTTTGTTGATTTTATGTACTAAAGGCTTGTTATTAAATTTTTATAATTTTTAAAATTTACCGATATCGATATATCCGTCGATATTTCCATAAATTTAAGGTCTCGATATTCCCACCGATACCGATATTTTTATCCTTGCTTGGACTGAGCTTTCAATTTCTGCGAAAATGCTGACTGGGTTAAAAATATATAACCTCCATTCCTTTAAAAGTTGTGTATTTTTTCACACATTGATTAATGAATCATTGAATATAATATTATATGAATAGTGGTAGAGAGAAATAAGAAAAAAAATATAGATAATAAGATATGTAAAAAAAAGAAAAGGTGGAGTGATATGAAAAAAAAAAAAAGAATTGTGATTGTTCCAAAAAAAATATAAAAGTAAGCTTCGGTCATGGAGAGTATCAAACAATCCCATTTCCATGTCATTATTTAATTAAAAAAACCTTATTAATATAAAAAAAAAAAATCATCAAGCACAAGCACCTCTTGTCTTCTCCAGAATCTTTTCTTTTTTAAACCTTCATCACCCTCAATGAGAAAAGTACATTTTGATCCCACCCATTATGGAGCCTTGCAATTAAAAAAAAAAAAAAAGCCTTCATCACCCTCCATGATAGGGAGAAAAGTACACATTATGCCATTTAATTTCTGAAAAATTAAAATTAATGTCCTCAATTAATTAGTTAAATAAGAGCACACTGATTATTACCAAAAAACAATTTCTCGACTGCGTGAAAAGCACGTATTTAGAAGGTCGAATATTGATTGTAATCCGGATGGAGATAAACATGCATGTTTGAAGGGCAGGGCCAGTTGGTTTATTTGCAATGTTACTCATATATAACTAGTACCCCCACTATTCAACATGATCCATTTCAATTCTAATACTAGTACTAACTTATCCAAATTACTAGTATAATATAGTAGTATTATTTGATTTGAGGGGACATAATTAATGCAATGGATATTATCATTAGCTGTCCCTAGCTAGCTTATCCCCTGACTGACGTGGAAATATTTTATGATTATACAGATTAATATATACTCCATCTGTTTTCTAACATGCAATCTCTCACATGCACTTATTCTTAAAGAGAATGATTGAAAAGGTTGATTTACATTGAGAAGGATACTCCTATTTATATTACATTGAGAGGGGTGTTATCCCATTTAATTGGCTACCGTTACAATTTACATTAATGATGATTTACCGTTACGATTTACACTAATGATAATTTATCGTTACAATTTACATTTAATGATGATTAGCAAAATATTATCCTTAATACTTAATATGCCCCCTCAAGATGGAGACGTATCAACGACTCCAATCTTGGACAGAAGAAGGCGAAGCCGAGGGCGAGGTAGAGGCTTGGTGAGAGCATCGGCGAGTTGATCAGACGAAGACACGTGAGAGACACGAAGCGAGGAGTGCTGAACCAAGTCTCTAACAAAGTGGTAGTCAATAGCAATGTGTTTCATCCGAGAATGGAAGACAGGGTTGGAGCAAAGGTAGGTAGCACCAATGTTGTCACAGTAGATAGCAGGTGTAGAGAATTCTGGAACACAGAGCTCAGAGAGAAGAGATCGGGTCCATTGGAGTTCAGCAGCAGCGGAGGCAATGGCACGATATTCTGCCTCAGTGGAAGAGCGAGCAACGGACCGTTGCTTGCGAGAGGACCAAGATATCGGGTTTGCCCCAAGATAGACAATGTAGGCACCAGTGGAGGTTCGATCATTACAGTCCCCAGCCCAATCAGCATCAGTGAAACAGTGAAGGGCAGAGGAGGATTGTCGACGGAGGAGGATACCTAGAGACCGAGAGCCGTTTAGGTATCTAAGAAGCCGCTTGACAACACTCCAATGACTTTCAGTGGGAGCATGCATGAACTGGGAGAGTTTGTTAACAACAAAGGCGTTGTCCCATCATTAAGTAAGAGGTTGACTCCTGGTTGCAGAGGTGTTTGAACAGGCTTTGAGTCAAGCATGTTGTATTTTGCAAGAAGATCAGTAGTATACTTTCGTTGCACAAGCCTACAGGATGAAGATGTTCGAAGAACTTCCACACCAAGGAAGTATGAGAGGTTCCCAAGGTCCTTGACTGAAAATTTTGATGCCAAAGCAGAGACAACCGAGTTCAAGAATGGAGGTGAATTTCCAGTGAGAATTAGATCATCGACATACACCAAAAAATAGGCAAGAACACCCTGATTGTTGTAGACGAAAAGTGAGGCATCTGACTTTGTGTGAATGAACCCCAGAGTGGCAAGAAAGGTGTGAAGAGCATAGTACCACGTTCTAGGTGCCTGTTTGAGGCCATATATGGATTTCCGAAGCTTGCAAACATAGGAAGGGAAGTTTGAATCCAAGAAACCCGGAGGCTGAGCCATATACACTTCATCCGGGAGAGCTCCATGTAGGAAGGCATTGTTAACATCAAACTGGCGAAGAGGCCAGTTCTGGGCAACAGCAAGGCTGAGAATGATGCGGACTGTTGCGTGCTTAACCACCGGACTGAAAGTTTCTGAGAAGTCAATGCCAGGGCGCTGATGGAAGCCTTTAGCGACAAGTCGAGCCTTATATTTATCAACGGAGCCATCTGGATTGCGTTTCACACGAAACACCCACTTGCAGCCAATGAGATTCTGAGAACTGGAGGGAGGGACCAGATCCCATGTGCCATTCTTTAGAAGAGCTGTAAATTCATTAGACATAGCAGTTCTCCAGCGGGAGTCAGACATAGCTTGAGAAATAGTTCGTAGTTCAATATTAGATTGGAGAGAAGTGGTAAGACCATATCGTGGATTTGGCTTGAATATGTTATTACGAGCCCGAGTAATCATAGGGTGTGATGGGGCCGGTGAGGTGGGCCGATCAGGGGACGGTGGCCCAAGCGTCTCGACAGGAACGGGCTCCATAGCAGGAGGTGTGTGAGGGACCGAGGGAGGAGTGGGAATGGGGCCAGAGTCTGGAGTGGGTAGAGATGGGGGAGACGACAAATTGTGGGTGGAAAATGGGAACTCGTTTTCAACAAACTCAACATGGCGGGAAGTGTATATGCGTGAGGTGGACAGGTCAAGACATAGATAGGCACTTTGAGTGTTGGAGTATCCCAAGAAGACACAAGGAGTGGAACGAGGTTCAAGTTTGTGAGTTGTGTAAGGACGAAGCCATGGGAAGCACTTGCATCCAAAAACACGGAGTTTGGAAAGATTTGGTGGAGAGTGGAAGAGAGTTTCAAAGGATGACCTAAGAGTGAGGCCAACTTTGGGGAGGCGGTTTATGAGGTAAGTAGCAGCGAAAAGAGCAAAAGGCCAGTAAGAGAGAGGTATGGAGGCATGGCGCAGCAAAGTGAGGCCAGTGTCAACTATGTGACGATGACGTCGTTCAGAGGCACCGTTATGTTCAGGGGTATGGGGTGGGGTGGTAAGATGATTGATGCCATGGGTTGTAAGAAAAGGACGGAGGGCAATATATTCACCACCATTATCCGAGTAGAGAGTTATGATTTTGGTGGCAAATGTGTTTTCTACAAGTGCTTTGAAGGCAACGAATGTGGCATGAACATCTTACTTACGTTTTAGTGGATAAAGCCAAATATATTTTGTAAAGTGATCAACAAAAAGCACATAATATTTATACCCATCAGTAGATAACACAGGAGAAGTCCAAACATCAGAAAAGATTAATTGCAAGGGTGCAGTAGAAGAAAGAGTTGAATCAGAAAAAGGCAATTTGTGGCTCTTAATACATTTGCAAGAGTCACATGAAAAACTTAATTTATTGTCCAACACAAGTTTATTTGAGGAAACAACAGAATGTAAAATTTTAGATGAAGGGTGACCTAGCCGAGCATGCCAGATCGGGATGGTCAGTTTGGAGGCCGTGAGGGCCGAGGGAGATCCACACACATCACCAGGCCACAAGTAGAGTCCGTTAACGCGAGGACCGCGAAGGCGAACGACCCCTGAACGACGATCCCTCACCTGAAAATCATAATCAGAAAATTGAACCACAACGTCATTTTTGGCACAAAGACGAGAAACAGAAACAAGATTGCGAGATATGCAAGGAACATGAAGCACATCAGTGAATAATAATTTAGGGCAAGCAGAAAAGGACAAGGAACCAATATTTGAAATGCACAGACCATAACCATTTCCAATCACAACACTGTCATTGCCATCATATGGGGAATGGAGCGCAAGATTGGCAAGATCAGAGGTGATATGATGAGAAGCACCCGAATCAAGGATCCACTCAGAATCAGAAGGAGCCGACGTGGCCGTGTGAACGGATGGTGATGCATAGGCTTGGCGGGCAGCAGTCGGTGGGGGCTGGACAGTGTTGGAGATGACTTGGTAGTCCCCACACTTACGAGCAGAATGACCAGGGACTCCACAAAGTTGACACTTGCCCATGTAGGGGCGAGGAGTGTAGGCTGGAGATGACTGAATGGGGCGGCCTTGCTGCTGGAATGTTCGGGGGGATGGGTGAGCAGGTTGCTGATGTCGAAACTTGGATTTCTGGTGGGAGATACGTCCACCAGGGGGTGCCGAGAGGAGGGCAGTGGCTGGAATTGTAGGAGGAGCAGTGGATCGATCAGCCATCTGTGCTTCAGAACTTAGAAGTTTATCGTGAAGTTCGTCAAAATCAATAGTAGTGTCACGGGCTTGAATAGCATGAGAGAGTTCCTTATATGTATCATCCAGTCCAGTCAATACAGTGAGAACAATGTCCTCAGGATCAGTGGTGACGCCAAGTAAAGAGAGTTCATCAACAAGGCCCCAAATTTCAAGCATATAATCCGAGACAGAGCGGGTACCTTTTGATTGATTGCGAAGTTTGGTTTTGAGGGCAAGTATGCGCCCACGAGACGGCTTGCCGTAGGTCTTGACAAGAGTTGCCCAGGCCTTGGCAGAGGTTTTGGCGCCAGCGATGAGGGAGATGAGCGAGGGGGAGAGGGCACTGAGTATGGCGCTGAAGATCAATTGATCTTGACGAATCCAGGTGGTGTAGAGTGGATTCGGGCTGGTAGTGGTGCCTTCGGTGATGGTGGCCGAGGGACACACATTGGTGCCATCTAAAAATCCGAGCAGCCCATATCCCGTGAGAAGGCTGCTGAATTGGAGGCTCCATGCCGTGAAGTTGGTGGAGGTGAGTTTGTGAGGGAGTTGGGAAGAGATGTTGAAGGCGATGAGGGATGTGGTGGTGGCGTTATTCTGTCCGGCGAAGACAACATCGGGAGAAGCAGGGGTGTCGTTGGCCATTGATGAATCTGGACAGAAAGGTGGGTTAGGGGAGTGGGCAGTTGATCCACAAATTGTGGAGAAATTAGGGTTTGGGAGAATGTTTGACCGAAAGAAAAGGACAAGGATCAGATTTTGTGACGTTAGTCAAAAAATGGCTCTGGTTACCATAAAGAGAATGATTGAAAAGGTTGATTTACATTGAGAAGGATACTCCTATTTATATTACATTGAGAGGGGTGTGATCCCATCTAATTGGCTACCGTTACAATTTACACTAATGATGATTTACCGTTACAATTTACACTAATGATGATTTACCGTTACAATTTACATTTAATGATGATTAGCAAAATATTATCCTTAATACTTAATAATTCTAACATACTACTAACCTAACACCTTTCCAAAGCTTTACATTCCTTTCGCCCAACACAAAAAATTACATTTTCCACTTCTATCTCTCCCTACATTTTTTTTCTTATATCTTTTTACTTTTTTAATAGTCTTTCTAACTCAACTACTCATTACACATTTAATATTATATTCTTTAATTTATATGTCAAAAGCAAGTGTAAACTTATTTACGGATCGAACATATAAACATGCATGATGCATCATAGTCTAACATATAAACTAAAAACAAAACAAATAGTGAAAAAAAATGACGTTAAAATGAAAAGCACGGAAAGGTTGTTGCGCTGAAGCACATCCAAAGACTCAGGTTGATCGTCCTCCAACGAGTTTTGAGCCAGAGAAAAAATCATCGTAAATCAGGCAGTTGTATTAAAGACCTGCAATAGTCGAAGCATCATGGAAACTAGGTTACGACTTTTTCCATCGCAAATTAAACTCTTTGACCATTTGATCGAATTTGTCACAAAATCATTGAAATTTGTGAAGATATTCAGACTATTGCAAACTTACGTTAGTTAATCTGCCTGTTTTTTTAGTGTTTATAATTGAAGGATATGTTTTGTGCCACGTAAAGAAAAGCGCGCAGTGGGTTCCATGTAAAATTTAATACTTTGAAGTTGGACTTTACTTCAAAATCTGAAAAATATACATCATTTAAATATAAAGGGATTTTGTGCAAGATTTTCAAAACACTAAAATATTTTTGATGAGTAAGAAATACGCTAAATCTTTTTTAGGTTGAGTGTTTTCAGCATTTTAATAGGTGTACTGTATTTATCATTTTTAGATGTTTTAAGTGTTAGTATTTTATTAAATTTCTTAAATAAGAAGTGAGTGTATTAGCAATGAATTTTTTTTCATGAATATATTTAACAAAAATATGAAGTACAAAATTCTAATTTCGATCCAAGAGATCCGTACCAAGTCAAACCGGCCAATCTCAAAACTAAATTAACCAGACTAGGAGAGCACAATCCTTTTAAAAAGAATGTGAATTAAAAAAATATTAAAACAGATCTCAGCTTTAGACATGGATCGAATCAGAGATTAAAAATATATTAAATCCATAAATAAATTAAAGCAACTTTGGATAAAGTAAATTTTTTGAGGGTTTGAATCCTCAAAAGGGTAACCAAAAGACAAGAAGTAGCATCGATTCCTATTTTAATCTCATCAATTTCAGTAACCAATACAGTACTACTAAATACTAAATTATGGAAATTGGAAGAGACACACTACACGACATTATACTCACCCACATAAATTTGATTAATTATTTTTAATACTAAATTATGGAAATGGAAGAGACATGCTACACGACATTATACTCCCACATAAATTTTTGATTAAATATTTTAATTTAGTACTAAATTATGGAAATTTGGAAATGGAAGAGACATGCGACACGACATTGTATTCACCCACATAAATTTGATTAATTATTCTGTATAAATGTACATAATGGGTTATTTGGTTCCAATGTTGCATGATACTAATATATACTCCTACTTGACTAGGTTAGATTAATCGATTACTGTATACACAGAGTTTAATGCAAAACTTGTTTATTAATATTGAAAAAGATATATAAAACAAAGAGTATGTAATTCTTCTGAGTAATCGAGTATTAAAATATTTTATTATCAACTTAAAAAATGATGAATATAATTGAAGATACGTGTTTTTTAATTACAAATAATAAATCTAAAAAGGGACTGAAGGAGTACTACTGTACTACTACCAAATAAAAAAGAATTTACATGACTTGGATTAATATGCTAATTTGCTATACATAAAATCAGACTCGATCGTTTTAAAAATGGGAAGAAGAGTACGGTTGATTTGAAGATCCAATCTCCTTCCTAATAAAAAAAGGCGATTTTTTTTTTTTGTTACCGAGTTATATATTTAGAGAAACTCTTCAGATCGTTATATAGTTTAATACATTCATTATTATTGTATTAAGAAGTTTAAAACTAATTTGCTATATATATAATATTAGAGATATATAGAGTATTAACTAAAATAAGTGGGGCTTAGTTCTAATTTAATTAGATATATATTTTTAAAACTTGCTCCAAAAATACTTCCCTTTGTGGATCCAGCTTCCACTTTTTATTTTCTCCTGTTAATTTCGTAATTCTTGCATTGAAAAAAAAAAAAATACTACTCCTATGTTTTTTTAAATATAACCCACAACCGCTAATCTACTATTCAAAATACACATCAAATAAATTTTGGCCTTCGTTGAGATTAAAATAAAACACATTATATAAGTTCCTTTGTCAATAATAAATAAAGTAGTAATGATAAATTTTCAAAATGCATGAATATATATGATCAAAGAAAAGAACATGCAGCACGTACGAACTATATAATTAGAAATTATTACAAAAAAATCAAAATAAACATTGGGTTAGTAGATGCATGTGGGGCTTGTTAGATAAAAAAAAACAAAAATTGCAAGAGAATTGATCGATCATGTGGGGTTGTGTACGTAAAGCAAATGAAAGAATCAAAACAGGCTTTGATTTTGAAAATTGTAAAGAAGCAAAAGTTGTTGCCTTTTTTATACTAAAACATTACATCAAAGAGAGATTTCGGATCCAACATGCATCATCTATAAAAGTTGCACTGTAAAAACCCTAAACCCTAGTTACTATACCATGTGCTCCTATATAAAATATACAAATAATTGGAAATATATAGTAGTACTCCGTATTATTTTGTGTAATTCAGTCTACCTCATGAAAGGAGCTAGCTAGAAAAGGCTAAGCTATTGATGAGACTAACTTAATATTATTAATAAAAAAAATGAGGCTAGCCTAGTCGATCTCAAATTCAAATAAAGTTGTTTGTCAGCCAATTACAAAAAAGTAAAACTCTTTCTTGGAAAAAAAAAAAAAGTAAAACTCCACGCTTGATAATACTCCGTATAATGTAAAATCATTGATAAGATTAAAATACACGAGTAATTAATATAATGATTCAAGTAGTAGAATAAAAAAATTAAAAAAAAAAAAAAAAGACCTCGCGTCGGAGTTAATTAAATTAATTCTCGTTTATCTACTTGTATCAACGATCACAAATTAATTTTTCAAAAAAGAAAACGATCACAAATTAATTAACGTATTTTTCGTAGTGTTAGGTTCGAAGAAATCATAAATTTTTAGGGGTCTAAAATTATATGTATATATAAATATAATTTCGCAAAATCATAGTACTGATAGTAGATGTTTGGACCAAGTGGAAGAAAACCCCTTTTTTTTTTTTTAAAGTTCATCATGATCTTCAAATTTCAAACCCCCAACCACATCATCGTAATTTATCTTCTCTTTTTATAAAGTTAACTTTTACATACCTACGAGAGAAAAATTTATATTGCAAGACGGGTTATATATTTAAATAATTAATAGATAATTATCTTTAGAATATTAATCATACTAATTTAAGCACGCATACAAGTATTTTTTAAGTATTAATAATATTTAATGTCATAACATTAAATTTTATAATTGAATAATTATGATGGGTCTCTAATTTTAAACTCGTCCAGACTTTATATATTTTGACATGTCGAGTGTGTTTTCCAACATGAAGATGAAATGGCACATGAGGCCTCACAACATCACAAGTCACAACTTAGTGAAATATGGAGAAACTTACAGATTCTTGGTAGTGATATTCCGACAAAATGCTTTGTTTTTGCCTCTTTATATATAGATTACTATTATTTTTAAAATAAGAAAGGAAATTAAGACGATGTTGATGGTTAAAAATACTAAGGACCGTCTATGATCTCGAAGAAAAAGTTGATCTTTTGTATTTAGGGTGCATCGTTCACTCAGTTCATTAATTTAAAAAATGGGTTACCTTCACTTTATATAACATAAAATCTCAATTGAGTATCAAGTATATATATATATATATGGCAATAGGCTAATAGCCTAATGGAAGTATAAATGATTATTGTCTAAGTGTTAGGTGCACGTTTCAAATCATCCATATTATATTTGAGAAGTACAGTATAATATTATTAAAAATTGTCAATCAATATGACTGAAAACGTCTCATTTACATTTTATTTTATAGTGAAGTGTACAAATTTATTAAGTATTTTATAGTGAAATGTACAAAATGTTAGATTAATTTTATTGTGAAATGTATAAATTTGTTGAGTATTTTTATCTTTTTCGCATAACGTTTCATTTTAGTTAAAAATTTAATTTACATTCCGTAACTTTTTTAATTGCTTAATTTACGTTGGAGTGACCAAAACGATATTGTTTTATATTAAAATTGGGGATTCCGGCGAATTTTTTTAACTTCGATGAAAATTGGACGTAATTAAAGTAAGCAGTTGAAAAAGTTATGGAACGTAAATTAAAATTTTAACTATTTTGTGACGTTTTTAAAAAAAGGTAAAAATTACCGGACGTAAATAATTTCACCTTACAAATATAATTAAGCGTCAGTTACCTATAAAGAAAAGTGCAACTTACTCCCACTTTTTTTCTTTGAAACATGCATCAAAATTTATGTTTTTTTTTTTTTTTTTTTTTTCTCAATTTTATTTTATTTTAAGTCTGTAGTTTGAGTTCCAATGGCCCATAGATCCATTCCATTTCCTCAAGTTAATCACACATAAATTTACCGAAAACCTTTATTTATTTAAGATTATATGGGCAAAGTCTTCATCGTTCTCTCGGGATCTACTTTTGGGACCAAACTAGGCTTTTACTTTGAGGCGATTTAATAAACTCAATCTCTCTCAACATAGGACACAAATCCATAAATTAATTATATGCCTTTATCAAATACTTCAAAAGATGCCAATAGAAAAGCAGATTGTACAACAAACCAATACAATATTTTATTGAACATTGTTAGTCTATATATCATAAATCATTATTTGTATGCACAAAATATATTATAGCTTGGTGGGTCAACAACAAATTCGCACCTAGGTTCTATTCTTAGAGAAAACGCCCCTTCCTTTTTGCAGCAAAATCAATGCAAGTATACCATATTATTAGCACTTTTTAATTAAATATACTTGCAATTTTCAAGTTATGTATGGGGGACGGCCGCAAGATTTTCAAATAGGTTGGGCGCGTCCCCATTCTGATTTGAGACCTTTCCCTCGACAAAAGTTTATCTGAGACGATTTCATGTGTGAGACGAATCATCACATACATATCATATGATTTGTGAACTTAATTATAACCCTAACCGACTCATGTTTAATTTGAAGCAAAATAAAGTGTAAATACTAAAAATGGAGTTATCTCTCATTCATGAGATGTCTCACACAAGACTCGCATCATTATTCTCCCCAAATAAATTATAAATGTCCATAAGTGAATTTTTTTTTCTCAAAGCCAATTTGATCCTATATATTAGGTCTAAGTCGAATCCAACTTTATCATGAGTATTGGTGATTAGAACCTAATTATCCTAAGTATATGGTATGACATTGTTCACATCGACAAGCTGCTATGTTTGCATAATTATTATCATCCACCAGAAAGCAACTTGCTTAAAAGAATCTCTCGATTTGGATGAATGACAAATTAAATATATGACATGACATAATTTTAATTATCCATGAAATATATAGAGACGTACGTATGTTCTTTGGGACATAATTCTTTTTGAGGATTTTATTCTTCCCATATCTTTTCCTTCTCAATTTGAACACTACTATTCTTGTAAGAGATATTGGATATATGTGACTTACGAAAGATTCTCACGATAAATAAACAAGTAAAGAATTATGTATATAATGTCACCAGCCCATATATAAATCATTCAAAATTAAATGATGTGTTAAAAATGGAGGAGGGTTTCTTTTCTTTTTTTTTGACAGGGAGGAGGGTTTCTTGAGTGAGACATTATGTTAGTCTCATGTATAAATTAAAACTCCACTTTAGGATTTAGATTTCACTTTGTTATAAAACATGATTCGAATAAATTTATAAACACACAAATTGTTTAATTTATATGTGATGTGAATTCGTCCCGCGCATCAAACTGTTGCACAAGTTTTTATTAACATATGGAATATATGAGATACCTTCATGAAAAGCACATGAATGTACACACATGTATAGATCGATGAATGGTGAATATGGCTTTAACACTATATATTTTATCATGTGTAGTATTTAAAATATTGGATCTTAATTAATTGAGTTAATTTCGGATGATATGTAGCAGAAATAGAGATGCTTAAAATCAAATTCCTGCATTTTCCCTATTTCGAATTTTGGTCATCCTCACATGCATTGATTGTAAAATTATGATTAACTTGATAGTTATAATTTTTAAATAATTCATGGAAGTAACAAATGTCCAAAATCTTGGATGTGAAACTATGGCAAAGTTGTTTGTTTTAAATAATTAATTAATCAAAATAGCAGATGTCCCAAAATCTTGGATGCCAAATTATGTCAAAAGTGATATATTTAATTTTAACCAAACACAAAAAGCTTTGTGCAAAATTATACAGAAATTTTATCCGTACATTCAATGGTACTTCCACTACAAAATAATTAACAACTTATTAACAACTTACGGACGGCATGGCAAGAAAAGTATACATTTTTCTATCTATCATGACTTATAGTACTTATTAATTTAAAATATCCAAAATCAATTTTTATGGTTGATTGATTTACTTCTAACTTTTTTATTTATATATATTTTGAATTACTTACCCACGGTTTATTAAATTTTAAAAGGTTTTAAGAGTTTATTTGCACCAAAAAAACTTAGAAGGGTTCACATGGGCATGAAATAATACTTGAGGGATTTGAATGCACAAAAAATATTTAAGCCTTACTTGAACTTGAAGCAATATTTGAAAAAGCCTAAATGTACCTTTTAAAAAAAATCAACTTAGGGTGAATTAAAGTTACAAATTTATAAAAGTGAGTAAAATAATATTCCCCCTAAAAAATAATCATATAAATTTTGCTGCTTCTTGAAGCATAACTTAAAGCGAAAAAAAAGTACTGACATTTCGATAAGAGACACATGCTATAACAAGAAATGATGGTGTAAGAGACAATGTGGGATCATAATTTTGGTCCCATTTTTGTTCAACAACAACACAATAATAGAGCCTCGTGCTTTAAGCTTTTAAAGCCACTTGGAAAAAGAAAAGAAGAACATGAAATGATGGAGCAAGTGGAGTTTGCAAAAAGATGTGATCTTTGCTGAAAACTGACTTCTTTAATTTCCATAGATGTATTCATATATGGATCTCTATATGTACAAGTTACTGTATGGTCAACCAAACTGTCGAAACCTCCACCCGTTCTATCGACCTCCTCCCGATACGTTTCGATTAGTTAACCTATCGGGGCGATCGTTTTTATACAGAATTTAGTAAACTTACATTTACCATTAATGCTAGTCAATTATGAGTTAGTACGTCGTAAAATTTTCCATCGATTTTGTGCTGGACAGCTCTCACAGCAGCAACTCTTGCAGCTGTAGCTGCTCGATTTGCAGCAATCACCGCCCTTTCCACCTTCTCATCCACCCGGTGAAGGTGAACTGCGTTTTCCGCTGTTTTTCTAGCAGCCTGCGTACATGAGTTCAAGAAAGAAATCACCAAAAATGCTTGAAAGTTGTATGTAAAATTTTGGTTTTTACAGTGCAGTAAAATATAGGGTAAATTACCAAAACTCTCCCTCTAGTTTTGTCCAAATAACAGAACAAAAACCTATGGTTTGAATAAATTACCAAAGGGTAGCACTTCAGCACTAGTTGCACCCTAACTGATACAACTTTGATCCAATTTCAACTAAAAAAATTTCAACCAAGCTATTTTTTAAACAATACTTTTCTTCTGTATACACCAATACTTTTCTTTCATATAAACTTATATACTTAACAAATCAAACTTGGGTCAAAATTGAAATTACCCTAATACTTCAAAAAGACTATAACCTATAGGAGGGTTTTTCTGTAATTTATCCAAAATTATACTGTGGCCAATTTGACAGGTAAAAAAAAACAAAGGCATCCATCCTTCATGTACGAGAAAAAGTTGTCTCATAGCCTGCAAAACCTCGAGACTTCAACATGAAGCTCAAACAGTCGCATGGAGAGAAGACATGACTTTATCTTGTACAAAAGGACTTTTTCATCTTTCTAAATGTCAATGGGCTAGTTTCAATTATTTGAAAAGACAACAATACCCCATTTTGCTTTCTTCAACATACCTGAACTGCTCGAAGAACTGCATCAGTTAGAGGGGCAAGAGGCGTCCTAAGATTGCCGCCGTCCCATTCACCAGATCTCGCCACACTGTTTCGAAACGTATACATCCCGTACCCTTGCTTGCGCCCTTCGTGCCATGATCCTTCATAACAGTGCCCATTGGCAAAGTTATAGATTCCAAAACCATGAATTTTATCTCCAAAATACTCCCCTGCATATCTATCTCCATTCCTACAGCATCAAATGAGCTTACATTAAATTTCAATCAATGATTACAGGAAACAGCAAAGAATATCATTTTCAACAAATGTATCAGGTTAATTCTGGTGGAACTTCCCCAACTAATTTAACCAGTATGACAAGACATTTAATCCATAACTTGGAAATTCAACATAATTAGTCTCAGCTAGCGTTTAATTATTAAATTACCTACTGAAGGACCACAATTTGCAGTGAGATAGCTACTTTTCAAAATGCAACAACTAGTTTTATACACAATTGAATTATTAGTAAAACAACTGGATCCAGAAATACAGTAGAAAAACTTGAAGTTACCATTTTTAAATATGAATGGCTATCATATTTACATAACCTTATGCAAGAAAGATTACAGAAACCAACAAAAAAAGAAAAAATTGATGAAGACTCATCATTCAAAGATTGTAAATCAATGGTGCAAATGACTATATTAGGTAAAAAATCAGACACGGACTTAAATTTCCTTTTTCTTTGTGTGTGCTAATAATCAATCATCATTTCCTCTTGTTCAGTAGAATCCAAGCACAGAAAAATTCAAGATCCGAGCATTAAATATGTTCCCAGACAAAAAAATAATAATTAAATTCTTATCTGCAGCAGCCCATAACCAGATTCAATTCAAGAAAGGGAAAAGAAAAAGAAAAAACAGATTGAAACTGAAAGGACTGAATATCAAATTATACCTGAAATGGTAACATCCAAGGCCATGTTTAACACCACACTTGAACTCCCCAATGTAACAGCTCCCATCACCACAAGTTTGAACTCCAATCCCATGACTTTGTCCATTACACCATTCTCCAGCATATGAATCCCCCGTATAGAACTTATAAACACCATATCCATGTCTCAATCCTTGCCTATACTGCCCTTTGTATCTACTCCCTCTAGCCCAACTCTCAATGCCATAGCCATCATACTTTCCATCAATCCAATCTCCTTCATATCTCCCATTCACAATGAAGTTATACACTCCACTCCCATTGCACCTCCCTTTGTAAAACTCCCCTTCATAGAAATCGCCATTGCTGTAGAATTCCACTCCTTCTGTTACCATCATCATATCAAGACTATTAAAATTTTGTTCTTCTCCTTCCACTTTGGTTGAATCCGACTCGCCAATGAACCATTGCACCGGTTTCGAATGATTCTTGGAAGCAAAACAAGAAAGACCGAATCTATTACAATACCCATCACATAATTCCTTACATAAGATGAAATATTTGGTAATTGAAGCCTTGTTTTTCGACACAAAAAACAGTAAAACCGCGACGAAAATCAAAAATAAAAGCAGATTCTCAGAGGGGGACATTTCATCCCAGTTGAAAAAAGCGAAAAGAGAGTAAGCTGACAGAAACACAACAGAAAACACCGGTGCACAGCGCGAGGCACCGGATCGAACAGGTGGTGTGCAAGGTTTGCTATGAGGCTTTTGCTCCTCCAAGTCTACTTCTTCGTAAGGCGTAATCTCGGTCACGGAGGATAAGCTTTGAATTGATGAGCGGATGGTCGGAGATGACCGGAGCAGCGAGGAGTTGGTCCTGGTAAGCTTCGCCGGACTTTTTTGACCGTCCATTTTAGAATTCAGCTTCAAACCTCCGCAGTCGGAATCTTTTTATCTCCTATTAGTGGGCCCACGTTCTGTACCTCGAAATTGTTATCATGGGCTCCGACGCTGGTTTCATCGTCCGGTGAGGCGCCGGATAAGCCGCGCAAGTTAGTAGAAAACAGTGTGGTATTATGTGTGTGTGAGAGAGAGTGGAGTTTTAGTGAGAGAGGGAGAGGGAGCAGAAACAGGTGCGGAAATGTTCAGAATGGACCGGGTTTGATGTGGGGAAATATTTTATACGAAAAAAGGGGGGGTGGTGGGGCCCATCATATGAACCGTGGATGGGGAATCTGAGATTATGGGCCGTTGGATGGAGAAGACTGTAAGATGTTGATTCGGGGGCGATTTTGTCTAGGCAATGTGTGTGATGTCATGCCGGCACGTGGAATATGGTTTGTGATTAATCTTTTCCACTTTACAAATGAAAATCACTAATTCCCCATGCTACATTTGTAAAAAAAAAAAAATGTTTGTTATTTAAAGTTACATTTAAAAAAAAAAAAAATTATCAGCCTTTCAACATTTTTCTCAAACATTTTTAAATTACACAAATTGTCACTTTTTTCACACTAAATTACTCCCTCCGTCTCGGATTATTTGCACGATTTGACTGACACATCTTTTAAAAAAAGTGGATTTAGTGGTAGATGATGTAAGATAAAAGAGGTGTATTTTGAGTGATTTGATAAGGTATAAAGTGAATTTGGTGAGGTGTAAAGTAAAATGTATGTAAAAAAGAGTGACAAATTTGAAAATAAATTGATATTGGGAGGGTATTAATTATGTTGGATATTTTCGTATTAAGAGTATGCAAATAATTTTAGAACATCCCAAAAATAAAAAGTGTTCAAATAATCACGGAAAGGAGGGAGTATACACTTTCTCTATTAATCTCCCCAATAAAATAGAAAAGGCCATGCTACTCACTAATAAAAAGGAATTTTATTAGTACTCTCCTCCCTTACTTAAAAATTTATAACTTTTGGACAGGTGTTTTATTGTATAAAATGTTTATTAATATTATAAGAGATAAAAGGAATGTATTACAAACTTTTCAACTTTACAAGCATGTAATAAAGTTAATGGCATGATGTTTTGAGTGAATAGTTAAAATATTATTTTACTATTTTAAATATGAGATATTAAGTAGGGAACGATAAAAATGATAAAATGAGTCAATTAAGTAGGAGATGAATGGAATAAATATTGCATTAATGGAGAGACGAAAATAGTAATAATTACACCAATTGCACTGTGTGCAACTTACCATATACGGAGTAGTAATTAATTAATAATTCTAACGTCCAATTTTATTATTTTTACTTTCTATTTTTTTAGTTCAATTTCGTTATTCACATTCCTTTCTTAAAAAATAATACCACATCCGTCCAAAATGATGGTCTATATTCATTTTTTGTTTGTTCTAAAAATGTAGTCTCATTGCCTCTTACTAGTGTGTGTAATGTCAAAATTTAATGAATATTTGAATTATTGTAATCTGTAGGAGAAAACAAGAGTTTTTCAATTCTAATACTTATCATTTAAATAAGAATATATTTGAAAGTTTATATATAAAACTCATAATTTTATACACAATAAATGATATTTTATTGGTATGTGTGAGAAATGAAATAGAACTATCATTTTGGGACTGAGGGAATACCATTATTCACATTAATTTATCTCCATCCCAAATAAACATAATGAATTTTAAGGAAGTGATAGTTAGTGAAATCAACTAATATAGTTCATTATAAATAATTAATATTATTCAATAAAATTACTAATATTATTTCGTAAAAATAATATTGTTCAATAAAAATATATTACAATTAAAAAAAACTGCACGCGGTGCAACTGGTATATACGGAACAAGTAATTTGAAATGTTTAACATTACATGTTGAGAGAATTTTATATTAGACATATTTCCATTTCAATATTTTAGTCACGCTTCTTGAAATTCTGTATTTTAGTCATGCTTCTTGAAATTCTTTTAATATGTGGAATCAATTTATTTATATAAATTTGCTAAAAGTATTATCTCATTTAAAAATATGAACCATAATATTAAAAAACAAAAGAAGTGGAGTATAAATTTGTATACTTCAATTCATTTTATATTAATTATCTACCCCCTCCAAAAACTTCATTGAGTTGGATCTTTATATATGCGTGTATATAGAGAAAAATACAAAAAGTTAAACAATGTTTGTATATTTACTAATCAAACAAGTAGTTTGGTCAGAGAGATATTTGACAACATCTCAAATTATATTATAAAAAAATCATAGTTTGGACAAGCTTGAGGTAAATTATTATAATTTGTCTTTTTTAACTTTGGTAGGTGAAAACTAGTTGTTTAAAAATTGGATATTAACGGTCGATTCAATCGAGATTATTAATAAATAACCAAAAAAATTGATTAAACATTCAAAAACGTACAGCCGGACGAATAATTCGTAACCCAAAAGATAGGAAATTCTAACACTAGAACAAAAAAATAAAATAATAATATTAATTAATTAATAATGCAAATCCCTTGTTCAAAACTTAGAGAACAAAAAAAAAAAAAAAAAAGATAGGAAATTCTAACACGACTTATTGTTATTAATTTAATTTTGAGGGTTGGTGGGTTTGTGGTTATTTAAATGGATCAGTATTAATTTTAATGATTAGAGTTTGGACTTTGCTAGATATATTTATTTATTTATTTATTTATTCCCTATCCTAATAATAATATGGATGATAATATATGTTAAATAAATACTCTCTCCAAAAAAAAAATTGTTAAATTAAGTGAGCTGATCATATCTAATGAAGTGTTGTTGAACAGTAATTTAGATTTTAAACCTATGATTGAAGATGAGTTAATTAATAGACTCATTCAAGTTACGGTTACATTTATTGAGTTAATTGCCTCCACATTTATTGATTTTTAAATTGATGAGTTGCTTGAAAATTTAAATTACAAAAACTTTTAAAATTGACTATTCATTTACAATACTTCAATCGTCGATTGAAGGATCAATCATTAAACTAGAAAATGAACTCAGTTCATTGATTCGATCGGTTGAAAAAAAAATATTTATATATATATAAAAACATGCACAAAAAAATATAAAAAATATCGATCGGTTTCCTATATTGAGATTTTCTGTATGATTTCAGTTTTGTAAAAAACATATATCGCAATTTTTATATTAACTATATTCGAAATTTAAGCATGAAACAATATATATCGATATTGCTTTAAAAAATTGGTATGATATTAAAAGGTTTAGGTGTAACCGTATCGATATTTTAATTTTATATACTGAAATTTTCAATACATTATACTGAATCGCCCTAAATTCATTTCTTTCTAATAATTTTCCAAAAAATAATTCCATACCTCCAACGTTTGATTAGAATTTGTAAATTCGTACAAAAATGGAAATCAATCTGCCAGATTGGCATAAATGATAAATGGAGTATTTAGTTTAGTTGATCCTAGAAAAGTAAATATTTCATTTTGTGTTCAGATGAAAAGTTGTGAAAAGGGGACATAGAAAATGATTAATGAGTTTGAGACATCTTAATAGAAGATTAACGCAAAATAGGATATTGGATAAGTTTCGTGTAGAATTCTCTCACGTAATGTACCTTTTTTTTTAATAGAATCATTCTCATGTGTAATATTACAAAAAGTAAACCCTAAAATATAAAATAAATTGTTTGTGGAACTAAAAAATTGACACACTTTAAAACGGGGAGTCAAAATCAGTTTATAAAGAAATATTATATACTTTATTTACCTTAATTATTTATTTGGTCATATAGAATTATATTAAACAATAATATTACACAAACAAAACAACAATGTATCATTACATATTCTCCAAGTTCACACTTAATATTCACTTTTCCTTTTACGCTAGTTTTTAAAAAAAAAAGATAGTTCACACTTATTAACATTCACTTTTCTTGTGTGATTCAATTCAACCTGACTTTGATTCGAGCTGCAATGTTATAGAAATTTAGGAGCTACAGAAAACGTGGTAGGGGCCGGTTTCTTGATGCTTTTGATAAACATGATTAGCTATATTTTCGTATAGTAATTCATATAGGATTTGAAAATACACACCGAGTAGATTTCATTATTGTGCACTGATTTGAAAACTACATGCCAGATATAAATAATTCCTAGCTTCAATATCATTTGACCATCCTATTCACTTACTCCAACTTCATACTAATATTTACTCTTTAAGTTTAATTTAATGTGAAATCAATTGATACATTTATTTGCACCAAATTATTGACATAAAAAAAAAAAAGAAAAAAAAAAGAAGTGAAATGTGTATAGCTGAGTGAGTTTCATAAAGTTTTTATATACTCCGTATAAAGTATATAAATTAATTGAACTGAATGTATGTATGTATGAACTTAAGAGTAGTGACATTTTACTTAAAATATGTGTGTAAACACAAATTCGTGAATTAAATATAAAAACGCGAAAATGGTAAACAATTTTATTTAATTTCGGATTAAAACCGAGTATTTGTGGGTTACAATCTCTAATTTGCTCCTCTCATTCTCTCTTCTTGAATTTCTTGAGCACTTTTGGAACTTCTAGAGTTGGATCCGCAGCCGAATCCTATCCAATCTTGTATTTGGGGCTTTATAACTTTAATCCAAAGGTTTAGCACCGTATTTTTGGATTAAATGTTGAATTTATGGACTTTTGTGATGAACGTCGTTGAAGATCGTTCTTGAACTTGGGACTTTGTAACGTTAATCCAAAGGCTTGACGCCGTATTTTGGATTCAACGTTGATTTTCGGGACTTATTCAGGACTTGTCGGGACTTTTCCGAGACTTATTCGGGACTTGTCGGGACTTTTCCAGGACGAACGCCATTGAAGATCCACGAAGCACCTCCTCCTTGAAGAAACGCCGAATCGAAGGGGCTTAGCACCTTGATCTCCACTCGAACGCTGCTTCTCGCCGCTTTGCACGAAGAACGCCTTGAAGAAACGCCGAATCGAAGGGGCTTAACACCTTGATCTCCACTCGAACGCTGCTTTTCGCCGCTTTACACGAAGAACGCCTTGAAGAAACGCCGAATCGAAGGGGCTTAGCACCTCGATCTCCACTGGAACACTGCTTCTCGCCGCTTTGCCCGAAGAACGCCTTTGAAGCTCCTCCGCTTGCTGAAGAACACTCTAAAATCTCTGCAGAGAATTTTAGAGCCTTGAATGTTTCTGATTTCTTGATGATGAAATGAGACCTCTATTTATTTATTTATAGGTGTAGAACCTAGGGGTTTTTATGTACCAAGGAGATATTTGTGCTAAGTGGTTAGGGCTTAGTTCAAATTTTGAATTATTTGATGGGCTAAGAATACCATATCTGGCTCGATTTGGTTTGTTGGGCTTTAGAGGCCTGTCTTGATTTATTGGACTTCAGAGGTCCGTCTTGAATTTTAAATTAATTTATTGGGCTTTAGAGACTCAAATCAATTGGAGGGACCGATAAAATTTAGGTGTCTACAATGTGAATATTATGAAATTTAAGTTTATGAACATGCGAACAATAATGAATCAAACGATACAATAAGGAAAGTATGAAAACGGGCCGGATGGAATATTTATAATTTTTATGATTAGAAAATGAATGTGTATAGGGGTTTGACTATATGCACCTCCATTTCGGAGGGATGCACTCCCCCTTTCAATATATTAATAAAATAATAGGGTAAAAAACCAAAAATACCCTTCATTAAAATACAGCATACTAGATGCACCCTCCCTACTAAACGCACCCCCTACTGTCATTTCTTTTTCCTTATCCCAAAATCACAACTTCCGACAACCATCACCATTTTTTCCGGTGACCAAGAACTAAAAAAAAATTAAAAAATTTCAACAACAACAAATCTACCAACAAAACGACCTCATTTCATCCATATACACTTAGAAAAACTTAGAAAACTAACAATTTTTTTAAACAAATTCGTCGAACCAGTGACGAACATATATACTCCCGTCGACAACAATTTATCGACGGGAGTTTATATGATCGACACTGGTTTAACGAAAAAAAAATTAATTTCTTTTTTGTAAAAATTTCGATCTTTGTTGGTCGACCGTATACATTCTCGTTGATAATAATTTATCGACGAGAATGTATACGGTCGACCAACAAAGGTCGATCAATTTTTTTTTTGTTTTTTAAATCGACACTGTAATGTCGACCATACGCACTCTCGTCAACAACATTTTGTCAACGAAAGTGTACGCGGTCGACATTACAGTGTCAAAATTTAAAAAAAGGGTTCTGCATCTATGCAGAAAACCCTAAAAAATCAAAATCGAGCCGGCCAAAAAAGAGAGAGGAAGTGGCGTGGAGTGGGGTGGGCCGATGTACATACCTGGGGCGGCGGCGAGGTCGGTCGAAGCAGTGTGGGTGGGCCGACGCCGTGAACGGCGGGGGTGAGGTGGGCCGGCGAAATTGAAGAAAAAAAAGAGAAGCGGCGGCGGCGGCCAAGGGAGGGGGCCGCGCAGTGAAGAGAGGGAGAGAGAGGGAGGGGGCGGCCCGGGGCGGCCCGCGGCGGCTTCTTTTTTCTTTTTTTTTGCAGACGGGGAAGGGAGTAGGGAGAGGGGGGCAAACCTGGGGTGGGGTGGGTCGGCGTCGAACGGGAGGTGGAGGGGGAGGGGGCGGCCAACGGAAAGCTTCAGATTTTTTTTTTTTTACAGAGAGGGAGGACGAGGCGGCCGACGGCCGCGGCGAGGCGGGGGGTGGGTGGGCGTCGCCGGCGACTGGAGGGGGTGGGTTGGGGGAAATGGGGAGGAGGAAGATGAGGAAATGGGTTTTTTTTTTTAAAACGGAGGGGAGGGGGCGGCGAGGGTGGGTGGGGTGGGCGTCGCCGTTGACGGGGGTGGGGTGGGCGTCGTCGGCGACGGGTGGGTGGTGGTGAGGAGGAGGGGGTGGGTTGGAGGAAATGGGGAGGAAGAAGATGAAGGATGAAGAAGATGAAGGGTTGGGGGTGTGTGTAGTAATAGGATTTTTATGAAGGGAGGGTATTTATGACAATTTACTGAATTTAGAGGGGTGTGTGCCAATTTGATGGGAGTGTATAAATCGGGGGTGTGCATCTCTCCGAAATGGAGGTGCATATAGTCAGACCCTGTGTATAGACATGGAGTATATATTGAACAGCCAGGATATTACGGCCTAAACAGTGGAAAATTGAAGACCAAAACCTGTAATTGTCTCGTGGGCTGAACCTTCCTATTTTGGGCTGGACATTTGGTTTTAAACCTTAAAAATTGGCCTCAACTTGTAGCCTTTTTATAATAAAAATAAGATGTCTTAGCTTTGATTTTTTTATAAAAATTTAAATATAGAAAATGAAAAAAAAAAACTCACTCCGTCCCATTTTTATTTCAATATTTATTATTTACGCATAATTTAATCAGAAGTTATTTACTAGTATTAAAAGAAATAAAATAGAGGGTATAGAGTAATAAAGTAGTAATAAAATATTGTGAGTAGTAAAGTACAATAATTAAGTAATGGAGTAACATACAGTGTAATTTTGAGATATTTGAAAAGTGAAGTTTAAAGTGAAAAAGTTGTTTTATTACCAAATTTAGAAACCGATGCAGACGATGATTAATCGAAGAACACACTAATTTAGTTGATTTTACGAATACCCGAAAAAGTGATAAATACTCAGATTCGTTGATTCAATGAATACCGAAAATAGTACGATTTTGAGATAAATCTCAATTTATTTTAATATCTCAAAAGGATCTATTTATTATAATTCCAGCTCTTATTTATAAGGAGTCAACAAGATTTTCTCCCTAATAAATCACGCCATAATAGAAGATTTATTTTATAGGAATAAAATTAAACTAGGAAACAAGATTATTCTTATCAATCACAGATTAGGAAACATAATTATCAATCACATATATCTTCTCCGATGGCTTTAAGGGCTCAAATTTCTCCATGAACATCAATGCGGCTTCATATCCATCATTCTCTCCCCCATCGGAACGATTCGACCTCGAATCGTGAGGGGTCCAGGGGTATGAAAGATTCGCCCTCGAATCAAAAGTCTGAAAAGCGCGTTGGGATCGATCTGCAACAACATCCTCAGAATAAACAATATTTAGTTGGTGTATTGGTGTATCTCTCCTCAAATAATTAGTATATTGCTTCTTAGAAGGCATGAACACCAAAGAAAGTTCTGGTGTTGGACACACATTTACAAATGAGTCAACCACGGCAAGACATTTTTAAGGGTTCAAAGTTTACTGTGACACAATCTTCATGAGACACAAGCATTGCATCATCGTTAAAAATGAAAAGTTGTCATATTTAACATTGACCTCTTCATCAAAAATTGTAGAACCATCATAGTCTCCAACCGTAGACATTAATTCTTCAAAAATATCATTTTTCATGAAAAAAGCATCCACATGTTCAAAAATGTCATTTTCACGAAAAAAAAAAATTCAAATCTTCATAAAAAATCGGTGGACCCTCATAGCCCACATTGACATCATCATATGTAACTGAAAAACTATCAAAAAATAAACTTTGAGTGATATTAACATCATCATATGTAACTGAAAAGCTATCAGAAAATAAACTTTGGGTGATATTGACGTCCATAGTGGTTTTATCCACGTGAATCAACATAATAGAAGCGTTGATTGTGCTCTGAAAATCAACTGATGCAGACCGTGGAAGCGTATAAAATATGATTAATCAAAGAACTTGGAGATAAATCTCAATTTATTTTAATATCTCAAAAAACTCTATTTATTACTCCATCCGTCTCACAAAGATAGCTACATTTTTCTTTTTTGGATGTCCCAAATTATAGCAACATTTCCCCTTTTACTTAAGTATTAAATTCTTTATTGATAATTTTACCCTTAATTAAACCCACCCATAATTACTGTACAATTCTAGCTCTTATTTATAAGGAGTCAACAAGAGTTCTCCCAAACAAATCAAGCCATAATAGAAGGGTTTATTTTGCAAGTAGGGGTGGAAATAGGCTGGGCTAGGCTCTACGTGAAAAAGTTTGGGCCTGATTTATAAATATTGAGCTTGAGTCTGGCTTGTTATCTATGATAGGTTTTTTTTGTAGACTTGGTCTGGCCTTTTAAGTAAATAGGCTAGGCTTACGAGCCTTTTAGAACATTTAAAACACAAAACGTAATTCAATATTTAAAACTGTAAATGAAATTCACTACAAAAATAAATGCATTACAACGATAAATTTAAATATTTATATATATATATATATATATATATATATATATATATATATATATATAATTAGGCTGGTCTGTTAGGCTTATAAAACCTTAAATAAAGTCTAAGCTTAGCCTACTTAATTAAATAAGCGTATTGTAAATAGGCTAAGCCTAATAAGACCCTTAATAAACTAGACCGTAGGCCCCTTTCGGATAGCCTTGACCTATTTCCACCCCTATTTGCAAGAATAAAATTAAATTAGGAAGCAAGATTACTACTAATTATTAATCACAAACTTCTTCTTGGACTCAAATTTCTCCATGAACAAATTATTAATCACAAATTTCTTCTTCAACGACTTTAAGGGCTCATCAATGTAGCTTCATCTCCATCATAAACATTCATTTTTTTACAAATGAGAAATGGGAGGGAGGGAGTACATAAGTTAACATTTATTCCTAAAATAAAAACTCAATAATTATGAATAAAAGCATGCTACCTCAAGTCATGCGAAGTAGACTAGCAACGTGATAAATTACAAATTCCAAAGACTAATATATAGCAATGGTAAAAGCTTCAATCTTTGAAAAATGCAGAACATGAACCAGAATCATCACCATTACTACTTCTTCAAAAGCTTCTCTTTCATCCTCTCCACCGCGCTTCGAAGAGTCCCTTCATCTTTGCAGAAAGTAAACCTCACAAGATTCTTTCCCTCTTCTGGATTCAAATAGAACACACTCGTTGGAATCGCAACGACCCCTACTTCTTTGATCAAGTACTCACAGAAGGCAACGTCGTTTTCCTGCCCAAACGGGGTATGATCCACCATCACAAAGTAGGTCCCACTTGACGGATAAACTATGAAACCAACAGACTTCAAACCTTCAACTAGGATAGCCTTCTTTGCCCCATAATCCCGTCTCAATTCTTCATAGTAAGATTCAGGGGCTCTGAGAGCTGTGGCAGCAGCAAATTGCATTGGAGTGGAAGTAGCAAAAGTGAGATAAGCATGCGCTTGCCTCACTCCCCACATCAAGTGGGGGGGCGCTATGGCCCACCCAATTTTCCAGCCCGTTAACGAAAACGTCTTCCCCAAAGAGTTAAGGGTAATGGTTCGTTCATACATACCGGGAAGAGAAGCAATGGAGATGTGATCCATTTCAAAAGCTAACTTATCATAAACTTCATCAGAAAAGACCAAAACGTCGTTCTCAATGCATAGAGAGGCAATGGTATTGAGTTCTTCTCGTGTGAACATTTTCCCCGTGGGATTGTGTGGAGTGTTCATGAGGATAGCACGGGTATTTTTTGAGACAACAGACTTTAGTTCTTCAATCGGGATGGAAAAATTCGGGGGCTTTAATGTGATGGACTTTATTTTGGCACCAGCCATGGATAGGGTAGCTTCATAGGAGTCGTAGAATGGAGCAAAAAGGACGACTTCATCCCCGGGGTTTATTAAGCCCAAGATTGTAGCAGCTATGGCTTCTGTGCACCCAGAGGTGACAGTAACTTCTTTTTCGGGGTCGACGACAAGGCCCGTGTCTTTCTTGAAACGCTCAGCAACGGCTGAGTTCAAATCGGGAACTCCGTATCCACGAGCATATTGATTCTTGCCATCTTTAACAGCTTGAATAGCTGCTTCTTTGACAAAATCAGGGCCGTCAAAATTGGGAAAGCCCTGCCCGAGATTAATAGCACCGTGCTTGATAGCTAAACTACTCATTTGTGTGAAGATAGTTGTTTTGAACTTCTCCAAGCGCTTTGCAACCTAAAAGAAGACAAACTGATTATATAATTATGTGGAACTCTAGGCTTCATCAGAATTCAGAAACTAAGCTGTTGATGGAAAATGAAATGATAATTGAAAAGCAACAATTAAGTTTTTACTCATAGCTGAGTGTAAATAGCAAAACTGGTGTCGTATCTATTGGGCGATGACAATGTTAGTCCCCTACTAATCAATTTTCTGAATTAAGTCTCATAATTTTTAAAATAATGCAATTTTAGTCCTATGTTGACAATTTTTCGTTTTAGAATGATAAATAATTTGTGATTTTTTAATTGAGATTAATAGGGTTGGTCTCAATATGTCGCGTACACGGTTGCTACATGGAATTCCGGAGCAAAAACCTGTAACCTTGTCAATGTATAAGACTAAAATTGCATCATTTTAAAAGTTACGAGACTTAATTGAGAAAATTGTTTTGTGTGGGACTAAAATTACCAACACCCAATAGATATGGGACCTATTCTGTAATTTAGTCAGTTAGCTGATCAGAGATTACTGCTAATTCAAACAAATCCAGCTAAGAACTAGTTACTAAATGCTGAAACCAGTAAATGCTGAAACCAAATACTTGTTGCACCGACGAGTTTGTTCTGTAACAGATGTGGATTTATCGAATTACATATCCAATTGTAGAACTATTTTATGCAGCTCCCAATTAATATTGTTAAGAGAAAAGGGTTCTATATGAATTTGGTCATCTCAAAATCTACCATTAGAACTGGATCTACTCTGTGGACCACACATCTTTCGCATGTAAACACGATTAAAATTTGTTTTGGGTTTTTACAGAAATGCATCTTATGCACTTAACCCTTTTGTCATAAGTTGAAGATTTAGCATATTATGATCAACAAATTTCTAATGTCGCACTTATATTCTGAGTTCAAAGCTTCGATTACTTCTAACACAAAACCCCAACTTTCCAGATTCAATCTAAACTCAAAAAAGCGAACAATTTACAATCATCAAACAGTACCAATTTATACACAAAAGGATTCAATCTAAATCAGTTTCGAAACATTCACAAGCAAAGACAGGCGGGATTAACCTGGAGAGGCCGAGGAGGCGCGTTCTGGGTTGACTCGGCCTGAGTTGAAACGGACTCTTTCTGAGTTGTGGAAACTCCGGAAGCCATGATCGGCGGAAATCTGGGACTGCAACAGAGGCTATTATTTCCAGAAATACCGAAATTTAAGGCGGAATATTTGGAAAGGGATTGTGAAAGATTTAGGGGTTTGAGTATATAAGGCCTGAGCATCTCATGAGATGATGTCCAGATACAATGGCTTGAATTATAAGGAGAAATGGTGTGAAGCATGAGTTGAAGTGTGAAAACTTTCTTGAATTAGGGATTTTGGTTTAATATTGTGCATTAGAGTGTGGTACCTAACCTATATACTTAACTTAGGTGTACTTTATTATATTTATACGTATATACAGTATACAACTCGCATAGTAGTGTGAATAGAATTTTATCATTATATCATAGTATATGATGTTTATTGTGATTTTTATTTCGAGTAATGAAGACTGAACAAGTAATTTTGATACATTAATAAGAAAAATGTTTTTAACAATAAGATATGTCTAATAGTTGTTTATATAATATTTATCAAATGTTGTGTTTTATTATAGTCCTAAGAGGAATGAATTAAAAATGAGAGTAAATTGGGTACAATAAACAAACTTCTTAGAGAAATGACTAATATTGTTACAAAATTTCAAACAATATTTGCATATTATAGTGACTAGATTTATTTATTTTTAAAAAAAACCACAAACATATCAAATACCCATCATTATAAATGGGCCCGAGTACGTAGAAATTTACAAGGGCCAGACACTAATATAAGCCCAATAGGCCTTCTCCAGAAGAAAGCCCAATTATAAAAAAGGGTAATAAAATAAACCCTACCCTACAGTCCTACTTTCAATTTTTACTTTTTTAACGCTCAGAAACAACTTGTCTCACTCTCACCTACCGACGCCGCTTTATCTCTGACAGGTGAATTTCACTTCTATTAATTATTTACAGCACTAAATTGGGATTAGGAAACATTACTTTTTTATTTTAAACTAAATAACTTGTCTTAATTGAGCCTAAATTATTCATAGGTTTGGGAGGGGGAGTAATTTTTACTTTTTTTTTTTTGAACTCCTCCCAAACCTATTAAGGTAAGATGAATAATTCGTTATACTGTTTAATTACATCTATCAGTTTTAAGCTGGACCCTTTTACTAATTTCTCGAGTAAATGGGATTTATTGTCAAATAAATTATTAACCAATTGTTTGAAATGCATTTCTTGGCAATATTCATTAGCTTAAAATGATGGTATAACCGTATAACTAAATGTGTTATTTCTCTAGTCTCTTTTCGGAAATTGAAGCACACGTTTTTATCATTATTTATTGTGGTAAATACTTAATTAAAATAGAGAAATTGTGAATACAGATGGAGAAAAAGAAGACAGAAAAGAATGCTGGGAAAGAAGATGTGAGTATGATGAAGTGTGTTATTTCAAAGTAAGATTATTCATGTTAATATTATGAAAATTCATTACTCCTTCCAAACTATGTACGATTACTTTTTATGAATTTTATAGAAAATTGATTGATTATTTATGAATAAAGATATAATAGAAGAGTTAGAGGATATTATGGGGTATTGCAAAATTCACTTATAAATAAAGTGAATTTCAATTTAAGTAAATAATTTTGGTTTGAGGATGATGATAAAAAATGAATAATTACATACAAAAGTTTGAATGGAGGAAATATAATTTTTAGTACTCCCACCGTTCCATTTAAATAGTACGGTTAAATAGTCTTGTTTGACTTTTTACAAATATTAAAAAATTGTATTAGGATATTAAAAAATTGTATTAGGAAGACACACGAGTTAAAGTTTCTATTATAAGCCTATATAATGATTGTTATACTTTCTAATGTAATTAATGCATAAGGTTGATTATATTAGTAAATGAATTAGAAAGTATTACTTTATATGGAAATAAGTCTATTTAAATGGACATCTATAAAAGTAAAATAAGTCTATCTAATTGGGACGAAGGAAGTATAATTTTATTTCAAGTGAGACTATTGGGTGAGGAGTCTACACTAATATTTATATATTTTTTTAGAGGTACATTTATATCTTATTTTGCTTTAAAATATAATGCGGTTAAGACCTTAATTCACACAGAGTATAAGATATACATAGGGGAAAATCCATCTCATACAAATATTTTTGATCTTATTTCAGATGCCAAAGCCCATTTTTTACACTAGCAATTAGTGATTTGATTGCATCAAGTATGGAAATAGAGGAGGAATCCATGCCAAGTTTCAAGTTGACATTCACCACGCTAACCACCTTAAACAATGTAATGCTTGGTTTCCTCGCTTGCAAATATGGAAGGAAGCTTCCAGAAGCTGCTGAAGATGAAAAGAAGCTTCCGGACTTCCAAGTGACTCAATCACGCGACTAAGAATGAAATACATTTCTCATGGAGATTAAGATGTATCGGAAGTTGAAAAATAATTGCATAAAAGATTGTAATATGAGGATTATTTTCAGATTCAAATGTCATTGCTTGAAGATGATTGAAAGATTAAATATTTGTTTTGGAATTAATTCCAACGTTGGCATCTCGACAGAATTCTTGTGAATCAACGTCTTGTGTGTTTGTTTCTTGTTACGTTAGAACCTCCGCTGCATCAATTTCAAACCTGTCTGTAATAATGAACATCAGTTGTCTTTTACATTTACTGACTTATGTTATTGCAAACACATCTGTGTAATGAGCAGTGGGACATTATGCACAAGAAACAAGCAAGTTGTATTACACAGAATGGGATAAAGTGGTCAAAAAAAAATACCGACCCTTAATCCCACATCATTAGGTTAAAATAAAATATACACCCCTCCCTCATAACAAACAGACATTATCCATCCCAATCTCACATATCTTATAAACCATCACTTCAATAAATCAAACCCATTCACTCATCAACAACCCTTAACTGCCCATTAGTCCATATACGAACTAATGTACAATCTGGCAACAATATCGAGGGGGCCATCGTCCCCACCAATAGCATGCAAAGCCACGGGAATAGTCTCTAGGAGACGCACAGTAAGAGGGAAGAACACAGGCCCGTCTGAAATCTCTCCCTCAAACTCGGGTGGAGTAACAATCAAAGCAGCTTCTTCGATTGTTCTACACTTGCCTGGACTACCTTTCTTGCTCGATCGTTTATATGCAGATTGACTGAGCACTAGGGTTGAGGTATTGTCAAGCCACTCTGCCGTTAGGCCTTCCACTTCGTCATAGTATATACGCCGCTCAATCTACAGTAAATTAGCTCATGAGAAGTCAATTTACTTGTGGGCAAATACTTGTATTCACTAGAGTGTATTTTTAAAATTTATTAGTTACTTCATTAAACATTATTAGTATTAGTTCTATTAATAAAATATTAGTGCACCAGCAAGATGACACTTACAGCAAGCTTGACAATGTATATAGACATAAATTTTGGCCCGAGACCCATGACTCTGGCCTCCGAATATAGTATCTGCAAAAAGAGAATGAACGGGCACTTCAAATAGCCATCACGATGCACTCAAAACAATCAAGAAACCAAATTACAAAAATCACGTGTTTGTTCAAATAAAAGTCGAATAATTACAAATTTAGACAAATTCATACTCACAAGGCCCAAGATACGTTCAATCCAAAGTTGCTATCTAACTTCTTGAATTTTAGGAAAAATAGTTTTTTTAATCCTGTAAGTTAACCCCTATTCCACATTTTCCTGTCGACTTTCACAAATCGATAATAGTCTTGCAGCATTTAATTTTTAGACATTTTAGTCTGGTAACCGATTGTAGGAGGTTAAACATCCGGTTGATTTATCAGATTCTAAATTAGACACTACCACGTTAGCACCAACCTGATTTCACCTCCTACAGATATCACCGGACAAAATGTCGGAAAAATTAAAAGTTACGACTATTTTCAAAAGAGAAGTTAATAACCAGTGATAGAAGATATGCATACCTCTTTCCTTTTAAGCAAAGCCCACATGTAGAGCTTATCAATCGCATCCTTCACATGTCTGGTAGCCACCTTTCTCTCGTTACAATAAGCTGCCACATCAGCAAGATTTTCAGAGCCCGGAACCTTATGTTTAGATGCTGCTGCAAATAAAGCTTCTTGAGCTTCAACCGATTCCATTTCATCTTTCTCAAAACACAAACCAGTAAAGCATCTACTTAAATTATCTTCTCCGGTCAACACTTTTTTCCTATTCAAGTAAATACCTTCAGCTTCTAAAGCTGCAGCCAACGTACGATGCACCAAAATATCCGGGTATCGTCTCAACGGGCTCGTAAAATGTGTGTATAAAGGAACAGCAAGTGCATAGTGACAAAGATCTTTAACGTCCTTCGATTCTCCACTGCAAAAGTATGTAGCCAGCTGCATTGGTCTTGCAGCATAAGACATCAAGATATCGAGCAAAACAGAGTCGTTCTTAAGCTCATCTCTGATATGTTCCAAGGAATGATGGAGGTGGGCAGATGAAGAAATATCCAATTTTAAACCATGTTTGTTGCAGAAAGCTTCGAACTCTTTAAGTTTCCTAGCATTAGGTTCAGGATGCCTTCTTAGTAAAGCACAAGATGGATAGGTTCTAGTAATCACTTCTGCAGCTGTTCTATTCGCCAAAAGCATGAACTCCTCCACGAGAAAATTAGAGTTCTTCCTCCCAGAAACCACAATATCATATGGTATCCCTTCTTCATCGAATAAGAAAGCTACTTTGGGGCTTTCGAGTGACAGGGCCCCACCTTCAAACCTACTTTTCCTCAAAAGCTTCGAAATTTCATGAAGCTGATTCACAGATTTTATTACATCACACCATTCAAATTGGCCATATAACTTAGGAACCATTCGATTAGAATCTTGAATATCAAAAGAACCATCTATAATGTCTTGAGCATGCTCATATGAGAGCTTGCAACAAGACCGTATAATGGTACGCCCGATCCAACGGTCTAAAACTTCACCGACAGAATTTATGTCCCAAAAAATAGAAAAGGCAAGTCTATCCACTCCAGGATTAAGGGATGCTACATTATCTGAAAGCATCGGGGGCAGCATCGGTAACTTTTGCAGCAATAAGTAAACACTTGTTGACCGAATTTGGGCATCGAGGTCTATAGCTGTATCGGGCAGAACGAAATAGGAAACATCAGCTATGTGAACCCCCACCCTAAAATTACCATTTGGTAGTCTTTCCACTGATAATGCATCATCAAGATCAGTAGCATTTGAAGGGTCTATGGTGAAAATGCACACGTTTCTCAAGTCTTTTCTACTTTGAGCTTCTTCAGGTGGTACTTCCCAGGGCATGTTTGGAAGAAAGGTAAGTACTTCAGAAGAAAAATCAGAAGCATCGATTGCATTCTCATACAAAATTGCTGCAATTTGGGCTTCAACATCGCCACCTCTTCCAAAATCATGAACCACACAGGCCACGGGAAGATAGCATTCTTCCGCCCAATCAACCACTTTTGCAGCAACTAGATCATACTCGATTGTCAAATCACCAGCTTCCAAACGTTGTTTTAAGCTCAATGGCAAGTTTATCAGAGGTACCATCATTTTTGTAAATTTGGGATCAGTTGGGGTCAATAAAACATACCCATGATCAGACTGATGTTTGTTGTTCTTCCTTGAGTTCTTTTTTCTGCTCTCTCTACTGTAAATCCACTGCTTCACACTCAAAAACCCAACAATATTCTCTCGTTTAACAGACCTTTCGACAACAGCTACAACCACTCCAGTAGGTCGTTTTGATGGAAATAAACTTATCAAGGCACAAAATTTTTCCAATGAAATCCTTGAATCATAGGCAGAATCAGATATAGTTGTTTGACAATTACAGACATAACCATCACCCAAAACTGCATTCCCATCACTGATATTTGATATTGCACCAGGAGACGTGTTATCAGGAGACGTGTTATCTAGTTTGTATTTTCCATTTGAACAACCTTGAATATGCATAACATCACGAAGATTACTGTGGGATGCAGAATTATCAGTGGTTTCATTCGACCCTTTCATTTTAGGCCACAGAGATGGTGAATCAATGATAATAGCAACGATGTCTCCATCAATCTACAACAAACTTAAGTTAGAAAATTGAAATACAGCTACAGTGTTGAAGAAATGGTGGAAACGTGTAGCATACGAAACAAGTTATCATGCAATTATGTACAAGTAGTTGCAAAAATCACTCGTGATAAAATTTAATACATGCATAGAGGTGATACAATTTATGTTAAGAAGTGCCCATGCAGCCAATCTAATGAAAGTATCAGTACATAATGCATTCCCACATCCTAAAGCACAATTGTGCAGTTTTAATGGCTTCATAATAAGAAAGAAAAATGCTATGTCTCATACGTAACTAACTTTGTTTTTCAAGCCACCCAGAATTTACATTCCAAGACAAACCAATAATCCAGTACATAATTCAATGGAAACCTTATGATCCTAATGGCTTATGAGCAGAAATTGCACCAATTTATGCTCTTGATCAATAGACAGACACATATTAAACTACCATTTCGTCGTATAGAGAAGGTACGGGAGGATGTCAAAGGTGCTAAAAGTGAATTGCGTACGCTTACCACACAATTACAAATGAACATAAATGGCTGCACTTTAAAAGGAAAAGGACATCTTTCTTGGGAAACTATTTAAAAATATGTAATCTTAATAGTATAATTCACTTATAATAAAAGAAAAGTAACTTATTGATCAAGAAGTAAACAAGCTAGTAGACAACATTAGAAATTTAATAACCAAACTGTAGAACACTTACAGCTCTATTTTGTGCCACCACTCCGTTAATCAAAATATCAGTTTGGACCCCATCAATTTTGCAGTAAGCCTGAAATAAATAAGTCTTGAGGATTCACATTTAATAAATGTATGGATACACAACTGATGAAAAGATAAGTTACACGACAAACCTCGAGTCTGTTATAAGAATTGACATGAAACGCGGCTCTCAATAGATCGCCTTTCTGTACAAGGATAAGCAATAACATTTAACAGAAACTTCAGTATTATTATGATATATTTTGATCCACAAATATCCCACATGTTATTAACATAAACTCACCTCTAAGCCTTTACTAATTGCATGTGGAGACCAATGAGGAGGGAAAAACTTTCTACGAGCCAGACAATCAACCGGCTGTGGAACCAACACAAGTTCAACAGGCTCTTCGTTGACGACTGGTTCAGGGACTAAATTGGAGTACAACGAATCCTTACTCTCATGAGGAAATGATTGCAGAATTCGTAGATTTCCATTCGGAGTTTGTTCATTTCCATGCATTGAGGACGTCAAGCTGATACCCTCGTCAGAATATTCAATTGGGGATTGATGATGCCCATTTGGCACCATACAATTTGGAGCATCTGTACATAATTCACTTGCAGAAGTAGAAGCTGCATAATACCATGTGTCATGAACATCAAATCTAGCAGCACAAAATTAGAAAATTGTACCAATCGACCTAATATACGAACATAAATATCAAGAATCTCAGTGCACAGTGAGAATAATTCAGCACAACAATTCCATTGGAAACCA
Source organism: Galeopsis tetrahit (assembly GCA_963675135.1). Lineage (NCBI taxonomy): Eukaryota > Viridiplantae > Streptophyta > Magnoliopsida > Lamiales > Lamiaceae > Galeopsis > Galeopsis tetrahit. Next base: position 15,617,066 of record OY776125.1, on the reverse strand, counting down.
CTAAAACTGTATCTAGTATCAAACAAGTTGCAGCTAACTGGACTTTGCTAGATTCATGTTAACAAAAATTTGGTACAACCTTGTTTCAATACAGAGCAACCTCAGTGCTTTTATACTCTATAAATACAGCTTGCTACGATTCATGTTTGGATTTAAATCGAACATTTCCAGTCAATGCTTATGAGAAAAAACCCTATGTTCTAAATTCAACCAATGTATCTCGTTAGATCCCAGAAACACAAAATCCTGAAAACCTAATAGCTTATCACACGCACGACATGAAGAACTTTACTGAATAAGAAGTGTAAATTATCCAAAACAGAAAGAAAGAATAGATTACCGGACAAAGTTTGCTTAGGTTTCCTGGGCCGACGCTTCTTCTTCTTGTTTTCTTTAGAATCATTCTCAACAAAAAATTCTTCAGTGTGAGTTGAAACTACGCTCGATTCAGCAATACAACTCTCCATAATCTCTAATTAATAAACGAACAGAATACTAGCAAAATCTACACCAAATCTAAAGAGAAAAAAGAAAATCGAAATGGGGTTTTCCGCTTTATATAAAAAAATTCACGGAAGAACCCACGAGAAATGAAGGATTAATTGGGTGAGGGTTAGATATGAGTAGCGTATTCACTCAAATCGTCGGAAGAAGCAGAGGGGATAGATACATGCTTTTTGTATGTAGAGTTGAGGAGAGAGAAAGGAAGGAGAGAGAGAAAGGGACGTAATAATTGGTCGGCGAAGCAAAGCGCCGACTTTTCTTCTACTTTTGATTCCTCTGTCTTTCCCTTTTCCTTTCTTTTTCTCTGTTTTGCGTCATTTTCCTCTTTCTCTTTTTTTTTAACGTATTTCCCTCTATTTTTTTTAATTATTACTAATATAATTTCAATTTTAATATGCTCACGGAAATAAATGGATCATGTAATTAAATTTTAGACTGGTACAAATTTATTTAAATGTTAAATTTTTCAAAAAAAAAAAAAGATTCAATGTTAACATTATCCCTCAAAATCTCCCTTAAATCCACTTATTTCTAAAGAAATCGTGGGATTGAAAGAATCAGCAAAATCTTAACACAATCTTTTGGTATTAAATCGAATTGATTTTTGCTTAGGAAAGAGGTAAGGAACATAAATTCTTTATTTATTAACTCTTGGGATTCTATTTCCTTGTTCCAAAAAAGGAATATGGACATAAATCTAAATTATGATTACACAGGAAGAATCCAAGTACCAGATTAAAAAAAATTGTAACAGTGAAAACGAATTAAAAAATAAGCCAGGACAGTTTTCCAAAAATTAAATCTTCCTAATGTACTACTGTATTTCCCAATCTCACTCACTCATAATTTATTTAATTCTTTTTCACTGTTAACAATTTTTTTAATATGGTACTTGGATTCTTAAAATAAAACATTCCTAAAATTTATTGAAAATCAAGATACAAAAAACAAACGATACTACAACCTGATGAAATACATAAAATCTCAACATCTACAAAACCGATTTCACCTCATCGGAATGACCAATTTGCCCCTCCCCTTATAAATAGTGCTCAAAATACAAGGAGTAAAAGTGGATTTCATGCTCAATGCTACTCAGAAAAAAAAAATGCAAGAAGGGGAAGGGGCTTCAGGCATCCATACGATCATCGACAAAATTAGTATCGTAAGAGGAGACCTCGAATTCAAAATCACGATCCTCGTCTTCCATAGTTTTCCCGTACTCAAACCGTTTAGTTCCCATTGTGATGAAAGGCATTAAACCGAAAGCTCGAGCAGTCTTGATCTCACGAGCAATCTTCCTCTGGGCCTTGGCACTGATTCCCGTCTGAACAACAGTAGAAAAAACGAGTATCGATCATGTTGCAGTTACCAACATAGATCATATATAATATACGGAGTTTATATATGAAGCTATATATATATATATATATATAAAAGGCATTTTTACCTGGCTTCTCTTGATAATGATACCAGCCTCAGTGATGAAGTTTGCGAGGAATTTCACATTCTGGATAGTTCACATACGACATCAGTGAATAACCAAATCCAAATTGAGAAAGAGTAAATGACAATCATCTGTTATAGCTAGCAGAAAGATATGAAAATGGCCAATTATTCATGTTTTTAGTTGAACATGAAGACAATAGCTAAGGAAAGAATCAAAATAAAATACTGAGCCATATTACTGAGATTATCAGCGATGGTTAACAACAAAAGGCTAACAATGTTTCTGAAAAGTTTCAAATTCAGCTAAAACAAGAGTTATGTGCATTTTCGACTCTTCCGGATATTTAATGTGACAAGAGCAATGCCTTGAAAATAAGTATGACTTGTAGAAGAATAACATTAATTAAGTGAAATATAATGATAGAACCTCTCAATATATATTTACATATTTATAGAGAGAGAGAGAGGGAGAGGGAGATAAAATGTGAACAAAGAATGGCACTAATGCAACCAAATTCAAAGAAATTAACTTTTATCCGTCTTTTGGCAATAGATTCTGAAAACCAGCATTGAAGATTTTCTAAAATTATGATCTTTCACCACAACAATACAAATACACATGCACATACACAAATGCAAAATTTTGATAAGAATAACATTTAAAAATTCAAATAGGCGCACCCTGAAATCAGCTTTTTCTAGAACTTCTTTTGTCGTCGTTTCAAACTCAAATCTTTTCACAGGCTTACGTACTCCAGGCTTTCTCAGGTCCAGGTCCTGCATATATCAAAGTGAGGTATCAAACAAAACGTGTGTAACAGAATGACGAATGGATAAGCAACTCAATATCTTATCAAAAACCCGCAAATCATAGATTACCTGAACATTAATATAATAGTAAATCTGGAGAAAATAGTCTTATTTTCGTATTTAACTCAGTGATGTTAGGAAATTCGATTAAAAAATCTGTCAAGAATATTGTGCCTTTCTGCTCTCATTTCAAGAAGTGGGCATTTTAGTTCACAAGCAACTATTGAGGTGTTGGCCATAAATATGGTTCGACTAATTTAGGGGTGTAAGTGAGTTGAGCCGTCTAATGAGCTACTCGTGCTCGACTCGGAAAAGTACAAAATCAACTCGAATTTAATTGAGTCAAGCTACTCGAGTAGTTCTCGAGCTTGTATTTGAACTTAATTATACTAGGCTCGTCAAACTAGCAAGCTTAATCAAGCTCATAGGAGTATACTTTTATTATTTTGCCCATAATATTTTAATTAGTTACAATTACAAATATACTATAATTATAAATAAAATAAAAATCTCTCATCAATGTTATGTATATTATCGAGGCGAGGTGAGCTCAAGTATTTCAAGATTTCCATCGAGTCAAGCTCGATCGAGTTCGAGTCGAGTTTTGAGCTTCGAATTTGTGTTAAACACTACTTGACTCTGCTAATTTACACCTCTAAAAGACCATGCCAAAGGAACTATGCCATAAGTAAAACTTAGGAAGGGAGTATCGTGTCAAGCACTTTCAACAACCAACTTTAATCATATATGAGGATGAAAAAATAGTAGAGAGAGAGGGAGAGGCCTTTTCCATACTTATATTTGGACGAAATATAAGATATAAGAAGCAAACTAGAAAAGAACAGAATAATTTAGTAACACAAAAGACACCTTTCTCAAATAAAAGATTGCATTGCACTGGATTTTAGCCATAAAACTATCCTCGAATGATTAAACACGAAAAACTCTCTCCAACAATAAACGTTCAGATGTCTAATTCTTATAACAACAAAATACTAAACGAAAATAGAGTTGAATTTAAGGATAGGTGAAAGCTTCCCAATAGAAAACGCCTAGTTATCTCCTCAATGTCCATTATAGGCAAAGATAATCATCTGGAGAAGATTGCCAAGTTTCACAAAGAAAATGAAGTAAATTACACGAAACAATATGCTCACAGTCACATTACTAAACCAGATGGCACAAAGCTGTACTTTCTAATGTAGTACCTTTTTATCATAAGTCTGCCCGGGATTGAAATTAAAATCTGGCCTGAAAGAATATTCATCTCTAGTTACTTCAGCCGGATCAAACTCAAAGTAAGAAGCCGCTTTCTTTAATTTATATTCCATTCCATCGACCAATGAATTGTAATTCTCATCTAGACCATTCATACCACCAGATCTGTTTCCCATATTAAACGAAGACCCCATCCCAAATTGATCGCGTGACTTCTCAGCCTTTCCAAGCTTTTCATAAAATGGATGCAAACCAGAAAGTCTCCCATCACCAGAACCCCTTTGTTCAAAACTACCATTGCTGGAATTCGTCTGCTCGAAAATCCCATCCCCAGAATCATTGATGGGTGCAGATGAGTTTAAGTTATCCCAATCATCAGAAACTGTAAATTCGAAAGCTTCACATTTAGATAATCAATGGGATAGAAAGATTGACTCCATGTATCTATCATCAATCACCAAAACCTAAAGTGATCTATAGCAAACACTTTGTTAAGATAGAAAAAGCAAAACATGGCGATAGAAAAATATTATACAAAGCCCATCTTTCTGAGGCTCCAATTTAACCTTGGATTACATAAACGACATAGCAACTACAGACTTTTTCCTTGACAGAAAAGAGCGAGAAAATGCTCATATAAACATGATTATTTTACATTTATTCATCGCTAATGGTTAAATTCAGCAACACATAGAATCCATCAACTCATATTTAACTGATCCTCACAAATTAAAGCAAATACAATAGCATATCTGCAACCAATAATAGTCACATAAATGAATTAAAGCATAAAACGAAATAAAATTGAAGAAATATTCACCTGAAAACGGGCTAGCAGAAAATGCCCGAATTACATGAGGGTTTTGAAATCGACGAGACAAAACAGCGTGCGAAGACCACAGTGCAGTTCGAATCAGTTTCATTTTCCCTGCAAATCGAGAAAGTGAAAGCACCTTGAACGGTGAACGGCGGAAGAGATGGAGGCGGGTTTAAGGGCTAAGAGAAAGTTTGTTCTTCAATCTTCAGCAGCTAAACTGTGATTCTGTGAATGCCCAGGTCTCCGGACCCGACCCATCCGGGTCACTTTCCATGGACACTGTTACTGTGCAGATTGATTGGGCCGGGCCTGGGCCCAATACTCTTACTGGATCTATACCCACTAAATATTTTTTGGGTGGGACTATTTACACCTCCATTTCGGTTTAGAACACTCCCCCTTTCACTTTAATAATATAATAATAATGTAAAAAATTAAAAATACCCTTTAACTTATATTACACTACTAAATGCACCCCTCCTTCACCTTGAAACCCTAAACCTAATTTTTACCAGTCACCACCACCACTGCCGCCGCCGCCACCACCACCACACCACAAACCATGAACAACGAACAAAACAATTCAGAAACTTAGAAATATCAATTTTTTTAAGTGTCGACGAGAGTGAATATGCTCGACACTGGTTTGTCGAAAATGTTAAAAAAAAAAAAAATTAAAAACAAACAAACCTAGTGAATATTTTGATCGATCTAAAGTGGTCGAAATTTAAAAAAAAAAAAAAAAACTTGGGAGGCCGTCGGCGGCAAGGGGGTAGCGTATTGGGTGTGCGGCTGTCAGCGGCGAGGGGTTGGTGGGGGGATCTAAAGAAGCTAATTAAAACTGAGGTGCCAGAAATTGAGAGGAGATGATCGAAGGGGGTAAAAGTAAAAAGAGAGAAAAAAGAACGAAAAAGAAAAAAAAACAGAAGGGAGGGAGAGGGGTGGCCGCGGCCGGTGGTGGGGGAGGTAGCCCCTGACGGCCGCCGGCAGCAGATGGGGAAGGGGGAGGTGACCCCTGACGGCCGCCGACAGCAGATGGGGAAGGTGGAGGCGGCCCTTGACGACGGCGACGATATCGGCTATTTTTCCCATAGGTTGGACGACGACGGCGATATCGGCGGCGGCATCAGGTGGATGAGGGAGGGGGCGGTCGGACGAGGGGGAGGGGGCGGCAGGTCGGGGCGGTGGCTGGCGGCGGCTGGAGAGGGGGCGGCCGGACGAGGGGGAGGGGGCGACAGACGGCAGGTCGGGGCGGTGGCTGGATAGGTTGTGGAGGGTGGAAGTTTGAAGGTTGGAGGTGGAAGGATGAAGGTGGAAGAAAGTAAGGTTTTGAGGGTGTGTGTTTAGTAAATAGGGTTTTGAGGAGAAAGGGTATTTAGGACAATTCATAGGGGGTGCATCCATCCTGACATATTTTAGGGGGTGTGCATCAATCGGAGAGTGTTCTAAACCGAAATGGAGGTGTAAATAGTCCCACCCATATTTTTTAGGAATGATGCATTAATAATTGCCTTTTAAATATTTTAAAAAATATATATGGAATATAGTTAATTAAGTTAAATATAAAATATTTTTTGATCATAACTAAATTATCAAAAAATTAAAGAATTGTCGCTACAAGAATAATTGTACTATTTCAAGTTGGGTTTCCTTTTACAACTTTATGGATATATTTTTTGGGGCGTTTCCTTTTACAACTTTATGGATATATTTTTTGGGTATTTATTTTGGGATTATGTAGGACTGGGGAATTTTGGATGGAGAAATTACGAGAAATATTGATTATGTTTGTTTCTTTAGAGATTTTGAGTATGATAAGATATAACTTTATGCCAAATCAATTGTGTAAGAGTGAGTGATGTTATATTATAATATAATTTTATGTCAAATCAATTGTATAAAAATGTAAAATTCGAATGTGAAATCCCAAACTAGAACAAGACGGGACGTTACGTCGAACGTGTGAGTACCAAAACAAAAACCCCTTTTAAATTTTCATTTTGTTACAATGATCAAGCTGGGAGCAAAATTAGCTAGATAATTGCCCCACAATATATTATAGAGAAACAATGAATAGGGAAATTATGATTTCATTGAGTGATTGTAAAGAGTACATGAATGAAGTATTTATAGATACAAAACATATCTATCCTAAATCTATAATTAAGGAAAATAAAAATTTACAAGATATATAAAATATATTATACGAGATATATATAATATTTCTTAATATATTTATATATGACTAATACGCCCCCTCAAGATGGAGGGCCGTAGGAGAGTCCAATCTTGATCATAAGAAGTTGTAGATAGAGTCGAGAAATGGGCTTTGTAAGTGCATCAGCAAGTTGGTTCGCAGAGGAGACATGCCTTTGACGTGACTAAAGAGACCATAACCGGTGAGGAGATTGCGGAATTGAAAGGACCATGTCATGTAATTGTCGTCTATTTGCTTTGCCGGACCATGCCATGTAATTAAGACGGTGGAGATTGGGCGTGCGTGGATGAAATTGAGGTTGATTGGAGAGAGAGTTTGTGGTGATTGTTGGATAGCAGGCTGTTTGTGTGGTTGTTGAATGTTAATTGGAGAGAGTTTGGATATCAGGCTGTTGTGTGGTGATTGTTGGATGGCAGGGGGTGGATCTATCAGAAAAGTGGATGTATTTGGTGGAACTGGTGGTTGATTTAGTGGAACCGTGGGTGCATGCAGTCATGGATGGAAGCTTGAAGAAACTTGTCTTCTTGAAGTTGGGATAATCGTGGATTTTGTACGACAAGAACATCGAACAACGATTACAAGGGAAGAAGAAACTTGTTCTCTTGAGATTAGGGTAATCGTGTATTTTGTATGACAAGAACGTCGAACAACGATTTACGGGGAAGAAGAGACTTATCTTCTTGAGGTTAGGGTAATCGTGGATTTTGTATGACAAGAACATCGTGTTGGAATTAATGGAAATTAATTGGGTTTTGACACCCTGATCTAATTTAATTAATTAGACGGACTAAACGTTAATTAAGAAATAATTGAACGTGACATAGTCGATCTACTCTCCTCTCGTCGGAGTAGATGAACGTGGTATATTTAATATCTCAAAACCGAGTTAAGGTGAGTGAGAAATTAATTGTTGAACTTGGTCTTCAAGATTTAGTCTTCAAGACTTATCCACGTAAGAGATATTTTCGTGATATTCCCACGATTTTCTCAATATTCCCACGATTTTCTCAACAACCTCCTAGGGTTTCTTGTGCCTATAAATACAGACTCTTCCCTCATTCCAAATTTACGCTGAAATTCGCCCCTCTAACCCTTCTACTCTCCTCTCGTCCCTACGCAGTGTGTTGAGCTCCCGAAAGCCTTACACTGTTCTTTCTTGTGCCGGATCTATATCCGAGAGTGTTCAGTTCGTACTAAGTACGTTCGCCGAGGCTTCTTATACAGTGGTGCTACTGTGTAAGAAGTAAAAGTCGTTTTACCTTTGGGAACGGAACGCCGTAACAGTCGAGCACTATCCTGGGCGTATTCTGTTCTGCGGGAAAAGGGTTTCCCTTGACTCGACTTATTTGTTTTATCGTATTTGTTATCTGAAATCTTCGATATTGCAGGTTGCAGTTTCCAACAATCGCAGAACAGAATATATATTAATTAATTTAATTTATTGGATAATTAATTAATTAAAGCTTTGGATAATTACTGCAAATATTGAAGTTTAATCATTAATTATTGGATTAATTATTGGATTACTGCTTTAACCAACTCAAGTTGGTATTTTCAGAAAACCTTTACGGTCAGATAATGCAGTATGCATTCTGCCAATTTGATTTCAGCATTACCAATTGGCTCTCATTAAAATTGTTTATGCGCGAATGGTTATGCAGAAGAGAAAATCTGCAAAGTTGTTTCCGTGAATGTTTATGCGTAAACCAGACAAAAAATAAAAAATAAAAAATCGTGGGGCTACCCGAGAGGTGATTATACAAAAGTTGTACTCTCTTGCTTATAATATTAATTAATCATCTTATTATCTCTTGAATTTAGATAATCACTGCATTAATTAATTATTTTTGGATAATTTACTCCATATGAAAGTCTCCATCCATTGAGTTTTGAGCTGCAGGCTTTGAGAACAGAATTGATTTCTGTTAATTAATTACAAACAACCATGGATTTGAGAGATCCGGTGATTCTGAGACAACAAGAATTCTGAGAGCAGGTGTCTCCATCCAGATTTGAGAGATCCGGTGATTCTGAGACAACAAGAATTCTGAGAGCAGGTGTCTCCATCCATTGAGTTTTGAGCTGCAGACTTTGAGAACAGAATTGATTTCTGTTAATTAATTACAAACAACCATGGATTTGAGAGATCCGGTGATTCTGAGACAACAAGAATTCTGAGAGCAGGCGAATTATCCAACAACCATGGATTTGAGAGATCCGGTGATTCTGAGACAACAAGAATTCAGAGAGCAGGCGAATTATCCATTGAGCTGCAGGCTTTGAGAACATAATTGATTTCTGTTAATTAATTACAAAAGAGATATTAACTAATTAATTCATTTATTTTTAGATAATTAATTAATTAAGTTTTGAATAATTATTGCAGGTATTTACTCCTAATAAAAGGAAAAACCGCCTTCTGCAATTTTACTCCAATTTAGAGAGTTGGTCTAAACCTCCAGATTAAATTCTGAGAGTTGGTCTAAACCTCCAGATGTTCTGGGAATTGTCTAATGCTCCACATTAAAATTCTGGGAGTTGATTTAAGACTTCAGATTCTGGAAGTTGGTTTAAGACTCCAGATTAAATTCTGAGAGATGTTCTGGGAGGTGGTGCAGGCGCTTACTCATGGATTTGGCAAAATTCTGAGAGATCACGCCTGGAAATCCAATTAAGTTGGAATTATCCATTGAGCTGCGGGGCGTGCCTGGAAATCCAATCACGTCAATTAATCTATAGGATTAAATTAGAGGACGTGCTGATAAATGGATTAATAACCCTAATTAATCAAAGAGGATTAAATTAGATTTAATTAAATCAATTAATCGAGAGGATTAAATTGATTAATTACATCAGTTAATCAGGAGTATCAAAGTGTATTTGATATGGAGCATGGCTTCGTAGGAGCATGGCTTCGTTGGAGCATGTAGGAGCATGGCTTCGTTGGAGCTTGGCTTCGTTGATATAGAGCATGGCTTCGTAGGAGCATGGCTTCTGGACAACATCTTCGGCTGAATTGATGTATTCTGAGAACAGAATTGACTTTGTCAATTAATTACCGAATAAAATAAATTAAGAATGAATTAAATTTTGGATAATTACTGAGGAATATCCAAATTTAATTATTAATTATCTCTGGGAATTAAATATTTGTGCTCGAGAGCATAAATTTGTTTTGAATTTAGTTCAAAAGATTTTGACTAGTATAATTTGATCGAAAATTATGCTCAAGCCACGAATGACAATAAAAGTCACATTTGAAATTGAATTTAATTTGGTATGTTGACCAAAGATTAAATTAATTTTTAAGTTGGAAATAATTCCAATAAAAGAAAAATCAAAGATCGATTTCTAATGTATCGAGGCTGTGTCCAAATTTGGTGAATAAGAGAAATTCACAAAAAAAGTGGCAAGCAGCTCAAATGTGGGGATATGCATCTCCTCACATGGAAACATTCAAATATGAGGGAGAGAGGTCTCCATCGACATGTTTGAATGAAAAGGGTAGCTAAAGTGTGACCTTAAAGCTAAATATGGAAAAACCTAAAATGGTTGAATTCAGTGGAATGTTTTCCACAAGTAATGTGGATTTGTTCATCATGAAAAATCACATTCGAGTAAAAGCTCCACACGAGGAGGGAAAAAGTACTTTATTAATTTTATTGATGATTGTACACGATTCTGCTACGTTTATCCTTTAAGAAGTAAAGACGAAGCTATAGAAGCTTTTAAACGTTACAAAACTGAAGTAGAGAATCAATTGGACACTCGAATTAAATAAATTCGTAGTGATAGAGGTGGAGAGTACGTAGCTCCGTTTGAACAATTATGTATTGAATAAGGGATTATACATCAAACGACAGCCCCTTACTCACCTCAGTCTAATGGTGTTGCGGAAAGGAAAAACCGAACACTAAAAGAGATGATGAACGCAATGTTAATCAGCTCTGTTCTACCTCAGAACTTGTGGGGGGAAGCCATTCTGTCGGCTAACCACATTCTGAATAAGATTCCTCACAAAACTAAGGATCAAATTCCTTATGAAATATGGAGGAAATGAAAACCTTCATACCAATACCTCAAAGTGTGGGGGTGTTTGGCTAAGGTTGAAGTACCGCTTCCTAAACAAGTTAAAATCGGTCCTAAAACCGTCGATTGTATCTTTATAGGATATGCTTCAAACAGTAGTGCCTATCGATTTCTGATTCACAAATCCGAAGTACCGGATATGACAGAAGGCACTACGATTGAGTCAAGGAACGCAGTATTCTTTGAAAATATATTTCCTCTTAAGGAAAAAGAGGAAGACTGTTCGAGTAAAAGAACTCTCGAAGCAACAGACGACACTGTTAGTCCTTCTACTCAAGAGAGTGAAGAACCGAGACGCAGTAAGAGAGCTAGAATTGATAAAGATTTTGGCTCATACTTCATTACTTATGTTTTGGAGGAAGAAGAACCTAAAACTATCAAAGAAGCAATGGCAAGACCAGATGCACACCTCTGGAAAGAAGCCATAAAAAGTGAATATGAGTCTATTCTCTTAAACCACACATGGGAGTTGGTTGACCTCCCTAAAGGTTGTAAGCCCTTAGGATGCAAGTGGATCCTTAGAAGAAAGTATAAAGCAGATGGATCTGTTGATAAGTACAAAGCTCGTCTTGTTGTAAAGGGGTTTAAACAAAAGGAAGGGTATGATTTCTTCGATACATACTCACCAGTGACAAGGATCACCTCCATTCGGGTGTTAGTCGCTATTGCTGTTTTGCACAATATCGAAATACACCAAATGGACGTTAAGACGGCATTTCTTAATGGTGAGATGGATGATGAAATATACATGGATCAACCTGAAGGACATGTTGCTCCTGGAAACGAGAAAAATGTGTGCAAACTCGTTAGATCACTGTATGGACTTAAGCAAGCTCCAAAACAGTGGCACTTGAAATTTGACAGTACAATGCTGTCAAATGAGTTTCGTATTAACGAATGCGATAAGTGTGTGTATGTGAAGGATACACCAACTGGATATGTTATTGTGTGCTTATATGTCGATGACATGTTAATCATGAGTAACAATCACGATATCATAGTTAATACGAAGAACATGCTAAGTAGAAACTTTGACATGAAAGACATGGGATTAGCAGATGTGATTCTTGGAATCAAGATAGAGAAAACGTCCAATGGAATTTCCTTGACACAATCTCACTATGTGGAGAAGGTACTAAAGCAATTTAAAGCCTTTGACGATCCACCTGCTAAGACACCTTTGGAACTCAATGTTCACTTGAAAAAGAATAGAGAAGAACCAGTGGCTCAACTGGAATACGCAAGGATTATTGGAAGTGTGTTGTACATCACGAACTGTACACGCCCTGATCTTGCATGTTCGGTAAACAAGTTGAGTCAATACACGAACAATCCAAGTCATGAGCACTGGAAAGCGTTGAAAAGGGTATTACGATACTTGAAGTACACCATTGATTATGGGCTTCACTACACAAGACATCCAGCTGTAGTCGAAGGATACAGTGATGCAAATTGGATATCAGACACGAAAGACTCGCTGTCCACCAGTGGATATGTATTCACTATTGGAGGAGCAGCAGTGTCGTGGAGGTCCAAGAAACAAACGTGTATTGCTCGTTCCACAATGGAATCAGAATTTATAGCGTTAGACCTAGCCGCTGCAGAGGCTGAATGGTTGCGTAATTTTCTTGAAGACATTCCATGTTGGAAAAAGCCGGTACCTGCGGTGACGGTACACTGTGACAGTCAAGCTGCCATTGGGAGAGCTACGAATGTCATGTACAACGGAAAGTCGAGACACATACGTCGTCGACACAACTCCATTAAAGAATTGATCTCCACTGGAGTAATGTCCATTGATTATGTCAATACGAAGGACAATATAGCGGATCCGCTCACGAAGAGCATAAACCGAGATCAATTGAACAAGCTGGTAGAAGGAATGGGTCTAAAACCCACAATAAAAACCAAAGCAGTGGTAACCCAACCATGATGACTGGAGATCCCAAGAACTTGGTTCAATGGGAAAACGAAGCTGTGGAGGTTAGTGATAAAACACTTGAAAAATACGACTATTCCGGACAGCACTATCTCAAGTGTTAACGACCCGTAAGATGTGGTAAAGGCTGAGTCTTGGACTCTTAATAATTCCTAGAGTATAACGGGATACTCGAAAGGAAGTTACCTATATAAATGAGAAGTGAGGGCCGCTTCGACCAAACATTTATGAACACAAAGGACGTCCATGGCCAAAACGGACAAAAACGTGAGAACGTTACAAAGACGAGATTGAAATGTGCTGACACTGTTGTCTAGGTATACACTATGGAGGAATAGTTCAAGGCATCGCGTCCACTAAGCCGCCGGTATATCCGATAGTGTTTGGCTACGGAAAGTTCAAGGCCAAAAACCACTTATCCGGAAGCACGGAGATCTCACTCGAACTGAACACTGAGTCTGATGTTGTATAAATACAATTATCACTCATGTGGGGGATTGTTGGAATTAATGGGAATTAATTGGGTTTTGACACCCTGATCTAATTTAATTAATTAGACGGACTAAACGTTAATTAAGAAATAATTGAACGTGACATAGTCGATCTACTCGCGGAGTAGATGAACGTGGTATATTTAATATCTCAAAACCGAGTTAAGGTGAGTGAGAAATTAATTGTTGAACTTGGTCTTCAAGATTTAGTCTTCAAGACTTATCCACGTAAGAGATATTTTCGTGATATTCCCACGATTTTCTCAATATTCCCACGATTTTCTCAACAACCTCCTAGGGTTTCTTGTGCCTATAAATACAGACTCTTCCCTCATTCCAAACTTACGCTGAAATTCGCCCCTCTAACCCTTCTACTCTCCTCTCGTCCCTACGCAGTGTGTTGAGCTCCCGAAAGCCTTACACTGTTCTTTCTTGTGCCGGATCTATATCCGAGAGTGTTCAGTTCGTACTAAGTACGTTCGCCGAGGCTTCTTATACAGTGGTGCTACTGTGTAAGAAGTAAAAGTCGTTTTACCTTTGGGAACGGAACGCCGTAACAGTCGAGCACTATCCTGGGCGTATTCTGTTCTGCGGGAAAAGGGTTTCCCTTGACTCGACTTATTTATTTTATCGTATTTGTTATCTGAAATCTTCGATATTGCAGGTTGCAGTTTACACGGCGTAAGCAGTTTCCAACACATCGAACAACGATTACGGGGGAAGAAGAAACTTGTCCTCTTGAGATTAGGGTAATCGTGGGTTTTGTACGACAAAAACGTCGAACAACGATTACGGGGAAGAAGAGACTTGTCTTCTTGAGGTTGGGGTAATAGTGGGTTTTGTACGACAAGAACGTCGAACAATCATTACGGGGAAGAAAAAACTTATCTTCTTGAGGTTGGGGTAATCGTGGGTTTTGTATGACAAGAACGTCGAACAACGATTACGGGGAAGAAGAAACTTGTCTTCTTGAAATTGGGGTAATCGTGAGGTTTGTACGACAAGAACGTCGAACAACGATTACGGGGAGGAAGAAACTTGTCTCCTTGAGGTTGGGGTAATCATGAGTTTTGTACGACAAGAACGTCGAACAACGATTACGGGGAGGAAGAAACTTGTCTTTTTGAGGTTGGGGTAATCATGAGTTTTGTACGACAAGAACGTCGAACAACGATTACGGGGAAGAAGAAACTTGTCTTCATGAGATTGGGGTAATCATGGGTTTTGTACGACGAAGAACATCGAACAACGATTACGAGGGTTTGGGTGGGATCGAGGCGTGAGGTTGGGGTAATCATGGGTTTTGTACGACGAAGAACATCAAACAACAATTACGAGGGTTTGGGTGGGATCGAGGCGTGAGCCGAGAGGCTCTGATACCATATAGAGAAACAATGAATTGTGAAATTATAATTTCATTGAGTGATTGTAAAGAGTACATGAGTGAAGTATTTATAGATACAAAACATATCTATCCTAAATCTATAATTAAGAAAAATAAAGATTTACAAGATATATAAAATATATTATACGAGATATATATAATATTTCTTAATATATTTATATATGACTAATATATATTACACACTTACTCTGAATTAAATAACTTTATTTCTCCTTTAAAAAATGTTTAATTCAAAATATACAGTGTAACTAAATTAGATTAGAATACTAGATATTGAAATCTATTCATATACATATTCTTGCAAAGATCAATTAAACCATCTTCTCGTATTCGATATATTATCTCCTCAATGACACTTGCATTACAGTATTACACCTTCTCTTTACATCCAACAGCAATAGCCCACCACCCACTCCACCGCCCAAATTTTCCCTCCCTGCTTTCTCCCTTCTCCTTCATCAAATATCCACACTACAAAATAATGGCCAGAAGGCAACAGCAAAAGGCAACGGCATTAATAACGGCAAGGAAAAAGGCGACGGGGGCGGGTGCCGTTGCCTTAAGGCAACGGATAAGGCAACGGGAGTGGGCCCCGTTGCAAAAAGGCGACGGCATTTAAGGCCCGTTGCCAAAAGGCGACGGTAGTGGGCCCCGTTGCCATTTGGTAACGGGCCCCCCGATGCTAATTGGCAACGACAGTGGGCCCGTTGCCTTCCCCGTCGCCCTAATTCAATTAAAATCATTCCAGAACCTCATTCTTCTTCATTCCAGCGCCGCACACACCTCCATTTTTACACAAATTAAACCTCAAACCTCAAAACTCAACATCCACGTTCGTTTGCAGATCGGACTCGGTTCTTGGCCATTTGTGTTCTACACTTCGACGGGAGCATTTCTACGGTAATTTTTTTCGTTTTAATCGGTTAAATTTAATTGAAATTATATATATGTATATATATAGTTTAGTATATATATGTATATATATGCATATATGTTGTATGTATATATAAAATTGTTAGAATTGTTAATTGTTAGAATTGTTAGAATTTAATTGTTAGAATTATATTTGTGTTAGGCATGTATTTTATATGTATGTATGTTTTATATAATTAATCAATTCAGTTATATGAATTTAGTTGTTAATTAGGGTGTTAGAATTATATATATAATTGTGTTATGTCTATATATGAATTTATTTGTTAATTAGGGTGTTAGAATAATTATTAGAATATATTTGGATTTATATTAATTAATTTTAATAGAGTTGGAGGAATTGAATGAGACGTTGGTTGTTATATTTGTGTGTTCATATATAATGTTTTTTAATTGTTACAATGTTAAACGTTAATAATGTTTTAATGTACGTTCATTTTGACAGATGAGTGGTCGTAGACATGGTTCTGGACAGGGCTCTGGTCAGGGTGGCTCTGGTCAGGGTTCTACTGGACATCGGCCAGGTAGAGGTAGAAGTACTAGAGGTAGAGGAGAGCCGGTGGATGAGACACCGATTGTGCACACACCACATGGTTTATATATGCCCGATATGACCCAGCTACAGTTGCCCGGAATGAACCTAGATTCTTATTACACTCAAGTGCCTCATTTCATTCCACCTACACAACAACCATCCCCTCCACAGCAACCATCCCCTCCACCGATACATTCGCCAGTTAGACCTCCGTCTGTCGGGACACAAGCCAGCATGTCTTATGATGCACCCGAGAGTCGCATTTTACTGTCGATCTACCTTGATACGTAAGTATATTCCTTATTTCATTTTCATTAGACGTATGTATAGCGTGTTTATTAATAATTTTTTAAATTATTATAAAATACGTGTAACAGGTTGATGCCTTCAAATTTGATTTCGAGGACGATCAGGTCGATTATGTATAGGAATATGGAGCTTGGGGCACACAATTTTGCCAAGGTATCACCCGGCACGATACAGCGGTGGTGGGAGACATTCCAGGTATAAAATCACTTTACATTAACATTTTGTTATTTTTTTATATTAATTCATTAATTCATTTTTTTTGGCAGACCGAGGTCAGGTGGGACCCTCGAATCACATCTACTGAAGAGGTGTACAGGCTCTTTCTTCAAAGAGCAGCAGGTCGGTACACTGGCATGTTATCAAACGTCAAGAAAGCGTGGGTGAAGCAAAAGAAGAGGCCGAGGTGGGATGTCAATGTTTGGAACGACTTAGTTCGTCACTGGAGCGATCCTGAAACAATTAAGAAGAGCGAGCAGGCTCGTAAGAACCGCTTATCTGAGCCTGGAGGTCCGGGTACTGGCTGTGGTACTCATAAAGGCGGAGCTCGTGGAGCAGCAGAGGTCGCACGGCGCATTGTAAGTATTTGTGGTCAATTATAATTCATTTTAATTAGTTAATTATTTAGTTAATTAATTATACGTATATGTCTTCAATTCAAAATACAGGAGGAGAAGATGGGACGCCCTGCCCACGACTGGGAGATAGCTGAATATTACCACCGTTACGAAAACGACACATACAGCTATGGTTATATGGGTGATATACTTGTAAGTGTGTACATATATATATACATTACATTATATAACAAATATATATTTAATTTTACTTGAAAATGTATTAACCCACTTTTAAATGTGCACGTATAGGACCAGGTACAGGAGGAGTTGACCAATCAATCAGGAGATCCGTCAGATGAACCTACTTCAGAGGATGGTTCCCAGGGCCCAACTTTACCCGACATGTCTAATTTGTTCGTGAAGAAGGTCGGTAGGTCTCATGGACGTGTTAGGGGCCTTGGACAAGTAGCACTACAAAATTTGCTCCCAATAGAAAGGGATTTAGGGAGGAAAATTTGCTTGCCAATGCATTTAACAAGGGAATTAGAAAGGGTCCACTTCCCTAGACAAAATGTTCATATCCCTTAGAAATAGCAAGGGAAATTCATTTATTTTAATTTAAGTATATTTGGTGAGGGATTTCCCCTCCCTCAGCGAAAGTAAATAAATAAATAAATAAATAAAAATGTATTACTGGGATTTCGGCCTTCCACCTACCGAATTCTTTCAGCCTTCCACCTATTACTGGGTTTCGAATTTAATTGCCCAACATGTGTGTGCAGGGGAGTCGAACTCAGGACCTCCTGATTATGGATATGGAGGCCCCTTTTGCCGTTGAGCTAGAAGCTATTTTCGTTATATTTTGAATGCAATTAATATATATGTTATATTTTCAGTTTTTTATCTTTAATTTATTTAATTTAAACTTGATTGCTTATTTTTTTATAATTGGTAACACAGTACATTATATTTTTTCAATAAAAATATTATAAAAATATTTTATTATCAATAATTGTGTTTAATTTTTTCTCCTCCACATATATATAAATTAATTAATTTGAATTGTATAATTCTATTTCCCAATTAAAAAGGATAGTAAATTACACAGTTTAAAACTTTCGAAAACCAAGCACAATATATATTTTTATTTAAAATAAAATCTTAAAGGCCATATATATATATATGATTTAATATTCAAACATAATTTTTTTTACAGATATACATAATTTTTTTTTTCAGAATATACAGATAAATATTTACATTGTTCACAACGTATTTTTCGGCCTCAAGAATTTAACTCTGATTAATTTGATTAAATGACGTGGCCAAAAATTGAGGGCCCATCCCTCAGCAATTTTTAAATTTTGAATCCCTTGCCAAATCCCTCAGTAAATGCTGAGGGATTTGATTTCCCTAGGCATTTAACAAGGGTTTTTCTTTCCTCAGCATTTTCCCTCACCCATTTATTCCCTCACCCAATCTCTCACCTTTTGTGAGGGATTTTTTTCCCTCAATAATTTCCCTCGCGATATGGGGCAAATTTTGTAGTAGGCAAGAACAGACGGGTCTCCTCCGGTCCTGGCGAGACGTCAAGTGGTACGACTTATGGACGATTCTCCCAGGAAGACATGGACAATGCTCTTGCCGAAGAACGGAGAATCAATGAGGAGAGAGAACAGCGCTTACTCCTACAAATGCAGAAGACGGAGGAGCGCATAACCAAGAAATTTCAGGATCAGTTGGCAGCGATGATGGGTCAGATGACAGGTCAGACGATGGGTGGGATGGGTGTGATGGGTCAGATGGGTGGGATGGGTCAGATGGGTGGGATGGGTCAGCAGATGGGTGGGATGGGTGGGGCGCCGAGGGCGCCGAGGCCGTCGGGGGCGTCGCACGACGTTCATGATCGTAACTAGGTTGATCGGGATGAGGATGATACTGAGGATGATGGTGGTGATGAGGAGTGATACATTTTTATATTATTTTATTACATTGACGTTGAAGATTAATTTTTATTTTAATGTTGTGTGTGATGTTATTTTAATTAAATGGATAAGCGAATTGATATTTTTAAATGGATAAGTGAATTGAAAATTAGAATGAATTTAAATGAAGTGATTAGAATAAATTTACATGTATAATCGAAAATTAAATAATTATATATACTCAATGTTGTATGTAATTATAATGTTTTGAATTGAAAATTAGAATGAATTTAAATGAAGTGATTAGAATAAATTTACATGTATAATCGAAAATTAAATAATTATACTCAATGTTGTATGTAATTATAATGTTGTGAATTGAAAATTAGAATGAATTTAAATGAAGTGATTAGAATAAATTTACATGTATAATCGAAAATAATTATACTCAATGTTGTATGTAATTATAATGTTGTGAATTGAAGATTAGAATAAATTTAAATAGTGTAAATTAATTAATGATACCGTAGTTAAATTATTTAATTTGAAAAACATTATAATTTAATTAATTCTCATTTAGAAATAATTATGATATGCTTTGATAATTTAAATTTAATAAGCAACAATTAAACTTAAAATGGATAGAAATAAAGAATTGAAACTAAAATTATATTGAATATATATTAATTGTGTTCACAACATGACGACTAAAGCTCCTAGCCTAAACGGCACACAGGGGGCGCCCAAAACTCTACAGGACCGAGAGGTCCCGTGTTCGAAACCCAGCTGGAGCGAAAATTCGCAAAAATTCGCGATTATTGGTGGCCTAGTGGTGGGGGGTGTGTTGGTTGCCTTAGAGACCTGGGTTCGAAACCCAGGTTCTCATTTTTTTAAAGGTAACAAAAAGGCGACGGCCTTGGCAATGACTGGGCCCCGTTGCGAAAAGGCAACGGCTGGGCCCGTTGCGAAAAGGCGACGGCCTCCCCGCCCTTGCCAAAAGGCGACGGCCATATACCGTTGCCAAAAGGCAACGGTTTTCCCAAAGTCCGTTGCCTATAAAATAGCAACGCCCATATTGGCAACGGCGGAGTGCCGTTGCCTTTGCCGTTGCCTTCTTCATTAGTGAGGGGGAATCCGTTGCCTTCCCCCTCGCCATTTTCACTGTTTTTTGTAGTGCCAGTGGGGTTAGGAGTTCTTTTATGTTTTTAATTGGGATCAATGAATAGATCCTTCCTGACGGCGCTACGATGGCCGATCGGGTGAGTCTTTTGTTGATCCCATTTATTTTTTCAGTATTTATTTTCCCGTTGTGTAGTTGTTTCTAATGTAGTTTTTATTTATTTTTTGTTGGCGGTTTCTTCAACCTTTTTGCTCATTATGTGGTTGCTTCCTTTTTTGGTTCCTGCTTTCTCTCTCTCTTTTGGGACCCGTGAATGTTGTTTTTGGAAATGTTGTTTTTGGGACTGGGATGTGTGAGAAGAATATGGCGCTCGATGATTCTTTATCTTTATTTTTATATCTTTAGTTTTCTTGATTTGTTGATACCTTAGTGTGGGGTGTCTCGATTCGAGAAATGGAGATCTATGCTTCTTTTGTGGACAATGTTTTCGCTCGTTTCTCTACTTCCTCACAATTTGAGGTGACAGCGACAATGTATGAATTTGATTCGATTTGAAGATTTAGAACTTGGATTTGACTTATCATCATGTTTGATCTTTGTAATCTGTCAAAAAGATATATTCTCTCCTCATTGTCCATACATACATATATATATATATATGCACATAAGGAAATACATAAAAAATGTGCCCACTTAATTTTTAGCATATATTTTAAAAATAATTAATATTTTAATTATAAAATAGATATGTAGAGTCAGGGGCAATCGAGGAGCCGATAAATATAATTTAATCTTAATATATGTGATAATAATAAAATTCAATATTTTATATTTGAACCATATATTAATATGAATAGTTAAATATCTAAAAATACATCATTATGTCCTTAATATAATATGTTAAAAACTAGAAGCCACTCATACACTCATACATACTCCGTATAAGTTAACAATTAATAGTTTAAACATATATTTTTTTGCTATTTGTTTATCAATATACATTATAATAGGATATCTAGAATATTGAGAAAAATTGGAATTATATATATATATATATATATTTAATTTAGTTGTTTGGAAGTTAAAAATGAACATTTTTTTTAATATTAAAATTGAGTTAAAGGTAAGTATTTTTAAAATAATTAAAATTTTACCGTAGACAAAGTATTACACTAAAAGTCTTCTTACTCCTAAATTTTCATTTTGGGTCCCTTTAGTTACTTTTTAAATATTTTTTGCAATTAAAGAAAATAAATTAAGACTAAAAGGTATTTTACTTTTTTTTTTTTTGAAATGTAAAATTTCAATTTATTGACAACTGCAATGACTCGGTGATACGCCAACCACATCAATTGGAGGGTCATACCACTCATGAGGACTCGGGAAGCTCCTAGCAGCTCTAGCAAATATCGATGGCCCTAGTATATATTGGCCTCGAGACAGACATGAATGATTGAACAAAAAGGGAAAGATGCCATGATAAGCTTACAATTATTCGCGTAGCTCTCAAACACCGAATTGTCTGACCTAGAAGAGTTGGCAGTGTCGGATACAAGTTTCACATCCACTTCAACAATTAATCTCTCGAAGCTCTTACTCTTGATTCACAAGAGAGCCTCCAACATTCCAGCGGCCTCACCTTCATCAACTCTATACTGTCCAGTAATTATTTTGGACCAACAACACTCCAAATCACCCTTCTCATTATGAACAACAGCACCAAAACCCATTTGTCTCGTGTCCGCGAAAAAGGTTGTATCTATGTTATTCTTTACGCACTGAGTCGGCGGGCGATGCCAAGCTTTGCATTTCACCACAACGACTCTATGATTCACCATGTGCTGCGCAGCCCAATCCTTCATGTAAGAGCTGGCAAGATTCCAGACCATTTGTGCAGCAGCACACTCCCCCGTCCATATCAGTTGATTGCACTTTTTCCAGATGCGCTACATCATCATGAAGGTCATTGCAATATCATCTTGATTAAGCTCAAATATTAGGATAAATACCAGGTCCACCATTGATTCTGCAGCCCATATAGCTTGGCTCAAGGCCCCTCAGAAAGGTATCTGTTGCCACACTTCTATCGCAAACGGGCATGTAGTGAAGACATGCCATTCCGATTCGTCTCCCTCAGCGCAAAATGGGCAAGCCTTGCTGTCAATTATACGTCTTCCATGCAACCTCACCCTAGTCGGCAAGTATCCTTTGCACAATCGCCACATGAAATTCACTACTTTTGGGGGCTCTCGTACCCTCCATAGTCTTTTCCAATTCTCCATCTCAATATTGTTATCTCCGTGTATGATCTTGGTGGCCAGCCTGTAGCCAGACTTTACACTAAAAATACTTCGCACATAATCCGTCGCACATTCTCTTGATCAAATACTTCCTCAAGCAAGTCAAGATCCTAACATTTCATTCCAGGAACGACAAGGTCCGAAACCCATGCATCCTCTAGTTCCTCGATCACTGGAGTTCGAACCCAAAAGTCATCATCGTCTGCCACCCAAAGGTGGCCCCATACACGAATCTACTCCCCACTCCCTATCTTCCATCAGATACCTCTACGTAGCAGTTCCTGGGATTCACGGATGCTACACCAAGTGTAGCTTGGGTTATGACCCAAAGGAGCCAATAGAAAGTCACCATTGGGGAAATACCTTGCCTGAATAATCAGGCATACCAACTGATTCGGCTCATGAATTAGGCGTCAACCCATTTTCCCTAACATCGCCACATTAAATAATTAAGTACATGCTCCGGAAACCCATACCCCCGTTAGTTTTTTTTTTTCGCATAGGTGGTCCCATGTAAACCATCTAACTCTGGTTGAGCGACTACCCGACCCCCACCAAAATGAGTTCATCAGCCTTTAAAGCTCATTAAGCAGTGTCGTTGGCAGTAAGAAAACGCCCATACAATACGAGGGCATCGCTTGTGCAGACGATTTAATCAATATCTTCTTGCCCGCCTTAGATAGTTTAAGTTTCCTCCAACTATTAATCTTGCCCCACATCCGGTCCTTCAAGTTGTTAAAAATATCCCGCTTCCGACGCCTAATTAGTGACGAAAGTCCTAGATATTTTTCGGTGTTCAGTGGTTGCGCGACTCCCAACACTCGACTCACATCTGCCCGCTGAGCCATGGGTACATTTTTGCTAAAAAATATTCCGGATTTCCCATAATTAATTGCCTGGCCAGAGACACTCTCATATTCGTTGAGCACCCTTTTCAGATTTTGAGCCTCTTCGCACGTTGCTCGACAAAAGAGTAAGTTGTCGTCCGCAAATAATAGAGAAAAAAATTATTTACGTCCCGTAACTTTTACCTTTTTTTAAAAACGTCCCAAAATAGTTAAAATTTTAATTTACGTTCCATAACTTTTTCAATTGCTTAATTTATGTCCAATTTTCACTAGAAATCCCCAAATTTATGTTATTGGGACGTAAATTGGGCAATTAAAAAAGTTATGGGACGTAAATTAAATTTTTAATTAAAATGGGACGTTATGTGAAAAAAATAAAAATATTCAACAAATGTGTACAATTCACTATAAAATTAATGTAGTTTATATTATACAATTAAATAAAAAAATAATTCATAAATTCACAAATTAATTAATTATTATAAAAATCAATCAACTTACCTAATTCATTATTAGGAAAATTATTAACTTACATAATTAGAAAAAAATTATAATTACAATATAAGTATTATAAAATAAATTATGAATATTAATTAAAATTCTAAATAATATTTTAAAATATATGAAAATAAATTTAGAATAATATTTAAATAAATAAATAATTTTTCATAATATCAAAAAAAATATAATATAAAAAAAAAAATCAATTAACATACTCAAATAAATATAAATTTTATCTTCAAAATAATAAAAATCCAAAATATTTTTTTTATTAAAATGGTCAAACACTCTTATTAAAACATAATAATTATTTTAATATTTTAAATAAATACAAAAATCCATAAATATTTAAAATTCCCAAATAAATTAAAAAATATTCAAATATATCATATCCAAAATTTCACCCCTTAGGCCCTTACCCACGGTAATTAAAAGATGATGATGAACAATATATTTTTTTACAATTTGTTAATTTTTTTTGTTTTTCATTTTTATTGTATAATTTTTAATTTGATATTAGTTCGTACAAAAATATGTGGACCTACTTTGTGTAATACTTAGATTAATTTTAATATTTATTTGATTACTTTAAAATAAATAATTTTATAATACTTATATTGTAATTATAATTTTTTCTAATTAGGTTAGTTAATAATTTTTCTAATAATAAATTAGGTAAGTTAATTGATTTTTATAATAATTAATTACTTTATGAATAAATAAATTATTTTTTTATATTAAAATAAGTTAATTTATGAATAATTAATTTATGAATAAATGAATTATTTTTTTATTTGATTGTATAACATAAACTACATTAATTTTATAGTGAATTGTACACATTTGTTGAATATTTTTATCTTTTTTGAAAAACGTCCTAAAAAAGTTAAAAATTTAATTTACGTCCCATAACTTTTTCAATTTCTCAATTTACGTCCCATTTACATAAATTTGGGGATTTTTAGCAAAAATTGGACGTAAATTAAGCAATTGAAAAAGTTATGGGACGTAAATTAAAATTTTAACTTTTTTAGGACGTTTTTCAAAAAAGATAAAAGTTACGGGACGTAAATAATTTTTTTCTCGCAAATAATAAATGGAAGTGCCCCTCTACATACCTTGTGTCCATGTAGCAACCCTTGATTACTAGCATTTTGTAACATTGTAGAAAGTCCCTCTGCGTTGAATTATCTAGAATATGACTACTCACAAATTAATCAAACTAGATTTTTACCCGTGCGATGCACGGGCCTATTTTAAATTTCTTTTAATCGAGTAAATGAACATCCTTATTAAAAATCTAGCAGATTGCATCATTTTGAGTAGTTTTTCACTTTAATATTTCCTGCTTTCATATGTTCCTCCTCTTTCAATTCTTGCATTCTATAAACCTCGAATTGAGTTATGAAAATGTATTTTTTTTTCTTCTGTTTTCGGTTTCTAACTAATCATTTTTCAAGTCCTAATATAAGTTGGGTTCCTATTTTACGTACTCAAAATTAAAAATAGAATAACTTTATATAACACATAGACCAATATACATTTCTAGTGAAGAGTTTTTTCCTCTCGTCAAAGTCAAATGGTCCATAATCATCTTATATTGACCACACAACATGACAAAGAAAATGTGTTTCATTCTGTTCAATTGGAATGTGCTAGTAACTTTGCAATTTTAAAGCATAAATGAATCTCAAATCAGCCCATCATTTGCAACCTCCATTAGAAGAATCACCTATCTGAAAAATCTCCAAAATAATTGAACATCTCAGGAATATAATTCCTAAACAAAATCAATTTGTGGGGCATGTACATGAGCTTTCTTTGCTAGAGGAGCATCATCTTCATCGGAACTACGCATGTTACGGGGGTGGCCCTGGCCCCCCTCAAATTTTTGCATTTTCTTCGTTATATATGCATGTATAGTTATAAATATATATACTTAATACAACAATCATTTTAGTATTATTATACAACCTATGAAATTCTAGTCTGGCCCAAGTAATAAAAATCCAACTAAAATGAATTGGGTCGTCCAAGTTAAAAGTGCATTATAATTTGATTAATTTATGGATAGTATTTTATTTTTTATTTATTTATTGAGTAGTTATTTTCTAAATATGTTAGATTGAGTGTAAATATTTTTTAGTCTCAATTTATTTTCTTTCATTGTCAAATGTAAAAAAAAAAAAAAAGAACGTAAAAAGAAAATCGAGTAAAAAAGTTTGTTAGCCTAATACTTTGTTTACGTTACAATTTTAATTTAAAATATATTACCTTATGACTTAATATTTTTAATTTTAATATTAAAAAGATTGTTCAATTTTAACCTCTAAAATCGGAATAGGCCATTTTTTTTTAAAGGACCTAATCTCAAATTTGTCTTAATTCTAGATAACCCATTATTATATGTATATGTAAACAAATAGCAAAAAAAATATATATATATATAAACTATTAATTGTTGACTATTTTCATGATAGGTATGAGAGAGTTCTAGGTTTTAACATGATATAATTATGTATTTTGAGATATTCAACTACATAAATTAATATATTTGGATTCAAATATAAAATATCAAGTTTTATTATTTTCAAGTATATATTAAATTGTATTTAGTATTTATCGGCCCCCCCTAAACGACAATCCTGGGTCCGTCCTGATCTTCATTATAGGATTAGTAACTACTTGTCCAAATTTCTTCTGGGCAGCAGCAGGGCCCTTTATAGGTGTAGCATCACAGTTATTTTCATATTTTTGCTACAGCAACATCCTCATCAGAGCTATTTTTATCATCGGATGAATCATCACTTGATTCCTCTTTCTTCTTGGAAACCTTCTTTTTCAGGCTTGCCCTCACTCTTTTTTACCTCTACCTTCAACTAATGATCATGTGGCATGAACACAAAATATAAATGAGCATATAAACCAGATACGTTTAATGAGGAATTTAAAAGAACTTTAGTAAGACTGTTGAGTTATTTGTTCACTGGTGACCTTTTGTAACATCCTAATGCTATAGTAAATTTTATTTTACTAAAAATTAAAGTAGACTAAAGGTTATACATCAGTAAATATTTGGCTTTCAATTAAACAAAGTAAGGATTCAAGATTGCAATAAAATGTGTTATCAAAGTAAGGATTCACGATTGGAAATCCTAGGTAATTTTTCCTTTTCTTATTTTAAGAAAACATAAGGGATGAGGAATCCTTTAGACTATCATAATTAAATTCTTTGGTAACATGAATCAAAATATGTTCCTAAACAGCAAAATAGTATGCATCTCCACATTGACCATTTTCCCATGGGACATTGATATAATGATATTATATCCAGCACCTGGTCCTTCTTCAGTATTACAAAAGATAAGGCAAGGGCACAAGGTGGCTAGCACAAACACACTACCATGGCTGAAGAATAATATTGTATAACGCCTTTTGCTAAGCTTTAGAGTCTCAAATTCATGGGGACAATGTCACTGTGCATATTTATTTTACTTCGGATTTTAGATATATTAGGACAAATAGATACTTTCAGATTCATCAAGATAAAATGTGAATATTAACTGTGCTACTGGTGCATAATAATTTACATTTTTTCATAGAAATCTCAACTATAAATCTGTAATCC